>CM061258.1:99945000-101185000 GCA_030848825.1 Tadarida brasiliensis
TTTACTGGGGATAAGATATGCTTTTCTCCCAAAAACATTCCACATTCAGCTGAATCCAAAGACAGCAATGGGACCTTGGTCAATGACAGGCCTCTTCAGTGTGTGTCAGGAAACATATTTCACTGCCCTCCTTCTACGCCATAGGCTCTCTTTCCTGGCAGTGAGCAGAGTGCTCTGTCTAGTTCTCACCTCTGAGAGTCTCATAATTGTCTCCCCCACATTACATTCTGGAAGCCTATCAGATGAATGCAGGCTTAATAGGTCTGACACCCAGTTTGTGACCAAGCTGCAAATGCCGCTTGCCTCCCACTTTTCAGGGACACAGAGCTGACTGGATATACATGCTCAGATTGCTCACATGAAAATTCCAATTCTGTCAGGCCCACTGTTGATTATTCCTCATGGAAAAGGGTCACTAATTGTACACTCATCTCTACATGAGCTTTGCTGGTGCTTT
Organism: Tadarida brasiliensis; assembly: GCA_030848825.1. Taxonomy (NCBI): domain Eukaryota; kingdom Metazoa; phylum Chordata; class Mammalia; order Chiroptera; family Molossidae; genus Tadarida; species Tadarida brasiliensis. Next base: position 99,945,458 of record CM061258.1, read on the forward strand.
GATTAAAATGTCTCTCCTCATTCAGTCCTTGGAAAAGCATCACAAATAATTCACAGCCTCTGGACCTGCTACTACACAATGGGCCAGTGAACTCAGCTTTTGGGAGCATCTGGGAAAGGAAAGGTAACATGGCCTAAAAGCCTATAGGTGCTGTCTATGCTAATTGCTCTATGCTATCCTATTTAAACTTTACTGTAACCTTACAAGGTAAATAGTATTCTTCATTTGTTAGCACACATGGAAAATGTTCAGAAAGGGTACTCAGCCTCTTCAGATTCAAATTCAGGAGAGTAGGATGGAAGACTCGATGTTCCTTACACACACACACACACACACACACACACACACACCACGAACACCACTATGTAAGAAAAAAAGGCTTAAGAGAAATTGTACATGGTGAACAATTATACACCAACAAATTAGATCTTAAAAAAGTGAGTAAATTCATAGAAACCTAAAACCTACCAAGACTGAATCATAAAGTAACAGAAATATCTGAACAGATCAATAAAGAATAAGAATATTGACTCAATAATAAAAAATCTCCCAATAAATAAAAGCTCAGGACCATATGGCTTCATTCTACCAAACATTTAAAGAACTAATTCAAATTAATTCTACCAAACATTTAAAGAAATAATAACAAACCTTCTCAAACTTTCCCAAAAATCAAAGAGGAGGGAACACTTCCAAACTCATTTTATGAGGCCAGCATTACCCTGATCTGAAGCCTAACATGGGCACTATAAGGAAAGAAAGTCACAGACCACAGTCCTTGATGAACACAGCTGACAAATCCTCAATAAAATACTAGCAAACCTTCTAAATTCAACAGCACATTGGAAGGATCATGCACCATGATCAAGTGGAATTTATCCCTGGCATGCAAAGATGGTTCAGTAGAAGCAAATCAATAAATGAGATACTCCACATTAATAGAATGAAAGATAAATCATATGATAGTCTCAATAGATGCAGAATTTGACAAAATTCACTGTCTTTTCATGATAAAAACTCAACAAATTTGGTATAAAAGGAAGGTGCTGCAACACAATAAAGGCCAATATGACAGCCCACAGCTAACATCATACTCATCGATGAAACGTTAAAAACGTGTTTGCTCTAAGATCAGGAATAAGACAAGAATGACCACTCTCACCACTCCTATTGATCTAGTACTAGAAGTCCCAGTCAGAGCAACCAGGCAAGAAAAAATAATAAAAGGCATCCAAATTGGAAAGGAAGAAGTTAAATTATCTGTTTGAAGATAGCATGATCTGATATATAGAAAACCCTAAATACTCCACTAAAAAAACTGTTAAAAATAATTAATGAATTCAGTAAAGTTGCAGGATAAAAAGATCAACATACAATAATCAGTTGTGTTTTCATGAACTATCTAAGAGAGAAATTAAGAAAGCAATCTCATTTACAATAGCATCAAAAAGAGTAGATATTTAGGAATAAATTTAACCAAGAAGGTGAAGGACTGCATACTGAAAACTATAAGACATTGATGAAAGAAAATGAAGAAGACACAAATAAATAGAAAAGAGATCCCAAGGTCTTGGATTGAAAAAAAAATTAATATTGTAAAAATGTCCACACTACCCAAAGCAATCTACAGAATCAATGCAATCTCTACCAAAATCCCAATGGCATTTTTCACAAAAACAGAACAAACAATCTTAAAATTTTGTATGGAACCACAAAAGACCCTGAGTAGCCAAAGCAATTATTTTTAAGTATGTTTTTTATTTATTTTAGAGAGAGAGGAAGGGAGAGGGAGAGAGGGAGAGAGGGAGAGAGAAAGAGAGACATTGATTGGTTGCCTCCCATATGCACCATGACTGGGATAAAACCTGCACTGCAACCTGCACTGCACTGTGCCCTGACCTGGAATAGAACCAGTGACCTTTCAGTGCATGGTACGATGCTCAACCAACTAAGCCACACTGTCCAGGGCCAAAGCAATTTTTAAAAAGAATAAAGCCTGAGGCATCACATTTTCTGATTTCAAACTATATTACACAACTACAGTAATCAAAACAGTATGATACTAGCATAATATCAGGCTATAGTGGAACAGAATTGAGAGCCAAGAAATAAATGTACACATATATGGTTAACTAATTTTTAAAAAGGACACCAAGAACAAACCTGAGAAAAGGATAAGGATAGTCACTTTAATAAATGGTGTTGGGAAAACTGGATATCCACATGCAAAAGTATGACACTGGACACCTATCTTATTAAACCACTCACACAATTGGAGTTGGATTGAACACTTCAAGGTAAAATCTGAAACAGTAACACTCCTAGAAGAAAGCACAGATTAAAAATGACAGGATTTATTGGAAAAGACACCAAAGGACAGGCAACAAAAGCTAAAATAAGCAAGCAGGATGACATCAAACTAAAAAAACCCCACAAACTTCTGCATAGCAAAGGGAACAATATACTGAAAACACAACCTACAGAATGGAGAAAAGATTTGCAAACATATGTCTGATCAGGGATTAATATATAAAATATATAAAGAACTCATAAAACTCAATAGCAAAAAAACAAACCAATTAAAAAATGGGAAAAGGGCCTGAACAGACATTTTCCTCAAAAATATATAATGAGAACAAACATATGATGCCGCCATGCCACTCCTGGGTATATGTCTGAAGAAAATAAAATCAGTATCTCAAAGAGATGTGTGCACTCGCAAGTTCATGTTAGCATTATTCACAACAGCCAAGACATGGAAACAACCTAAATGTCCTTGGACAGAGGAATGAATAAAGAGAATATGATATATATATATCACATATATATCATATATATATGTGATATATATATGATATCATATATATATGATATATATATATATATGATATCATATATATATAATTCCACCATATAAAAAAACAACAAAAGAAAATCCTACCACTTGAGACAACATGGATGAACTTGGAGGGCATTATTCTGAGTGAAATAAGTCAGACAGGGAAAGACAAATAGTGGATAGTTATCACTTCTATGTTGACTATAAAGGAAAAAAGCCCATTTCATAGAAAGAGAGAACAGAATATTAGTTTCCAGGAGTTGGGGGGAAGGTGGAAATGTGGGAGGTGTAGGTCAAAGGGCACAAACTTTCAATTGTAGAGAGAGTAAGTTCTCAGAATCTCATGACTACAGTTAATAATACCGTATGGAATTATATTCTCAAAAGTTGCTGGGGGTAGATCTTTAGCATTCCCCCGCCCATACACAGTTGTGAGGTGATGATATGTTAATTATCGCGATATCTTGATCTTGGTAATCAGTCCACGATGTATATGTCTATCAAATCATCAAGTTATACACCTTACATATACACACAATTATATTTTTTCAATTACTCCTCAAAGTTGAAAAATAGTTAATTTAAAAATGTACATAGGGGACACTAAAGATGAATGGGGGAGAGGCATGACGCAGATAAGAAAATAGTGTAAGTTTATATCTAAGACACTTGATCTCACATCATCTCTCATGATTATACCCCCAAAGCATATTATGTTTCCTGCAGTAAACCCAGGTTCTTTGTGAAAATGGAGAGTAGGAAACATTAAAACCTCTTGTCTTTTCTGACTCCCTATACTTGTTTTCATGTAGTCACTGGCTCCCCAAGACTTTTCACAAAGGTCTCTCTCTCTACAGGCTAGCTTGCTCCAGAACCACCTCTGGCTCTAAGCTAGACCTTGTTTACCTCTTTGCTGCAGCCATCATTTACCAAATACCTCCTCAGTTTTAGGGTAGAGAAATGACTAAGACACAGGTGTTACCTGCTTAGAATAACTTATTCTAGAATTCTATATTAATGAGATAGTTTGAGATATCTGAAACATTCACAACCACCTAAATATTCCAATATTTAGAATATGGGCAAAGATTTGATCTTCACTCTGCTGGGAACAGGACTCCTTGTCCGTGGCAATCAATGAAGGCTGAGGAGCCTGGATGTGAGCTTCTCCTGAGCTCCCCATTCCTGGCAGCAATGCCAGAGAGGGCCAGGGTATGGTTTGGATGGAAATTATTATTTTTAATAATTATACACAAAAGCCATACCTACACAGAAGTCAAGATACAAAGAAAACATCTGGTGAGCTGCCAGAATGATGTCAAATATCCACTATTCAATAGAATGAAAATACTCTAAGAGGCTCACTGTACCGAGGTCCCATGGTTAAGGAGTCATGTCTACCAAAGCTTTTGGTCAAGCTAACCAGCTTCATTACTCCAACAAGCACTGTTCTATAGATGCGCCTTAGATTCCTTGCTCACAAAGACCCTTGAAAAGGATTTATTTATTAACACAAAGGATTTGAGACCTATAGTTATTAACCCTGGCATCCTTTACATTCCCTAACTGGAATTTCCTAGAACCTAAAAATAAGAACACAAGACTATTAGAACTATTCTTGTCTACTCCCGGACACTCTGGTAGGGTTACCAGGGGACAGTCTGTAGAAGGCCCAACCTGTCTTGGATATAAACATCAAAGGAAGGAGACCCATCTCCCAAACCAGTGACCTTCAGCAGTGCTGGCTCTTTGCTATTCCGTGTTCCCCAATCCCACCTACTCATGCCTGAGTGCACTGCCTGCCATGTTGTATGTAGTTACCTGTTCAGGTGGTCTACACTCCCCTGCGGACTATGAGCACATAACAGGTTCCCAATAACTGTTTATTGACTGAGCACTGCTGTCAAACATTAATATTAGGAAAACATTTCTGACTCCAGTTATTATAGTAACTTGCTACATTATATTTGATATGATTTTTACAAGTTGACTATGTTATGTAGAAAATGCTCTTATTAGTATGGCATGTTTCTCAATGTGTCCAGGCCAGTTTTCACATTCTAGTATTACAGGACTTAGTAAGTGATGCGTGTCTACCCAGGCTTTGTCCTTTTAATACTTGCTTTTTGCCATTTTTCTAGGTGCTTGTTTCTAGACTAGAAGTTCACCCTTGGTAGTAACCCCTGTGGATCATTTCAGTTACTGTTTTTGAGACTTGCTCTGTTAGGACTTGCTTGAAGGTGGAGGGTGAGTTGTGCATAGGATGCACCAGGAGTGACGCAGGTTGGCCTCATACTTCAAATTTTGGGAGGCTGTTGGGTATGTACTACTGTCCATCAATATTCTCTTGCAGGTACACATTTCCCTTCTTCTTTTTTATTTTATTTTTTTGTTAATCCTCCCCTGAGGATATTTTTCCATTTATTTTTAGATAGAGTGGAAGGGAGAGAGGTGGGGGAAAAGAGAGAGAGAGTGTGAGAGAGAGAGGGAGAGAAATAGCATCCACTCTTCCCACTGAGCACTGTTCGAGTGCATGAGTCAGAGAGAAGGTCCCTGAGTTGGCTTGCAGTGGAGTTTGACTTCCCAGTTGGACCGGCTTTTTAAATTTCCTTTAAGATTAAATGGAGCACCCTGGCCAGTTTGGCTCAGTGGCTGGACTATCAGCCCATGGACCAATGAGTTGCGGGTTCAATTCCGGTCAAGGGCACGTACCTAGGTTGCAGTCCATCCCCGGCCCTGGTCAGGTTGTGCGGGAGGCAACCAGTCGATGTGGCTCTATCACATCGATGTTTCTCTCTGTCTCTGTCTCTCCCTCCTTCCCACTCTATCTAAAGATAAATAGGAAAATATCCTCTGGTAAAAAAAAAAAAAAAAAAAAAAAAGATTAAATGGAGCCCTGGCTGGTTTTGCTCAGTGGTTAGAGCATCAGCCCTCAAACCAAAGAGTCGTGGGTTCGATTCCGGTCAAAGGCATGCACCTCGGTTGTGGTTCAGTCAGGGTCGTGTGGGAGGCAGCCAATCAATGTGTCTCTCTCACATCTCCCTCCCTCACTCCGTCCTACTCTGTCTGAAGATAAATGGAAAAAATATATATTCTTGGGTGAGGATTTTAAAAAAAGAGATTAAATGGATAATTTTTTAAAAATATACTGAATGGAAGTTCTACCAAAGATCCTAAACCTCTTCCACAACCACTGGGACACACCAGTCTGTATTTTCATTAGTATAATGTGTGAAAAATAACATATATCCCAGCTTTAGAAAGCTGCATATACCTTATTAGCTCAGAATCAAAGCTAAGGCTGTTCTGATTTAACAGTTGTGCTTTTCTGAAATTAGTCTTTACTCTTCCATTAAATGTTGATCAAGACAAAATGACTTCCTGTGCAAGCAATGGCCACTCACTTCCCCAAAGCAACAGAACCTATATGCCTTGTGGAAGACACTGTAGGAATACACACTTACACACATGTACAAGTCCACATGCACATATACCGTATAATAAATCTTGGGAATTTCTGTATATACGAATGTCCACAAACTAACAAATCTTTCTCTAAACTGATATTATCCATGCCCACACCTGTACTGACCAGATATAAGTCATTTTCACACTTATGAGTTACTGTACATAAATAAATACATATAAAAATGTAGGCCAAGTGATAATAGACAAGTACATATATCAAGCACACATAATACTCTGACTTGTACATGTGCACCAACATACTTACACATACCAAGTGCTCAATCTTCCTTAGACTTATAACAAGGGTGTACATACGCACCTTTACTTAGTGACATACAGCTATACTTAGGGATAAATCTTTTATCTTTTTCAGAGATGACAGTATACACACACACACACACACACACACACACACACACACACACACAGTAAATCCAGACTACAGACATTTTCTTTGGTGCCTTTGCCTTTGCTGCAACCCAAAGCAGTGCCATAAGGTGGTTAGAACATTAGCCAAGTTGAAACCTTCAGGGCTAAGCACACCACTGTTTTCAAATCTGTTCTTTCATGTGATGTGCCAGTTGAAATTACTTCTACAACATGGTCAGAACCAGCTTGGATGGATTTATAATGCCTTGCATTGCTATAGGCATATTTTTGAGTCATCTAGAGACAGCAAATAATTCTCTGTAGGTTGCAGGATTGCAAATTCTTGTGCTTGCCATGAAGTTTTTGAGGGCATGTGTCTAAACAGGAAGGCTGCAGAGCAGGAAGCATGCCTGATGTAACCAGCGCAGTGTGCAAAGGATGCTCACAGCAAGGCGTGTGGAAGAGCTTCCTATTTCAACAGTGCGTGGCTCCGAACTAGCTTCTCTCCCTGACCCCTGGATTTAATAGTACCTGAGTATTTCCACTCATTACCTAAGGCAAGCAGCTTCCTGCTGACTGGGGAGGGGAGCAAGTAATTTACAGCTTTACTCTGTTGGCAAAACTGTGATGATTACCAATGATTGTGCCCTGAGCCCCCAGAATGCTCCAGGAGCTATAAACACTAGATGGGTGAGAACGGCTACTGTTTTCAGGGGGTTAAGTGGGTCCTTTTCTGTTCCCCCTGCCCTGATTAGACCTTCCTGTCTTCCTCCATCCCTTACTCCTTTTGACCTTTCCCATAGTTTTTCTTCTTACAGGGAGAACACACAGGAATAGCATTCACTCACTCTCCACCACTCATGAATGTCCCCACTGTGGTTTTGCTTAACAGTTTTACTCTAATCTTCATCTTGTGGTTCCCACTGAGCCTACCCTATGAATCATTTTCTTAGCTGCCACTCTGATCGCCACCAAACCCTTCCTTTCTAATGCTATGAATTTGAAAGGTGAGGGGGTTTTCAGGGGCTGTTTTGTTTTCCAGCCACTACATTCTTTATATTTTACATTTTCATGTATCTTTATAGGAAAAAAACTCCACAGAATACTGATAAGCAATCACACATAAAAACATGTTGGCATACAGGCACATATAAATTATAATACAGACTTAAAATTTCAGTTAAGTGCATGGCTTTTATTTGGGGGTGATGCTGAGATTCTGTATTTTTCAAGGGTCTGTTGTCCCACCACTTGCCCTTGTTATGCTATTTGTAAACAGAACCCAGCAGGAATGAAGGGTTCTTCTGACCAGCAAGTAGTAGAATATGAAATCACTGCAAAGATGGCTGCAAAAAGGAGCTTGGGAAAGCTTAGGTGGGCAGAACTGTAATTAACAGGGGAAATTAACACAAATTCTTCCACATTGCATTTCCTGTAAGAAGAGAGAAAGAAGTACTGACTTTCAGATTAATACTCTGAAATCCTCAAATTCTGACTAAATTCTGGCTCAACTTGCTGCCAAACCTACTTGTACCTTATATTATTACCTCCTCAGCAGCTATCGACTGGGTCTGGCGCACAGTGCCAGCTTCGGTCCACGTAAGCTGTTAGGAGCTATAAGTTAGGAGCTATAACTGAGTTTAATCAGTGCCTGGATTTTCCATAACTTACTGATATTTGGCCAGCTCCATTTTTGGCATATGCATAAAGTCCTTGATGTCCATAAGGAGAATGACAAGTTAACAAATCAGTAGCTTTTGGGTACTTATGGAAATGTTGAGAACAAGCCAGCTGCTTCCTCTATTGGAGGTGATGCATGGTTAATTTATTTATTTTAGCATACAGTACACAGATGTGACTGGGTTGTTAATTTTGCTTTGCTACCAAGAGTTACAAGGTATCAGCTATCGGCTGATTTATTTGAAATCCTCCCTGGAACGCATCAGAATTTTAATTGTTTCCTGAATTTCTGCAACAGAAGAAGAATTGATGTCACTGGAAAATGCCCTGGGTCCCTGCTGACTGCAACTAACTCCCAGTGACTGATTTCCAATTGATACAGATGAGGCCTGGGAGGCGGCACACACAGATAAACCCACGTGAGCCCAGCAGCCCAGTAATGACTAACAGAGATGCTGGGGGAGACCAAAGACTTCTTTCCAACAACTCATCAAGTACACAGTTCTTCTCAACAGATGTAACTGTCGGGGCCCAGCATAGATGCTGGCAGAAACAGATGGTGCCGCGGGGCAGCCTGCTCCCTGCTCCCTGGGCTGGGCTCTGCGAGATGGGGAACGGGCTTGTGTGTGCAGTGTGCAGGGGGTGGGACAGGGCTGTGTTTCCAGCAGCAGGTAAAATCCATTTGTCACACCAGCTCCAAGCGGGTTTTCAGCACAGAAGTTAATATCTGAAACCAATGAGGCATTCTGTCCCACCGCTGCAGGGAAGCAGGGGGAAGCCTCTCGCTAACCGTGTCCTCTGAGAGGAGGACGAGCCAGAAGAAAGGAAGGGGTGGTAGGTCACAGAGGTAGAGGGGGGCCTGGCAAGGGAGGGAGACAGATGAAAACACAGGCCAGGCTGGCAGTGGCTTTAAGGGCTTTGCTTTCTTACATTTCTTTGAAAACAAGATGGCAGGTGGAGAAGGGGAAAACAGAAAACATGAAAGGAGTGTTTTCTCTTAAATACCATCAGGGGAGAAGCGGCCACTGCCATCCCACCAAAATCATCACTCCACCTCCCAAAAAGCTCTAGGAGAAAAAAACACGTATTTTCTTTTTCTGTCCTTAACAGAGTCTCAGCAATCTCATGAAAGCAGCCTCTACATATTCGCTCGGTCTGAAATATGAATACACACAACAGCAATAAATTCCCATTGCCTCCAAGTCAGAACACTGCCAAGGTATGTGGCACAGACAGGGTTTTTATGAGCAGGCCTTCAGCTGCCAGGATCCCACCTTCATAAAGAAGAGATTTTAGTCCATTCTGTCTATTTATTTTGTGTAGAGGAATCAAGGGCAATAAACCATGAAGAAATTCACTCTACCTTATTCCATTTCACACTTTTGTCAACCACGCTTTATCGAGTATCTGAATGAATTTTTAATATCATGCCACAAAATGCTTTGGTCTCCTATCAGACGCTGGGACTCTATCCATCTGATAACACTTGGGAGTTCTGAGAGATACTCAGCACTGAAGAAACAGCTTTAAAGTTTAGTCATTCTGATGGAATGTAAAAGCTTATATCAGTGACAGGTTGACAGAAAAAGCTGTTTTCCTTTCCATTTCACAGACTTCCACGTAGGAACGCCATGAAACATGTCAGGGCTTCCTCTGCGTCTATGAAGACAGAGATGGCATCTGCTCCCAGTGGGGAGCCCTTCTAACTGGCAATACTATGAAATTTCATGATTCTGAATTCTGACTGACATTCAAAAGGGCAGGGAGGAGGTGTTTACTATATTTTATAGAACAACATCAATTGCTTGTCTTAGCACATAAATATAGTTTTATGGTATACAAGGCCACCTCAAGCATCTTCCCTCTCTCCGTTTCTCTCTTGCAAAAAGAAATCACAATCCACTTGTGTTAACCAAAGAGGTTTCTAATTTCCTGCTGCGGGTAGGAGGGAGCTTATATTTGCATTTTCCCAGAACTACACACTTTCTTGACTCCTTCAGGAAGCTGTGGCGTAAAGGGAGAGGGTTTCCATTGGTTCCAAGCACAACCTCCAGATTTTCGATAGCAGCAGAACTGCTGCCTCAGTTTCTAGCCCTGCTGCGGCCCTCCATTCCTATTAGATCTGGGTAGAAGCAGCAGTGAGAGAAGATGTTCATGAGACTCACTCCGGGGGTTTGGTTATGGTGGTGTTTTCTTCCCCACCCCTGTCGTCTCAGGTAGAAAAGATGATGAGCCGTCTTGCCTTCTAGTACACAACCACGCCAAGTTGGCAACATACAGCTGTTAATAACACAAAGGCTATCAGGGCCCCCTATTTCCTCCACATGTGGTCAGAACTCTGTAATGAGACACCTTCAGACAAAAAGGTAGTGGGTGACAGAGTCATGTCATTCCAAGTGCTCATATAACCCCCGCTCTCTCTGCCTGAATCACACACTTAAAAAAAAAAAATGCTAAAGAAGCTGGAAGTAGACCCTGAACTGAAAAGGCAACCTAGCATCCTTCTGAGTTCACTGATACTAATTTCCTATGAAAATTCCTCCTGAAGGGAGGAGTTGGAACAGACGAAGGAGCCGTCAGAACAAAAGAACCAACTGAGCATTTCATAGGAAAATGTGAGCACCTTCATGCCCTGGAGGCCAGAGAGATGTGGGCAGGAATAAAGGCCAGATAAGGGAGAAGTCAGGGCATGCAGGAAACTGGAGGACAAGCCAACGCTCTCTATAGCTAGTGTACTGCGAGGAAGGAAGAAAAGACATAAAAGAAAGAAAGCAGAGTCCCCAATGCACTTTGAAAACCTTTTTTCATATCCCAACAGGGATGATAGATCCCCCAAGAGGGCAAAACACGTTTGTGTGAGTAAAACAAAAATCCTGTATTACAATGGTTGTGATCCTTCAAAATTCAATCCTAGCCTATAAAACAGTCTTTAGCATTTACTTTCATGGATGGGGGTGCAACTTTTTAAATGTCTAAAGAGGCTCCTTGGGCAGTGGTGGGGGGCTATAATGAAAAGAACGTGGACAGACACTGTTCTAAGGACATCAAGAATGCAGTGCCCACAAACCACACCTGAAGAGGACCTCTTATAACACAGTCATTGCCAGAGAAGAGGGAGAGGAGCTACTGAATTGCTTAATGAACTGCAATCTTGTGCCATGGGCCTGTGCTGGGCTGTGATATGACTGGCTTCACTGGCACATGGTGGGCATGCAAAATATGCCTGAATTTCATGTGTTCTTCCTGACAACTCTTTGAGATCGGTTTTATCATCTGTATTTTACATTTGAGAAAACTAAGAGTCAGAGAGCACATGTGGTCTGTCTGCGGGTTAAACAGCCACTGAGTGGAGAAGCCAGGACTTAAACGCGGATTCTTCTTTCCTTTTTAAATTTGTCTTCAAAGGATTCCAATCACTCCTGCAATACTCTCCCTCAAAAGGGGAAGGTAGAGTGAGAAATGATGGACTTTCCAGTTGGGGCTTAGAAGGTGTTATAAAACAAAGAGAAAACAGGCTGGGGTAAGGATGACCTCAGAAAAAGGATGGATGAAGGGAGGGAGGGAGAGAGGGAGAGATTTCACCTGGAGATTAATGAGAGGCTATGCAGAAGACATTCAAATTGTTTTCTTAAAAATTACAACTGCTATTCATATCACCAAGTTTTCTGGACTCATTCCTGCTTCTTGTTTTTAAACTTGTGGGGATATTTTCAAGCTTTTCCCCAAACCTATTCTTTGAGAATCAGGACAGTAATCCACCATCTTTGATCTCCTTCCAAAACCTCTCTAAACACAAAGGTTGAACCAAAAGAACTGCAGCATCTATAGGAGCTTAAGAGGACCCAACTGTCCAGCTCACACACAAGCTGTACTGAATTTCATATCAACACATTCTGTCAAGCCTTCCTTGTTTATTATGCTGTGACTCTGCTCAGTTTCTTCAGAAAAGAAGACTCCGTCGGGATCCAGAGAGATGCCTCCATCTTTCACTAATTTCTTTTATTAAGAGAGTGAAAGGAGGAAAATGGACGGGAACCTTGAAACCCCAGAGTTTAGGTGTTTGGGGGGCATTTTTACATTTGAGGATGCTTACTGGAAGGCAGATCTTTGGCCACGGTTGGCAGTCAGACAGATGTCAGGCAGATATCTGATGATCTGATGAGAGAAAGGCCCTGCTGTTTTCCAGTTTGTTTCAATGTGAAGTGTCAGGGGATGGCATTAGCAACCTCCACTGGGAGCAGCAGTGGTACCCAAGGTGCAGGATGGGTGGGGGACCCTGGCCAAGTCTCCTGACGTAATTCCAAGTACTGATGTGGCAGATCGGCTGCATCTTTGCCAGGGGGAGAGATGGCAAGAAATCGTGGGGCTCTCTTCCTCGTGCTGTGGGAATCCTCACATCCTGTTGTCTGTTATTCATTTTGTGATCACATACCCTGCCCAAGGCAATGTTCTGGCAATTCTGCAACTTCTGAGCAGATGGCTCAATAACAGTTCACCAGTAAATCAAGGGTTAGGGCACCTTGCCTGGAAAATCCTGGTGCCCAGGCCCACCCAGAGAGTCCTATTTGGCGCATAACTACCTTGAAGGACAGCATTTACTGACAGTACTATTTCAACTACTCCTAAGCTCTGTGTAGCTATAGCATTTCCATGGGGAAAATATTTAAAATCCCGACTAGGAGTGCCGATGGGAAACACTGTCCCTCAGGTCATCAGGGAGCGCAGGAGTTCTCTCACTGATGACAGGGAAGCCCACTAATTATTACAACAGTCACCAACATGGGGTCAACTGCACGCTGGGCACTGTAATGGTCGCATCATATTGCATTCCCAAAACCACTCTCAGGAGGTGAATACGATTATCCTCCCTTTACAAGTGAAACTGGAGCTCAGAAGGTCAAATAAATTGCCCAAGGTCATACAGTTAAGGAGTGAGTTTCGAGCATATAGCCCAGGTCCGTCTCCCAGAGCCTCTCCCAGCACCGCTCCTACAGGCGAGCTCTCCCTAATGCAACAGCCTCCACCTGGAAGCGGGACCCTCTGGAAACGTGTGCTACACGCTATACACGAGCACCGGGCTCGATCTCCTCCCCAAACCCACGAGCGTGAAGCCTTGGAATCCGTTCTTTACTACTTGATGCTTCGGTTCCCTACTCAGAGAAAAGAGAGAACTTCTATGATAAAATATGAAGTCTTACATCTGTAGGACCTTTTACAGCAAACTGCGGTGCAGCACTGGCCTCACGGCGTGCCCAAGACAGTGACCCTGGTTCAGCCCCCAGCTGGGCCCTGCCAGTGTGGGCAGCGGCAGCCTTCATGACGTGCCCATCGAGAACCGGAGCGGCGCGGTGCCTAAATAGCGCCTCTTCACAACTCCCTACTTCCTGAGCTCATGCCAACCTCCTTCCTCTCTATCGCTGTTCATCCAATTTGTTTTCTTTCAGTTAAGCTGTGCCAATTCCTGGGCACCCTGGAGGTGCCTCCAAACACAACACCCTATTTTCACAGCATGAGACCACAAAATAGAGGCAGAATGTCTGGAACTTTGAGGGCAACAAGGACCCCAAAGTACTATAATGATTTATAATACCTCATATTTGGCTGTACTGGGCCAAAAATGTGTATAGAAGGGTTATGAGTTGATCAAAAACCCGGGGAGAATGGTGGATAGTAAAGACCTGTCAGTCTCTTTGTCTGGTACATCAGCTCAAAGCCACTGGATTTTGGAAAGGAAATTTTAAAATGTGTCTTTCTGTGTAGTACTGACCTCTTTACATGACCTCTTTACATGCCCTTACCCCTGGGGGACAGGGCTGCTCCATGCAAAACATCATGCTTGGTATGATAGCCGCAGGAGCCAGAGCTCTGCCCCTGTCTGCGGGAGATCCTTCCGGCCTTCGCCTCATGCCTTGGCTTTGCGCTCTTCTCTCACCTCTCCATCCAGCTCTCCTTTGACCCTTCATCTGAATGTGACCAAATGAAAAGCTTCCTCTCATCTCTCCCTTGTCTCACCTATCTCCACTGTGAGCTCTATGGGGCGGCCTTTCACATGTCTCTCTAACCTAGCTCTTGCTCCAAGTGTGCCCACATTTCCACCTCGAGGTACCCCATGTCCGTCCTGGTCCATCCTGCTGTCAGCTCTAGTTCTGGCCTTCCAAACAGAGCTCATCCCCTTCCCCTTCTTCCTCCAGATCTCACCACTCCCCCTTGGTGCTATTATTCTCACATACTCAAACAGAGGGATCACCTGGAGAAGCTTTTTGCTTCCCAGAAAGGACTGATTTGCCACCACCCCCTCCCATGCCCATGGAGCTGATGAGAAAGGAGGAGTGGAAAGTCAGGGAGGAAGGGGAGCAGGTGTGCGTAATGTGAATAAGGTCCCCAGGGGATTCTGTTACCTGTCCCCTCACACCTTGGAGAACTGCTTCTCTAAACCTTGGCATTATTTGTTAAGTCCCATTTCTCTCCCACATTCCTCATCAAATTGGTTACCCAGTCCTTGCTGACTGCCTCTAAAAAATACCTCCCATATCTGATTCTTCCTTTCCATTCCCACAGCCCCCAACCTCATTATCTCCTGCCGGGATTGTTGTTGCAATCGCCCGCTAGGTCTCTGAACCTCCAGACTCTCTAGGCTCCAATCCGTCTTACACACTGCTGCCAGGTTAACCTTCTGAAGCAGTGGTTTCTAAACTTTGGCATGCATTAGAATCACCTGGGGAGCTTGTTAAAAACACTGATGCCTTGACCCCAACCTATAGATTAGGAATGAGCGGGTCTGGGCGGGGCCCAAGGTACATGTATTTTTTAACAAGCTCCCAGGTGACTCTGATGCAGTCAAGGTTTGAGAATCTCAAGCACAGCTCTCACCATGGTGCTCCCTTTAAAAAAAGTTTCAATGGCTGTCCACTGCCTACCCATCTCCCTCAGTGTTCAAGGCTTGGCGTGGTCATGCCCCAGTTTACTTATATCAGCCTCACCGCCCACTCCACCCCACATGAACCTTATGCAGAACCCTGACTGCTCGCATCTTCCCGTGACTGCTTTTTAGTTCTTTGCCTCCTAACCTGTTCAGGCTGTTTTGTGCCCTGAGCAGTCAGCCTTCTCCACTTCCATCAAACATTGTGATGAACTGGAGTTGGGGAACTTGGGATCCCATGGTTGGGTACAAAGAACCATCCTAGACAGTGCAACCATCTTGGAATGAGGACCCAAACCACCAGCAAGGGTTACCTATACTCTGTGTCAGTCTCACACAGGCTCAGTCATTTAGTCTCAAGGTGACCCTCTGAGGTACTCATTTACCTAAGGTTTCTCAACAACACAGAGAGTTATTGATATTCACACAGGCTCATCTGACTCTAAATACATTGTTCTTTTCAACTACTTCCAATTTGCTATTGTAGTTGAAGCTGACACAAGGATCCACCCTTTATCACAGCTGTTTTTCAATCTGTGAAATATTGACTAATTTGTGTTCCTCACGTAGCAGGTCTTGTGACCAAAAGCTTATCTTGCCTACTGAATGTTGAAGGTTAGGAGTACGGTTTATAAGAATCAAAGGGATGTGAGCTGGGTGGAGGGGGGCAATGGGGGACGGGAACATCTATAATACTCTCAGCAAAAAATCAACTATAATACCTTGAGCTACAAAAAATTAAAAGAGAACTGTAGACGCTCTCTTAATCAATTCCTGTTCCCCTGATTCCCGAGAGACGCCAATCCTTTCCATTATGCTCTCCATAGAGCTTACTGAATGAAACCACAGCACACTCAGTCTTTGCGTCCAATGAGCCAGTCTCCAGTTTGCCTACATATTCCGCTCTCATCAGCTGAGCGGTAATGGGTCCCAAATCTGTTTATGCCAGTTGTGCTGGGTATTGCAATTATATATTTGAATTAAGTATTATCTACTCTGATGAAATAGGAAAATTGTTGCTCTCTAAATCCCAAGAAGAATATTTTAGAAATGCTCACTAAAGGCAGAGACTTAAAAGCAAGCTGCTATTCACTTAGGAGTACGCAAGGCAACTGTGAAAGTCTGACCAAAGAAAATAAATTCTTAAATTGAGAAAGACTCCACACCTCACAAATGTTTAAGCTCTCCCTCCACTTAAACTGAAACAGACCATACAGGATGCATTAAGGATGTGAATTATGCAAGAAAGATGGCGCAGGGCTCTAACAAGCAAACCCATAAACAAATGAAAGGCCTTCACCATGTACATAAAATGGCATAAAACTGAAAAATCAATGAATGTAATTCACCTTATTAACAAGCCCAAAAACCTATACGATTACCTATAAAAAACCTAAAGCTAACAATATACATATGGTGAAAGACCGAGTGCTTTTACCCCAAGGTCAGGAACAAGACAGAGTGTCCACTCTCAACACTTTTATTAAACATTGTTTTAAAGGTTCTAATAGTAAAATCAGCAAGTAAAAGAATAAAGGCATCAGGAATCCAGATTGGAAGGAGGTGAACTATCTAAGTTTACAGACACAATAACTATCTAAGTAGAAAACTCAAGTGGAATCTATAAAATAGCTACTGAAACTAGTAAGTGAATTTGGCATAATTGCAGAATATACAATTATATATTGTATTGTAACTGTTATACATAATAGCAAATAAATATCCAAAAATCAATTGACTACTCAATTATAATAGCAACAACCAGAAATGGAATCGAAACTTAAAATCGTATCATTTATAATAGCGTAAAATATGAAATATGTAGGGATAATTCTGGCAAAGATGAAAAAGACTTGTGCATTGAAAAATAAAAAATATTGCTAAGAGAAATTAAAGAAGACCTAAACAAATGGAAAAACAGTTTGTTCATGGGTTGATACATGCAACATAGATAAACTTCAAAGTAATTATGCACAATAAAAGAAGAGAAAAAATACATACTACATAATATTCTAAACATGTAATCTGTAGTGACAGAAAGCAGGGGAGGGGCAGGAGCGAGGGACCAGAGAGCAGTGTGAGGCAACTTTAGGGTGACAGCTATGTTCACTGTCTTGATTGCAGTGATGGTGTCATGGGTGGATACATATATTAAAACCAGCTGAATTGTATAGTTTAAGTATGTGCAGTTTATTGTATATCAATTAAAAAAAATTTAATGTGGCTAGCATGTTTGCTTTGTAAGATTACTTCTTCCTTTAAGTGACTTTCTCAGTTAGCTAACTACATACTTCATTGGTTAGAGGGCTCTTCCTGTATGGGTAACAGCAATGGTCCTGAAAGGGAAGAACAATCATCCATTGGAGCTAAAACAAGCCTTGAAATCACCTGACAGGATGCACAGATTAGAAAGCTGAGGGTGGAGAGAGTTGAGTGAGGTTGCCAGGTCCATACGGTTAGTTGACCAGCAGAGCTGGGTACAAATTCCCACCTCCTCTGACTTCCCGAGGCTCCTGGAACCTATGATCTCCGTTCATCTACAAAGTGGACAAACACTGATAATTCTGGAAACAGTCTTCAATTAAGTGACTTTGTCAATTAAAATTCCACCTGTATTAAGGACATGGCAGCTGGCTGCTGGGGCCACTTGGAAGAGATATGCTCATCCATGAGACCAGGGGTACAAAATGCTGTATCCTCACCTCAATCACACTCTTTGGTCCACAAATATAAGACCCATCTATTTTTTTTCCTTTATCAGTAGAATGACCTACCAATAATAAAAATTATTCTGACCAAATCTCAAAATGGGTAGAGATGCTGGCAAGGAAGGAGAAATAGAGCACAGGCTTTGAAGACAGATAGATTTGGGATCAAATCTCAGTTTTTTTCATTTAAGTTCTGAGCAAATTTGGGTCAAGATAATCTCTCTGAATCTACTTCTCTGTGAAATGGGATAATACTGCCTTACAGGGTTATGGAGGGTGATTATTAAATGAAAGTATATGTGAAGTGTCCAGTCAATGCTGGCATGTGGTATATACATTCAACCATGACAGCTATCATAATTAGGAGAACACTGTAGTTTTTAGAATAGTGATTATCCAGTGATGATCACAACTCCTTTGTCACCCTGAGGTATCCGAACTAGGCCCCCACTCTCTCTCCTGTGGTCCTTACCACACTTTCTTGACCACACTGGTGAGTCTCCTCTAAGCCACTGAGAATCACTTATCTAATGGGTCACAAATATTGGTGAGAGTGTGTCTTAGCCCTTAGATCTTTAGAACATACATTACCTTCCATTCACCTAAGCTCTGCTGAGATCAAGTCCTTTTAAGAATAAAGAGAGAACTATGGTCAGCAAAATTCAAATAAGTGACTGACAGGATATCAGACCCAGGAAATATAGGTTATTCTCTAATAGCCTGGGCACCCAAGTCCGAATGCTTGGGTTCATGTCTTAGCTCCACCAAGGTATGCACCTCTCATGCATCAGTTTCCACATCTGTAAAATGGGGACTACTTCCAAAGTTATGGAAAGAATGGCATGAAACCATGCATAGCCCCTGGCACACTGGAAACTCAAAGTAAAGAGTGGTAGTTACTATGATTAATGCTGATTCTATTGAAGGAAGAAAAGCAATAAAGAGGCTAGGTCTGACTTTTCATTATTAATTGATAGCATGTGAACACAAATACACACATGTGTGCACACACACGCCTATGTAAGTTGGGTGAATTCTCAAGGAAAAAGAAAATAGCCATCCTTTAAAAACAACCGGTCAAACCTCCAGGGAGACAGGTATCAAGCAATAACAGCGGCAAGGCTATTTGTGAAGCAGCTTCGAAAGAGGCAGCTCTTGTGGAAGCCAAAATGAATAGACGCTTTTTCTCTGCTGAAGAGGTGTCAAGGTGCATGAAGAAAATGCTCCAAGCTGCTGCTTGCCAGGAGGTGTCAACGGCTCACCCTCTGCCTGTGTTTGATAAAAGAGAGCCTGAGCCCAAGGAAAGAGAGGGAGAGTGAGGAAGAAAAAAGACAAATTGGATGCTCCACAGCTGGCTTTCAAAGGGGACAGGTAGTAAAGGTTGGAAGGGGGTGGTGGACTCCATGTTAAGGAACCACATTATTTGAAAAGCAGAACCTGTTAGTCGCATGCATGGCACCAAGGCCTGGTGAAGGGAAAGGAAGCCAAAGAAGAGCACACTGTGTCCCTCTTTTATAATCAGGGTGTGCTACCCACTCCATGGGGACTGAGAAGAAGATCAGTCAAGTGGCACCTGTGCGCCACCACTTACCCTGGACAATGAGGAACTCCTGGGAAGAACCCTCTGGGGAGCCAGGTTACTCCTTGGGACTCCAGGAAGTCCCAGTGCCACACTGTGCTCACGCTTCAGGACAAACCGCCCGTGGGGCAGATGGGCACAGAGGACCCTCCTCCAAAGCTGGCACTCCTCTGAGCACTGCCGGTGAACTCAGCACCCTCCCTCTTCCAAGGCAGCACACAGGCGCTGGGAATCTCCTGGAAACAAGTTCCCAAAGAAGACATATGGTGCTTACTTGCTAAGAAAGAGTGCTAACAAGACAAACTGAAAGGAACCAGGGAAAAAGCTGACTGAGTTTCTCAGTCCCAGGAGGAGGGGAGACAAGGCTGGAGGACATGAACGGGGCTGCTGTGCCAACTCATGCCCCGGACAGAGGAGCCACCCCTGGAGCACTCCTGTTTGGGCCAGTGAGTCAACACAGCCCCTAGGTCAGGGCTGGGCACTCCCCTAGGCAAGTGGTGGCTCTCTGCGGTCTCCTGTCCTTGGGCGCAAGGAAGGGCCCCAGTGGAAAGCCCCCTCTAAGCTCAACTCCTCGGACAGCATTCTTCACAGTTCCAATCAACCAGGACTACAGACCCTTTCTAATCCCTGTAGAAAACAGACAACTGAAGCCCCACACTGCTGAGTGTTGGGGGCAATCGGCACCTGAAGATTTATGGAGGGTGGTGGGGCGTCCACGCGAGAGCGCACCCGTGGCAAACCGCATGTTATCTCAAGGACCTACTACAGTCAGCAGGCGGAGGCAGGCTGAGTAGGCATCAGTTGGTTTTCAAAATATGTTATTTACAATATGCAGCAGATGTTCTTTGAATTCTAATGTGAAAATACAGGCTTTTTATTTTTACTGACAGACTAAAAAGTACACTTAATATAATAATCTTGCAAAGTCCAAAGATTACCTCACAGTTTGGAAAATACTATGTTGAGTCATTAGTCCCATTACTCAGTATTTACAAAACTCACCAGATAAATGTGGCACACTGAGACTTCCTGGTAACAACCTTCTTTTTTTTTTTTTTTTTTGCAAGAAAGAACACAGCGAGTCTTCCCAGAAGCCTCAATTAAATTTGGAAAATGGTTCTAAAATATTCTGCAGCACAACACATGCATACATGCTAAAGTGTTTCAGGAGATCTTTGCTCAGGGAAGAGTTTCTGCTGTCATTCACTCTTTTTTAAAAAACGCATTGAGTGCCTCCAAGGGCTGGGCAGTACATGAGGCCAGAGGTCACAGATGAGCAATAAACAGTTCTTGCCCTCAAGGAGCCTCCTGTCTATGGGAGGACAAGCCAGGTAAACAGAGTACACAGCTGTGGGATAAGCTTTATATATGGTGAGCACAGGATGCTAGGAGGTGTCCTGACCAATTTTGATGGTGATCAGGCAATTAATGGAGTCATGGGTCAGAGACAACTTCCCAGAGAAAGCTTCACTAGAGATGTCAGGAAGCGCTCTGTGGAGTCGGGCATGTCAGAGAAGGAGGAGTTTCCAGTGACAGGCCCCAGGAGCAGGCCAGGGAGGGTGCGGGCTGACTGGAGGAGATCTGAGTGGTGGCACGTAGATATAGGCAAGGAACTTGGACTCTGGAGTCAAACAAGTTCCCTCATGCTTCCCACCTTGGGCAATCTACTGTTGCCATCTCTGCCCACAGAAAAACCAGGGAGAATGCACGATTCTTGTGAGGTGAGAGCACATGAAAACGCCTGGCACATAGTAGGTGTTCAGTATGTGTTAATCTGCCTCCTTCCTTAACATTCTCCAAGCTCTGCAAGGCAAAGGTTTTCTTGACTCCTGACCTCACCTGGAAGAATAAATTAGAGTTGGGGTTGACTAGAGTTCCACAAATCCTTTAACCCAAACCCTGGGATTGTGATTCTGCAAAGTATTCAATAGATACCCTCTCCCACTGAGGGCCTGAATGCCACAAAGGGCTGTATTTACACAAAATATTTAAAGGTGTGAGTTATTTTAGCACTTCATTTGTACATAAACAGAGCAATTCATTCATTCAGAATTCTGACCAACAAGCTTGGAGCAACTAGAGCAGTGCCGGGCTCTAGTTGGGCTGGTTCCTGGGCACACAGGGCTGCCCTCAGTAGTCTTACTGTATGGTGTGGGAAAGAGACAAGCAAACAAACAATGTATTTGTGACATCATGACAGAGGACTCTTTTTAATTCAGTGGTTCTCAGCCTTGGC
Source organism: Tadarida brasiliensis (assembly GCA_030848825.1). NCBI lineage: Eukaryota > Metazoa > Chordata > Mammalia > Chiroptera > Molossidae > Tadarida > Tadarida brasiliensis. The sequence goes on from CM061258.1 coordinate 99,967,256, forward strand.
TGCAAATGTGAATTAATGGGAAGCTTTGAAAACAATACTGATGCTTGGCCCCCAGCCCCAGAGATTCTGATTCAGTGGGACCGGAGAGTGGCCCGCCATGCCTGTGGGGTTCAAAGGCTCCATATGTGATTCCAAAGTGCTGACAAGGCTGAAAAGCTCTGTCTAGAGTATACAGCTCCTCTATAAGTTGGCATGAAATGGCTTTAGAGTTATCAGCGCGGAGACAGGGGCTCTCTAACTGGAGTGCCGAAGAACCACGTGAAGGCCCAAGCTCCTTGCAGCCTGGGCCTTTGTATATTGACAAGTGTCCCTGGGAGTTCCGAGTACAGGAGAGTTTGAGAAACACTACTCACATAGCCTGGTGATACTGCACAAAGCATGAATAAAGCAAGGATCTGACCTTTCAGAGACAGGTCACAGAAGGGAGGAATTCCCTCAAAACCCTTCTATCTTCACATTGCTTTGCTGGTCCCTCTTAGCATGCACACAGCAGAATTCTGGCCTCTGGGTGCCTGTGTTTGACAGAGTGTCTGCATCTTAAACCTTCCCCAAGTTCTTTTCCTCCAACTCTTCTCACCAGTGATTATAATGCTTCAAGTCCCTCCAGAAGTGCCAAGTGTTTTCCTGTAAATTCTCAGATGTTATTCTCAAAGTCACATTAGGTCACTCAGAACGGAATCATTGCTCTTTTTTACGGATAAGAAAATTGAAGCCCAGGGAGTTGTCCAGAGACCCAAGGTTCGTTGAGAGTAGACTCAGTACAAGAATCAATATTTCCTAACTTCCAACTTTGATGTTCTTTTCAATGCATCAGTGCTCCTCAAGTGTAGCACAGAGAGCAGCAGCATCAGATCCCCTGGAAACTTGTTGAAAAAGCAAATTCTTGGGCCCCACCCCAGATCTAATGAATCGGAAACTCTTGGGATGGGGCCTAGCATGTGTTCTAAATAAACCTTCAAGGGGATTCTGATGCACCATTGGATTCTATTATGCTGACTCTTGAAAAACACCTTTTGTATCCAGCTACAAAGCTATTGGCACTTTGATCAACGCACAATACAATTACATATTCTAGCGTATGTGCGCCGGTCAGTTATAGGAACGGTGGAAAATTTGTGAGCTGGTGTGGACTCATGAGTGAATCCACAAAGCATTAAGAAAGCACGTGTCCTCTTCCCACCCCCAATTCCCCTGAGAAACATTAGGGGACTATGGCTGAGATGTAGCCCCATCTAAAATATGCATGTTCATGTCTGTATTTTCCCAGATAAGTTTCAGAAAAATTCTCTTCATTTACAGGCAGTGGAGACTTGATGAATAATTCTAGTCTTTCAACATTGCACCCATAATTTTTTGCACTGAAACGTTACTGTGAAATACAAAATGAAGTCTTTCACTGGTCCCAGCCAAACCTACAAAGTGGCTTCTTTATGATGAATTCATGAAAAATGTAATGTTATGAGAGAAGAGAAGGGTATTTACAGTATCTGAGCTTAGCAAAGTGGAACAGGGAGCCAAAGTATGATTTCTTTTTGGCTCCCAAAGCACATGGCACACAAAATGTTTCTATGAAGAAAAAAAAGGCAGATCTGGTTCTGAGTTCAGTGAAATATCATGATTTCCATTTGGCTATTCTGCAGCAGTTGCCTTTTTAGGCAACTCCCTATTTCAAGGAAAAGTTTGGAGCTCCTTAGAGTCACCTGCATCCTTCCAACAGCATATGCCATGGTGAGAGAATGCTGGGCTTGCCCACCATGTCCACAACACAGAGAGGTGCCTGGAGTCGCCAGGCTGGGCTGGCTACATGCGATGATGGTATCTGTGAGATTTTCTGCAAATTTAATTTTTTTCCCTGGGCTGGCAACTCTAGGCACTGTAAGATTTGGTGAAAACATGTTCTTTGATATACCCATCTGCAGGTAGATCACTGATGGTTACAAGGAATGGCGAGGACAAGGTGGGATCTCCATTTTGTGAAAGATTTAGGACCTTGACAGTGGATTATCCCACACCTTAACTAGATTTGATTAAGGCCAATTTCTAAGGAAAGACAGAAATCAAAACTTAGATTATGCAGTATAGTAGCATGGTGCTAACGTAAAAGGAATCACAGAACTGCCGAGTTAGAAGGGACCCTCTTCAACCTGCACCTTCTGAGTGCCCTCTTCAACAAAATGCCCCAGCCCTGGTTGGCCAGGCTGCTCTACCTGAGCTCCAATTGAATATCAGGGGCGGTCAATGCCATCTCAGAATTGATCTGATGGTTAAATAAGTTTTCTCCCTAACTGAGCTGGAATTACTTATACATTTTATATCCAATGAGGATATAAAGAATAAAAAATATAAGATTTAATCTTCATTCACATGATAGCTCTTCAAATATTTAAAGACAGCCAACATGTCCCTTTGTCCAGGCTCTGCCACTATCTAATGACCTAACATAGGACGAGCCATTAAAACTCACCAGACCACATTCCCTCACTTATGAATTGATAGGTATTAGAACAGCTATCCCTTTTCTAACCCTGTATTATGCAAATGCAAGACATTACAGTGAAGATGATGCCAGGCTTGCTATAATTCTCTCAAGCTTCCTTCATCTAAGCCTTGTACTTGGATTGATTGAAAATAATAATAGTTCAGAAACTACTGAGAACTCTCTTGACACTGACATAAAGCCTGTCATCCACAAGTTTAGTTTTTTACATCTTCTGTATTTTATAGAGGTTAAAAAATTCATTCACACAAATATTTAATCATATACTATCTTTTTAAAAAAAATAAATGTTTTTTCTTTATTGATTTTAGAGAGAAAGTAAGGAAGAAGGAGAGAGAGATAGAAACATCAATGAAAGAAATATCGATTGGCTGCCTCCTGCACACCTCCCACTGGGGATCGGGCCCACAACCCGGACATGTGCCCCAACTGGGAATCCAACCGGCGACATTTTGGTGTGGTGCATGGGTCAATGCTCAGCCACTGAGCCACACTGGCCAGGCATAATATACTGTCTTTAAGATACTTTATAGCTGTTAAGAAAAGATACTCTGTCAGCTATTATAGGAGTTTATAACAAGGAAAATGCAAGGCTCCTAATTTGGGGGGACTGACTAAGAGAAGCACATAAATGAAATAGAAGACAAAGTGCTAAAAAGTCCTTTATTACCCCTTACACACAAACACACACACACACACACACACACACACACACACACACACAAAATTCTAGAAACCCAAAGGAGAGAGAAATTCTATTCTAAGAAGAGTTCATGGAAGACAAAGGATTTGAAGGGATTTCAATACATGAGATCATACTGGCACAAATAAGTGATACAGGGTAAGAAAGGCCTGAAAATGAGAACTTGTAGAGGAGAAAGAAAGAATGACCAGTGTTTGGCTTAGGCTAAAAAAACAGAGAATATGGAAAAGAAGAGTGAATATTAGTTTGGAAGGAAAGACAAGGTTTCAGTTGTAGAAGGCCTTGCAATATAGGCTACAGAGTACAGAATGTATTCAGTAGGCTTAGAGGGACTTATAAGATTGTTGTCTAAGAAAATGACATAATCAGACGTGTCGATGTCTGGCAGTAATGTACACGATGAAATCAAGCAGAGATTAAGTGAAATGGACCCTGGTGATAGTCCAGGTAAGAAACAATGAAGGCCTGGACAACGGCATTGAGAAGAATCAGAGATGAAGAAATACAGCCTAGATAGAACGAAAGGACAATTCCATACATGATGGCTGTCATCTATGGCAACCAAGCAGTTGTAAAAACAAAGTCCAATTTTCAACCCTGGGTCACACCAGGGCCAGAATCAGAGAAGACAGGAAGACTGCCAGGGTATGAGTTCTGTTTTGAGCAGTGAGTCCAAGAAGCTGGCCAGATATCCAAGTGGTGAAGACAGTTTTGGAAGTTCTCCATATATTTTGGAGCCAGATGGTGCTGAGGCTAGAAAGTGAGGACACAGACAGGTAAGAAAGGGGGCATCGCCCCGGCCGGTTTGGCTCAGCGGTTAGAGCGTCGGCCCATGGACCAGAGAGTCCTGGGTTCGGTTCCCGTTAAGGGCACGTACCTCGGTTGCAGTTTGTCCCTGGCCCCGGTTGGGGTCGTGTGGGTGGCAGCCAGTCGATGTGTCTCTCTCACATCGATGTTTCTCTCTCTCTCTCGTCCTCCCTCTCTTCTTCCCCCTCTACCTGAAGATAAATGCAAAAATGTCCTCAAGTGAGGATAAAAAAAAAAGAAAAAGAAAAAGAAAGGGGGCATCCACATTTAGGAAGACACTGAGCACTGGAGCTGAAGGTAAGAGCGTGTGGAGTATCAGAGAAGCCAAAAAAGGAGTATTTTAAGGTGGAAGGGCGTCAGCAGGGTTCCGTGTTATCTAAAGTCATGGGGAAAAGGGATCAGGGACAGTTACTAGGCTTGGAAAATAAGATGATGCCATGAACCACGAAGAGAATTTCAGTAAAGTAATGAGGGTAGAATCTCAAGTGCAAAAAGTGAGGTGGGAGTGAGTGGAAAGGAAGCACCAACCGCGAGAGCAAACTGTGCTTTCAAAAGGTTTGACAGTGCTGGGAATGAGAAAAATAGAATGGTACCGTGAGGGGGCAGAAGATTGAATTTTTTTAAAAATGTGAACTCTTGAGTATTTTTGTAGGTTGAAGGGGGAAAAATGAAGTTAGTCAAAAGCCGGGTTCTGGAGGAGGAGGGAAGAAATGGAATGAAGGGCACAAATGGAGGCATACACCTTAGAAAAAGGGTTGACTGTTCATGTTTTAGATGAATGAGAAGAGGGGACAGGAGAAAATATTGGGCAAAGCCAAGTAGGGGCGCAGGAATACTGAGATCATTCATCCTGCAGGGAAGTTGGAGGCAACTTGGTAATTATGTTTGAACCTGTAAGTAATCTGAGAGTTGGTGAAACAATGAAAGGCAGGCAAGACAAACAAGGGACTATGAGTGATACCGTAGAAGCCAATACTATAGAAGTAAGTAAAAATCACACATGAGTAAAATCTTTCTCACCATAAAACATGTCAGAAGCAGGAAACCTCAATGGAATATTAGAAAAATTTTCTTTGGAGATATTTTAAAACATACCTGGACTCAGGTTCAGTCAGCTTAGAATATTTCAGAGGTTAAATATCCAGAAAAGGCAAATCTATAGAGACAGGAAGTACATTAGTGGTTGCCAGGGCCTAGAGGTAGGAAGGAATAAGTATGGAGTTTCTTTTTGGTGTGATGAAAATGTTCTGGAATTAAACAGTTGTGATAGTTACATAACATACTAAATGGCTGTAAATATACTAAAATCACTAAATTATATATGTTGAACTTTATGTGAAGCATATCTCAATAAAGACCTTTAATTAAAAACATTGTCATTTAAAAATGAGTATTTCAGAGGTAGGACTCAGGGTGCACATGGAGATGTACAAAGGCTGTTTCCCTTGCACACCTGAAAGCCTCCTGGTCCTATGTCTCACAAGGAGCTCTTGAGGCCCCTCGGAGCTCCCGGCTAAGACATCATGATTGTTTTAGGAAGATGACTGAGGAAGGACTTATCAGTAATTGCCCGAGGCAGCAGGAAGACTGAGGGATATGCTAAGGTTCTCAGTATTGTGTTCTTCTAATGAGTGCTCCCAGAACCCAAGTCCACAGACTGATTGCATCTAAACTACCTGGGGAACATTTCCAAAGTACAAATTCCCAGGCTCCACCATAGGCCTCACAACTTAGAAAGTGTGGGGACAGAGCACCAAAGTCTGTTATTATGAACTTTCCATGTTGGCAAATGTCTGTGTCATAACCAACCACACTGTTGAGTAGAAGCATAAACGAAGGGTGAAACTGGCAGCGTGGTGGCTGGGCCATTGCTAGGTGTGACAAGGCCACAGCTCTCACAATTCCCATTGTATGCCAGGCCACCAGAAACACAACTTTTCTAAATCCTGACAGCTATTGCTAAGAGTTTTCCCCCATTGGCCCTCATAACTTAGAAAGTCCTAAGGACATTCTGTAGTTCGCTTTAAGGAAATTAATTCTTTTGTAGCAAAAGGAAAATGCAGATCCTGTAGCATGCAGATCAGGCCACTTTGATACTAGTTTATTTGTTTGGCAGAATGAAATTAAGTAATACAATATTGCCACCCAGTTTTAATCTAATTGGCAAGTCATACTAAAATACCAGAGATATGATTTCTTAGAAATCAAGAAGGTAAAAGAAAAGCCAATAACTCCACAATGACCTAACAATGCTTTTTCTCTTTACGAATGAACATTTTCCTTTCTTCATTCCTTCTGCACCTACCATGAAACCAGCACTCAGATAAGCACATCAGGCAGGTGCCTGTCCTCAAGGAGAATACACTTTAGTGGAGGATCGGAAAGTAAGTATTGACGAAGTGCAGTGAGGTCAACCTTGCGACCAGTCTGTGCAGTGGGAATGCAGGACCACAGGCTTCGCATGTTGAGGAAAGTGCACTGTGACTCCCCAAAGCAGACAAACTTCATGACAACCTATGTAAAATGCTCCTTCACCTGCCTAGTTTTTGGAAATTGGGAAACAGTGTTGGTGCCATCTTTACCTGTTGTATCTCTGAGGTGCTGGCAAGCACATGTGCACCTTCCCTGTAGGTGGACTGCACTACCAAGTCCCTTTACACTCTGCCCAGGGTTTTATTAATATCTCATTCTCCAACTGGAGTCCAGTAGGGAAATGAAAAATAGCTTCTCTTTATAATAAAGACCAGGGATTTCTGCTCAGAAGCTTATCTGTTCACTACCCAATACCAAAGCAAACTCTAGATCCCTTCCAAGCTCCTATGAGTGGGCTCAGGAGAGAAGCTCTGACATTCTCCATCTACATCCCCAGGCGTATTTCTGCCTGTAGCACTGAGCACCAAGGCATCCAGGAAAGACCTCAGAGCTGAAGGCTCTTTTCCCTGCACAGACAATGTCTTGGCACAGTTGGCACCTTACACAGCTGCCTGGAGCTGAGCTGGGATGGCAATCATCTTTGTGTGGTATGACAGGAGTGGTATTTTGCTGTAGGCCAGCTTCTGTTAAGATGGCAGAAGGAGTGTCCTGTCACCCAAAATTACTTCTCAGATCCCAATTATATGTTTCAAAAATATCACCTATTAAGACCCAAACACTTTGTTTGCTGGTTGCAGCCCTTTGAACAGGTTACCATGGATTTACGCTGGCATAATGGGCCTGCATGATGTATGTTCCCTGTCAGGACTGAAACAACAGTCAGTGCGTCTGAGCAGGCCCACCTGCCAAGCAATATGTGCACCGCTCAGCTAAGAAAACGTCCCCCCACTGAGCAAGTGGCAGAGCCATGGAACACGGGCAACTGCACGCACATGCGCACAGAGGATCACAGACATGCCACAGGAGGGGCGGTGGGGAGGGGCAGTGAGGACGTTCCTGTCAAGCTTCACTTCACAGTGACAGGCAAACAATCTTATGGACTGCCTTCCTTCCTCCCTCCGTCCCTCCCTCCCTCCCGCCCTCCCTTCCTTCCTTTTCTTCCTTCCTCCCTCCCTTCCTTCCTTCTTTCCTTTCCTTCCTTTTTTCCCCCCAATGAACTAGCATAGGTTGCTAATTGCATACATCATTAACACAAGTGACCGGAAGTTGGCTAGAGGATGGCTGTTGGACTGGTTTCTGATGCCAAAAATGGGGAATGGATAGGAATAACACTCAGAATAAGTCAGAGTGGCTTGTCTCATGTGGTTAGGCATTTTGTCAGCATACAAAGGCACAGTCTGATGGAGGTCCCACCTCACAGAGGAAAGGAGGCAGCCAACAGCGAGCCCTCCAGAGGCTGCAGCACGTGCCACTGCTGGCTGATCTGAGAGCTCACTGCCACCCTGCCTTTGCGTGTCTTACGGAGGTGCCCTAGACAGGGAGGCAGGCTCCATCCCTTCCATGGAACAGACTTTCTCAGCCCAGGCACTGGGGCTTTTGGCTGGGAATGCTCTGGCTAATTAGTGATAGCATGAGGTCTGTGCTGCGAAGAATGCCTCAGAGACGCAGAACAGATTCTGCTTTTAGCTACTTGTAAGAGAGAAACTACAATGAATGTGCTGCTTTCTAAGTGAGTAAGCTCTCTGCAGATTATGTAACAAGGAACAATAAATGGCTTTCTTGCAGGCATTGGAGGTACAATGATGTTTAAGCAGTAATAAAAAAAAAAGGACTGTAATTTTACTGTGGATTTTAGGTCAGTCCCCTCTAACCTCTTTTCAAGATCTCCAAACATTTTTCGGGTCCCCAACCACATGGAGTGATGTCTCACAAACAGTTCTTGTCAAGATCCATGGCAGACTGCTCACTTGCATTTTATACAGCTGTGTCAAGCACATGGGCCGAAACAAGTGCTAACAACCTCCTCCCTGTACCTCCTAATGTTGGGATGAAGGCAAGCTAAACATCAACAAGCAATGGCTAGATTATGGTAAAGCCAAACAATGAAATATCTTGCAGCCACTCATTGAAAATTACAGTTTAGTTTCCTATTGAGTAACATTGGAAGAGCACTAGAACGTATCAACAGAAAAAAACCAGGTCGAATTTGATCTTGTTTATGGAAAAACACATAGACTTCATAAATGTTTGCATATACACAAAGAGGTCTGGAGGGATGCTGAAGAATTGATCTCTCTGGGTGAAGAGATTTTGGGTGGTTTTTACTTTCATTACTCTTCTGTACATTTTAATTTTTTTCAATAAGAATGTGTGATTTTATGAAAATCTATTGAGTTATTTTAATAAAAATGGAAGAGAATATCCATAATGCAATCCAACAGGAGACAAGTGCATTCAAAGGAGGGAAGAATCATGTTGATCAGACTGAAAAAGGTCTCTTAGAGGGAGATGTACACAGAGGCTGACGATGAGTATGGGCGTGGGGGGAGCTGCCTACGGCGTCCAGGTAGGAAACAGTGAGCAACCGCGGAGTGGCAGGGAACTGGGGGCCTGCTAAATGAGAGCCAAGAATCCACTTGGGCTGGAGAAAGGGTAGGTGCCTGTAGTGGAGATATAAGAATATTTGAGGGAGCATGCAATTTTAAAATATGTTTTTATTGATTTTTTTTTTTTAGAGAGAGACAGAAACATCTATGTGAGAGAGAAACATCGATCAGCTGCCTCCTGCACACCCCCTACTGGGGATCGAGCCCACAACCTGGACATGTGCCCTGACTGGGAATTGAACCAGGACCTCTTAGTCCATGGGGTGATGCTCAATCCTCTGAGCCACACCGGCCAGGTGAGGGAGCATGCTTTTAATAGCTTTTATTGCCAGATAGAGGAGTTTCCATTTAATTTGGAAGGCAAATGAGATCCAAGGAAAGAGAGAGAGAGAGAGAGAGAGAGAGAGAGTGAGAGAGTGTTTGAGAAGGGGTTGATACAGGAGGTGTATTTTAGGAAAATTAATCAGACAGTGATGTAGAGAATAAATGAGAATTAGGTACAGTAGGAGACAGGAGAGTTAGAAAGCTACTAGAACATTCCAAGGAAGAAGCAAGGAAAGAAGGAGCTTGTGAACAGGTATATGGAAGAAAATAAATGTGTTAGAATTTAGGGAATTGAAATTGGTTAACCTAGAGGCTCAATAAGAACCAAAAATGTGCCCTGGCCGGTTTGGCTCAGCGGTTAGAGCGTCAGCCTGTGGTCCAGAGAGACCTGGGTTCAGTTCCCGCTAAGGGCATGTGCTTCGGTTGCAGTTTGTCCTCGGCCCTGGTTGGTCGTGTGGGTGGCAGCCACTTGATGTGTCCCTTTCACATCGATGTTTCTCTCTCTCTCTCTTCCTCTCTCTCCCTCCCACTCTATCTGAACAAAAAATGAAAAAATGTCCTCGGGTGAGGATAAAAAAAAAAAAAAAAAAAAGAACCAAAAATGTTCTTCATGTTTAGGTAAGGCAGGAGACAGAGATGATTTGGAGAGAAGATGAAATTGTAGCCATGTTGAACTTGGGGTGCCGCCTCGAAGGGCAATGGAGTCTGGACTGAATGAGAACTCTGGTCTGGCAGAGCACTCCCTGGGCTGCATGAGCACTGCAGAGAATAAGCTCTGTGAGGGAAGACTGTTTGGCTCACTGCTGTATTGCCCAACCATAAAACGGTGCTGGGCATATGGTAGAAACCCGAAAGTACTTACTACTTGAGTGAAGAAATACTAACACTGAAATGAATAAATCAGTGAGAGTGCAACATAAAGAGAAAGCCAGAGAGAGCAGGAAACCAAGCCATGGGGATAGTGAGCAGGTGAAAGGAAGAGCAAGTCAATCTGACAACAGAGAAAGGAGGATCTTTAAGCTTATTGTCCTGCCATCGGATGAAATTCCAACTCTAATTTTCTTTGAACAATTTTCAAAATTTTTCTGAGCCTCAAGTTTTGGGTTTTTTTTGTTTTGTTTTGCTTTTTAATATTTAAAAATGGAGGGATGATGGTCTTAAAGTCTCCATTCAGGTCCAGAATTGTATGAACCACTCGTTGAATTATTTAATCTCTATCATTAAAATTTTTCTTACATTTGTGTCCAGGGTTAACCTATGATTTGCAAATTTCCTGAAGGCTGGGAAAGCTCTCTCCCTAAATTGCTTAATATATTTAACTTTTTCATAAATTGTTGCTCAATAAGTAAGTTAATGTGACTTGGCCATTTTTTTATTCAAGTATAATTTGCACACAGTATATGTACTGGTCTAAAGTGAACAGCTCGCTGAGCTCTGACAAATGCATGTTCTGTGCTAGCTCCCTTCCTGTCAGGATGTAGTGCACATCTATTTGATTCTATTTTGATATCTTCATTATTGCATCATTGGGAACCCATTTGAGCCATCCTTATTCCTCTCTACTATCTTATCAATATCCCATTGATAGAACAGTTATAGCACCAGTCATTTTCAGATATATAATTCTGATGTTTTTCTTCATGTTCTTTCTTCCTCCCATTTCAGTATTTTCCCCATGTGATAGACAATAAATTCAACTAAGAGCCTTGTGCCGATCAAACGTTATTTATGTAGTATCATTGCCAGGTTTTTTACTTAAAAGAGAAATCATCAATCTGACTCTCCATAAGAAGTATTTATCCTATGCTCTTCTATGTTCATGAATATTTGGTCATTTTAAGAGAAAAGTAATTCTTTTTTAGCCAAAGATAAATGTATTTGATAGCATATTTTAAAAAACATGCTGTTATATTTCAGACTAGTTTTGAATATTTCTTCGGTTGAGTCATGAGACTGTGGCTTTTGAGTCATCTGGACCCAAACACCCTTCAGTTGACTTTGGCTCCTGGAGTAGGTAAGGGGAGCTCTGCCTCCTCCTGGTTTTAATCAGATACAATTTGATATTTACCCATTTCTGACACCTGGCTCTGACAAAGCCCACTGGTGCCAGTTCAGGCTGGGCCACTTCCCTGACCTGGATGAGTCCTTTAGATCTGACAGCTCCCCAAGCTCGAATTCTGTGGGGTCACTTTGGCTCTGCTTTTCCCACCTTACAAGAGGCAGGCTTCCCAGTCATAAACCCAAGCCATGGACTGGAGCTCTCCCCTGAGATCACAGCCATGGACATGGGCCTGGCTCTGCCAGCGGAAAGGGGACTGCTTTTGCGGTTAGTGTCAGACGTCAATGCTGCAGGCTGGCTTCCAGGCAACGTCTCCAACACTCAGTTTCTACCAAAACAGAATAAGAACCAACACATGCAACTGAAATTACCAAAGTCTGTCCTCCTGATACTTAAACAAACAATTCTACCTGCACTGAATTTTAAGTACTTTTGGTCTCTAGATGAGCAAATATTCCACTATTTGCATTAACTTGGGTTGATCCTGGAGCCACATTAATCAGAAAAGAGGAGAGAATACGATTGGTGCCAAATACCTAAGTTCTTGTTCAAGTCAAATGTTACACTTAAACTGTAAGTCTTCTACTGCTGGATGCTGAAGAGTTCCAATAAGGCTGTGCATAGGAGAAGTCAATAAATCAAACAATCAGCATAAATTCACTGAACCCCTTCAGACACTTGGCTCGGTGTCAGTCCTATTTGTACATGGCCTGTCCAGACCCTGGAGAAGCTGAAGCTAAAAGGTTGACCCTGTTATCTCCTCAACATGATTTGGATCTGCTCTGAATATTTTCTGCGTAGAAACCACCCCTCCACAGCATAGTTATTTGTCCCTGGTACAGCAAATAAACCAGGCAAAACCTCTTGGCCACTGCCTTGCATTGAGGAAAACAATACAACATGAGACAATGGGTAAAACGAAGTTCTCAGGATGAAGTAAATGTAATGAGGTACCAAGACTGAAGATTAATAAATTGAGTGTCTGAGTGTAAGAGTCCTCTTCACCTGATTGTTAAGAAAGGATTTCTAGCCAGTGTTTGAATACCCCCAGTGACAGGGAGTTTACTACTTTTCAAGGCATCCAGCCCACTACTGTTCATTTGTGCATTTTACTCTGAACTGAAATCTGTCCCTCCAGAAACTAAACACACAAAAAGGCATTGATTCTGTCCTCTGAAATGACCCAATTAAGCCTAGTGGCTTTCCTACATGATGGTGATTTAGCTACTTGCCATCTAGGTGTAGCCTAAGAGTTGTGGGATTTCAAAGATGGTTGAAAGCACGGTTCTTCTTCTGAGGTTATGATAAGTGATGCAGAAATATGTGAGAACCTGGCATTTTCCCAGCAACTGAAGTTAAAAAAGTCATGAAATTCATAACAGCAGCTGAAAAAGCAGTACCAGTCCTAACAGAATTAGAAGTGATCTGAATAAAATGGTATATGAAACAATGTTCTCACAAAATCACAAAGGCAGGCCCTAGTTAGTTTGCATAATGCTTACACCAGTTTAAAATCTAGATGGTTTTTGCTCCATATATTTACAGCTTTTAACATTTGTCTACCTCTCGGTTTAATCTTAATATTTTACATTTGTATAGCACTTTAAAGCTTTAAAAGAACTTTACATGTTATTTTATGTAATTTGATTTTGAAATTCAAAAATGATATCAGGCTACAGAAAATGATAAGCCTCCCACTAACCATGCCAAGAATATAATGAGGTAAATGTTATTCATTCTTGTGAATGTCTTCATGGTATTTACAAGTATGGGGGCTGAAGTAGAACCTTGTCTGCCACATACCAGCTGTGTGACCTTCGAAAAATTTCTTAACCTCTCTAAGCCATTGTTCCCTCTTCTGTAACATGCAGATAGCACACTGTGGGCCTTAAGTAAATTAATTCACACAAGCAGCTAAGCCTAGTTAGTGCCTGGAACACAGGATAAGCAAATGTTTGTGCTTATTGATCTTTTTGTTTATCACAGCTAATAACGTTTTTCTTTATTATAAAATGTATCTTATTAGGATAGATGACATAGAAAAGTATGGCAAACATATTTAAAGTATCACAAAACTTTAAAAAATTTCGTTACACTGGCAATCTCAAAAATATTGTGATGGTCATTGGGTATATACACAAAAGAACTGAAAGCAGGGACTCGAACAAGTTCATGGCAGCATTATTTTCAATAGCCAAAAGGTGGTCAAATGGATAAACAAAATGTGGTATACAGGTACAGTGGCACACTATTCAGTCTTTAAAAGGAAAGACATTCTGACACGTGCTACAACATGGATGAACCTTGAGGACGTTAAGCTAAGTGAAATAAGCCAGTCATAAAAAGACAAACCCTGTATGATTCCATTCATATGAGATACTTAGAGTGGTCAGATTCATGGAGACAGAAAGCAGCATGCTGGTTGCTAGGGTTTGGGAGGGAGGAATAAGGAGTAACTGTTTAATGGATGTGGGGTTTCAGTTTGGGAAGATGGAAAACGTTCCAGAGAGGGATGGTGGTGATGGCTGCACAACAATGTGAATGTACTTAGTTAAAATGGTGCATTTTATGGTTAAAATGGTAACATTTGTGTATATTTTAGTAAATTTAAAAAATCCCATAAATATTACAATGATATTCCAACAGACTTTAACCTTCAAGGAAGTACAAGGCACATTCCTTGAACTAGAAGTACTTACCTCTAATTAGGGAGACAGAAAACAAACTGAAAAGACAAATAACAATCCAAAGTACTCTAATTAAGGCAATGAGCAAATAAACAAGCATCCATGAAGCTACCATTTGCCAATGACATTATCCAGTTGGTGGACATTAGCCATAACTTACACATGTCAGATGTCTTGGGTCAGAGGCACGGACAAAGACTGTGACCTAAGGTCTCACTCAACAGCACTCAATAACAGTGTATGTTTATTAAATACTAAATATCAAGAGGCTCCCAAAGATACTTAGTGACTGACAGCTTCATCTCCCAGGCTTTTTATACTTCATCAGGCAAACACAGACAATATGAAACAGTTACTGTAATTAAGCACTTTCCTTATCCTCCCCTAGCAGAACTGCGTTGGAGATAAAGGATAATGGTACTAAATGAACAGGTTAATTAGAGACAGCATTTACCCCTGCAGGCCTTCCACTGGAAACGCCATTTCACACCATTACATCACACAGGAGAACAAGGCTCCAGGGGCCAGCTCGAGAGACAGCCAGTGACCGGCACAGAACAAAGCGGGGACAGGAAAGAAAGAAGTCGTGCTGGCATATCCGGCAATGTGTGCTCATCCAGGATTCCCCCAGATTCTCTAGGGCATGAGTTGGCAAACTACAGCCTGCAGACCAAATCCGACCCACAATTAGTTTCTATACAGCCTGAAAGCTAATATTAATTTTTGCATTTTAAAGTGTTGTTTAAAAAAAATAAAACAAAGAAGAGCACAAAGGCTATGTGGTCACAAAGGCTAATTTGTGCTATCTGGCCCTTTTTACAGAACAAGTTTGCCAATTCATAGGACAGGAATTAGTCCTCAACATGCTCACTACCAAACAGAAGGAGGGTAAACAGAACAGCAAGATGTTCACATGGGAGCATTTTAAAACTCCAGATGGAAAAATAAAATAAAATAAAATGAAAATAAATTTAAAAAATAAAGTGCTGTAAAAAAAAAAATTTTAAATTAAAAAACAAAACAAAAACTCCACCCTGTCACCAATAGTCATCCTGCAAATGTCCTAAATTTGGTTTGTCCATCTAGGAGAAAAGCAACAGAAAACTAAGCAACTTATTCATTCAAGCAACTTAAAAAAAAAGAAAAAAGAAAAAGAAAACACAAACTCTTCTCCTCTTCCTTTCTCACCTCGTCCTTTCTCTAACCTGGTCATTACTTCAAGCTGGAACATGTTCTTGTGAAAATATTATAATTTAAGGTGGTGCCTACTATCATTCCATTGGTTTAGGGGTGTTTAGGACTAAGCTTGAAAACAGGTTACAAGTTGAAACTTGGCAGAGAGAACAGACACTCAGGGTAGGCACCAATTGCATGTAATTTGAAAACAGCCGGTTTAGAATTTGCTAATTCATAAGAGCTCAGGGAAAAAAGCAAACCTCAACCACCTCACCTAACTGAAAATACTTGTGCTCTGAATATAGCTCAGCTATTCAGAGTCTGCCATTCATGCAGCCGACGATTTTCTTCCCAAAATAATAAATACTTTCTTCAACTGAAATGTGGGATCATTACAAATAAAAATATTGCTATTGACTGACTGTAAGTGGATTACATATTTACTCTGCTTTATTGGAAGGCCCATGAGGTGAATGACCATAACTTATGCCTTCTCTTGCATTCCATACTGCCTAGCCGGGCACAAAATTGGCACTAAAAGCAAATTGTTATTTATGAAATAAGGAATGGCAAATACAAAGGATGCAAACCACTAAAGGACAGTGGTTCACCCTTGGCAGGTATGCACATTTTAATGTAGTTATTGGCAAAATTTTAAGTTTCTTGGCTCCAGAGTAAGGCTCCAAAGTTCAGTAACCTCCAATGGAACTTCAAAACAAAGTCAACCATGTTTCTAGTAGCTCTGGTCTCTCATATCCATGTGATTTTGAGATGCAAAAAAAAATATACACACACATTATTTGTTTCACAAGTATTTTAACACGTAAAATATTAAATTAGTATGTTATCTTTTAGATGGACCCTTCCCTCTGAAATAGTTGAGCATGACAAGCTCAATGTCCAGAGAATGTGCACTCTCACCCGGGATTATCCAGGCACTGTTGAACAAAGGCGCAGAGAGCACAGGGGCACACTTTAGGAGGGATCAGGGCCTGAGCTGGAGCAGTTGTTCCCGAGGGCTGCTGCGCTACTGGAGCCTTTCCACTGGGTCTATGGATGACAGTTT
Organism: Tadarida brasiliensis; assembly: GCA_030848825.1. Taxonomy (NCBI): domain Eukaryota; kingdom Metazoa; phylum Chordata; class Mammalia; order Chiroptera; family Molossidae; genus Tadarida; species Tadarida brasiliensis. The sequence continues at coordinate 99,983,554 of CM061258.1, forward strand.
CCCGTTTGCAGAATATAGCCATTTGTTTAAGGAGTTCCTGCTTCATATATTTACAGCCTGCACATTTGCACACATACACAATTACACACATGTGTACACACACACACCACACACACACACTGAATGACCTTGAAGTCAGATCTAATCTTAGGGGGCAAACAGTGTCTTCTAGAATTGCATGAGGATAAGAACTTAGTCATTAAACTGACAGCAGACCTGAATACTTTATGTCTTTCATATATGAGTGTTTTTAAAAAGGAAAACATCACACCAGTTGATAGGCCACTCATCTCAACCCCAATAAAATCACTCCCCTTTTTACTGTTTTAAAAAGCTGAGTCCTTAGTCCTTCCCACACACTGATTTTCTTGCCCTTTGACTACACATCAAACTAACTGTTACTTAACAAGCAATTGACTGCAAGTTTGGTTAACAGCAAGACATCCCTTTAATTAACTGCCCCTTTTTTTATTGGAGTTGACAGGCAATACATTTGTAGCATCTCAACTGATTACATGAAGTTTTAGGTAGTTATAGACCAATTGGTAGAGAAAAAATAGCCTATATTTAACTCTAACAGATAAGGTTTGTGGTTAAGAAACTCTACAGGAAAAAAAATCCTCAATAATGTCAAAGAATCTCAGATTGAATGTCATTATCAATATTTTTTAAATCAAAAGAAATTATTAATTTCATTAATGGAAAAAATATGTTTTATCCCATTTTCAAAACAAAATTGTTGTTGAGACATTCCTGATCTTTCTCACAGATTCTCTCTAGTTCCTTATAGAAATTCTACTTTTATAAACTCTCCTAAAGAAATAATCAAGAATGTAGACCAGGAATTAACCAAAAATATATTTATCATTTCCCTGACTAAAATGGACAAAGACTAAACAACATTTCATTGCAAAAGCAGGTGATAGGTCAGATAAAGCATAGTAGTTCTAAGAAATGCATACAAATATATACATTATGTGGTCATTAGAAATGGAACCATAGATCAGTCATATGAGAAAATACCCATGATATAACATTTATTGAAAATAAGATGAATTCGCCCTGGCCGGTTTGGCTCAATGGTTAAAGCGTTGGCCTGCGTCCAGAGAGACCCGGGTTCGGTTCCGCTAGGGGCATGTACCTCGGTTGCAATTAGTCCTCGGCCCTGTTTGGTCATGCGGGAGGCAGCCACTCGATGTGTCCCTTTCACATCGATGTTTCTCTCTCTCTCTTCCTCTCTCTCCCTCCCATTCTATCTGAACAAAAAATGGAAAAATGTCCTCGAGGGAGGATAAAAAAAGAAGAAAATAAGATGAATTCTAGCCCTGGCTGGTGTGACTCAGTTGGTTAGAGCACTGTCTTCTACACCAAAAGGTGGCAGATTCAATTCCCAATCAGGGTACATACCCAGGTTGTGGGTTCCATGCCTGGTTGGGGTGCATACTAGAGGCAACTGATAGGTGTTTCTCTCTCACATCATGTTTCTCTCTCTCTCTCTCCCCCCTCCTCAAATCAATAAGCATGTCCTCGGGGGGTGAGGATTAAAAAAAAGATGAATTCAACTCATACAACTTAACAAAAGAAAGACAAACAATCCAATTTAAAAATGGGCAAAGGACATAAATAGATACCTCTCCAAAAAGGACATACAGGTGGCCAAGAGACATATGAAAAAAAATACTCAGTCACTAATCATCAGAGAGATGCAAATTAAAACAACAATGAGGTATCACTTCACATCTGCCAGAATGGCTGCCATCAACAAATCATCAAACAACAAGTGCTGGTGAGGGTGTGGAGAAAAGGGAATGCAGACTGGTGCAGCCACTACGGAAAACAATATGGAGTTTCCTTAAAGAATTAAAAACAGAACTGCCATTTGACCCAGTGATCCCACTTCTAGAAATATATCCTAAGAAGCCTGAAACACCAATCAGAAAGAATATATGCACCCCTATGTTCATAGCAGTGCTATTTACAATAGCTAAGATCTGGAAACAGCCTAAGTGTCCTTCAGCAGATGAGTGAATAAAAAAGCCGTGGTGCATTTACACAATGGAATACTATGCAGCTGTGAAAAAGAAGGATTTATTACTCTTTGAGATAGCATAGAGGGACCTGGAGAGTATTATGCTAAGTGAAAAAAACCAGTCAGAGAAAGAGAATTATCACATGATCTCACTTATATGCAGAATCTAATGAACAAAATAAACTGATGAACAAAATCGATCCAGAGACATGGAAGCATGGAATAAATAGACTGACGAATCTCAGAGGTGGGAAGAGAATAACCAAAAAACTTCTTTGCATATATACATAGGCCATGGACACAGACAATAGTGCAATGAAGGTGAGGGGTGGGGGGAGCGAGGGGTGGGGGGAGCAAGAGTAGGGGGGAGGGGACAATGGGGGGAAACAAGAGGACATCTGTTATACTTTCAAAAATAAAGGTAAATTTTTAAAAAGGTGAATTCTAAACAGTATATGTAATTCCAATTATGTTCACTATATATGAATTAGAAAAATGACTAGAGAGATATAAACAACAAAACCATACTAATTGTTGCCGGGGGGGGGGGTGTAGTTATAGGTAATTTTCATTCTCTTCTTTTAACTTTACACATGTTATATAATATACTCATTTTGTAATAAGAAAAAAAGTATATTTTAGAAGTATATTTAGGAAGAAGCTTCTCCCATAGGTCTTAATTAGATGATATTCCAGACTCATAGCTGTCCAGCAAACCACTCCCAGAAGAAGTCAAGTTCTTAACTAGGATGACTGCCTGCTAACACCAGTTCTATCTTCTCTAGATTATTGTGAGAGCAGAAAGAGAAAGATAGTTTGGGAAAAATGCCTACTTCTGCATTTATAAACAAGCAAATTCTCAGTAGGAGGAGGAATCATTAAAACCAACCAAAAGAAAAAAAACCCACCCTTGTTATCCAATACTCACATCGAAGAGGTTTTATATCCACACATTTTAAGAAACCAAGAGGGAGTCACAAACCCAATTCAATTTAATTGGGTGCTCTCTTGACAGAATTGTTATTAATAAGATTGTATCGTACAAACCTCCCTGAAATCCCAAATGCTGCTGACTACATGGGCAGAAGCATTTAACATCCAGCACACATGTGGTTGTGTCTGCTCTTCTGTCCCGGCCCCTCCTGCAGACGCCTCATACATCTTCTCCCCCCTCCCCCTTGGATTCTCAAATCAAAGAAAAAGCTTGTCTTGAGCAACCTCCATAAATTATTCACATGATATTACAGTGTATGTCAGCAATCTTGCAGTGTTTAAAAAACTTAACTACAAGCCAATTAAAATGTAAACTGAGAAAGACGGATGGAGCTGGTTGCTCTGGTGTGAACTTGAGCAGCTCATAACAATATGCGCTACAACTTCCAGACCTGCAAATTTGACAGCTACTTTCATCAGCAGAGCCTCGCCCTCCCCCATGACTTCTTCCTCTTCTTTTTAATGTAGTGCTTCTCCCAGGACAAATGGTTCCATATCCTTCCACATTCAGCAGATTAGTCCCCTGGGCCTTGCAACCAGCCCAAGCCCTCGAAGTGGAAGTCATTAACAGAGGTTTGTTTCTTTTCCTCTTTGTTTTTAAGGATGTGTAATATACCCCCTTCGTTTTTTTCACAGGTTGCAGCTTACAATTAAAATACTTTTTTAAAAAGGAAAGAAAAAGCAGAAGAGAAAGAAAGAAGAAGACAATGAAGACAAAGGTGAAGTACACAGTGAGAAAAGGCCAGGGAATCTGAGAGCTAGTCAAACAGAGAAAATGATGCTCTAAATCAGCGATTTTCAACCGGTGTGCCACAAAAAATTTAAAACATGCCATACCTGACTATTTAGTCAGGGGCACTGACCTCTTATCTCTTATATTGTCTAAAAAAATGACAGCACCCAGTAGCCATCCAGTGTGAATGAATCAAAATTATACCTATTTTTTTGGTCAGATCAGCAAAAAGTATGTTTTTTGGTGTGCTGCAGAATTTTAGTAATTAGTTTATGTGTGCCATGAGATGAAAAAGGTTGAAAATCGCTGTTCTAAATGATGTTCCCTCCACTGTATCCATTTCAATCTTTTCTATAATATGCTTCACACCAATGGGTCTATATGCTGTACTTCCACTTAATCTAGATACCACTAAAAGACTAAATACAAGCCTGCTCTGTTTCTGAGATGGAGAAGGCCCAGACTACTGCTCAGCTTTTGAGCAATTCTATTAAGATAAAAATATGAGTCCTTAAAAAATAGACTAGAACATCCTTCTCCTCATCCCTCATCCTGACATTCCTTTCTATTTCCCCTCTCTTTAAACATTACATAGGAAATCTCAATCTGCAATGAAACCAAAGGAGTCCCTGACCAGGCTGGCCTTAGAGCATGAGTCAGAATGCTAACACTCCTGCATTGCCTACCTCGTATTTATGGAACATGAGCTTTCATTTTCTGAAACTACATAACTCGAATTTAAGTCAGGGACATCTGATTCCGCTAAAGAAAGGCCTGAACAAGGAAAATTCATACTTTCAGCGTTGGAAATTTGGCACCAACCTAATGGCATAATATTCCACCTCATTTCTCATCCTTTCAGTTTTGTGACCAGACCTATAATTTAAACAGAAGACACAAATCGTCCTCAATCTTTACAAAGAAAAAAACATACCTTAAACCTAGAGAAATTGGTGTCCTTATGGTAATGGAACATCACCTTGATTGATCTATTCTCTGTCATCTGGATACATTAGGTCAATTAGAGAGGTCAAAGTTCACATAGAATTGTTCAAATCAACACCACTGCAGAGATGCTTGTACCTACGAGCCAACTACTAGGATATCTATCAGTGACCCATGACATCAAATTATTGCCTTATAACATAAAAACTAATCAATGAAATAATTCATTACCTTGAAAAACATCACTATTTATTGAACTCAAAGAGATGGATACAATTGAAAATAAACAAATGCCTCATGGGTAGTCAATTTAAATGGAAAAGAAATGAAGAAATTCAACTCTTTGACCAAACTTTGAAGTTGGAGGTTTAACTAGGAAAAACTCGTCAGCTGATTTTATGAAATCCATACTAGGTTTTCTCTCTCTTATTAGCCAGAGAGGGTTGCACACTGAAATTATATCTCACAATTTTTGGGTCAAATTCAGTTAGCAGGTATCTCAGAAAAGCTTACAAGTCAAAATAAAGGCAGATGGCTATCTGAACAGCACATATAATCAATAGATTCATTCTACTGTTTAATCCTGCTGAATTATTTACAATGGTGGCTTTGAACCTTCACTGTACATCACAATCATGTAAGGAGAGCTTTAAAAATATAAAAATCTGGGCTACATCACCGATAGTCACACTCAATTGGCCAGGGACAGATACATTTTAAAAAATTTTCCAGGTGACTCTAATTTGGTGCTGCCAAGGATTAGAACAGCTAATGTGACTGAGAATAGTAATCTCTGGTTATTCATTATGGTGGAACATGACAACACCGTAGACTGGACAAAATACAACAGGCAGCCTTCAACTTCCTCTTAGCCTTTAACTACCTGAATTCTTCCTTCTATTCAGATCAGTCTCTAGATATTTCTTTCTCAGGCTTCTGTCAAAGTCCCCATAGCATGATTTCAATTTTATGCCTTAGTAAAAAAAACAGGGCTTCTGATCAGAGAAATGCAGATTAAAATCACAATGAGGTACCCCTTTCCTACACAGTAGGATGGCTATAATAAAAAAGACAAAGAACAGCAAATGTTGGTAAAAATTTAGAGATACTAGAACCTTCAAACCTTGCAGGTGGGAATGTAAAATGATGCAGACACTTTAGGGAACAGTCTGACAATTACTTAAATGGTTGAACCATATGACCCAGGACTTCCACTATTAGGTATATACCTAAGAGAAATGAAAACATATGTCCACACAAAAACTTGCACATGAGTGTTCACAGCAGCATTATTCATAATGGTTAAAAAGTGAAAACAATTCAAATGTCCATCAAATGATGAATAAACAAACAAATGTGCTATATCCATTCACTGGAATATTATTAGGCAATGCAAAGAAATGAAGTATTGGTAGATGTAAAACATGGATGAACATGAAAAACAAGTGAAAGAAATCAGCCACAAAGAGCCACACACTGCATAATTCCATTTATATGAAATGTCCAGAATAGGAAAATCTTTAGAGACGGAGAGCAGAGTAGTGGTTGCATGGGGCTGGATGTCTGAGAGGTAGGAGGGGGCAAGGAAGCAGGTGATGGTTAAGAAATGTAGCATTTCTTTTTTTGGGTAATGAAATGTTCTAAAATTGATGGTGGTGATTAATGCAAAAACTCTGTAATATTCTAAAAACCATTTCAGGATACATTTTAAGTGGGTGGATTGTGTGGTATATGAATTATATCTCAATAAAGCTGTAAAAACAATAAAGAAAAGAAGAGAAGCCTTCTGCTTTTATGGCTGTCTTGGCAGCCTACCTAGCTTCCAGTCTCCTGTTAGGGCTCGGCTTGTCTAGCTCTTTCATAGCCCCCACACGGTGCTGGGCTCCTAGTCTACTGATAAGACCTTTTGGTTCTAACTGACCATCCTGGGTCTGGCTCCTGGTCCCAACATATCCTAGTCTTCTGCATCATAATACCCATTGGCCATACAATTGTCCCTTCAAAATGGGCACCTCCAGATGAAACCAAAGACTGGAATTTTATCCTGAAGGTAACAGGGAGTTGTTAAAGTTTTGTAGGAAGTGGCTGAAAAGAAGACACATGGATTATTATGAAGCTTTTTAACTGATTTCTCTCATTATATGTTCTCCCCAGTTGCCCAAGTCTACCTTGTCTCAATGCCACTCCTCATGTAATAACTCATTAATTCCTTCTTTCTCTCCACATTGTACCAACTCCGGGTAATTAGGCCCCACACTGTCTCAAAACTCCATCTAATCCTCTCCTCTTCTTTCTGGCCATTCTCCTTCCTGTCCCCCATACAGATGACTTTCACTCCCACTGTCAGATCTTTAATCATACCATCACTCTTGTATCCCGTATCCACCCTTTCCACACTCTCCTAGTTAAAGCTATTCTTCAATGTCTGGATTTAATCTCACGGATTAAATATTCCATGGAACTCTTTCCCAAAATTATATTAATTAGGACAATAAATGCTATATATTAAACAAACCCCAAACTCATATCATGCACTTTGTCCCGCTGACCAAACCATATTCTTTGAGAGCAAGAATGAAGCCATAAACTACTCTTAATTCCACACAGTGCCAAGTACTGGGCCAGCAGCAGATGTACTTACAGATCCACTGATAAAAGGGAACTCATTTTTATTTCCAAGATTGATATACAATTGGCTTCCCTCGCATGTTCTCTTTCTGCAGTGGTTTCTCTTCCCATGAAGAAAGCCTGCTCTTTGTGCATTTCCTTTTCCCTAGGCTATGTGCTATTACAGTAGGAATCACTCCCTTGGGAAAATTATTGACGGGTAGCTTCTAATTTTAAGCTACAGCTGAACTAAGAAACTGAATCGAAACTGCATTACCATTTCATTCTGCATGGAGCCCTGATGATAAATATTTAACCAGAACAACTTCCTTTTCCTTTGCTGCTATGTTCTCATTTAATTATTTTAACAAATGACTGTTTTCAAACATTTACCACTCTTGTCAACCCCCTAACTACTCCTGGTGTATCATATTTTTGCTGCCTCCTCGCTAAGAAAATGCATACCTTTCCTACCACCTCCATACTTACGGATGATACCTACGGCTTTACCCATTGTTCTGGTCATCAGTGTTGTCCATCAAATAGTTCTCATTCTCTCTCAATTCTAAGCAGTTTCTTGGCCCCTTGAGCTTGATTGTGACTTTCTCTGTGAGAACTGTAGAAGTAAATGCTGAGATGAAGCCTCTAGTCAGCCGGGATCCATGAGGGGCTAAGATGAACAGAGCTCCTTTCCTGATTCATGCTGGACATGTGACATGAGTAATGGATTTTGTTGCATTAATAGCTTTAGAACTGGGAGCTATTTGTTTTTGCACCAAAATCTAAATTATCCTGCCCAGTGTCTAATTTTATCACTGTCCATCCCTTCTCTTACCCAGGAAAATAGGTCCATCCTTACTTTGAAGCTAACTCTTTAATTCCCATCCAGATTCCATTCCCACCTGCCTCTTTTCTCTGAAACCCTATACTTCAGCCCCTCCCAATCTTGTATTTTTTAAATCTCTCTTCTTTACAAGAAAAAACAATCAACAAACTCACTATCACTTACTGAGTACCTTCTGAGTACTAGATGCTTTTCATATCATGATTTCATTTAATCCTCACAAAATTCCAAGAAGTAGTAGTATTAACCTCATCTTACACATGAAGCTCACTGAACTTGACCAAAGTCAGTATCTAGTAAATGGTAAGCCTGAGATTTGACCTTTAGTCTCATTCCAGAGCCCTCACTATCCCAATAACGTAATGAGGTCCCCAGCCTACAAACATATTCAACTCACCCTCACACACACATCAGCTTTTGCACTTGGCTTCTCCTTCACTCCAGGACTCCTCTTCATTCTCCATCACCCTAAACATTGAGTGCATATTCATTGTCTCCATTTCCTTATCTTATGTTTCAGTCTCTTTTTGAATCCTTCTAACCTGGCCTTCACTCTCATCATTCCACTGAAACAGTTCTTGCTAAAGGTCAGTGGCCATCTCGGTGGCAAAAATCTTCAGAAGATTCACATTCTTCTGCTCTATGGTATCAGATACTACTACTACTACTACTACTACTACTACTACTATTACTACTACTACTACTACTACTACTACTACTACTACTACTACTGAAACCTCTCTTTGTTTGCAAAATCATTCTTTTCTAGATATCAAATAATAACTCTATTTCCTTTGCTAAATATTCCTCTTGTAGCCATCATTAGTGAACATATCCAAGCCTACCTTTTCAATCGGTGATATCATAAATCAGTATTTCTAATCCCAACCTTTACCTTCAACTTTCAGCCAAAGTTCTCTACCTAGATGTCTCACAGATCAAAGTTCACATCTCCAAAACGGAACTGATTCCCCCTTATTCTCATCCTTACTTCAGTCTCCCACATGTACTGCATGTCATCACCTATGTAGTCTTCAGACTCAGGTATATCCCTCAGCATCATCTCCCAGTCCCCACACTTAGTCAATCACTCAGATCTGTCAATGACCATTCTTAAATGTCCGAAATGTTCCTTTTGCTCAGATATCACCACTACTGCCCTGATCTAAAAGAGCCCCTGTGGTTTTCCCTGAGGTTGTCTGCATCACCTTACTGAAATCCAAACCTGATTATATTATTCTGCTTAAACACCTCTGCAGTCTACAGGTTTATAGCCTAATCTACTTCCCTGTTTCACTAACTATTCCTTCCCCAACATCTCTATCCCAAACTTATAAGGAGGGCTACCTAGTTCCCTAAACATACCATAGCCTCCACTTTTTTGCCCACTGCCTTCAATTCCCCTATCTGCCTGGTGAGTTTCTACTCATCCAACAAGACTGTCTTGCTTGAAGTCACTTCCTCTAGAAGACTTCCCTTCTGTCACAGGCGGTTTTAGCTATTTCCTTCATTAAGTTCTCCTGTCAACTCAGTTCATATTTCAATTAAATCACGTACAGTGCATTGTGATATTTGCTTATGGGTCTGTACCTAAAAGAAGTTGGTTTCAGATTGTGTTTAATGAGCCCACAGGGAAAGGACTCAAAGACAAAAAGGGCAAGTTTTCAAGTAACCTTCTCCTGCTTTATTTCTTTTTTAATAAATAAAGGGTTCACTCTGCTTTGGTTTAGAGACTTAATTGATAAAATAAAGTTAGAAAACCATTTACTGGAACATAAATTCCTCCATGTGAGATATCACAAAACTTTGGAGCCCTATAGCGTGATGGTTGGTACATGGTAGGTACCCAAAAGATGTTTTCTGAACGAATTAATGACTTGCTGGGCAGTGCTGCTTACCACTGTCCCCTTTCATCTGAGCTTTTATGCTAAGTACAGCATGAAAGTTAGTAACCCTGGAGACCAATGGCTCACAGGAACAAATCTGGCCATTAAGACTATGATAGTTGTCATCAAAAGAGCATTGCTTTATAAGCAAGTAAAGTACAAAGTTTCTTAGCAGTGTTGGTTCATTACCAAAGTAGGCATTATCTTAAAATTGATCTTATCTGAAGGTTAAATACACTTAGTTCCTTGTCAGAACACTTAACTTTCCAATATGGCCAATTACCAGATAATAGTGTCCACTTTCTCATGTCTTACTACTTAAATGGTCTGATCAATAAATAAATACACACTGCATTATTAAGAGCTTGCTGATATCAGACACAAATGGAAGGAGTTTATGAACTTCTGGTCTTTAAAGAAGACCATTTAGGTTCCCTGTCAATTGTAGGCGCTTGATAAGTCTCTATTGTGCTCAAGCTACTAAAATACAATTTCCTTTGGACCTCTGATTTGCATTATGTGTGCCACAGGCAAATGTGTGGACTCCTCTATTTCAGTTTGTTCTGAGTTTTAGTGTCATTTTATTTCTTTTACAAATAAAGGGATGTTGACCAAATGAATTGGTTCCTCATCAAACCACAAAATATTTAAAGGCATCAAAATAAACAAAATTCTGAACCCTTTACTCTAACGGGAAGTAAGAATATTTGTATTCTGCTTGGTGATGAAATAGACCCCCTCTTCTGCAGAAAAGAGATGGGAGGTTCAGGGCAGAACAAGAAGACTCTGAGGGGAAAAAAACCTGATCCAGTTATTCTTTCACCAAATCTTTCTTTGTAGATGGTGCCTTGGAAAAGAATACTTTAGCCAGTGTTTATACAACCAGTTCCATTTCTGCCTCCAATACTTGAATGTCTACAACCAAAGTGAGAAAGACAATGGGCAACATGATATTTGAAGGCATATGATTATCATGAACTTGGCCATGTCCTTCCATGGACCATGCCAAAATTATACTTTTTAAAAACCCAGATATATTAATCATTAAATATATTTTGCATTGCTATGATATATAAGATGTTCTGTTAGCTATGTATACAAAACAATCCAAGGCATTGTCTCTGGTTCTGAGTAGTTTATAACCTACTAAAAGAAAAAAAGATCCTAATAATAAAAAAAGATAACCTATAAGGCAGTTAGTTAATTGAGAAACTAGATGAACAGGCTACAGGAGACCTACTAGAGGCCAAAGAAGGAAGAGCTCGAAGAGGCTGGGAACCCTTGGGAGATTTTCAGGAAAAAGTATTATTTAGTTGTTTTCTTGTTTGTTTGTTTTTTTAGTACAGAATTCAGAGAAGCATAAAAGAACAGAGTACAGAGTATATGGGTATCAATATATGTGGAAAACAGAGTGAAAATTTTGAAAAGTCTAATTCTTATATACATATCAGATGAGTTATAGGAGAATAATAAATAGCAAACCATAACAGTTGGATATTTCATCTGCAGAAATATCACCATTAGGTAATAACTGAGACTTCACATCAAAATGGCTGAGTAAACAAACGCAGTGCTCATCTCCTCCCACAACCACATCAAAATTACAACTAAATTACAAAACCACCATTACTGAGAACCAGTTGAAGACTAATTGAACAGAATTTCCATAACTAAGGATATAAAGAAGAAGCCACACTGAGACTGTTATTAAAAAATAATAAATTAAAATAAAAATTTTTATTTTAAATTCTCACCCAAGGATATTTTTCCATTTATTTTCAGACAGAGTGGGAGGGAAGGAGGGAGGGAGAGGGAGAGAGGGAGAGAGAGAGAGGGAGAGAGGGAGAGAGGGAGAGAGAGAGAGAGAGAAACTTCAATGTGAGGGAGATACATTGATTGATCACCTCTTGCTGACCTCAACCAGGGCCAGGGACTGAACTGCAACCGAGGTACGTGCCCTTGACTGGAATCGAACTCGAGACTCTTTGGTTTAAAGGCCGATCCTCTAACTGCTGAAACTGGCCAGGGTTAAAATAATTTTTTTATAAGAACATAATACTTACTTTAGAGTATTTAAAAAATAAGTCTATAGATGTCTTTAAAATTTTCCATTCTTTTTGTTTTCGCAATTCTATTTCCAAGAATATGTTCTAAGGAAATCCAAAAGTCAGTTAATGATTACAAAGATGAAAAAATGGACAAAACTTAAATGTCCAGGGATTAGTAATCTAACATTACGGTGTATCCATGGAATGGATTGAAACAGATGTAAGAATGACAGTTAACAGAATGAAAATATATATTGCTCATGAAAATATCAGGGGGAAAAACATTATGTCCTATTAGATTACCACCTGTGTATTACCAAAAAAAGTTAAATATACACACACAGGAAAAGATTGAGACAAAATGTATCCCAAAGTCTGTTTCTTCAGCTCTGAATGGGGCTAATGTCATCTCAGAGTTAATGAAATAATTATCTTTCTTAATGGACCTCTGCCAATTAGAGCTGAGTACCTGCCCCCTCCCACCTGACCGTGGCCACCTTTATGTTTCCGTTGTGGCTATGAATGTACATATTTTAGTACCTTGCACAGTTCTTGAAAAATGTTTTTCAAGTATCTGTTGAATAAATGTTTGAATGAATAAACCAGGAACTTTATAATGCATTTGGAGTACCTGTTAAAGGATAGTCCACAAATCCTAGGGCTTAGGATTTACCTATTTTTGAATGTACAATGTTGATATTTCTCTTCAGGTTAAAAAAAAACAAAACACCTTCTGATTGAAAAAACAAAAGCAAAGAAAGAAGGAACTATTATCCTGTCACATGTAAAGATAAATATTCCAACTTCTTAAAATAAATTTTTCTGGCTTGGAATATCAGAAAGTATAATTATTTTTTAAGACTGTAAGAAATATTTTACTTTTCCTGGGAAGAAATGTTTTAAAATTATGTCCCATACTATGATATTTCAGGATTTGAATGTCTTTTCTGATACAGACGCTCAATGAATTGTGTTGTTCAGTCTCTGCTCAGACTTCCCAGACAAGGCAGGAAAGTGTGGAAAGGGAATGAAGGGAAAAACAAAGTGGAGAAAGGAAGGGGACAGCGGGAAGGCAGGGAGGAAGGTGGGATATTTGGGGACTGATCTGTTTTACTCCCGATGCTGGTCTGGTTCTTGTCTCATTGAACTATTTCACCATCCTTAATTGTTAGAGTTATAAACACCTAATTTGATGCTCAAAGGAACCGTTCCTGCTAATGGAAGTAGTAATAAATGACAGTGCCCTAGGAATGGAATCCTGAGGTCTGCATAAATCAGCATTTGTCATCTTTTCAAATGCTAAGAAATTTTTGTGGCTCTGGCATTTCCAGGAAAGGCTCAGTTGGGTTTCCATAATAATCACTTCATAGACTTTAACTTTTCCCTTTGAGTTGTCAAAAGGTTAAATCTACCCTAAGTTAGAATTCTTTAAGTGTGTGTGAGTGTGCATGAGTGTATGCATATATAAACACATACATACTTATGTATATATACACATATATGTATGTATGTAAAAATAGCCATATGCGTGTGTGTGTGTGTGTGTGTGTGTGTGTGTATTCATATATATATATATTCCCATAACTTGTCTTCTGGAAGTTCTTTGATTTCAGAAAGTTCCTCCAGAGTTGAAAGGTCTTTGGCAGAACCCTACCGCCTAACTACAGGGACAATTAGTTTAACCAGGGAGCAAGTGTGTTAGGCTGAACTGGCTCCCTTGGACATCTTTCACCCTTTCTATGACACTATCCTTGCTTCTCTGGAGGATGACTGACCTCCTTGGGCTCTATGATTTAGCACTTTGGGGGTGCTGCTAAAGAATTCAAAGGGTATCAGAAATCTTCTAGAGGGAATGATGACATCTTAGAAACCTATTCATTATTTAGATGGGAGCTTTAAAACTCCAGCAGCTCTGGAAAGCAGACAAGAACATAAGACAGGCTCATAGATCAGGATGCGGGCTGAAAGGAAAGAAGGCTGAGGCATCATGAATAATAAACCCTGGGTCAAAAACTAAATATTTTGCTCTATCATCAGTATCTGGCTTAATTTTCAAGAATCTATATTTGTATGGGGGGGGGTGTAATTGATGGCCCGTTTAAACAAATCTGCTGCTTACCCACTTTTTCTCCAAGTGGAGATCAGAATTAACAAACAGGATGGCACTGGTCACTGCAGGTAGGGCCAAGGCCATTTTTATGGAGAGATGATGATTCGGGGTGGGGCAGATAATTTTGGAGCGCAAATGCACTGCATATTCCAAGAACTAGGCTGACACTCCAGAAAAGGCGAGCAGCTTAGAGGCCTCTGGGGAGAATGGTGACAATGAGCTCTTCACACACACAGCTCAGGATCAGCCTTTACGGAGAAGAAACATTCCAAGTAGCAACTCACTGGTCCTGACTCTGTGCCCTCTTTTACCTCACTGATGACAGAGCCAGGGAAGCAAAGTCTATGATGGGAGAAAAAGAAAGTAGAAAAGTGTCTAAGATTTAAAATTGTGCAAAATTAGTCCCCATACCCAATCTTCTTAAAGTTGAGTGGGGAAGGCAGCTAACACTGAGAGCACCGTGGGCCTAGGTTTTATGATGTTCATTTATTACCTCCTAACAACCCGATACAGGTACTATTGTCATTTTCTAGGTGAAAAGGGGGAGACTGAAAATGTATTCTCCTAATACTTCCATCTCTTGAGACAATGGGAAAAGCAGATTGACAAGGACCCATTTTAGGACACTTAATCTTCCTTTTTCCCTGTCAAAGCCAAGCTTAGCATGCTTCCCCAAAGTTTTCTTTTGGAGGGTAGGTGTCTCATTTACACAATAAAAATATTAATTGCTGCCTGTCAGATGAGGATGACAGACTAACTGTTTCTTTTTCCATTGATTTTTTTACTTTCTAGAGAGAGTAGAAGGGAGGGAGGTAGAGAGAGAGAGAGAGAGAGAGAGAAAGAGAGACAGAAAGATCTATGCTGAGAGAGACACATCGATTGGTTGCCTCTCACACAGCCCGGGTCAAGGCCGGGGAAACCTGCAACCCAGGAACGTGCCCTTGACTGGAATCGAACCCATGACCCTTTGGTCCGAGGGCCGCCGTTCCAACCGCTAAGCCAAACTGGCCAGGGTGGGACAAATTGATTTTTAAAATAAAAATCAAGGTCATTAAAAGCATGAGCACCCCCTTCCCCCACCTCCCCCCAAAAACATCCAACTAAAAATATAAATACCTACAAAGAACTTCAAATAATTTAAGGACTATTACTTACACACTAAAGTCAGAATTCCCACTGTTAAAAATATAGGTAATTTAGCACAATAGAAAAAACAGACTACATTGACTTTTTAATGGAATCTGGACCCAGTTAACCGTATTTTATTTATTTATTATTATTTTTTTCTTTATTGATTTTAGAGAGAGAGAAGAAGGGAGAGGGAGAGAGAGATGAAAACATCAATGAGAGAGAACATCAACTGGCCGCCTCCTGCATGCCCCCCACTGGGGATTTGGCCCATAATTTTGGGCATGTGCCATGGCCAGGAATTAAACCGGCGACCTCTTGGTGCATGGGTCAACACTCAACCACTGAGCCACACCGGCCGGACCCAGTTAAGCCCATTTTAGAAGCCCATATCCTATATTTAAATTTGGAGAAAGGATAGGTTTCAACAACCCTTTGCATATTAGAAATACTATCAGTAACAATGGAATTATCCCATTCTTTTTTAAAAAAGAGGTTGAATAGAGAAGTGTTTAAAATCTACCAAACTTCAAACTTACATTGTTTGAACTCTGTCAGTATACTTCTTTATTTCTTCTCCGGACTCCTGAAAGTGGTAACATTCCTAACTTGGTTCCTCAACTGCAATTTTCCACCACATGGTCCTTGCATTGTAGGGCTTTCCCTGCATCTGGATAGCAGTATGTTATACTTTAAATACTAATGAAAAAAAACATATTTCTTATACAAATATGTCTTATAACATCTTTTTGCATAAGACCCCAGCCGACTTCTCAGTATTGAATCTGACAATTAAGCATTCACCAGCCATTTAGCTTTTCTGGGCAAGACCTGGACCTCTTTTATTTCATTTTATTTTTGCAGGGTAGGAGGAATGAGGTTATTGAGATTAAAATGGAAGGGCAGAGGCCATACTATTCATATCTAGGCAACAGAGCCCTTGCCCTGAGATCCATACATGAGGGGGCCTTCTGAGGCCCTTTTCTAGTTGTGCCCCTCTCTGTGGGGCAAGAGTCCACAGGGTCATGAGGATGAGCCCACCTAGCTCACACACCTGCCCTTCTGAACCATGTTCTGTATACCAGAGACACAGGACTCCCCTGCCCAGATGGCCCCAAGTCCCTTCTAGGGCCTGCATGAACAGGCTTCTCGCATGGGGACTGTCCTCCTGAAGGCCAGCCATGCTGATGGCATACACACATGCAGGCCTGAGAGTACCCACGGGGCAGCTGTTTGCTCGCGTGATAAGGGCATAAGGCATGGATGGAGCTTGGATGTGTTGGGTTGCTGCCTACCCTCGTGTGTGCAAGGCTCCTTGTGAAAAGTACTGGAATTGGAAAGAGAGAAGTAAGGGGCTTCTCTGTGTGCTCTGGTCCCAAAAATGTTATGGGTGAGCCTGGCAGAAGAGCCAGAGGTGAAACTGATTTTAACGGTGTTTCATTTACAAGAGAACAACGTAACATACTGTTATGGCTGGCATGGCTCAGTTGGTTGGAGCATTATCCCAGGCACCTAAGGATCACGGGTTCAATTTCCAGTCAGGGCACATACCCAGGCTGCAGGTTTGATCCCCGGTCAGGGTGCATACAGGAGGCAACCAATCGATGTTTCTCTCTCACATAGATGTCTCTCTCTCTAAAAATCAATTTAAAAAAACCTTTCCTCAGGTGAGGATTAAAAAAAAAGAATAGAATACTGTTAAAAATCCCACCTCTTTGGACTTCCCATCTAGATCAATGAGAAAAGTTACCAGGATCAGATCTTATCAGGGAATCCTATTCGCTGAGTTATTTGCAAATAAATCCCAGAATAGTCAACTATAGGAAAAAAAGAAATCTACAGATATAACCTAATACACACACACACACACACACACACACACACACCATCCAGAGAGGGCTGTGGGCTATGACCACCAAGGTTACAGACATTCTAGGTCATTGCCAACCTCCATGCTATCATTATTCTAAAAAATTTACACCTCCCAAATCAACTCCCAAACCAGTTTATGGCTACATGTTCCAGTTCCAATACACACCTTTAAAATTGGCTTCAACTTGCCAGTAGCTTTTGCTTAAAGAGAATTTAATGACAATGCATAACACACACCCTTCATATAATACACAAAACCTCAGAATTGGCTTTCTTCCCTTTTTTAAAGCATGTATTATAGGTGTTAAATTACGGTAATTCCCAAGCTCAACTCCTAAGAAACTGAGCTGTCCTTGTCAAGCTTACTTCATAGTAATTTACTGAAGTATCAAGCCAACATATTTCCTTCAACACCTACAAAGGCCATGTAGTCACTGGTCAAATGCACAGGCCTTCACTGAGGTTTCAGAACCTTAGAGAGAAGGGCTGAGACCATGGAGGTCTTCAAAGAGAAGAGAAATATAGTTCCCAGGGAGAGACCAGGCAGAGGAGAGACACTCTGGTGCAGAAGCTCTCCTAGAAGACAAAGGAATGATTACAAAGCAGTATGGACTAGGAAGATGGGATCCAGAAAACATACAAAGATGGACATCACTGTGGCTCTTAAATGACCCTCTTGGGTCAGAATACAAGACAGACTTTGAAATAAAGGTGGTGGTGTCCAGTGAGTAGGAAGAACAGTGCCTTGTGAAGACAAGGAGGAGCACACGGTGGGGACGAGAATACTAGGCATAGATCTTGAAGCTTGGGAGTGTGAACTGTTCTCCCTCATGCACGGACTTGTTACACCCACTCCAATGTCACCAAAACGTTCCTTACCAAAGTGCTTGCCAAATCTCCCCCCTGCCATAAATCTTGGCCAATACTTCTCATTTAGAGCCAAAATGCTTGGGTCTCCCCTGTCTTCTATCCAGTGAATTAATCCAGCTACCAAAGTATCCCACACACAATGTGTCCCCCTCACTTTTTTAATGTGCTCTAAGAAACACGGTGGGCAATTTTCTGGAATTTATGCAACATTCCTTAAGGGATCATTTTGAAGCAACAGGAAAACCTTCATGAAATTCTACTAAGGAACTGGGACTGGTCCAATTTTCCTACATAAGTTTTTACTAGATGGAAATCCAGAAGTTTTGGCCTCTTCTATCCATCATAAAAACGCCCTTTGTTTAAACAAAGTCTCCACTGATGCATTTTCCAGCACATAAGGTAATTTCCAGTGTGGTACAAAACTCACTAGGGTCCTTTAAAACCTGGGGTGGAGGGGGCAGGGGGAGAAGGAAAAAAGTACCTACACAGCAGAAGCCTTTATGATCTATAACTGAGAACATACTGCATTTGCAATAATACCACATTTAACCGCGTGGGCTGTAATACAGTAACCCCCTCACAACACTGACCAGCCGCAAACAGAACCGAGAAACCTGGCAAGGAACTCTATCTGCACTAACAAACCTGACTTGCAGCAACAGCCATCTGTACAAGTGCCAATTATCCTTCTCCTCAAATGATTAGGTTCCATCTAGTTTTGCTGACAAGCAAGTTATACCACATTTTAATAGGCAATAAAATGTATTATTAAATAATTAGTAGGTAAGGAACAGAAATTAGAGGCTACTTCCCTGCACATGCATCCCCTAGTACTTCAGTCTATTGATGTAAAGCAACTTGATCCTCCGAAGAGGACAGCCTGAAATCTGATACAGCACTTTATTGTGAGACAATTATGAGGCTAATGAGTGTTCACAGAGTCTGAGGCAGGAAAGAAATCTAGAAAATTCCACCTAACCCCAGTTATGTCTGATCTGTAGCAGGGTCCCAGAGGAGCACAAATTTCTTCAAACTGCTCCTTGTTCTGAGCACATTAATTAAACTGTTAAAGGTAAAGGAGTATTGATGTCTTTCCCATCTCCCCACTTCTCCCCGTAGGTAGTGTCTGGTACTTGTTCAGCCCTAAAGGTACAGTTGCACTAACTGAAAAAAGCCCCACTAAGACCAATTAAGGTCTTTACTAAGAGGCTGAAAAGAAGACAAATGAAGGCAGAAAGCCCGATTACAAGGAACCTTTGTACAGATGTAAAGCAATTAGAGTGGTCCCGGGGGTGAGGCAGCATGGTTCCAGAAGCACACGGTTTTACAGCCTGTCTAAACTTGGAACAATCTATCTTTTTTTAGGTTGAGAATAAAAGTGAACCCTATATTAGTGTCATATATCAGCTGCTAGTGCTTGCGATTGGTTCCCCCATGCCTGTTAGAGCCATAAAGCTTCTCAAAGATCCCCGGTGGAGGGCAACACCATTATACACTCTGCTCTCACAGGCAGGGAAAAGACCTGCTTCGTGTCAGAACTGCTTAGCAGAGGGGCCGCCACAGCTGTGCAGATACCCAGAGAGAGGGCTGGACCGGAAAGTGGTGGGCAAGACTGGGAGGGAGGGCAAAGGAGGGCCGCAGAGAGAGAATTGAGAGAGGGTCTCTGGGAGACATCTAAGGGGGTCGCCTTAAGGAGAACAAAAAGGCCGCCCAGCTTATCCTCCCAGGACATTTTAACAGCAGCCACATTTCTGTCATTAGCCCTCCTTTTGATCTCCTTAATGCATAACATGTCAAGTGTTTTATCTTTCCATACTTGATAAGAGCCAACAGATGGGCTCTTGGTAGGGACCCAGATGTAAGAATTTATATTTTGTGCTGGATTTCTGGAAGTCAAATGACCAGAAAGGAGGGGAAGGGTCAGAAATTAGTGCATATTTCCTCAATAATTTAGGATCAGAAACTCCGAAGCCAAGGAAAGAATCCAGAACCCCTGGAAGTCTGGCTATGTCTCTATAACAGCCCCGTCCCATAGAAGGAAAATGCAAGCAGCACAGGAAATTTAAAATCTTCTAGTAGCCACATTAAAGAAGTAAGATTGATTTTAATAACACATTTTATTTAACCCAGTATATCCAAAATATTACCATTTTGACAAGTAATTGATATAAATGCATTATTAATGAGCTAGTTTACACATTTTGACAGTAAGCCTTGGGAATCTGGCGTACCTTTTATACTCACGGGGCATCCCATTCCAGACCTGCACCCGCAGCTCTGTGCAGGGAGTCACAGCACAGACCCGAGTCCACCACTAACCAGCCGTGTGACGGTGTACACATTACTTAAGTTTTTAGTGCCTCAAACTGCTCAGCTTGAAGCTGGGAATAACACCACCACTTTGCTTCATAGAGCTGTGAGATAATCCGTGTGAAAAGCTAGTAACGAAGCCTGGCACCGAGTCAGCACTCAATAACTCTTAGTGATAATTTTTACAATTATTTTTATAAATAATCTCAAGTGAAGAAAGTTGCCATTTCTCACCAAAACATATGCTTTATAAAAGCCTTTAGGGAATCATTCTATCTGAGGTTCCTCCTATCTGTCTTTACTAGAGTTGCCTAATGAGGTTTAACAGTGATTTGAGTTCAAACAAAATGAGTTTGGAAGACTTGGCCCCATCACTGTTGCTTCCATTAGATGATGCACCAGAGCTCTGCATCTGCTCCACACTGAAGGCTCCACACGGGAGGAATGTGGTGAGTCAGGAATCCACATCTGCCGGCGAGCTCCAGGCTGCCCGACATCAGCAAATGCTATCACACTTCAGAGGAATGATCAGCAAGAACACTGGCTTTAGGTCAAGAGTTGATCACTGTACAGATTATTTTGATTTTCAATAACTAGGAATTCACGCTGAGGAACAGCATTTTAAAAAGGTGGCATTTAACATTCAACAGAGAAATAATTAACGTTAAAAGTTAGCCAGTAAAAAGAAATGCCAAGGCAGGATGGTGAGGCACAGCTGACAACAAGAGGGGATACAACAGGACATTAATTAGGTACAAGCAAACATCTTCCCTAATAGCTCATGTTCTCATTCCCAAAATGTCAACAATAGATATTAACACCAGATGCTGGCATTACATCTCCCTTGACAGTGAGTCTGGGCCATGTGTGTGAGCTCAGAGAAAAGACTCATGTGATTGAGGGGGAAACCCAATGGGGAAAAGGCTGCATTTCCTGCTCTTAAATAATTTACAGATCCTTTATGAATGGTAGGGAAATGGGAGCTTTCAAGGGATCTCAAATGAAACTTGGCGAGGGGGGGGGCGCGGGGGGAGAACGATGGGATCAAGTGAGCCACTGTCCATGTGTAGACTTCTCCAGCATCTATTCCATTCGTCCGGATACACCTGGACCCCAACGTGCTCAGCCACCCTCCTACAGGAGCCTGCAAATGCACTTCTCCTAGGTAGTATCTGTACACTATCTGCTCTTGAGTACAGGGTGGTGAAAGCATCACCCCTGGAGGTAAAGGACACAACTCCAATATTTAGAAAATTTTAGAAAAGATCATTACTGACAGTCTAAAAAATATTCATTGCCCTTTTATTAATTTTAATTTTTCATGCTCTGAGTCAGTCCTAAAAGAGATGTAACAAATATGAGGAATCTGACATATTTCTATTGCTGAGCCGTGTGCAGGCAAGGCTTACGACAGAGGAAGGCAGCGTGGGCTAAGTTAACCATGCCCACACCCTATCAGGCAGGTGGAGCTGCCTCTGCCTCTGATTTGCTGTTTCTAGAGCAAGTGGTCAAAGAAACCTCTCTGAATACTGGTTGTTGCTTTGGTAAGTGGACTCAGAACCACTAACAAAAGAGAATAGGCTATAAATTGGGGGGACAAATGTCTGGCAGCAATGTATATGAAGTAAATGCCCAATCAAAATGATTTATTTGGCCCCAGCCGGTTTTGCTCAGTGGTTAGAGCGTCGGCCCACGGACCAGAGAGTCCTGGGTTCGGTTCCCGCTAAGGGCATGTACCTCAGTTGCACTTTGTCCCCGGCCCCAGTTGGGGTCTTGTGGGTGGCAACCACTCGATATGTCTCTCTCACATCGATGTTTCTCTCTCTCTTTTCCTCCCTCTCTCCCTCCTGCTCTGTCTGAAGATAAATGTAAAAATGTCCTCGGGTGAGGATAAAAAAAAATGATTTATTTGAATTCCACTATTAAATAGTTTCAACAAACTGCTTTCCAACCTCAGGACCTTTGCATTTGCTGTTTTCATTGCCTAGAAGATGCTTCTCTTCCAGTCTCTCATTCTCACCTAAGTCTTCCTCTTCTTTAGGTCTCAGCTTAGAGTGTCACTTTCTCCAGGATGCATTTCCCATGTCTACCTAAGAAAACAGGAGTGTAACCCAAGATTCAGATAAAGAAGTTACTGGACTGATCAAGACTGGTTTGGCCAGGAGTTTAAGGCAGGTCTTGGGCTGACACTGTCAGAGTGCAGGTTCTTAGAGCCAGCGAAAGAGCCCTGACCACCAAGACACACCACCCAGCAGAACTGGCAGCCTGGTAAGGGGATTAAGAGTATCATCTCTAGAGTCAGACAGAATGGATTCATGACTTACAAATAGTGACATTTGGGGTAAATTCCCTAAACTCCTTATACCTGTTTTCTTTTTTATTATTATTTTTCAGTGATTTAGTGATTTAGGGATGAGGGAGGGAGAGAGACAAAGAGAGAAACATCAGTTTGCTATTCCACTTATTCGTGCATTCATTGGTTGCTTCTTGTATGTGTCCTGACTGGGGATGGAACCTGCAACCTTGGCTAATCGGGACGACGCCCTAACCAACTGAGCTACCTGGCCAGGGCTCCACCTGTTTTCTATCTGTAAGATGGGAATAACAGCTGTATTTATGTCACAGGTTGTTATGAGGATTAAATATTGTAAAGTGCTTAGAAATCTGCCTTACACATAGTAAACAGAATAAAGGTGAACTATTAAAAATAATTGGTCTCTTAAAAGCCACGAAATTTGTTTCCTAGTTAACTCCACCCAAATTCTATTTGGCCCATCGTTTCCGGCATTTGGGCATGGCCCACCCGTATCTTTCTCTTGGATAGTCCTGTTGCTGTAGCATCTAGCACTGGCTGTGAGCTTGAATCCCAGGTTTGCCTCAAAAGCCTGCTTCCATCCACACGCCCTGATCCAGACCCTGTGTTGTCTGACCTTTTGTAGTGGCCAACAGACAACATGCAGCCTCTGTCCACGTGCTTGCTACTATTTCATAGTTGGCCTCTCTTCCAGAAAATATTAGCTTTATAAAGGCACAGTATGACCCTTGGACTGGGACCTGGCTACTGACATCCAGACAATTAAGAGGAGAAATGAGATTTCTGTGCTTAAGCAATCTTTGCTAATATACTTCATTCAGAAATTAACTCTTCCTTGAATTCAGAGCCCCTGAAGCAATATAAAATAATTTCTGTCTGTCCATCCATCTCAAAGTATCTATTATGTATAAGGCCAGATACTAGGCACCCTGGGAGGAAAAAAAAACCCATAAAACAAGATCTGTCTTCAAAGGGTGATTATGTTACAGTGAAACAAAGCTCAGAAGTAGCTTGCCAAAGAAGGCGCTAACCTCTGATTTTCTAAGGATCAATTACATTCTGGTTTTGAGCACAGAGATTTTAAGCACTGGAGTGTCAATGACTTGAGCCACAAAAAAAGTCTTTAAAGTACCACTGGTAAATAATCATCTTTGTGATGGTTTTTGAATTTCACTTTAATCAAATCCAGTAAGACGTTCCAAATATCACTTATCCTTTAACAATCAACTCTCAATCTCTAAATCCTGGCTTTTACTTTAATCACGCATGGAAATTCCATTATTCAAGTGCTGATTACAGTCTGCCTTGCTGTGCACCAAGCAGCACAGTCACTAAGCCCACAGGCTGCTCACCACCCGGGAGCTGGAGTCAGAATGGTGTCTGCAAGCAGAGGGCTGAGTCAGACTGCCTGCGGTCAAGTCTGGGATCTGCTTTGGCAAGTTATTCAGCCTCTTCAAGCCTCAGTTTTTTAATTTGTAAACTGGACGATGTCGGTACTAGTGTCTTCTTCACATGGGGTTCAGGGGAACTGAATGAGATGAGTACAAAAGGCTTAGAATAGCTCTTGGCCCTTAGTAACTCTGCCATTTTTGTTATGAAAAGTTCTTTATCAAGAACTAGTTTTGTTCTCTACACACCTCCCTATTTCTTTGGCCCTCTGTGACAGGGACAGGGAGGGCACACACTCAGATCCTAGAAAAGGGTTCATCAACTTACAAGATGCAATCCCATTAGTTCACTGTTACTTAGCTGAAATTCTTAGCTAGCAACAGCCTGATGAATCCTGAACTATGAGACGTTAGGTGGGGGTGGGGGATAGAAACAACATCATACACAGAGTTTATCTCAAGGAGATTAAAAGGTACTTAAGGAGCCACAAAAATAATCTTTTTAGAGGTTTCTGTTTAAACGAGAAAGCAACTGGATAGATCTGTGTGTATAATCTTGTTTAGTCAATAACTAACTGTAAGTAGTCTTATGACAGTACTTTTAATTTTCCAGGCCTTGTTTTCCTCATGTTAAAACATGGAGTCAATCCTGCCGACATCCTGTGTGGTGACTGAATGAGGTGGAGCACCTTTAGTCTGACTCTGCAGCCCAGGTTGCAAGGACAGGGAGTGTGCACCCATCCCAGGCCCTGGCTGGGTAGCTCAGTTGGTTAGAATATCATCCCGATATGCCAAGGTTGCAAGTCTAATCCCTGGTCAGGGCACATACAAGAATCCTCTCTCTCTCTCTCTCTCTCTCCCTACACACACCTCTCCCCTTCTCTCTCTCTAAAATCAATAAATAAAAATGCTTTAAAATTTTAAATCCTTCAAGAACTTTCATTTCCCTTCTCTTTGCCTAGGTGGTTTATAACTCTTGACTACTTGGGAAGCTTGGACCATATTAGTTGATAAGCTTCTAGAACATCGACCCCAAGGTGCAGGGAAAGATGACATGCAGCAGCAGCACAGAGGATAGCGTCATAGTGCTGCTCAGAGTCATCAGAGCCACAGAACAAAGAGGGTACAACCAAGGGTGGAGGGAAGGAGGTGTGCCCCTGGGGCCCTCCCTGACGCAGAGCGGTGGGAGCTGAGGGGCTGCGCAAAGCCCTGCAGAAACACCCCACTGGAGCTCTCCTGACGGAGGCTGGCCCTCACTCTGGGTGCTCTCAGGCAAGCTAGCTGCACACTGTGGGAAAGAGGAGGCAGGGGCCCTGAGGACAGGTCTCTCTGCTGCAGGGCCTCCAAGACGGGAAAGGGTTGTTGGGTGGCTGGGATTCTCTTCTGCTCCCTGGTTTCCTGTTTGCATGATTTCATCCCTTTTCACTGAAGTTGAGGAAAGAAGAGGAGAGACAGAGGAGAAAGAGAAAAACGTCTTGAAACGCTGTGGGAACACTCATTCATACATGCCTGCATTTATTTATTAAACAGCATCTTTTTTGTGTCTCAGCACTGTGGTCCCATGGATGAGTGAGGCACAGCGTCAGTGCTACGGAAATGACAGTCCAATGGAAGAAACACACACACACACGGATCATTTTACCACAGTATGTGGACTGTGACAGAGACATGCTTAGATGCTGTGGGAGGACTTTGTGACGGCATGTCTCACACCTAGGATTGAGCAGGGGGCCAGGGTAGGGAGGTATTAGGGAAGTTAAGCTGTCCGTGGGCAGTAGCACCACAATGCATTTGATGTGACTGCAGGGGGACAGGGAAGCCATCAGGAAGAAGTGGCAGTGTGAACCAAGACACAGGGCACAATGGTATGAGGAACTGCCAGCACCGTGTGGCTGGCAGGAGACAAACTCCCCACGCACAGGGCCAGACAGCAGCCAGGACGTCAGCACACACTGGGATGGTGTGGACTCCTGGCTACAGAGAAGGTGGCAGCTTTGTGAAGTTCTCAAGGCCAGGAGGAAGGTGCGCGGTCTTCTTGGGGCATCAGTCTTTTCGGAGTCACCAAGCCACCTATCCTACCTACTCATCTTGCTTCAAATTCTTAGGCAAACATGTAGTCTACCTTCATATAAAAGACCCTGAAAGGGGCAATGGCTCACGGGGTCGGGAGTTCCCAAACTGTGAGACAGCCACTGACCCTCCCAAGGACGGGTGCAGTGGTGAAGAGCTCCAATCTGATTTTAGGAGGCCATGTATAGAAGATGGAAAGCCCGATACACTTTTCAGAGAAATTACCACTCAAGGAAGGAGTGGCGAGGAAGTGGAAGTGACTCGAGAGTATCTCTGAGGTTCGGCAAGCGGTGACTGAAGAGGCAGTGCGCTCTTTGTCCGAGGGGGTTATGGCCCTACAGGCATTTGGGAAGACATGGTCTGGGAGACTTTCCAGATGGAGGATGGACTAGATGACCTTCAATTACTCATCCAGTCCTGCAATGCTATGGTTCTAAGCCCAGTAAATGCTGGATGTGTGTGAGTTACGCGAGAGCAACCCTTCTGTTCCACTCCAGACACCTCCACGAATGCTTGCGGACTGCAGGTGACAGGGAGGAGGCAAGACCAGAAGACTTCAGAAAACAGTGAGAGGCTTTGTTTGCAAACTTCTCTGAGTCGAGGCACATTGGGCCCTGCTTTGCACACAGCCACCTGTCTACTTATCTGAGACAAGTAATAGCATATGCTGGGGGAGTACAGCAGGCGGCCCGAGGAGCCAAGATGTCTTTCCCTGCATGTTTTCCCAATTAACTATATTCTTGGATGCCTTTGAAGAAAAGAGTCCCTTCTGAAAACAGCCCAGAGACTGGAGAAGGGAGGGAGTTTCAAGCAGTATTGGTAATTCGAAACTTGTCAAAGGTTTTGGGGGTGGAACCACTGCCAGCCAAATGTCATCTTTGCTTATTCTTGATAAACTTGCTAAAATGTCTCCTAATCCTCAAAAGGTTCTAAGCCATGTTGATCATCTTTTAAAGTAAGGTCACTGAATTTAGAAAACCAAGAAGACTGCAACTCTCTGTGTTAACACCATCCAGTACAGCAGCTCCAGCTAAAGTTAGACACTTTGTTTTTAAAATTTTTTTATTCTTAAAATATTTTTCTTTATTGATTTTTTTTTAGAGAGAGCGGAAGGGAGAGGGAAAGAGAGATAGAAACATCAATGAGAGAGAACATCGACTGGCCGCCTCCTGCATGGCCCTTCACTGGGGATTTGGCCCACAACCTGGGCATGTACCCTGATCGGGAATCAAACTGGCAACCTCTTGGTGCATGGGTCTATGCTCAACCACTGAGCCACACTGGCCGGGTTAAAGTCAGACACTTTAAAATAGTCCCTTCTCCCGTGGTCTGCTTTCAAAACATGCTCCAGTGCACAGGACCTAGGAGGTAGGTAAGGGCTGGACTTGAATTGGGCATGACCCTAGGACAGAGCAGGAACTGAGGAATGTGAGAAACCAGGAAAAACTCAGGGTCAGGTCCTGATAAAAGTCCCCAGAATTCAGTGACAGGACAATTGGGCTGCTCTTTCTCATGCCTCTTATTTTTTCTGTCACTAGGTATTTTGCCTTTACCTTTTCAATGAGTCTCATTAATGTCTACTCTGCCATGTCTACCTTACTGCCTTGGTTCAGATTCTCGTCCACCTCCCTTTCAAGCTTATTCTCTGCATAAAAACCAGAGCTGTACTAGAATGATCAGGGGCATCACTTTGTAAGTTCTATCATTGTCTAACCACTATGCTGTACACTTGAAACAAATATTTACCAAAAAACAAAAAAATCCAAAAACTCGAGTCATGTTTCAGGGCCTGGGTTGGGGTGAGGCAAGTGAGGTGTAGGGCACAAATGTAAGGAGGCACTCAGGCACCAACCCTGAACTTGCATGACCCCCAGAGTGAGTGCCACTTAAATCCCATGCATTAGTGCCTCACCTGCCTCTCAAGTCCTGGCGCCATCAGGTCACTAAACTCAGCACACAAACGCTCATGTTCCATGAGGGCTACCTTTCCCTACTGGCCTCTCAGCACTCCGCCACCTCCCACTGAACCCCAGTATTCCTCTCCTCACAGTAGTTCCCCCCACACACAGTTGTTTAACACATCTGACCTGCTACCCCTTCATGAGAGCCCTACTTCCTCTTCATCCCTGGCAAACTGCTATAACTGACTTGAGTCTCATTCATACCTATAACGCTTCCCTTACATGTTTCCGTCTCAGAAGCCTTCCCCCAAACCACCACTTAGTTTTTCTTCCTCTATATTCCACCGCACACCTTGTCTATATTTCTATTATGACATTTATCATAATAGATAAATTATGTTCATGTGTCAGTTGCTTGAGGTTACAGTCCAGTGGGGGTACATAGTGTCTTACTATCTACGCACCCCCAGAGACTACCACAATTCCCAGCATATAGTTGACCTTCAATAAATGTTTGTTGAGTAAATGAATGCGCATTCTGTCGAATATACAACTTAGTGTTCTTCCTTTTCTCCTTTACACAGGGTCGATTTCAGGGTCCAAAGTAAGAAAATGAGACTTCCGACCGTGGGAGAAGGAACCAGACCAGTCTATCAAACCACAAACAGGCCTGTGTGTCCAGGTTGCTAACTGTACCCTGACAGTGTGACCTGAAGGGATGGCTGTAGTGCAACTGGCTATCGTGAGCAAAGCTGGCACATTTGCTAAACATCACTGATAATGATTCAATATCCTATTTGTGCTTACTTTAACTACATATAATCAAAACGTCACAAGGAGTTTGTAAAAGTCATTTGCATATACTTAATCTAGCTATTTGGAGAGAATTGTTCCATGGTGTCCTACCTTTGAGATTGGGAAGGTTGCATATATATGAACATAAGTGGACTGTTCCTTCCTACCTCTCCCCTTAGAAACAAACCTGTATTTCTGGCCATTTTAAAAACTACAATGTCTTTTCCAACTTTAGAACAAAAAACTAGCTTGGTGGAACACAGAATGGTTTAGATAACACAAGCCTTGTGGTGAACTGCTAGGAGCACTGAGAAAAGTCGGGCTGGCTTTAAGGCAAAGCTGAGGAGAACAGGTAGCAAGAGGGAGCAGAGGACAAAACGTTTTCTGTCGGTAATGTGCAGCTGTGTGCAAGCAGGGACAGGGTGGTTAGGAGGCAGGAGAGGTCAGACCTGCACTGACCACCATGGCAGCCACTAGCCACATGTGGCTATTTAAGTTCAAAGTAATTTAAACTAATAAGATGAAAAACCTGGTTCCTTAGTCTTGCATTTCATGTGCTCGATGGCCACATGTAGCTAGTGCCACTGGACAGTTCGGGTGTGGAACACTTCCATCACCACAGGAAGTTCTACTGGGCAGCAATGGTATGGACAAGGGAAACTCACATCTTGGCCTCTACAGCCTGGTGAGCAAGAATATCTATTTCTTTCCCTAGTTTATAATAAACATGCACATACTCAGCATTTTCTCATCCATCTTTTTACAAGCAAGTAGCTTCCCCAAGAGTGGCAATAGTTTATACACTATGGGACCAGATGCTGTCATTATAGTTTCCTTTCCACTTAAAAACAAACATTATCAACAGATATAACCAGAGTCAGCTCCCTTAAAAACTGAATTGGTGGGTGGGCACTAGAAATTTGAGAACAGTTTATAAATGAACGTGGGACATATGGACGACTCCAAGGCAAAGAGCAGGAGCAGAGACAGAGCCCTGAATGTGCAGGTTAGCAGAAACCAAGGGGCACTGCCGGCCCTGCAGAGGCTGGAAAACATGCCCATGGCCCCAGGCCCCAGGCCCCAGGCCCCCAAGTGCATTCTGATTTCAATGTGCAGCATGTTTCATGCCCTCAGGAGGGGTAGCCATGCTGAACTATAGCTGTTCCAGGCCCAAGTCTCCAATTTCAGAATGAAAGAAATCAGGGAAACAGATTCTTTAGTTGACGTGATATACTGATAACTGCCAATTAATGAATATTTCTAAGCACTTTCTCCAGCTATACTGCACTGGCAAGTCAACAAGTTGTCCATTTCTTGCCCTTTCTACAGATCTGCGCTCATGTTTTATATAAACACTCACAAACAGGTTCCATTCTTTAAGGAGGTGCATGGAAAATCCTACAATCCAATCTGAAAAAGAAGCCAAGGGCATTCTTTCCCAAGCATTAGATTGGTTTCACATGAGGTGATTAGACTCTTTTGTGCTAATTGCACTAGAAAGAACTAATTAGAAAAATCTACCATTCAGCTAATGAGAGCTGGGCCCTAACTATCTCAGTGCTGAACTTCTCAGGTTGTAAAATATCACTTTTTTTTTTTGCATGCCCCCTCTGTGAAAGTTGTCATTGTGTTAAATTCCAGCTGTTAGGCTAGGCGGTAAATAACGAAGGCAGCATTTACAAAATGCCTACACACACTGTCTAGTCACTGCCACTCTGCCTGTGATTTCTTACTGTTTCAGAGGGTAAACAGGATAGATCAAAGACTGTTAACTAGCAGCATATCGAATTGGCAATGAATTCTGCCTCGTTTCTCAGCACAGCCTTCTCAGTGCCTTTGTGCCTTCTATTCTGGGGCCCTTTCATAATGCAGAAGGATTTTCACATGTAATGTTGTTACTCCGAGAAGAAAAAGTTCATTAAAAAGCAATGGTATCACCTGATTGGGACGCATGTCCCTGCCAAGGGTTGTAGCCTTTACCAGGAAGCTGATGGAATGAGAATAACGAAGAGCTAATAAATCAGAGTCCCTTATTATACAATAAACTCATTATATCATCGACATAATACAGTATAAGTAAACACTGGAAAGTAGGAAATCAGCCATATTTTTAGGAGAGGGCTATATAGTAAAGCTTTCTTAGAAGACTAAGTTAAGAAGAGGGCTTTGAGTTTCATATGATTTACATCATATCCACTTGGACATTTCAGGAACACTATTAAAAAATGTCTCTGCAGCTCAACACCCTTCCTATACCTCCAAAAAAGCACTCTTTCATAAAGAGTTTGCAGTCCTCTTGGCAGGAGCCCAGGTCCTATACGTTGCAAGATGATGTGTGAAATTAGCAGAATATAAATGTCAGAACTGCTGTCTTTGGAATTAAATGCTAGAGATTCTCTCTGTATCTAGGGTCCCCAGACCCTGTCCAAAGGTAGAAGGTTTCAAGAAGACAAATGTTCATATGTGTGAGTTCACTGAGAATGCTGACTTCACTCCTGAGTTTCCAAAAATGAGAACTAAACCCACCTTCCCTAGCAACCTCTGAAAAGCAGAGATGCTGACTGCCCTATAGGTATGTTTCATAAAGTCTATTCTACTCATGACTTGGTGGGGTTTGAATTAAGAGTGATTTTGGGGGGTTATTTTGCTGCTCATAGCACCTCTAAGCAGAGAGTGTGAAATAGTACTGAGATTCAGATCTTTCCATTGAGACCTTTGTTGTGTAAGGTTTGAGAAAATCTGGAGATTTCCGTTCTAGTGTAACTCATCTCTTACGCATAGTTCTCCTGACAGTTATGCTATATTAAAAAAAAAAAACTGTACTAATATTTGTGTCCAAATCATATATCATTCCAAAGGCTAAGTTTTTATAGGGGGTGTGTGTGTGCGTCCTCATACATGGACACACATAGGCAATGAAAGAGAAAAAGTAACAACACAGAACTGATATGTGTATTATTATTATCTTATTTTACAGATGAGGGAGGCTCAGGGACATTAGGTAGTTTGTTTAGGATCAAACAGCTAAGTAACAGAGCTGAAATTTCAACCCTGGCAGGCCCTGTCCTCAACTTCAAATTACTTCTCTTTTTCTCTCAAAGTGTCTCTAGCACCCTCAAACCTGCTTAGTGCAGTTATCAGCACTATTTTGCCTAGAATTTCACTATAAGATGTAATTTTGCCCACTATATTTTTATTTACTTATTATTATTATTTTTTTTGTTAATCCTCACCTGAGGATATTTTTCCATTGCTTTGTAGATAGAGTGGAAGGGAGGAGAAGGAGGGGGGAAGAGAGAGAGAGAGAGAGAGAGAGAGAGAGAGAGAGAGACGGACATTGATGTGAGAAAAACATCGATTGGTTGTCTCCCACACGACCCCAACCAGGGCCTGGGATCAAATCTGCAACCCAGGTACATGCCCTTGACCAGAACTGAACCCACAACCCTTTGGCCCATGGGCCAATGCTCTAACCACTGAGCCAAAATGGTCAGGGCTTGTCAACTATATTTTTAAAAGCAGCATCATAAATTAATCAGAATCTATAAGTTAGCAACAGGAAGAAAAAAGATATTAAGATATTTGTCAGAACTTAAATTCTCACTGATATAACACAGAAATGGTGCTGGATTTGAACTGAATGGGTCTTCCTGTGACAGTCTGAAGTCCAATTTTTTTTAGTCAAGATTTTTGATCCTGCCTTCATCACGAGCCCAAAATTATCCAAGCCCTACTCTCTACTGTTGCCCTAACAACATGAAACCTAAAGATGTAAAACATTTTAGTCAGTATTGTAGTGAGTGACCAACTAAACCATGAAGAAAACCTCAGGTCCTCACTCTCAGGTATTATTTCTAACAATCCAGTAACTTGCTCTTTTCACATGGTCAAAGAACAAGATTCTACTTTGGTATTCAATAGGAGTGCCAGACTGTCTTTTTTATTTTTATTTTTTATTTTTTTTTTATCCTCACCCGAGGACATTTTTTCATTTTTTGTTCACATAGAGTGAGAGGGAGAGAGAGGAAGAGAGAGAGAGAGAGAAACATTGATGTGAAAGTGACACATCGAGTGGCTGCTACGCGCACGACCAACCAGGGCCAGGGATAAACTGCAACCGAAGTACATGCCCTTAGCGGGAACTGAACCCGGGTCTCTCTGGACCGCAGGCCGACGCTCTAACCGCTGAGCCAAACCGGCCAGGGCTGTCTTTTCATTTTCATTAATGCATAATCCTTATTAATACAATAGATGGCCCAGAAGTGAGGAGAGATCCAAATTCTAGGAAATACTGTTAATATCACATAATTAGAAGGAAGCTACTGGAAGAGAGGATATTACTTCCAATTCTATGTTGAATAAATTGATATAGTGTTTTTGAAAAACAGACTTAATGGCAATACCTAATAACCAGTCAAATTTATATAGAGAAAGAAACAGAAACTATTATACTGGTGCTCCTAGACAATAACAATAACAAGCAGCATTTAAAGAAATACTTTAAAGGCAACTAAGAGGTTACTTTTTAAAATTCAATCAATATTCACAACATTATTGTTTTTCAAATGAGGAAACCAAGAAACAGAGATGAGGCTGAGGGGATGGGTTAGGTGGAATGACCTAGTTAAAAAAAAAAAAGGTCCGAGAAGGGCCCCACTTCTACTGAAGGGCCCTTTCAGGAAACCACATGTCCGCCCAGAGCCAATCCAGACACACGTAAGAGACAGGAATGCGGAGGGACTCGCTCCTGAGCTGGCATCTTCATGGACGTTCCTCTGTGTTGTTAATCACTGAATTTCTCTGGACTCCAGTTGGGAAGACTAAAGAGCATTGTGGTGGCGCCTGATGTCTAGACACAGCCCATACTGGACACATGCAGCAGGACAGGCTTTGGGGTCACAGGTGTACCCCTCAGGCAGCACTGTCACTGAATTTTCCAATGCTCTCCCAACGTTTAAAGATAAAATTCTGCTTCTTTGTCAAGTTTTCCTAAAAGCCAGTATCTGCTATCTGTAATACTGGCTGTGCCTAAACATCAAGTGCAGCCACGATACCCTTTAATAGTTAATCCTCCAACATGTAATTAGGCATTCACATGACAATCAAAACCATGACTATATTTCATGTTTGCCTTCCCTTTCAAGCCCTCTACTAGAGGGGCACTTACTCTGTCAAATCTGCTATAGTAATCAAAACATTGAAATTACTTCTTTCCACACTAAATATACTGGAACTGGTTGTTTGATTAAATGTAGAGCAGAGAGTGCAATTTGCTAAATTACAAGTATTCTGAACATGTAAATATAGTTTAATTACTGCAATTAAAGAAGATTACTGGAGATTGGCAGATGGGAATGTAATGCTGTTTTAATTAGAGTTTTTAATGCACTGTAACATAAGCATAATATTAACCCTTTATCCTAGAAGAGGTAGCTGGTCTTTGAAAAATTAGTATTTAAAAATGTATTAGAGCTATAGTGTCTCATAACAAGGCTGGACTGAATCACTCAACCCTGAAAGCCTACCAGGGAGGAGAATCGTGGCTTCTAAGAAAAGTAAACTGAGCCAGAGAACAATGACAGACACCATATCTACTAGAGTCCCAACTGTGCCCACACAAACCAGTATGTGTGAATGCATGTGTGTACACGGAGGAACACTCCACACCAGCTGCTTCTCCTAAAAGAAGAATACTGCCACCACGCCAGAGACTGAAGGGGCTCCCACACCACAAAAGGTTTCATGGAGCTCATGTCCAGCAACCACAAGAAGGGACAGTATTTCAAAAATGCATTTACTTCTTAAACATGCACTTATTCGTCTTCGAGAAAACTATAGCACAGATGCAGCTGACACTCTACAGAGGGAGGTCTGTTAATACTGTTATTATTAGTTACCCTCCAGAACAGTCTACGCTACATAAAGTAATATCCCCCACTGTAAGAAGCAATCTTTGTCATCGTGAAAGCCATCACTGGCAACACTTTATCTATTTAAGTCAATAGCCTATTAGAAATTCTAATTGAAAGTTCAATAGTCAGCTTGGAGCCTTACAATAGAGGTTGCCTTTTGGAAAGCCATTTAAAGTCTTAATCTCTTTATCATTTGGTATTTTGAAGCCTAACTTTGTTCTTGTTAGGCAGATCAATGGCATTAATTTACAAAATGGGGGAAAATGTCACCCTTCATCCTTTAAGTCTCAGCTCAGTGAAGAGCAGTATAAGCAAATCTGATCACTGCTTTCCCATATTAGCAGCAAACGGTGCCATGGGAGGCTTGACCTACAAATTTTAATTACTGCATGAAAAATTCAGTTCCTGGAGATGCAGAGGGACTTGAGCAAAAGCAGGGGCCCACCTTGAGCATGTCTGCTGAGTGTTAGGTCTTCAAGGGCTGGATTTCTGAATCAGTGGCAAACACCACAGTCAATGAAAGGGGTTCTATGCCCAAGAACAAGCCACAAACTTCAAAACAAAGCAAGACCAAGACAGAAGACACCAAGACAGATAAATAAGCTTCTACGGGAAAATCCATGGAGGAGAATATGTTTATATTTTACTAAGCAGATAGTGTCTTGTGGGCCATACACACACCTGTTATCGTGAAGCTAATCAATTAAGAGTTATAGCCTCAGAGGCAAACTTCCCTGCAAAAACCAGAGAGGCAGACCTGGTGTTCTGCCACTGCTGAAAACATTCTTAGCAAATGGGTACTCGGGGGAAGCAACAATTTTCACCCAAAATAAAAGCAATGGATTCTGAATGTTAGACATGATGGCTGGTTGGTGGTGGCAGAAAAACCAATAAAAATAAGTCATCTAAAAAGTAAAGCCAAAAGTAGTGAGCAGTAAGCTTATTGCTGCTGCAGCAGGCAGAATTAAGGGGCAGCTTTCAGCTTCTGTATTCTGGAAGCTAAGAGAGCAGACTTGAACAACGTCACCTTACATGCAGGCAAAGCTGATTATAGAAAACATACGCGTTTAGCAATAACAATTTGAAACAATCACTTACACACATGCATACATCTGCACTTTAAAAAGGAATGGGGCCAGGCTAGAGTGGCTCAGATGGTTGAGCATCGTCCTGTGCACCGAAAGGTTGTCGGTTCAATTCCCGATCAGGGCACAGATCCAGGTTGATGGCTCCATTTGGTAGGGGTGTGTAATGGAAGGCAACCAATCAATGTTTCTCTCTCTCTCTCTCTCTCTCTCTCTCTCTCTCTCTCTCTCTCTCTCTCGTCCTCTTTCTAAGCATGTCGTCAGGTGAGGATGAAAATAAATAAAAAACTTTAAAAAGGGGATGGGGAAGCTACAGAGAACTGTTAAAGCAGTTTACCCTGTGGGAGGAGAAGCATGTTCAAGAGGACCAGGTGGGTCTGTGGCTTTTACTTTTTAGTTTGTATACTTAAAAAAAAAATTGTTGTTGTTGTTGTTTGAATCATAGATAGACTGTATGGCTTTCCTAATTGTTAACGAACCAACTTTTTTGAAAAGAAGAGAAACGAAATCTGTATTTGATGCTCCATAAAAGTCTGTGAATATTTAGAAAGATTCCTTTTTGTAATGTAAAAGCACAATTTACTTCCAAAATTTAGACTTTTTAGTTTTAGTTAGACACACTACCTACTTCAGATGCCTGCTGCAATTAAAGAGTTATGTTAACTGTCAAGTCTTAGTAAATCTTTTTATGTATCTGTACTCAGTTTGACCAGGGCCGTGTTTTTTGCATACTGCACACAGGGCCCAGCACTGGCTTGTGCACAGTTAGCTTCTTCATTAATACTGCCTGACGATGGTGATGAGGAAATAATGGCCTTATAACAACAGATGTAGCAGTACATACTGTTGGCTAAAATTCAGAAGTCAAATAGCTTTCTGACTACTGATTCCCATCCATCTTTTCATTTCTGATCTCCACATCCTTCTTATCCAAGAGATGCCTCACTGGCACCTCCTGACACTGACAGCTGGAATTCTATGACAAAGTGTCCTAATGAAAAAGGCATTAGCATTTGTACCAGGCACTCCTGGGCTTTTGTCCGTGCACAGAGGTTAACAGTATGCTGGAAGGTCTCTAGAAAGGACACAGGCTTCTGGTTAAAGAGCTACATAGTCACATCCCTAATATGCCTTGGCCACTGACACTGATGGGTCAGGGCCCACTATGTGGGAGGGAGCAGAACCCTGTGGTGAAGTGGCTGCCTTCTGGAGGAGAACACTAATGAGAACAGCACAGGGAGGGGAACAGCGGCCTGAGAACTGGCCAGAGAGCACGCTGGAAGGCCAACTGGGAGCACACTTAGTGAGAGCAGGGCGGCCAGCACAGCAGAGCCACCCTCGGTCCACATTCCGAGAAAAGGCTTGGGGGCACGCACAGCAAAAATGAATGTCATGATGATGGAAAGAACACATGCTCAATTTAAGAAAGTCTGGGATGCAAAAACTCCACTTCCCTGAAGTGTGACATTTTCAAAGCCCACACATCGTAACGACTTTGAATTCTGA
The DNA here is from genome assembly GCA_030848825.1 of Tadarida brasiliensis. Classification (NCBI taxonomy): domain Eukaryota; kingdom Metazoa; phylum Chordata; class Mammalia; order Chiroptera; family Molossidae; genus Tadarida; species Tadarida brasiliensis. The sequence continues at coordinate 100,020,900 of CM061258.1, forward strand.
GAGGCCTAAACCGGAAGCCCCTGAGGTTCCATCTGTCTCTCTGACTAGAAGGACAGCTGAGGAACCATGCTGCTGTCTGGAAGAGGGCTGGCAGAAATCTCAGGAACCTTGGCCCAGGATCTAGGAATGTGCAGTTCATTCTTCCCTCCAGTATAATTTGTAGCTCTGACAAAAGCTGATGGCTTGTTACCAGGTCTGTCTCTGTATGTAACTAGAAATGAACTACCAAATAGAGTTGGCTCACTTCTTAAATTTGTTTTTATTTCTAAATTTGTTTTAAAAATCATAGAATTCATAATATGGTATTAAAGAAATCCAATACTTTCTTTGTTCTAAATGCCACCTGACTAACAAAATTAAGAAGGAAGATTGCTAGATGAATGTGAGAGTCAACAGAAGAGATGAAGTGGAGATAGCAAAGTAGAGGCAAATGAGCTGGGACCATGACTCCTAGTTCCACTCGGTTCATAAACCCTAAGGAGCTCCAGATGTTGACTGATAAAGCATTCTAGCACTCAAGGGCCTCCCCACTGTTCTCAGAACCTATCCTTTCCCAGCTTGTTATCTAGTCCTCTGCAATATTCTCTTCCAGTGACTTCAGATTGTGCAGTAATCTTTGCAGGTACTAGTCATGTTCCCAGCACTATATTTTAGCTACTTACTTCTCCAGACTCCACATTTCTCTTTATATCAATCCTACTCTTTCTTCAAGGTTCTACCCACCACAAGATCATCTCAAATAAGGTAGGAAAAACATCTGACGAAACCCAACACCCTTTCATGATGAAAGCTATGAATGGAAGGGAAGTTTCTCGGCACAATAAAGAAGAACCCACAGCTATCACAGTGGTGAAATACTGAAAACTTTCCCCCCTAAGATCATGGCCAAGACAAGGATGTCTGCATTCACCACAGCTATTGAACACTTACTGGAAGTTCTGTCTAGTAATTAGGCAAGAAAAGAAATAAAGACACCTCTGTTCATAGATGAAATGTTTCTATATATACAGAAAATCCCAAAGTTAATAAAATTAATTCAGCCAAGTAGCAGGGTACAAGACCAACATATAAAAAAGTCAGTTGTGTTTCTATATACCAGCAATGCACCATCCAAAAAGGAAATTCTTAGAATTCAACAATAAACGGACAAACAATCCAGTTTTAAAATAGGTAAAGGACTTGAGCAGATATTTCTTCAAAGCAGACATATAAATATATGAAAAGAATGTTCAATATCATTAGTCAAAATAGAGAAATGCAAATCAAAACCACGATGAGGGACCACTTCACATCCACTAGAGTGGCTATAAACAAAAAACAACAACAAAAAAAACATAAAAGCAAACAAATAAAAAACAGAAAATAGCAAGTGTTGGATGAAGAGAAATTAGAACCCTCATACACTACTGACTGAAGTTCAAAACTGTTCGGTCCCTATGGATTTGGCAATTCTTAAAAAAGTTGAACATAAAATCACCATATGACCCTGCCATTCCACTTCTAGGTATATACCCAACAGGAAGGAAACAGGCACTTACACAAGCACAGGTACACACGTGTTCATAACAGCCCTATTCAAAATAATCAAAAGGTAGAAACAGCACAAATGTCCATCAGTGGATGTATGGATAAACCAATTGCAGTATATATATACATTATAATACTATTCAGCCACGAAAAGGAATGAAGCACTGATACATGTTACATTTTGGATGAACCTACAAAACATTGTGCTAAGTAAAGAAAGCCAGACAAATAGGTCACATATAGCATGATTCCATTTATAGGAAATATCCAGAACAGGTAAACCTTTAGAGACAGAACACAGATGAGGCTGGCAGGAGCTAGTGTGAGAGGGGGAGAATTATACAGACTGCTCAATAGGTAAGGGGTTTTATTTTAGAGAGATGGAAATATTTTGGAACTAGATAGAGGTGGTGGTTGCATGACCTTATGGATATACTGAGTGCCAATGAATTGTTTACTAATTTTATGTTATATGAATTTTACCTCAATAAACTATTTTTTAAAAGAAATAAATTTCTCTCCCATTTTCTAAAATCTTGTATCACAAACTGATAGTTTAAACTCATTGTTAAATATGGTTAATTTTATTTAGTTTATTTGTTCTTACACAGAAACTCCTTGAGGGCGGGGCCTGCAACTTTCACCCCTTCCTGCAACCCCTGGGTGTCCAGCCCACTAGTTTATAGCCAATAGGTACACAAAAAAAGTTGTTCCAGTGCTTCTGACATGAACTTGCACTGTGATCTACAAACCCAGCTCGCTGTATTTTAGCTTCCTTACCTAAAAGGCATCCAGTTTTCTGGAGTAGAAAGCACAAGCCTATTTTTTAAAAATCCCATATATCAGTAAGTCCTGTTGTCCTATTTGTCAAATAAGAATCCTTAAATGGAGCTTCTCTCCATCATCATGGTATAGAGACACAAACTTGAGGTACAGCTGAATTCAGAGGCTGAAAGCAGGGGTCCATGGAGCTGACAGTGGGGGTTGGGGAACTCTTATCTATATTCAGAAAGGCCCAAAAGGAACCACATAGGCTTCCATCAAGGCTGCAGAGGCCGACTAAATACCAAGTGGCTTTACTTTAGGCAGAAAAGATGTCATCATAGTCATTCTATGCTAATGACTCTGGATGTGAGTAATGAAATGAAAATTAAATGACAAACTTCACATAACAAATGCGGGTCAGTGGACAAAACAGTACAACACAGGGAGTCTAAGGAGCAAATGGGGAACAGAAGAGATTCTTACAGGAAGATGGTTTAGACTAACCACACCTTTACGGCATTTTAAAGGACATAGTATGATGCCCGAACATCCAAATCCATGCATTATAGGGTGCTGAACCAGCTATGCATCTTTTTCAGAAAGAAAAATGTCAAAGGGAAAATCAGAGGTTGCAAACACTTCTTAGGAAATGTTACCAGTGACCTTCTACTATCCCCTAAATACCCAGACCCTCCCTCTTCCATGTTAGAAGTACGATTTCCAAGGCAATTTTCTTTGGAAGAACAAATCTGTACAATGCCATGTCTAGTGAATGTTCTCCATTTCCCCTTCCACCATAACCAGCTCCACAACACTCATGTGGAAGGCAGACAGGTAGCACAGCTCCTGAGGGTATTCCAGAAGCCAGTGTCCCTTAGACATACTGAGTAAAGTAGTCCTTTCAGAAGTCAGGAAGGCAGGACTGAAACACAACGGGCTCCATTGGGAAATCTATGAATGCCCCTATTATCCCAAAACTAAGCATGGAGCCATGCATTTCATGCCCATTGCCACCTGGGATTATGTTTTTACAGCTATTACTCAGCACTTTGATGATGAGATTGTTTAAAGGACTCAACACGCCTGCTAATGTGACTTGAGGACAATGTCTCTTCATTGCTGCCACCCCAGTAAGCACACTCATTTACTTTATGCCAAGGGAGGAAAAGTCCAACCTGGCTCAAAGAAACCACTTACAGTACAATTGATCTGTTCTCTCAAAAGTGACTATGGTCCCTATGTTCAAGCAAATAAGACAGACAATGCATGAAGCACACAAATCCTGGGCTTCCCGCCTCTTCTAGGTCACTCGAGGTGAACCACAGAAAGGAGCATAGCTAGCTGGCCTGTCTGAGTCATAGGTCACTGGAAGATAGGTTTAGGAGAAGGCAGAAGTATATAAAGCAGTGCTGAGAGAAAGATCAAAGGAGTTTTCATAGTGGCACTGTGTGTGTGCGCGCGCGCACATGTACACGTGTGTGAAGGTATGCTCATGGAGTAAGGGAAAACAAAAACTGGTGGGGCAGAAATTAGGTGGCTAGGGCAGCGGAAGATGAACTGCAGAACAATGTCGGTGCCCCGGGACAAGTGGAGATTGGCTGGAAGTAGGTAAAAAGCATAGGAAAGGCCCAGGGGACAGCAGAGCTGCAATCAGATCCTTCTGGGGATGGGTGGAGAGGCAATCATGAAGCCTTGGGGAACAGACCAGCTGCCCCTGAGGAGCCTCCTAGGAAGGCCCCTGTCAGGGACAAAGGAGTTCATTCTGAGGGCTGTGATTGCCTCTCCATGCTCAGACTGCTGTGCTGACCTTGAGGCTGGCTCCCACCCGCAGGGCAGAAATCAGAGAGAGTGGCAGAAGACCTGGTGACTAGATAAATCAAACACAAAACACGTGCAAAATGAACAGATAGATTTCCGAGTCACCAGCCAAGGTGTTGCAGAGCGGAAGCCTGGGGTAAAGGCAGATGCTGGCAGAGGGCTGGTGCCTATGGGCTCAGCAGTGAGGTGCCCTCCTCCTCCTGACTGGACTCTCTCCTGCCTCAGTGAAGGCTGGCCATCTTTTCCTACTTCCTTTCTCAGGTGGGTCTGATGGTTCTCTGAATGGGTCTACATGTAAGGTTCAAGGTCAAACAACAACTCCCTTGCAGAGCTGGGTCTAACACCCAGGACTCAGAGTCCTCATCTAATTTCTCTGAATCTAACTGGAATGAGAGTGGGGCGACAACACAGTTCTACACGAACGTTCAGCGACTCTAAAGTATTTTCATTCTACTTTGGGGATGCACCTTCCATAACAGGATCTGGGGCGGCTTCCTTTTTGTCATCTGAGTTAGGAAAACAGTAGATATGTGAAGCCCACATCCGAGACACCCTGGGCAGGAGTGAAGACAGGGAGGTAGAATACACTCTGCCACCATTCTTAAGAATTCCTGTGTGGTTGAGAAGGGTGGCTTTCAAAGGTATCTTTTTACATGAGAAAAACATTTTAAATACATTGTTATTTATCAATAAAACAGATACAAGTGAAGCTGCTCTGGGTGACCAGCAGTGAGGACAGGGAACCCTCATATGTTCCTGTCCCACCCCTCCTCCTCTCCCCCATCAGCCCCTTAACACCAGAATGGGGAAAAATTCAGTAATGGAAGAAGAGACAGTTGGGCCCAGGGATCATCTCTCTTGAACTGTGTGGGTTTCCTCCCCCACCTAAAATGAGAAGCTAATCTTGAGTGGATTTTAGGGTCTTTGGTGCTCTATAATTCTCAACCTTTCATGAGCAAGAAGAAAATGATTACAAATTTTTACTCATACAACATGAAGTAACTAAGACAAAATATATACATAGCAACTGGGTCATTTAAGTCCCTGGACATGGCAAGGTGCCATTTTCCAACTTTCCTCAATAAGAGATTATCACTATCATTTCTAGTGATCATTACCATTATTATCATCTCTAGAGATCTTGGTGAAAAGTTGCCATGCCAGAATCTGACTTCCGCCTTCCTTTTACTAAACCTGGGAATTCCACAGTTACACAGGCAGGATCAGGGAGACCTGGAGGAGACGAGAATCAATCTTTTTTCAATAAATACAAAAATATTTTCAGTGACAGCTTCATCAGATGTTTGTTCACAGATATTAATTTGGCTAACACGTTTTGTAGTACTGTTTTAAAACGTTCATAAAACCCAACATCCACATCTGCCCAGAGTCAACACAACGGATTCCACCACACTTGATACTATTCGGCAGCCAACACTTGACATCATTTTTCAAAACGTCCTGGCTAGTTTTCATAATGTTCATGTCCACTCTCATCAGCACATTCAGACGGGTCATAACTGAGGACGCGAAGGCCTCTCCCCTTGGTCACAGGCCAAATCCAGATGTCAACAAATAGCTCCTCATTTGTTTGGGGTGGGGGGAGGCCTGCCTTGATTCCTCTCTCTCCCATGTATATACCATAGCTATGCAATTTCCCCACTTTGTAGCACATTTCCTCCCTTATGTTTTGAGCTCGAAATGGCGGCAGAGTAACAGACTCTGTGTTCATTTATCAAATCACCTATATTTAATTGGGAAAATGGGTAGTTGTAACTCTGTCAACAGGACATGTTCAATTACATTGTGTAACCATTTTCTTCAGCAGGCATTACCATCTGGTCTAAGCAGCTAAATAAGCACAGCTACGTGACATTACAGCTAATGAAATTAAATGTGGCACAAATATACACACGGCACACAGAATTCACATTGATCTCTTTGAAAGGATTTTCCTTGTTGAAACATAAGATATGTGGGTTGTGAGACCAGGATGGTGACATGATTGACTGGCTTTATTGCTTTCCAAACAACAAAAGTGATTATTCACTCCACATCTAGGTCAAACAGAAGAATGTCCTGTTTAGAACCTCAAAAGTCTCCTTTTCAACCTGCCTATATAACTCCTGCCTTCCAGAACCCCTCTTCCTCTCTGAGGGGCCAGCTTCCTCCACTCACCCTGGGGTCACCCAAAGCTTGGCTGTCATACCTCACCATGACTCCAGGTTTGTCTTTCCTCTGTCCAACCCCTTTGAACTTCCCAATTCCACTTCATGGTATGACAAGGCTTGAATTAGACCACAGACGTAAAGACCCTGGCACAGAATAGACAACCAATGAACAACAGTATTTCTTTCCAATGTCTATTTCCTTTCCACTGTTTAGCCTGTCCCGGCCTTTGAGTTCAGTTATGGACTGGCCTCACTGGCAAGCTTACTTCTGAGCCAATGCTAACTGGCGAACAAAGCGATCTCAGCTCTACCATCACATATGTACAGACATCTGTTGTTTTTGTCACCTCATCCTTTCCATTTTCTTGTTAAAAAGAGTACCCCATCTTTCCTGCGGAAAAGTTCAATTTCTGTGGGATTAACTCCAACTGCAGTTCCAGATTGGGCTCTGATTGGTTTAAGCCAGGAAGCGGAAAGGGTGATTGATGTTGCTGGGAGGCACCCATGTGGGACCTGAGTCTGGAATCAAATCAAAGGAAGACAGTACATGTAAAGTACTTAGACAGGAAGGGCCTTGTGCAATACAATGAGAACTCTGGACAAAAGTGGAACCAGCATTCAGCATCACCTGTCCCTTTACTATCTCCCACGATGCTTACTATTATGAGGTACCCCTAAAAGAATGTTCTGGTGTCTGCCTGAGCTTGCTATATCCTTTGAGCACAGTGCCTCAGACTGTCTGGATGTGTGAGCCAGGCCAGTGTCCACAGTGCATGTCTCGTTTGGGGATGGAGCAATCTGCCTGCATGAACTCATCTAATAATCACTTACCTCTGCCTAGGTATTGGTACCTAGCACACTGCACTGTGGTACAATCTGTGCTTAACAGATGTGCCCGGAAGCTTCCAGTTTGGGAGTTTAGAAATATTAATGCTGGCTAACATTTACTGTGCACTCAGCATGAAAAAAGCAGTTTTCTAAGTGTACTAAATATACCCACCACCCAAATTAGTGCTTTTAATGATCCTGTGAATCAGATTCTATTATACCCTTTTCAGAGATAAAGAAACAGAGGCACTGAAAGGGTAAGCAACCTAACTAATGTCTTCCAGCAAACAATCAGCAGTAGTGGGATTCAAACCCAGCCAGACTGACTCTAGAGCTATACCCTTGAACCACTATGCTAGACTGCTTCTCTCAACAAAATGGCCTAATCTCTTTCGTTTGGCTCTCACATAAAATGTTTTTCACACTTTTCCCTTTGTTTGATTCTCATTTAATTTAAATAGACACTCACCAACAGAGATGGCCACAACCTGAAACAACAAATCATCTGACTTCTAGTAGGCATTTAATTAACATCACCAAAGCCTCTTTCCGTGACCACTGTCTACCTGGGTGTAAAGCTAACAGGTGAGTGGTTGCCTTTCCTTGGTGTTCCACATGAAGGAAGCTGGGACTTTAGCTACAGAATGCAACGGATAAAACACAACAGCTTTGCAGAAAGATAACAGACCATACCATAAAGGCTCTTTCCAATGGCAAAGATTAGCCTTGTTCTTCCACTTCACCCACTGAAGTGCCATTCCCAATACGTTTGGAAAACGTAACAGCTGGCCACTTCAGAATACTTTCTCTTCTGTTCATTTAGCAAGAATTTCATCTCTCCTACATAAATACACTACAATGCATATAACAATTACCCCTACAAAGAATTTTCTTTTAGCCTTAAAAAAAAATCTCCAAACTCAAGTAGAGTTTATACAAGTGAAGGGCAGTTTCATTGGTCTGGTAAATCTTCTAGTAAAGCTAAAATGTTTTTTTTTTTTTTTAATAATATGTTTTTATTGATTTTTTTTAGAGAGAGATAGAAACATCGATGTGAGAGAGAAACATTGATTGGCTGCCTCCTGCACACCCTCCCCCACAATGGGGATTGAGCCCAAAAGGGCATGTGCCCTGACCCGGGAATCGAACTGGGACCTCTCAGTCCATTGGATGATGCTTAATCCACTGAGCCAAAGTGGCCAGGCAGTAAAGTCAAAATGTTAAAACGAGGCAATCAAATTACATCTAAAGATCCATTCAGTCTCCAAACAATCCTTGAATTTACTACAATTGTTGAATGTCCTTCCTAATTTGGAGATTAATGCTAAATACAAAATTCATTTTTTCCCCTAATTGGATTGACCAAATAAGTTTTCTAGAGTTCAGGACAACATTTCATTTCATAAAGAGTATCTGAAACATATAACTTCATTATGGAGATGCTTCATTAGCTATAAGGCAATATTCTTAGGGAGCAACCAGATCATAATAAATTCTCTTGAGCATAATCTCTTTTTGTGACATGGTTATACACTTATTGAATATGTTTCAGGAAACTAGTGTTTCACTTTAGACATGTCCTAAATGCCTGGATATTTATTTAGCCACATATATCTTTTTCTACTCTATAAATGTTTCAAACTTGGAAGTGCCTGATTTAGTCACTGTGGTTAGAAATTGTTTGTTTGGTGTCTGAGAGAACACCCAAAGCTGCTCCAAACTACTAAATCAATTTAGTGGCTTATAACCAGAATTAAAAAAAATAATGACAGACTAAAAATTGTCAGAGTGCATATGATTCCTAACTCTATTCACAAGTGTTTAAAACAACACTCAATCATTTATAATGATGCTTAAGTGAAGTAAAAACAAGATTCTGCCAAATTTATGGAGAAAGAAATGATTAGGGAATAAGACACCTACCACAAAGCTATTCTAGTGTGAAAATATGTGGGATCTTGCTGTTGGGATGTTTGGAAGGGCATTTATATTAAATGAGGCACTGCCTATTTGCAGTCAAACAATCGTAGACTTGTATCCTCGCTGCACCATCTCTATCTTTTACTAGCTGGGTGACTTTTTCATTCCTCAGTTTTCTCACCTATTAAATGGGAATGATACCACCTATCTCACAAAGTTGAAAAGATAAAGCATGACAATGTATTGGAGCACTTAGACTGCTGCCTAGTATCTAGTCATTCACATGGTAAATGCCATCATGTTGTTAAAATACACTAGCAAGGATCCAACTAAGGCAGCTACTGTAAGGTGCTCACTGCTTATCTGCACTCAGCTGGTGTCATGTTGATTCTTGGGATTCCTTTTATCCCTTCCCCGGGGAAGGACGAGGTGGACAGGCTAGACCTGGGCCCAAGGGCACTGACTCCACCTCTACCCATCTACTGGACCCACCAACTCACAGCCCCTGGCTGCTCCTGAAATACGACTTCCCTAGCATACCCAGGGAAAGCTTGAGGCCCCCTGCTGCTAGCCCTGGTCCACACTCGCCATGTCTTCCCCTTTCTTACAACACCCACTACCTCTGCCTGCCTATCACTGCAATTCTGCTAGCTGTTTCACGTCGGACTCATACGCTAGACTACTTACTCCTTGAGACAGGGATTGTCTTATTTCCTTGTACACAGCACACAGTAGGAGTTCAACAAATGTTTGCTAAACAAGTAAGTTCTTTGGATCTCAGTTCAAATAAGTTGCCCACAGTGATCTCCATAAATGCCATGATCCAAAATAAAGACAGATTTAATATACGCTGGGAAGTCTGGTTTTTGTATAAATTCTGTGATGGAGAGTGAACTTGACTCTTGGAGAACAGTTCTATCACAAATGTGAAGGTGGCCTGTAGAGTAATAGACAGGTTTTATGAATGACATGCTTCCCTTCTCCACACAAATATAAGGGCACACCAATGATATTGAGACTGAATGAAGAATGATCTTTTCTGACACCAGTGGCTTCCCGAAGACGATGCTGAAATGACCTCCGTGGCTTAATTTACAGTTTAGACTGAGGCTCACTGAAACAGAAGTATCAACAGGGCAAGGTTTCTAACTGATTAGATATAGATGTGGAGGAAAATAAAAAAGAAACTGACTGCATTTCAAACCTGTGTTGTCTCCATTTCACCTAAAGCAATATGGAGGTTTAATGACTAATAAATGATTAAAGTGCTTTGGGACAGTGGTGTAAAAGGTATAGCTAACCAAGTCTTCATATGCAAGTAAGGATAACTTATCTATGGACTGAATAAGAGATCATTTTCATTAATTCATTCACGCATTCCTTTGTCTGGCTTCCCCAGTAAAATAAAAGGTCCTTCAGAGCAATTTTCAAAACCAGTTCCTCGGGCCAGATGAAAGGATGGGATGAAGGTATTACAATATAATTTATTAAGATTGTTTGTGTAGTGATTTCTAGAGCCTCTTTCCAAAGCCATTCATTCAATAGACATTTACTCTTAAGGTTTTGAGACCCTGGGCCCTGAGGAAACCAAGAAGAAGGAATAAAGACCAAGAAAATACACCTTCTAGGCTTGGCAGAGACCTGTTTCGTTTTTTGAAAACCCCCCACAACAGCAAACACAGGAGGGACTCAGCAAACACTTTCAAGGTCCACAGGTTTTCCTGACTTCCACTACTGCTCCCTGTCTCACCACAATAAATCCTACCTCACCACACATTCACAAGAATTTACTTTTTAAATCTCACCAATTTAGCTGAGTGCAGACACTCCTAGGGAAGGAAAGAGGATCAGGTGCTATTAACATTTCTATTCTGTACCCTCACCTGTCTCCTTTCATTAAAAGAAGTGCATATCTGAAATGGGATCATTATCTTTGGTGGATACACTTCCCAACATCCCCCAACTCACAAATCTTCAGCTTATTTAAATAAAACGAGCCTAAAGATTAAAGCTGTCTTCTTTTCAGGAGACATCAGTAAGGAGATCACTTAGGCCTCAATGTTCCTTTCAGCAGTAACTTGATGCATATTTTTCTGCACTTTATTATATCTCACCAGGTTTTATTTATTTAAATCCCAGAATCTTTTGCTGACATATCAAGGCAGAAGCAAAAGTGTTTCACAAAACTTAAATGAACCTGTAAGTGGACATTTGTCCTATAAATCTTTAAAATGCTAGGTTATTCCTTGGAAACCACTTTTACAAGCCCCTTCCATCTTGCTTGAAAAGAGATAGCACATAAAATACCCACTTTCTGTCCCAGCAGCACCAAAGTGACATCAACAGGCACGGTGCATTTTCATGCAGAATAAACACAAAGTTCAAATCAAACACCAGGTACCTAATGCGGCAGTTTTGCTGAGAGGATGATGGCAGTAAAATGTGTTAGTGAGAAGTAGGGGCTGTGTCTCACTTCTCTAAGTTCCTGGCTAAGCTACACTACCTGCTGACATTCTGGAACCCTCTCAGCTCCCCTACAGAAAGCAGGCCTCTGGCCACTAGAATCCCTCTCCCTTGATTTATATGGTCTCAAGGTCCAGAATGCTATACACAACTCATGGACCACAGGCTTTGAAAATTAAGGACATGCAGGATGCAGAGGGGTGGGGTGGGGGCTAAAATTCCTTTCCCAATTGAAACCCAGTCAACCTGAAATGATAGCTTATAAGCCACAGGCTCACAGTTTTAAGGTTCTTAAGGTCATCAATGGACTAGCATATCTGGATGCTTTTCTAAGCAATATTTCATCCTTGGCCTCAATCCTCCTGCTCATTCTCCCTATACACTCACCCTCATGCTGGGCTCCTTCTCTCATGCCTCTACTCCAGCTCATGTCTCTGCAGGGTCCTCCTTGCTGGCTTCCAGTCCCACCCATTCTGCCCTATGTCCTACCTATGAATTAGTCATTTTCTTCTTCTGTCCCCCTCAACATTACATTATGTGTAATGAATTCATCAGATGGTTCTCCAGAATGACAATCACTATATGACATGCACAATAGATTTATAAATCATACAGGAGCCAGGAACCCCCACATAACCCCTGAAAGATCTTCAGAAATACCATAGTGGGTAAGAACAGTGATCCCCACAGCACCAGATTTTTTCCACTGGTGTTTCTAAAGATAGCAAGACACCATCACTACACTGCAGAAGTCTCTAATTCCTATTTATTATTAACTGATCATGACTCAACCTTGATAATCACAAGCTTAATCCTTTGGAACCATACTTACTCACTTCAACAAAACTCAGAGCACCTCCTACATGTCTGACACTGTGCTCAGCAATGGAAATATGCCAATAAACCAGAGAGACTCAGAGCTCTCCTCCAACCACTGGACAGTAATGACCTTGAAAGCAAGGGTCATGTCTTAGGCACCCGTACGTCAGGCAATGCACCGGGCTGCGAGAACGCGCAGTAAGCCCTCGGTGCCCTGTGTGGGCTCCCACTCATCATTTTCAGTAGGATGGACACGGCTGGCATTAGAACTTCTGCCTGACTTTGAATCCTGGGTCTCTCATTTACTAAATACATGAACTCAGGTGAAGTACTTCCCCCTGTTTCCTCAAACACTGATGGGAAAACCAGCAATAAGGGATTCATCTGAGATTCAATGGCACAGTACATGAAGTGTTTGAAATGATAGCTCACATGTAGTAGGTGCTCAAAATACTGGTTATTATTTCCTATATAATGTTCCTGTAATATTGTTAGAACAAGAAGATGTCTTTCCGCTATTTGAACAAACATCTCTTTCCCAGGGCAAATGATAACTTCATTAAGATTTACAATCTCCATCAGAAGGTTACAACCTTGCCCCATAAGAAACATGAAAAAGGAGTGTACAGATGTTCTTGCAGACACACGTACACACATAACTCAGGAAAAGGGTCCATTTGTACCACAAAAAAAACCAAAAACACTTCAGGAAGGGTTTAAAAGAAGAAGAAGATAAACAAAGATGAAAGCATGCCCAGCAGCAACCACTGCCAGTGTGACGTGGTGAGTTTTCAGCTTCAAACTGGTCAGATCAAGTGCCCCCCAGCAGTGCTCCCTGGGGATCGCTGTCACTCACACATCAAACTCACGTCCTCTGGCCTCTTCTCATGTAGAACGTGATGCCACATGCAGAAACATCACTGCTCCTGCCAGGACTGTTGAGGGTCAGGTGAGGGGAGAGGGTGTGAGACACGGTGGGGGAAAAAAACAGGATCACCTGCAAGTGTGCTTTTTTTGTGTCCACAAAATGCCTGCATAACAAAGTATCACGTGGTTTTTCCAGCAACTCAATTTCAGTCTTGCAGTAGGTTGAGAACTAGACAAGGAACTCCTTTCCAGTCTGTGAAAGATGGTCTCCTTAGAATCAAAACACCCTTATCAAGAATGGAGACTTGGCCCCTTCAGCACTGGCTGAAAGGAGAAATGTACACAGGTGACCTCAAAGACAGACAGGGTGGGAGCAGAGGGCTGATGCCCAGCTGAGATCCCCTCCTTATTTGTCCAATTCATGCTCCTTTTTACTGAGACTCAACAGAAAAATGGGGATCAAGTTATAGATTTTATTTACAGCTACTTCTGTAGGATGTATCCATTGAGAGCTAGCTTTTGTTTAACCACTTAGCACCAAAGCGGTTCTCATGACATTACATCTCATTTCACAAACAATTTTGCTTTATTTTTTACTAAACTTATTCAGCATTTAATGAGTGCTAACTCTGTGCAGAGCATAAACCATTTTCCTGTTCTATCCCTGGACTGCAGATTGGCTATGGAAATGTCACTCAACAATTAATAGGGAGCAGGAAAGTACAACAGAGGACAGATGGAGCTGCGAGGACATGAGCAGGTGTGTACAGCTTCAGGAAGAATGTGTGCAGTGGAACAGAAGGCTGGACCACTGTGGAGGCCAGAACAGGAATCTAGCTGGAGTAAAAGGAGCCGTAACCATGACAGTGGCATTAGAATGAAAAGAAAGATCCAGACCCAAGAATCCAAGGGGCTGGAACGGACGTGGCTTGGTGACTGACTGGATATGAGGGTCAGAGAGAGAGAGGAGGTGAGATGGACACATGCTTCAAGCCTGAGGCACACACTGTGAAGCTGAGTGGGGGCAGGTGAAACTTACTTTGGGAGGAAGGACTGAGGGTTTCTGTTTGAGAAAGGCATCCAGCAGGGGGCTGGTGATGTGGCTTTGGGGCTCCAGAGAGAGGCGGGGGCAGAAAGGATAAAGATGGGAAGTGAGGACCCGAGCAGTGGGAGAAACGAAAGCAAAGTGAGAAGCAGTTAGTTAGGAACTGTGCTGAGCACTTGGCATGTGTTTGCTTCCTTTGTCCTCACAACCCTCTGAAGCAAGGAGAAAACACACTCAGAAAAGTTAAGTAACACACTCAAGTTTCCACAGCTGAATAAGGGGTGGAGCCAGGATCTGAATTCACGTCTATCTGCCTCCAATATCCAAGCTATTAAGTAACATTCTCTATGAACATTGGGATTCTTGGACATTTGAGGGGAGAACCAGATAAAGAAGTGGAAAGAAGGAGAACCAGGACTGGGATGAGAGAGCCCCGAGGAACAGGTGACCTGCAGGCTGCCATGGTCTATCAGCCTTTGTGGTTAGAAAGTCATTGGTGGGTATTAACAAATGATTTTATTAGCACAGTGGGGTATAATTACTCACTCAGGGGTTATGAAGAAAGGATGACAGCAAGTATAAAATCACTTGACTTTGAAGGGGAGGAGAGACTCAGAAGGAGGTAGGGTTCTTGGTTTTGTTTTAAAGTTTAGAGAAAACTTGCTTAAGTTCTTAAGCTGAGAAGGAAGGAAGTGGTGAAGGAGACAGTGAGTATAAGACAAAGGGAAAGAAACAATTGATGTGACAAAGCTATGGAGGAGATAGTACGGTTTGGCTGAAGAGCATGGTTTTGACCTTGAGAATGAACAAGGGCATATTTTGTTCTGACAGCAGAGGGAGTGATGTATAACTGATGTATAACATGAGTAACGGTTCTGACAAAAAAAAAAATGTTAAGTGGAGAAGGAAGTCAAGGATGATCTTACTGGACATCCTCGGTGTTCATGGTGGGGTTAAAGATGAGGTGTGATGGAAAGTCTGGACTGGAGGGTTTAAGATGAGCGGGAAAATCTGGAGCAACCACTGCAAAGACTGAAAATGAGTGACTACTCAGCACCAGGGCCAAGCTAGAGCTAGAAATTTGTATCAGATGCAACTGGCGTAGAAAGTTGATTTTCTCTAGCAGTTTAACCTATGCCCTCGTCAATCTGGGCTGACAGGAAAGTACGTGCAAGAACGTCTACATGCGCACACATGCCGTGGAGAAGACAGCCATCTGTGCAACAGGCCTGCGTTTAATTCCACCAGCTTTGTGTCCAGGTGGATAGGACTGCTCTCCAGAAAAGAGTATGCAGAAGAACCAAATGCCAGTGTGTAAAATGGGGGCTTGTCTAGTGTTCCTCACTATAGTTTTTATGAGTGCTTAACAGTCTATCAGAAGGTAAATATATGCATGTCTACTCAAAATGTAGGCATGAGATGACATGGAAAGGAAGAAAGCAGAACAGAAAGGAAAGAAAAGTTCCTTGTGTCCTTGGGAGCTGAAGGGCTACACTCTAACGAGAGAGCTCTGCACTTACCATTTTAACAAGAGAAAGGACAAGGAAATGTCCTCCTGCTTAAAAAGAAAGCAGGGTCTATCAATAATAACCTAAGAGCCATCATTATCTTTCAGAACCATTACTCCTAGGACGCAAGGGGTGCAGGCTCCAAGTGCTAAAATGCAGCTAATGAATTCTGTGGGAGTTCCGTAGGAGAGCATTAGCCCCACCGCTGGGTGGCTGAGCTCCACATTCATAGTCCTGCCATTCCCACGTCTCCATGGGAGGATAAGCAGGGCCAATGAATTCCGTGCCATGCCCTGGTTCATGAGGCTGGTAAAAGTTCTTTGCAATTTAGGGCCACTGCCGTGACATTACCTACAAGGCTCCGTTCCCACAAATCCATTACATCCAACAGAAGGAACCAGCAGACCCCAAGGCTGACTGATGCTTTAAGTCCTATGGTAACTCGGCAACGAGGGCATCTACCACAGCTGAACTACTGAGTTCATCCATTTGCTGATTGTCAGGAATTTTCTGGGTATTTGGAAAGGTAATAGTGCCAGTCTTAGCATCCTCTCCAGGTGAAATAATCACTGGAAAATGTAAGACCAACAGCTGAATGACCAGTGCCATTTACCATATTCATGGGACATGTTTACTGTCAAAACTATGAGGTTTTGGCTCAGGATCCCAAAGGGAATCTTTTTGCTTGTTTTACAAAGAAGCAGTCTGAAGGTGACTCCAAGAACGTAAAGTCCTTTAGTCACCACCTTTAACCTAATAATACTCACATTTAATAAAATGTCTTGGTAGTTTCAGAGCACTTATAAAAACAGTATTTCAGCTAACCCCTAGTGCACTTGTGATATGTGTGGGGAGGGTGGAACAAGTATCGTCGTCTTCATTTTATTGATGAAGAAATTCCAGGTCCCTGCCACACTGTCACCAAGCCTAACTCTGAGCACCCTTGGAACCGGGGGTATCCTTACACGTTAACACATCTGATTATAGTTTCATACTAAATGTAAGGAAGTGTTCTATGCCGGGCCAGAACGTGTCACCCTGCAACTACTCCCAAGTGGCCTGGTTTTTTCCTTTGGAACAACAAAGCAGAGTCTACTTCTCTTACACAGGAGAGCTCTTTCAATATTTTTTTGAGTTCCAATCAACCATCCACAGCTGTAGCAATCTGATGCCTGTTGGCAGTTTTTTGATACACTAGAATGTGTGTTAAAATCGTTTTTCCCTAGTCCTGCACTATTCAAGCCATTAGCCACATGTGGTTATTTACATGAAAATTAATTAAAATTAAATAAAATTAAAAACTCAGATCCCAGTCACACCAGCCACACCCAGCCACATGTGAGGAGTGGCAGCCACGCCGGCCGGTGCAGAGCATTCTGTCCTTACAGAAGTCTGTCAGATGGCACTGGCTAGACCCCGGGACTGCTCTGTTGGAGTTTCTGGCCCACACACTGGTCTCACTGCAGGGCCATCTTTTCCTGCCACTTAGGTGCAGTAACATCTTTTCAAAGACAGTATCTATTGTATCTTTGATTTTTTTTTTTTAACTGTGAGGGGCACTGGTGGAGAAAAGAAAAAGAACTCAACCCCATATTGTGTCAGCTTAGAAATACTTAACTGGTCTGTGGGTTGGCTGACAAGCTTTAATATGCTCATCTTTTCACACCGACATTCAGCTGGAGGCCAAATCACTGCCTATGTGTAACACACAAAAATTCCATTATTAAAACAGAAGTAAGTGTTCTTTTTACTTAAACTGACAAAACAGAGAAGATGGACTTCATATATTTACTTTTTACCTCTGGGGACCCTGGGTACAGGGAAGGAAGGAAAAAATAGCACTCATTATTGACACTTGGAAATTCTTAGTCTCTTACTAACCCTGACTAAGCTTTACTTCAGCATCTTACCTAGGTGGTAAAATCTTTATTGTTGATCTCATTTATATGTAGAATCTAATGAACAAAATACACTGACAAACAAAACAGATTGAGAGACATGGAAGCAAGGAGCAGACTAACCAACCTATTTGCTGTGAAACTTAGAGAACTTGAAAATTATGGACACTCGCACTGACGATATAGTTGCAAAATTTACAAAATATTAAGGCACAAAGTGACCTTTGAGATGATCTAATAAAAATCCCCATTTGGTGAGTAAACAGACACTCAGAAGATGTCATTTTGGTCTGGAACCTGGCCTCTTATTTGCAGGTTCAGTGTCCTCCTGTCCACCGTGGTGCAGAGGCCACCAAAACATCTATCTGACTTTCAACATGTAATTTGTCTATACCCCACTCTCCTCTGCAACCATACCTTCCCTTCAGCGACACCCAACCCTCCTAATTCAGGTATGCTGCAGTAGGTACTTCTAGTTAGGTATCCCCAAGGAAAGATACCTTTAGTCACACACAGACAAGGGTAAGATCTGATGAAATGTGTTAATTTTCTTATTGTGAGTCTCTTGAGGGTTTCCCTATAGGCCTAAGAACAGAATTCAGGGCCCATTTTCAAAGCATCTATATCACACTGGGTAAGCCACACCAAAAAAGAAGCTTTAAAGACGTTCTTTGTCAACAGGGAGTAGGAGATCTCTGGGAAGCGAGACAGTAGAAAGGGGACACAGAACTGAGAATCCAGTTAATGACAACCAACCCCTGAGCACTACAGGGATCCAGGTGGTGGGCTCAGGCTCTTTCCCACCCCTATGGCACGGGTAACTTTGCTATTCCCATGACACAGATGAGGACAAGAGGATCAACAAGCTTTGCCTCCCATCCTCACCCACTAAACCATCAAACTAAGTTTTAAAAAAGCTGATAGGTTGAAGCATAACTTATAGAAACATAATATGCAGCTCACAATAGGCCTTTGGAGAGGGATAAACTATAGAAAAAGCTTTTTTAATTTAATTTTTTTAACTTGTTAAAACAAAATGTAGTCTTAGTGATCCTCAGTTTTAAACAAAAATCAAGAGAGCCAAATTAAGAAAATCTTGTCATTTTGTTTTAAAATGCATTTTATTTTACTCGTAAAACATTTGAAAGCTCGTATTCCAATAAAATCAACTTAGCATGACAAGAATTCTTACGGAAAAACAAAATTCTCTTTTGTCAGTTGTGTCAGGAGCCAGGACATCAGAAGGGAGCTGTGTTTAGTGTCGGCCTTTCCTCTGATGTGCAGTTTGTCTTCTGACCAGGCTGCGGCTTAGGAGAGAAGACGGAGGACAGCGAAGGCCTGCTGTCCCACCCAGCCCTCTCCAGAATCTTCTGTATACTGGGCCTACTTACTGAGGGTACGTAAAATTCACTCTTTCTGTCCTCCACCTCCTTCCTACCTCCCACTCCCCAAGTAAATCTCAATCCCGGTAACATATTTCCTCTCCATCCACAAGCAAAGGCTTTACAGCATCCAAATGCAAAGACCTAGTGCCGAAGCTGCAGTCCAGTTTCATCTCCCATGCCCACATTTCAATTAGCTATTTCACCAGTTAGGAAACCCCCAAGGGCAGATAACATCAACCTTCTTCCCACTCTACCATAGAAGGAGAGCCATTATACTGGTCAAAATTAAGTAAGAATTCTGATTTGGTCTTGGAGGTCTTAGAATCCTTATATAAAAGTCTGAACTTAATTTGCCTTAGAGCTTTAATTCCTCTATCACTTAACTTCCCCAGCTCAGATCTGTGGTAACAAGCAATAGAGTTAACTTGCTGCAACGACGAGCCAATGATTTTCTCCTGTGTCCATTACAGTATCTGAATCCCTCTAAGTGACCTGAGCTCTCAGTGGTAAGTGAAGTATCTGAATAATAATCAGGTATCTGGTGCATGTTGATACATAAAAGATGATATCGGAGACATAGGCACAGCACATGCAAATAAAAAAGCATGTTTCTATTTGAATAACCTTTATAGGATTTGGGCCAAAATGTAAGGGATAGAGTCTTGTTTTTAATGCCTAGCCTTCTCATTTTCATATGTATACATTCATTGAATGTATACATATTTTCTAATTGAATAGCAGAAAAGGTAAGTAATTAAAAATATGCTCTATGTTGATGTACGTTGTTTAAAGTCCATGTTTTCCTCCCAGGTCAAGAACTACAAAAACATCTATTTTTTCTCCCCATTTCTTCTTTGAGACACACATGCTGTCTTTTCCTCTTTCTCTGGTGACTGTGGTGTGACATAGGCAGGGGAAGCATCAGCCGGCTTCTTTCTGCTCTAAGCACGTGCTTTGGGCCCTGTTTGACATCTCCTACTACTGCTCCAGAGGAGAGGGCCCATGTTTCTTGCAGACGGTCATCTCCAAGGAGATCAGCATAGGTCTGTCTTGTTTGATTTTTAAACTCCACTACCTAACTGAATACCTGCATTATTCCAAGTTTCAACAAATATTTTAATTAATTAATGTTTATTTGTTACTTGTCATGAAGCTAAGAAATCAGAGTATGTTTTTCTACTCAGTGAAATGCCAAGCTGAATTTCTTTCTGAACTTAAGCCTTTTTTTTTTTTTTCTTATCCTCACCCGAGGACATTTTTTGCATTTATCCTCAGATAGAGCGGGAGGGAGAGAGGGAGGAAGAGAGAGAGAGAGAAACATCAATGTGAGAGAGACATGTCGAGTGGTCACCACCCACACAACCCCAACCGGGGCCGGGGACAAACTGCAACCGAGGTACGTGCCCTTAGCGGGAACCAAACCCAGGACTCTCGGGTCCGCGGGCCAACGCTCTAACCGCTGAGCCAAACTGGCCAAGGCAAGCCTTTCTATTAAAAGGGAAATTGGAGAGAACCCAAATTTAGTATTTTTATGAACTCAAAGATTTGAGCCTACATAATTATAAATCATACATCGGACTGATTTTTATATGGTGAAAGGTCTTTAAAAAAAGGGAAGCTACCGAGAACTCAACTTTTCAGTGGGTAGCATAAACTGGGACACTGTTTCTGCACTGAAAGTGACAGTCCACAGCACACTCTGAAAAGGGCTTCATCTCCTTCTACTGAATAATTTCGCAAGGAGATACATACTTCAAAGAAAGATCACTGATGCATTATCCATAATAACGATGAATTGGAAAAAATCCAAATATCCAAAAATACGTTAAGTAAATAATAGCATTATCAATATAACAGGATATTGTGCAGTCACTGAAAACCGGTCTTTGGAAAGACATTTAATGACCTTGAAGAAAGGTTATGTGAGACACAGAAAGGAGGAAGACTGGAATGCTTATATCAAAAAATTATTAAGAGTGGTCACCTCTCAATTTCATTATAAGCACGAGTTTTATGTTTTTCTTTGAAATGTTCTGTATTTCCTGAAATCTCTAGAATACAGCTATGTTATTGCTATAATCAGTAAACCAAAAAATTCTATTAAAAGAGAGCCTTTGGGTATTACCTTTGTAAAGGGAAGCAGCCTCGTTCTCACAGCAGCTTTTCCTCCTCTGTGCTTCTCTTCAAGGTGTTTTCAGGGGATGTTCAAAAGACATTCAACCCAGAAATGAGCTTCACCTTCAAACTCTCCCAACTTCAGACACCACAGCACACCCAAAATAAAAGTTCACGAGTAATCCCTACAGACTGCTGATGCTTCCTCACTGCCGCTGAAGAAACCAGCAGTCTGATCCAGGGAAACTGCCCCATGGCAGGGCACTCTGAACCACATTAAGAGACATATCCACTGAGCCAAATGTTGAGGTGTAGTTCAAAGCTGGCTAAATCGGATATCATCCACAGCTCCCTGGCCTCAGTTTCCTCACTTATACATCAGGGTCTTTAGACTGCAGGCACTTGAAGCCTCCCATCCTGCTATGCAGTTCCAGGGTTTTATGATCGTAGTCTAAGGGATGAGACAAATGGGATGATGCCAAGTGAGAAGAGGACCCCCTGCTTCTGCTGACAGTATGACTTGCAGGGATTCCCTGGCTTTAGGCAGGAAAGTGGCAGATGTCTGCAGTGTTGGTGACGGGTGTAGAACGGCAGGGAGGAATCAAAATGCCATGCTCTGAGCTCTAAGGAAGGTGCCATGCTGGGGCAGGGAGCATGCTGGCTGGGCCCTCTCCTCTGGAGCAGTAAGAGATGTCAAACAGGGCCCAAAGCACACGGTGACAGCAGAAAGAAGCCGGCTGCTGCTTCCCCTTCCTACGTCACACCACAGTCACCAGAGAAAAAGGAAATGGCAGCCTGTGTGTCTCAAAAAAAGAGATGTGGGGGAAATAGATGTTTCTGTAGTTCCTGACCTGGGAAAAGAAGTAAAAAGGAGAAGGATGGGGGGGGGGTGGAGACAGACACCAGTAAAGCCTTCTGGCAGTAAGGGAACATGTGCAATGCAGAGGGAGAGGCTCGTTTCTGAGAGAGGAAATGGGGCCATAAGGTGACCTTTATAAATCTCTGAATTATATAGCTCCCTGGGGTGTCTTCTATCTGAAAGTACTGTAACCCCCAAGGGAATGAGAATGGATAGAGTCTCTGTCATTCCTCTGAGTTGCTGTGCTAGCAAACCAATGAGAGCAGAGCGTGGCCCAAGGAAAAGCACCGGAGCCAGAACAGGGATGATGTGGTGCTGTGGGAGAGGCAGCGGGATCGTGTGTGCCTGTGAGTGTGCACACGTGTGTGCTAGTGCAACGTCTCTGTCACCAGACCAGCCTCAGCTCCTCACTGGGGGATCCCCAGTCTGCTTTCCAGAAATTGCTCTGTCCTTCAACAGGCGATTCGTGTGAGCCCATGACAGATCCCTGGGGCCCCCGGTGAGGGGAGAAAGGCAAAGGGCTGCCAAAAGGCAACTGAAAGTTCAGAAACCACATGAGGACAGGAAAGACACTAGGCTTGTTAAAATGGGAGTGAAACGTAGCACAGTCACAGGGGAGCTCAAAGAAAACGGTTCCTCAAGGCCTGGGCTAAATGCTGGGTTTTACAGAGAAAGGATACACCAGATGGGATGAAAATGATGGTCAGAGGGAACATCTTCAGAAAAGAGGCAACATACACGTATGTGCAGATACACACACACTCCTTCACTCATGCATCCACTCACTGTCTCCTGGCACCTCAGGAGAAGAGCTCAGAGGAGCAGGGAGTGACAGGCAGCAGACAGAAAAAGGATGAGCCCAGGCAGACTGCCCAATACCACCTCATTGGTAAGACTTCGTTGTTCTTAACCAAAACCCCTAGTTTAGCCATCTTTAAAGTAACAAATACACTAACACAACCTGGTAGTTTTATCACCAAAAACACTAGATAGTGGTGAATGGACGGCCAGGAGGAGATAAGCAAGAGGACAGGAATTCAAGACTGGTTTTAGGGCACAGAAGGGACAGTAAAGGATGCATTAAATTAGTTCATGAAGACAGGCAGTAGGAGGAATAACCATTTGAAGATAATGGTGTTTTTCAGTGACAGTATCCCACCCAATTTAGTAGAGCTATGCCTTCCTGTGGGTTCTGTATACTTCATCAGTGCCTTTGGTTTTCAGGGCACTGGGCAAGCACTGGAGCTCTATAAATGAGTATCAGACAGGTCTGTCAATCTCTCCTTTTGGGATTTGGTACAGCAGGTTTTTAAAAATGTATTATTTTTTATCCAAAAATCATCATCCATGATAATTTTTTAAAAATTAAGCCTCACTATTTACCAACATAGACTTAGAAGTTATTAATTAATTATAAGATCATAGCAGGCTGGTGAGGGAGGCAGGATAGAGGCAGTGGAGAGAACAATACAAAATCTTCTGTTTGGAAACTCACAAATCCTCATGTTCTTAAAGGCCCAACTATAGATTCAAGAAAGACTATTATTTAAGAGATTGTTTTTATATTTTAAGACAAAAATTCTTGAAGCACGAAAACTCAATAAGAAAGATCAACACATACTAAAATACTTTATGCCTCCAACAAGTATAAAAATTAAATGACAGAGGTACTGACTCTGAAATTTTATACAAACTTATAAAATGAAAAATAAATTATGTACCAATGACCAACAACAGCCTATAACATATACGATTCCCTCATTTAAGCAAACATTCATCGGGAAATTACTGTGAACAAAAACGTAGTACCCTTGCTGACTCCCCCTTCATGCTTTAATGTCTATGGTATGAATATAACTATGCACGTAAATAAAATGTGATTTAGATCAATTCACGGAAAACCTCAGCTTGAATTAGGACCTAACTGCGCATACAAAGAATTTTTAAAGAAATAAATACAGAATGATCCTAAAGTCCAAAATGTAATTCTAACACCTAACAGATCTTGAAGAACACATTGAAAGAAGGAAGAAGACCTACCAGCAGACTCCTAAGAACTTGAAAAGTTGGTGCTTTTTTACAGTCAGTTAAACATAAGGTGATTAAACCTCCCCTCTCAATCTTTGCCATATCCATTCAATCTTATGTATTTGTTTAGCAAATTGATGAGGTTTTACAGTACTGCTGAGGACATTATGGTCTACTTCCCCAAAGTCCACTCGTTAGAAGTCTTTCTAAATGGAGAAAATGCAAGCCTATGTGTACAGTGACAAATACATGAGAACTATTTCCAGACATGCTGAGCTCAATTGCTTCCCAAAACAACATTGTTTCCCTGTGACATTGGAGGTACTGCCAGCTTGATGGCTTCAAAAGAGTAACTGATCAGTATCCAAAAAATGCTCAAAAAGATGTTCTCCTACTGACATGCTTTGGTGAGTGATTAGCAATATTCAAGGCTGCTCTGCGCGGAGAATGCACCAGTGACATTCCTGAGCATGCACATCTTCCCCATTCAGGTGTACATGGACACTCTTGAAAGGCCGCAGGCAGGCACACCAAGGTCAGGTGTCCCGCTGGGTAAGAGTTTACTGCTAAACAGGCACACCTCGTTTTATTGCACTTTGCTTTGCTGCACTTCGCAGATGTGGCAGGTTTTTACAAATTGAAGGCAAGACCCTCCACCAACAAAAGGACCACCAGTCACTGGACCGTGATACTTGCTTTAGTTCAGTGGTCTGGAACAGAACCACAGTATTTCCGAGCTATGCCTATACTTCATTCACGGAAAAGGAGGAGATGCACTAAATATAATGTCCTAGGCCACCATGTCATTAGACCTGCCTCTGATGACATTTAAATACACAAAACATATATACATATACACACATGCACAAAACACACTAATACCTGTGTGTATGTGTTTATAAAACAACCTGCCATATAAGGTGCTTATTTTTCTCTATAAGCAAGGTGATTACAACACTTTTTGGACCCAAGTGATTTCTGTATCATTGACAAATCATATGTCAGACTACATGTTATGATTTCTAATTTAGGGGGGAAAACAATATGGCACCTAGACTAAGTCTATAAGCCTGGCTGATTATTAAATCAAATAGAGGTTAAAAAACAAACAAAAATTATAAAATCTTTAAGCCATACTTAGGTGATACTGATTTAGTAGGTCTGAATTGAAACCTTGTCCTATAAATGTTTTTCAAAATCCCCTAGCTTATGACATCCCCCCCCCCGCCGGGATCTGGATCTGGGAACCTGGAGCTTGAGCAGAAAAGGCACTGTGGAGGGGTGGAGGGAGCACGGGCTGTGCTGGCTCAGCACTTTCTCATGGAGGGTTTAGAGTGCAGTAGCAGAGTGCAGAGTGCCCGCTCCTTGAAGTCTGACAGGAACCCAGAGCTGAAATGCAAAGACCACACACTCACTGTCAAGCACCCATTTGGAAGCAACGCTGTCTTCCCCCGAGCCTGTGAGAGAGCAGAGGCCTTAAGTGCTGGGGACAGAGAGGCAGGAGAAGCAGTCAAGCACTGCATCTACAGGAAATGAGTATCCTGGCACACTCTTTCCAGAGCACTGTAAGGACAAGGTCTGAACTCCAGGTCTGCATGCCACATGACAGAGAAAATGCACAAGTTTGCCTTGAGGCACAATGAGGTGGCTATAGGTGAGATTACCTAAATGTGCCAGAAGTGTCTGGAGGCAGAAAAACATAATGTGTTATCAAAGGATGAACAGAGTGGAGCAAAGAAAAAAAAAAAAAAAAGGAAAAGGAAAAAAAAAATCCCTTCCATCTGTGCAGCTCTAAGCCTAAAACTTGGCAATCTTTATTTGGAAAAAAGTTAATGAAGATTATGGAATGCAAAATGACTTTTCATCAACTTATTTCTCTAAAAGAAGCATGAATTTGCATTTTCATTGAACTGATCAAATGTTATCTAAGAACTGCTTAATTGCCTTAATGGTTTAATTCTATTTGCTGCCAATCTGATTAGCAAAGTGTGTGTCTGTGTGTGTGCCCAAGTGGGCTGGCACTAAGCAGGAGGGTGAATCCCATTACTAAAACAACAGCAACGTGGAGCTGGCTGGCTTTGGTTAATTGAGAAACCATGAGTGGTGTGAGGAGGTCACCCTATCACTTCATTTTCTCCTCTCCTGTCTTCCGAGTCACTTGCTCATCTCGGAAACTTGCCTTAGATTTGAGTGCACAAAGAGCACGTGTTAATTTGGGTTAAGCAGAAGGTGAACCCAGGTATTACTGCCAGTGCAGTGATTTAATAGGAACCTGGATATAATTTAATAGATCCTGCGAGTCTCAGTCAGACATGGTTAATATGGATCGGGGGAACATCTGATAAAAGTTAATATACATATTAATCTCTTGGGACCTTGCAACAATACATAACCTAAGAGAGTAAAAATAATTCCTTCTGAACTGCATGGGAACGTCTAATGGTAAAAGCTCTGAAATGGTTAGTTGCTCTGGGACAGAGTAAAAACACTGGACTGTGCTTTTGGAACCAGTTCTGACCTTGGGGGATGTCACAATCTGTCTCTGTGTCTCAGTGTCTTCACAAGTCAAACTGGAATGACTGGTTTTAAATTTACTTTTTAAAGAGCCCTGAGTTTCATAGGTGTACCTTCGGGCCTGCACAGGGAGTTCAAGGGAAGCTGAGCAAAGATTCGCTACACCCAATTCTGAGCTCTCCCTCTCCCCCTTTGATTTAACTGTGCTTTGATCAACTTGCAGTATTGATGTCCTAGACAAGATCTGGTTTGAAAGAAATATTTCATCAGTTAAAAATATTTGATAACCCCTGGAAGATATGAGCTCTAAGATCCTGTATAGTTTTAATAAAGTCTTCCCTCTGAACATCCTGTTTCTTCTGCTAGGAAAATTCATCTTGCTCTTCACAACTTTTTGAGCTCCAACTTTTTCAAGACTTAGATCAAATGCCACCTTTTCTCTGAAACCTCCTTCAACAGAAAGCTTAGCTGTGCTGGGAACTTCTTTGCTGGAAAGCAGTTCTGTGGCTGCATTCGTCCAAGGAGTACTCTTTCCTAAGCTTCAGAGACTGCATACCCTGCCAATTTGGTCAAGGAGTCTATACTTTGGATTCTGGGTGATGTAAGGGAGGGTTACAAGTACATCCAGAGCAATGCATATCCATAGCCTTAATATGTTCATTTCTTTTGATGCAGCAATAACACTCATAGAGTTTTATCCTAAGGAAATACTGACAGATATGTGCAATGATTTATTATAAGGAAGTTCATCTCAGCATGATTGATATGGTGTTAAGGGTGAAAAGTCAAAAGAAACCTAGATGTAGAAGAAAAAGTTAAATACTAAATACATGTACAATAGGAATTAAACTTTTTACTTTGAAATAGCATGTCATTAATTATCATGTGTTGGAAAAATGCCTCATGATGTAGGAAGATGCTGATTATATGATAAGCAAAGAAGGCAGGACACAAAACTATATAAAGAATATGCTGACAATGCTGTTATTCATTACAGCTACACAAAGGAAACATTTAAAAAGTAGTAGAATGATTGTTACTTTAATTTTCTTCATTGTACTTTGTGTGTTTTTCAAAATTTTAAAAATAGATACCTTTCACATTTACTGTAATAAACATAAATGATTATGAATATTTGGCAAAGCAACAAACATGTTATCTGCTGAAGTAAACTTAAAAGCAAATTTGTGCCCTGGCTGGTGTGGCTCAGTTGGTTGAGTGTCATACCATGCACTGAAAGGTCGCCAGTTCGATTCCCAGTCAGAGCACATACCCAGGTTGCAGGTTCAATCCCAGGTTGGGGCCCATGAGGGAGGCAACTGATCCATGTTTCTCTCTTAGATTGATGTTTCTCTCTCTCTCTAAAATCAATAAAAACATAATTTAAAAAAAAAAAAGGAAATTTGTTTCCATCAGCTTTCTTCAAATCTTCAACCACATGATACTTCCAAAATGTAAATGATTGGTGAGTCTATATCTACTATTATAAGAGTTTTGAAGAGAGGAGTCCTAAAGGTAGCTGACCTTAAGCAGTGTGGGAAAGACTCCTTTAGATCTGGTTCTAGTCTCCACTGTGCCACAGACCAGCTACATAACTCATCAAATGGCTTCACATCCTGGGTGTTAGTTTTGTTCATTTGCAAAGGACAGGTATGTGCCCTATTCTTTTTCTTTTCTCTATCCCTACTGTTTAGAACACTGGAAGTTATCAACAATGTATGTTAACTACCATGTGGACTGATGGATATAAGAACGAGTAGGATAGAGTGCATGAAATATAATGAAAGAGTGTGAACGAAGATGAACTAAAATTCTAGGCTTCTTGATTCAACTCTTCAAACCTATCCTATGAACAATCAGGCCACAGAATGAAACTTGAAATAGAAACAGGGAAGCTTGGTTTGTTTTCTTTTTGATCCTTCCAAACCTAAAGTCATGCAGCTTCACTGATCCATCAACTCCTAAGACTAGTTCCTTAAGGAAAACTCAGATTTCACAGAGGATTGAACCGGGGTCAGCACCTGTGAGCGGATAGTGAAAGCCAGAACCTGAAGTTGGAGACAAATGTTTGATGATTAAAGCCTGAAGACCAAGACTTAACTGAATGAAATATGCAGCATGGATCAGTGTTTAGGTTGCAAAATGGAGCTCCAAACCCTAAACAGAAAAAACAAGCAAAAACTATAAAGAGCATCTGGCCTGAAATAGAAATAAAAAAAAGTAAAAGCAAGGAGCAGGAGTCATTATTCTAGAACAACATACAAAAAAAAACAATGTCTCCCAAATGACACTCCAAGATGTGGTCTCCACAGGGTCTGAGATGGAACAGATTGATACAGGCCTCCTCGGTCACCACTCTGACCAGAGTAAGATGCTCATCCCCTGGAGGTCACTAGAGAGGTGGATATATATGCCACACGGAAGCACATAGATCAGTGAATAAGGCCTCTCTTAAAGGACTCCACACTTGCAATTGGAGCATAAAAAATAAAATAAGGCTGCCTGCTATTCACATAAATTCCAATTCTATTTTATGAGCAGGGAGCAGAAAAATAGAGAATAGTTTGCCCTTCATCTTCCTGACTATCAAAGCTTTTCTAGGTTATGCCACCAGCTATGACTGCTCTCCTTTACACAGTGAAATCATTTCTAAGTGAGTAGCCTAGTAAATTTAGAGGAGTAAACTATTCTTGCATATGTCTTCAAGATCTATAATGGAAGATAAATCCTGTTAGCCTGGCCATGGCAAAGTAATTATTTCAACTGCTACATTTCTGTGGAACAGACAAAACCTTTCCAGCTTACGCATTTTCTATTTAATGGAGAAAGGAAGAAACACTATGCTAACCATGCCCAGAACACAGGCTGTCACAGACCAGTGGCAACCAGAATGGAAGAGAGGCCTCGTCTATTATCACCACTGGATATCAAAGTCCTCTGGGCCACATGTGCTCATATCCGCCTATCCAAACCAGCCTGTAGCCGAATGGTGCTGAGCAAGAAGCAAAGGAAAACTATCATGGTAGAAACATCAGGGCATTTTGGATGCAAAGCAGAAGCTTATCTTTTTTACTGTTGCAGCTCCAGAGAAAATCAATTTTGACACAGAACTGCCACTTTACAAGCAAATAACTATACTTTCCAATAACCTAATCTGTGCAAAGCCTACTGAAAATTCCCTAAAGAACCAGTAGTTAAAACCTCCATTAAATCAAAGGGTTTAATACGGGAAGGGAAGAGAGGATGCAGTTTGGCTTGGGAATGTAATGGACTCAGTGGGGAAATAAATATGTTGTTTTATGTGTATAGTTACAGAATATGAGAACACAGCATTCATTTCAAAGGGAATTCTCTTGCTGTGCAACTTATTCCTAAACAGATGTGATTTTTGCTTATTCAAAAACATTTAGGTAACAATTACAGCGTAATAAATTATAATTGCCATCATCTTCCAGCTACGTAATGCCTTCTATGCAAACACAAAGAAAAGGCAATTACACAAAACTGTAAAACCCATTTTCACATTGGTTCTGGAGACTAGATGCAAATAATCTATATTATTCTGACATAAACACTGCATTGTGCCTCACATATACCCTACTATGGTGTGTGGAAACTGCCTAGCAAATAACGAGGGTTTGTTAATCACAGGCTGGAATGGCCCCCAGTAGGGTCCTTCAGGGGCGCCAGGAATGCCTTCCAGCTCTCAGATACCTTCTCTTACAGTCTCCATCTACCACCTAACAATCTACCACGCAGAGCTTCAATCCACTGGTCACTCAAATGCAAATTCTCCAAAGACAGATAAAATGTTCCACAGGCAGCAGTGTCTATAAACCTTAGTATAATTAGGGTAGCAGATTTTCAACAGGACGGCGTACTGAGGGCAGAGAGGAGCAGGAGGACACCATCAAGACGCCGTGATGGCAAGAAGGAAGTAAAAGAAATGGTGACCCTGAGGTGGGGACATCAGCGCACACTTTCAAAGGATGTTGGGGGATTTATCAAGTAGGAGTGGGGAGAAAAGATATTCAGGGCAAAATAAATGGCTTTAACATTCACATATTTGTCCACACACTTTTTTTTTTTTTTGGTACGTGCCCCTAGCGCGAACCGAACCTGGGACTCTCTGGTCCGCAGGCCGACGCTCCAACCGCTGAGCCAAACCGGCCAGGGCGACACTTTTTATACCAAATTATAATTCCATGTAGCTCAAGGGTTCTGGCATAATGGTGGACCTCAAATATCCTCATGCTGACAAAAAATCATCCTGTATCTATCATATTTACCACGAAACAACTCTGATGGGTAGAATGATGTGAATAAGAAGGCAGACAGCTTGTATTCAGATGACCAAGCTTTTCCCAACTAACTGATTAAACAAACTGATAAAACATGGGAGTTAGGAGACTCGAGTTTTACTCTTAGCTACTACTTAGGCAACATTCTAATGTAAGAAGTGACTTCAACTCTCCTAACCTCCGTCCTACACGGTATTCATCCCACCATAATTCACTTGTTATGGAGGCACTGGAAGTACCATGAAGAGCACATAGACATGGCCGCACAGTGCACAGGGAGCCCCTGACCTGAACAGATAACGATGACCTCAGTGCTGTAAGGAGGTAAGCACCAAGGGTTGTGCAAGAACAGGGAAGAGACCATCCACTGGCTCAGAGAGCTCTCAAGAGGGCTTTGAAGAACCGGTGTTACATCTTGAAGGATAGGAAGGTGCTTGCTAAGCAGACACAGAGAGAACAGCGTGTACAATGGCATCTGCACAATGACGACTGTGTCTGGGGCAGTGCTCTACGGCATGGGGTGTTCATACTGCTAACAGAAAAGCTGCACGAGGGCTGACAAGTCCTGTGGCTTGCTCACTCAGAGAGGCACCACCATGAGAACCTATGTGGCCTTCTACTCACTTGTTTCAGTTTGTTTCCTGTTTTATTTATTTTTTAAACATTTTAAAATTCCTTCTCTAACTAGAAGGTAACTATCTTACATCCATGACTGAAGAAAAACAGAAGCAACTGGAAGATACTATGTATTAATGTCCCATTACTGCTCCTTCACAAAGCCCACTCTAATCTCCATCCCCAGCACTGCATTTTACCCTTCACTGGGGAGTTCACACTAGCACCCTGTCCTTCGTCATGCTATGTGTAACTTTAAAAGAAAGAAAAAATCTTGCTTGCCGAGTTGGTGACCCATCTGGGATGCTGGGGCTGATGATGTGCTTCCTGAAACATTTTCGTCATCTCTGACTCTGGAAACACACATGCTTTTAGATAATTGCAAGAAAACCTAGGATCTGAAGTCCCACTGGTGAGTGCTGTTAAGTGGCAATGACCCCACTTTCACATAAACATATTGGATGGGAATGTGCAGCAGGTGATGAATTAAAGTCTGTGCAGGTAAAATGACCATTATATATCTCAGGACATGGAAAAAGATTTAAGAACCAAAGTGCTGCCTGGCCAGTGTGGCTCAGTAGATTGAGTGTCGTCCCAAGGACTAAGAGGTCTTGGTTCAATTCCCAGTCAGGGCACATGCCCAGGTTGTGGGCTCGATCCCCAGTGGGGGGCATGCAGGAGGCAGCTGATCAATATTTCTCTCTTGCATGGCTGTTTCTATCTCTCTCTCCCTTCCTCTCTCTCTAAAAAAATCAGTAAAAACATAAATAAAAAATAAAAAGAACCAAAGTAGTTGACCAGAGACTCCACAAAGGCAAGGACAGCCTGACTTGTTTTTTTTTATTGATTTTTAGAAAGAGAAAAAGGGAGAGGGAGAGACAGAGAGAAACATCCATCAGCTGCCTCCTACACGTTTCCTACTGGGGAGCAATCCTGCAACCTGGGTATGAACCCTGAATGGGAATTGAACTGGCAACCTTTCAGTGCGTGGAATGACGCTCAACCAACTGAGCCACACTAGCCAAGGTGAGCCTAACTTCCATATTCCCCAAATCTAGCACAGTGCCTGCCATAAGGGAAACAATCAATAAATATTTGTTAAAGTAGTAAAGATTAACTGTGGGAGTATCAAAAACTACCAGTAAGTCAAAAAAAGGAATAAATTCTATGAGTTAGGAGAAATGAACAAAAACATAATTTAAATTGCTAAAAAAGAAGAAAGAAAGAAAGAAGAGGAGGGGAGGAGGAGGGGGAGGAGGAGGAGGAGGAGGAGGAGGAGGAGGAGGAGGAAGAAGAAGAAGAGGAGGAGAAGAAAAAGAAATCAGTACTAAGTCCTGACCAGGCTGAAAAATCTGACACCACAAATAATGGCAACACCCTGAAGCAGCACCTTCGAAGTGCACATGGTGGTCTTACTTCACCGCCTGACCTGGGAGAGTATGGTGGCCTTCCATCTGAATCAGAAAGTTCACCAGGCTTCATAATGTTTATAAAAGAATTCCTTACCAGTTTAACTTATTTTTCAAGCTCACTAATCTATTCTTGGTCACTGGGATGGAATGAACGACATCACCTGAGGAATGCCTTTGCTTACTTAAGCTTCATGTAAGGCCTTGATCTTCCATCAAAGGTCAGAACTAAAAAAAGTAACATGAATTCCATGTCTGAATTTTTTAGGAATCTGTAACTGAGGACACTGTCAATTATATTCTCCAATAGGGCCCTAAAACCCATGAGATACATTTTTCTAAAAGTCTGACCTAGACAAAAACATATTGCTTCCCCCTACCCTACTTCCCAAATGAAATTAAGGAGCTAGTTATCTTTTCTGAAAACAAGAATGATCACATTCTTTCTTTGTCTTGGCCACCAAGAACCACAGAGTCAATTTTATAAACAATCTCAGTGACTACATAAATATGCATAATTTCCAAAGTTGTTTTCTCACTCCTCCCGTCTAGTACTCACTCTTATTCCTGTTTTATTAGACTTTCCCAATCACTTCAGATGCCTTCTTGAAAGCTCTGGGGTAAAAATAACTACAATAATAAATATAAATATAATTGCATCCTTATACAATTCTCCAGTTTCTTCACATAATATTCCTCTGTTCAGTTCAAACACAGGAATTACAAAAGGTCATGCCAAGTACGTTTTTGTTCTTTATGGCAAATAAGAGTGCTGACTGACAAAGATGATGGAATGTTCCACTGTTGTAAAACTAATTTCCAACCGTAAAAGAAAATAATTTTTATAATATTCCATTGGGCAAATGTATATTTAGGCATATAAATATATCAGCTACAGACATAAGATATATATGGGATTTCACAGAACAAGTATCATACCACATGAAAAAGGAAAATGGAAATAGAGCAAAATTAGACCACCTATCTTCAGCTTAATGCTTTTAAAACCTAGAGGTGACACAGTTATTTCAAATTTATTTTAACTGCCTATTATGTTTGGTTAAGGAAAATTTTATAGCAATACACTGAAAATATACACACCATGTAATGACTTTGCTTCTTGGCAGGCAGCATTCTTTTAAAAATCTCATTTATTAGAAGAAACGCGACAGTCATAGCTTAATGCCAAACAACCCCAGAAGGGCAGGTTAACAATTGTCAAAAGAGCTGATATCTGAATTGGGATGTGAGGGTAGAGGACAGAGGGACAAAGGAAGGTTAAACTAAATCACACTGAAAATGAGAGGAGGGAAGTATTCAATTTCTCATTGGAGCTATGCTCACGGTGGTCAGTTGAATCTGTATCATACAAAGTATCAAGGCAAATATGAGCGACCAAACCAAAATGAACGTAGAGAGGAAAATAATTAGAATCCCCTAAGCAATTTGAGAGCAGAAAAGAAATTCTTCTTATTACTGACACGAGATAACGTTTGCTGAGATCCCTCTTCATATCACTTCCAGATTTCAGACATGCCTCCTCTCCAAGGCATGTCTTCTTCCCTGATCTCTGGGATGGAAACAGAAAAATCCCAACTGCTGAGAGCCCTCTGATATAACACTATCTGTGCAAAATGTTTTTATTTAAAAACATTGGTCACTTGTTTTATGGACTTGGAAAATTATTTTTTCCTTTACACAAAACATAAACTTTTGATTTTTTTTGGGGGGGGGGGGTGTTAATCCTCACCTGAAGATACTTCCTTCCATTGATTCTTAGAGATAGTGGAAGGGAGAGAGAGACACACACACACTGATGAGTCACCTGCCTGCTGCACAACCCTGGGCCAGGGTTTGAACCTGCAACCCAAGCACATGCCCCTGACCGGGAATCAAACCCAAGACCCTTTGGTCTGCAGGCCGACAAGCTAACCACTGAGACAAACCTGTCAGGGCCTTATGATCATATTTAACATAGAATTTTAAAACTAGTGCCTGTTTACCTCTAGACACGCTTTGTAAAACTTGTGTGATCAACCTGTTTGGTTGTTCTGCACCATAGCTGTAAGGTTTGTCATAAATTGCTGGTTTCCTCGGCTCCCTGGAATTTTGACTCAGTTTAGCTCCTTTGTTATATGGTGCAAGTCTTGGAATAATGTCATTTTCCTCATCAGTGACAGAAATTTATGAGCATAGTGTGATACCACATATAAAAATGCAGCCCCCTCTGCCTTGGCTGGTGTTGCTCAGTGGTTATAGCATTGGCTGGTGCACCGAGGGTTCTCAGGTTTGATTTCTGGTCAAGGGCATGTACCTGGGTTGCAGGTTCAATCCTCGGCCCCATCTGGGGTACATGCGGGAGGCAACCGGTCGATGTGTCTCTCTCACATCAATGTTTCTCTCTTTCTCTCTCTCCCCATCCCTTCCTCCTTTCTACTCTCTCTAAAAACCAAAAAAATCAAAACAAAAAATATCCTTGGGTGAGGATTAACAACAACAACAAAATGCAGCCCCTTCTATTAAATTAAGTCTGTTTCCCTACTTTCAGGCCCAACATTTATTAGAGAACAGAGGGAGTTTGTTTGCTTTCTCCATGATAGACGTGTTACATACTAACATGTAATTGCCACTAGTCTCACCTCTAACCCATATAAGCTAAATGTATCTCTAGCTTCCTTCATGAAGACAAAAACTGGGCATTAATTTTAACAGTAACCTAGAAAGGAAGCCCATAATCACCTAATTTTCAATATCCCAACTAACTCTGGACTTTGGCCAAGACACTTAACGTTTCTGAGCTTCCAATTCCTGAATCAAAAAGAACAGTAGTCTTAGAAAACTAACAGTTCTATAAACTAAGACTTCCCTCTATTCCCAATGTTCAATTCTTTCTCTTTTTAGCATATATTCCCAAGAATATTGGTAAGAGGCTCAAAGAATGAAACTCCAAAGTTTCTGTTTCAGGTAGAAGCAGCAGCCCAGCCGGCAGTACCTTCTACGAAGCAGGTTGTCAAGAAACATCTACTGAGTGAGTGAACAAATGCATGAAAACATGAAAGAAGTGGGAGCTCATGGCCCAGAATCTTCTTCCCTGGTCTCAGATTACTCTCTGTTACAGCACTGGATTCTTAAGTGATTAACCCACCTACCACTCAGACGTTCCTTCTATCACATGTGCAGTGACTCATTTTACCTTCACTTCAATGTATGGCAATTTCACTTGTTAACCTATTCAAATAAGGACTTTAAAACACTTCTTAAAGAAATATTTTGAGTTTTTAGAGAGGCATTTGAAATACATGGCTCTCCTTTTGAATCCATATATGTCACAAACTAAGTTTCTGAGTCTGGTTAATTTTCAGGTTGCTCAGAATCTCTCATTAACACTTTAGAAATGAAGAGACTCAACCAACGTTCTGATCCTCTGCCTTTTTACCCTTGAAGTGACAGCATTCTCTACTGGGTCCTGGGTAGATTAAAAGGTATCCCTATGGGTTGCATTATCTCTAAATCATCCATGATGTATTCTGCTTAGTTTAAATGAGTGAGTCCCATTTGCACAATTGCCCTATTAATTTACTCATCATTGATTTACACCACTTTTGCTGGAGATCTCCGGCCAGACCCCTATTTTACATGTATTCTCACTAGCTCAGTTTCAGTATTTTACTCCCTTTCAGGCCTCCTTATCTCATTGCTCTTCATTTGTCTTCATTTATCCATATTTTATCTCCATCCTCCCCTGTTCCTCCCTCTGCTGCCTTCTTTCAGTTTCTTCTTGTTTCTCCTACATTTTCCTTCTCCTTTGGCCTTCCTCCCCTCTTATTTAACAGCACCTAATAAATCTTCAATTAGAGCTCAGCAATCCAGAGAAAAAAGTCTGAAGACGTAAGAAATAGAGGCAGCCCAAAGCACTTGATAAAAGTCAGGAAGTAGGGGGGGAAATGCTCAGACTGCATGAAAAGCAGCCTGAAATCTAATCTGAGGATTTCAAGTATTAAATTGTTAACAAAGAGGACACCTTTGCTAAGGATCTTATAATAAAGAGAAAAACGGTGCCCTTCTGCGACCTTGAAGAAGCTCTTACTTTAGTTTTTCCCTATGTGGCACCTTTAGAGGCCTATTTTACTCTTCAGATAACAAGCAGAAACTCCCCTCCTTCAGCTGTAGCCAGAACCAAATCAACACCTTTGGGAACATCCAAGATCAAAACGCCACTGGGAATAGCTGAGGGCTGAAAGATGGCCATTATCACTATGATTTCTACAGGTAAGATTTTAAAATCCTCATTACATAAAATCTTTTCAACAGACAAAAAAGTCTTTTTTTTTTTTTTTTTTTTTTTTGAGATGACATATTAAAGTTATTGCTTGTGGGTTTCCTAACCTTCTCTGTCTCAGGGCTCATTTAATTCATTTGTCCAAACAAAAACTAGCAGTGATTTTATGCAAAAATATATACAATAAATGCACAATTAGAAGTGATATTAAACATAGATGTTCCAGTCCTTCTCCCTATCTCTTGTTGGTGAGAATATTTTAATTTTACTTTAGGACTTTTAATTCTAATATCTGGGTAGACAAAAAGAAAAAGGTGGTCACCAAAAACTAAACTGGTGGGAAGGAAAAGATGCATCTTTATGTAATTTTATTAGTCCCAGTAATTTGCTAATCAATTCAAT
Source organism: Tadarida brasiliensis (assembly GCA_030848825.1). Lineage (NCBI taxonomy): Eukaryota > Metazoa > Chordata > Mammalia > Chiroptera > Molossidae > Tadarida > Tadarida brasiliensis. The sequence continues at coordinate 100,058,436 of CM061258.1, forward strand.
AATATATAACTTACCTGGCTTTTTTCAGTTGGCACTTTAATAATAAGAAACACTGTACGTATAACATTCCTTAAGCATGTGAAGATATAACAATACATTGCCAATAAATAATACTTTGTCCTGATTTTGAGCCTCTGTGGCCAAGGATCACAAGTCATTCACCTCTGTAACTTCCATGTGCATACAATACAACAGACAGATGGGGTAGAGGAAACCGTAACAGGACTACCCCTAATTGCCAACATTTCCCTAACTTCTGGAACCTCTCCATGAAAATCTCCAGTTTAAGAAGCTCAAAGAGCCCAGCCAGTGTGGCTCAGTGGTTGAGCATCAACCCATGCCCCAAGAGGTCGCCGGTTCAATTCCCGGTCAGGGCACATACCCAGGTTGTGGGCCCAATCCCCAGTGGGGGGCATGCAGGAGGTGGCCAATCAATGTTCTCTCTCATCAATGTTTCTCTCTCTCTCTCTCCCTTTCTCTCTCTCTAAAATCAATCAAGAAAAATAAATTTAAAGAAAAGAAGAAGAAGTTCAAAGAGATCCCGCCAATCTCGTTAAGTAGCAAAAAACAGAAACACAGCAATATGCAGACCTAGGACAAATACAAAATCAAGGCAGACAACATTAATAGTAAATCAAGGGAATTTTCTGCCTGGTAGAAGGAGTAACTTAATAATTGTGTATTTTGATTGTGGAGATTAATGTAAAAATCCTGATTATTATCAGGGAGTAAAACTTGATAAGTGATGCTGGGAGTTTTTAGCATATTGTGTTAGAAAGGGGCCCCCGTGATTAAAGCTCTGAGCTCCTGTTTCCAAGTCTGGATCTTACCTATGATATACTCCACCAAAATTCTAGGGAAACATGGGTTTTGCCTCAGTGCTATGAAAGTGGTGTCCTGTGGCAAAATAATATTATAAGTACATAAGCCTTATGTATGTGGACATGGAGTTAGGAGACCAGGGTTCTAACCTTTATTCAAACACTAAGAAGACGACCCAATTCAGCCTCAGGCTAACAGAATTATAGCACTAGCAAAGATTTTGGAAATAATCTCTACACTCCTAGCAATAGTACTTTTGTACCTGCCAGTCTTCGTTTATATTCAGTAGCATATTTTAAGCACTTTAATACATTTTAAAGACAAGTATCACTTTCTCTTTAAACACAGTCCTTTAAAAGATCCTAAAAACCTCACTATGATCCCTGTTAACTTAGGCTGAAAATATTTTTCTTCAGAAATCATCTTTAAAATTTAAGTTTGAAAAATAAAATTCCTCACACTCTATCCATCATCACAGTATTTTAGAGTTGAAGGAAAACCTGAAAATATCAATTTCAGTGTTTTGTTTGTTTGCTCTTGTTTTTTAAACTTTATGGACAAAGGTAGAGGGTATGGTAGTACATAGTCAGAACCCTGGACTCAAAGCTCCTACTTAAGTTAGACCCACTTCAAATTACTCATTTATGTGCCTGTCTTCTATAGGTAAGCCTTCAACCCTTCAGTATCTTCCTATTGCTCTTGAATCAAAGACCCGGATTCTACATGGGCCTGCAAAGCCCTTCACAAGGTTTCCACCTTTGCCGCTTCACTCTGCCAATGCAGACTGCTTCTATGCTCCATTCTCCCAGACTTCTGGCTCATCCTCTCATCCACCACTTAAACAGGTTCACAGTCTTTAAACATGCTGTTTCCTCTGCCCAAAGGCTTAAACACCCCCACCTTCTCCTGGCTAACTCCTATGTACCCAATAGATATCAGCACAAATGTCATCTGTGAGCTGGTCCATGCTTATAGCCCCTTAGAGTATCATTCAAAGCAATTGCCACAATTTTCATTTAGTAATTCAAGGTTGTTTCCTATAGGTCTCCCCTGCTGGGATGTAAGCTCGATGAGGGTAGTAACCACATCAATTGTTCACCAACATATCCCAGTACCTTACTCTATTTGATGCATGAATAAATGTGTCAATGGAGATACTATGGATACAAAGAAGTACACACATATCAAGAGGTACCTGTCAATATTAAATATCAAATAAATGATAATGTGCGACCCAGGTCAATACTCTTAAGGAATTTCTAAGACCATATCACTACATGGAAGCAGTGGACAATTTCAATGGTAGATGAGGAAGGCAGCACAAACATATACCAAGATTGATGCTTCCTGTTTAACTGTTTTGCATGATTTCCCTCATTAAATAAATTGTGTCAACAAGTATGTTGCTCCTGATTTCCAAAGGTAAGAGGACTACAGTCCACGGCAGAGTTAAGAGTTCACTTTATGCCTGCTTTGACTCTAAAAACAAAGGAGTTTACACTGTACCATGCTGTCCCACCTCCTATAAAATGCACACACCTGGCCCTGACTGGGTAGCTCAGTTGGTTGGAGCACTGTTCCAATTTGCTAAGGTTGCATGTTTGATCCCCGCTCCGGCCTCATACAGGAATCAACCAATGAATGCATAAATAAGTGGAACAACAAACTGATGTCTCTCTCTTTTCCTCTCACTCTCTCTCAAATCAGTAAATACAAAAATTAAAAAAACAAAAACAAAAACGCCCAACAGAGGAGACAGCATTAGGGTTGGGCCTCTAAGAACAGATAATGAGGGGCTGCCGGCACCAGTGTGTTTTGTCATCACTAAGTAGAAGATATACTATGTCATACACAGTCATTATGGTTCCTAAAGACTGCATGGTATCGGCAATCAGAACGGGGATTTACTAATTTATTCCAAATATAATTCCCATGTTGACTGAAATGTTAAGAGCTTCTAATGGAAGAAAGGTTCACAGAGAAATCACCCTATTAGCCCACTTAAAGAAATAAGGTTGGCTCACACTGTGTAGTTTTATTCTTAACTTCTGCCAAATCGCAGTATATGGTTATTTGTACCCATAACAGCAAGCAATAAAGACAACATTTCAATTCAACCAAAAGGAAACAATATTAAAGAAAAATGTCACCCACTCCAAGGAAAGGAGCCCTCTTTTGCCCTCTCCTTTGAAACCTGCCATCAGGAAGAAGAAAGGAGTCTACAGTTTTTCTGTACAGTACTCCAGGTTTCAAGACAAGCCTGGGCCTGTTGACTCTACTCTGGTTCCATGCAAGGAGTTTTTCTTTCCAAAAGTGAGCAAGCCACAGCCAATCCCTACATCACAGATGTTTCTTTTGTTTTCATTTTTTATCAGTTTTGACTACTTTAAGGAACTTGGCGAGTGATTTCTCAAAAACATATAGAATTCTGTGAGGCACTCTGAAGGTCCCTTATAAACTCTGGTCTTCTCCTGAGCTTCTATGCTTTCTATTGTCAAGAACCACCTTAAAAGGCCAAAGTACATATAAAAAATGTATTCAATCTTAACTGTGATTTTCTAAGAAAAATGAATTTTTTTTTTTACCAATCAGGATGGAAAAGATTGGGGGGAAAACTATTACTACCCTATACTGGCGAGTACATGAGAAAAGAGTCCTTTCTTAACACATGTAATGACATGAAAACATGCACAGCATTTGATCCAGTAATTCAGCTCCTAGGAATTGACCCTAAAATGATCTCTGGGAAAATGTGACCAAAAGAAAGTACAAGGATGTTCACAGCAGCCATGTTATTAAATGAAATGTGCAAACAATCTAAATATCCATCAATAGGGAAATGGTTAAAAATTGTGTTATTATATATTATACAAAGGTATACTATGCAGTCACCAAAAGTTAATATGGAAAAATGTACTGATGTCAGAAAATGCCCATGATTTATTGAGCACTTGATATATGACATGCATTATTGTTATATGCATTGTCATTTGTTTTGTAATGAGTACACAGTAAATTTTATTGGTTTTAGGTTTTTTTTGTTTTGTTTTGTTTTGTTTTGCATTCATCTTCAGATAGAGCGAGAGGGAGAGAGAGAGAGAGAAACATCGATGTGAGAGAGACACATTAATTGGCTGCCACCCACACGACCCCAACTGGGGCCAGGGACAAACTGCAACCGAGGTACGTGCCCTTAGCAGAACCGAACCCGGGACTCTCTGGTCCGCGGGCCAACGCTCTAACCGCTGAATCAAACCAGCCAGGGCTAGTTTTAGTTTTTAATGAAAAGTGTATGTATCTCAGGTGTGCAACATGATTTGACATACATAGAGTGAAATGATTACTGCTACAGTCAAGTTAGTTAACATATCCATCTCCTCACACAGTCAACACTTTGTGTGTGTGTGCGCATGTGTGCAGTGAGCACACCTAAAATCTATTCTCTTAGTAAATATCCAGTATACAATACCTTATAATTAACTATAGTTATCTAGTTTATGGAGTACTGGTTCTTGAGAGACACCATCCTAGAACTCTAAATATGCAATCAGATGAAATACTGGACTTTGCTCTACCAGCAACGATCTGCTTTTCTTTTAGAAAATTATGAGACTTTACTGGCTCCTAATTAAGAACATTTACCTCTACTTTCCTTTCTTTGATGCTGTTTTTCTTCTACTTTGTTTTTCTGAAAATAAACACTCTTACTCTAATGTCAATCTGCCTTCTTGCACCTGACCCTTCTCCTTTTGAAAGCTTGAGAAACTAGAGCTTCCAAATGGTTCTTTTAAGTTGGAGACTCTAAATTCATACTGTGTTAAATTAATTGTATAAAGCAAATTTCAAACTGAAAATTTAAAGAATAAAACTTAGCAAACATGATTTAAAATACTACAGAATATAACCAAATACAAGTATTTATATACTCCAACATATATACCACAAGAGAATTATATATGACATTTCATCAATCCCAAAATACCCACTTTTACACACTGCAACACCTCTGAAATTGTGGCGCATCTTAAAACCACGGTGTGTCAGTTTAATTATTAGTGCATATTCTTAGTGGTACATAAAATAATGTTGTATCTTGCAATTAATGGTACCTTCAATTGGATGAAATATGGTTTTATCACAACAATTAATTCTTTTGATAGTGAAGGGAACGGCAGATTAATCAAATATTAAATGCTAACAATACTTCCCTTCACAACACAAAATAGAAACAAAAGAAAACCATTATTGTTTTCTCCAGGTAGAGTAATGTCTCCCATCCCACCCATCAATAAGCCAGTTTGCAAAGAAACACACACATTGACAATGCAGCCATCTAAATATCTGGACTCAAAGCACAGCTATTATTCTGAATGGTGCCAACAGTAGCTTTTTCAGGATTCAAAATCCATCTTCTACCCTTACTACAGTATATAAATGACATAAACTTCTCATCAATAGCATAAAAAATTCATATTCTGTCTATATAGCAGCTGCTATGTTAAGGTTTATGTCAACAATAGGTCTGATTTTTTAATAGCATAAATGTTTAAAGAGGTAGCAATTCCTGTAAAATATCTATGGGGATCTTGAAAGTTGCTATCTGTCAGAATGGAGGCATCTTTTGAGGAGAAAGCAATCCTGTTTTAACCTTCTTCATCCCCTTTCCTTCTTTCCCACAAACTCCCTCCTCACAATGGTTTACTCCTTCCATTAGCTAAATCTGACAAGTGAGGTCGCCTTGCTCCTGCACCCCCAGAAATGTACTTCTGCTGCCTCTTCTTCACAAATTCACACACACAGTCACGGTCCAAAGTCTATGAGGAAATTAGACACTGTCTGTGAAACTAGGATTATTTTTAACATTTTCCCCCCTCAGGTTTAACATTCTATGATTCTACAATCTTCTTTTTCTACTGGGGCCCACTTTCTGAAACAAGCCAAGCCCCACAAGGGGCCATGAGCACCCTAAATAAATCTCTGTCTCTTACACACACACACACACACACACACACACACACACACACACCCATCAATGAGCACTGTTCCATGAACTCAAAATTACCATTTAAGCTTAATTAAATTTTCTATCTACATATCTGAAATCCCAGCAATTTATGTTATACACTTTGATGTACCTATGTTGCTCATTCTGTTTTTTTGTGTTTTTTGTTTGGTTTTTTTTGTCCTTGTTATTTGGAGAGAGAGGTGTTTTGGTGTGAGAAGGCAGTAAATAGAGTAAATACAACAGAGAGTAGGGCTTGCTTCCTCAGTGAAATCCAAACCTGAAGTTACACAGTCTTTACCCTTTTAATCTTTCCTCTGCACCAGCTGCAGAATATAACACTAGCCTTTAAACACTTAATGTTTATTATTTATTTATATGGTATGGTGTTCTGATAACATTACTCTGAATCTTCAAATCACTAAACAAACATTAATTTGTTTAAGCAAAATGACCACACTTGGTAACTGTAACAGTAAATGATAGTAAATTATAATACCCAAATAGATCATAGTATTTTCTTTGTATGTTAATAAATGTTTGAAGCCAGGCCTTCACAATTATCCTGTTAGTTATATTTTTCGTGTTTCCAAACGGTTGGCCACTGTCTATTCTATAAAATGTCTTTTCTATGCTCCTCTCTTCATGGTGTCTCTCTCATTTTAACTCAGAGAAAAAAACTTTCTCCAGCAATAACTGTCTCTTTTGCCAGAGGAGGGGACCTTCAGTGGGCCATCCTACAGAGTAGGTGTGATCCCTCCACTGAAGGAGTCCTTTCTCTACCTATGTTTCTCCCTGTACTGCAGGTACAGCATAGACAGGCTGATCTGTGCTCCTGATTCATGCGGCTAGCTAGCACGTGGACTGCAGACCAGACGTATCCATACAGGGCGCCAATGTGTAACTCATGGGCAGAGGTTAGCAGGCTCCACTTGAAGAGGATCTTGGGAAGTCTCTCCAATTCTGCTTTTACCTGAGTGCCCTGCATTTCAGGAATTATTGGGTGCTTACCTCTCTAATATTTGGGCTCTCAGTTCTCATTCCCATTCATTCATTCCTTCAGTATCTCTCTACATGTGTATACACACACACACACACACACACACACACACACACCACACCACACCACACCACATACACACATGGAGACAGATAGATATTAGGATAAAAATATAGATATGAATATAGACACATAGACACACTCTCTCTCTGACAGATTCCTGAAGGAGATAAGAGGTAAACGCCTAATAAATATATTATATTCTTTTCAAATTTTGTCAGACAAAAATATCTATACATTATTGAGGAAACTTATGAATAACAGAAGAAAAACCAATTCTTCCCATCATATGTATAAAACCATAACATGGCTCTCAAAATGTTTCTTGGCTAATAATGTGTCAATCTAATATACTCCACTGTGTTGGTTGTGGGTTGAGGGGAGGGTGTGTTTTGTTTGGGCTTCTGACAATCAGTCAGTTGTACCAGCTTCCAGATGTTTATAGTTTGTTCTCTCTCTCCATTTCTGAATCCACAGATCTTCTATAAGGTTTCACCTCACTTATTCTTAAGAGTGAATGCTCATGCTCATGAAGAGAGTACATAAGAAGGCCAATGAGGGAGGGACAAGATAATGAGAGTGCTAAATGGTAGCTTCAAGTAACTACCATTTACTGAGCACTTATTATGTGCAGACACTGTGATAAGCATGAATATTTATGACTTCATTTAATTTACTTCTCACCATAATCCTGTGAAGTGGAAATTATTCTCATTCCAAAGGTTTGCTCAAGTCCACACAGCTAGCAAGTGGAAGAACTGGGACTCAAACCAAGGTGTGTCTCATTCTAAAGCTCCTGTTTTTTTACCATACTGGCAAACCTTGGAAATATAGCGGGTTTGGTTCCAGACCACCACAATAAAGTCATAATCTTTTGGCTGGTAGAAAGTCTTACCTTCAATTAAAAAAAAAATCTATGAAGCCCAATAAAACAAAGTGCAATAAAACAAGGTGTGCCTTATAGCTCTCATTAAAGATACACAAACATTAACGTAAAAATAATTTCACAATGGGTTGGGAAACAGATGGTTCCAGCCAAAGGTGGCCCCTGGCCTTCTTAATCCAGGAAAAATGTTAAAGCTGGAACTTTTGAAGTGGCATGTTCCTTCTGGACAAAATTATGACTTAGATAAATCCCCAGGTTTCATTCTCTGAAACAAGGTGAACCAAAGTGTCATCGCCTATCAAATGCAGTTCTCTCATTTTAGTGTCTACCTGGGAAGCCTCACCATACAGAATTACCAGAAACAAAGACTCTTTTAAGTAAACTTTATTTCCTGTCACACAGAAGGCTGATTCTTTTCTGGGTAACACTCATTTGAGCCTGATTAAACTGCTGTGATGAACTTCAGAGTTGAGACTGCCCTTGAGCCGAACATCTATCTGATCTCTAATTCTACTACCCACTCATTTCTTGCAGAGCTCACAATTCTTAGTCCCACCGGAGCCGCCGGTTCAGGTTCTGCATCAATATGCTCAGTGCTGAATTCATTTCTGCAGGGAGTCCAGTACATCTGAACTTTCCAAAATCGTTTGGCCCCCATTACTGGTAAGCACTGCTCTTAAACAGGTTGTAACTCCAGCTAATAGGCTCCATAATCATAGTTGAGTCGAACAAAAGGGTTCAGGGGAGAGAGCCATCAGTCATTTTTATTCCCATCAAATAAGTGCAAAAGGCAGAAACTTTCCGATTTCAGAATCACAGGGTCTCAATTTGATCTTTGGGCTTTTAAGAGAGGCAGGGCGACAGGAGGTGGAGACCTACCCAAAGGTGTGCAAAATCTCAAGCCCTGAAATGAAAAGCTTTATTGTAAATATAACTCAAGAAGACAGAAATAAAGCAAATTCCAGTGAAAAGAATTTGAGTTTTAACAGATTTCACCTGAATTGCTGGAGGCCAGCACACTTAAAAACCTTCCTTCCACAGATGAACCTGATTACTTATCAGTATGGGACAGAAGCACAGAAATGGTTGTCTGATAAATAATGAGAGTAGTCCATAAACTCCTAAAACAATGATGACAACAACAAAAACACCTCTGGGATGACTTTCAATACCTCCTGGGGAATTCCTGAGGTTTCCTTTAATGGTAATCTTACCTCAAATTGAATTATGAGCATGAACAGGTACAGCTGGTATTCAAATGTCAATGCTTTTTATGAATCCTCATTTAAAAATAGATTTGCCACAAGATGCATGCCACTGTTACAATGTACAAACATTCACACCCAGAGGTTTCTATGCTGTGCTTGGTAACATCAGATTGGTTTAATGTCGAGTGTAACAACTTTGGATTCCTATTTGAAGATAATGGGGGGGAAAGTGCCCACAAATGTGTGTGATGTGCAAAGATCCAGCCAGTGCCCAAGAGTAAGTCCAGATGTACCACGTTAAGGAGGAGACTGGTTCATGTCGACAGTCACCCACAACTTCTCCAAATGCCCACTGAGCACTTCTAATACTTAGTATTTGATGGAGGAAAAAAAGGCAAATGAAATTTAACCTTTTCACCAAAATGAATGACATTTTAAACTTGATACTAGTCTTTGCTTTCTTTAATAGACATTTAGGTTTCTAAGAAGACCGTTTACATTGCTACTTACATTTTTGCTCCATAATTTACATAGTCTGGGCTCTTGTTTAAAGAAAAGAGAAAAGCTTAGAATCTGTCCTGCATGTGTCTTCTTTGCTAAGACCTTTTTTCTTCCTTACCCACTTCTTTAACAGAAAGCATTATAGATGGGTCTGTTTATCTCTCTTCAAAATAAAAGCTCCCCCTGTAATAATACCTTCAATAAAACACTCTCATGTCTCAGTCAACGAGGTGACCATGGGGTCACAAAGGGCATAGAATATGAGAGTGCAAGGGGACGTTTGAATACTTTAATTGCCATCCGGGTGGTATGGCTCAGTGGTTGAGCATCGACCCATGCACCAGAAGGTCGCTGGTTCGATTCCCGGTCAGGGCACATGCCCAGGTTGTGGGCCTGATCCCCAGTGGGGGGCATGCAGGAGGTGGCCAATCGATGTTCTCTCTCATCGATGTTTCTATCTCTCTCCCTCTCCCTTCCTCTCTCTCTAAAAAAATCAATAAAGAAAAAAGAAAATTAAAAAGATAATAATATTTAATAAATAAATAAATAAATGAATAAATAAATACTTTAATTACAACATCTCTGTATAAAGTTCTACTCTTTACTAAGAGTCAACGGTTTCCCTTAATTTCTAATAGTCTTTAAAGCCTTGTTTGTAGAATCACTTAACAATCCCTCATCTGATTTCCTTGGAAAAGTTTCTCCTTTATCTACCATTCTTACTCTTCTTCTTTCCTTGACATCATCACCTTCCTCTCACTAAGGAAGAAATGCTTAGGAGGTTCCATCCTACTTCGCCTTCATAATCTTACACTCCAAAGCTCCAGTGCACATCTCTTTAAGGTTACGACTCTAGCTTTCCTCTCCTACATCTGGCATCCACTGGACAGGTCCATCCTAGAAGCCTGACAAACTCTGTATAAAATACAAACTCCTTAATATGGCCCTCGAAGCTCTAAAATCCCTGGTCCCAACAAACCTCTCCAGCCCTAACTCTAATTACAAACCCAAGCATACTGTATTTCACATCATAAACTGATGATTAACTATTCCAAGAACTCCCTCTTGCCCTCCTGTCTTGCTATCCATTTCATGTCCTTTCCCCCACATCTTTGCCTGATGTAATCTTATCTATCTTTCAAAGGCCAACTGCCAAAGTCCTTACTCTGTTTGATAAACTCTCTTCTCTTTGAAATTCAAGCCTATTATTAACCTTCCTTATGCCACTTACATTGCTGTGTCTTTTATCATAATTGTTTGTGGGGCTTTCTTAGTCAACCTACAGAACAAGAATGGTCTGCCATTGACAAACCTACATCTATTAAGTTGCTTTACTCAGGAAATGTTTATAAAATTGGTAAAATAATCACAAAATTCATTTTAGAGGAAAAACTTGAAGACTGCTTAAATGAGATCACAGCAGGATGGTCTTATTTTTGTTTCTTTTACAATCAATATTTTCTGGGGATTCTTTTGAATGTTTTATATGCACATTCTTTAAAATACTTCATGTAAAATTCCTTTTAGGCTGCAAGCTATTTGTATCTCCAGTGGCTATCACAAAGCAGTTTAGAAAGAAGAAAACTTCATGAAATGAAAAAGGAAAAGAGGTAACATTTCAAAACATCAGGGGAGCAAGTCTGAAACTGACTTGAGGGAAAGTCCAAATGTTAGCTACAGAGATGGAGGTAAAGGACAGAAGGATTCTAATTGTTTGAAATTTTCTCAGAAAATAAAATAGGTGTATTTTTTTTTATTATACACATAACATAAAATTTACCATTCTAACCAGTTTGAAATGTATACTCAGTGCCATTAAGTACATTCACATTGTTGTGCAATCATCAACACCATCCCTTTATAGTATGTTTCGTCACCCAAAATTAGACTGTGTCCCCTTTTTTGGTTGTTAATCCTCACTCGAGGATACCTTTTCCATTGATTTTTAGAGGGAGCAGAAGAAAGACGGGGGGGTTGGGAAGAGGAGAGAGAGAGAGAAATATCACTGTGAAAGGCACATCGATTGGTTGCCATCCGAATGTGCCCTAATTGGGGCCAGGGATCGAACCTGCAACCCAGGTACATGCCCTTGACCGGGAACCGAACTCAAGATCCTTCGGTGTGTGGGCCAACACTGAGCCACACCAGCCAGGGCCAGACTGTGTGCCCTTTAAGCAGTAACTCCCTATTCTTCCCCACCCCTGAGCCCCTGGCAACTTTGTCTCTATGAACTTGACTACTCTAGGTACCTCATATAAGTGGAATCACACAGTATTTGTCCTTTTATGTCTGGTGTATTCCACTTGGCATAATGTCCTCAAGGTTCATCCATGTTGTAGCACGTGTCAGAATCCTCTTCCTTTTTAAGGCTGAATGCTATTCTGTTACACAGATATACTACAGGTTGCTCATCCACTCATCTGATGATGTACATCTGGGTTGCTTCCACCTTTCGACTATTGTGCCTAATGCTACTATGAACATGGGTGTACAAATATCCGTTTGACTCCCTGCTTTTAATTATTTTGAGAAAACACCCAGAAGTAAAACTGCTAGATCACATGGTAATTCTGTTCTCAATTTTTTTTGAGGAACCACCATACTATTTTCCAAAAGGATATATTTTTGTTCTCTAGGAGGCTTAACCTCTTCAGGGCTGCACAGCAAACCTATGAAATGTAAGATGAATTGGATCAGGGTCCCCTACATCTCTACATAGCTACCATTCCAATTGTAAAACCTAGAGCTATAAACCCATCATTGACCTAAAGCCTGAACATATCGACCTGCCCTCTTCCCCCACAACAAAAAGGGAAAACTCAAAATAATGAAGCCTCTGAAGCACAGAACAAGAAGCCCTTTTAAGGGAGGAAAAGAAAGAGGAAAGAAGGAGAGGATACAGCAAAGAGGGCAGAAGACAGTGTAGAGCACGTAGGGCAGGGAGGCCTTGAGTGGGAGACTGGAAAGGGGATTTGTTTTTTGGGACTCACTGAGCACCCTGCTGTAGAAAATGCAACAGCTTAAAGACATCAAGAGAGGCTATTAAGAGGTAAAGTAATTCAGTTTCATGGAGAAAGGTGCCCCTACTCCTATTCATTTCTTTATTTTCCAATGCATAAAGTAATTTCATCATTTTTACCCATTTACCTGGTTCTAAAATCCCAGTAAGATTTTATAAATCTTATCCAAGTAGAGGCATAGAGTAACATTTTAAAAATCTTCCCTTACAAATAAATAGCCTACCAAAATGATGTAATTTTAAAAACTGCCATGTGTCACTAAGTCACTAGTGACTATACTTGATTCTTGTACTTGAGTTTTCATTTTTCTCTCTAACCTTAAGTTCACTGAAACATACAGAATGTATGATGTAATAGAATTCTAAGCTACAGAGTATAATCTGAAGCAAAATAGTAGTAATATCAGCATCATCTATGGGTAGAAAAATACTAATCCTACTTCTTCGAAAATTGTATTTTGGGCCCAAATTACAACAAATCACAAAGAAAAGAGTTTTTGACTCATTCACATGTTGCATTATACATCAGACGCAAAGTGTACACACTTAGAAGTCCTTTCTGAGATGATGGGAAATAAATGAAAGGACAGCTAACCTCATGGAATAATAGGAAACCAGGACACTGATCTCACCTGGTACCTTTCCTGCCCTTTACAGCTGTCTTCTTAGAAAGATTGTCTTTACCTGTGTAAAGGGTGCAGTGTTCCTGGAGTTCAGTCTTCCCTAGGAACTGAGAAGCCTTGGCGACAATTCACCAGAAGCCCTGCAGCCACTGCCTGAAAGCTGAAAACGGGTCAGCCAGGCCTTTTCTGCAGATGTAGAAAGTTTGTAAAAAGGATTAAGAAATGAAAACCAGAGAACCCAGTACCACTCTGTAATTTGGCTAAATCATTTAAACTTTAAAACACTATACAGTAGGTTAGTGGTACATAAAAAGAAAAATGAATTTTTAAAACATGTCACCTAAAAGAAGTGATGGGACCTCAGTGGCTCTGAATGACATATCCCTCCCATCAGGAATTACACGTTCCCTCTGATATTTTCATCTAAATGTTTATTGAACAAGCTCCTGCTTTCACCCACATTATTTTGATTAATGCATGAAAAGGTTCAAGAATTATAGGAGAGAAATCTAAGGTGATTGTGCATTAAAATAAATGGAAGGATGACTCCTGGTTTACAGTCACTATATTTCATGGCTAAAACGCTTCCTGCCTTTTTTTTTTTTTTTTTTTTTAATTTAACTGCAACACACTTCCCTTGGCTTCGGTTTTGAAGTAATGATATAAAATTCATTTTATCTCTTTTTCAAGCCTGGCTCTTTCATACATAACATCAGACTTGTCATATCTGAGGAATTATTAAAATAAGACAGAGCCCGCAATTCTGAGCAGAAAAGCCTCTTTGAGCCAGCATCCTCAGGAGAGACACAGGCTCAATCTCATTAGTTGGAGCTGAGACGCGTCCTAGTCTCCAGGTTCAAGGTGATGAAAGATTAGGGCGTTGGGCCTTGTTTCATTTTGTATGCAGCGCACATCCCTCCCTGCCCGTGAACACGAAATTACATTGAACCTGGGGAGTCTAACTCCATTAATTTTAAATGGAAGATTAATTTAACAATATGCGGCAGATATTTGTTACAGACCTATCATGTAAAAGTGACGGTTAGCAATAAATTGTGGTGACTCATACTGGCCAGTGGCCCTGGTGCAAATAAATCAGAAGGCATTTACACATAATTGCTGTTTTTAAAGACAGGGATATGGGTGATGTGTTTCTTTGATGAAAGATTGGGCAACCCCATTCAAAGAAACAGCAGCTGATATTAAAGCCATAGCGCTGTTCTGGAGGGAGACTTTTTTTTTTTTATTATTTCTGGAATAATCATTTAAGAATAACAAATATTGCAATGACGTTTAGTAATCTTTTTTTTTAAAAAACCTGTGTAATAATTCTGAGGCATGAAATTGTCATGGTATTTTTGTCAATTTCCTCAAAGTAATTATAATAATAATACCCTCAGAAATAACAATTTGCAAGAGATGAAGATAGGATGAAAAGAGAGAGGCAGAAAGCTATATCATTGCTGATAAGGGCAAGCAATTCTATTGATTTTTCACAAATAATTACGATATACATAAACAATAATTTGCAAGTCTCTGGGAGGGGCAAAAAGGAACAATGGTAACTGGAGAGAAGCATTCTGAAGGACAACGTATGGGATTTTTTTTTTAATGCCATTTTATAGAGCTTTTTTAACATATTTTTTCAAAGCAAATTCTCATCTTCTGGAAGCAAATGAGGGAAAAGAAAGATACCCGAGTGCCCTGAATGCTTATCTGCTACAGGGTAAGTGATACAAAAGAGAAGCCAAGGATATCGGGCACTGGCAGCACTTGTCAGGAGAGGCTCCGAACGGAACCATCCTGTGTGGGTCTGCCTGCCTCTCAATGTGGAACGAGGGTGTTATTCTAATCTCCTCTCTTCTGCAAGCACCGGCCTTGCCCGCACTTAGGGGAAGGATGCTCAAGGACTTCTGTCTTCACTCAAGACCAATGTGATAGGAGCTTTGCTCCTGTCTCTTTCAAAAGATTAAGGTGGGAAGAGGGCAGGGTAAGGATTATGTATCTTCCCTCTAAGCACCCTCTCAAAGTACTCAAGAGACTGCTGGGAAGTCCGCACAAACACCCATCTCTCAGAAGCGCACATCATTCTGCTCCTCTCTAGCAATACGAAAAGCATGAGGGGATATTAGCACTTGAAACACTACTTGACATGTCCCCTGGCTCCAATCTTGAACCCCTCTCCAAGATGTCCTTCCACAGAGCCATTATAATGAGCTGGCAAATCAGATCAGATCACTTTCCTTCAGCAAATCTTTCAGACAGGAGCAAAGCTCCCGGATGCCCATAGGATTAACTCCAAACTCCTTAGCATGGCATACAACAATATTCATGCCAATCCCTTGCATCCTTCTCCAATCTCATTCCCTCCTGAAGCATGAACCTCACATTCCTAACTGCTCCATTTATACATTTCAGGGCTGGCATATGCTGTGATACCACCTCTTCCACATGCTGGTGCCTCTATCTTGAATGTTCTTCTGAATTCTCCTCATCTGATAAACTGTTTGCTACTTAAGGTCAGGGACCTGCCCTCTTTATCTTTCTATCTCCAGCATCAACCCAATGAATATAACACTAGACAACGAAAACAGTTAAATTCATAATGAATGGCTTATCTTAAAGAGATTATTTCACAAGACTAGACAGGATGGTTAGGACAGAGGGGATAAGGAGAGAAAGGATATGCTGATATATTTCAGGGCTCTTTTATATCATGGCGATCAATTCTGCTTTGATTTACAATTTCACACATTACTGTATAGGAGTTTTAAAAAAGGAAATAGAAGTACTAGGGCTTAAATGCTAAAATAATAGATACTTTAAGAGCAAAGTGTTTGGCTTACTGTTATGTAGGTTATAAAAGAGGTAAGATGTTTAAATTGATTAATAGCAACAGAAGCAAAAGCAGCCACAACTAACATTTATTAATGTGTACTCTGTGACTTGCACTGTCTGTTTTCACGTGTATTACCTCTAAGAACCTTGATGTGACCAACTCCATTTTATGGACAGGAAACTGAGACAGAGAAGTTAAATGACTTATTTAGGGTCATTCAGACAGCAAGTAACAGAACTAGAATTTCAGTAAAGGCAGTTAAGCTTCAGACTCCCTCGAAGATTGTATTAGGAGTCAGTGGGTCCTCCTGCCACCTACCTGGAAAGATCTGGGCCCCATTTTCTGGAGAGGACACCCTGAGAGAAATAATGGGAATTGGTCAAGGCCATCTACTAAGTAACTGGGAAACCTGCATAGTGAATAGAATAAGAGCCCTAAGAAAGGGCCAGACCTGCAGGAAGGTGCCATGGCAAAGGGCGGGACTATTCTTTAAGCCAAGGTGAGGTATGGAGTCCTAAGAAGGCCCTACCTGCTGTAAGAAGAAGAGGGTTTATAAAAACATATATATCAGGCAGGGTCTGACTATTAAAGCTGTTATAGCAGATGTTCAAAAGCACATATGGGTTAAAGATAAAAACCTATTCAGGTTAATGTAATATTATTCAAGAATAGCTTCAACGGACTTAGGCTCATACGTACATGATGCACAGGTAGGTTTCCTCAATGACTCTCTGAGAGGAGATGATTAAAGTTTGCATTCTGACATTTCCCAATTGGGAATGAATCTTCTTGCAGGTGATCAAATCATCACTCTCTCCTATCATTAGCAGAGCTAGACATTTTCAAGAAATTACTGTTCTATATTTTTATATTCAGTACACCTCTCTTATCTGAGCACTGTCACATTAAAGGTAAGTTTCACTCCATGAGATCGGAAACACATCTTCAAGTAGCCAATTTAAACGAATAACTAGCCTATGTAGTAATAATGATGGTAATAATAATAGCAATAATAATAAACTAACTCCAAAGGTAATTTCTTATGCTTCTATTGTAACTTTTCTCTAAGGATTTGCACGTTATTAGAAAACACTAATTAAACTATATAGTTTTCGCAAAGGGAAAGCTACAGTTATGTTTGTTGTTGTTGTTCAAAGGGATGAAATCTCATCTCCCAGAAATCTCATCTCCCTTCTCTAGAAATGCAATTGAAAATATATGACTGAAATAGCATCACTACTTAAAAAACAAATAATGGTCCCTCCATCTTAAAAAAAAAAAAAAAAGCCCGTGCTAGGCTACTAATAGAAAGGAAGTTCATTGCAATTACATGAGAAAGAATAACACGCTATTGTAACTATAACAAAGAGTAACAAGCCATGGGATAAATCCTAAGAAAGGAGCTGTGTTGATATTTAAGAGTATTTAAATACAAAGTAGTCACCTCCTCCCTTTCCTGGGCTCCTGGTCAACTCAGTACAAGGAAAGAACACAGTCAACTATCAAGAAGCATTCAATGTCATAAAAGGTATTGGAGGTGCTATATAAAGATCAAACCCTTAAGGAAAAAGAGAATATTCCCCATGCTCTAATCTTCAAGGAGACTCAGAGCTAGGCTGTAAGAGTTGATAAAGTAATACAGTATCTTAAATTTACTACTGATACTCAGGTTGCCAACATTGCATGCTTCTAACTAGTTCAGTTTTGTGCTTTAATGCTAAATTTCTTATGGGAGCACATCACCTAATTAGAGGAATTGATAACTGCACTGTTCCATAATGAGGCCAATACATTTCAAAGTCATTAAAGATAACCAAGGCAATAAGTCTGGGTTTAAGCGGCGTTTCCTCAGATTTCACAGTCTGCATGTTGCAAGTGTAAGGGGTGGGGGGGGAAGCAATCCCTGCCTAGTCAACTGTAAATGCTGGGTTATTGGAATCTTTAAAACAGGCAGCAAGGAGAAAATTACATGGCCAAATCTCCTTTTTCCAGTTAATGAAGAATTAAGACTCCCATTTACCATATTAGAAGGTTCATCAGAGGTCTCAGCTCTCCATAGCTGGTGTTTGACAGCAGTGTCAGTTTATCTGAATCTGAACGCGTAAATGCATGACAGAGGATCATTCATAACTGTCACATCTACTTATCTCTCTCATTGTCACACAGTTAACGAAATTCAGGCCATGGAGCTGTCTGCCTCTGTCCGTCTCTCAACCCAGCTCAAGGAAAAAGGCATTCCAAAGCCCATTCATGTCCTATTATCATGTCAGCACATTGTGAAGCTACAAGAGTCAGCACTGCTTCCTGTAATCACCCTGTCCCAGGGAGAAGACAAGCTGTCCCTGGGACTAATGTCCATGCAGACTGCATCTGGTGTCAGCATTCAGAAAAAAACAGGTCAGAAAAATAATGCTATAGCGAGATGATTTTTGTATATATTATTCCATGCCACAGGGGGGAAAAAACCCACATGAAGAGTTTACCTTTGACTGCTAATAAGGAAATGCCACTTTCATGCACTAAACTGCAGAAAGTGTGAGAGGATTTCATAATGCAATTTGCTATAGCGCACAGATATTTACACTAAAAGAGGGCAGAGAAGCTGAGATAGGGATGTCTGTAATCAAACCACTCAGAAGATTTTGAGGACAATGTAACTCCAAAAAGAAAATACAATTTGATTTGCAAATATTACCACTGAAGCGGCTTATCTGCACAGAAGAAAGTAGTTTGGTTATTAATGTGTCACCAACAATCGAAATCAGAGTTGGTATGATGAAATGTGCCTGTTTTCAGACAGGCAGGCCATCTGCAAAATGGCAAACAGGCTGCGTCCTAAAGCAAGTAATCAACAAGGAACTGCTGATACGGTTTTGCATCTCAGGCCCCTGTGAAACCCAAAGGAAACAAAACACAACCAAAAAGTTATTTATGATAAATTCACATTTAGAAAATTCTTCTTTGATTTTTCTGAAAGTCTGACAATGTCATTGATTTCACTACTGCCTCATGCGGTTTATTTTTTTAAACAGTTTTATTGAGGTATATTGCATACTATTAAATTCATGCACATATTAAGTGTACAGTTTGATGAATTTTAATAAATTTATAGTTTTACAACATTTCCATCACCCAGAAAAGTTCTCATGTATTCATTTATAGTCAATCCCCACTGGATTCATTTTTTAAAATTTCTTCTTGTACCAATTTTCAATCGAGATGAAACCTACATAACATAAAATTCATCATTTTAACCATATTAAACAGTTCATTTTATTTGGTTTTTAGTATGTTCTAAGGTTGTGCAACTATCATCACTAATTCCAGAACATTTTCATCACACTTAAAAGACACACCCACTAGGCTGTCACTCCCTATTCCCTCCTCTCCCCTCGACACTGGCAGCCATGAATCTACTCTCAGTCTCTATGGACTTACCCATTCCAGACATTTCATATAAATGGAATCATACAATATGTGCCCTTTGTGCCTGGCTTCTTTCACGTCATATAATATTTTTAAATTTTAGTACTTTATTTCATTTTATTCCATTATATGGATATACCATATTTTGTTTACCCATTTCTCAGCTGATAGACATTTGAGTTGATTCCACTTTTTGGCTATTATAAATAATGTTGCATGAACATTCTGTGAAAGTTTTTATAGAAATATGTTTTCAATTCTCTTGGTTGTATATCTAGAAATAAAACTGCTGTCTTGCCTCACACAGTTTTATAAGTTGTACACTGCACAACCCGGAGGACACCATTCACACTGCCGATGCAAACTGTGTATCTTACAATGCAGCCTTCTTAGATGTGAACCTTACTGAGAAAGAAATTGATTTATTCTGCTTACTTCAGAAGTTAGACTTAATTGTCGTAATAGATTTGAATGGCCTTTGATGGCAGTTTTTCCTAAAAGAACTACATTTAAGTTAAGAATAGCTATGCTTCTCAAGGGATTGCTGCTTGTCAAAATTAAATAAGGCCAATATAATACTTTCAATCACAGTCAATATTCAACATCCCAATCATTCAGGGATTAATATTTCTGCTTATGGGCCACCTCCATACATTCCCCTCCTTCCCCCTGCTGATCCCTGCATCTTATATATCCTACCCATTAATAGTCCTACTATAGATTCAAAGAACTAATGAGGAAAAAAAAAAAAAAAAAGAATGACATCCATTTGGTTTCTCATTAGGAGAAATGATCTAAAAAGTTCAGAAGAGAGACTGAAGAAAAGATGAACCATTTTTATTCTCTTCAGTGATTATTTTTTCACCCTGGTCCTAATTCCTTGCTATCCTACTCATTTTTCTTAGGCAAATAGTCACCTAGCAAAATATACTAGTCACCTAGCAAAATATACTAGTTAATTTAACTAAAAAATAAAAAACAAATTGTGTACAGTCGGCCCTCATTTATCGTGGTTAGTCAGTTCCAGACTCTACCGCGATAAATGAACTTCCACGAAGTAGGATTCTTTATTTATGTCCCTATACTATATTTGAAAAAACCGCGATAGAGTGAAGCTGCGAAAGTTGAAGCACGAAGTGGTGAGGGACGACTGCACTTAACTCCCAAGAAACTAGCCAGAAATAGTTGTCCTGTAGGTACTGAATTTACATGACAACTCTCACAGCCATGTTTTACCATCAGTGGTTGTAAACCTGTCAGGTACCTTATTTGCCCATTATTCTTATCAATTGTTTCAGCTGTAAGAATTATCAGAAAGGAAGATTACAAAATTCTTTTCAATCCTTGAGGTTTTTAGATATCAGGACTAGAAGCCATTACTGTTCTCAGATTAAGGCAATAAACACTACCTTTAAAAAACAAAACCATTAATCCTAAGGAATAAGATATGTTTTGGGGGACATAAATTAAATGGAAGGAGAATGCCCCAAACTAAAATGTTTGGTATGATTTCAGAGGCCACATCCTGTTTGAATATTAAGACAAACTGACCTTCAACCTATTGCCATGTCTTAAAAGTATTGGATCAAACTTAAAAACGGAAGTGTCTAATTATCCTTTACAACTTTCTAGAAAATGTTTTCTAGTTTTTCCCATCCCTGTTACTGATACTTGCAACGTGGAGACCGTGCTGTTCCTTCTGATACTTGATCCACATCTGTGTCTCCATCCTCTAGCATGGATACACATTCCTCCTAAAACTGTCAGTTCTTCAAGAAAAATAGGAAGTTCTCTCACTTTGCTCACAACATTCATTCTCTTCTGTGATGGGACTTTGAAATTAGTCCCTTTATACTAAAGTTTGGGAAACTAGGAAATCTTTTTTTTTTAATTTATTTATTTTTTGTTACAAATGTTTCTCCTTTTTCCCCTATTGACACCCTCCTCCCCATTTCCCACCCCCCTCCACCCTGTCCCCAGCTTTGTTATCTATGTCCATCAGTTATGCAGAAACTAGGTAATCTTAGTAAAAAAGACAAATAACACTGAATGTAAGAAAAGACCCACAACGACAATAATAAAACACAAGTCCATTTTGGCCAGCAGCTTGCTAAATAAAGTATGAAAACATTCACAACTGAACCAGAGGTTTAAACACACAGAGGAAACATCATGAGGAAGAATTTTTTCATCACAATATTTTATGACTGCTTCTACTCATCCAACATAACTGGAGGGAAGAGAAAGCAGCCTTGCTATTCGGGTGAAATTACCAGTGGAACAATGCAAGTGACTATGTCTTCAGTTCTACATAGTTTTGAAAACTTCACGACAAAAATAAATTGCATGACCCCCTGGTAACTTCCACTGGAACTTAGAGGAACAAATTGTTTGCCTCAAGCTGGGTGGAATATACATTCAAATCAAGGCTCTTGAAGGAAATTATTAAGTAGAGTCATATTAGCTTTCTTTGAAGCATACTCGTTTTCAGTATTGCCACTGTATAGACCAATTATGATACCTTTCCATGCTGAGAAATGATTGTTCTGCTAACATAGTTCTGGTAAGAATCAAAAGCACTACATTTTTAACCTTGGGGGATTTTTGTTATTGTTGCTCCCTTGCCAGTTCCTTCAAATGGAAAACATCTTCCATTAATCTAAATGCAAAATTTGTTTCGGCTTTCCAAAGTTACTTGAAAAATGTTAAGCACAAAGCAATAAAGTTTTTATGCTCTTAAGACCACTAATGCTTTGAGCTTCATATTCATTTTGAAGAAATGAACATTTTATGGTTCACAGAGGAATAGCTACATGAATAATATCTGAGATTATAATGCATCTAGCAGAAAAAGATTAAGTTTATGTAAACTATTTAATCAGACGTGAAATTTTCTCTAGAGGATAAAAATTTTGACCTTATTGAAGTTTACTTTAAAAATATCTATATCATGTTTCTATCAAGGGAACACACAATTTTCCCATTTATGTAATATAAATATTCATTAGAGACATAACTTAACATAAGATGTACTACACTGACCCAACCATGCTATAATGGATAGCCCTGCATAAGAGAGAGATTAGATGAGAAGAACTCTAGATTGCTATTTCTTCCAAACTACTCAGTTGTTAACCTCTAACTAATGGACAAGCATTTTAGATTACTGTAACTGCTAAAGAGCATATGGTTAAATGTGTCATACTAAAACCCTTATAATTTTATTAAATATATTTCCTAAGAAATAACATTTATGCAAATATACAGGACTAAAACGGAATTAATAGTATTTAATGTAATTTATGTATATTTGTCAAGTTAATTTTTATGGAAGATTCCAAACTTGGTAAATATAATAAATGGTCTATCATTATTTTCAAATGCCCACAGATATAAATATCACAGTAGGGCCCAGGGACCCCATATCCAATCCTCAATGACCCAGAATTGTCATCATTATAGATGCTGGGGATAACATTTTAACTCTGCTATGTCCGGTTATGAGGAGCCTGTTTGGAATCATCTTAACATGCATCATAATATGAAAATATTTGCTTTTTATTCAACAGATCATTCATTAAAATTCTTTCTTTTTTTTGGCAACTTATGTCTTATCAAGAGATTTCAGATATGACAGTTATAAATGTTACTGCTTCATTCATATACTATAAACATCATAAAATTAGTTACTATATATTATAGCTTTTTGAAGACATATCCATACTTCAAACAAGTTTTAAATCTTTTTCTTTTTCTTCCATTTTATATGCAAAACCAGGTTAATACAAGGAGGAAAAAAACTCGATTTTATGATATCAACTAAGATATCATATCTTTAAATAAAACATATAAAAACACTTAAACCAACAAATAAGAAATTGATTATTAAAGACACTAACCACAGCATTCCAGCAATTGCTTTTAAGGGGGGTGGGAGGAGGTGGAAGAGGGTATAGGGGGACAAATGGTGATGGATGAAGACTTGACTTGGGTTGGTGAACACACAACACAGTGTACAGATGATGTGTTGTGAAATTGTGCAAATAAAATCTGCATACTTTTGTTAACCAGTGTCACCGCAATAAAGTTAATTAAAAGTGGGTGGGGGGGAAGTGAACTGAAATAAACACTTTTGAAGATATACTTAAATGACTGATAAAGAAGAAGAAATATGGCCAGCGAGGACTGAGAAATGCTCTAGGTATAAATACATAACAGATTTCAAAGACTTAATATAAACAAAAAATGTAAAATATTTCATGAAAAATTTTTGTATTGACTACATGTCAAAATGATAGTATTTTGTATATATTGGGTTAAACAAAATATATTATTACAATTAAGAAAAAACAAAAAAAAAAAAACGAGTATGGATCATTAAATAAAATAATTTTTCAAATTATATCACTCAGTGAAATATTTTTAATTAAATGTACTACATTCTACGTGCTTTAATTATGCTTGTGGTACTCTTGTTAGTACAGAATTAACAGCACGAAAATCAAATTGTGACCCTGGCTGGTGTGGGTCAGTTGGTTGAGTGTTGTCCCTTGCACCAAGAGGCCAAAGGTTCAATTCTTGGTCAGGGCACATTCCCGGATTATGGCCTCAATCCCCAGTAGGGGGATGCTTCTCTCTCATACATGTTTCTCTCTCTCTGCCTCTCCCTTCCTCTTTCTCTCTAAAAATCAATATAAAACATATTTTTAAAAAATCAAATTGTGTCTTTTACTAGAAAAAGACTTGAAAACCAAGTGGTAAGAGAAAAATCTATCAGCCAGATGAACAATGTAAAATAATGAATCCTATCAAACATTATTTATTTTTCATAGTAAACAGCCAAATAAAATTTTAATGAAGTTAGGCTATAGAATAATAGGCATAAAAGCTTTACAAGTAGAACACAGTGAATACATGTTAAAGAGAGTACAATTTCCTTAATTTGTCCCAACAGTCAAAACAGAAAAGTCTTCTGAAGAATACCTAATAAGGTGTTGAACCTCTCCTTGTATCTTATTATCTAAGTGACTTATTCACTCACCATGTTACATTATTTAGAGAACAAAATGACAGTCATAGACATTCATGAACACAGGGTTGTTCCTGAGGCCAGGATTCTGACTTCCTACTAAGCTACTCATAAGGTACTCTCTAAATACAAAATTCACCTACTGAAGCCCTTCAAATAATAGTAATGATAAGAATAGTAAGGAATAATTTTGCTGGGTCCATTACTTTGCATCCAGCTGAATCCATTGGAAGAACTTATATTTAAATCAATGGTTTCAATATGGTCACATAAATGCTTTGATCAGGGTAGGTAGGTACACGAGAATACAGAGAAGGAACATCTAATATTTTCACTGGTCCCTATATACTGGTATAGGCAAAAGCAGGTTTACAGTTGTGAGTACACGCAACACAGCTTATTCCTGTATTGTTATTTATTTATTATTGTATTATTATTAGCCTACTTTTGCTCACCTCTGTACATGGCAGAAGTGAGATTAGCACAAATGTATTTTTAAAATCAACTTTATTATACTTGAAGTATAATACACATAAAACAAAAATGTACCCATTTGAGGTGTACATTTTGATGAGTTCTGACAAATACACACACACATAACCACTGCCACAATCAAGAGACTGAACATTTCTATCTCACATGTTCCCTCGTGCTGCTCGGTAGCCAATGTCTCCACTAATGGTCCCAGGTAAATACTGATCTACTTTCTATTAGTATTGATGTCTTTTTTGTTCCAGAATTTCATATAAGTGAAATCATAGAGCACATAATTTTTTTTTTTGCCTGACTTCTTTCACTTAGCACAATGTTTCTGAAATTCAGCCATGTTGTTGTGCTTTTCAGTAGTTTGTGCTTAGTAATAATAATGGTTTGGATATGCCTTAACTCTCACCTACTAATGGATATAGTTTGGCTACTATGAAAGAAAGCTACTCTGAACATTAGCATACAAGTCTTTGTGTGGACATATGCTTCCATTTCTCTTGAGTAAATACCTAGGAATGGAATGGCTAGGTAGTAGGATAAATACATAAAAAACTTTATTGGAAAAAATTTTTAAAAACTTGGTAAGAAAATGCCAAATTAGAACAAATCTCTTGATTCACAGTTTTAACCAGGGTTTTAATTATGATCCTGGGACCCTTTCCTTCTCCACATGTCCACACTTTAAAAATATTTATTTGGACTTCACTCAAACTAGATGGCATCTCTTTCCCCCAATATAATGAGGTCAAGGTGCAAATGAGTCAACAGCTTTGAAAGATCCAAATGAAAGAACTCCAATTGATCTGATTCAAATGGGAGTAATGTCAACACCTAGCACTTACAGAAAAGTCCTCTAAAAGCTCTTAGCAGACACTATTCTTCTCAGCTCATCCTTGCTAAGAAGTGGTCAGCACAAGAAGGCATCTGCTAGGGTGACGCATCTGATTTGACTCATTATTCTGCCAAAGGCTCTGGCATATGCACCATAGACCTGGCAAGAGTGTCTACAGGTAAATAATCTGGCAAAACCAACAACGGGGGAAGGAATAAAGCTTGGTGAGGACTGAATGCACATAATCCATCCTCAGTGGGCACGCCAGGTCCTTGACCCACTCATGACCTATGACCTAGGCCATTCACTGATCATCAATTCATGTGTTTCTCTTTGCCTAACGAGCTAGGAACATAAATGATCAAGTTTAAGAATGTTTTTAAGAGGGGGAAAAAGCCTACTGTGGCCCAGATTCTGGACTTGTTCATGAATTGAACAGAGAGGGTTAGGGAGGCCCTAAAAGTTATACCTTCCACTAGTGGTCATACCACTTCTGTCATAAAAAGAAATGTATTTGGTACCAGAAGGAAGCCTTGTTGGCAACTACAGGATACATACCAAGCTCCAAAGTGCTCTGGTTTCTTCCTTCATTGCCATTACTGTCCATTCAGAGAAGTCCACCTCTCAAAAATATCATTACTAAGAGTTATAATTGTCCACACCTGCTTGTAAGATTAAAGAGGAAAGGAATGAGAGGGAATAGTGGTTCCTGCAGGGCAATGCACAATAAGTGAGACAACTGGGAGAAAGCTATGAGGACACTGTTCTGTACCACTCCTACATGGAGATGTGGGGTGGGGTCTCCTTCTGGGTATGCCTCACCAAACCAGAGAGCCAACTTCACAGATTGCTGGGAAAAGAACCAGTGACCAATATGAAATACACTCAAAAGTTCCAAAAGGGTCATCTAGCTTGTTGGAGTCACTGTGTCCTAGACTCTACAGGGGTTTCTAGTCACTTTAAGTCTATCTTATCTACTGCAATCACATATTTGTGTTCTCATGCTGACGACATCCTAAGAATTTCTTAGAGCCAAGATCACAAATACTGTTTTCACATCATCCTCACACAGATTAAGGTGGGCTACAGCCTGGTCCATCAGGATAGTAAGATGCTCATTAGAAAAAAGTTCCAGCCCAGCCGGTGTGGCTCAGTGGATTGAGCATCATCCCATGGACTGAGAGGTCCCGGTTCAATTCCTAGTCAGGGCACATGCCCAGGTTGTGAGTTCAATCCCCAGTAGGGGGCGTGCAGGGGGCATCTGATTGTTTCTCTCTCACATCGATGTTTCTATCTCTTTCTCCTTTCCTCTTTCTCTAAAAAAAATCAATAAAAACATATTTAAAAAAGAAAAAGCTTCCAAATATGTGAGGGTGCCCTGGTGACTTTCAGGTCTTACATATGCATAGGGGTCTAGTGCATTCCTCAGCAGACTTGAGAACTTTCTAAAACTGTTCAAAGGAAAAAGTGACAGTCAGAGTCACGCTCAACAAAATTCATTTCTGACTCAGAAATGTGTTTCTACTCCCTAGCAGCAGCTGAATCAACACTGTTCACAGAAAACAAACCGGATTATGAAAATTGCGTGAAAATGAAGCTCTTTGATGACATTTGCTACTGTCCTACTTAGCATTCCTTCTCCATCTTTCCCTTACCAACACAGTTCCTCTTAGGATGCCCTTTCTCGACCTCTACAGTTGTTACTGCTCAACATAACTACAGTCTCAACAATGTCAAACCATTTCACAGTGACACTGCGTCTCCGGCAATGTTAGGCCATTGCCAACAAGTAGCGAGTAACCTGTGCTGACAACACATTACAGCCCTGCCATAAACAATCAGCGTCTCACTGAAGCAAAATGGAAGTCAAATTACAGCAGAATATGTAACAACATGCATAGTAAATTGGCATAGCAGCTTGCTAAACAAAAACGGGGCAGCACTCACACACAAGATGCAGAACAACTGTGCCACATTGTCCAAGCTCATGTCGGCCAGGAGTTGGACCGGAGCCTACTTCTGCCAAGAAAAAAATCCCTGTGGGGGATGAGTGGGAAACCTCTGCCCCTTTTCGTGTTTCCAGCCTACCTTTTCCTATGCTCTCACTCTGATGAGGTTCTAGGAAAATGATGCCATCCATGCCTTTGGATTTACAGATGATGAGTAGTGAAACACTCCAAATAAATAAAATAGGATGAGTGGGCAGAAGGATGTGAGGAGGAAGGTCTAAAACATTATGTGAAGCCTATGCTTAAGGAAAAGAATGATCTCTAAAGTAAGTCAGAATTAAGAGAGAGAGATGAGTGGTCATCAAAGAAGGTGGAGAACTGCAACAGGGAACACGGAGCGATACGATTTCTCAGAAGTGCAGCCAACATTTCATCTGGAAGACCTCCCCTTAAAAGAGCAGGGCCCAAATTACAGGGCTGGGGGCTGGTAGGGCCAGGGCTAAAGGGACAACTGAGGTCTTGAAAGGTCACTGGAAAACAATGGAGATCAAAACAGAGGCCGGACATCTACTTTTATTAAAAGGCAGGGAGAGGACTACCCATCACAGTTGGGACACAAACATGAGATGTGTTGTGATTCATAGAACAAAATCAAAGCTGAGAGGCCAGGTGGGCTGACTGGGAAGGTGGCTCTCCTTCCTTAGCTCTCCTGCAGATTGAGAGCCAGGGTCAGTTAAGACATGCTTCAGTACTTACTATGTCTCTGCAGGATGAATCTGAAAGCTGTGATAGGGAAAGCAATAGTTAAACACAGACGGGAGATAAATAGACTCAACTGAGAGGAAAACAGCAGGAGGCGGAAAGGGAACAAGTAAAAGCCAAGTTGTCCCTATAAATCCCAGTAACATGGTGTGCTCAACACAGGTGATCTATTTTCTGAGTGCCAACAGACAGCACGAAGACCCAGGACCCTGACGCAGCCCTGACAGACAACGCTCATATTTCATCCTGAGACTACCTCCGAGCACAGAGCAGACACAGTAGTTCAGCAGGGCCCTGACAGGCTGGAAGCCATTTTTGGATTATGGACCATGGGGTGAAATCTATCCTCAACCACTATAATCCTGCCCTTCACGACTGGGGCATGAAAGGGGGGGGCACCATCATTGCTGCCTGTATGGCCCTAACGTCTCCCCTCAGCCCCACCTTGCCACACACAACCCTTCAGAAAAGCTGAAGAAGAGAATCCTAGTGTATTAACCCAACACACTGTAAATCTAATTAAAAGTCAAATATACAATACTCTCTTCAAAATCCAAATGTTCTTTACAGAAACATCAAGGAGGAAGGGAGCAGAGCAGAATGGCCCCACGAAGGTAATCAGAATTCATCTTCAGGGACTCATACCCGATTACTCGCAGCTCATTATCAGTGCTCTGTGTAGTGGGAGAACACCTCGAGACGACATCATTAGCATCCTACACATTCATTATGCCACAAATGGAAATGCCATAATAAAGCAGCCCTGGTATTCAGGGGAAAATAAGACTTTTGTCCCTAGTTCCAGTACACTTAAGTCTATTCAACTTTATAGCACAAATGCTATTGAAACTTGGGGGAAGTTGCAGGCTGATTCTTTCCACATAAAACCACAGGTTAATAATTAATAAAACTGAGCATTACACAAGGTAAATGGTGCTTTGATAAACATGATTTAATATGTAAGACAACAATAATCAAGTTAGCCATATAAAAGTTCTGTCTCTTTCCATAGCCAGCTGAAATGAAGAATAAAAACCCCCAAAGAAAAACTTAATAAAACAATAAAGAGTTGGAAGTTAAATTGTACAATGTAAGCTTTTAAAGAATATTACCATGAAGCCACCTCTGGAAAGTTCTTCCCACATCATCCCAAGTTATAAAATACGTCTGAGAGAAAGCCTTGCTTGCCAAAAGGGCGCAGACATTTAGCTCATTTATTTGCTGGGTTTTAGTTTGGAATGTAAATGTTAAAAGGAACACCACAGGAAGATAAGTAGAAAAGGGAAAGATAATTTTTTTTGTCATTTAAATTCGTTTTTATGATTAGTTTCTAACCATTTGTTTTTTTTTCAAGGCCAGCTTAGTGGTTTCTGACCCAGAATACGAACTGTATTCAATAGCTGGATTCCTGGAGGCAGGTGAAAGGGATCAGGTTCTACTGAACGCCACTCAGTCACTCTCTCTGAGCCATTACCAGAATTGCTATGCTATGTTAAGAGGGAAAGGGCCAAGAAAGACCCTTCAACCAAAAACACCACAAGCCAATTTTAGGGTTTAAAACACACATATGCGGAGACAGTCCAGGAGGCAAAAGTACAATTATCCTACTATGTTGCTATCTGTCTGTTTCATTCAACAGAGAAGAACCATTTACCCTTATCTGTGAGAACACTTTGCTGTATAAGATATAACAAAGACAACATATTTGTAGAACTTGTTCTTAAGAAGCTTACAAACTAGTAAAGGAGCTCATACAAGGCAAAAGACTTGAATAAATGAAAGCTTTATGGAAGCAGTAGCTTTTGAAGCATTTGCCAAAAATAGGAATGGTGACACTGGAACATATAAAAATGTAAAATACTTGAAATACCAGGAGCAGCAACAGCAAGTCATTGAAGCAGGGAGGCACTGGGTGCTTAGGAAGAACATTAAGTGATTAAATTTGGTTGTATCAGCAGTTCTCGAACTTCGTCAGGTTACAAGGCACCTGGAATTCATGATGCTCTGCAAAACAAGAAGCTATTTGTAGAGCTTTATGGAATAATGAAATATTAATCCCTCTTAAGAAGGAAGAACAATCTAATCTATGTTTGAAAGCATATGAGCAAAGACTGGAATGAAAGAAATAATTTAAATTACATTAATGTTTACACTTTTTATCTTATTGGGAAAACAGCACAATTGCCTGAGTTTTATAGAGGAATATTTCGGTTCAAGTTGCACAGTGCAAATGTTTTGCAGGAGCATGGCTATTCCCAGCCTCATGCCATGGGAAATTGGGTACCAAAACTTAATCTTCCACTGAAAACAATTAAAAAAACTAAATAAAATGAATTTAAAAACATCCTTCTAATTATCCATGGCCACATAATAAGCAACATTCAGGCTAAAAATAAAGCAAAAAGTGGAAACTGAAATTTCTAGTTTTTGCCTTAAGATTATTTGCCAAACTGGGCAGAATTTAGCTTTGGTTTCAAGTCCTCTCCAATCCAGGGATCAAGAGCCCACCTAACATGAGAAATCTAATAGCAGACTTCCTAACAGAGCTGGACATGGAAAACATACATATACATTCAGTACCAGCTGAACAAGAAATAAGCTACCTTCCCCCACAAGTAAATTAAATTTCCCATTTCAAATATTACTGTTGAGGAAAAAAAACACTTCTCTGATAATTCATAATGACAGACTAACCATCATATAGATTTAATGTCTTAACTTCTATAGAGTGGTCTCAAGCTAAGAATATAAAAAAGTCCTACACAATAGTAGTTTTGCTAGAGAAATGAAATCAGATGCCTGATAAAACCACCTTCATCCCAGGTGTCAAAGAATTCTTAGAGAAAATTCAGAAAAATGAGCAATTCAGAATCAAAAATTACTAAACAAGAAAACACAATACTGTAAGTAAAAGCTAGCAGATATAAAGAACAGATACAAAAAAAGCAATGCTGTTTCAGATACTGAAATTTCAGTCACAGCATATAAAATAAGCATGTTTAAAGTTTCAAAAAGAAGAACATTAAAAAGAGTCAATATCTTGCCCTGGCCAGTTTGGCAGAGCAGTAGAGTGTCAGCCCGTGGACCAATGAGTGGTGGGTTTGATTCTGGCCAAGGGCACGTACTTCGGTTGTGGTTCATCCCCGGCCCTGGTTGGGGTCGTGTGGGAGGCAACCAGTGGATGTGTCCCTCTCATGTCAATGTTTCTCTCTCTCTCTCTTTCTCCCTCCTACTCTTATCTGCAGATAAATAGAAAAATATCCTTGGGTGAGGATTGATTAAAAAAAAAAAGTCTTGAAAAAAATAAAAATGTAATTTCTTTTATGGATTCCAAGGATAAAATAGGGTAGATATAAAAATGTCATCCTGTTATACCATAAAGTAAGAAAGTGCTCAAAACACTGACATCAGCACATCACAAGAACATGGGTGTCAGTTTAGAAGCATCTGCCACTGGCCAAATCTTGAACAATTGCTTTAAAATAATCAACTATTAAAATAATCAAGTATAAACAAATTAATTAGATAATAAAAAAAGAAAATAATTAAGTATAGTAATGAATTCAAGATGGCTGGGAAAAATAGTCGTATATTTATATTGACTAATTAATCTAAAAGGAGGAATTGATTCAGCTCTTGTTTACATTAGAATACTGAGAACTGGTAAATTAGAAGGGAGTCGCAGACTTTTTTTTTTTTAAATCATCATTTTAACTATCCTAGTAAAGTCTGGGTCAGGCAAGAGTCATCAATAAATGACAGATACTGGGAAAAAATTTGATGAGAAATTTTGATGAGAAAGAGATAGCTTTATCAGCATGGTCTTAAAGTATCTCCCAGAGACTGCTTACTAGTTCCAGGATTTAAAAAAACTAGTAATTATACAGTGGAAAAACTAGACAATACTTTAACTAGATGATCAAAATTATTATCAGCAGTAAGAGACAGATGAATATCGTGGGTCTGATGATGTGATAACCTGAGAAAGAAGCATCACTTATGTAATAGTCTAGCCAGGAATTTATAACCTCAATATAAATGTCAGATAAGCCCCAAAAGAGAAACATTTTATTTCAGAACAAGATATGGGGGAGAAAGGGAGGACTGTATTCATAAAAACTGCCAATGTGAAAAGACCATGAAAATATTTCAGATTAAAGAAGGCTAAAGAGATATGACAACTAAATGTAACACCTGACCCTAGACTGCATTTTGTATTAAGGGGAAAAATGCTATAAAGGAAACGATTAAGTCAACTGGAAATAGTGGAATACAGATGTGAAATAAGCAAAAGTATTATACCAATGTTATATTTACAAAAGTTGATAATTATGTTGAGATTATGTATAAGAATATTCCTATTCTTAATAACTATAAACTACATTATATAGGACAAAATGGCATAATGTATGCAATGCACCCTCAAATGGTTCAGGACAAAAATATACATATAATGAGAAAAAATGCAAACTATAAAGTAAATAGGATAAAATGACAATGGTAAATCTGTGTAAAAATCATATAGCTGTATGTAAGATCACACAGTTGTTCTTACAATATATTTTAAGTTTGAAATTATCTCCAAATTAAAAAAGATAAATTTAAAAATAATTATAGAAATAATCAAAAATTTAAATCTCAGCAACCAAGTTTAATAACAGATTAGATACAAGTGAAGGACTAATCAGCAAACTGGAAGATAAGTAAAAGGACATTTCTCGAATGCTATAAAAACAATGTAAGAGTCATTGAAGAGAGAGAAAGAAGGTCTAACAAACATCTGTTCTTAGTTTCAAGAAAGGAGAAAATGAGAAGCGTGTAATATTTGAATAAAATTCAAATGAATAGTTTTCCAAAACTGATGAGAAATAATAATCCAAAGATGTAAGAAGCTAAAAAATTCTAAGCAGGATATGCAAAAAGAAAATTAAACCTAGGTGCATCCCAGTTAAGCTTCAGAACACTAAAAATAAAAGAAAGACTTAAAAGCAGCCAGAGAAAGAACAAATTACATTCAATGGAGCAACCGTTGAACAACAGCTGAGACTTCAACCACAATGGGAGTACAGAGTTTGAAGACACTAGAATAATGTCCTTAAGAGCAGAAAGAAAATTATAAATAAAAAATGTAATAAGTAAAAAAATCTTCCCAGGTAAAGAAATCTCTAAAAGGATACAAAGGATTACATAGAATGAAAATTATCCAAGATGGAAGGCATGAGATGCAAGAAAAAAATGAAGAATAAAAAATTGAAAAATATATGATCAAACCTAAACAAACTACAGCTATATAAAATAATAATAAACAATGATGATGATAAATGCTGGGGTTAAAAAACAGAAATAAGATATAACATAACAAATAGGAAAGAGGGTGATGAGATTTCAAATGTTCCAAATTCCCTATATTAATCTGCATCTTCTCCTCCTGAATAACTTTAGACTTTGGTAAATTCCTTTACAATTTCTAGAATAACCATCAACAGAATTGAAATAATGTACACAATTTCTAAAGTAACTGAGCAGCCCTGGCTGGTTTGGCTCAGCAGTTAGAGTGTCGGCCTGCGGACCAGAGAGTCCCGGGTTCGGTTCCCGCTAATGGCACATACCTCGGTTGCAGTTTGTCCCAGCCCTGGTTAGGGTCGTGTAGGTAGCAACCAATCAATGTGTCTCTCTCACATCGATGTTTCTCTCTCTCTCTTCCTCTCTCTCTCTCCCTCCCGCTCTATCTGAAGATGAATGCAAAAATGTCCTTGGGTGAAGAAAAAATAAATAAATAAAGTAATTGAGCAAACTTCAAATCAATTCAAAGCAAAGTAAGAAAAGAAAGAGAAAAAAAATACAGAAAAAGCAGAAATAGAAAGCATGAAAGAAGTCCAAATGTATCAGTAATTGCAATGATGTAAACAGACTAAAACCTCCAGTTACAAGATAAAGTTTATCTGATCAGATTGGCTTAAAAAATAATCAGTCTATGCAGTGCTTACAGAGATATACCTAAAGCCTAAGAAAAGTCACAAGTAAAACAATACTTTAAAATAATCAGGGAACCAGCAACTACAAGAATGCTGCTATAGCTGTAATAAAATCAGGCTAAATAAACTTTAAAGCAAAAAAAATTCTCTATATTAAAAAGGTCACTAGAATTGCCCTAGCTGGTTTGACTCAGCAGTTAGAGCCTCGGCCTGCAGACCAATGAGTCACGGGTTCAATTCAGGTCAAGGGCATGTACCTTGGTTGAGGTTTGTCGCAGGTCTTGGTCAGGGTTGTGCGGGAGGCAACAGTCGATGTGTCCCTCTCATGTAGATATTTCTCTCTCTCTCTCCCTCCTTCCCACTCTATCTGAAGATAAATAGAAAAATGTACTCAGGTGAGGATTAAAAAATAAATAAAAAGGTCACTAGAATAATAACATTCAATTTCTCAAGAGGACCTAACAATTCTAAAAATATGAGCAACGTTACATAACCTTGAGAAAAGAAAAATTGGAGAGCACAACAATCCACAATCATACTGGGATATTTTAATATCCCTCTCTCAATATTTACTATATGGTTTTTAAAAAAGTACTAATATATATGGTTTTAACTACAAAATAAAAATGCTTGATTTACTGTACAAATAACACTAAATTCAACAACTGCAGTTTTCAAAGTCTCATAGATTACTTTAGACAACTAACAATATACTATGCCATCAAGTTAGTCTCAACAAATCATAAAAATAAATAATTAAACCTAAAAAAGTTGGGAAAAAGAAATAATAAAGTCATGAGCAAAAACTAAAATTAAAAAACACACAAAGGAGCATATAAACAATGAAGAAAATAAGCAAGACTATAAAAAGTTGATTCTTTGAAGAAGCTGAAAAACTGATAAATTTTCAGCAAGAAAAAACAAAGAAACTACAAATAAATAGCACAAATAAACAACTGATTGGAAATAATGGGTAACTGATTATAAAGTAGCAAATGTTATAAAAGGAACAGAAGGTATTTAAATATGTTTTTATTGATTTTTTTTAGAGAGAGAGAAACGGAGAGAGAGATAGAAATATCAATGTGAGTGAGAAACATCCATCAGTTGCCTCCTGCATGCCCCCTACTGGGGACTGAGCCTGTAACTCGAACATGTGCCCTGACCAGGAATCAAACCGGGACCTCTCAGTCCATGGGATGACTCTCAATCTACTGAGCCACACTGGTGGGGCAACGGAGGGTATTTAAATTATTTAATAAATTTAAAAGCTTCAATAAAATAGAAATGTTACTGGAAATATAAAACAAATAACATTGATATAAGAAGGAATAAAATATCTGAATAGTATTCCAACAAAGAAATGGAGAAATTTTTTTAAATCTTCCCATAAAGAAATCCCAGACTCAGATGGTTTAAACCAGGAGTTGACCACAGGCCAACTCTGGCCTGCTGTCAGTTTTGTAAATAAAGGTTTATTGGAACGCAGCAACATATGCATTGTCTATGGCTGCTGTCACAATACAATGGGAGAACTGAGGACCTGCACAGATACCATGTGGTTCACAGAGCCTAAAACGTTTACTCTCTGATTCCATACAGAAAAAGTTTGACAATCCTTGGTAAAGTCTACCAAACATCAAAGCCAAAAATAATTCCCCAATGCAACTCATTTCATTAGGTTAATATAACCTTGATACCAACCTTCACAAAGACAGTTTGGGAAAAGGAAAAGAAAATTGTATTCATGGATTTAGGTGAAAAACATAAATAAATAAATGTCAGAAAACTGAATACAGCATTGTGTGAAAAATATAATACATCATTATTAACTTTGGTTTCACTGAGGAATTACAGGCTGATTTAACAATAGAAAATCAATTATTGTATTTTATCACACTAATAGATTAGAGAAAAATCATATCATTTCAATAGATGAAGAAAGTGTGTAATATAATTCAACAATCATTCATGACTAAAATTAAATCTTAGCAAACTAGAAGTAGAAGGGAATTTCCTTAATCTGACAAAGACTATCTAAAATTAAACAAAACAACTTATATCTTAATTAATGGGAAACATTCAAAGTGCTTCTTTTAAGATTAAGGCAGGGGATCCTGCAATTACCATTTATATTTGTCATTTTACTTAATGTCTTGGTAGCTGGGTAAACCAAGAAGAAATAAAAGAAAAAGATTAGAAAAGAAGAAATAAAACAGTCAACGTGTGTGTGTGTGTGTGTGTGTGTGTGTGTGTGTGTGTGTATATAAATGATATGACTACATACACAGAAAATTAGATGAAGTTGCAAAAAAACTGACCAGAATTAATGTTTGGCAAGGTTACTAGATTCAAATTCAATACACAAAAATAAAATACATTTTTATAAACCTGTAGTAAGTTTTAGGACATGTAATTTCTATTACAGTAAAATTCACCATTTAGCCATTAAGCATGAGTTCAATAGGATTAAGTATATTACACTGATAATGTTGTGAGCCATCACAACCATTCATTTCCAGAACTTCTTTCATCTTCTGAAACTGAAACTCCATATCCATTAAACGATAACTCCCACTCTCTCCCTGACAACCAGTATTCTAACTTTCTGTCTCTATGAATTTACTACTCTAGCTACCTCATATACCTGAAATAATACAGTATTTGTCCTTTAGTGACTAGCTTGTTTCAATTAGTATAATGTCCTTAAGGTTCACCCATGTTGTAGCATGGGTCAGAATTTTCTTCCTTTTTAAGGCTGAATAATATTCCATTATATAAATAATACACATTTTGTTCATCCATCCATCTATCAATAGACATCTGGGTTGTTTCTACCCTTGGCTATTGTGAATAATGCTGCTATAAATACTGGTGTACAAATATCTGAGTAAGTCCCTGCTTTTAATTTTTGTTGGTGTTGTTAATCCTCACCCTGAGGATATTTTTCCATTGATTTTTAGATAGTGTAGAAGAGAGGGATGGAGAGAGAGAAACACCCATACAAGAGAGACACAGATTGACTGCCTTCCATACGACCCCAACTGGGGGCCGGAGACCCTTCGGTCTTAGAGTCAACACTATAACCACTGAGTCAAACTGGCCAGGGCTTTGCTTTTAATTCTTTTGGGTATGCACCCATAAGTGGAATTGTTGTAAACTTAATATTTTAAAATACCATTTACAAAGCATCCAAAAATATCAAGTACCTGGGAATAAATCTAATAGAAATGTGCAAATATGTTATAGAGAAACATGTAGAGAGAAAAACCATAAAATTTTATGGAAGTCCAATAAAGATTTAAATGAAAAGAAAAAGAAATATTATATTCACAGATCAGAAAAACCAATATCATAAAGATGTCAAGTCTTAAATTTTTCAATAGGCAATGCAATTCCAATGAAAATCCAACTCATTTTTTTAGGATTTGAGACTTGATGAGGTGATTCTAAAATTTACATGGAAGAACAATGAGCCAAGAGTCACCAAGACATACATCCCTGAAAAATAATATGTGTACATGGGGCCTGGGGGATGGGGGACTTGACTTAACACATACCAAACACTGCTTAAAAGATGTAGTGATTAAAATAGTATAGTGTTGGTATATGAATACACTGACTAATAGAAGAGAAAGCTCAGAAACAAACCTATGCAAATTTGGAGACTTAGTTTATGACAGAGTTTGTCCCTTAGATCACTAAAAGATTAATAGACTTTTTAATACATTGTGGTAGTATAGATGCTTCACTATTCTGGGGGGGGGGTACTGAATCTTTACCCTATACTATACACAAAAATTAAAATCAATTCTAGATGGTTTGATGAATTAAATGTGAAAGATAAAACTATAACACTTTTAGAAAACAATATAGAATACTTTTAGGACCTCAAAGTAGAGATGAAATGTTAAAACTGAAAAAATACAAACTATATAGGAATAATTTGATAAATTCAACTGTTTTAAAATTAAGAATTTTCATTTATCAAAAGACAACATAAACAGAATGAGTAAATAAGCCACAATCTAGGGCATGTACCCCGGTTGCAGTTTGTCCCCGGCCCTGGTTGGTCGTGTGGGTGGCAGCCACTCGATGTGTCCCTTTCACGTCGATGTTTCTCTCTCTCTCTCTCTCTTCCTCTCTCTCCCTCCCACTCTATCTGAACAAAAAATGAAAAAATGTCCTCAGGTGAGGATAAAAAAAAAAAAAAAGAATACTGGTAAGGCCCTGGGCAGGTAGCTCAGTTGGTTAGAGCATCATCCTGATAAGCCAGGGCTATGGGAAACAACTGCAACATGTTTACACTGGTAGTGAGAATATAAATTGGTACAGTTAGTTTTGAAGACCACTAGCATTATACATAACCTAAATCCCAGCATTTCTATTCTTAGGTGAAAATCAAGAATATGCAGGAGATATGTAAATGAATAGTCATGTAGTACTATTTTTCATTAACTTAAAGTTGAAAACAATCTATGTTGTCCATCAATAGAAAGGATATTTAAACTGTGGTATAATGATACTCTGGAACACTATAAAGCAATGAAAATGACTGCATAATGCATTAGTTACATACAACACGTAGTTGAATCTCAGGAACTTAAGGAGCAGGAAAACAAAACCACAGAACTGATTCCGTTTATATAAAGTTCAAAACCAGCAAAACAAAAATCACTGCTTAGTGATACAAAGATAAACTGTAAAGAAATGTTTACTGCTAGTTATTTATTTTAAGTATTCAAATAGCAAATCATGTACACAGTCAAACAAGTGAACTTGGTGGCTTCAAGATTATTGCCAGTTTCCTTCATGACTCATTAATGATGGGCTAGCATATTACATTATTAGCAATAACTTAATATATTCTTCAAAAGAGTTAGGATTAAATACTACCTAGATAAAGTTACTGTTTCAAGAGTTTTCAAAACTGATTCTTCTAGGTTGTCTCTTATGTTTATTTTTAACAGCTAAATGTAAAGTTTTTAAATAGTTCAAGGACAAAGGAAAGAATCAAAACACCACTTCTTTTCATTAAAAACTGACCAGTTTATATGATCCAAGAGATCATGAATACAAGCATCGTCCATGCAGAATCATATCAGAATGGAAAAGCTACATGCACATCGACTGTATCAAGTAGTGCCAGTGTTCCCAGGACATCAGCTCCTGCTGCCCCTTAAGTTATTCACAGAACTGTGAAAAATGTGTGCATTTAGAGAGATGAGA
Source organism: Tadarida brasiliensis (assembly GCA_030848825.1). Classification (NCBI taxonomy): domain Eukaryota; kingdom Metazoa; phylum Chordata; class Mammalia; order Chiroptera; family Molossidae; genus Tadarida; species Tadarida brasiliensis. The sequence goes on from CM061258.1 coordinate 100,098,084, forward strand.
AACTCAAGAGCCTAAATAACTAAGCATTTTGATCACTGAATCCTTCAAAAATAGGTTCCTGTATGATGCTGTAACACAGAACATTCTCCTTAATATAAGAAAACATGGATTAGCTTGCTGGATTTCATTTATGGGTTGCATTCATTTTTAAAGGTAGTTTATATGTCCTGGATGGCATTACCCAAATCTACAAGGGCCTCTCTAACTTAACTTTTTAAAAATTTTGAGTTTAACAAAGACTTCTTAATAATATAAATGCAGGCTTATATTATTAGGTTAAATGAAAAAAAGTGGACAAAACATATAGAATAATATTTACATTTTGATCTTTCTGCAGTATGAGCACTACTGTGTAAGAAAATATAGAAAGATCAGTATATGAAAATGTTACTCGTGGAAAATGAAGGAAAAACAGATAACTTTCTCTTCTTCCTGCTTTTCTGTATTTTCCAACTTTTCTATAATGAGCCCATAGGGTGATGGGTCCATTTATAGAAAACAATTATGTTAAGTAATGACAAATAATGTATATAAAAATAACTCACATAGTACCTGATACTTAGCAGGAGCGCAATACAGGGTTGGGAAAAGTAGGTTTACAGTTGTGACTACAGAAAACACAGTTTATTTTTGTATTATTATTATATTATCTCCCATATGGACAACTGTAAACCTACTCTGCCCTACCCTATATGTGCTAGTACTCTTGCTATTATTATCTACATAAAAGGTAAGGGTAGGCCCAGTTTAATTACTTGGAAGTCAACTGAAGCTCATCAACTTATAATAAGCTTCATTACAAATCAAATCTATTAAATGAGTCAATGCTGTTAAGAGTAGGCATGTTGAGTAGAAAAGATTTGTAACATTACCCTTTTGTTGATGATGTGTGAATCAAAAGGGAGGTGATGTCTCTAGAAAATCATACTCATTGTTTTCGAGTTATCTTAAAAATGAAATGTGCCATGTGCCACTGCTTTAGGACAAGTTATAACACAGTTGGGAGGAACAGCATATTTATTTTTTCGAGTTGACTCACCACTTTCACCAGGGAAGTTTAGCCTAGATAAGACCCTGTGATGTAGTGCATAATAAAATGGTCTAGGAGGGAGTTCCTGTAAGATTAAATGTCTTAACAGTTATCATGTACTGAACTAATGAAGAAATCCTGGGCCCCCAAATAAAATTTCCAAACCTATTTTTCAAGCTGAATCACCACTAGTGCCTGATCAGCCTTCAGACAGACACAGACCAGCATAAAAGCATCTAACCACTGCTTAGATCCACTTCTGTGTTTTAGAAACATATGTATATACACTAACACATTCTCCCTCTCCACTTTTATAAGAACTGATTATGGAAGGCTGGCTTCAGGCTCTAATTTTGTAAAAGATGCCAACATAGTTGTTTTCAAGTTAAAAAAAAAAAAGTTGCACTTTTGTACTCAGAGACCTCTTGTTTTAATTTATGCAAAGCTTAAAACATTTTGTTAGGCCTGAGTGAGACCATCTGTGCAAGAAATAAAGGATGCCTAAGGGTAAAATAGGCAAGAATAGTAATGCTGAATGTGTGGAAGGCGGTAGGCAGCCTACGGGTTTTGCAACTACTGCTGTGACCTTTACTACTTTAGAGAAGAAACAAGGGTAATTTCCATATATTGGCTCCTCTAGAAAAAGCTGGCATTCCTCCCCTCTTGCTCTTTCTTTTTTCCTCATTCCTTAATAATAGCAAGTTGGCAAAGCAGACTCTACATAGAGAACAGAACTGTAGCCAGCTTTGAAAATTAGGCTTTCACACACACACACACACACACACACACACACACTCTCTCTCTCTCTCTCTCTCTCTCTCTCTCTCTCTCTCTCTCTCTCTGTCTCTCTCTCTCTCTCTCTCTCTCTCTGTCTCTCTCTGTCTCTGTCTCTGCCTCTGTGTGTGTGTGTGTGTGTGTGTGTGTGTGTGTGTCTCTGTCTCTCTCTCTTTCTCTCTCTCTCTGGAACATGGTTTGAAGGGAGGAGAGACCAAGCACCTGAGGGGATAAAAAACTAGATGAATAGGATTAATTCAGAACAGACACGATAATTTTCTTAAAGTTGTCATGTAGAAAGAAGGAACTGAAGAAATGAACTTAGCCAAATACTGGATGTCAGGCACTTTGCAAAAAATATTATTTAATTGTTTAATGATATTTAATGTGAAAATGTTATCTGATTTGTATAATCCAAAAAGTAAAATGAAGACCAATAGAAAAAAAAGGAGAGAAAAGGGGAAGTAGGTAGACATGGAAGTGGAGGAGAGAGGGAACCAAAGGTGGAATGAGAGACCTCTGAAGATAAGAGGTTGGCAGTCCCTGACCACTTGACTTGAGCCCTGTTGGGAGAGTGGGTCAGATGTTTCACATTCTTTCCAACCACACAATCTGCTTTATGAAGTATGGAGATTTGCAGGTTGGTGAGAAGGCATCAGGGCCACCTGTGGTGAAGATCTGGGTGTCTGTGCCTGCTCGCTATAACCAAGATACCTTTAGCAACCATACTGCACTTGCACTGTGTCTGCCAAAACTTCCCTCCTTAATGCCAGCCTTGGAAGAGGAGGGGACATCGGGACCAACGCCCCTAAAGAATACAGGGCATACCATACCCAAACTGAACAACTTGTTCTGACTACAAGAAAACAGAATTAACTCCAGCAGGCTTCTTTCAGCTTCAGCTAAATGTCCAAGCATCCTGAAGGAGCACTTCCTCCACCGAAGTGGCTCTGGCAGCTGAAGGCCTTCGGGCACTGGTTTAATGCAGGTGTGTTAGAACAGCCTTTCTCTGTAAATCAAAGCTTTTTTCAGAGAGAGCAACATTACTCTTTAGAATGATGGCTTTCTTTCTACAACTCTAAAATTAACATTACAAAGGCCTGACCTTATGCGCATTAAGTATTCCCCAAAGAAGCACAAGAATGTTTTGTGAGTTTGTTCATATTGCATTTCTTGCTTTTGATTACCTTTGGGACTTATTAAGGAATCCATGCTTTTTCCCCCTCCCATTTTTCTTACAGGGGTCCCACAGGGGCTGGGGATGAAGGAATGGAGAAAGAACCCAAACCAAGGGTGTAATAGTCACATCAAAGCCAAAAAGACTTTTATTTACCAAAAGAAAGGTTTAAAAAAACTTCAAAAAAGTAATAAGCACTTTTATCTAGGGGATATATTTTACAGAACATTTGTGTATAGCTATGGTGTATGGCTAAAAATATCTTTTATATTGAACCCCTTAGATAGGGCATGAAGTAACTTTAAAACAAAGGCATGTATATAGTGTTAAGGCATTAAATGTTCTCAAAAAAAATCAAAATGATTTGTGTTATTTTTCCCATTATGCACCCTTATCCCATTCCTGTTGTCTAGAACTTTATGTACAAAACAAAATGGATAGGGCAAATATGTACAAGGGGGCCCAAAGCTGATAAAGGTATCATTTGAGATAGCAGAACCTTTGTCTCATTTCAGAATTCAGGACCATGTATCTGCATGGTAATCAAGGTCTAAGGAGGCCAAAAAGCCTGACTGGAACGGCTTCCCCTAATTACCTACACTTCATACTTACACAATGCCACTGACACTGTGAATTCTCTAATGTCACAGGGGTGGGGGTTATTGCTAAATATTTCCTGACAGCAAGGACTTAACCTTGGATTCAGACCACCTCACTACTGATCTTCAAAACCCAAAGTGCACACAAGTCCTCAGCTTTCCTCTCCTAAGGATAATCTCTGACTTATTTCACAGTCCTGAGTGAAAGGTGATTTAAATATGAATCCACTTTATTGAAACTTTTGGTTTGTATTATAAACATATGTAAACTTACCCAAAAAGAAGAAAATGAATCACCTATAATCCCATGAGTTAAAGGTAGCCACTGTGAATGTTTTTGATGTCTGTCTTTCCAGTGTTTTTGATATTTATTTTCTCAAATTAAGTTACCATGTTGTGCGTGTGCTAGAAGACCAGGGACTCATACATTCAATACCAAAAATGAAAGCAAGTCTTGAGAAGATATACCAAGTACAGGCTAGTGATAAAGACACAAAAAGCCAAAGCTAACATCAAGAAGGATAGTTTCTGGAATGATGTAATACTGAAAGGGGGGTGGGGTGGGGACAGAGTACAGAGAGACTCTCTAGGTCTTGTTCTGTATTTAATTCACTCCTTCTGCCACCAAGATTATAAGTGCACTGCCTTCATTTATCATTTATCTAACGCCTTCCAAATGCCAAGCACATTACAAAATTCTCATGAAAACCACATGACATAGTATTATTAAACACTATATTATAATAAAGGAAACTCCGACTTGTAAAGTTAAAAAACTTTCTCAGAGTTGAAGGGTGGTTCAGGGGATATTCACAACCAGATGTGTCTGACATCAAAGTCATTGCTACCAGTTAACAGGCTGCATCAATTGCATTCAGGGCTCTGGAAGAGGCACCCTAGTGAAACCAGCTGTGTCGCATTAAATCTTCTCCTCTGGTCAGGCATCCTATACTCCTTGCTACTGTGGCTGGGAGATTCCGGCTGCTAGGAATATCCAAGTCACTAGAGCCAGCTCAGGCAGCCTCTAGGAACTACATATACCAGTCCTCAGTCATCTCTCCTTATTCTGCACTCACAGCTCTGGTTCTACTGTGATTCACCAATCCCATCTGCCCAACGATCCCTGTCTCACCACTACTTAAACCTTGGCACCGCTTTCATTCATGTGTTTATGCTGTACTATGAGTAAATGCAGACAGGACAGGCAGGGCCTCAAATTTCTCAGTATTTCCCACATTCTTGGGTATACTGCCTTAAATATAGTAGATGCTCAATAAACACAATTAATTTTTCAGGAACCCCAGCCTGATATGGGTTCATGAATGAACCTTTCTATCCTCTTCTAAAATTTTGCTCCCAGGGCAGTTCTACATAAACTTATAAGTTATAAGACAGGGAAGAAAAAAGAGGTAGAAGGGGTGAAAAATGACTATTCTTGGTTTTCTAAACCAAAGGAGAACTAAACAATCATTCCCAAAAGACTAATTTATGAACCAGAGTAGGTACTGGGGCCCAGCAAGGAGAGCAGTTGGGGAGAACTGGTGGATTAGCTCCTGGACATGGACTGCTCTGACACTTGGGGGCTAGAGAAGACACTGGAGAAGGAAGGAGGCAGAGAGTTTGTGGAAAATTGAGGGGAGGCTGATGATTAAGGATATTTGAAAATTCAGACAAAGGACACCAAATAGTATCTGGACAAGGAAACATCAGGAATCTCTATCACATGTGTAACTGCCTCCCTCCTTCCAAGTTACCTCAACACCAACAAGAGCTCTTGTCCTGAAAGCCAATACTTAATAGGGACTTTATACTAATTGATATATGGGCAGCTGTGGCACACTACTATCCGATCAGGCCTATAACCACTCTAAAGAGCACACACACACACACACACACACACACACACCCCCCAGACGATGACATGCATGCACACCGTGTTTCTCTGCACCTTGGCGGTATAAATTAGGAAGGAGAACTGTGAGAAAAAAGCTGGGAAGAGGAAGAAGATGATAATTTGTGTTTACCAGTGACATGCAACACAGCCCTCTCACAGTTTAAAACAACAAGAAACAAGGAGGGCGGGGCTGTCTAAGGGGAAAACATAAAGGTAACAGATTCTGTGGTGCTGAAAGAAACCTGCTGAAAGCCTCTGGCTGACTGGATGTGAAAGAGGCTGGTGAGATCTAGGAGCACCTTAAAACCAGGCAGAAGACATGAGAGTTTGAGAAAGGAAAGGAAGTAAGATGGGAGGAGAGAGTAGTCCAAGACCCAAGATGGGCAGTCACGCTGAAGATGTTCAGGGCACCACGGGAAATGGCAGCGTTGGTGTCAGCCCATGAGAAAGGCCTTGCCAACAAGGCCAAGGTGGACAGTGCTAACAACACTCCTCTGCTCACTGGGCCTGTTGGAGACATATAATGAAACACAGTGCTGTCGGGGTGGCCCCTGGGTAACGTTATCACTTCTACACTCCATTTTCAGTTTAGGTCGAGATTTTTAAGAAGACAGCAAGCAGCACTCGAGTCCCAGGTGACAAGATTTGCTCAGATTTAGTCTTTGAATGTTGCAAATTAAATTCCCTCATCAGGCCTCTAATCACTCTTACCAGATGGGGCTTGCGCTCAATTTTGGATCCACAGGAAATTTAATGGTTATTGTTTCTGTTTAAATAGGAGATTATTGCATTTTAATAAGTTCTCTTTGGGACTTGCAGCAACAATAGAGCACTATGAATTACTGTAGATAGCTGTTACTGCATGCTGGGGAAAAATCAAGTTACTAAGTGTGACAAGTTGCTTTTTCTTCCCTTCCAGCAATCGCTCCGAGTGTATTTACCACCAAATTAAGTATGTGCCGAGGGGATAATATTTTTATCCTGCCGAGGGGAAGAAGGAGCTTGTCTGTGGATTTTCATTAAAATGACACATCTGTTCAGCAATTTCACAAAGTAATTCTGCTGAAAGTTTTATCAGCTAATTTTAATTATTCACTCCAGTGGGTTGAATACAGGATTCATCATGTCGAATTAATACATTTGACGGGAATTTCACAAAGAGGGGGAGAAAAAGCAATCAACAAATTGAATTGTCATGCAATATGGATTAAATTGAGATTCTTTAATTAGGATAAGCCTGAGATTTGGTATTTTGAAGGTATTAGAAAGCTTAGCAATACAGTGGTAAAGATTAAGAAAATGCAATTAAATATTACACTTTGGACACAGCCCTGCTACCACGTGAGTAGAGGAGTGCTCCTTTGAGCAGATCATTAACGGCGCCAGTTTCTAGACTTGCTCCGTGGTGGAACTGTGGCCATGCCAATGAGGGGCAGCAGCTGTTTGTTTACCAGAGATGAATTGAAAGGTTGTTGTTTTAAAAGACTGGAAGCTGACTCCCTATTTTAAACTACAATGAGATAATTGTGGAGGTAACAAGGAACAAACAACTAGGAGACACAGGTTCAAGTTCTAGTTCTGCAATTGTAATCACAGAACTAGCTCAAAGTGGTCGTGTCCTATTTAATGAGATACTGAGTTGCTTTTCAGAGACAACAGATCAAAACCAAAAGTCTTGCAGCTGAAGCATGTGCAGAGGAGAGAACTTTGACCTCCTGGAACAAAAGTCCCCCCCCACCCCCCACCCCCCGCTCCCGGAACCAATGGACCAGTAGACCAGTACATAACCAGAACTTGAACACCAGAACTCTTTCAGAAGGGAAGGGTCCACTGTCCAGAAAGATCCTGTGACGATGCCCCTTTACCATAAATGACCAAGCTCTAAAGTCTGCCAATTAAAAATTGCCCCGCCAGTGTTTCTGCATACCTGTTCCCCCTATACCCTTTAAAACCCTTCTCAAACCCTGGATTGGGGAGTGTGGGGCTTTTGAGCATTGGCTTCCTGTTCTTTTGGGTGGTGCCATTCATAATAAAATTGCCAATATTTTCTACTGCAATTCGCAGTGACTCATGTTTGGCTCTCTAGCACCAGGTGGATGAACAAAATGATTACTTGTTATGACCCTGAAAAATGCAAACATTTTTTAAGCACCTACTGTAGACACTATATCAGACAACATAACAGTGAACAAGAGAGTCCCTGCCTTATAAAGGCCTACAGTCTAGTACAAGACCCCTCCATGCATCTCAGTCTCTTCCTAAATAACAAATGAGTGGGACCTAATGAGCTCTAATTGTCTTCTATTTCTGAAATTCTACAACAGTAACTAGAAATAATTGCACTGGGCTTACTTAATGAAGGAAGTGTATGGTTATACTGAGGATTAAATAGAGCAGTGCAGAGAACATGGAACAAAAATCATTATTCCATGGGCCCCCTTTCCACATATGCTGGCTTGGGTGATGGGTCCGCATGCACAGCTGCCCGGATTACTCTTGCCAACATTAAGATGCAAGGGGGAAAAGAAGCATCGTGTATACTGAATCAGGAAAATAAAAGAGTCAGTGGAATTCCTGCCAGTGAATGTGTTTAAAAAGTACATTGTCATACATCAGGTGAGCCGCCAAAGCTTGCCAAAATTTGTTTATACTTGTAAAACCAAACAGAAGCTGAAAGTGGGGGGAGAGAAAAACAATTTTCATTGAGGATACAAAATACTTGCTGAGGAAGAAGATACAGTTACTGCGCTGAAATGGTCTGAGACTCATGTCCACTTCAGTTCCTAAAACTAGCATACATATAGATCAGGATTGTGAGTGTTATAAGAAACATCAATGAGAAAGGCAAGAAAGAAAGAAAAAACATTAATCAGAAAACTTACTGGGAAAGCAGTGTTAACCTAACTTTCTAAAGAGGTTGAAATTTGCTTTTCAGCTCCAAAGAAAACGTTCACTCACTCCACTTCCACAAGGTACAGCAGGTCACATGTACTCACCAATGAAACTGCACAAGCTGCCATGTTGTAACAGTGACAAATACTATTCTTTTTTGTTTGTTTGCTAATCCTCTCCCAAGGATGCTTTTTCCATCGATTTTTTAGAAAAAATGGAAGGGAGGAATAGGGGAAGGGAGAGGGACAGAAAGAGAGAGAAAGAGAGAAAGAAACACTGATGTGAGAGAAACACATTGATTGGTTGCCTCCTGCATGTGTCCCAAGTGGGGCTTGGGATGGAATACTGGACTATTTGGTGCAAGAGCCAACGCTCTAACCACTGAACCACACTAGCCAGGGCATGACAAATACTATTCTATCTCATTAGAGATATGAACAACTAAACACCAAAATAAGGAAGAAAGAAACAAAACCAGCAAAAGCATAAATTAAATTTCTAGCTAACAAGCCCATCTTTAAAAAATTTCTAGGAATTTTTATAATCACCTATGTTCATTCATTCAACAAATACTTATTGAGCTTTACTATATACCAGAGTGGAGTGCTATTCTGGATAGTGGAGACACAGTAGTGAATATGGCACAGACTCCATGGACCTTACATTCTAGTCTGGGTTGGTGGCAGAGAATATAAAATGCGGTATCAAACAGTGGTAAGCACTATGAAAAAAGAGAGCAAGGTTCAGGGACAGAGAATTTGAAGAGTGTGGTTTTACAGAGGATGGTCAGAGAAGCCCTTCTAAAGATACTACATCTGAGTAGAAGCCTACATGAAGTATTAGTCATCTGATTCTCAACATATTTTTCCATTTTATATTTTTGTTTTCTCTACTATATTCTGGCTTGGCTCACTGGGCATCATCATGGTACAGTAGAAGGAATACAAACAGCAACTGCTCTGCTATCTCAGGGAAGTAATGATCTTTCTGAACCTCAGTTTCCCCACTTCAGAAATGGGTTGTTAGGAGGAGTAAACGAGATAATATACATAAAGTACCCAGAACATTAAGTGAAGCCGATATGTGAATTATCAACTTTTCCTTTTTTTGTTCTTACAGATAATCCTTTACTTAAAATACAATATGACAGTAAGAAAGATTCTTAAAGATTATGTAAATTCAGTATCTTCAATTTACCAAAGGTAAAAAGGGCCTTCAGAAATGACTCAAAGAACTCATGACTAGTCAATCCATCAGACAGAATTTCTACCAAGAGCTTCTTCTGCTACACTAGTGTTTTCCAAAATTTTACCTTTACCTGTGAAAACTTTTTTTAAATGAAAGCTTACCAAGTAGTCCAATATGAAAAACAAACAAATAATGAGCAGCTGAGCCTTCCCAACCCCTTGAAGAATAAGACAGAAAATGAACAAATGTCCCCAGTGACGATGAAAGGCAGAAACGCCATGAAAGAAGGATCACGGAAGTTCTTGAAGGACGATAACTGAAGTTTTTAAGCACTCCCTTTATTTATTTTTGTGGTCATTATGTGTTCAGTTTTTTTTCTTTCCCTTCATTCTGGCCTTTGTCTATCTTACATTATTTTCTTTCACTTGCTTCCAGAGTCCCAGTTGTTTTCTCTCTTGCTTTTCTCTCTAGCACCCATGTCAGCTCAGCCACCCTCCCCCTCCTTACCTCTGCTTGTTCTCAACTCAGGAATACCACTATTCTGATAAAACTGGGGGGGAGGGGAGAGGGTTAATCTTAGCAGTAAGCATCTCCAATAGGCTCAACTTTCTGTCTCTGAGAATGAAGAGCTGAGACAGAGAAACAGCCACCTTCACAATGATCAGCAGAATGTCTATCAAGTAGCTATCATTAGGCGCCAAGCTAAACATCTATTATTCATTCAACAAACATTTACTGGATCCTGCTATAAGTCAGTATCCTGCTGGGTGTTCATCCAATAGACTTAAAACAGTTTTATATGTCAACATACCCAATACAGAGGCTGTTTTGTCACAAATCACTGGCCCACTAAACCTTTATAATTGGTGGATGTTGAGGAAAGCCCTTCAATCAGTAATGTTAGCTAATGAATCTTTAATGTGAATATTTTCTGCAGCCTCAAGGAGAGAAAACCACACTTTCACATTCCCACCACAGCTCCATCAGTATATGCCCATCACTGAGGACATGAGATGCCTGGCATGGGACCCTGAGGAGATAGATTCATAGCTTCTTCCCTTTGTTTCTTCTAAACTTCCCCTGTGAGGATCAACTCTCTATGGGACTCATTGTTGTAGACTTTAAAAGAACATTCAGAGGACCAGCACCTACAAGGTACAGCAGTAGATGTAATTCTAAGTGAGCCTGAGTTGTTTAATGGGAGCATACAGTCACCAGCTCCGTCTAAGGAGAAGGGATGACTTTATGCACAGAGAAAAGGAGAGCAACAGAGGCTCAGTTTCCTTTTCTGTAAAATGTGGATAAAAATACCACAGAACTGTTAAGGACAGCAACTGAAAAAATACATATAAAAGCAACTGGCACAGCAGCTAGTACATATGTAAGCATGCAGTAAATGTAATTATTACTACTATCATTATTATTACAGGTAAAGGAATGAGAAATTATAAAAGAAAGCAGATCTCACAGTGAAGAAGAAAAGAGAGGTGAGAAAGTTTTCATAAGGAGGTACACAGAAATTTGAACATTTAAGAAATACCAGTTTTAGAAAAATAAAATAATCCCAACCCTTGTAAAGTCTTAAAATGTGTTCCACCCAGTTAGTATCCACTCTGGGGCCTAAATAAACATAATATATAGAATAATAATTAATACCCTATGTATTTATTAATATATATTAGTTACCCTGTAATAATGACCAAAGTATCAGAAAGAAACACAGCTTACTGAAAGCACAAGTATCTATGACTTCTGATCCACAAATGTGACTTACATGCCCACATTCTGCCTAGAATTTCTACCTATGAAACCATGCATCACATGATGGAATTCAGTTGTGATGATTATAGACCAGCGATTTTCAACTAGTGTGGTGCAAGAATTTTTAAAACATGCAATACCTGACTATTTAGTCAGGGCACTGACCTCTTTCCCTTTAGAATATCAACTAAAAAAATGACAACAGCCAACACAATAGCCATCCAGTATGACTGAATCAAAATCATACCTACCTTTTGTCAGATCGGCAAAAAATACATATTGTTTTGGTGTACCACAGAATTTGGTAATTAGTTTATGTGTGTCATAGGATGAAAAAGGTTGAAAATCACCATGAGCTTGGTTTTCTCTTGTTGTTTGAACACTACAACATCACAAGTATCATCCAGGCTGTCACAATCAACCTTTTGAACAAAGGTGGCATTCTGGCAATCAGATACATTAAAGGAGTAGATACTAAGCAAATTTCCCTCTGTAGTAAAGCGGATATAGTGCAATAATGCCAATTCACTTACTCTATGCCTGATTTGTTAGTTCAAGCCTAGTGCATACTGAGCATCCCTCTACTGGTAATGGGAAATTCAGCCTTGGTGATTCTTATGGTCTTCCTTTCAGTATATATATATATAAAAACAAACACACACAGAAAAGAAAGTCCACCAAAAATTAGAGCCTTGTTTGTGGGAAAGCAGAGATGAGAGGTATACTACTGATAATAGAAAAATATACATCAGATAAAAGCAAAGGGATTTAGGGTCCAGGCTGGGTAGCTCACTTGGTTAGAGCGTTGTCCCGATATGCCAAGGTTGCAGGTTTGATCCCCAATCAGGGCACATAAAAGAAGCAACCAATGAATGCATGAATAAGTGGAACATCAAATCGATATTTCTCACTCTCTCTCTCTCTCTCTCTCCCTTCCTCTCTCTCTCTAAAATCAATACTACTACTACTAATAATAATATTAAAAGCGCCCTGGCCAGTTTGGCTCAGCGGTTAGAGCGTCGGCCTGTGGTCCAGAGAGACCCAGGTTCGGTTCCCGATAAGGGCGCGTACCTCGGTTGTAGTTTGTCCCCGGCCCCTGGTTGGGTCCTGCGGGAGGCAGCCACTCGATGTGTCCCTTTCGCGTCGATGTTTCTCTCTCTCTCTCTCTCTCTCTTCCTCTCTCTCCCTCCCACTCTATCTGAACAAAAAATGGAAAAATGTCCTCGGGTGAGGATAAAAATAATAATAATAATAATAATAATATTAAAAGCCTAAGGGATTAGGTCAAACTCAACAAATTTATCTTCCCGCCATTTCATCTTTGAACTCAGCAGACCTGGAGTCATAATCACAATTATATGAGGTCCATTAAGCAATTCCTTTCCCTTCAGTTTCCCTATGTCCTTCACAGCTTATAGTACCCATCAGAAGTCTCAAAAGTTTTTGAGAAGAAAAGCCATCATTCACCTAAGAAAAAAACATACAAATCCTACACCTGCACAATTCTAATACTCATTTCCATAGGCAAAAATATTTCCAAATACAGTGTGAAGTCTGGGTCCCAGGACACAAAGAGACTATGGTGTGTACTTGTACAAGTATAAGTGCAGAGGTGTTAGCTGATGTGGGAGGGAGGGTAGTAAAAAAGCAGTAACAACAAAAATAAGTCTTATAAAAGGGGATTCAACTGTTTAATCTAAATTGACCTTAGCTGAATTTCCCACTACGAATAAAGGGATGCTCCGTATGCAATAGGCTTGAACTAACATCAGACATCAAATAAGTGGCATTAGCTGTGGAAAAGGGGCTAGGGAGCTCTGTGGGATCTCTTTTATAAGAGCATAAATCTCATTCATGAGAACTCCATCCTTGTGACATACATTATGGAGGAAACATGCTCCATAGAATTAAAAAAACAGGAATCACCACCACCTTAGATGTGTTTGAAGGGAAGGGGGATCAGAAAACAGAGTTGCTATAATGTATGATCTAAAAGGGTAGTTTCATTGAAAATTATGAGGTATGCAAACAAAAATTAAAATCTGACACCCCGCCCCCCACACACACATACACACACAGACAAATCCATTAATAAAAACTATCTCTGAGGGGATCTAGATGCTGGACTCAGCAGACAAGGACTTCAAAGCAGCTATTATAAATATGTTTAAAGACTTTAAGGAAAAAAGTATTTGAATAGTTAAAAGTATGATGTCATGATTTATAATATAGAGAGAAACTTTCATCCTTCTCTTAACTTATTTAAAAACAATTGCATAAATCAGTAATTATAAAATTGTAGGTCATACAACATATAAACATGTACTATACATAATAATTATTAACAGCACAAAAAAAGGAGGGAAGTAATGGAGCTACAGTGGACCAAAAAAAAAAAAAAAAAATACCAAGCAGTAACTCAAAGCCACAGGAATAAAGAGTAACAGAAATAGTAAGCATATGAATTTATATATTAATATATGTATATTTTAAATTTATGAACATACTTTTTTCCTTTCCTATCTTAACTCCATTAAAAGATATAAGTTGCATGAAGCAACAATTATAACAATGTATTGTTAGGTTTACGATATATATAGATGTAATGTACATGATAATGAAAGCACAAAGAAGGATGATATAAAACTATAATAGAGCAAATCTGTGTATGTTACTGGAATTAAGTTAGAGTTAAACTAAAATAGATTGTGATAAGGCATGATATTTTACATATATAGTGCAACCAACATAAAATCACTCTAAAATTATAGTAAAAAACAGCAAAGAAATTAAAAAGATACACTAAAAAACACCTAGTTAATGCCAAACAGCAGTAAGAAGAAACAATGGAACAACAAAAAATAAAACAAATGAAAAAATCAAAATGGAGACAGAAATTCAACCAAATCAATGATGACGTTAAATATGAATGGATTAAAACCTCAAAAGGAAGGGATTTTAGGTTGGATTTTTAAAAATCCAAGTATATTCTGTCTAAGAGAAGTACATTTTAGACTCAAATACAAGTACACATTGAAAGAAAAATGAAGCAAAATAACAAACAAAAACAAATATGAAAGAGCTAGAGAGAGTATAGTATCACATAAAACAGAGTTTAAACAAAAATTGTTTCTAAAGACAAAGAGGGATATTTTATAATAATAATAGAGTCAATCATCAAGAAAATATGACAATTACACACACCAATGGAGCCCCCAATTACATGGAGCACAAAATTACAGAACTGAGGGGAGAAATAACCAAATGATAATAGCTGGAAACGTTAATGTCCCACTGTATATATGGATAGAACAGCGAAACAGAAAAATCGACAAGGATAGTAATTTTAAACATTATCAACCAAACTGCCCTGACACATTTAGAATACTCTGCCCTAAAACAGCATAGTACACATTCTTTTCAAACACATACAGTACATTATCCAAGATAGAGCGTATGCTAGGTCATAAAATAAGTATCAGTAAATTTAAAAGAACTGAAATCATAAAAGGTGTATTTTTTCTATTTCTAACATAATTAGAAATCAAAACAAAAGGGTATTTGGGAGTTGGGAAATCCACAAATGTATTTAAACAAATCAGCAGACTTGTAAATATTCTATGGGTCAAAGAAGGAATCATATGAAAAATTTAAAATTATTTTGAACTTAATGAAAATAAAAATGCTATATAAAATGTACAGGATTCAGCTAAAGTGGAGCTATGAATACCTGTGATAGACAAATCGCTTCCATCTTTAAAAACTAAAGAATGAGGATGCAGAGAAGAGTGATGCAAATGTTCTAACACTGGATTGTGGTGATGGTGACAAAACTGTAAACTTATAACTCATTTAACTATATACTTGGGTGGATTTTATGGCATATATATTATAATTCAATAAATGTGTTGTTTTCTTTTTAAAAGTTCAGGGGAAAATATAACTAGAAAAAATAGGCCAAAAAGTGTCATGTTAGATTGGAAGGAGTATAAGGTTTTCTATGTCTATTTTGTACTTATTTTTATAATGAAAATAATAATTTAAAATTAAAAAGAATAATTAAATTTCCACTTTTTATACACACTGAAGATGGCATTAAGTGTATTAAAGGAGTCTTCAGACAGCCATCTAGTTAAACTTCTTGCCTCAAGACAAGAATACAACTAATTCACAAAGAAATGAGATTTTTTTAAAGACTGTTTTAGATAGCTTAATGATGATTAAAAAAAAAAAATCCCAGTGAACTACCATTACTCCAACCCTTTTTAGCTATACTCAGAGGTTCTTTACAGCATCTATTCATTTTAGGAATTTCTTCCTATTGTCTAATGTTAATCACCTTCGGCACAATTTAAATTCATTTCAACACTGAACATTCTGAGATTTGTGTTCACATCCAAGTTCTACCACTTATGATACTGGGCAACATCTTGCCTCCATGTCTTTATCCATACAATGGAACATACAATGAAATTGTTGCAAGGACTATATGATATAATACATAAAACAAGCTTAAAATAGTACCCAGTGCATAGTGAGTACTTACTAAGCCTTGTAAATAAATGAAAAAAGTAAAATTCCTTTGAAAAAAAGGTGATGGCAGGGTGACTGAACCAAGTTATCCAAGTCTGCATTCATTCCTTCATGAAAGAAGTTGGGTTATTTGAAGTTAACTGAATGCGGAAAAAAATGTTAAGAAAATAATCTATGACATATAAATTTTAAAGGGGTGGAGGAGCCTCTGTGGAATTCAGTTTCATGTTCAACAATAGCTTATACTTGTACAAGGAACAGAATAGCTTTTAAGAGATGACATAAATGTTGAGCCATGTCATGGATGAATACACCTTTACATGTTCAGTTCAATAAGCTGGTCGCTTTGCTTTGATTAGTCCTATTTGAGTTAATTAAAATATTTCCATTTCTTCTAGTATTCATAGCTCTCTGTACAGTTTACAGAAGCTGGAGATGGATTTTTAATACTGTTTACCAACTGTAAGGTTTTGATGGACACTTTAATCATGCAATACAACTGCAAAATCTACCACTGGGAGCAATACAAGTCTTGAGCCAAATTGAGAAAAGAAATTACATGAACACAGCCATTTTTTGTTGGCATTAACTTGAGAAAAAGGAGCAGGAAAGTTCATAATACAATCATTTTTTTATCAGTCAAATAATTTTTTAAGTCTCATATTCTTTCTTAAATTAATACCTTGTAGGATAATCAATGTTTTTGATGCTTTCCTGTTTGTGTTTTGCTAGAAAAAAATTCTGCTAATTAGTAAACTAAAAACTACATCTTAACCTTTCTACAAACGCTAAAGGACCAATATCTCAACTGGTAGATGTATTGTAGAATTTCAAGAGGTCTTCAACATCTAAAGTATCAAAATAGATTATGAGCTTTTACATGAGAAAGCTCCTAGGGCATGGGACAGATTCAGTTCTCCTTTAGGCTGGATAACCACTCATCTAGAATGCTAGAGATGAGTCATTTCTAGATCAACTTTTCAAGGGAACTTATAGCTCCAAATTATGCTAGTCTAGTATTTTAGAGATTTCCTAAATTGATTTTTAAAAGTTATTTTGAGGAAAATGAGGAAGAGAGACAAAGATATAGTTAAAAAATAATTTAAAAAAGAAAGAAAACTAAGTAAGTAATTTTCTTTCTTTCTTTTGAATCTGGACATGTTAAACCCAAAGGAAACACTGACTAGATGCAATACTGCTCTGGTATTTTATTAATTGCTAGGTAAAATTTATTTTAAAAGGAGAAAAAAATCTCTTTTACATTCAAAATTTAATGCACCAGTATTTTTTGTTTGTTTGTTTTTTATAAGGGAGCTTTAAATCCTTAAATAAGCTTCTTAGGCTAACGAAAAGAAGCACAGACTTTCTATTAACAGTGAAGACCAAGCCTGTGTAAAAGATGAAATACAAGGAATGTAAACTGCTTCTCAAATGACATTAAATGTTGCCTATTTTTCCCACATGTCACAAACACATATGGAGTTCAATATTTTTTTAAAGAATGATATATTAACCATGAAAAACAGTAAGAATGCAGATTTCCAAGCAAAGAAACATTCTCATAAAGCACAGCAAAGAACATTCAAATAAGCTGGTCTGAAGACAGATCAATGGGAACATTCCCACTCTGAACAATGAAGCCAGTTCTCCTCTTGAAGCATACTGTACTTGGCTTTCCCCAAACTTTGGGGGGATTTTAGAAGCAGAATCTTAAATGGCAAAACTCATGGACTAATTTGTCAACACTGCAGTGGAATTCAGTGGCTTAACGATTTAATGGTCACAAACCATCTTGAGATCCTTAAATAAACATAACTCTACCAGTTAAAGCCTTGTAGTAAAGAAGATAGGCATCTTTAGTCTCAAACCCTAACATTCTATGGAAAAAATAATTTACATTTTAATTATAAACATTAAATGTAGTCCTTGAATTCTACAGTCCCCTTCCCTTCTTTACAATAGAATAACAAATTCTGCATACTCCTATTGACCACTTCCACTGCTACATTCTACTCATTTCTTGATAAGAAAAAACTAGTACAAAGCAGCTCGATAATCATTCACCTCTTCACCACCCATTCCTGCCTTTGCTACCCTCCAGTTCCCAACTGATGTTCAAGCGGCAACAGAAAGAGTTAAGAAATAATGTGAGTAGCTACTTCAATTCTCTGCCTCAGTTTCCTCTTCTGCAAAATAGGATAATAGCTATCACAAAGACTAAATATCATGAAATATGCAAAATGCTGAATATTAAAGACATCTAAAAATGTTAATGTGAAAAATTTAATCCACAGGTCATATAATTTTACCATAATTAAAGATTTTTAATATATATGAATTTGAACAAAATTGTTGTTTTTGTTAATAGAAAACTAGACAGCTTGCACTCAGAGCATACTCTCTTGGAGAAACAGTGTATTGAGACCCTTCTGCTTCTGAGAATACTACAACCAAGCAAGACAAATATGCAATGATAAAAGGCCAAAACAAAATGAGAGCTTCTTTATGATTCCATTTCTATGACATTCTAGAATAGGCAAAGGTCAGCTACAACAGAAAAACTCAGGACAGTCGCTCCTCTAGGGGTAGGATGGGGACAAAGACTGACTAGGAGGGAAATTTCCAGGGTGATAAGAACACTGTATATCTTGATATGGATTTAAGTTACATAGGGATAAGCCTTGTTAAATCTCAGAGAATGTATATTTAACGTTGGTAGACTTCATTGTATGTAAATTTTACAACAAAAGAAAAAACTATAATCATTATTAAATTCTAATTAATGCTATGCATGCTTAAGTGTTTATGAGAAAATATCCTGATACCTAAAATTTACTTTGGAATAAACAACAAATATAATGCATAGATAGAAGCATAGATATGTGACAAAACAAGTGTTAACAGTAAAATCTAGGTGGTGAGTATTAGGTATTAACTGTAAAAATTTTTTAAACTTTGCTATATGTTTGAAATTTTCCATAACGAGATGAAATGAAGAAAGTAATGAGAGGGAAAATTGTAAGAATAAGTGGTTCATGGTTGCTGCTTTCACCATCCCCAGCAGTTACCCACCCCCTCAATAAAGGCATCATGCCCTTGATATCTTTCTAAAGGTCCACAGCCTATTCTTCAGGTTCTGGCTGAGATCCCACCATTTCCATGTGTCCTTACCTAATCTGGGCAGGTCTCAGCAGAGAATCTTTTCAGCTGAAATGATCTCCCTCTTCAACACTTGTAAAATAATAGTGGCACTTGGTACAGAGTGACCTTTATCTTGTAACATGTAATAATATTGCATCTCCCAGTCCAGTCTATATGTCCTTTCCAGCTCAAATGTAAGCTTCTTCAGGGCAGAAACTTCCTTCACCTCTGAATGTCCCTCCGTGCTGAACACCCTACCTGGCACACAGTAGATACTAAAGAAAGAACTAGAGTCTCTGCCTGTCATTCAGCAGGCACAAGAGTAAGGCCTAGAAACTGCAGCCTGTTGGCCAAATCCAACTCACTACCAGTTGTATAGCCCATGAAATAAATGGCTGAACAAAATCCAAAAGAATTATTTTGTGACAAGTGAAAATTATATCATATTCAAATTTTTGTGTACACAATAAAGTTTAATTGGAACAATGTCTCTCATTCATGCATTGTCTAAGGCTGCTGTTGCTTTACAATATCAGAACTGACTAGCTGTGACAAAGATTGTATGGCCTACAAAGCCAAAAATACTGTCCCTTTACAGAAAACATTTGCTAACCTTTGCACTAGAGAAATAGCTATTAATGGACTGGCAGTCTTAGAAATAACTCAACTACGTGAAACGTAATTATATTTAAGAAAATGGTTGTACCCAGCCAGTGTGGCTCAGTGGTTGAGCATCGACCCATGCACCAAGAGGTCCCCGGTTCGAATCCTGGTCAGGGCACATGCCCAGGTTGCGGCCCGATCCCCAGTGGGGGGCATGCAGTAAGCGGCCAATCGATGTTCTATCTCATCAATGTTTCTCTCTCTCTCTCCCTCTTCCTTTCTCTAAAATCAATAAAGAAAAAACTTAAAAAGAAAGTGGTTGCTATTTTGATGTACAATTTGGTATTAAAAAAGAAAAAAAAAGTATACACTTGTTCTTAATTCCTATTCACATCCCAAAACAAATGTTACATACAAATGCTATTCCATGGGTAGGAGGAAGTTTTTACTCTGTGATGTCTGCACAATGAGATTTCCAAAATGATTTTTTTTTTTTTTGGTTATCTCTTAAGATAACTTTTCCACATCATATATCTCACTTGTAATGGAGAATGCACTAGCGACAGTTTTGTGGATTATACAACATGTTGTTCTGGCTAATTAGTTTACTAGCAATTAAAAATAAATTCATGGCAGAGGGCCACTTGTCAATTTCACCTTGTCATAAATGCGTTTGATGCTCACTGTGCCTTAAATAAAAATGTATCACTAGCGGGGAGAGAGATGCTTTCCATTGGCTTTTATTCCATCATTTGGTATAATTATTCCTGACAATTTGCCCGTCATACGGTATGTCTCTCTCCAGAAGGAGAAAAATACTACTTTGTGTTCTCCTGATCACAAGTCTAATTGAGCGAAGAAAAATCTGTTTTTTTTTAATATGAGAAAAAGAGAGAAGCTACTGTTTAATTCTGTTAAAAATAATATAATATGAAGAACAAAATGACAAGAAAATATGGCAGCAAACAGTGTTCTAAATTTTAGCACTAATTTTTTTCCTTTAATATCAAGACTTTTCCCACAAAAATGTCAAGATCATGATTTGCAAGTACACAATGCTTGGTCTCCCACATCGTTTTCCCATTTTTGGCAAAGAATAGGGTCTAGATGATGGTCAGCTAGTTATCAGAGGGTAAGCAAAAGTTGTTGGGTAGAGGAACAAACACCACCCCCCATCTACCAAGAATGAAGGAAGTAGATGCCATGTTGCAATTTCCGCTGACAAGAAACATTAGCATTATCACACACTTTGTGAATTAAGCAATGATTTAATTAGTGCCAGTCTGAATGGTCATATAATGTTGTAATTAGAAGATTGAGACAAAAATAATTGGCGGAGGTGGGGCTGGAGCTTGGTGGGAAATCAGCATAATGAATGGAACACGGGACGTGGGACGCGGGGCTGTGTGCCTCAGTGGCCAATCACAGAGCTTTGAGAGCCGGGGCTACGGCTTACTCCTGTGTACACACCTCCAGCCGACTCAAGGCACGCCCAGCACACTGGGCACTTGGTTTTTAATTTTTACAGCATTACAGGGAAGTCAGAAGCACTGGGCTCTAAATTTTTCTCCTCTAGCCAAAGGTTAGGCAAATTATTCTACTTTTCTGTGGCTATTCTTATTTCTAAGGCGGGCGAAAAAAGTAAAATGATGCCTGCGTCAAAGCACTAAGTTAAGAATAATGTGGTACTCAACAGAGAACTGCCTCACTGCCACTCGGTGGATGAATACACAGAGGAGCTGGGGGAAAGTCTATGACACAGGACCTCAAAAGTTACAGCAGTCGCTGTGGTGCAGTAAGTAACAGCGGCCCTGTTTTCTTGTAGATACTGGATCGTGGAGTTGTACATGCATCTGCAGGCCTGCTGACCTCCCACTGCTTCTTTCTAGTCTCTTGTTTTCCTGAGTCTAGACCTTTAAAGCACAAAGTTTGCTTCACTCCATCTGTATCAGTTAGGGTACAGGTCAGAAAACAGAAACCGCTTGCGAAATTTTAGACAGAAAGGGGTTTAATGTATAGACGTAGCTACTTAAAAAAATCACTGGACACAACAGAAGGATGGCCTTTTCTCTGCCACAAACAGGAAGCCACCATAGGAACAGCAGAGTTTAGAAATACGCCGGCAAAGCCGCAATCCAGGCTCAAGAAGTCACACCACAATTGCCCTTTAACACCCAGAAAGTTGGTAACTGGATGCTGGAACACCACTGCAGAAAAACCATACTTCTCCATAACCTGGCTTAACAGACAAAAACACCCAAAGCTGAAGATGAGTGGCCTCTACTTCATTTCTACCTTTCAAATGTTGAACAAGTACAGCTGACCCTTGAACAACATGGGTCTGAACTGCGTGGGTGAACTTACACACTGACAATAAATACAGCAAATGTATTTTCCCTTCATTATGATTTTATTAATAATATTTTCTTTTCTCTAGACTTTACTGTAAGAAAACAGTACATAATATATATAACTTATAATATAAAATGTTAATTGACTATGTTATTGATGAGGCTTCTAGTCAATAGTAGGCTATTAGTACTTCAGGTTTTGGGGAAGTTATATGTGGGTTTTCAATTGCGTGGAATTGAACAACCCCTGTGTTGTTCAGGGGTCAGTTGTATATCTAATTCACACTCAGAATCCTAGCTGCATGGGAATCTAGGGGATAAAGTTTTCAATTTTCTAGTCTTTGTAGTTAAGACACGATAACAATAAGGTAGGAATGAACAGTGTGGTCACTCAGCCATATCTACACACGATAGCTGCCTGTGGAACTTCTCAGTTAATTTTTCCTCTCCTCTCTCAGCAGCATCTATCTAACTAGGCTCTCCATGTGAATCCGAAATTGCTTCCCACCAGTCTCAGCCACATTCTGCAGCGTGACTGCACAGAATGAAGATGCTACGTTGTGTGAAGACCAGTGAAAGAAATGATGAGAGTACCTATGAAAGCTGGAAAACAGACAGAGACAGAAGACAGCAAACCAATATCCCAGACTAACTTGTTTTCTCTGCGGACTCTATTATGTGGAGGTAACATTTTTCCTCGTTAACAAACATTTGAAGCATGACAAGTAAAACTTCAAAATAGTAAGTCCAGATAATGGCAGTAGCCAGAAAAAGAAACAAACAAAAAATAAATTAAATATAGCTTATGAAGTATCACAGATTTTATTTATTTATTTTTTTACTGATTTTTTTAGAGAGATAGGAAGGGGTAGAGAGAGAAACATCAATGTGATCGCCCCCTACTGGGGATCGAGCCTGCAACCCAGGCATGTGTCCTGACCAGGAATCCAACTGAGACCTCTCAGTCCATGGGACAATGCTCAATCCACTGAGCCACACTGGCCAGGCTCAAGTATCACAGATTTTAAAAGAAACATAATTGAAGACACATGGCTAAAAAGTCCTATTAACACCAGGAAACGTTTTTTTGTTGTCATAGTAAATTGCATCTGAAAGAGCAAGAAGGATGAGAAAGGAAGCAAGGAGAGAACACTAGAGTTGCCACCAAAGAATACAGAGGATCCCTGACTGGTTTGGCTCAGTGGTTAGAGTGTCAGCCCTCAGACCGTAGGGTCTCTGGTTCAATTCCCAGTCAAGAGCACATACCTGGGTTGCAGATTCCATCTGTGGCCCCGGTTTGGGTAGTGCGGGAGGCAACCAATTGATGTGTCTCTTTCACATCAATTTTTCTCTTTCTCTTTCTCTCCCTCCCTCCATTCCACTCTTATCTAAAAAAAATCAATGGGCCCTGGCCAGTTTGGCTCAGCAGTTAGAACGTTGGCCCGCGGACCAGAGAGTCTCGGGTTCGGTTCCCGCTAAGGGCACGTACCTCAGTTGCAGTTTGTCCCTGGCCCCAGCTGGGGTCGATTGGGTGGCAACCACTTGATGTTGTCTCTCTCACATTGATGTTTCTCTCTCTTCCTCCCACTCTCCCTCCCACTCTATCTGAAGATAAATGCAAAAAATGTCCTTGGGTGAGGATAAAAAAAAGAGTTCTTTTTTAAAAAAATCAATGGAAAAAATATCCTCGGATGAGGATTAACTACAACAACAAAAAAAGACTACAGAGAAGAACTTCAAATATTCAGAAAAAAATTGAGGCTAGGCTCCCTTCTTCAGGAAGCAGAAGGAACTCTGCTTCAGAGATACACATCTTGTCGCACAGGCCTTCTAAAAAATGAGGAAACCAAAGCTCACAGGTGTCTTAGTGCAGGTTCCCCAAAAGCAGACCCTGTGAGACAAGTGTAAGAAGTTTATTTGGGAGGTTAAGTGAACAACAGCAGAGGAATCAGGAAGCTAGACAAGGAAGATAGTTAGGAAATAAGAGGTATATAATCAAGCCAACTACCACTGTGGGCAACTAGAAGTTAAATCTACCAGGGAGACTCTGGAAGCCGGTGTCAGCATGATCCCACTTAGAGGGCAAGGGAGCTGGGGTATTTATACAACTCTCATTAGTTATTGATTGAGGGTTGCTCAGGTAATTAATTCCCTCTTACTTCTTGCCTGCCCCATAAGCGAAGCAGAATTCAATGATCAGAGAAAATCTCATAGATGAAAAAATACAGTGGTTGGCAGGGAAAAATAAGGCTGGTGGCACTAAGTAGAAGGGCAAGGAGGATGAGGGTAGCGCATTGGAAACATTAGCTAGGACTGAGTTATTTAAAATTAAACAAAGCAAACATTAACCAAGTGGTAGGACTGAGACTTCAAGCCAGTCTCACACACTTTAGGATCCACATTTTGTCCCAACACTCTGTCCAGCTTAAACATAAGATGAAAAATGTGTATACTGGGACCAGCCGGCGTGGCACAGTGGTTGAGCATCGACCCATGCACCAAGAGATCACCGGTTTGATTTCCAGTCAGGGCACATGCCCAGGTTGTGGGCCAAATCCCCAGTGGGGGGCATGCAGGAAGCGGCTAATCGATGTTCTCTCATCGATGTTTCTGTCTCTCTCCCTCTCCCTCTCTCTCTCTAAAATCAATAAAGAAAAAAAAATTTTTTAATGTGTGTACTGGAAATTTGGGACTGAAAAGAGTTGGAGGTATGGGGAGGATTGAATAGTTGCAATAAACTAGAAATGGAACTGTTAACATGCTACAGACTAGAAAAATACACAAAGATCTTCCCAGGATGCAACACAGCTCTAACATTCGTGATAGAAGAGCTAAAGACAACTGGGTTAGGATTTAGGGATTCCACAATTACTTTTATTTTTTTATTGATTCTAGAGAGAGAAAAAGGAAGAGTGAGAGAGAGAGAAACATCTATTGGCTGCCTCTGGAATACACCCGACCAGGGATCAAACCTGCAACCTGGATATGTACCCCAACTGGGCATCAAACCCATGACCTTCTTGGTGCACGGGATGACACTCCAACCATTGAGCCAGAATGGCCAGGGCTGAATTATTTCTTTTTTAATCTGTCAAATTCTTTATGGGCCACCTTGTGAGTTGCTATGTTTAGCTCTTAACAGATGACAATCAAAAGAGAGAAAGTCTATGATTTAAGCCAAACTGTAACAGAAGATATCCTACAGAGAAAGACTCTAATGGTACCACATTTTATGAGCTTCTGGCCTCTGATCTTGATGGTCAGGTAGCAATAATTAGATAAGTACAGAAAGTATTTTATCACCTTCAATATGAAAAATTATTACCGTCTATAAAACTCTCAATTCAAAACCCTGGTGTTATCCTTGATGCTTCCCTTTTTCTCAAGTTCAACTAATCACAAGTCTGTCCATGTCACCCCCCAAAACTCTGAAATTAATCCACATCCCACTATCTCCATGGCCACCACCACTGTCCACCAGGCTATCATCATTTCTCAACTCTCACCTGCCTCCAAACTTGTCTCTCCAACCACTCTGCCAACCATTTCCAAAACACACAGAATGATGTTTTTCCAAATACAAACAAGAGTGTTTGATTCAGTCCCTGTCTAAAATCCTCCACTTCTCACTGCCCTTAGAATAAACTCTGACATTCACCTATGGTGTTACACAGCCTTTTGGGATCTGAGTCCTACTAACCTCATGGTACTCTGCCCCTCGCCATCTCCAGGACTCAGGTCATCTTCTCCATAGCCACAGGGACTTTGTATATGACGTCTCTCCATGCCACTCTCTTCATCTAGTTAAATCCCAGCTATGCTTCACATCTCAGCTTAATTAATACTGCCTTGAGAGGGAGGTTTCCAAACTCCCAGATGTGGTGGCATCTCCCAGTTATGCTCTTTCAGACATCCCTGAACCTCTCCCATCATTATATTCTTGTGTGGCTAATGTCTGTAAAATCACTGTCTTCCCAGGCTAGGGTGCCATCTCTATAAGGGAAGAGACCATATTGGTTTAGATTGTCATTTCATCCCAACACCTTCCCACAGTACCTAGCACATACTACATGTACAATAAACTTTGCTGACTCATTGGCCAGTATTTATAAGAATATGACCAAGAGTACCTCCTTTAGCTAATGAAAGATAGTGGGCAAAGTTACTACATGAGAACTTTATGTTAACTGTAATAGCAGAAACTCTTCTGACTGAGAGGGTTCAAATGATATGTGGTAGCAAACTGAAAGTAAATGCATTCTAAGGACTTAGCTACACCAACAACATAGGTAGCCTTTATATAGAAGTGATCCATAAACTGTAGAGTTTGTAGCCTTAGAAACTTTTGGATATCTAAAAGGAAGTAATCCGAATACCACACTAGAGCTTTCTTTTGCAGAAACTATCACATGGCTATATACCCATAAAGCAGTTATTCTAGAAAGTCATTACCACTTGTATATATTAAGCCAAAGGTAAACATCCAAGGTATTGGGAGTGACCACTCTAGAAACCTTCTACAGAACCATGTCTGGAAAAACTATGAATTTTCACAAAGGTACTAGTGATATGCTACACATAATTTTTACCCATTAGCCTACTGCTGGTTGTCAGGGAGTATGTATTATTCAAACAGGGTGCACATTCGGTAATGGAAAGGGTGAGGGGAGACGCTGCCTTTAATTTTAATGTGCCTGACACACTGGAAAAAATTATTGGCATCTGTATGTGTATGACTGAGTGTTTTTGTGGAACATGTGTTGTATGCAACACTGTTTATTATCAGTAAATGAAGCCAAAAGCTAAGTTGAAAATGAATGCTAAATTAAAAATTATATAAAATGAAGTGAAATGATTTAATTAACAGATTATAAGTGAAATGTTGCAGTGCACGAATGAGCTTAGGAGAAAAAAAGATGGAAAAAAATGTGGAATAGTAGAAACCTGTCTTATCCTTTTATTTCTTCAGAAATGCTAATACAGACACATGATGTTTGCCCGTTTATAACCACAGCCTCTGCGACAGTCAATAAGCTTGCTTAATTAAGTCACCAGTTTAGAGCACAGAGTTCAAAATAAATTGCCTTCTGTTTTAAAGTAAAAGGGAAGAAACAACAAAATATGGTATACTACCTGAAAAATCGAGCTCACTATTTCCAAGACCCTAGAAGTGTAGGTAGGTCCAATCCTTCTCTGTGGGCATCACACACCTTTCTGGAAGTATAACAGTTACCCTCTGGAATGAAATGATATAAATATTTATTCACCACCAAGTGTCAAACACTGCACCAGGTACTGTGGCATCTGCCATCTCACTTTTCTCTTGTGATCATACCGTGAGTGTATATTGCCACTATGATTACTCTAACTTTGAGGAGGTTACGTTATTTGCTCAGACCATCCCAGAAAGACAAGTCACAGAATCAGAATTCAAACTCAAACCTGTTGACTCGAATGCCCACATTATTTCCCCTTTACTATATTGCCTCTTCCCAGGAACCGTTAGTTAGGAAACTGTGAATACCCAAAGAAAACCGTTTCCCATTTTAAGACACATCTCTTAAGAACTCACTCCACAGTGCAAGATATCTATCCCTAATTAAGGCAACAAAGTATTTTCCTAAGGAAGAAAATATGATTTTCATACATTAGCATTGTTCAAAGTTGAAGTACAGTCAAAATAGTCAATTTTTATATCAATTTACATTAATCCAAGTTTTCTTTGTATGATTATATCTACTTACTATTATACATGGATGATCCTATGAAAAGTCTTACATTTGAGGCACTTAGTTACACAGTTGAAACTAAGAAAAAGAAAGATAGAAGGAAAATAGATATACAATCACTGGATTACAAAAACAAAAATGACTTGAAGAGAGTTTCCATTCAGTTTGCCTAAATGGACATTTTGCATGATGCAGAGTCTCAAGATCCAAAATTCATCTTTTCCTAAGAAGGGATATAAGAAAAGAGGGGAAGCAAATCAATGTTCTCTTTTTAAAGTAACTGATACAGAGATTTTTACGCCAAAATTGTGTTGCTTTTGCCTACCGAAAGTGGAACTAAGAATTCTTATAACACAAAACAAATGCTGGAGTTGTCCAATTTGGGGGAATTGGAGTGAAGAGAAATAAATCCAAGTGTTCCACACTGCCATATGTTGTCTGAGCCTGGTAGCACAGAAGTATGCAAATCGATTCAGGAGCTTGGTCCCAGCCTCCCCACTAATGGAGCAGAAGTAAAAGGAAAGGAATTCTGACAGAGGGATGAGTCCCAGCTATGAAGTGCTAAGCAGATGCCAGTTCACAGAGTCAGACAGCGGATTTCTCTCCCCATACTGAAAAGCACAATGCAGCAACTAGGGAAAACTACAGAAGAGTTCAAACAGGTGAAAAATGATGATACTTTTGGTCTCTAAATTTAGTATCCATTCATTCCTTTTTGTCAACACTTAGCAGTGCTCAGGTCCTGCCCCCACAAAGCTAACCGTGGAAAATAAGCTCTTTCCACTTCCACTGATAGGCTCGGAATGTGCAAAATTTGAAGCCTTTATCTCACAGGTCTGAGTTGTCACTGACACTGTATTGTTCTCCAAAAAAGTCTATTAGATTTGTTCTCTTTACAATGCTCTCAATATAGAGTTCTTCATTTTTCTCAAAAAAAAAAAAAAAAAAAAAAAAATCCCAGGCGAAAGTTTCAGGAAGGGAAAAAAGAACAGAAGAATAGTAAGAGGAAAGGAAGACAGGAAAACTGAAGAGCTAAAAAGATACACTTTTGATATGTCTGTTTGTAAGGGGAAATACACAGGATTTTCTCCCTTTAGTAATGCTAAAAAGATCTGGCATGCCTGAGAGTAAATCGATACTAAGCATAGTCCAGGCGAGACTGCCATCTTACATGAAGCACTAACTATAAAATAGACACAAAAGACACATGATACTCTCTGAGGTCCCCAGCAGCCATAATATCCATCCTTGGCAGTTCATTTGACATTGACTTTCCCTGCTTCCCAATCTTTTTTTCTTTCTTACTCCTCCTCACAATGGATCCTCTTCTCGCTATCCACTCAGCAATGCCCCAGCTTTCTGAGACTCACCAAGGAGGTGAAGAGATAACAAACCTCTTAAAGGTTTTAACTTGGGAATATATCCTATGTTTGCCAGGAAACGATGTGCACAATAGGAAAATATAAAGATGAGCTTATAAGGACATGAACTTGGTTCTCAAGGAGCCCAACCAGAAGATTCTTAAAATGTTACAGTATATGTTAAATGGCCACTGGGTTTCCTGATTAGATCTTATCACAGTTATTTCAAATGGTTTCTTTCTTATACCACTTGCTACCCTTTGCCCCTGCCAGAGTGCACAGACAAAGGAAAAAAACAAAGGACCCTCTCCACCCTTCCAGGAGTATTCTTTAGAGCCATGAATCCACAGGGGCTTTTGAATTTAGATAACTTTCATGGTTAAAGCTAAAGCCTTTGCTGGTAATAGGAAATGTCATATGGAATCCACTGGGTAGTTATAATTTCCATTTATAAATAGAAAATATAAAGAGTGTGCCTTATCTGGGTGATTTAATACATGTCTCTGCTTATTACTGTTTTCAAAGTGCCTTTTGCACAAATCTGATTTCAACTGTGCAATAAAGATTCATTATCCTTTTATATACCAGCCTTTGCATTTCTATGCAGGATCTAATTAGGAAAATAGGAACTATTCTATAAACAGATGCTAATCATGAAGGGAAAATGCTTTCATTTTAGAAAGACGGTATTGCTAAACTTTACTCAGAAAAGCACCGCATCTGCATGTAGAATGAGGGGTGGGAGTGAGAAGGGAGAGAGGACAGCAGATTGTACTTTCTTCTTGACGGAAGCAATGTGAGGATCACTAGGGCAGAGGTTCCCAGCAAATTACTGTAAAATTGAGGTGAGAGACAGGATGCACATAATTTAATTTTATACCCCTAATTTAATTTTTGTTCCCAATAATTACTTTTAAAAAATCTTGTCCCTTATTTTCTCGTATTTTCTGTTTTATTACAAAGAGCCCTATTACTTTTATAACTGGGGTGAGGGAGAATTCCAATAAACTATACCAGGAAAAAAATCCTTCTCAATTTCGGAGAAAGGAGCTAAACATCTAGTTTTCAGGAATAACTGAAAAACAGACTGGAGAGACCATGTGTACGAGACACACTAGCTATTAGGTTAATTTTGTTGTTGTTTCATTAATGGGTTATATTAAAGGAACAATATAAAGGTAAATTTTCTAATTAATGAACAATTCTCTGTCCTGATCATATTTAACCTCACCACAGCACAGACATGGCTGACCATATCATGCATTCTCATTTATCAAACACATCTTTCTCTATTTCAGTGACCCTTGCTTGTCTTACATGTTACCTTCTCCTTCTCCACCTTCTTCACTGGGTCTTCCTCCCTACCAGGCTCTGTATGTGGGACTCTGTTCTGAACCCTCATCTTTACTTGCATTCTCTTCCTAGGAGATCCAGCTAGCCCCATGGCTTTATATGCTGATGACTCTACCCTGAATGTCTTCCAAGGCTCCGGGACCTTTAAACTGCCCAGCTGACATCTTCTTTTGGCTGTCAACTGGGATTTCTTTCATAACATGTCAAACAAAATTACTAATTCCCTGCTTCTCACCCTACAAATTCATCAGCATACAATCTTCCCCTATATCTACAAATGACATTGGTCACCCCATTGCTGAAGCTAAAATACTGGAAGTTATCTTAGATTCCTCTTTTTTTATTTTTTATTTTGCATCCCATATCCATTCCACATCTGTATCCAAAATAAAGCCAAAATGCAACCTGCTAACATTTCACTGCTACCTCATGCTTTAGGTTACCATTCTCTCTTGGTCCATGCAAAGTGATCTCCTAGCTCCCACACTGTGAGCACACAGTCCATTCTCCACACAACAGACTGTTTCCCTAGAGTAAAAATCAGCATCACTCCCCAAGTTAAAACAGTCCAAGGACACATTTCCCACTGCAACCAGATTTAAAGCCCAATTTCTACCCATAGCCTTCAAAGAGTCATCCTCTTTTTTTCTCTACTTTCTCCCCTTGAACACTAAATTCCAGCCACACTAGCCTTCTTTATGTCCCTTGAACACAACAAGCTTGTTAGTGTCCCAGGGGCTTTGTACTTGCTCACTCTTCTGCTTGGAACACTTGTAACCCCTCTCACTATTCCTCAAAAGGCTTCCTCTTCATTCAGCCCTTACCTCAGATCCTCACCTGCTATACTGTTATGTTACCCTAAGTCACCTTCTCGAGAGGCTCACAGATATCCAAATGTGTTTACTATCTATCTTTACCCTACAATGTAAGCTCCTTGACAACAGGGTTTTATTTTTTTTCAGCACTATAGTCCCAGCACAAAGAACAACGCCTGACTCAGAGTAGACACTTAATAAAAATACCTTTTAACTGACTGACTTAACCTGAAGTTTGCTGTAACAACAGGAGGACATGTAATTAGTCTAAAAATCCCCTAGAATATTGCAATGCTAGAAAACCAAAAACAACAAATAAAAACACAAATCACCCTTGGAATACTGCAATGCTGCAGTTTATTCCAGTTATTTAATCAATATCTAGTAATTTGATGGGATAATTAATGTGCATTTCCTGACTTGCTCCTTCAAGTTGCTGGTCACTGTACACAGTAGAAATAATGTTAAAATGATACATGCATTTACTTCCAATGCACCATGTAAGTGACTTTTGCAAAGAAAGCTGTCTTAAGCCACTTAATGATATTAATAACCATTCCTTAAATATTTACTTATTTTTGGAATTTCATGTTAAGATTTCTTGAATCAGGTGAAAGACGCGTAACAACAATATAGGGACACAAATACAAATACACACATACTTCTTATTATAAAATAATATATTAATAAATCATATACTCCATGCAGTATTGCTAAATACTTTATATTGTATTCTCGAACATTCCTATAAGTACCATTGTCGTTTCCATATTACACTTGAGACAACTGAGGTTTATAAAGATTAAGTATAATCATGGTTAAAGTTACACAAGTAAATGGTAAAGCTAGGATTTGAACCCATGGAGGTCTGATTTTAAAGCCTATATTCTTGGACTTCTGGTCAAGATGGCAACCTAGGTAAACATGGTATCGCGCCCTCCCACAACCACATCAAAGTTACAACTAAACTACAGAACAACCATCATTCAAAATCTCCTGAAATCGAGCTGAATGGAAGTCCTACAGCTACGAGATTAAAGAAGAAGCCACATCGAGACTGGTAGGAGGGCGGAGGCGCGATGGGCTGGTCCCACACCCACCTGTGGCAGATAAAAATCAGGAGGATACCTTGGCTGGGAAGGTCCTCCCTGAGGACTGAGGGGTCCCTGTCCCACACCAGGCGCCCAGCTCAGGGTTCCAGTGCCAGGAAGAGAAGTCCCCATAACTTCTGGCTGTAAAAACCAGTGGGAACTGAGGCTGAGGGAGGCTGAGGCAGCCGGAGCCCCAGACAGCTCCTCTTAAAGGGCCCGCGCACAGACTTACTCGGACTTGTATCCTCCAGGCTCCAGCATGGGAGAAGTAGCTTGAAAGGCACCAGAGACATATGGGTAAGAACTGAGTTGTTTGGCGTTGGAGCAAGGGCTGGAGAGGCAGCTTTCTCCTGGACAGACGTGCTATCAGAGGCTTTTGTTCCTTTGATGAGCCCTTCTCTGGGGTGGCAGACAGCTGCCATACCTGGGACTCCAGCAACCTGGCTCACACTGTTTGCCCCGCCCCGGTGATTCCCTGAGGCCCCACCCCACCCAACTTTCAGGCCCACCCAAGCTGTTGCCAGTTGCTTTACCATAGGATTGGCCTGTCTTGGAGCCTGCTTCAGCTTTTCCTAAATTCTTTCAAACAAGCAGCACCTGGTCTCAGCTAGCCCCATACCTCTCGCTAAGTAATACATAGAAACAAACACAGGGAGGCAGCCAAAATGAGGAGATAAAGAAACAGGTCCCAAATGAAAGAACAGAACAAAACTCCAGGAAAAGAACTAAGCGAAATGGAGATAAGCAACCTAACAGATGCTGAGTTCAAAACACTGCTTATAAGGATGCTCAATGAACTTAGTGAGAACCTCAGTGAACTTAGTGAGGGCCTCAAGAGCATAAAAAAAGGACCAGTCAGAAATGAAGGAGGTACTAACTGAAATAAAGAATAGTTTACACAGATTCAATAGTAGAGTAGGTAAAGCCAAGAAGCAAACCATTGATTTGGAATATAAGGAAGCAAAAAACACCCAATCAGAACAGCAAAAAGAAAAAAGGATCCAAAAAAATGAGGATAGTGTAAGGAGCCTCTGGGATAACTTCAAGCGTGCCAACATTCGCATCTTGGGGGTGCCAGAAGGAGAAGAGAGAGAACAAGAAATCGAAAACCTATTTGAAACAATAATGGCAGAAAACTTCCCTAACTTGGTGAAAGAAACAGTCATACAAGTCCAAGAAGCACAGAGAGTCCCAAACCCTAAGATGCCCACACCAAGACACATCATCATCAAACTGCAAAAGGTTCAAGACAAAGAGAGAATCTTAAAAGCAGCAAGAGAAAAGTAGTTCGTTACCTACAAGGGAGTTCCCATAAGACTGTCAGCTGATTTCTCAAAAGAAACTTTGCAGGCCAGAAGGGAGTGGCAAGAAATATTCAGAGTGTTGAAAAGCAAGAACCTACCACCAAGATTCTCTGTCCTGCAAAGCTGCCATTTAGAATCGATGGCCATAGAAAGAGTTTCCCAGACAAGGAAAAGCTAAAGGAGTTCATCACCACCAAACCATTATTATATGAAATGTTGAAGGGTCTTTTTTAAGAAAAAGATAAAAAATATGAACAAACAAAATGGCAATGAATACATATCTATTGACAATTGAATCTACAAACAAAATGAACAAGCAGAACAGAAACATTCTCATAGATACAGAGAACATTTTGTTGGTTGCCAGATGGGAGGAGTGTTGGGGGAATGGGTGAAAAAGGTGAAGGGATTAAGAAGTACAAATTGGTTGTTAGACTGACAAACCTCAAAGGGAAGGGGGTTGGGGGGTGGGAAGAAATAAACCAAAGAACTTATATGTATATATGCATAACCAATGGACACAGACAACAGTGTGGGGAAAGGCAGGAGGGGGGTGGGAGTGGGGAGGAGGGGTCAATGGGGGAAAAATGAGGAATATCTGTAATACATTCAACAATAAAAATAAGTTAAAAATAATAGCCCTGGCCGGTTTGGCTCAGCGGTTGGAGCATCAGGCTGCGGTCCAGAGAGACCTGGGTTCAGTTCCCGTTAAGGGCAGTTTGTCCCCTGCCATGGTTGGGTCGTGCGGGAGGCAGCCACTCAATGTGTTCCTTTCACATCGATGTTTCTCTCTCTCTCTCTCTCTTCCTCTCTCTCCTTCCCACTCTATCTGAACAAAAAATGGAAAAATGTCCTTAGGTGAGAATAACAAATAAACAAACAAAAAATAATAAAGCCTATATTATTATCCCTGTATACTACTCATATGGTTATAGTAGAAAGTCAAATTATTTTCTTAGTATTCTTTATTAAGTTTTTTAATCACTCGCAAGCTTACTAAGATACTTTAGTGCAGATAAGCACACTCTTATTCTTTCAGATAGGTCTAGATTTGGTAGGTGCCCAAATACCTGAAGGAATGTGGCACTGCCAACAGACAGTGAGAGAAAGGGCTGGCACTCCTACTGGTAACACATGAAGCAGGACCCACTCCCTCTAAACATTCAGAGTTCTCTTTGACGGTCAAAAGCAATCCTTGCTTCTACACACCTATATAAGACATCTGGCTCCTAGTAAACTATTAATGATAGAATGCAATGCAATAAACCTTATTTGGAAGATCTTAAAAGAACAAAGCCTTCACTAATGACTTTTTAATGAGAAAATGCATAGGCTAATTACTGTAATCTTCTAGCTGGTCTATAAAAAGCCTACACCCAGGTGATGTAAATATGTGCTGATTCAGACTGTACTGAAAAGGTCTCATTTTATATTTTAAATTGCTGAGGAAAACAAAGAGAAAAATAGAAAGAAAAAGCACCTCAACCCCCAGCTACAGAATGCCACCTAAGGAGAAGAGGATTAACAGGGAGCACTCAGAGCAATACAAATGTTTTTCAATGAGTATTTACACAAGCCCCAAATTGATTGTTTAGCAGTGTGTAAATCTGGCCCAACAACTTGGCTAATGAAACAGACTAAGCAACTCAACACCACATGATGGTAATACATTTTGAGAGAAGGGACAGTTCAGGGCTGGGGAAGAGACATGTCAGCCAGTATCTCTCTATCATACATGTACATTCACATGGAGTATCTCATTTTATTCTCATGATGTCCTTGTGAGTGGTAAGTGGCAGACAGAGCAAAGGCTAATAAGCATTAGTGGAAACTAGAAACATTCCAGGTTACTTACTTAGCAGGCTGAGAAATCATTGTGGGATGTTGTCATACACTGTATGGAATTTTAAACCAGTTTTTTTCTTATTAGGGCTTCATTTGTATCTTTTTTCTCAGCTACCTACTGTCTGTCTGTCCTTACAAAAGAAAACAGAGGCAAGAATAAAATAAAATACTAGAAAAAAACCATACAAATAGGTAGATATGTACATATCTCTATATCTCCCTCCACATATCTCTAGTATCTCTCTCCTCCATGTCTGCCCTGACCCTTTCCTGGCTTGACTTATTAGCATACACAGATATGCTAGACAGTCTCCGTTTTCAAGCAGCAAAATATTTTAGGAGATCATATTAGAATGTAGTCATGAAAAACTAGACATAACATGAGCTAGTGTGCATAATGGGGGTAAAATAACATGGATAGAGAAGTTAGCAGAATAGCTCTAATGCCAATTAATTAGCCATATGTCCTACAGCAAGTTACTTAACCTCACAGATCCCAGTTTTCTTCCTTGCAAATTAGGGGCTAGGAACAGATGGCCTTTAAATTTCATTGTTCTGAATCTAATATTTTAAAATACTATGACTCTAGCACATATCCAATTTAAGATATGACTTATTCCTTAAGGTCTATGTCTTCCAAAAAGTCTTCCCTGACATGGCTAGCAGGGACTAATATTTCCCTGTTTTTAAAGCTTATTCTATTGTGTTTGTATCTCTCTGTAGTGATCAAGAGCTCTAGTGAAAGGCCTGACTTCAAATCATAACCAAATTCCTAAACTGTCAAATAGAGCTAACAATAGTACCTACCTGATGGGATTAGTAAGAGGATTAAATGAGATAATGTATGCAGAGTGATTAGCATAGTGCTTATCACATAATAAGTGCTGAATAAATGTTAGCAGTAGTGGTTGTAATTGTTATTTACAGTTGAGTTCACTCAGCCTCAGATATTCTACTATCCTGCCTAATGTTTCTCTATCACACCTTTTTTATGATTTACAAAGCTTTTGAAGATTGCTACTTCCATGATCTACCAACTCAAAATCTTATGGGCTAGAGAAACATGAACCAAAATGTTCTTGGTTCAAGGGTATACTCACTTTTGTATATGCCTTTCTTGCTCACCAAATCATGAACCCCATTCAGGAATGAACTGTGACTTACCTATCTCTTTCTCTCCTACCTGGCACCCAAAAGATATTCTACAAATTTACTGAATGCAAATGCTGAAGGTGCACATCAGAAATTACCTGGTTTTACCAGTAGATGGTGGTTGTCAATGTCTAAATACTGAAAAGCTGGGTTTTGCTACTTACATTTACATATAGTCTGATACATTCTTTCAATGTTCAACAAATATTTGTTGAGTCTCTACTATGTGCCAAGCCCAAGCTAGACCAGAGAATTCTACCACACTGACATTGAACCTGACCTCACAGAGCTTACAGATTATCAGTGACAACAGACACTATATCATTATAAAGATAATTAGTCACAAATATGATTAGCATACAGAAGAAATCTGGGGTTTGATGTGATAAAAGTAAAACTAACACATGCACACACATGTACGCACACACGTACGCACACACAGACTGTAGATATTTATTAGGTTACCTACTGTGAACTCAGTGTTGAAACCAAGGTGATGGGCACAGCCATGAAACTCAAATAATCTACTTTATTTTCTACACAGACAAAATTAAAATTAAAGAATTAGTCTTGATTTCTATAAGTTCAGAATATCTAAAATAAAAACTAAACCTATGGGTGGCAAAATATGGAAACATCATTACTATGGTATTAATCTGGATGTTTCATTTCCCTAGACCATGAGGATAGTATTTAATCTGTAAGATCAGGGAAATCTCATATATCAATTCAACATTTATTGGTTACCGGGAGCTTGTGATAGGCTCTGGGGATACAATGATAAATAGCAGGTTCCAACCTTTCAAGAGTATACATTACAGTGGGGGGAAAACAATTAACCAAAAGGACTCCTAAGGGGACTAAAACCTTTAAACTTAGCTTTTCTTATCTAGCTACAAATCTATCCTGCTATATAGGATCTCTTATTGAACCACAGAGCACCCCGTTGCCTCTGAGGAAACGTGTGCTCACATCACACCCACTCTCCTCTCTTTTCGTGTTTCTCTCTCGGCCAAAGATGAATAATGAAAAAATAGATTAGTATTGTGGTAAACATTGCCTCTATTACTTAATCAATTTTTTCATGAAGTTTAAAGAAAATGAGCTACTGGAGGGAACAGATTATGTCTTCCTAGCCCTGCAGTTCCACAACGAACATCTGGGCGAGCAACCTGGTGTTAAGAACATGGGATACAGTAGTGAGGACTGGTTTAAAATACTGAGTGTAGTAGTGTTCCCCATAGATATCCAATCATATGCATTTATAATTCTGAAAATATGAATCAGGAAAAACATTTTTATTTATTCAAATTGCAACATATCTTTCCTGGGGTCTGGATGCCATCATCTTTCATCAATCTGGATAAGTTGTATAAGGAAAATAAAAACATAAAGATGGAAAATAATTGGTATTATTTTAAAATGTGTAGA
This sequence comes from Tadarida brasiliensis, assembly GCA_030848825.1. Classification (NCBI taxonomy): domain Eukaryota; kingdom Metazoa; phylum Chordata; class Mammalia; order Chiroptera; family Molossidae; genus Tadarida; species Tadarida brasiliensis. The sequence continues at coordinate 100,136,108 of CM061258.1, forward strand.
TGTGTGGACATACATGTATATGCATATAAAGATGCTCAAACTAGCATTATACAGTGATATTAGAAATAGAATTTGTGTGTGTGTGTGTGCGTGTGTGTGCGCGCGCGCATAGGAAGACAAAGAATTAGGAGTAGAAAGAATTTCAGCCATTATTTAGTCTAGTTCCTTCAATTTTTTGAGAAAACATGTTAAAACAGGTATATCTGTTGCTCAAGAGCAAATAACTAATAAGTAGCAGGTGGAAATGAGAACCATTTCTGACTGCAAAAGCAGGGCTTTTTTCACATCTAGCAAATGTGTATTAAGAGAGAATGTGTGCATGTATACACACAAACATAAAGTACCCAGTTAAGAGTCTGACACAAGAAAAAGTATTTAATTAGCAGTAATAATATTATACATTTCTATTTATTCTATTTATTATTTCTATTGATATTAGCCATAACTACCATTACGTATGCTGAATGTAAAGAAGCCAGCTTCTTAAACCTTTTTCTTAAGAGCACATGGTGACTACCTGAGCCTTGGATTTAACTATTACTGTAACTTTTCTGACCTCAAAAGATAGGTAGGCAGGCCCTGGCCAGTTTGGCTCAGCGATTAGAGCATCAGCCTGCAAGCCGAAGGCTTGTGGGTTCTATCCCCAACCCTGGTCGGGGTCATGTGGGACGCAGCTGATCAATGTGTCTCTCTCACATAGATGTGTCTCTCTCATATCCATGTTTCTCTTTCTCTCCCTCCCTCCCTCCCTTCCACTTTCTCTAAAAAAATCAGTGGAGGAATAAGAATATCCTTGAGTGAGGATTAACCCGCCCAAAAAAAGATAGGCAGGCAGGTGAACACTAATAGAACCTGAACTCTTAAGCCTACACTCAATTAATGTCCACCAAAAGTTTGCCTATCAGTATGTCTTGACGGGGAAAGTCAGTCAAGTTCTCACTATTTGCTGATTTCAATTTATTCCTTTAAAATGAAGATAAATGCATGGGAATGATGTTTTATTTAAGAGCCTAATTAAGACCCTAATTCCAGAGACATGAAGGCTTTAATACATGTCCCTGTAGATGGTGCCATTACTGATCAAATCTGGATTATTTTCATTTAGCTGCTGCAACCAAATATCCAGATGCCTAGAGAATAAACATATCACAAGATAGTTCCAAGGTGACATGCTCTGAATCCTTCCTGTGCCACATGAAATTTAATTATATCCATTGTTTTTATTATTCAAAATATACTGGCAGTCCATCGACTCAGCAAGAAATTCTCCTCTACTTTATTCAGTATAGCTTTTATGCTAAAAGAAAGAAGGAAGATGTGTTGGGGAGGGGGAGGAAAATGTATCTCCTTCCTCCGTTCCCCCCCAAGGAGATATGAGGCCGCTGAAGCCCAGTTGATTTCCCAGGCCCAATTATTTCATTGTGCTTCTCCTCCTCAACAGCACACTTTACCTAGGGACACAGTCTGCCTAAACACCACACACTTAATGGAGTCCCTGAAGCTGTCTCAATTTCATCGCTTCTAACTAATAGGCTGTGATACTTTTTCCCCAAACAGATCAGAGCTCTTCTCTCCACATCTTCCTCCTACAGAAAAGAAGAAAAAAAGAAAAAGGAGGGGGGTCTACTCTGATGAAAGAGAGTATTCATTCCCGCTGCCTTACCTTCATTACTGCCTAATACCTACCTTTCTTAAGGGCACAGCAGCCTCACTTAATCTAATCTAGGAGCTTCTTTCTTCCAGATAATGACAATAATAGGTATTTCCTTATTACCTTTAGCAGTAACATTGAACAGCAGGAATCTACACACACTTTGCAGTAGTTAACAGGCAGACAAGCCAAGTTGTGCTTTCCTTGAAAGACCTCTAAAATTGATTGCCCTGAGAGTATTTTAGAATTGAGAGAGAAAATAAGGAAGAGGAAAACAAACCTTTCCTGAAACTCATAAGGTCTTTGGGATGTGCTGCTAGAGGTAAAAAAAAAAAAAAAAAGGATTACAAAATACTCCCATTTTCTTCCACCATTCCTGAGTAGATTTAGTATTCCTATTAAAAGGTTTACTTTGGTTCTGATTTGGGCTTATGTCTTTAAAATGAGTCTGATCTCCAGAGGAAGGTGTCTCTATACCAAAACCTCACTTGATCTCCCCACAGAGGGAATAATTTGTTTTTTTCTTAATCCTTAGCACTTACGTTAATAACTGTCTTACTGAAATGTCCCCATTCAATAATTTTAGGAAGAACTACTTGAGTCTACTTACTATTTTCAAAACTAATTTCTTTTAAAAGGTTACACATACTTTAAGATGGCACTCCTGCCATCTTTCAGGGTCTCACCCACATGGAGAAATCAAGAAAAAGTATTGAAAAAGCCAGGTGCAAAGTCAGACTGAACAAATACTATAGCTATTTCCTGAAATGTTACACCTCCCCATCCCCCAGGGACAATTTCTGTGCTGCCTGAGATAATGCCTCTTATATAATGTGAGAAACAATCAAAATAGTTAATCCAAATAGCTCTTAACACACAGCTAGAATTCAGCAGCTCTCTTCTTAAGGCAAGACACCACAGTAACATTTAATTACATTTGACATTTAGCTGTAGGTACCATAAGTCTTCCTAAATTATCTTTTGGGTAAAAACAGACCTGGATTTTCCAACTGAAGACAGTTACTATTATCTTCAAAGTTAAAACCCCTGACCGGTTTGGTTTGGTATGAAGACATAGCAGATGTGTAGTAGTAAACTCTAAAAAGCACCATCAGAGCCCTTCAAGGAAACAAAGTCCCCTTCCTCCTGGTGGCCCTTGCCTAGACGGTATGTGAGCATTCCAATCATGGTCAATATTCCTGAACTGGCATGTGAGTCATGGTTAGTTCAAAAGGTAGCTAAGGTGGACTATAAAAAAGATCAATGGAGGTGGGCTTCTGGTCAAGCTATTATGCTTATATTCACCAACCTACAAACTGATGCAGACACATTCCAGGTTCAAAGATGGGCCCCTCTGTCATATTTTTATAGCACAACGACAGATTTTGGTAAATCAGGGACCGAGGAGAAGAAAGTGCTCTGAATATTAGATGCAGACGTGAAGAAGCCTAGAAGTAACTGAATTCATTATGCTGAGCAATATTCTTTACAGAGAAGGAAGAAATCATCGGAAAATACAGGAAAATAATAAAAGATTATTAAAGTGAAGTCTAGGTTGGATTTGAGCTTTAAAGAACCCTGACAGTAGGTTATATGAATCACTATACTGTCTTTGCCAGCGGCAAGCCTATTTCAAACAGTCCGTGGCTGGCACAGGCCTGGTTTATCATGTTAGGAAATTATGCTGGACCAGTTTAATCTAAATAGTGCCCTCTATAGGGATTAACTTTTTTTTTTTTTTAATCTTCTTCCCAGTGCTTGGCACATTATTTTGTTGCAAAAGTCAATGATTTTTTTAAAAAGGCTCTTCATTTAGGCTCTGAAATCAGATGTTATGTGACCTTGAACAAGTTACTTTACCTCTCTAATCGTAAAAATTTGTACCCATAAAATGAGCTACCATTTAGAAGGCAATGGTACCTGGCCGGTGTGGCTCAGTGGTTGAGCATCGACCCATGCACCAAGAGGTCGCCAGTTCGATTCCCGGTCAGGGCACATGCCCAGGTTGTGGGCCACATCCCCAGTGGGAGGCATGCAGGAGGCAGCCAATCGATGTTCTCTCTCATCGATGTTTCTATCTCTCTCTCCCTCTCCCTTCCGCTCTCTCTAAAATCAATAAAGGAAAAAAAAATTTAGAAGGCAATGGTGTGGTTTAAACACAACTCTGCAAGTAAAATGTTAGCACTGTGCCTGGCACAGAGTAAGGGCTTACTAAGTGTTAGTTTCTATTAGTATTTGTATTCAAGTTTCACAAAGGTCTGTGTTTTTACTTCACTGACTTATAATCATTTCTCATTAGTGTCTTCACTATGTCTGATACGATAAGAACACGTATTCTTAGATCACAGTAAGCAGCCAAGAAGGGCTCAGGGTTCTGCAGGTCTTTGACTCTGTCAAGGAAGAGTGCCACCAGAGTTTGGGGACCACAGATTTGGCATACAATAGCAGGTCTAGATGTAGTCAGGCTTTGGAACACAAAGGTAATGGGATGCCACTTATGATTACAACTATGGACTAAAAGAATCTGACCAGGTGGTCACCATCCAAAGTCAAGTCTCTTTCTGTCACCATTTATCCATTCTTTTACCTCGTCTATCTCCCCCCAACCCCCGTTTCCTCTTGTAATCACCATAGTGTTGTCCATGTCTATGAGTTTGGTTTTTGTTTTGCTTATTCACTTCACTTTTTTCACCCAGCTCCCCAATCCCCTCCCCTCTGACAGTTGTCAGTCTGTTGTCTGTATCTATAAGTCTGTTTCTATTTAGTTTGTTTATTAGATTCCACATAAAAGTGAAATCATATGGTATTTGTCTTTCTCTGACTGGCTTATACACAATACAATATACAGATGATGTATTATAGAATTGTACACTTGAAACCCATATAATTTTATTAACCAATATCACACCAACAAATTCAATAAAAATGTTTAAACAATACACTTTCCAATGAGCAATAATGGCACAGAACTGTGTGTAGGTGCCAGAATGGTCAGCAAGGATACACAGGAATGGATAACAGGGCTTGCCTAGGAGATCTGGGGGCTGTGGGGACATGGAATAAGAGAGACACTTCACTTTTCCTTATATGGTTTCTTATACTATCTGAATTTATTTGATGTGTGCATTACTGTTTCAATTTTTTAAAAAAGTTATGTGTTTTTTTTAAAGAAAACAAAATCCCACTGGGTTCATTACATTCTCAGCATTGGGCTTTCTTCCTCTCCTCTCTGTGCACAGACTGGCTTTCTCAGATTGGTGCTAATATCTACCTAATGGTTTTTCTAGGGTTCAGGTCTTCCTTGCTTTTTGCCTGTGGGCCAGAACTCTCACATTCACACAAAAGAAGTAAGATGATAGCAAATGCATTGAGCCTCCCTTTAACACCTTGATTCCCAATCCATGTCATTTTGCTCCCTGAATTAGAATTCCATCTGCCCATATTCCATTTGGAACATCAGCGGTCTCGGTGGAGGTAATGCCTTCAGAGCTCCTTTATGCCTTCAGCTTTCAGTTTGCTGCAGTGTGATATGTTCAGACCAATAAAGATTTTCTTGTCTTTACATTGACAAGTGAGAAGTGAGAGTTTAAAGATGCTAAAGGTAATTAGCACTAAGGCCTCGTACAGTCTCAAGTTCACCTTAGCGAGCATGATGAAGTGGCAGCTTTTATCCTGCTCTCTTTATTTAGTTCCATGGTCTCCTCTCAGCTTCTCACTTTCTACATCTGTGTTGAGTTAGTAGCACTTTCCAATTAGCAAACTATTATTAAATACAGACTTAAAAAAAATACAGACTTTGTTTGCTCAAGATATATCAGAAGTGACTTGAAAGGAGTAGCCTAAAACTTGCCTTTCATTTGGCAAATTTACAGCAACAAACTCAAAATCAATATTCTAATTTGGCAGAATTAGAAGACCCACACTAAATTTATGCATTTCCAAAGAAATTTTATATGAGACAGGAATTTTTTCCCCTTGATGCAAAAGTATAATCAATAAAAGAGACACTCTTCCTAACAGAAAAAAAGGAACACAGCATTTTTAAGTGCCTACTATAAAATTTATGATAACCAACTATAGGTTACTGTCACCATGATTTCATTTAATCTTCTCAAGACCACTTTGGTAAGGTATTACTGGTCCCATTTTTATAGTGAGAGTAACTGAAATAGGGTAGTTAAATGATTTGCCTAAAAGCACACATTTATTTAAAGCAAGTGTTTCAAAGTGTAGGTGTCTAAACCAATGATCATTTCCTTTGTCTCTTCTTATATGAAAAAATTGTCTATTTAAAATTAAATTAGGGTAATTAAAATGGTTACAAATTATCTGTCGCATTTATTCACATTGGAGACAAGAACATATTGGAGCAGAAAAATGTGAACAAATTTGTTAATTGTCTTATGATTGTACTTTGAATCAAGAAAAAAAAGACAAAGTCACTCTAAATTATAAAACAGACATTCCTGCAATGCATGACTATAAGATATAAAGGGTGGTGATTTGATGTATAAATAGAAACTTGGGCTTGTATTACCAGCTTTCACATCATTAGGAAAGTAGTGGATCACATTATGGAAGATTCATATATAATGTGACATATCATTGTACTACCCAAATGCAAAGTATCTGAAAGCCAATTCAATAAGGATTCAATAATATATTGCACTTAAACCTAATGCTTGAAGAATATGCTGTGTTGATGCTTCTGGAAAGAACAGACCATCTAATCTCAGGGGTATATATTATCCACAGATAAATTTTACAGTATTTTAACAGAAAATATGATACATTGAACAAAGTGAAATGGTTAAACACATTGGAATGAAAATGCTATGGTTGAAATGTTCACTTTCTTCATTCTGGACAAAATTAGAAGCAATGGGATTACACGAGAGTATATATACTGTATGTAAATCCCATAGTAAACTCCTATTGCTTTCGAAGTATAAAAAAGACAACGTCAGGTTAAATAGAATTCAAACAATATCATTAAAAAGAAGAGTAACACAATTGGCCCCACAAGGTTCCACCAAATACTCATTTTACAATAATCAATTCCAAGGAGATTTAGGGAAATATCGCCTCCTAATAATATACTAGTGACAGCTAATCTTGTTATTGAAATAGGGTAACTAGAACTCAGCCCAGCCCAGCCTCTGAGATGAACACCCTCTTGGTCAGAATTTGACCCAGCAAAAAATGCAGCAGTGAGGAAATTTGTGAAATGATAGCTGAGTATGCAATAGACAATTAAGGAATTTCCAACAGCTGCTAGGAGATGAGATGAGCCAACTGGCAGTAAAAAGAGTTTTAATACTAATTATCATATTTAAAAGAAAACAAGAGTACCTCCTTTACTATTTAATATATAGTATTTCTCATTCCAGTCAAACATCCACTTTAGCAAAATAAAATCTGCAAGGCATTACCTAGCAAAGGTTTTACTCTGATTAAATGCCAATCAACACGCATTACCATATCTTTGGCTAAAGCCTCAGGTATGGCAGAAAGTGCAAAGGGAAATGATAGCAGAAAAAGGGTGCCAAGCTAGAAGAGCAATGTTCCTTCTTATTGTGATTTTTGTTAGATAGATAACGAACATTTTGCTCTGTAGTCTCTTGTGCTCAGAAGCAATCTAGCTATCATTATACAAATAATCTGAAAGATATTAATCACACATCATACGCCACTCAGTTTTTATTCATCCTTAACATGCTCCACCTCAAACCATGATCATCAGGAACAAATAACCCTTTCAGGCTGATACACACTGTTCTATGGAAGGTAGCTTCACTGGATGGATAACAAATGGGTAACAGCTACCCAGTGTGGCTAGGGGATCAGAACCTCCAGAAAAGCTGAGAGCTCAGGTGATCTACATGTCATAATTACTCCTCCCTCTCTCAGTATCAAGAATGAATAAAAGAATCTCTGAAGATGCTCAAGACAGAAAACAAGCAATTGTTAAGTGCCAGGAACCTTGCATATATCGTCTCATTTAATATCTCACAGCTATGCTTACACCCATTTTACAGATACAGAAATTGAGACTCAAGCAGGTAATGTATCCTTTTACATAGATACAATGATTATCCCACAAATGGTATTAATCTGCCTCCAAGTCTTATGTACCGAAGAACCTTTCATTCTTGAGGAACTCAGTAATGAAATAATGCCTGGCCAAAATTCAGAGTCATGGCAGGGAAACTGCTTACATATAGCAAAATACAATAGTCCCAGCTTTCCTCCTCTGGTGCTTCCTATCTTCTTTCTCGAATTCAGTATATATTAACTTTTGGCCAAAGGATGTCCCTCTTTGGTTTTTTATTGACATCATTTTGCTTCATTATCATCTAATTAGAATTGGTAGGGTCATTCAGAGGCACACTCCCCTGAGGAATGAGGGCAGGCCTGTGCAGTCAGCTTTCCACTTATAGCACTGACATCATCGTCAGAACATAGGACTCATAGTCCTTCTTTCATCTGGTTACTCTGGGTAATCACTAGTGTGGAGTGATCCTGGCACTTCTTGCTATAATTCTTATAATTTTTAAATATATTTGGCTTACTTGAAGTTTCCTTTAGGTATCTTTCCTTTACTGGAGATACAGAGAAATACATGTCTAGAGTTTTAGACAAATAACTAGACAATAAAGGAAACACAACATCCATTTTTGTTCACAGGCTAGGAAATGGTGGAATTCCCTAACAACAGAATACACAGCTCATATTTATAGGATGCTGAGAGTCAGCCTCATACAAAGTTCTTAGGCAAGTTCTAAAGAAAATATAGGGCTTAGTTCTTATCACTCTTCAAACTCATGGTGTAACCACTAAATCCTACTGTTCTTTTTCTCAAGCTTACACCTGGATGGGCTGCTTATTTCAGACAGAATCACAGTTAACCACACTAATTTCCACTCCACTGATGGACACTACCCCTTCCCCTGTTCCTCAGCATGTGTCTTCCTAAATTTCTTTCTATGATTGTTCCCACACCAAGGAGATCTCATCTTCATTTCCCACTCTCCCCAACCTCAAAGCACTGTCAACCTCTGCAGCCTCCTGGCCCTTCTCAGAGCAGCTGCCCTCCCTTCTCTCCTCAAAGGCCTTCTCTAAATAACTTGGTTTTTCCTTAGGCCTGTAGCTTCCTTGACAAAGGTTAATCTTTACCTTAAGTAAGACTATCTGTTGTCTTTGTGAATGTAAGATACATACTTTTGAAATGTTACAGTGATTTTCTTTTCCAGACCCCTCAAGGCACAACAGTGGGAACCAGAGCAGGAGAGGACCTCACTGTTATCTTGTTGCCCACATACCATCTCTATGAGCTGTAAATGTTAACTATCCTGTACCAGACCAACGTAAAAGAAGTATGTGTCTCTCCATTTTGCTTTTTATCCAATCCTAGAGATTTTCTCCCATTTTGCTTTCTCCCACCCGCTTAATCTACCACCAATGGATTTCATGCAACTTCCATTCACATCTCTTCCTTTTATTCAAATGTATAAAATAAGCTGCAAAACTGCCATATTCCCAAGCACTACTCAGTCCCTTGTTTCCCAGCAATTGTCGTTGGCTCAAATAAACTCATAAAAATTCTCAAAACAAACAAGCAAACAAAACCAAGAAACCTTGGCCTTTCAAGGCTAGCTCTTATTCAAGCAGCAGCTGTGGAATCATAATCCTAGCCGCAATAACAAGTGGACATGTCCATACAGAAGCACTTCACAAGTCCCTGGCACATAATGGCACTCAATATTGTCACTGTATCACCAATATTAATTAATGTAATAAGATAAGGCAGTAAATGCAAGATTTATCACCTGTTAACTAATTTGGGCTGGGTTTAATATGACTTATCAAAAACCTGGACTTTATCAAGTAAATTATTACATGCTCAGGCATTGTTTAGACCCTTCCCTTAAGTAGAGAAACTGTAAAGTCATTGTGGCAGGAGTAATAATGGCCCAAGAGTGCCGATGGCCATTAATGTTAAAAAGATATCTTTTAGTTACTTGGCACAGGCACTAGCAATTTCCTGTTTTTGGTGTGATTCCAAAACAATGCCAGTTGAGCATGTCTGACAGTCTATATTCTTCCTCTTTGTTTTATTACTATACATGTTGATTCTGAGATATCTGATATCAACAGAATAGTCCGTTGAAATTTATGCAGTCTAAGATTCTATTGATTTGAATAATAAGTTCAGATGATTTTAATGTCAGAGTTAGTGACAAACTTCCCTCATGGAAAATTGAGGCTGAAATGACTACTCTATTGCCATCTAATTTCTTACAAGATGGCCTCTTAATGAAAAAGGAAAGCTTTGGCCACATGAATATTTAAGTATAATCCAGTCTTTATGCACCTTAAAGACATGTCTTAAGGGAAAAATAGTCATGCAAACATCTCAGTCAGAAGCCAGTATAAATGATTTTATAGGTAATTAATTATCTCAGTTTATTTCCCTATGTCCATATGATCTAAGATATCTTAGATCAAGAATCAAGTGGTTGTTTTCTTAATCTTATCCTAAACACCACCATAAACACTATAAACACTATTCTTAAACTTAAAACTATAATTATTCTTAAACTATATATCCTAAATACCATGTAAACTATTCTTACACATGTGATGATCATGTTGAGATTAAAATGCTACAAACAAAATGGAGTGGGACCTCTTCACTGTTGCAAGTTATATTCCCAAGTGCATATATTTTTTAAAATATAGAATTCTTCATGAGTTTGCGTGTCATTCTTGAGCAGGGGTCATGCTAATCTTTTTTGTATAGGTCCAATTTTTGTATATGTTCTGTGGAAGCAAGTCCATGTCCATATAATTTTAAAAATTCTTTGGAATGGCTTCCCTACTAATCTCCTACTCACCCATTAAATTCATCGTCAAGTTGAAATCAGATTCACAAAGGCAGTGTATGGAACAGTGGTTAAGAGCATAGATTATAGAGCCAGAATGCCTGAGTTTGAATCCTGATTCAACCGCTTAATAGCTACAAGACTTTTGGCATGTTATTTAACCTTTGGTGCCTCAGTTTCCTTACCTGGAAAACAGGGATAATAAAAGTACCTACACCTCATACAAGTGCCTTATTATAATTGCACATTTAAAATGTGGCATGAGTGTTAAAAATCATTATCGTTACCATCACCTATCTTTACAATATCTGGGCAATTTATGTCTTGTTTCAGGAATGGTAGTAAGCAACAAATATAAACAAAAAGCCAAAATATATTAACAAGCAACACCCTACTCACACATTAAAACAAACTGACAAGAGTATAAAGACCTTATCTTAAGGGGAAAAGAGACCTAATCAAACCCTCCTTAAGTTTCTTATTTAAGTGAGCAGACAGCAAGTGAACAACATTGGGTCTTCAGGCTCAGTCATCAGCCAATGATGAGCGCTTCCTGTGTGGCTTCTGAGAGAAAACTATAGAAAACAGATTCCTATAAACCAACTGGGGTAATTTTTCATGACTTTCAGACATAAAGACAACTTCAGTTTTTTCAGACATCAGGCCAAATTTCCCACAAAATGCAATACCATTATATATAGTTGTATTGACAATGTATTGCAAGCATGATAAGGCCCAAGCCACTAAGATTTTACCTTTTGCCACCATGAATGCTAAAATTTAATTCTGATAGGTAGGTCCAATCCATACTAAAATATGTCCTGTAATTATCTCCTTCAAAGTAGACCGTATTTCTTTTGGAAATCCTCATTTTCCAAAACAACACACACACACACACACACACACACACACACACACACACACACACATACACACAGAGAAGGAATGCTGCAATAAATCACAAATTACTAACGGAGCAGGTCATGGTGGGAAGTCACAACCTAGGTACATAACTTTTTAGTAAAAGGCCTATCTTTTCCTTAAGCAAGCCCTGTCCATTCCTTCCATGCATCTAGGTTAACACACTTTTAAAATGCTTCTTTTCAGACCTCTCCTTCTAAGAAGTAAACACTCTCAAAAGAGCAAATAATCACTATCCTGTAATCCAATCAAGTGATCTTCCTTATGCTCCCTCCTTCATAGCAAATGCATAGAAGAAACTGCAAATTGTTATTCTCTGGAGCATTTGAGATCTTACTCTCTGGCATGTGTCATCAGTTTGGCTCATAAACTCATAAAAATTCTCTACAAATTTAGACATTTCCCTGTTTTTAATTGTTATTGATTTTAGAGAGAGGGAGAGAGAGAGAGAAAGAGACATCAATTTGTTGTTCCAGTTATTTATGCATTCACTGGTCGATTCTTAGATTCTAATATGTGCCCTGACTGGGGTTCAAACCCACAACCTTGGCATATCAGGACAATGGTCTAACCAACTGAATTATGCAGCCAGGGCAATACATTTCTTAAGGCAATATATATTTGCTGTTGTTTTTTTATGTAAAGTTTCAATATTTAATACAATATTTTTTCCTCAATTAACTCTAAGTCTAGATCCCTCACTCTCACATCAACCCCACTGCCCAGCAGAGCAAAGCACCACTAATGCCACCAGTGATGACATGTTCCAAGAATGATGTAAAATGCATATCATATATCAATCAATTGATTCCACATAAGGAAAGGCCTGAAGGTCTAAAGTATATAGGCCTGAGTCTAGGTTATTAATGCTTCTGAAAAGCCTATGATCTCCAAAAGTAGAATGAAAAGAAATGTCTTCATGACTAATTGATTTTCAATCCTAAATAGCATAAACTATGGCCTCACTTTAGCTCTTCTTTGTTTGCAAGCCACAATGAAATACTTTGTTCAATCATCAGGTGAATGTGAGACACATCCTTCTGTCATCATAAATAGTAGTGGCCTTGCACACCAGAAAAGGCCTCAAAAAGGCACTGATTTTATTATTAATTAAAGTCAGAAAAAGTAATTTAATGTCATCTGGGCCCAATCCAAAACCTTTGGTTTTTATGTCTCAAATTATTTGCTGTCCCTGATAGATAAGAACAATGCCAACGGTATTGAAATGGGTTGCTAAAGAACACTAGTGAGTAGCAATTCATGAAGGGTAAACTATGTGCCATCTTTTGCTAAGCAATGGGAATACAAAAATAAATAAAACATTACTTCAAAAAGTTTAAATCTAATGGGGGTGCCCTGGCCAGTGTGGCTCAGTTGGTTGGGCATCATTCTGTATACCAAAAGGTTGCCAGTTTGATTCCCACTTGGGGGCATGCAGGAAGCAGCCAATGATGTTTGACTCTCACATTGATGTTTCTCTATCTCTCCCCCTTTTCCTTCCTCTCTCTCTAAAAACGCAGTAAAAAATATTTTTAAAAAATTGTTTTAATCTAATGGAGGAGGCTTGTCCAGTTTGGATCAGTGGTTAGAGAGTCGGCCTGCGCACCGAAGGGTAGCGGATTCAATTCCCAGTCAAAGGCAGGTTGCAGGTTGATTCCTGGGCCCCAGTCATGCGGGAGGCAACCAACTGATGTGTCTCTCTCACATCAATGTTTCTTTCTCTCTCTCTCTCCCTCCCTCCCTTCCACTCTATCTAAAATAAATAGATAAATAAAAATTTTAAAAAAATCAATGGAAAAAGATCCTCGGGTGAGGATTAAAAAATAATTTAATGGAGGAAACATATGCATAAATAACTATATAATACAAGGTATTAGACAGTTATTTCAAAAGCATCTAACGGTCACATTTGGTGATGGACACATTTATCTCACTTTCATCCATAAATTATAATTAGGATGAACAGTTCTGGGGTATGTACAGCTTAGGCCAAAATAGAAGCGTGAAAGAAAGAAAGTACCCACAGAAATCCGTGTAAGCATCTAGCTCAGTCTCAAAAGATAATTTAATATTGTAGGAACAGGACCTTCCCTGGGTTCAGTTTCCTCAGAGGCACATCTCTAACTTCTGAAAGTGCTTCTTATCTGTAGCCACTAGATCTATATATACAAGGAAATTTTTTCTTCTTTGGTTTCAGACAGCCTTTGGACCAAAAAACAGACGACTGATGAAGCCTCAGACTTTGAAACAGTCAAAACCCTGTCTAGTCAAGAAGAAGAGTTATATATAAGAGTCTTTGTTTCATTTACTTCAACATTCAAAAAGTACATACTGACCATAAATGAAGTCAGGTATTGTCCTAAAACCTGGGAATACTAACAAGAATGACAACTGGATTACATTGTAGTGGGAGAGACACACAATCAACAAAGATGCAGTGCCTTAGTTCCAGAAGAAATGGAAGGTCAGAACAAGAACTCTCCCCTGGGAAGCCTTCCCCAGCTTCTGCACACTCTCCCCTTCAGCCTTGGTACTTGCCTTCTCTGTGGCTAGTCTGGGAATTACTTTCTGTGTTCTGTGGCTACTCATCTTGTTATTGGTATATAACCAGTTGGTTTTCATCTTGAGGTCAGGCACAGTAATTCTACTTATTTGATTATGCTCACTAGCAAAAAAACAAAGAAAAATAATTTTTAATCTAAGAAAAGTTGTTGGTTGAAGAATTGACAAATCACCGAAGTAATGGGAGAAAATAAGATGTGACTCTTCTCAAAGAAAATCTTACTCTTTGGAATTTCTTTCAAAAACCCACTCTCACTGGCCAAACTGGAATAGACTTCTTCCTTCTTTAAATTTCAGTTCTTTCATCTGTTACAAAATGATATAACAAAATTATAGGAGTGTTTGTGGAGCTTTCAAGGGCCCCAAGCTATTTTGGCCAGGGAACAGTTAGAGGAAAACTCCCTTAGTCCAGGGTTAATTAGGGAGAGTGCCTCATGCAAACTTGTGGGGGTTTCCAGCTGTGCAAGTCAGCAGGGTGTGGTAGGAGTAGATAATGGCTCCATAATATTGTTCTATGGGATTTTTCTTGCCATGTCAAGTCCTAAGAATGGCTTGACTATAAATAGACACAGAAGATGTCTCCCACAAAGAAAGCAACTGAGAAAATGATTAACCAAATTGAAGACTTTTACAGTACTACTCCTACAATAGTAAGTTAAATACAATATAAGTTAATTGGCACTTGATGCAAAAACAGTACTTACATTTTCATTATTTAACATTAATGCCACCACTCTTCACTGATGAGGAAATTAAAGGCACAGAGTGGTTAAATTATCTGAATAAAATCAAATACCAAAAACTAGGTATCCAGATTCCAAGAGAGTGAACCCTTAGTGTAAACAAACATAACTGGTTTATGTCTGTACGTACATTTTTCTTTCAAAGAAAGTTTTATAAGACAGAACTTTTGGACCTGATTTGTTTTGATAATTATTCCACCTAAATGTCTAATATTATCTCATCTGATCACACTCTTCACCAGAATGTTCTGATTCTACTCCAGGGAAATTATTAAATAATAAGGATGCCACAATATGGTAGATTTCACTTGCAGCAGACAGGAAACACATGAAGGGAAGGCAAACTCTCTAACAGTCCCAATGAAAAGGAATTAACAGACTGTTGCAGGGGTGGAAAAATATCTTTTCTTATTTCCCTTCTAAATTCTGAGCTGGGGCCCCTGTAAGAAGAGGCAGATTAACAAGAAAAAAGCATACGAATGTTTTTGTTACAAAGGTTTTTCTCCTGATAATCTGAATTTAGAAAGGATGGCCCAAGGAGACATCTTTACCTTCCTCTCTTTTTTTTTAGAGAGAGAGAAAGAGAAAAACATGGATTGGCTGCCTCCTGCACACTCCCTACTGGGGATCAAGCCGGAAACCTGGGCATGTGCCCTGACTGGGAATTGAACCAGGACCTCTCAGTCCATGAGATGATGCTCAATCCACTGAGCACACTGCCCAGGTGGTAAGAATTCTTTTCTTCTGCTGGCTTTTGTCCCAGGCCTCTGGAGCAAGTGGAGTGTCCAGCCTTTTACTGTCCCTTTATGATTGTTAGAATTGTCAGGGAGGAAAATTATCTTTTCTTTTTAATCTTATATATTCTCTGCTGGGGCCCTGTAACAAAAGACATTAACAAGAGAAAAGCATACAAATCTCGTTAACTGTAAAGTTTTACATGACACAGGAGCCTTTATAAGGAAATAAAGACCCAAAGAGGTGGTTAAACCTGGGCATTTTTATGCTGGTTTGATGAAGAGTGGGAAGTCCTGGAAAAATGCGATAGGACAGAAGGTATGAGCTCAGTGTAAAGTGGAGGAAATGCAATAAGGCCTGTTCATTCAGATTCCTCTTTTGAGTTCCTCCATTCTTAGAGATAATGATGCTCCTTTCCTCTGGATGTAGCGAGGACATTGCTTACAGGAGGGTTTTATGATCTGCTTTATGGAAGGTCAGAAAGTCTTTCCTGCACCTGCCATTCTCAAATTCCTTCATCTTGAAACACTCAACATGCCCAGGAGCCATATTTTGGAGTATTATGTCCTAAACTTCATTACTGTCCACAAATCACACTCAAAGATCTCTTTAAAATTTCTAAATTACTAGAAGAACCTGAAACCTACTTATACAATGAAATGTGTTCTAATCAAATCTGTTTTCCTGACCCCACCAACGTAGAACCTGTAAATGGATTTATAGCAGACTTGAAATAAATGGATGTATAGTTTGAGACTAGAAAAAGGGCCTGAGCAGATGGGCAGTCATAATCTCAGAGTTACATCCATTTGGCTGACCCTGCAAACTTGGGGAGAAAATGGTCACTTTATAAAGCATGTCCTGAGATTCCCTGGAAAGCCTTCTTTTCTCTCAAAATATCTACACATTCATGAAGGTTATCTTTCTATTAGGGGCCTTTATAAGGAGTCTCCAAGAGTCTTATTAAAATGCAAATCATTTATTTTATAAAGGTCTGTCTTAAGCTTTTAGTGTCCACTAACATATCACAAAAGTAAAATTAGCAAGTGTATTAACTGCATTCTTGGGAATTCAAGCAGGTGACCTATGATGATAGGAAAGGTTAGTGCCCAGGAAGAAAATGGCCAGGTGGGGCAGAGGACGGTAAAGGGGAGTCCTATTATAAGTAATGGCCAGTAAAGGAAGGGGTACAAAAAAAAAAAAAAGAGAAAGAAACATAAAAAAGAAAAAGTACAATTTTACCTGCTAAATCCAGTTGCCTAAGACAACCTCTGTTTCTAACCTCCTCCAGGGGGCTATTTAGAGTGTAATGACCCCGGCCTGGGGTGTCATTTTCAGTTATTAAAGAAGCAAGTACGTCTTCTGGCTCTGAGCAGCACTTGACCCAAAGGATGATGGGCAGAAGGAAGAGGAAAGGGAATTAACCAGATCCCCCGTGGTTAGAGTCTGCACACAGCAGGGCTGAAAACTATGTCCCTCCCAGCATGGCTTCCAAAGAACAGTTCTTTGATTGCAGAAGTTACTGCTGTCCAGGGCTGAGCTGCAGGGAAGGACTAAGGGCCAAAGCCAGGAGGGAAGGGAGCAGCCAGAGAAGTCCTGGACAAGAAATGTAATCATTGACACATTTGTCACCTGGTGGCATAGAGCCCTAAAATCGTGATGATAAAACAGAGGCAATGCTGGCCTAATTACCCTCTCCCAGCCAACTGCCAAAGGCCTGGTGATTCATCAAAGTCTCTCTAGGCATTTTTCTAAACAAGCCCAGCCTCCAATCCCAGTGTAAAATCCACAAGCCAGCTTCTGGGAGTGAGACAGGCAGTTGACTTTAGGATTTTTTTCTTCATCTGGAGAAACATGAATAAATCACACATCATCAAGTTTATCATTTTTCTCCTCAGAGAAATATGAAATATTATAGATCATCTCCAGTACATCAGCTTCTTCACACTCCATTAGCATGAAGAGACTATTTTTGATATAATTTATCAAACCACTGGCCTCATTTCTCCCATTTCCTTCAAAATGGAAACGCGGACACAGTGGACTCAGGCTTCCCTTATTTGCAAGCTGCCACAATCTGCCTCTACCCTGGGAGCAGAGCTAAGTTGCAGGGCGGAACTGGTGACAGGTCATCAGCCTGTGCTACACTCAAGGGGCTGAAAGGATCTAGCCAAGAGACGGGAAGGGGCTGCTTCCAGTCCCTGTAGGTAGATCCTGCTGAGGTGAGAATGTGTTTTTTGTTTTTTCTTAATGAAGAGGTCTTCTCTCTTACCAAAGTCAGTTTTCTCTTCAACCTGCCCCATCTTGAAGTGGAAAGGGAAAGGACAGCTAGCTGCCTGGTTAGTAAGCTACACGCACTTACTGGGAGCCAGAAATGTTTGGAAACTGCAAAAGAGAATTAAAACAGTTGCTCTCTATCTACTTCCTCCTCCCATTAACCGCATTAAAGTGTTTTAATGGCAAGGCTGAGAATTAAATGATCTGTTCAATTTCATATGATTATTATTTTAATTAATGAGGTCCTACTATGCTTGAGGCATTTGCCATGTGGTTCCTGCTCATAGTCAGCTAAGCAAATGTCTACCTAATTAGCTGCAATATAAGTTAGAATCAGACAAGAAGTATAATATGTACATAGAGAAGAAAGTATTTCATTGGGATCTTGAAAACTGCGTAGAATTTCAACATCCTGGATAAACTTTAGAACAGGGAAGAACTAAGGGTAAAAAAACATCATGAGGAGGCAGGAAAGAGAAATGACACTGGAAAGTTAAGGATTGAGATGTAAATAGTATAAAGACCAAAAAAAAAAAGGTGAGGCTAGCTTGGTTCTGAAACAGCAAGCTGAGGGAGTATTAGCTTCATCACACAAATAACAGGAAGCCATTGAATGTTCCTGAGCATACAGCAAAGATTAGAGCTGTGTTTGGGAAGTTAACGTCAACAGAACTGTGAAAGACTACCAAAGACAGGTGAGATGAGTGTTAAGAAAACTGATGAGAAGACTCCTGCAACCAAATTTCCTTGAAAGTCCTCTCTACACCATACAGCTGGAAGGTAAGAACCTGGTTCAACAGTCACACATCAATCATGTCAAGCTCTAATAGGTGCTCAATACAGTTTGCTGAAACAACAAATGGACATATGTGCAAGGAGGTTTGTACAAGACGATTCATAGCAGCATTATTTGTAATAGCAAAAAATTGAAAACAATTAAATGTCCATTTAGAAAACAATCTAAATGACCAATACAATAGATAAATGGCAGCATAGCCTTAACTATTACACAGTAGTGAAGAGCATAATAAAACAATTGAATTAATCTCACAAACATTCTACTCAGTTAAGAAAAAGTTGCTAAAGTGCATATATATAGTAAGATGCAATTTTTCAAAATATAAGCATACTATATAATATTTGCTGATTTGTGCATGTAGAATATGTATAAAGAAATACTAACACAAACAACAAATTCAGAATTGTGGTTATCATCCCTGGACTCTGAGAGGAGAATATAATCAAAATTACAACGGGAGCTTCAACTATACTGGAAATGTCTTACTTTTCAAGATGGTAAAGGGTATATGGATGCTCATTATATTACTTCATACCTTTATATAATAAAATGAGGATAAAGCAAAAATAATAATGAACAGTCAGGGGAATCTTGGGGGACTTGTCATATTTAAGGACACTGATGATAAGATAATCATCAGTGAAGTAGACTGGGAAAGGGCAGTGAAAAAAGGGGAGAAGTCAGACCATTGACATACCCCAGGCCTGGAAAGTGACAGGCATGTGCAACTAAAGGGCTGGCAGAGTATATAGGCTGCAGTTCATACACTTGGTCCAGACTGCACAGGGAGACAGGAAGTCAAGGCCAGTGTGAGAACTGGAGATGAGAAGGGACCACGGGACTGACTCAAGGGCAAAGGAAGGAGCAGGAAGAGCTGGTGGGAGGACCAGGTGGACCATGACCAAAGACAAAAGCAAAAGAATGGAAGCCTGGATGGCAGTCTTCCTTTGCAAGGAATGCAGAGACATATTTATTAATCTCCAGGAAAGAAAACAAGTGTGTATGTTTTAAGAAAATTCCAAAGTTGGCATTAAAATGTACTTTCCCACCTCCTCTTCTGAAATACTGAATTTTGTGCTATCATTCTTTTTCAAATGATAAAATATATTCTTCCATTTTAAGGCTCAACTGGAACAGGACAGCATGGGAAGTGAATCAAAGCAGAATAAGAACACGTCAACCTCTCATTTTTCTTCTTACAGAAATGCAATTGGATAACTTATTTTTAAAAATCTGAAGTTTATTAGGCTGGTATTTATTTTGGTTTCCCTGGAGGGTACAATTATGCCTTAGAAAGACCTGTGGCTGAAAGACTTTCACAATAAACTATTTCTATGCTTACCACATGTACCAGGAGCAGCAAAGAAAGTCTCCTTTGTGAGGCATTTTTCAGAGAGACGGCTCCTGTCCTTTTCTGTTAACAGCAGCATATGTTCTGGCATTAGAGCTCCTTTGACCACTACCTAAGCTACAGAATTACCTCATGGGAGTTATGCAAAATGATTATGTTGAGCATCCCAGCTGGATCTCAAAGAATCTGAGAATAGGAGATAAAATATCACCCTGAAATAATCTCCTTGCACAACCAAATAATTGATCCCAGCATTTGCAATGAAGGTTGCACCAAAGCTGATGGCAAGCTAGAAAAGACTAGGTCTCAGGGTCTTATAATTCCTTCTAGATCAGAAGATTTATACTAAGTTTAGTGACCAAGTTTATAAGTAAAGAAGAAGCCTTTAATCTTAAGTTTCTGCCTCCCATTTCTGTTTCTGGGGAAATTCACTTTACACATTGAGTGTGTAGGTCCAGTTCACCATTCTATAGCAGAGCCGTGGAAAGAGTAGAGATTTTCAGAAAACGTCTGCCAAATCGTCATCTGATAAAAATAATCCACATAGACACTGGAATTAAGAAATAGGTTTGAGAATCACTCTGGTCTGCCAAGCTAGCAAGTGACACACTGCTGGAGGTGCCCAGGAAAGCAGTGATGTGCAGGTGTTAAAAATGCACGAGGAGAAAAGCACAAGGTAAGATCTCTAGATGATCATAGCTGTTCCTGAAGAACCCCACTTCTGGCCTTGGGGATAATTAAAACTCATTGTTCAGGGCCTGCATAATTAACCACTAAAATCAAGGAGGAAAAAAGGTATGTTTATTTGGACTCAAAGACATGTCTATGAGAATGTGAAATATACTCAGACTCACAAATCCATGCATTTTCTCCACTAGTACAGGCTTAGCTGGGGACAACCACCCAGAGTTTAGTTCTAATTCTCTCTGAGCCATATACTGCCAAGGGGAGATTGGGGACCTCGTGTGATGGGCTTGCATTTCAAATGACTCAGGTGTAACCCATGGTGTCTAGCTGAGCCAAAGGTGGAGCCAAGGTAAACAGAAGAGAAGACAATCCAGGAAAACAAGATGGCCAAGAGGACTAGTCCATTAAAATACAGTCACAAACAACGTGGAACACAGATTAGCCCATGAGTCACAGTGGGCCGTCAAACTCTGCCCACCTGCTGCCAAGGCATTCCAAAAGGCATCCCCAAGACTTTGTTATACAACAATGGAGATTCACCAGGCCTTTGAAGGATCTGCTAGAAATCCATTCCATATTTTTAGCAATATATAGCTACATAAAAACCGGCTATTCTCCCACTTCAACAGGGAAAAAAAAAAACGCTTTCCATTAAAATCCCTTTTTATTACACCAGGAAGTTCTAAATGATGTCAGTAATGGCAAAGGAAACTGAGACAACCAACCCTCTGTGTCTTGGCAGGCTTTAAGACAGAGCTCACTCAAAAAGAGATTTCTTTTTAATTGGTATCCAAGTGGTGCTGCCATTCACATTTCTCTTAAAATGTTCTCAGGACATGGTACAAGTGGTTAATGGCACCACAGGGACACTCACTCTTCAGGGGACTAAAGGACATAATATTAGGGGTCCAAGGCTCAAAGAAAATTAATTTCTCAAAAACAACAAATAAAAGAAGAATGATGTTAGTTGTAGATGATCAAGCAATCAAACACAAACCACTAACAGGGAGAACTAGTGTACAGCAGCTATGACTTGAAGAAATTGTGTACATAGAGAGAGATGAGATCATTCCAATGCAGTTCAAATAGATTTAACACAAAAAGAAAACAAATCCTTGCTAGGGGTGGGGTGGTATACAGGAAATTTACATCTCTTCTATATATGAAAATTACCTTTCGTGGAGAGAAAGTACCTTTCCTTAATGACATCCCAGGCCAGAACCTGAATTTGTGTTATAAGGTTCAAATCTCTGCTCCCTCAGTTATCACCAGCCTCAAATCTTCTGAGTCTCAATTTCTTCATTTGGAAAATGTCGGTAATAAAATCTACCAGGTAGAATTGTTTAGAAACTACACGACATAATATAAACAAAGTATTTAATCAAATAACATGCAAAGCCCATAGCCAAAGTCAGGAAGTCTGGATCTCCTCTTCCGTACCCCTACACCTTGAGGAATCACGGCGTGGTGGTTATGAGCACAGGTTCTTCTGGCCATTCAAATCCCGGCTCAGCCAGCTACCAGCTATGTAACCTTAGATTTCTAAACCTTTCTAAGACTCAGTTTCCTTACTAGAAAAATGGAGATGGTAATAGTGCCTCCTTGATGAAGTGGCTGTGAGGAATAATTGAGTTATTACCTAAAACATGCTTAGAACACTGCCTGGCACACAGTCAAAGCTCAATAACTACTAGCATGGATCATAGTAATTATTATATATGAAATTTGGAAATTTATTGATAGAGGAAAAATATCTCCTTTGAAATTTTGAAAAACTAGAGACAAAGCATTTATTTAATCAAGTCAGACCTTCTAAGCATTCTATGTCTCCTGTGAAGACCATGATATAATAATGATATTTTGCATCAGTACTACACTTTTCTTGGTTTTTCAAATGTGGCTAAAGCACTTTTTATTTCACTTTAAGAAAAAACACTGAGAAACATTTCAGATAAGCAATTTTTTATTATTAAAAGCAACTTCCAAGGTATGGATTGACAGAAGAGTGAATCCAGCCCAACTTTCCATATGACTCTAGTTTATATCCATTTCTCGGTACAGAAAGAACTGCACTCAAATATCATGGCCCCAAGGCTCTGCAAAACAATCCATCATCAGAGAGAGATTCAATTATAATTGTTAGACCATGATCTCTAAGGCAAAAATACACTGAATACATTATAGAAAGATTTTCGAGAACAAGTATATGGAAACAAATACGCTTTTTTTGAAGAATGACCCAAATTTAACACCACTTCATTCCAGTTAACAGTTTTATTGTGTTATCTTTTTTTTTTTTTTTTTTTGGTTAATCCTCACCAGAGGATATTTTTTCCATTGATTTTTAGAGAGAATGGAAGGGAGGGAAGAGAGAGAGAGAGAGAAACATCAATGTGAGAGAGACACACCAATTGGTTGCTTCCCACAAGCGCCCCAACACCAGGGCCAGGAATCGAACCTGTAACCCAGGTACATGCCCTTGACTGGGAATCAAACCTGGCCCTTCGGTGCAGAGGCTGACATGTTAACTACTCTCTCTAAAAATCAATGGAAGAAATATCCTCAGGTGAGGATTAACAAGAAAAAAAGGAAGACCAAGTATTATGAAATGGTATGGAAAACCAAGCTGGGTTAACTATTTCTGGGAGTTCAAATCTTGTAATAACATTTCCTTCACGCAAGCATTGCTGAGAAAAATAGTAATAGTGGTTTGGACAGGCAAAATCATTGCCATTTCACAGAAGAAGAAACTGAAAACAAACACCAGAAAGTTGACCTTTTCTCTAGATTTAGTTGTTTTTGAGCAAGTGTCAAGAATGTAGATCTAAGACATCCTATCCCTGGCTCCAGATGGTAGACAGTGAGACTCTACATCTATGGCCAATGGGTAATTTTCAGGTAACTACTTGGACTCCACAGAATATCAGAATATGCCAACACTCTGGCCAGTTCAATGAATCCTTTACCACACCACACACAAGGAAATAAAGAAATCAAAATATGTGATTGGGTGTACTTTGCAGTAAACTAGATGTTCCATCTCACCCTAATATCCTTTCTCCCTTCTAGAAGCTTTGGAAGTTTGGGGGGGAAAGTTTATAAATTGTGATGAATTTCATGGGCCAAATCCAATGAACTAAGTTAAAGTAATCATTTCTCATTTATTAATCGAGTGCAATCACAACAATTATATTGTAGATATCATAATAATGAAAGCAAATGCAATTTGCTTTCAGTAAACTTTGGCAGGCAATAACATTTTCTAATAAAAATACAGCCAGGAAAATAGTTTATGGTGTTGAGAGAGATATTAAAATGTGCAAAAATGCACAGAGGAGGAAGGCATTAGATATACATATTTTAAAGTTATTAAAAACTGAAAAATATAAAGGTGAGATTAATGTTACAGAACCTCTCTGCATCTCTAGAAATGAAGGGTTTAGGGTATATGAAATATCTTCAGCTCTCAAGGATGTACTACAACTAGCAGGAGAACCTCTGCATTGAATCTGAATGAGTAATGGGCTGAGAAGCAGCAGATAAAATTGAGAAGGAAAGTAAAATTTCCCATGAAAGAACATTCTTTAATTATGAAGAAGGTTGTCTGGGATTACCCTACAGAAATCTTGCAAATCCTACTCTTTATACCTGGGTAAAATGAGAGCTACCTGGAGAGCCGTTTTTTCCTGCTTTACTCTCTCAGGTCCATAGACACAAAAAGACTGAGAATAGAAAAGCAACAACATCATGAGACATTCTGCAAATGCTGGGAACAGAGGCAGAGGCCAAGGATTCAGCTCTAGTAAGCCTCTTGGCTTCCAATACTGTCGCATTGTGTGTGCTGAACAGAGGGTGCTAGGAAAGGCAAGGGGAGAGTGGGGGAGGCTTGGTAGGAAAAAAAGGTTTGCATCACAAAGCAACAGCAATGAGGAGAAACTCATGGCAGATGGGGAAATTCTGCAGTTATCTGACTCCTGAAAGGTAAAAAAAAAAAAAATGTGGTCCATCTAAAAATCTCTGAGCAAGAAAGAAAGGGGGCAAAAACTACCAGAAAAAACAAAAAAAAAAAAAACTTGTTTATAATAAAGACTACATTCTGTAGCAATTTCCTAGATTCCTGGGGTTAGAAATCTAGATTGCCAATGGATAAGTGAGCCTTAAAATCACATCCCTGCTGACAAAAATTCATTTCTTATAACCGTCTCCATTTACCGGAATGCTGAATCTTTCCCATGGGGAAGGAACAAATGAAAATGTTATTTCTCTGCTCATGAACTCATACCTTTCTGTCTGCTTTTCACTGTTGGCAATTTCATTCTCCTCCAAATTTGACTAAAGCCCGTGACCTGAGGGAAATAATGTCTATATAATAATCTTCTGAAACTCTAATTCTGAGTCATGTTTTTTTGGATGTTGCCTCGCAGTTTATGAAAATTGCACTGAGCTATGAAATGTAAGTGATGTGATGTCTCTGCCTAACATAATCATTTTGCTGGTGAACATGTTGCAAATACTAATGAAAAGGAGGCTCCCACAAAAGCCATGAAAGCTGGTTAATGGCAACAATCTAGCAGCAGTGGCCCCATCTTCAGTGCTGTTCCTCATATTCCTCTCAGAATAGAACTGCAAAGGGTAAGAGACAGGTGGTCCAAACACAGTCAGGAAAAAGGGGAAAGGATTCACTTCTATTGTGATCCTTCCCTTGTCCCTACATGCCTGAAATCTCTGACATCAATTCCTGCAAGCCTGGGACAATAACATGCAATCTGACAGTTTGAGAACAATGGTGTACTGACTTTCCACTTTAAAGAAAACCTCAGCCCTGGCCGGTTTGGCTCAGCGGTTAGAGCGTCGGCCTGCGGTCCAGAGAGACCCGTCGGTTCCCGCTAAGGGCACATACTAAGGGTTGCAGTTTGTCCCCAGCCCTGGTTGGTCATGCGGGTGGCAGCCACTGGATGTGTCACTTTCACATCGATGTTTCTCTCTCTCTCTCTTCCTCTCTCTCCCTCCCACTCTATCTGAACAAAAAAATGAAAAAATGTCCTCGAGTGAGGATAAAAAAAAAAAAAAAAGGAAACCTCAAACTTGAGACAGAATCAGTTATCTCTTTCAGTGAATTTGGCCATACAGTGTAATTAATGAAACTCTATGAGTGCGGGTGACTATTGTACCTGGCAGTGGATCCTACAAGGCTGAAATTTCCATTCATCATTTGGTGAATTTAACACAACCAAATGTAATTAGGATTATTATTTTAATTTCTCTCCAGCCCTTACAATCTGTTCAATGTGCAAGTGAAGGAATTATATAAAGAATGTTATAAAGATAACTTGCCCTTAGTATATTGGATCTCAAATAGAAAGATCTTTGAACATAAAATTCTGTGATCTGTGATGCCTGTGTACTTACCATTACTACCAAAAAAGAGACGGCAATGATATAAAATATTAAAATTAATACTTAGTTATCAAACTGCCTTTTGAGGGATGAAAGATGAAATGTTTTGTTGTTGTTTTAAATAGAAAGCTTTGATATTTGAAATCTTCTCTCTTCTTCTGATTCTCAGGAAAATGAGGTGTTTAATAGTTTCCCATTTTCAGCAAATATTACTGCAATTGTATTTGATTCTTGAGACTTCTTAGGGAATGATGCAATGTTAGAAAATTAAGCGCCAAATAAAGTACTTGTTAGAAACAAACACATATGTGATGTTACTGCCTATGACATACCAACCCCCATTTAACTAGTAATACTAGAGAAAATAATTAGCAAGTATTACAATCAAATGCAAAATCATATTCCTTAACATTTATTGTGAAGATTATTGTATATATTGAAATCAGAGATATCTAAATGAATCCTGAGCATCATAAATTACTTGACTTACACTGAACATATTTTACACAAACCTCTCCATTCTATAACCATATGGCACTCATAATTTTAAAAATTAAAATAAAAACATTAAAGTCATGACTGGAAAACCTTCTGAAGGCTTTGGGTGGTAGAAGAGTGGTAGTATAATTGTTTTCAAGAAGGATAAACAGTAGTTTGTCATAAGCTTTTTAGCAGTTCTCCAAAAACAACTCATTTGAAGTACTCAATGCAGAAATAATATTTTTTCCTTAAATTAAAAAATCCCTCTGATTTGGAGAAAATTTACAAATAGGCTGGCCCATGTTTGCTACTCATCAAAATAAACCCTATGCCCTGGGCCCCAGTTTTATATCCACCTCATGTTATTAACCTAAATCTGCCAAGAATATCTAAACACTCTTGTAAAATGAGAATCTTTCACTGGGATTATGAGTGTACCAGTCTTTTGAAATCTCTATCAGCTTAGTAGGGCTATAAATTACAAATTCAATTATTCTAATTTACCCTTAATTTGAAGAATTATTCATACTTCTGAGAAGGGGAGCTATTATTATGTCAATTATGAACATGAAAACTAAAATAGTGTTCTTTTCTATAAGAGAACACCTTTTATTTGGGGTAACCTCATAATAAGGTTAATGATGAAAAAGTATGGTCTACTATTTAGGGCAAAAACATTATGACCTCAACAGTTGCTGATTCAAAATATGTACCTCTAGGAGTAAAATGTAAAAGTTCACTCACTTGCCAGCCCACAAAGATATTTTGATTCCTCATTAGTAAAGAGTTATATCTGTCACATTAAACCTAATAAAAATTTCTAAATACTCCTCAGATTTTTCCAGACCCAGATTTAGACACATATTGGGAATTCATTATTTTACTGCTATTGTACTATGCTGTTCTGCCGAAATATACACCCAAATTCTGCTTCTTTAAAAGCAGAGTAGGCCCTGGATGGTGGCTCAGTTTAGAGCATCATCTGGATAGGCCAAGGTTGGGTGTTCGATCCCTGGTCAGGGCACATACAAGAATCAACCAATGACTGCATAAATAAGTGGAACAACAAACTGATGTTTCTCTCTCTCTCTCTCTCTCTGTCTGTCTCTCTCTCTCTCTCTCTCTTTCTTTCTCTCCCTTTCTCCCTCTCTCTCCAATCAATCAATAAAAAACAAAAGTGGAGTAGAACTTTTCACCTTTTATTTTCACTGGTTTACTGGGTTGTGCCTCTTGATAACATCATCTAAATCTTAATGTTTTCTATTCAGGGACTTAAAACTACTGGGAGTGCTTACAAACACAATGAGGAAGGCCCCTGGCTCAGCTAACACATGGTAAATGCTTCTTGACAGACTGATGGGTCATGTATCTTAAGCACCAATGCACACTTAAACCCAACAAGTTCAATCACAAAATGTCTAATAGTACCACTGCAGTGTAAAGCTAAAAGTAGATTCATGGCAATTATGTGACATTTTTACTAATATTTCTGAAGGCTTCAAGTATTATTTTTTAAGCTTAATCACCTGTCAAGTTTCAGATATTTAATTTTATTTCAGGAAATTACATTCTCCAAACAAGCTATATGACAGATTATCTGCTACTTAAGCCAAATGTACTTAAAATATATTGTGTACTCTACTACTACAGATCTGAAGTGAATATAATTCTCATTAATTACATATGTGTGTAGCACACGCTATATCTCTACATATTTTTAAATGCCTAAAAATAAGAAAAAATTTTAAAAATTAAATAATATTTTTATTTGTTCTTTGAGCTATGAGTTATTTAGAAGTCATGTAAATTCCAAATATCTGAGGTTATTCTAGGTATCATTCTGTTACTGAGTTCTAGTTTAATTTGGCTTTGGTAGGTGAATATAATTTACATAATTTAAGTGCCTTTATATTTATTGGGTTTACTTTATACTTCAAATTATGGTGTATATTAATAAATATTCCAAGTGCATTTGAAAAAATCCTATATTACTTGCTGAGGGGAGAATTCTGTAAATGTCAACTGAGTCACTGTGATCGATAGTATTACTTAAGTATTCTATAACTCTCCTAAATTATGTTTACTGGTACTACCAGTTGCTGAGAAAGAAGTATTAAAATCTCTAACTAAACTGGTATATTTGTCTAATTCTCCTTGAAGTTCTCTTAGTTTTTGCTTTAGATATTCTGAGGCTCTGTTATTAGGTGCATATGCCTTTAGCTTTCTTGATGAATTCTTCTTTGCTTTATCATTATATAGTCCTGATAACATTGCTTGTTCTGATGTATATTTTTTCTGATATTAAATATAACCACTCCACCTTTCTTTTATTTGGACTTCACATGATATCTTATTTTTGTTCTATTAAATTTTAACAGAGCTATGTCTTCATATTTAAAATGGTTTTCTTGTAAACAACACATAATTAGGTTTTGCTTTCTATCCAATTTTATAAATGCTGTTTGTATTTATTTTAATCCTCACCAGAGGATATGTTTATCAATTTTAGAGGGAGAGGAAGAGGGGGAGGGGAGAGAGAGAGAAAGAAGGAGACATTGATCGGTTGCCTCGATGGCATTCCAACCAATGAGCCACCTGGCCAGGGTATATAAATGTTATTTTTAAATAGACCATTTATATTTAATGTAATTATTGCTAAGGAAGGGTATGTACCTATCATTATATTCTTTAAAAATGTGTCCCATCTGTTTTTTCTTTGTTGTTGTTCTTTTTTTTCTTTTCTCTTTCTTTTTTGTCTTCCTTTGTTTTAGTTGAGCATGTTTTATGATTCTATTTTGTTGCTTTTATAAGCTGGTTAAATATACTTTTTTGCTTCGTGTTTTTCCCCAGTAACTTCTCTACAATTTGTAATATATATCTGTAAAATATCAGAGCCTACCTTAAAATTTTATTATATTACTTCACTTAAAACAGTATGTTGCCATTTCTTCCCTCCAGTCCTTTGTGGCACTGTTGCCAAAATTTTACTTTAATATGTTACAATCTCCACAATGCAGTTATTATTTTTGCTTTAGACCAGATCAAAAAATAAATATTTAGGCTTTGAAAGCCATATATAGTCTCTGTTTCATATTCCTTGATTATTGCTTTTTTTTTTTTTTTTTTACAACCCTTTATAAAACATTCTTAGCTGTTAGACTGCACAAAATAAGTCAGAGGTAGCATTTAGCTCATGAGCTGTTTTTTGTCAACCCTTGATCTAATCTCCTTTCAAAAGACTAAAAGTGAGATGAAAATGTCTTTTATATTCACACTAACATTTTGGGTGCTCTTCACTCTGTTGTGTAATACCAAATGCTCCATACAGCATAACACTCCTACCTAAAGAGAGCTTCCTTTACATTTCTTATAGTACGGGTCTGATAGCAAATAATTTTCTTGACATTTGTTCATCTGACAAAGTCTTATTTGCCTTCCTTTTTGAAAGATTATAAAGTTCCAGATTGAGGGTTGTTATTTCAGTCCTTAAAAAGATGCTGCTCCATTGTCTTCTGGCTTTCATAATTTCTGACTAAAAGTGTGCTATACTTTTATCTTGCATATACCTCATTATGCAATATTTCTTTTGATTTATTAATATTTATTCTGACTGTAACTGGTTTTTCTTTCTTTTTGGAAAATTCTCAACCATTATCTCAAATATTTCTTCTGCCTTATTTTCTTTCTCTTCACATGTTAGATTGTTTGATACATTCCGTAGTAATATGTTCTGGTTTTGGATGCTCTGTTTTTTATTTCCATCCTTTTTGCTCTGTTTCAGTTTGGAAGACTAGTTTATCCTCAAGTTCACTGATTCTGTTTCTACTGTGTTCAGTTTGTTAATAAATCCACAGAAAAAAATTTCACATATGATATTGTGTTTCTCGTTTCTAGCATTTCCATTGGACTCTTAGGTATAGATTCCATCTCTCTACTGAAATTCCTCACTGATGTATGTATATTGTGCACCTTAGCCTTTAGAACTTTTAATATAATAATAATAGTTATTTAAAAGTATTTGTCTGAAGTTTGAACCTCTAAATCAACTCTTGGTTTGGTCCTGTTGACTGCTAAATTTCTTGACAATAGGTTTGATTATTTTTTAATTTGTGTGTCTGTTGCATAATTTTTAAAATTGAATTCCAGACTGTGAAAAAAACTGAAGTAAATAATATTTGCCTGGAAATGGGTAAACTCTTTCAGACTATTATTACGGGGGACTCGGTAAAGTAGTTGAATTGGGTTTGTGTTTTGTTTGTTAATATAATCACTTTCAATGCAGCACAGGATGAAAATTTCTCCTGTGACAGACTGCTATGACCTAGTTCTTTGTGAGAGTCCTAAAGTTCCAACATTGAAGACAACTGAGGGTCTGCTTATGAGAAAAACATTAAAAAAAACTTCTTTTTAAAAGCCATCAATCAAGGAACATTCTACAAAACACCTGAACAGAACTCCTCAAAACTTTCAGTCATTGAGCTTCCAGTCAAGATGGCAGTGTAGGTAAATGCAGTACTTGGCATCTTCCCACAACCAGATCAAAACTACAACTAGACTTCAGAACAACCATCATTCAGACCCACCTAAAATCTAGATGAATTGGAAGTCCCACAACTAGGGAATTAAAGAAGAAGCCATATGGAGACTAGTAGGAGGGTCAGAGATGTGGAATGGGCTGGTCCCACACTCGTGTGGCGGTGTATAATCAGGAGGGATATGTTGGCTTTGGAGGTCCCCCTAAAGAGTGAAGGATCCCAGCCCCACACCATACCACACAGGTCAGGGTTCTGGTGCCAGGAAGAGAAGTCCCCATAACTTTTGGCTGTAAAAACCAGTGGGGATTGTGGCTGAATGACAAAGAAACCCCTGGAGTCCAAGGCAGTTCCTCAAAAAGGGCCTGCACATGGACTTACTCAGACTCCCTCCCTCTGAGCTCCAGCATTGGGGCAGCAGCTTAAAAGAAACCAGGGACATAGAGGGAAGAACTAAATTATTTGGCATCAGGGCAAGAGCTGGAGGAGGGTGGCTCTTCCATACAGTTGTCCTCTCTTTCCTCATGCTTTGGACTTTCCTAAAATCTCCCCAACGAGCAGCATCTGGCCTTTGTGTACCCCCTAACTCTTGCTAAGTGGCCCCAGGTATGGTAGTCACAGCCTGTCTTGGTTCACAGCATGGTATGTCCTGAGCACCCCTAAGCTCAGCACAAGTAGCAGCCAACTACAGATCACTCTGTAGCTCGTGCTGGATAACCCCAGGCAGGGCACAGTCAGTGGCTGATTTTGCACCTCCCAGAAGGCCCCAGAGCCAGTACACCTGGTAGACAGCTTCAGACCACACTAGATTACAACCCTACCATCTCCATGAGCAACACACTCAAGGGGGAAAACTTGGGGACCACCAAAGCCCCAGTGAAGCAAGTGCTGCTCCACAGGGTCAACTCCTGCATAGCAGCTCCTCTGTAATAGTTGCAGCTAGTCCTTGCAGCTGATTATCCTGGGGTTCAATCTCACCCAGTGATGCCAACAGCAATCAAGCCTCAACTACACCCAGGACAGTGCACACAGCCCACACAGGGGTGCACCTACAGCACCCAGCTCAGGTGACTGGGGAGGCTGTACCACTGGGCCCTATAGGATACTTACTACACAAGGCCACTCTAACAAGCCCAGGAGATGTAGCAGCTCTACCTAATACATAGAAACAAACACAAAAAGCATCTAAAATGTGGAGACAAAGAAATATGTCCCAAATGAAAGAACAGGAGACATCTCAGAAAAAGAACTAAATAAAATGGAGGCAAGGAAACTAATAGATACAGAGTTCAAAACAATGGTTATAAGGATGCTCAAAGAACTTAGTGAGAACTTCAAGGAACTTAGTGAAAACTTCAACAGCATCAAAAAAGGCATAGGAACCAGAAAAAGAACCAATCAATCAGAAATGAAGAATACAGTAACTAAAATGAGTAATTTACAGGGAATCAACAATAGAGTAGAGGATGCCGAGAATCAAATCAGTGATTTGGAATATGAGGAAGCAAACAACAATCAGAACAGCAAAAAGAAAAAAGAATCCCAAAATATGAAGATAGTGTAAGGAGCACACAACTTTGGATTATGGGGGTGCCAGAAGGAGAAGAGAGAGAGCAAGGAATTGAAAACCTATTTGAAAAAATTATGACAGAAAATATCCCTTACCTGATGAAAGAAATAGACATGTAAGTCCACGAAGTGCAGAGAGTCCCAAACAAGATGAACCCAAAGAAGCCCCCACTACAATACATCATAATTAAAATGCCAAAGCTCAAAGATAAAGAGAGAATCTTAAAAGCAGCATGAAAAAAGCAGTTAGTTATCTACAAGAAAGCTTCAATAAGACTGTCAGCTGATTTCTCAATGGAAACTTTGCAGGCCAGAAGGGAGTGGCAAGAAATATTCAAAGTGATGAAAAGCAAGGACCTACAACCAAGATTACTCTACACAGCAAAGCTATCACACCTGAAGGTCAGATAAAGAGCTTCCCAGGCAAGAAAAATCTAAAAGGGTTCATCACCACCAAACCAGTATTACATGAAATGTTAAAGGGTCTTCTTTAAAAGAAGAAGAAAAAAAGATAAAAAATATGAACAATAAAATGGCAATAAATACATATCTATCAACAACTGAATCTAAAAATCAAAACAAACAAACAATCAGAAAACAGATTCATAGATACAGAGAAAATGTTAAATGTTGCCAGATGGGAGGGGGTTGGGGGAATAGGTGAAAAAAGTGAAGGGATTTAGAAGTACAAATTAGTAGTTACAGAATAGTCTTGGGGGTATAAAGTTCAACACAGGGAGTAAGGTCAATAATATCCTAATACTGCGTATTGGTGTCATATGGGTATGAAATTTTTCAGGATGATCACTTACTAAGTTTTATAATGTCTAATCACTGAAGTATACATCTGACACTTAAATAATATTGTATGTCAGCTATAATTATAAAATAAAAAATAATTTTAAAAAAACTTTCAAAATCATCAAAAGGAAAAAACAATGTAAGAAACTATCTCAGTAGAGAATTCTAGGGAGATAAGACTAAACATATAATATTATATCCTGGAAGAGAAAAAGGGCATGAGGAAAAAACTAAGGAACTAGAAAGAGAGTATGAACTTTAGTTAATAAAAATGTAGTAATATTGGTTAATAAGTTGTAAAAATTATCATACTAATGTATGAGGCTTACGATAGGAAAACTAAGTGGTATGTATATGGGAAATCTCTGTACTACCTGCATGAAATTTTTAAACCTAAAGCTATTCCAAACTTATTTATTTTAATAGAAGTATCAAAACGTTTTTCTCAGTGTTTGTGATCCACCCTAAACTTACAGTAGGCCCTGCATATAAGCATTATAGGGCATGTGGGTATGTGTGTGGGTTAACGGGGAAAGTCTCTCTCCATGCTCTTGCCACTCCTCCAGCAGTAGACTACCACTGTTTATTTCCTGGTGTAAAGCTTGTAATGGGGGAGGGAGGTTTCTCAGTCTTCTTGCTCCAGCCTCAGTCTTAATCTGACCCTATACACCTGAGATTCAGGAGTGGGTCTTTCTCAGCATTTCTTCCTCTCCTCCAATGGCAGGAAACCACTGCTTCCTACTCAGTTAAGGGTACAGAATGTGATCAGGTTCCCTGCTCTTCCCTACAACCCTTCCATAGGGAAACCAAGATCTTGACTATCTCAGCCATGAAGAAGTTTCATGCTCCTGTCATAGGCAGCCAACCGCTACATTGTATTAGTGAAGAATGCTGGGCACCATGATGTTTTCCAGTGGAAGATGGTGTTAACTCAGTGTCATTCGGGGGGTGGGGGGGCATGTATGCATAGCCATCCTCTCACAGTAGCTGATTTTTGTGTAGGACTAGAAGGGTAGATGGGTTTCTTGCCCCTCCCCAGGGGCATATGGCTCTTGCTTTATATAGAGAGTGGGGATGACAGAATAAAATCTAAATACCAAATTCCTGCTTCAGTATCAACTGTGAAAAAAATTTTAATAATCTTTCTCTCAATCTCTTTGAACCTAACATTCATTTTTGGGATCAATGTACCTAGCACCAGTTTGGAAAATAATACTTGCTTAGTTTCTGCATGCTAGATTTAATTCTATTAACTCTCTGAGCTCTGGAAAATATCACACTGGGTGTTTAAACACATAAACTATGCTGAACCATTCTAGTCTCAGTTAACTTATCTAGACCAGGCCATGAAATGGCTGTCCACAACTCCTCTGTATAAATCCTCTCCCTAACCTTATTAATTTTCACTTGCCAGTTTTGTCTGACTATCGCACCAAAGGCAGATACTTCTAAAAAACAAGCCTGTACCCTGGCCCCCACCCTACACAGGATAACATTATGGTAATTAAAACCCGAGTAAACATAGCAGTTGTATATCAGTCTGACCAAAAGTTAACACTGAAAATCTCTTCAGAAAGGGTAAGATTTAGGCTGATAAGCTAGCTGCACCTTTTTTGAGTGTTTTTCTACTATGTAAATCATTTATAATAATGCTACATCATTTTTAGAAAAATATTATTTTCTTGCCCTGGCCTGTGTGTGGCTCTGTGGTTAGAGCATCGGCCCATGCAACAAAGGGTTGCGGGTTTGATTCCCAGTCAAGGGCAGGTACCCAGGTTTCAGGTTTGATCCCCAGCCCCAGTTGGCAAACGTGTGAGAGGCAACCAACCGATGTGTCTCTCTCACGCCAATGTTTTTCTCTTTCTCTTTCCCTCTCCTCCCTCCCTTCCACTCTTTCTAAAAATCAATGGGAAAAAAAAAATATCATCAGGAAAGGATTAATGAAAAATACAACATTTTCTTTAATAACACAATTCAGGGGCAATAATCAGATTGGGAGTCACTTGCCTCTGTTGACAGTAGCAATCACAGAAAGTTTGAGAAAATCTAAGAGTTCACACAGTGGGAGATTCTCAAAGAAAATGACAGCACAAGAACCAAGTAGTAAAAACAACATAGAACTTTAAACTTCATACTCAGAAGCACAAACTGAAAGTCCTTTAGTTCTCAAACCTTCTCTAAAACTGATCCAGGATGTGAAATTTGACATTGCAGATTTCTTTTTAATAAAAACTATTCCCTTAAAAAAAATTGTCCTCAATTTTATATTTTTCTCAGATCTTGTAATACTTGGCATTGATGTAATCATAGGTTGTCATTCTTCCATTCAAAAATCAAGAAATGAGTAACTTATTCTCCTAGTAATCCTATGAAAGGGCATGTCAGTAACTATTTAGAAGGTAATGTATTTAGGAAACTCCCTTCAATAACTACTCCAGCTGTATTTTTCTTTGACAGGCAATACTGCCCCTGTGATTCCTTTTGGAAAATTTTGTAAAAAATTACACCATGAAGCCACTGGATGTCACTGCAGGTTTATTCAGTGTTACCCACTAGGGTTTAAACTGGGCTATAAATAAAGGAACTCTTAAAGCTCTCTAAAGGGATTGTGAAGTCAGTTGTCAGGCTCTCAGGATTTATAGGTATAACACTAATGCACTGGTGATACGTAATATGCCAATACTAAGACCTTCTATCTGAAAATTCTTGAACTAGAAGCTTGAAGAAAAGGTGCAGAACAAGTAAGGCTAACAGATCCAGTGGCCAAGTATAAGAGTAAAGGGCAACAAGCCTAATCCTAACAGTCAAAGAAAATGAGAAATATTGTGAGTGCAAGTAGACATTAAAAAGTCAAACATGGTGATCTGTTCCCTAGAAGGTGAGATTTTATAGCAATGATAAAAGCAAACCTAAAAAAAAATCCAAACACATACACACATGGGCACATACACACACACACAATATTAATCACAGAAGAGCCGGGATCCCCCTAGAAAATTGATGTAAGTGACAGAACATGCCATTTATACCAGCTGCATACTTAACATAAAATAAAGACTGTAACACCTGTTGTATCATAAGCCTTGGAATTTTCAGTGGAAAAACATGAACAAGAAGAATTTCGGAAATTATTCATTAAATAGGCACAACACATTAAATAGGAAATGCCAGAGGTCCCCACAGAAGTCAAATATTTAGTTTTACTTCTGTTTTCTTCATAACATCTCTCTAAACCTCCAAAAGTTATTAAAAGACTAAAAAACAGGTCTTACTATTCAAGAAAAGTGAGAGATTTAAATAAAAATAAATGCCTAATTCTCATGGAAATAGAAGTCCATGGCATTAGTTTCAGCATCACTATGTCAGGAATACACAAATTCTGTTTCCATATTGATTAATTCCAGCAGGGTTGAAATTTGCATGCTATTTACAATTATTCCTTCCACAAATGCCTTCGTTTAGTTGTATTCTGAGCTTGGCATGACAAGATTATTGCAAATCACAGCCTCATCAAAGAAAAATCTGCTAAAAAAGGAAATCACAATTTCATTGCAAATACTGGAAAAGACAATGATTGCTTTAGGAGGAATAAACAGTTACAGATAGCTAGTACATTATTCTTCAATTCACCAGTGTCAGACATCAATGAAAGACCTTTCACAAATGTTTTCATGCTGATGTATAAAGCACAGTTCCTGACACTGACAGCCACACATAGAAAAGTCAACTGTAATATGATGTATTTGGGCGATAAAATGTTGTTAGAAAGCTTACAACAATGTGAAAAGAAAAACTTGTTTCTAAGGCCATCTTTTCTGAGTGTCAAATTTAATCACCTATGCCAGCTAACAAGCCATCAAAGACAATCTATGAGGCTAATTTGGGGTACAGTCGTCCTTCACCACTTTGCGCTTTGACTTTCGTGGCTTCACTCTATCGTGGTTTTTCCAAATATTTTCAAATACTATATTATATTTGAAAAAACCATGATAGAGTGAAGCCGTGAAAAGTTGAAGCGCGAAGTGGGGAGGGACGACTGTATAAATAAAGAATCCTACTTCGCGGAAATTCATTTATCGCGGTAGAGCCTGGAACTGATTACCGCGATAAATGAGAGCTGACTGTAATTTGGAGTTGTTTAATGAGTCAGGAGTTATTCTTTCAGTTGCTAGATAGGACAGGGGTCTCAAGGTCTGGGCGGTTCTTACTAAATGCTATTCTTGCTAAATGTTAAAATGTAGCTCAGTATTTTGCAGCTGCAGCTACAAACAGGATGAGCTTGAAGGGAACTCAACTGGGTAAGTGTAGCCAACTGCAAAAGAAGAAATCAACATGTAATTAACCAAATAGGGTATATAAGCAATGGCTAAGCCTTCCTTTCCTGAATGGTATCTCTGGCAGCCACATCTCATTCTTGAATAGAACACCCCAAGTAGGAATTCCTTGAGTTTAATAACACAATGAGCCTTGAAGAAAGTAAACTCTGACAAAGTCCTCAAATCAAGAGTTCATGGCCCTGGCCCGGTGGCTCAGTTGGTTGGAATGTGGTCCCAATGTACCACAGTTGGGGGTTTGATCCTCGGTCAGGGCACATACAAGAAGCAACCAATGAATACATGAATGAGTAGAGGCAAGGGATCAATGTTCCTTTTGCTATCTCTCCCTTTCTCTCTCTAGAATCAATCAATAAACTGAATTAAAAAAAAAAAAAGAGTTCACACACACAGAATTATGGTGAGCAAAGACCTTTCTGTAGGAGGAAAATCTAGCATCACTGGGTAAAGCAGGAGGGTCATCAGAATCCAGGCAGCTTTCTTTTTATGGTGGACTACCTTTCTCAGGTGTTTCAGCAGCAACATTATGGTCTCTAAATAACTCATCTAAATATATTTGGCCATCAAAGATTTCAACAATATAACACACTATTAAATTAATAAATCCTCTTCTATAAAGGTAAGAGTACAAACAATATTTGGTAAATATCACTTAAATTATAGGTATTGCTTAAAAGTCACATATAAAACTTATTTTTTGGTTAATAAATACAGAAAAGACCAAACTAACAATCCTTTGATTAGATGGAAGCTCTGAGGTAACTGGTAAGCCACAAGAAATGTCCTATCTATAGACACCCAATCAAGATGGCAAAACAGCAGTGGACATACCACTAAAACTAATAGTGGGTAAGGAACCACAATGACATCATTATAAATCCCTCATCTTGGGGAACAGAATAAACAAAATATTATGTCTGAACAATAATAAAATTCTATGTTCTTCATTTGTTATACACTCATATTATGAATTAGTGAAGCTGACTGAAAATTGCGAAATATTTAAGAGATACCTGGATTAAAATGTTCACTGACAATTCATATACCATTGTTTCTGATAAATAACATGGTTTGTATATTTTTTAAGTTATCTGGTTCCTCCTTGAAAATCTGTACTAATTTAGTATCCAAACATCCCCAGCATTCCGTGGCACTGCGTTTGGGAACCATATATGCTATAATAAAAATTACTGTCCATTTGTAATGTTATCAGCTAAAACCTGAACTAATCAGAATTTTACTATACTACACTACACACTAACCGGTGTATTATTCCCATAAAATATTAAAAATTCAATATAAAAATTGATCTAAAAAGTTCTATGTTCTATTTCTGCACTACAATCCTCAAGTTTCTTTTGAAATTCATATACTCTTTTTGTTTTGATTGACAGAAATTCAGAGACGTTTAACCACATTAATTTCACACTGAGTTTCACACCAGGGTCCTGCCAACATTTTGGGACACCCACATAGAGTGATCTAACAAGTCGCATGAGCTAGCAGAGAGAATAATAACTGCTTCAAATGTGTGTGGGATTCAGCAGGATAGAAATCATGGCATCCTCCAAAGATGCCATATCGCTTCTCATGCCAGATGTCCTTGAAACAGCCATAAAGAAATGGAATCTCCCAAGATATATTCTAACAGGGCCACAGAATCATCTATGTTCTGAGAGGAAATGATTAAAATATGATGCAGGGTGATAATACAGCAAAAGCAATCAAAGGACAGCAGAGCAATAAATAATAAAGAAAGCTGTTTATCCAGAGTTTTCTAAAATTATGCTTTGGTCCAAAGAAATATGTAATATACTCTCACTAATAATAATGAGGGGAATGTATCACACAGATAGACCATTATTTGCATATTTATTGCATTTGATCCAGTCAGCTCTACAAGTCCTCTAGGTAAATCACACAGAAATAAGAACCTCACAAGTTTAACACATACATTACCACAATTTATCACTTTTTTTCCCCCTGAAAAGGAAATCCCACTCATGGACCTATATGGAACACCAAACCACATTGATAGTGCAGGCTGCTCCCCTGAGCTCCAGACTCTCACTCCCACAGGAAAAGTTTCCTTTGACATCCCACAAGCCTCTAAAATCAACATGTCCAAAATGTAACTCGGTGAACAAGTGGACACAAGTACATGCTTTTGACCACTACTCACTACCTCTCTTGTGGATCACACAGCACTCACTTGGTTGAAGAAAGCAGATACAATGCTGTTATCCTGGGGTCTTCTCTAAGCTCACTGCCACGTATACCCAGTGACTTAGTCCTGTTAATTCTATACCCTAAGTATCTCTAGAACTGTTCTCCTTCTCTCCCAGTAGCACTGTCACTGTAATAGTTTTTTTTCTGTAACCTTTTTTGCCTCCAAACTCACCCTTATAAAGCCTTCTACCACAATACTACTGAGTGAGCTATCTCACACACAATCTCATTACTTCCCTCTGTTATTTAAAATCTTTCAGTGGCTCTCTGTCACCTTCATTATAAAATGCAAACTCTTTAACAAGACTAGTCAAGACTGTGTCCTGGCGCCTTCCAAACCTCATTTTTGCAGTTCCCATGCATTTCAGAAAACTTGTAGGTCCCTGAAAGTATCAGGCCCCAAGCCTTAGGCCTTTTCCACATGGTGTTCCATGGAATGCAACCCCTCCCCAACCATTTAGTTATCTGGCTAACACCCACTCCCTTCAGACATCACGCCAGAAAGCTTCCTAGTTTGTGCAGTTATATTCTTGAGGGACATCACACTCATATTATAATTGTTTGCTTCAGTATTCTCCCCCTTCCCTCCTATCACAAGGTCATGGAATCATTCAGGCAGCTATTTTCAAATTAGGTGGGTTCCACCAAGTGTCATTTTCAAAGTCCGCATGGGCATTCCAGTTTAAGAATCTAGCCCTTAAGAACAGAGGCTATATCTTTCATTCCCCTAAGCTGAGACTTTTCAAAGCTTGAATCATTACAGGCTCTAAAGGAGGGCGGAATGAATCAACTAGCAAAGAAACAAAAAAGACAGAGAGCATACAAAGAAAAATACAAGAGGATGACACCATAAAAGAAATGAATGCTGGTTCAAAACAAAGAATTATTTAACAGAGAAGAAAGAATACTAAGAAATAGCGAGTACTTAGAAAATTGTAAAACAATGCAGTCAGATTAAGTACAAATGTTATATTAATTTACCCTACTCATTTTCCCCCCAGATTATATGGAGGACCTTTTATGAGACAGGGGTGCAAAACTGAGAAATTGTTCTCCAAGTATACAAATGACCAAACCAAACAGAACAGACATAAATGGAAGCTAAGAGAATCTTGTGGAGTTATAAGAAATCCTAAGAATCCTCAAGTATACAACCAGAGCACGGTATGGAGCTCCACAAGAGGTCTGCTTGCAAAGATTCTTCCATGTTAACCCACCTAAAGGCCAAAGACTTAACTCATAAATCTCTTGGCTGCCTCTGAACCCAGTGATTCCATGGAGAGGTAGAAAGAGAGACTCGACTATCTGAAACCCTACTTCACAATTCTGTCCTCACAGGAGGGCCCAGAGAAAAGTCCTCTCTTCTATCCAGCCCACAGCTGCCCCCACTGCACGTCACTTTCTAATTCCCCATAGCAGAGCACTCTGGGAAAGCAAATGCTTTGGCTCCAATTTGATAGGCACAGGTGGCACCACCAGCTGCAAGTAATTTAGCTCTGACTGGCATTGCTACATCTTTTGGACTTTACATACTCTCTGTCAACAAAGAGGACTATGAGGGAACAGGAGCCAAGAAGCACAGACAGTATGAGAGGGTCAAAGGTGATGTGTGAGAGAGGGAATGACATTCTCAAGGAACAGGTTCATTGAGGTTGTCATTTGTGTTCATTCTTCTACAAAAATGGCTAGATGAAATTGTAGATAGAGACAATCAGGTCAGACATTAGGCCATTATTATCCACACACCAGCAGACAAAACCAGCAGGATGCTTCAGATGTCCCTACCAGGCCAGAAACTGATATCACTCCCTGCCTGGCAGATGGCAAAATTCTGGGTTGAGGTTCTGTTCCAGGTGCAAATGATTCTTCCACAAATGAGCCCACACTGGCTCCTCTCTTTCCTCCAAAAAGGACTGGTGTCCAGCCCCTTTCTTTCTGAGCTCATGAATACTAGATCACCCTAGTAAAGCATAATCCCAAGCTTCATTTTGGAGAGTGCAAGCCCAAGGGAAAGAATAGGAGTTGGGCATCTGACAAGCTATGAATTTATTATTTATTTTCCTTGTGGCCCCTTCCTAGGAGCCTTTCACGGTTTCTTAAAAGTAGGAACCGGACTATGAGATTTTAAGACATGCTTTATTCCCAAATCAAAATTTCCCCAGTGTTGAACCGATGGTTTTTCTTACTTTTTACCCAAAAGCTGAACAGGCAACCATGCTACACGAGAGACAATCCCAACCTATCAGGGCCACCAAGTAAGGCCACTATCTAGTGATATTCCTGGGCAAACATGATTCCAAGGCTCATTTCCGTAGAGACTTCCACTCGAAAAGAACAAAACCAGGCCGGCAGCAGCGAGTGTGCTTATGCTATCAGATGCTTTCTCACCAAATCTGGAAAGCAGGTCCCCAGAGGGCCTCCCACAGCTCATAAAGCTAACCCATCCATCAAACATGGAGTGCTATAATTTGATCCAAGAAAGCAATTATCAAATGTACCCTTCCAATACTAAAAGGAAAAAAGTGCCAACCAACCACAACCAGAGATCCAAGTGAGTTTCACTCTGAGGCCGATCCAGTGGATCTCATGCCACGTTTGCCCTCCTTCCTGGTACTATATTCTATGCTCTAGCCACCTTGCTATCCTCAGTCAAACAGAGCTGATCACAGTTAAGTGATGGTGGTGTTTTTTACAACCTTTACAGGGTGATATGTAGTCTCTGAGAAAAAAAAATAAAATGCTAAATGTTTTTGTATTCAAGTAACCTAACAGATAAAGTTAAGAAGAATAAAAATAAATGAACTGGGTTTCACTGCCTTCAATACTTTAGTAGCTTTTAGAAATCATTTTACTCACTGCTAACAATAAATAAACAACAAAACAATAAATATCTAAACAAGTTTTCTCTTCATAAAATGTATCTTCAAAATACATAGATTTGCTTCTTAGACCTGGTCATTCTCTCACAGAATTCCTTCCACTCAAGTGAAATGAAGAAACTGTTTTCCCTTTTTTCCTCACCCATTTTTGCTGGCATACCAACATTCCACCCTCAAAACCTACAGAAATGCTCGCCTGATGGACACATTTTTCCCCAGGAAATGACAGCGACATAGGTAAAAGGTGATTTGGATAGACTGCTGTGTCACAAATTGTCAGGATCTGATTTAGAGACCTTGCTTTTGTCAAGAAAGACAGTTGGATGTCTGCTTTAAAGAAGTACTGGGAATATTTTCATCAAAAGTTTGAATTGAAAAACAGTAGGAGGTAAATATCTGAGATGTTGCCCAGAAAGACTGCTATATCTGTGCAATTACCATTAACAGAGGACAGCAGTAGTTCAATGAAGTAATTCAATCTGGTGGCCTACATTTTATCAGACAGCAATTCTGAGCTCTGGCATAAAAGGCTGCCACAAAAAGGACTGGGCTCTTTGAATGCATTTTTCTCTCCCCTAATTCTATAAAAACAGGATGTCTTTGCTTCATAAGGCCCAATCATTTATCTCTGAACATTTAACAAAGGACCATGAAATATTTTCTGATGGAAATATGCACATAGACATTCTTCAGAGTGATTTTATATATTTAATTGTCTGAGATAGAGAGATATTAGGATGCAATACAGGAAGATAGGAGAAGATGGAAACAGATCCCAAGACAACACAAACAGCGGGGAAAGAGTTTCAACATCTTCTAAAAAAGCTTTATTAAAGTATGATGCTATATAATAAACTTCACATATTTAAAGTGTACGATCTGATAAATTTTGACATATGAATATATCTGTAGAACTTACCACAATTAAGATAAAGAACATTTCAATCATCTGCAAAATTTTACTCACATCACTTTGTAATCCCTCTATCCCAAACCTCCTTCTCTATGACTGCCTCTCCAGGCAACCACAGATCTTTCTGTCACTGTAGTTTCAATGGCATTTTTTAAAGCATTTTCTATAAATTAAAATATATAATATGTGCTTTCTTCTGTGTTGCTTCCTTCACTCAGCATAATTATTTTGAGATTCATCCAAGTCATTGCATGTATCAAGTTTTTTCCTTTTTATTGCTGAGAAGTATTCTATTGTGTTTGTGAATATATCACAAATGCTCATTCATTCAACTGATAATGAACATTTCAACCATTTCCAATTTCTAGAAATTACAAATAAAGCTACTATGAACGCTCACATAAAGT
Organism: Tadarida brasiliensis; assembly: GCA_030848825.1. Lineage (NCBI taxonomy): Eukaryota > Metazoa > Chordata > Mammalia > Chiroptera > Molossidae > Tadarida > Tadarida brasiliensis. Next base: position 100,180,260 of record CM061258.1, read on the forward strand.
CTTTGCATGGACATATGCTTTCATTTCTCTTAGGTAAAAACCTAGGAGTTGAATGGCTAGAACACATGGCAAATATGGCAGTTTTTAAGAAACTGCCAAACTTTCCAAAGTGGTTGTACCATTTTATATTCCCAGCAGCAGTATTGGAGAGTTTCAATTACTTTATATCCTCACCAACACTTATGGTTATTCATTTGCAGCTAGGCCATTTTAATAAGTGTGTAGTGATAACTGTTTTCTTTCATGGCTAAAGATGCGGATAATCTTTTCATGTGCTTATTATTGTCTGTATATCTTCTTTAGTAAAGTGCCTATTCAAAAATTTTGCCCTATTTTGAATTAGATTGCTGGTTTTCTTATTACTTGGTATTGGTTTTTCTTTATATATTCTGAATGATTTTTTTTTATCTCATATATACTTCACAAAAATTTTCTCATAGCCTGTGGATTATCTTTTCATCTTGTTATAATTGTCTTTTGAAAGATATACTCACTGGGTATAAAATTCTATATTGGCATTTTTTCTATCAGTACTTTAAAGATGTTGATCTGGTGTTTTCTCACTGGCAGTTTTTTGTTTTTATTTTATCTGACAAGAAATCTGCTGTCATCCTTATCTTTGCACCCCTACACTTAGGTTTTTGTTTTTTGTGTGTGTGTGTTTGTGTGTGCGCGCGTGTGTGTTTTTCTGGCTATTTATAAAATTTTCTTTTTCTCACTGGTTTTGAGAAATATGATTCATCTTCATTTTATCCTTTGTTTTCTTGTATAACATTTCTTCATGTTTCTTGGATTTAGATCTGTGAGTTTGTAGTTTTAATCTGATTTTGAAATTTTTCAGATTTCTCCATATATTTTTGTATCCTCTCCATTCTGTCCTTTGGGAAGTCCAAGGACATTTATACTAGGCCGTATGAAGTTGACACACAGCCCACTGATGCTCTGTTCATTTATTAAATTTCTCTATTTGCTTCACGTTTCATTTTAGATTAGTGTCTATTCATAAGACTCTAAGTTCACTGATCTTTTCTCCTATAATACTTATCTGCTGTTAATACTATTGAGTATTTTTTCATCTCACAACTTGCAGTTATTATTCATAAGTTTAATTTTAAGTGAATTTTATTTGCATTAGGTTGTAATATCTGAGTCTGAAAAGGAATGAAGTGTGTTAAAATCTTACCAAAAATTGTTCAGTTTTGATAGGCTTTTTTCCTTATAATTTTGCCTAAGACTTCTTCTATTACCTTGTTTTACATGCCACAAAAACCACCCAAATTGCCTTCTTGGGTACATGATTCTTGCTATAAACTCTCATCAGATTTTTAATTTTTAAAAATTAAAAGTGATTGATTAACCACAGCCATTTTAATTCTCTGCAATTTACACATAGTTTTTTGTCTTACTTTGCTGTTTCTTTGAAAGCTCTGCATTCAGTACCTGGCTAAACCAAAGTTATGGACTTCAACAAAGGCAGACCGTCTCATAGCCCCACGTAAAATGGTACTTCAAGTAACTAAGACTTCAAAGAGGAGGTTCTTATGTACAGGCTTCTGATGCATTGCTTAAACAACTGTAAGACCAGACCAGTGGGCTGAGTCAGGATTTCCACAACTCTTTTTAGTTGAGAAGCAGATGAATTCATGAGATTGATAAGCCGAGATCCAGTGGCTCAATAATGAATTATACAAAACTGTCTGAACTGATGAGGGCTCATCACTGGTTGGTTTGTTTGGAATATCATTGATACTGGTTTTTGTTTGTTTATTATTTTTTTATCCTCACCCAAAGACATTTTTGTATTTATCGTCAGATAGAGCCGGAGGGAAAGAGCAGGGAAGAGAGAGAGAGAGAGAAACATCGATGTGAGAGAGACACATCAATTGGTTGCCACCCACACGACTCCAACTGGGGCTGGGGACAAATTGCAATCGAGGTACATGCTCTTAGCGGGAACTGAACCTGGGACTCTCTGGTCCATGGGCCAATGCTCTAACTGCTGAGCCAAACTGGCCAGGGCTCACTGATATTGTTTTAAAGTATTAGGTGGACCGGAAAGTAATGTTGTTTTTTTTTACATTAACTTCAAACAGATACATTTTTAACAAGTTTTCATTTTTAATCAGTGATGTAATCACCCTCGTTATCAACAACCTTTTGCCATCTAGTGTGCAAATTTTCAATGCCGGATCGATAAAAATCAATTGGTTTTTGAGGAAAATATCTGGAGATGGCATTTTGGACATCATCCAAATTGTCAAATTTTTTGCCACTTAGAAAATGTTGTAGCGATTAGAATAAATGGAAATCCGATGGCGCAATATTGGGCGAGTATGGTGGGTGAAGCAATACCTCCCACCCCAATTCATTAATTTTTTCCAGGGTTTGTCTTGCACAGTGCGGTCTTGCATTATCGTGTTTCAGAATAACGCCTTTTCTGTTGACAATTGCTGGGCACTTTTCAATTAAAGATTGATTTACTCAATCCAATTGTTCACAGTAAAGGTTTGCATTCACAGTTTGTCCAGGTTTCAGCACTTCAAAATGAACGACCCCGCGGATACTCCACCAAACACACAAAAGTGCCTTTTTGGGGTATAAACCTGGCTTAGCTGTACTTCGTGGCAATTCATTCGGAGACAGCCACTGCCTTTTGCGTTTGGATTATCATAGAGGACCCATTTTTCATCTCCAGTGATCAAGCGATCAAAAAACGCTTCTGTGTTGTGCCGCTGAAGCAATAAGTTGCATGTGGTGGACCGGTTAGCTTTGTTTTCTTCAGACAGATTATGTGGGACCCAAACACCTGCTCTGCTTACTTTACCAATCTGCTGCAAATGTTCTTGGATGGTCGACCAAGGTTGGTTAAGAGTGCCTGACAGTTCTTCGACTGTCTGACACGAATTTGCTTCCACTTCTGCCCTTAACATGTCATTACTTTAACGACATTACTTTCTGGTCCCCCTAATACTATTTCATATATATATAAAGAAGCTATTTCTCTTTCTTCAGTTATCTATGATCTATAACAATGTAGTCAATTTTGCTTTATATACTGAAATAATTTTATTTAAAGAGAGAGAGGAAGGGGAAGATATATCTATATCTTTAAAGAGAGAGAGAGAGAGAGAGAGAGAGAGAGAGAGAGAGAGAGAGAGAGAGTTGTTGTTCCATTTACTTATACATTCACTGACCATGGATTGGACCTGCAATCTTAGTGTATCAGGATGATGCTCTAACCAACTGAGGTACCCAGCCATAGCTAAATTGAAATATTTTTTAAGTGATGTCTTAGTTTCATTGATACCTTGCCCCCAGAATTCAGAAACTCTCAGTCTTCTTACTTTTATTTTTTTCAATCCTCACCAGAGGATATTTTTCCATTGATTTTCAGATTGAGTGGGAGGGAGGGAGGGAGGAGAGAGAGAGAGAGAGAGAGAGAGAGAGAGAGAGAGAGAGAGAGAGAAACATCGATTGGAGTTCGATTGGTTGCCACCCGCATGAGCCCAACCAGGGCCAGGTTCCAACCGAAACCAAGGTACATGGTTTCAAACCCATGACTCTGGTTTGCAGGTCAATGCTCTAACCACTAAGCCAAACTGGCCAGGGCTCAGTCTTCTTACTTTTTATGGCTATATAGTTAGTTGCATAGGTTCAGTAAGAACTGATCTTCCTATTTACCAGGATATGCCTGGCCAAATTCTAAGATATTCTCTGAAATGCTGTATTTATGATTGATGCTCATTTAATAAGATATGTTGAGAAACTTGTAAGGAATTAAAATTGACTTTATGGTCAGAGAAAGATAAGTATAACAGGATCTCACTTATTTGTGGAATATAATGAACAAAATAAGCTGATGAACAAAACAGACCCAGAGACATAGAAGTAGGGTTCAGACTGACATACCTCAGAGGAGTAGGGCTGGAGGGAGGGAAGAGATAAACCAAAGAACTTATGCATATAAGCATAACCAATGGACACAGACAACAGTGCTGGGGGTGGGGTGGGGATGAGAGGAGGGTGTTAATGGGGGAAAAAGGGGAAACATCTGTAACAAAAATAAATAAATTAAAAAATATATAAAATTGACTTTATGTAGCTATTATTACTTATAAAACCTTCCTAGAAAAAGTAGCCTGGTAATTGGGGCTTACAGGGTCCAGCAGTACATATTGGAAGAAAGATTACTTTCTGACAGGCCACCTTGGGATATTTTGGGAACTTAAGAAGAATGAAACTTACCCAAATATACAAATATTGGAAGTGGTAAAAATAGTTTGAGTTTGGCTTTCCAGCCTCAAGACAGCAAATACCAAAGACTTCTAAAAGTGCAGTATGGGATTCTTGTAAAACCTTCCAACAAAAGTGAACTTAAAAAGGCTGTACTCGTGCCAGGTCAGTGTGGCTCAGTTGGTTGAGTGTTGTCCCATGCACCAGGACATTGCTGGTTTGATTCCTGGTCATGGCATATGACCAGGTTGTAGGCTCAATCCCCAATAGGGGGCCTGCAGAAGGCAGCTAATCGATGTTTCTCATCGATGTTTCTCTCTCTCTCCCCCCTCTCCCTTTCTCTCTCTGAAATCAATAAAATCATATATTTAAAAGGCTGTACTCATGTAAATAATTTAATGAAACCAACCTTCCTTTGAGACTATTTATGATCAAATTGGGGAAATTTTGTGCTTCATAGGAACACGCTGCATCATCTATGGCACACTCTTCAGCATTAAATTTTTCTGATTCCATGGGAGCTAATTTCCAACTCCATAAATTGCAGATACATGATAGCAATGCAAAATAACTATTGTCTATATCAAGCAAATTCTGTCTTGTCAGGTAAAAATTCAATTGATTTCCCTCAAAGCCAGCTCTGTGTGCACACATTAATTTCAATATTCCTCATCTATAATTGTGTCTGTTCTTGGATTCTCCATTGAATTGGTTACAGCATCTGCTAAGTTCCATCATTATTAAATAATATGTTTAAGTTATTTTGCCCTACCTGGTTTGGCTCAGCAGTTAGCACATCAGCCCGTGGAATGAAGGGTCGTGGGTTCGATTCCAGGTCAAGGACCCGTACCTGGGTTGCAGGTTCGATCCTCAGTCCCGGGTGGGGTATGTGGGAGGCAACCAATCAATGTATTTCTCTCACACTAATGTTTCTCTCTCTCCTCTCTCCCTCCCTCCCTTCTACTGTCTCTAAACATCAATGGAAAAATACTCTTGGGTGAGGATTAACAACAACAGCAACAACAAAAAACATTTAATTTTATAATGTACGGGAGTCATGATTTTACCTTAGCTTTGAAAAGCATCTTTTAACAAACTCATCAACTTCACAAAAAATTTTTAAATATGTTTTTATTGATTTCAAAGAGAGGAAGGGAGAGGGAGGGAGAGATAGAAACATCGATGATGAGGGAAACATTGATTGGCTGCCTCCTGCCTACCCCCTACTGGGGATCGAGCAACCTGGGCACGTGCCCTGAACAGGAATCCAACTGGGTGCATAGGTTGATGCTCAACCCCTGAACCACACCAGCCGGGCAACTTTACAAAACTTTAATGCAGTGAAACCTTAATATAACGGACTAATTTGGTCGAGTGGTGTCCATTAAAACTGAAAGTCCATTATATAATAAGGTAGGTTTTCCAAATGCGTATGTTAAAAATTGACAAATTACTTAGTTTACCTGTTTTTATTTATTTAGTCACATTTGTGTAATTAAAATTAAGTATGCATGAAAGATTAATTTCACAGAAAAGTTTTCTATATGTATTACAGTAATTTAAAATTTATATTGACTAGGTCTAGTAAATGAGTGCATTCACCAGTGAGTAAACAAATGGTGGCTGGGGCATGGCTTAGCTCACATTGGAACATCTGGGGGCACACGTTAAAACTGCTGCAGAAAGTCATGCCAAGAGAATCAATTACCACGCACAATGCTAATCATTCGCTGAACACAGTTTATAAGTGGTGACTCTTGATTTTAAATATATAGACTAAAATTGTAGATATGCAACACATATTTATGTCAGCGAAATTACTACAGTGTTTTTCCAACAAATAGCCTATTAGCTAAAATTTGTTAAAAAATAACAGTAAATCAGTAACAAAAAAGCATCTGTTAATTTAATTAAAAGCAAACCTTGCTTAAAGGTATTTAAAAATGAACAGTATGTTAATTTTCACATATGACACACAGACCTGCAATTTTGTCCGTTAAATTGAGGTCTGCAAAATCGAGGGTTTACTATACCCTAGGATTTTATTTTTATCTACAAAAACCCTTGGACTATTTTCTTATGTTGAGGGTGTTGCATTAGAACCCCTTGTTTGTTTTAATTCTATGATGCCTTCCTTTCACTCTCACAGGGAAAATATTAGTCACCAAACAATGTTTAGATTCCAAAGTTTTAATTTTGTGCAAATGTGCATTATATCCAAAATTGAAAATTAAAAAAAAAATTAGTTTGGGCAGTCACTTTCTTATACATATGTATACATGCACACTATTAAAATTTTAAATAAAATTGTGTCACCACTCCAAAATTGCACACTACCTTTATCCAGGCTCCGAAACTATGGGTGATCTTTCTAAGAGGCAAAGGTTTCTTCCAAAATATTAAAAGTGAGTTGTGTACATACAGAAATACAGAGCACCTGGTTTCACGATTTTAACGGAAACCCTAGAAGCAGAAGGCTTTATATGTGACAGCTTAAATGCTTGTGATTAAACTAATCAGCAGCACAATGACCTCAAATGAGCTTAAAAGCACTATAATACATGTTTAGCAATAACTGAAGGGTTCTTTTATTTTTCAGGTTCACGTTTTACAATTTTATCACGTTATCTACATGGGGGTAGGGTTTGGAAAGCAGAAAATAGAGAAAAGGAAAAATACATAAATAATTTCATTGTTTCAAAAGAGCAAATGAACCAAGAATGAGCCTATTGCTGAATAAAGGAAAACAATAAAATGAGTAAAAATGTAATAAAATTAGTTTGATTAATGGAATCAGGGATAAAATTATTAAACAAACTATCTTTGCTGAAAGAAATTTTATACACATAGAAATTGACAGTTTTAAAAAATGGATTCCATTTCCAAAAATGTAACTTAATATAATCAAAACTCATAGGGCAATTTTCTTAAATCAAGGAGTAACTGGACCCATAAAAGTATTTCTAGTAACAACCAATGCAGTCTCCTTCCTGCTGCTCTCCCTAATTATGAAAGCATCCTACCCAGAAAGTAATGAAAGTCTTTACATAAGTATGACAAAATAATGATGTGGCAGAAAAACAAGTAAAATAAAAGGTCAGATTTAATAAATATCTAAATGAGTGCCAGAAAAGTTATACTATAGTAAGAAAAGAGAAATGCAGGTAAAAAATATACTAACACAAATGTGCCTGTAATTAAATCAAGTGGTAATTACAACTGCCGAGGTTACTATCATAATTACATTATGTGTATGTACAACTAAAGTCTATGAACATGTGTTGGGCTGACTCCTCCAGAATCTCTTGAGGAGCTTGTGGGTAGGGGGCCTGAAAGTGATAATTTTGAAAGTAAAAACCTTCCCAGGAAATAGCACACTTCTAAATAACACATGGGTTAAAGAAGAAATCTCAAGAGAAAATTTTAAATAGTTTGAACTAAAAACAATGAAAATATAACTGATAAAATTTGTGGAATGTAGCACAAGCAGTGCGTAGAGGAAACTTTAGAGTACTGAATGTATACATAAGAAAACAAACAAAAGATCTAAAATCAGTAATCTAATGCTTCCACTTTAGGAAAATAGAAAACAAGAGGAGTTTAATACCAAGTAAGCATAAGAAAAGAAATAATCAAATTAGAGTAGGGATCAATAAAACTGAAAATAGGAAATCGATAGAGAAAAATCAATAAATAATACCAAAGCTGGTTTTTCGAAAAGATCAATAAAATCAATACGCCTCTAGCCAGGCTAACAAAATAAGAGAGAGAAGACACAAATTACTAATATAAGAAATGAAAAAGGGGACATCATCACAGATACCATGGACATTAAAAGGAAAATAAAAGAATATGATGAAGATCTCTATGCCACAAATGTGATAACCTTGATGAAATGGGTCAATTCCTTGAGAGATACAATCTGTCAGAGCTCACACAATAAGAAATAAATAATCTGAATAGGCCTGATTGAATTGGTAACTAATTATCTTCCAAAAGAGAAAGCACCAAAGCCAGATGGGTTCACTAGTGAATTCTACCAAATACTTAAGGAAGGAATTTTACCAATTCTCTACAATGTCTTCCAGAAGACAGAAGAGAAAATACTTCCTAACTTATTCTATGAGGCCAACATTACCTTAATATCAAAATCAGACAAAGATGTTAGAAGAAAACTTCAGATCAATATTGCTCATAAATATAGATGCAAAAATTCTCAATAATATATTAGCAAATCAAATCTACCAATATATAATATATATATATATATATATATATATATATATACACACACACACACACACTACAACCAAAAATTTATTGCAGAAAAATAAGGCTGGATAAACATTCAAATATCAATTAATGTAATCTATCACATCTGCAAGCTAAAGAAAAAATATCACATGATCATATCAATCGATGCAGAAAAATATATTTGACAAAATCAAATATCCATTCATGATAAAAAAAAAAAAAGAAAACTGGGAATAAAAGGAAACTTTCTCACCTTGATAAAGAAAGTATACAAAAAGCCTACAGCGAGTACCCGGCTGGTATGGCTCAGTGGTTGAGCATTGACCCATGCACCAAGACGTCGCCAGTTCGATTCCCGGTCAGGGCACATGCCCAAGTTGTGGGCCAAATCCCCAGTTGGGGGGCATGCTGGAGGTGACCAATAGATGTTCTCTCTCATCGATGTTTCTATCTCTCTCTCTCTCTCTCTCTCTCTCTCTGTTCCTCTCCCTCTAAAAATCAATAAAGAAAAAAAATTAAAAAGAAAAAAGCCTACAGCTAGCATCATACTTAATGGTAAGAAACTCAAAGATTTCCTGTAAGATCAGGAACAACACAAGAATGCCCCTTCTTCCCACTGTTATTCAACATAGTACTGCAATTCTTTGCTAATGCAATAAGACAAGGGAAAAAAAAGGTACACAGATTTGGAAGGAAGAAATACAACTGTCTTTGTTTGCAGATGACATAATCACCTATGTAGAATATCTGATAAAACCCTCCTGGTACTGACAAGCAGTTAGAGTAAAGCTGCAGAATACAAGATTAATATACAAAAGTCAACTACTTTCCTACATACTAACAATGAACAAGTAGAATATGAAATTAAAAACACATGATCATTTGTATTAGCATCCCTAAAAATGAAATATTTAGTTATTAATCTAACTATATATATATTATAAATTTATATGAGAATAACTACAGAACTCTGATGAAAGGTATCAAAGAAGAACTAAATAAATAGAGAGATATTCCATTTTCATGGATAGGAAGACTCAGTATTATCAAGATGTCAGTTCTTCCTAATTTAATCCACAGATTCAATGTAATGCCAATCAAAAGCCTAGAAAGTTATTTTGTGAATACTGACAAACTGATTCTAAAGTTTTTTAAAATTTAATTTATTGTAGTGAAATTGGTTAATAAAATTATATGGGGGGAGTAGGGTTATAGTTGTAATACAAATAAATAATACAATAATTAACAAATAATACAAGAATAAACTGTGTTTCACATACAATTGTAAACCTACTTTTGCCGCACCTTAGGTTCCAAGTGCACAATTCTATTATACATCATCTGTATACTTTATTGTGTGTTCACCACCCAAAGTCAAGTCTCCTTCCATGACCATTTATCTCTCTTTTACCCTCTTCTACCTTCCCCCACCCCGATTTGCTCTGGTAATCATCATACTGTTGTCTGCACCTAGAAGGTTTTCTTTTTTTTCCCTTCTTCTTCTTAATACTTTTATTCTAAAGTTTATATGGAGAGGCAAAAGACCCAGAATAACCAACTCAATTTTAAAAGAAAAGAACAACACTCAACTACTACTATTCAACTTTAAGACTTGTAAGTATCAAGGAGTACACTTATTATAGTTATAACAACCATGACACTGTGGTGTTTCATACAAATCAATGCAACAGAATAGCTAGCTCAGAAACAGATACATATAAATATAGTCAACTGATCTGAGACAAGGGAGAAAAGGCAATACAATGAAGCAAAGATAGTCTTTTCAAAAAATGATGGTGGAAAACCTGGACAGTCACATATGAGAAAAGAAAGTGAACTTAGTCACAGACCTTACATCCTCCACAAAAATTAGGCAAAATGTATCAAAAACCAAAATGTAAAATACAAAACTATAAATTTACTGGAAGATAACATAGGTGTAAATCTAAGTGAGCTAATATACAACACTAGCTTTTTCAATAAAACACCAAAGGCACAATCCATGAAAGAAATAAACGATAAACTGGACTTCATTAAAATTAAGAACTTCTGTCTATGAAAGACAATGTCAGAAGACAAGCCACAGACTGGGAAAAAAATATTTGCAAAGGACACCTTTGATAAAGGACTATTATCCAAAATATAGAAGATCTCTTAAATGTCAATAATAAACAAATGAACCAAATTAAAAATTGAGCAAGAAACCTGAACAGACAATTTGCCAAAGAATTCATGCATATAGCAGGTAAATAAAGAGGTTCAATATCACATGGCAGGGAATTGCAAATTAAAACACCAATGCAATACTACTACACACTTATTAAAATGATCAAAATCCAAAATCCTGATAATACCAAATATGAGTATGGATGAGGAGCAACTGGAAATTTCCTTCACTATTTTTTGTTTTGTTTTTTAAATATTTTTAATGTTTTTTAAAATTGATTTTTAGAGAGAGAAGACGGGAGAGGGAGAGAGAAATAAAAACATCAATGAGAGAGAAACATTGATTGGCTGCCTCCTGCACGCCCCCTACCCGGGATCAAGCCTGCAACCCAGGCATGTACCCTGACCCGGAATCAAACCAGCAAACTCTCAGTGCATGGGTACATGTTCAACCACTGAGCCATACCAGCCGGGGCTCATTCACTGTTGATGAAAATGCAAAATGGTACAGCCACTTTGGAAGAATGTTGGGCAGTTTCTTACAAAACTATACATGCTCTTTCTATAATATCCAGCAACTATGCTCCTTGGTATTTATCCATATGAGCTGGAAACTTCTTTCTATACCAAAACTTGTACACAGATATTAATAGCAGTTTTATTCATAACTGCCAAAATTTGGAAGCAACCAAGATGTCCTTCAGTAGGTTAATGTATAACTTGTGGTGCATCCAAACAATGGAACATTATTCAGTACTAAAAAATAAATAAAAAGAGTTAAAACGAGTTATCAAGCCACAAGAAGACATGGAGGAATCTTAAGTGCATTATTACTAACTAGTGAGAGACGCCAATCTAAAAAGGCTACCTGATGTATGATTCCAACTATATGACTTTCGGAAAAGACAAAACTATGGAGATAGTAAACACATTCCTGGTTGCCATGGGTAGGGGAGAGGGGAAGGATTGAACAGGCAGAGCAAAGAGGATTTTAAGGCAATGAAACGAGTCTGCATGATACTGTAATGGTAGATACATGTCCTTATATATGAGTCAAAAAACCACAGAATGGGTAACACCAAGAAGGAATCCTAATGTAAACTATGGTTTGTGGGATACAATAACATGTTGATGTAGATGCGACAAATGTACCACTGTGGTGTGTGTGATGTCATTAGAGGGGGAGGTTGTGTATGTGAGGGGGGGGAAAGGTATATGGTAACTCTCTGTACTTTAAGTTCGATGTTCCTGTGAACCTAATATTCCGCTAAAAAAATAAAGTTCATTAATTTTAAAAAAGCTACCCAGGCCATGAACTCAAGCAAAGAGGTTTGGGAAACTTAGAGCACACTCACTTGTATGGGTTAGGCTTTACTTAGATTGGTCTACTTATATCATGAGGCAAAAATATATATTAAAAAACCACATACATAAAACCTTTTGCTTGGGGGAGGGGCTAAGGTTCTATGCTTGGCTGAAAGGATAATAAACAGAAGATAAAGACTCACTGCTCTATTGTCCAGTTAGTGAGGTAAACAAGTACAGACATATTTCATCGTCTGGCATATCTTGCCAAGAAGGTTAAAAATGAAAAGCAGCTTCTAGTTTCCTATTGCTCAATGTGAAATAAGCCATCCTCTTGGCAAGACAGTTTTATATTATTATGTTCAATTCTTAACATTAAACCTTCATAGTTGTATGACTTTGGGAAAGTTACTTTCTCTGATCCTGTTTTCTCATCCATAAAATGAGAGTAGCAGTGGTTCAAGATTTCTAAGTTTCTTTATTTACTAAATAATTAAGACATGTTAATTGCTTAGAAAAATGTCCATTTAGCACATGGCCTACATTCCAAACATTCCTAATCAAGTCTCAGACTTAATGCATGTATGTAATAAATAATATGTCATACACATACATTACACAGAAGTAAAATAGTTGTAAAGATCCATGGTTAATTAAAAGGAGTAAAATTATGGTCAACGAAGCTCAACTGGCTAACATAAAAAGAAAAGACACACCAAATAGAATATAACACAACATACACATACATCACAACAGGAAAAAAAACAAGGCAGATTTTTTTCTGCTGTAAGAATATTAAACTCTAATAGTCTTTTTAAAATTTTTATTGTTAACATTATTACAAATGTACCCTATTCAACCCTTTTGCCCCCCTCCACCCAGCCCCTGCCCCCATCCCTCTGGCCCTCACCACACTGTTGTCTGTGTCCATGGGCTATGCATACTATTTTCTTTAGCTATTCTCTTCATCTTCTTTCATCCCGTCCACCTCACCTACCTCCCCTCTGACATCTGTCAGTCTGTACCATGTATCCATGTATTCTTGTTCTATTTTGCTTGTTAGTTTACTTTGTGCATTATATTTCACATATAAGTGAGATCATATGGTATTTGTCTTTCTCTGACTGGTTTATTTCACTCAGCATTATAATCTCCACATTCATCCACGCTGTCACAAAAGGTAAGAGTTTCTTCCTTTTCACAGCCATGTAGTATTCTATTGTGCAAATGTACCACAGCTTTTTTATCCACTCAACTACTGATGGGCATTTGGGCTGTTTTCAGATCTTGGCTATGGTAAAAAACACTGCTATGAACATAGGGGTGCATATATTGTTTCTGATTGGTGTTCTGGGATTCTTAGGATATATTCCATGAGTGGGATCGCTGAGTCAAAAGGCAGTTTCATTTTTATTTTTTTTTTTGGAAACTCAATACTGTTTTCCACAGTCTTAACACTGAACAGGTGTCTCTCAAAGCTTCAGCATCAACCACTGAGGCCTAGCTTAGATCTTAAGACATGAAGGGAAATACAACAATACCGAAATCCAATTCTAAACACTCCCCTAGCTAAGAAGGACTGGGAGATCCTTTTCATCATAAAGAATAAAGAAGACCAAGCTTTTTGTAAGATTTACACAAGTAGCTGACTTTGCAGTGTTTTTATTCTTGCTTGGTAACATTCTGACTTAAAGAACTTAAGTGATCGTACACTGAATCAAGTTCACTGAAACAGTGCTCAGGCAGGGAATAGACACCGTGACTTGTATAAAGGGCCCCTGAACATATATAGTCTCTTAATTGGTTGTACAACACTGTTACCAACAAATTCATAGATGTGTTTACACTGAAAGGACCCCTTTAAAGAGCATCTGGATCCAACCCTTCATTTGAAACATGAAGTAGAATGCAATAATGATCACTGCACAGAGATGAATACAAAAAAACTTCATTAATTTCACAGCCCTACCAATTTTGAATCTGTAATAATTTCAAAAATGAGCTTACTGTCGCTTCTATATTCAAAATTTAAATATCTGTAACACTGCAAGAATTTTACATTTAGGATGCTACTGTATATAACACAGACCTATTATAAATAATAGCAAGTTTTATTATTTATCTCTTTTTCTAATTATTTCATATGTATATCTATTAAGACATGAATACTATAGCAAATTGCAACTCTTTTAGTGTGTCATTTAATCTATTTTAGATAACACTGCTTATTCACATATATTAGAGCAATTTAAAGAAGCTTAGTTATGAATTCATCCATATTACAACTAAATCTATAGGTATATTTTAATGGTCAATTACTTTGTTCTGCAGAAGAACAAAGGTGTCTACATGAGAATGGCCAGTTAATTTTTTTAATTGGATAGGATGACTACAAAGAAAAAAAAATACAGTACACTAAGCATGTCCATGAATTGTCTCAAAGCCCTTTCCAAATGTATATATGGATAAACAAAACAAAGAATGTTTTATTTCTTTTGCAGCTCCAGATAAAACCACCAATAGAAATAAATGCTCAGACCTGTAATAGCCAGCCAACACATACCAAATCCTATGAAGAAGAGGCGTTACAAAGACAGTAATGAGAAAAACCTAGCAGCACTGCTATTTTACTGTCAATGACTTGGATGAAGACCAAGAAGTCACTCGTATAGGACTGGGTAATTTTCACCAGCATGGAGCTAAGAGGGACAATGATGTATTAGATGACAGAATCTAAACAGGTTAGAATAATGGGCCAAGTGCATTAAGTGTACCATGATGAACTTTAACAGAGGTTAAATACATATATATAATGAGAATAAAGATTTAACAATATCGAGTAAGAAAAAGACTTAAGAGTTAGTTAAGCATCAGTGTCATCAAGAGAAGAGATCAGTGAGGCACAGATGTTAAGAAAATTGATGTGATCTTCAGCTATGCCAACTGCAGGACAGTATCCAGGATGAGAGAGGTCAGAGTCCTAACTGTCAGCCTACCCAAACAATACTTAGCTTTCTGCGTTACGTCTCAGATTGGTAGTCAGACAATGTGATTTAAAATTTTTTTAAAAAATTTTTTTATTGTTGACACTATTATATTATGTCTTCATCCCCCACTTGCCCCCCTTCACCCAGCCCCCACCCCACCCCCTTCCTTCTGGCCATCACCATACTGTTGTCTGTGTCTACGGGTTATGCATATATGATCTTTGGCTAATCCCTTCACCTTCTTTCATCTAGTACCCCCTTCCCTCTCCCCTCTGACAGCTGTCAGTCTGTTCCATATATCCATGCCTCAATAATTTTTATTGAGATATACCTGACATATAGTATTGTATATGTTTAAGATGTACACATTGGTTTTAGAGAGGAAGTAGCAGGGGAGAGAGAACACAAGAGACAGAAACATTGATGTGAAAAAGAAACATTGCTTGGTTGCCTCTTGTATGCACCCGACTGGGATCAAACCTGCAACCTTTTTGGTGTAGGGGACTATGCTCCAATCAAATAACAGACCCAATCAGAGCTGATACATTAGTATATTATATATGATTACTACAGTAGCTTCAGCTAACACCTTTCTCAAGTCACATATCTATCACTTCTGTTTTGTGTTAAGAACAGTTAAAATTTAGTCTCTTAGCATCTTTGAAGTTTATAACACAGTATTGTTGACTAGCATCACTATGCTATGGCATTAGATCTCTAAAACTTATTTATCTTCTAGTTGTAAGTTTGTTCCCTTAAAAAGAAATCTCCCCAATTCCCCAGTCCCCTGGTAATCACCATTCTACTCTGTTATTAAAAGTTCAGTTTTTGTTTATTTATTTTAAAATATGTTTTTATTGATTTTAGAGAGGGAGAGAGAGACACACACACACAAATATCATACGCGTCCCTACCCAGGATTGAACCTGCAACCTAGGTATGTGCCATGACTAGAAATCGAACTGGTGACCTTTTTGTGCATGGGCTGATGTTCAACCAACTAAGCCACAATGGCTGGGGTTAAAAGTTCAATTTCTTAAAAATTCCACATATAAGTAATATTCTATATTACAATTAAAAATGAGTAAAAGACTTGAATAGACATTTTTCCAAAGAAGACATACAAATGGCCGAGAGGTACAGTCATCCCTCGCCACTTAGCGCTTTGACTTTCATAGTTTCACTCTATCGCGGTTTTTTCAAATATATTCATTAAAAAGTTGATCGAGACAGTGAAAATGATACAGCGCGCGCTCAGTTGTCTGAGTCAATTATACACCCCTGCATTACAATTACAATTAAAATTACTGTACGTATGAACTGTAGGCCTATGTATTTGAGCACCCCAGGAATCCTTCAACGCCAGGTGCAACCGCTAGAGTCTGGAACAGATTAACCGCGATAAACGAGGGACGACTGTATATGAAAAGGTGCTGAACATCACTAATCATGAGGGAAATACAAATCAAAGCCACAATGAGGTATCACCTCACACCTGTTAGGATGGCTTTTATCAAAAGGCAAGAGATAACAAATGTTGGCAAGGATGTGGAGAACAGGGAACCCTTATATACTTTCAGTGGGAATGTAAATTGGTACAGTGATTGTGCAAAACAGTATGGCAGTTCCTCAAAAGCTTTAAAATTAAACTGCCATAAGAACTGGCAATCCGACTGCTAAGTATATATCCAAAAGAATTGAAATCAGTATCTCAAAGGGATATCTGCACACCCAGATTCATTGCAGCACTATTCACAATAGTCAAGTTATGGAAAGAACCTCAATGTTGGTCAAAAGGTAAGTGAATAAAGAAGATGTGAAAAAAAAAAAATACACACACACACACACACACACACACACACACACACACACACATACATACATGAATGAAGTATTATTCAACAATGACAAGAAGGAAATCCTGTTATTTGTGACAACATGGATGGACCTTGAAAGTATTATGGTAATCAAGATAAGTCAGACAAATACTGTACAGAAAGACAAATACTGTACAATACCACAAGGTGATTTTTTGGAGTTCCTTCTTACCCAGAGGTTCTGTAATTCTAAGCTCATGCAAAGTCAAAATAATAGGTCTATTTTAATTAGTAAGTTAAAAGCTGGCAATTTAGCAACATGTAGATGAAAATAACTTATAACTATATTACAAAATGTAGCTTAAGGCTTCCACTTTGGTCATATGCATAGCTATTTAATATTTAATTAAAAGAATATGCTAGATTCCCTAGTTTCCTTTGATTCTCAGAATGCTCTAGCATTAATGCTCCTTTTGTTCAGAGAAATCATGTTTTCATATCACAGAGCTAGTTCTGCTACAAAGTCAGTTTAGAAAGGCATTTTAAGTAAATTCTGAAGGAACCAAATTTCTTGTGTCCTTTGGGTTTAGGGTTGAGACGCTAACTTCCAATGATTTTCTCTGCACAGGATATAGCCCTACCTTCCCTTGGCAAAGTCAGGCCTATTTCCCACAAAGGTAGGAAAAAGTGGGTTATTGATAGAATTCTTTTACAAAATGTAAAATGTGAATGTTCTCTTTAGTAACTACAATGGAGATGGAGGACTCTTGGGAGCAATCAGAGGAATATGGCACACACCGTGGGCTTGGATGAGTTCTTGATGAGTCTCTGTAATCCTACCTACATGACTCAGATTATCCCCAATTTCCTTCTGGGGTACTGCAGCTGCACATACAGTCATTTGTTGGTCTTGACAAGATTTTATGATATGTGATAAACATGTGAAATATTAGGACTACACTAGGAACCACAGCTGTTATGCCTTGCTGCATTTTAAATGGCTCCTTAAAATCAGAGGCCAGTATATGCAGCAGCACATTTAGACAGGAAACACTGCAATTATCTGGCTTCCCCACTCCACTGCAAATCTGCTAGGACATTACAGTTCATAAGCCCTAATAGACAGTCAGTCATCACCTTGGGCTGTGCTTCTACTCGAGAACAGCCACAATCTGGATTTATTACCAGAAGTTGTCAATAGAGACTGATGGTTCTTGTTATGTTTTTTCCTTCACTTTGTTTTGTTTTCACTCTACAAACCACATACAAAGATTTCAGAGCAGAAATTAAGAGTAGTATAGGCAGGTTCCTCTAGCACGACTGTTAGTGAAGGTAATTACTACAAGAAAATTGGAGATCATTCATTAGCCTAGTAAGCAAATTAAGGTTTGTTAACAGTGATTTATAATGCCAATCCTTGGGCAATTGTGCTGGTCTTTTCAAGTATATATGTATGGGACCTGACAGTTTATTAACTGTGCTATATCTTCTGGTCACCAGGGTGCTTTTGTTAAAACGACATTGTATTTTAAATGGATAAACATTTTTACAGCAGCAAAATACATTTTAAATGTTTGGCTTTTGAAGTCAAATACTGAGAGATAAGTGAAGTGTCTCAAACTAAGCCTCCAATAACTCTTGTTTACTGCTAAAGCTGACTATAGGAAAATGTGACACTTGGAGTTAAAATAGCACTTTTCCTTTTTAACAAGCCCCAGTTGTGTTTTTAAACCTCTTTTCAAATGATACTCTTGGTGTTTCACCAAGCTCTAAGTTTCTTTTTGCAATGGATTGGGAGGCATCTAATTTACAATTTCAGGAAAAATATATTTTTTAAAGCAGTTAAGCAAAGAACTGAGTCCTTTGATTTGAAAGATGCTGATTGATAGTTCATAAAACCCCAGGCCAGATAAATCTATCAAAGTTTGTGTGGGTAGTTAGAAAAAACAACAACAACAACAACGGGGTTTGGCACTGCCCGTGCCTCACTTTATATAGCTCATACCAACTAATCCAACATTTCTGCAATTTGGTAATCTCCAACCTTCCTTAAAGCCAGTGTCAAGGAAAAAAACAAAGAAAGGAAAAATGGAAATAAAGTTAGTTTCTGATTTCCCTGACAACCTGTCTGTTCCCTCTGGGATTGCCAATGCACTTTGCTAAAGCTTTTACTGCATCATTTTTATGACCAGGATAAGCCTACAGCCTCAATATTTCTAAGTGTTAACCTTAAGTGAATAATGCAAATATATTCATTATTATTAATTTCAAAGAAAGGCAGACTTGGTCACTCAAATGAAATCGGGACTCCTTTCAATGCTGACACTGAAGAGCAGTGCTTGTTAAGCAGTAAAGGGCTACAGTCTTGCATTTTTATGGTACAAAGAACAGCTAAAAAAGGCAGTAGTGCCAGTGAAAACACTGGTCCCAAGTGGCAGACATTTTTAGGTGAAAGGTGGCTAAAATAATAGATTTTGGAATGTTAGAATCAAAGGCCCTTTAGCAATTACCTGGTCCAGGAGGTGGCAAACTCTTTTTTTTCCTCCAAAATGATTTATCTTCTCCAAATCTGGGAAGCCAGGAAGGGGAGCTGAGAGGCAGACAGGGCCAAAGGCTATTTCCCCACATCCATTAGGAACACCTGGGTTATCATCTTACCTCCTTAATTAGAGTTTGCAACAGCCAATAACAAAGATTCCTATAGGTAGCAAATATTTAAAAATACTTAGCCTATTACCTCACACAAATGTTGAGAAAATGAGAGCAGAGTTAAGAGAATGGTGGCTCAACACCAGTTGATCCTTTCCCATCTGATTATCCTATTCACGAAATTTCTCAATTCCTTTGTATTGAAGGAGAAAGTTGACATTGAAAATGGTGTGGAGACAGAAGGCAATTTCCACAGTTTGAGCTAGAAGAGTCATCCCATTGTAGAGATTCTACAAATGATAAAATGTCTGCCGAACCAGAATTTAACTTGTAATGTTCACTTAATCAGGGTGTGTTGCTCATGGCTCACTGATACTATCTCCAAATTAGAGGCTAACGATCAATTTTTAAAAAGGATAAGAACTGAAAATGGAAAATACAATTATATTTTTAATCTAAGGCCTTGAAGTTGGAGAGTTTATCTGTGACTAAGTGGAGGAGACTGTCACAATGTAGATACTTCGTTGAGGTATATAAATCAACCCTCTAGTTTAACTAACATTAATTCTATGGTTCCTAATCTGAAAAAAATACCTACTTAAGTGTAGGTTTTGGTTCTGTTACTTTGGGGGGAGGAGGCAAATATAGTTTTGGATATTAAAGGTGATAGCTAAAAAAATGTGGCAACTGTTCACCATTAGGAAGAGCAACTGATTTCATTTGCCCAAATGTTTCTGCATCGTACACAGATAGCTTCAAAAGCAGTAGTAATATACAAGATGAGTGATGGGTTCCAAGGTGAGTATTTTATTGTAATCAAAACAACATATCCATAATAATTATTTTTGTATATTAAATATTATATAATAAAACATTTTAGTGAAATTATGCTCACTTTGGAGACAGGGTATCTCTGAGGACAAAGTTTCAATGTACTTTGGTGACTCACTGGTTAATTGTTAGGGGTCACTCAGGAAAATTATATGTACAACCACATCTCCAAGATATTTTGTGATAGGCATAGGTTGAATTTTAAAGATTTACTGAAGTTCTTATAAGGTATTAGTTCTTTTTATATGCTTTAATATAAATTTAAATTTGGGCAGGAATGTTTAGTTCTTCCTTTTATTCTGGCCACCTCTTTAAAATATAATTGAAGATATACACAAACAAATATCTATCTACCTTCCAAATACATTATCTTACCAAAATCAAATTTCTTCTTCCTGGGATTCCTATTCTAAGGCAAAGAAGCACCATATTCATCGATGCTTGGTTTGACATCTTCATTTTTAATAAGTCACTAAGTCAAGTTTGGGTCAACCTATCAACCATCTCCTTCCTACTCACCCAACTTCGCCCATAGGTTTCTTCCACCTTTCTTGTAATTAACCAACCTAAGTGTGGCCTTTTCCCAGAAATATAATAAGGTCAAACAATTTCCACTCTATGATGCTATTTCTCTGTGCTCTTGTCTATTGCTCCTGCCTCAAATTCGGCTGAAAATCTAAACATTCACAGCAACTTCTACACAATCTAAGCCTCCCACAATTAATTGACTGTAGATACTCCCAAGTACATACTCTACTTACACTTCTCATAGGACTGATCAGTTTGCCTTGTATCAAATTCAACTATGTGCCCTGGACTTGACAGCCAAGCTTACATCTTATTTATTTTAAGAACTAAGAAGAGATGTTTAATACATTCTTGAAAATTAAAATGAATTCAACTCTCCATATGGTGAGCTGTTATCAACTCAATCTTTACCAATGAGTCCAATTGTCCCAAAAAAACTAGAGATCCCTGATGGGATTCCAAGTGGAATTTGGATTTTAAAAAATATTTCCATTATAATGAACACTTGTCAGTGAATAATGACCAATAATTCATTTAGAAGTAATTAAACATTCATTCAGAGTTAATTACTAATAAATATAAATGTTAGAGTCTTATTTGAGTGACATGTTCCTCAGCGTTATTCATCTTAAATATAAGTTCTCAGTAAGTTATGAATGAACCCTCTCTCAGCATCACCAGCAAGCACTGGCAGGTGGGGAGAAAGAAAACTTTCTTTTGCTTTGAATGGGTTTGCAGTCAAGGCAGATGTATCTGAACTTTTAAACCTAAAACCCACAGAGTTATTATAAATAATGTTCGGTTCTTTGAAGAGCCAAAATTCTCTTATTTAAATACAATGTTTCAAAAATATTTAAAAACATCACAAAGGAAAGGATCTGGGTTTAGGAAAGTCTAAATTCCTTGAGAGAAGGGCCATCACCTAGAAGAGTACCTGACAGAGAAGGTGCTAACTACTTATTTAAAGACAAAAAGTCAGAAGTGTCTGTTTAATTTTTTTTTTTATCCTTACCCAAGGCCATTTTTTTTTTTTTTTTTTGCATTTATCTTCAGATAGAGCGGGAAGGAGAGAGGGGGAAGAGAGAGAGAGACACATCGACTGGTTGCTACCCACACAACCCCAACTGGGGCCGGGGACAAACTGCAACCAAGGTACGTGCCCTTAGCAGGAACCGAACCCGGGACTCTCTGGTCCGCAGGCCAACACTCTAACCGCTGAGCAAAACTGGCCACGGCAGAAGTGTCTGTTTAAAAGAAAAGCCCTACTATCAAACAATTGTGCTAAAAAAAAAAAAAAAAAAGGCTAATTTTTAAAAAGAAACTCATTCTACTCTCATCTGACAATAAAACTCACAAATCAGTTTTCAGAGTTACACAAATTACAGCAAAGAAAAACAGAAGATATTTCAAGGGTCTACAGTCAAAATTTTAGATCAAGGCAAAGAACTGATGCCCTTTATGACCTTATAACTCTGGATGGAAACCACAGATCAGTACTGGCACCTACTACCTATTACCAACGTTACCAATACAACTTCTTTTTTTTTTTTTTTTCTTTTTCCTTTATTGATTTTACAGAGAGTGGAGGTGAGAGGGAGAGAGAGATAGAAACATAGATGAGAGAGAACATTGATTGGCCACCTCCGGCATGCCCCCCACTGGGGATCAGGCCCACAACTTGGGCATATGTCCTGACCAGGAATCGAACCAGCGACCTCCTGGTGCATGGGTCGACGCTCAACCACTGAGCCACACTGGCTGGACTCAATACAACTTCTTAAATTATTCAGCTGCACCTGAAAACAATAATTATACAAATCTCATTTAAACATGTGTACCACTACATAATTCCCCTTTATTATATAATGTGGCAGTTTTAATCACTAGGTCAAAGGAGGATGGTTTCCTTGATAATCTTAAAGTATGTACATTACTAGATGTGACCCAATTAGGATGAAAATTATTAGTTGAAAACTATTAAGAAAAATTTCTGGATCACTGGAGTTTACAAAAGTGGGATTCAAGCTACTTGAGACTATGGGCCTAAGACACTTAGATTCAAACCTGGAAGAAAGCTGAACATTATCCAGAGAAGCAGGCAGGACATGCCATCCAAATAAAGGAAGGATTCTCCTTTATAGCAGGGATCAAGTTCAGCCTGACAAGTCACTCGCCCATACACCAACAGTAGATCCCAACTGGCATATGGAGTCAAGTGCTGGCCAAGAATGAGTACAGAACTTTCCCGCGATGACACACCAGACCCCTGGCAACCATGAGATGTTTCCACTGGTCTTTTCACTCTACTGCTTTTAGTTATTTCATCCAGGCATCTTAGAGAATCCACTTTTCTTTTTGGTGTCAGAGAGCAGCAAACATGTGACACAACCTCATAAAACTTGAATATGTTGAGCAGGTCTTTCTTAATCTGGCAGTCAACCCTAAGATCTACTAGCTATCTTTAAATACCTTAGGTCTGAGGAATAAATAAACAAATTAACCTCCTATAATGTTCATTATAGAATACAGCCTATAGAATAGTTCATTCCAACATCATCATGATCATAGAGGATCACAGAGAATGAATTCCATTATTTGTTTTATATTTACATAGAGAGTAAACAGGTATAAGTTGACCAAACACAGAATACTAGGCTCTTGGGAAAAGTACAAGAGACTGTAACAATACTAAAATATTCTCATCCTACAGTGACAAATTACAAAGCTTAGTAGTGTATCATTACTTTCTGGTGGTAATTCTCTATTACCACAACATTGCAAGCCACTTAATGAGACCACGTTTTTTTTCCATCACATACTATTGTGGGAATAACAGGAGACAACATTTATTATTTGCTAGTATTGAGTGCTGTACTGTGTACATTAAATATCTTATCTCATTTAATATTCACAATGCTATTAGGTCAATGATATGATCTCAGAGTTATTAAATACTCTGCCCAAGGTCACACCACTAGTTTTCAGATCATTCTGTCTCTATGTTGATTATAAACTATGCATAATAAAATTTCAAATAGATGTATAAGAGGAGAATACAGCCATAAACATTTAAATTGAAAAGAAAACGTGTTCGCTGCATTAACATTAAAAAAAGAAAAAGAAAAAGCCTACAGACTCCAAGTCTTGGTATTCCTGCCAAAAAGAAAAAAAGAAAAGTAAAGAGATTCCAACTAGTCTATACTTCCATTTATATTTAGAATATGAGCTGGGCATGAGTATGTAATGAATGTGTATGTGTGTATGTGTCTGTGTGTATAACACCCACATTATTCAAAAGCTCCCAAAAATGTGAAAAGTTTGTTCCAATCCTTCTCTATTTTGTCTACTTTAAGAATTCTTTGCAATATGCTTATGTAAATAGTGCTTTCAGCTGCTGTTCTCATTTCTCAAATCTTCAGCTTATAAATGGATTGGAAAAGTGACAGACCTAAGCAGACATCTTTGGAACACAAAACCAAGGAGATATAAACAAATACAACTAAGTCAAAAACAAAGGATTCTTTCTTAAACCCTTTAACTTACCATTACTGATAAATGAAAAGAACTGAAAGAAAGTAGAATATACTGGCTGTGATAAGGAATGTGTGTGTGTGTGTGTATGTGTGTGCACGCGTGTGTGTGCTATACTAAGGTGGATGTCTATTTTATTAGCACATACAATAATCAGCATTTTTACCTCATTTCACTAAAAGCCCTACAGGAGCATAACAATCTAAACAAAAGAAGATTCTGAAGTTAGAGTAATGCTGGGGCAGGGGAAAGTATTTAAGAAAACAGTTCCAGGTTGTTAAACCCAATAGGTGAGTGCCTTGAATTTTTTTTTATACCAGAATTCACATTATGGTTCAACTGCATTAACAGCTCACTGACTCTGCAGGTGATCTGCCTCAAAGAGATACTGAAGAGGATTAAGGACAGGATAAAAATACCACCATTTTACTTACCTGATGCTGAGCCTTCATTACAGATGTAAGACTATTATGACATTATAGATCATACAGCATAGAACAAAGAATATGGTGGCACTAAACTACTATAAGTTGTGAATATACTATTTCCACTTAGAAATGCGAAACTCACCAATATTGAAGTTAGTGCCTGAAATTAAGTATTACATGTGATAGTGTTGGAATCAAAACTAAAACCGAAGATACTTTTTGATGAGGACTTGGCAATAATATCAATGAGTTTTATACTTTGATAACAAAACAATCCTATTATTGGAAACACATTCTAAGTAGAGTGTTTCTGCCACAGTTGAGAGCTGAACATACATCTGGTATGTATCTTCTCCGTGTAATTTTTTTTTATAAAAGCAAAGTAATACTAAGAACAATTTTACCAAAATAAGGAAAAACTGTTATACTCATCCAACACTGTGTAAGTGTAAAAACTGTTTTAGATTTATAACTGCAGACTCTTTATTATAATAATGTATTGTTAGCAAGTAAAAATAAACATTCCTTGAATTAGAGAGAAAAAAGTGACAAAGAGCATAATAAAATTAGTGATGTTTCTAGAGATGACTTTCTTCTTTCAGGGTGATCATAACTGACAATAAAAATATAATACAGAATATTCAGTCTAGTTCAAGGGTTAAGTTAGTGGTTTTGGCTGTGTTCTGCTGAAGAAAGCACAGAGGGAGAATTTAGCTTTTGGAAAGAGAATAGATATTGGCAGTCTCCAGATTTTACTTGGAGCATCCCTACCCACATCCAGCCTGGCGTGAAGAGATGGCAGATGGGACTACTTCTGTTATTTCCACTGCTGAAGCATCCTGCTTGTCTTTGCAAGCATGAATATTCAGCCACAATAAGGAACAAGGGTAAGTGTGCTGACTGTATTAAGCAGGTACTGAAAAATCTTTTTCCCTTTCTCCTATCATAGATTAATAAAATAAAAAAAAAATCAACATTTAGAAAATACTACTTCTGCCAAGCTTGAAAAAGAATTATTTTTCAACAATATGATGCTGGTTTTCATATATTTTATGTAAATGTATGAAGAAAAATCTGTGAGTATAGAAAACCAGAGTAATTAACATTTTATAGGAAAGAAGTGTAAAGGCAACTAAACTGAATCAGTAATTATTTTCCACTTTATTTTATTTTCATGCTTCCATTATTTCCTCAGAAAATGCTGAGCTGGCATTAGAATATCAGTGTGCATCATTCAGAACACAAATCAGATTCCTCTAAATACCACAACAAACCTCTATACTGGCAGGCTATCCCATTGTGTAAATAATACCTATTTGCAATTGTTTTCTATTTACATCTTAAAAAGGATTGTTGAATCCAAAAAGGGTAATTTTGCTATAAATAAAAGAAATGAAGTGACTATTTATGAGAAATACTGTGACAATATCTGAGGTATGTCACCATTCCCACCTGTTCCAAAGGACAGAGAAAAGTGCAGAAATAAAATAATATACCTTTATTTGCGAAAATGAGGAGTGCAATGATTGTTGAAAGGAAATCTAAAGGCCTCCTACTTAGACTGTGAGGAAAAAGACCCATTGAACACCACCTCTCATCCAACTAAATTTAAAAAAAAAAAAAAAAAGGTGATTCACTGTATGTGTGGGGAAGTTCTTCAAGAGATTTTAAAATTCAATAAATACCTCAATACATAATATAAATTCCATCCTCCACATGACACTTCTCACTAAAAACAATTATGTAGGAAAGGTGGCATAAGCCAGTCAGGTTTCCCTGTAACCCCTTCTGCTGCCAGATAAGGGGCAAATGCCCTGGATGCTGGGAACCAGACAGACAGCTCAGATGGACCGATGATCCCTAGGGCCCAGTAAGTTACTTATTTTAAAAATAAAACAACTCTTAATAAAAGGATGGATATCAATCTGTACTTTAGGACTGAGAGGGGATCTCTTAGATTTTTTTCACATCCTAATGAGCATACATTATAGAAGTGAATCAATGCCAAGGCAAGGCACACATGTGGAAGTTGAGATAAACTTACGAAGTAGCCTGTTCCCAAACTGGAAGGAGCTGAACTCTGCAATAAAGCATAAAGACAAAGTGGAAAATCAGCAATGGTTTTTAACACGTTCCAATCCACATAGCTCATTACCAGCCCTTTGCAGGCTTTTCATCACTACATCACACCACCAGTGTATGCTGCCCCTTGTCATCTGCTCCTGATACAAACACCGTGTTGCTTAATTTTCCCCTTTACATCTCTCAACAACTCAGAGATGCTAACGTGCTATTTACTGAATTCCAAGCTTCTGCGGTGGACGTAATTGCCAATTTATTTGACAGGCAGCTGGGTAATGAATTAATGATGGCATTTCGCCCTGCACTGAGACTAAACAGACACACATCAGCCTGCCTCCCTGACTTGCTGACATTCAATGCCCTGGTCTCAAGCTACTCAGTTTTGTGGCCGCAAAGGGGCAGGCAAGAGGAAAAAGCCCAGTCTGACTTGAAAATAAAAAGCCCAGTGGGTTTGGATGACTTTTCCAGTGTATGACCTACTTGCCAGTTTATTCCCTAAAGGCACCAGTTAGTACACACAGAGCGCTTTTCAAAAATGAGACATTTTGTAAACATAATTAGTAGACTAAAATGCAAAGAATGTGTGGGTAAAGGAAAGCAGTAAAAAGCACCATTTTTCTCAAGGTTTTAGTCCTACGAATTATCAGTCTAGGCTTCCATAGTCTGACACATGGAAAAACAGAAAACAATAATTCTCAAAGGTATGCAGGGTATCACTTCTTTGGGGAAAGAGGCAAAAAAAAAAAAAAGAAAATGGTTTGTGTTTTAGATTTGTCTGTGATTGTTTCTTGTATGTTTGTTTCTTTTTTCCCCCTAAAACATCAGTACAAATTCTTTAATTTTTAGTGTCTTCTGTGAACAATAGAAGTCTCACGTAAGCTTGAAACAAAAAGAATGCTAATGCTCAGGCAATCTTCAGATCTCAGCTAAGAATCCTTGCACAAGCAAGGCCTTCTCCCTGCCTACCTTGGGTGGGGTGTTATGCCTTCCCTGGAGTGGCCCGACTTCTACTTTGATGCAGTGGTTGCTCAGTTCACCTGTAGTTCTTCTACTGAAATGCCCTGTCCCTGCTCTGCAAACTACAGGTAGCAGGAAACACCTGGTTTACTCATCACTGCTTCCCCAGAGCTTAGCACAAGGCCTTGCACCCAGAATGTATTTAAAAAGTATTTGTTGAGTTAATGTATGTATGTGTATGTATATGTATATATGTGTGTGTGTGTATATATATATATATATAAATGAATGTACTGTGTGGGGGGGATGGTGAATTAAATATCTGCAAGAATACAGTAGATGTGTTTTTTATTTTAAATTGTTTCTGAGAAGGAACTTTAGTGCTGTAAGTACAAACAGCATTGGTATCAAACAAGGAGACTATGTTCCAGGGCATTCTTAAGCGCACTTCCCAAAGCCAAACTTTCTTCACCTCTGCGTTTCAGACAAACTCAGGGGAATAAAGGACGGCAGATGTGTGATCTTGCACACTGGCCTTGCTTTAAAAAAATCCTGCGGCATTCTTGATCCCATAAATGGTACATAGGGAGATCCACAGTAGTCATGGAGACAGCTTCTAACAGCAGTGATCAGCCATGTGACAGCATCACCTGTTTTCAGCACCCACAGCCTTCAATGGAGCAGAGAAAAGCAAAACCCACGTTAGGTCTCCACCAGCCTGAAGTCATGACCCTTGAGGTAAAATCATTTTAGGATGAATTACTCAGAGAAAACATGGAATTTGTTTATTTCAGGGTGTTTTTTTTCTTCCTGCAAATATATTTTATCCCAGAAGAAGCACCCCTCTAAACCCACCTCCCTACCCCCCACACACATATCATTTTATTGTATACCAAAGAAAATTACATACTTCAGGTCTCCGAAAGCTCTGTTATACTCATTTTGCATATATATTGTACATTACTCAGGGAGCTGGGTGGAGAAGAGGGCTTTGTTGTGCATATTTGTTCTGGCTATTGTTTATGCAGGTCTGACTGAATGAGGGAACAGTGGGTATCATTTCAATTTCTGATGTCAACATCAAATTACTTATTTAATTTCATGCCTGGCGAAGCATTGTATAGCTACACGCAGAATCATTTCACTTCATTTGTTATGCTGTGTTTTCGTGGCGATTGGCTTGCCTTCCAACTGACAGCTTTAATTACGACATGAATTTGATTGCACTGCCGAGGAATTAACATAATGCAACAAAGCATTTAAGGACCCTGCCTTACAACAACCCCCACCCCACGCATACACAAACACATCAGAACATAAACACACACACCAGACCCTCATGTACATTACAGGTCCACTGGAGTTTTGGTGTTTGCTAGAAAGCACACAGAATCTTCGAGTCAGAGGCTACCCACATCTTCCAACCCACTGTACTCACTTTTTCTTTAATAGGAAAAGATTTGTGGCATTAAGTTGTGATTTCTGGACCTGGCAGAAAACTTGGTAGAAAAATTCTTCTAATCTACTATGCCAAATATCCATGGCACTGACATTTCCTCCCCTCTTACGCTCTTCCCCACCATATTTTTCTTGGCCATTTCCCAGCTCCCTTCAATCATAGCTGGTGAATTTGAACAGAAACATCTCTGAAATAAAGAGATTTCTCCATGTCTAGCTCTTCATTCCCAAGAATCTGACTATGGCTTTGTATTCAGTGGGCCACCACCCCCTGAAGCTAAAAGGATCTCCACCATCAGACACAGGTAACAGTTCTGAGACCAGCAACAGGACAGGAGTCCATTTCACTGATAGCTCATGACACGCATCACATCCCTGAGGTCTTGCTATCAAAGGCTCAGAAGAAGTCTCGGTCATGTATGCCTAATCTAAATCTGTATCCAAATAAAGCTGCAAATATTTGATAGGAGTAACATTTTTTCAAGTCAGAAATTCCATTAATACCCCAAACCATGGACAACAACAGATTATGCTACAAAAAACGGGATGTTTAGAAATACCTTTTTATTAGAAAGGTGTTATATTAGTTATACATTTACAAATGTGCATTTACGGATTGGTACTGCTTTTTCACATTATAGAAGAAGAGACAGACACCAAGAGATAAAGGCCTAACCCTGACCACTGAACCATTTGATGAAATAACATTGATTTCAACAATTTTTAATAAGAGGAGGGGTCTTCCATCTTTTTTGCTTAGAGAGAGAAGGCAAAATGTCCAAACTTATAGCAAAAGTATTCACAGATTCCAGAAAAGCCTATGAGTCAAACAGGCTTGAAAAGATGTTTTTAAAAGCAGATGTTTTGCCCTGGCCGTTTTTTGCTCAGTGGTTAGAGCATTGGCCCGTGGACCAATGAGTCTCGGGTTCAATTCCGGTCAAGGGCTCGTACCTCGGTTGAGGTTTCTCCCTGGCCCTGGTTGGGTCGTACGGGAGGCAACCAGTCGATGGTGGCTCTATCACATCGATGTTTCTCTCTGTCTCTCTCCCTCCCTCCCTCCCACTCCATCTGATAATGGGTGGAATATCCTCGGGTGAGGAATAAGAAAAAAGATGTTTTTTTTTAAATGCAACAAACAAAGGCATACAACAGCATTTGAAATAATACCATACATACCATATAGCCATGCTTAGGCAAATATGTCCTTTAAATAATAAAAAAGGCTTCGTTCATATTTCTTCAAGTGGCAGAGTTGCCAATTCATTAGTATTTTCCATACAACAGACAGAAATTAGAGGTATAGAGAGACTGAGAAAATAGAGCAGGAGAAAGTATTTAGCAGTTTGCATGAGAAGACAAGAATATCAGAAAACACCAGCCGCTGACTGTGTGATATGTGGTTTCCGGGCTCATTATAAGCCATTCCTTGTTTAACATGGTCTTTTCATTCTGCTGTGTATTTTTGCAGATTTGACCACTGCTCTAGCAATCTCTGTAAATTACCCACCTCGCTCTCATTACGTTGCAAAGACGAGCTTTCTTACAAACACACTCTGCCTCAATCTCCAAGCTACCATGAGCTGCAGCAATTGTCATAGGATGCACAGTTGAAAGACATTTTCCAGGAGGGAGAATGTTGCTGCTGACATTCAAGTCTGCAAGTGGATATTCATTAAATGCTCATTCTACTATTTCTCACTGCCCCCCACCTGACTTTCTTTCCATCTTTGTCACTAAGCTATCATTGAAGCTACTCATTAAACTGGTGAAGTTAACATTTCTGTGTTAACAGCTTACCTACAACAAGGGATTTCAAAATTGATTATCCATCTAAAATAGATGTGCTCCATTCATTAGAGATCTACACAGAGAGACCACGACTACTATTACAGCTCCCTGAGTATGAAATGGATGTGTGCTCCTCCTGGAGATGAGATGTGTGCTCTGACCCTAGGGCTAATTTAAATAGAATATTTAAAATTGTTCCAAATCACCAATTGTGTCTGACATCCCTGCCTACCTACCTCCATGTTAATGCTTTTCTCTCTTGGGAGTAAAAAGCATAAGGATCATGGCCAAGCACATTTCTTGCAAAGGTCATGAAACAAGCTCATTTATTGATTTTCTGTAGCGTTTTAGAAAACAAGGACAATTAAAAGAAACTGAAATCTTAATCCTAAGAAATGTGCCTTGGGGATGCAATTACTAATAGCTGATAAAGACACAAAATAGTATATCTGAATGGGGAAATGAGCTACCAGGAAAACTCAAGTAACAATGGAGAAAGGGCAACAACTTGAAAACAAGTATCAGGCATGATGAAAATGGTCACTTTAACCTTCAATTTTCCAACTCTCTGTTATAACCCACTCCAAGTTGTCACCAGCTCTCATCTATACTCAACAGCCTTTTGGTTTCTTTTGCTGATTTCATTCTTTTTTTTTTTCAATCCTCACCTGAGGACATATTTTTTCTACTTATTTTCAGATAGAATGGGAGGGAGGGAGAGAGAGAGAAACATCAATGCGAGAGGGACACATCAACTGGTTGCCTCCTGTACAACCCCAACCAGGGCCGGGACGTATGTGCCCTTGACCGGAATCAAACCTGTGACTCATTGGTCCGCGGCCGACACTCTAACAGCTGAGTCAAACTGACCAGGGCTGATTTCATTCATATGTGCAGTTTTTCCACTCAGAGTGGACAAACCATCAAGAATTAGGCAGAGTATTCAGTACTGGGGAAAAAGTATCTATAGACTAAAGGCTGTTTCTACTTTTTCCTCTCATCTTTTAATAATGTTTTTGCAAAAGTATGAATTTTAATAATTAGTAAATAACATGAACCAAAGCATTTTATAGACTGGCAGGATTATTACAACTCTAATTTTTTTTACATTATTTCTATTGTGGTAAAATACATATACAACATAAAGTTTGACATTTTAACCATTTTAAGTATATAATCTGGTGATACTAATTACTGTGACACTTTGTATAAAACTATTTCATCACCCCAAACAGAAACTCTGTAACCATATAGCAATAACACCCCCACCCTCACCACAGTCCCTGGTAACTCCATCTCTACTTTCTGTCTCTAGAAATTTCCATATTCTATGTACCTCATATAGTGGAATCATACAGTACTTGTCTTTTTTACAAATACTTCTTTCACTTAGCATCATGTTTTCAAAGCTCATCGGTGTAACATGTATAAGAATTTCATTCCTTCTTATGGCTGAATAGCATTCCACTCTCCACAAATGCTCCTTTTTGTTTATCCATTCAACTGTCAATGGACACTTGTTCCCACTTTTTGATTATTGTAGACATTTGTTCCCACTTTTTCATTATTGTAAATAATGCTGGAATGAGAACTGGTGTATAAGTATCTGAGTACCTGTTTTCAATTTGTTTCAGTATATATCTAAAAGTGGAATTGGTGGCAATATGATAATTCTATATTTAGCTTTTTGAGGAACAGCCTAGCTATTTTCTACAGTGGTTGCACCATTTTACCTTCCTGCTAGCACGTACAAATGTTCTAATTTCTCCATATCCTTGCCAACACTTGTTATTTTCCTTTTCAAAAAAAATTAAAGCTAACTTAGTAGATATAAAGTGATATTTCATTATGCTTTGTATTTGCATTTCCCTAATGACTAATGATGTTGAACATCTTCTGTATGCTTATTGGTCAATTTTACATCTCCTTTTGCACATATGTCTACTCAAGTCCTTTGCCCATGTTTGAATTGGGTTGTTGGTTATTGCTCAGTTGAGTTATTTATGTATCTAGATATTAAACATGCATCAGTTATATGATTGGCAAATATTTTCTCCCAATATGTAGGTTTCATTTCACTTTCTTGATAACGTGATGAAGTCCAATTTTTCTATTTTCCTTTTGCTGCTCATACTTTTGGTGTAATATCTAGGAATCCACTGCTAAATTCAAGGTCATAAAGATTTACCCATGTGTTTTTTTTTAAAGAGTTTTATGGTTTTAGCACTTATATTTGGGACACTGATTCATTTTGAGCTAATTTTTGTATATGGTATGATACAGGGGTCCAATTTCATTCTTTTGCATAGGGAAATCCAGTTGTCCAGCACCATCTGTTGAAGAGAAAATTATTTCCCAATTGAATGGACCTGGCACTCATGTCAAAATCTGTTAGGCAGAGATATATGGGTTTATTTCCGGACTCTCAATTCTATTCCATTGGTCTATATGTCTGTCCTGATGCTATTACCATACGGTTTTATTCACTGTAGCTTTGTAGCAAATTTTGAAATTAGGAAGTATAGGTCTCCTAACTTTGTTCTTCTTTTTCAACACTGTGTTTTCTACTAGGGGCCTCAAGTCAGGCCATATTAATTTGCGTATCTGCTTTTCCATTTCTGCAACAACAAAAAACGACTGTTGAAATTTCCATAGGGATTTCATTGAATCTGTAAATTGCTTTGGGTAGTATTGACATCTTAACAATACTAAATCTTCCTATATATGAGCATGGGATATCTTTTGCCAATTTCTTTGCTCTAATGGAAAATAATTTCAGGGAAACCAGTCAAAATATCTCAATCACTGTGAGATACTATGCTCTTGTCCCCTGACCCTATATGGCTTTCATTTTTCCATCTAAGATGAAATTATGACTAACTAATGCTGGAAAAACTTCCAGGGTCAATAAGATATTATATTAAAAGCAAAACAAAGTCTCAGAAGAACATCTACTTAAGTATTAAGCATTGTTGTTATAGTTTTATTATTATAATTTATAGTTATATTGCAAAATTAATGAAACATAAGCACACAAGGAAATATTCTTATACACACTCATACAGCAAAGGCTGAGTTTACTAATATTATTCAATATTAAAAGAAAGGGAAGTGAATATCTATAAATAAGATATTAAGAGTACTATTGAAATAATTAGACTTTATTTATTCCACTTAATTCTTGTAAGAATTCAATGTTAACATGCATCAAATATTACCCTAAATCTCATAAATTTTCCTGAGAGGTTTAGGAAGGTGGCTGATTCTTGGGGTTGTCCCTTGGCTGATGGAGAAATGGATGGGAGATTTTTATAGGAAGGACTCCATGTGCTGCAATGGTATCAAATCTTTCATTCTTATGAACATTTCTCAGTAAAAAAAAAGTTCTGAGCCTATTCCTAAGATAAGTGTGTTTATAAATTAAAGAAACAACCTACTCCCTGATTATTAAAGTGGGTATTAGTAAAGTTTAATTTATTTTTTAGATAAAAGTAAATAAGTACTAATACTTAATAGACTAGATCATCTTATATACCATAATGAAGACAATTGCTTTAGAGCATAAAAAAGAGGAAGACAAGAGGCAATGGCTTTTGCTCCTGTTATACATCCTAACTGTTTCTTCTTGAAAATCAGAGATGGAACTGTTGTCTTCTCTCCTAAGAGTATTATCTCACTTAATCTGTTAATGTTCCTGTGTTGGTATCAATCATAAAAATGTCTACCTACTTGATCTATTTTACAAGAATGTTTCCAAGTGTTGCTCTCAGGGGCAAAGAATCCTGTTATATGACATGTTAGGAAGGATGGCAAGAGTGTCCAAAGAGGGCCAGGTGGTTCTCAGAATTGGTAAAGGGGAATTAGGCCCACCGGTAGATAGGCGGTTGGAGAACTGACAGATCCACAAGAGGCATGGTATGTTCTCACAAGGGTTTCTCCCCTAGAAATGGGCAGTGCTATAAGAGGGAGATGACATCATTTAACTATGGGCTATTTGTAATTTCTTCACCCATGAGATTGGTAATAATCCCTTTCTGCCATTTTATTTCTGTTGAAAGGGGTGACTAACGAGCCACTTACTTGGCAAGAGAAGGAACTGAATTTCCTATTTCTTTTTTTTTTGTTTGTTTTATCCTCACCCGAGGACACTTGCATTCATCTTCAGATAGAGCGAGACGGGGAGAGGGAGGAAGAGAGAGAGAGAAACATCGATGTGAGAGAGACACATCATGTGGTTGCCACCCACACGACCCCAACCGGGGCTGGGGACAAACCACAAACGAGATACGTGCCCTTAGCAGGAACTGAACCCAGGTCTCTCTGGACCGCAGGCCGACACTCTAACCACTGAGCCAAACTGGCTAGGGCTTTCTTGACTATTTCTAAGGTGACAAATACTCCCACCTACTTTATAATTTGTTAAAACACATTTTAGGTCAAACCAGAAAACAGAATGACACTGTAATGCAAGGCTCAACCACGTGTACATCAAGAAAGGGTACACTGTAATACTGGGATATACAAAATGATAGGAAGGGACAGAGTGCTGGGGAACTGAGACTTTACCCAAGGGATGTATAGTCGTCCCTCGCCACTTCACGCTTCGACTTCGACTTTCGCGGCTTCCTTCACTCTATTGTGGTTGTTTCAAATATATTCATTAAAAAGTTGATCGAGACAGTGAAAATGATACAGCATGCTCGGTTGTCTGAGTCAATTATACACCACTGTATTACAATTAAAATTAGAATTACTGTACGTATGGACTGTAGGCCTATGTATTCCAGCACCCCTGCAAATCCTTCCATGCCAGGTGCAACCACCTGACCACTCCTTGAGTGTGGGCAATAACTTTTTTCCAGAAAATCGGGTGTGGTGAAACCAAGCCAATCAGAGCGTGCTGTTCACTGACTGGCTATCCTACCCTGGCCACTAATTGGCTCAGCCTCATGCAAATTCATTTCTCTCATACATGCTTCTACATCGCTACGCATCAGAAGCATCTTTGCTCTTGTGTTTGTGATTTCTGAGAACTTTTATCTAAGCCCCACGATGGCTCCTAAATGTGCTGCTTCTTCTAAGCCTTCTGACGATGAAACTAAGCATCGGAGGAAGATGCTTACCATCCAGGAGAAGGTGAAACTCTTGGATATGATCAAAGATGGCAAGAAAATCGTGGAGGTTGCCTGCCATTACGACTTGAATGAGTCTACCATTCACTCCATCCATAAAGATGAAAAGAACATCCATGCAATGGCTACTGTCTCTTTCAACAAGGAAGCAAAGCGCGTCGTGCCAAGTTGTAATAAGTTTGTAGTGAAAAGAGAGTCTGCCCTAGCCATTTGGAGTACGGACAGCCACAAGAAAAACATTCCGTTGGATTCGCTGGTCATCTGGGAGAAGGCGAGGCAGCTCTATCAGCACTTTATGGTGGATGAACCTCAACCAGGACCCTCTTCTGCAATGTTCATGGATTTCACGGTGAGCAAGGGTTGGGTCAAGAAGTTCCAGAAGAGGTATTATCTGAAGAGTGTCATTCTTCACAGAGAAGCTGCCTCTGCCGACCAGACTGCAGCAGAGGACTACGTGACCAACACGTTCCAGAAGATCCTTGAGGAGGGTGAGTATCATTCAGAACACGTGTCCTTAACTGATGAGGATCTGGTGGAGATGACTTAAGTCTGCGAGTGAGGAGGAGGAAGAGCAGCCAGAGGTTCCTGGGGGTCAGGAGGAGGAAGTTGGCCTTACACTTGAGCGTCTCTTGCAAGTCGTGAGAACTATTAAGGTAGTACAGGACATGATTGGCGAATGGGACCCACAAATGATGTGTGCATTGCGGTTCTGGAATGCACTTGATGGAGCGATAGAACCCTACAAAAGCCTCCTCAAGCATATGAAAAGACAGCGCCAGCAACTGCCTTATCAGGATGTTCTTCAGCCGCACACCCAGACACCCACTGCCTACTCCTAGTACTCCTTCAGCGGAAGAAGATGACGACGCACCTGCTGAAGATACTGTAACACTTGAAGACTCTCCTACTGAGGTCATGCCTTCAGAGGAACAGTAACCTTGTTCTTCTTTGCTGTGCAGTACATCTCTTCATCTTCATCACTTCATCATCGAACAAGTTGCACTATTTTCACAGGTTAGTGGATGTGTGTAAGAACTGTGTGTGTGTGTAATTAAATGTACAATAATAATAATATGATATGTGTAACGTCTAATATGTCTTATTTTCTCTTATTTTGTCTAATATATTGGGTAATACGAGTGTAATGGTGACTAAAGCGTGTTATTTCATGTCTAGAGGGCTCTAATAATGTTAAAAAACATATTTAGAAGGTCGTAAACAGGTTTTCTATGGCTCTAACTATGAAAATATTCAATTTATAAATAAAGAATCCTACTTTGAGGAAATTCATTAATTGCAGCAGAGTCTGGAACTGATTAACCACGATAAACGAGGGCCGACTGTATGGCCTGGTGGTTTTGTTTGATTTTCTTTGTTAATACTTACATCGCTGAGCCTTTCCCGAGAGCTGCTCCTGGGGAAGCCCTTGGATTCTCCACTGGCGCTTTCACTGTCACTGTCCCTGCAGCTGTTCTGTCCTGGCTTGAGCTACAGACAAAAGAAAAGGGAAACGAGAAAAGAGTCAGTGGCCTCCTCACAGGACTGTGTCTTTGCCCCTGTTCTCTAAGCTTCGTCAACAGTGAATAACTTAAGGTCTTGATCTTTAATATTCTTCTCAGTTTCTGAATACTGCCAGGTAAGTTGCCATAACAAGAAACACTGAGCAGAATAAGCAAAACATTTACCATAAAATGCTGATACACATAAAAGAGTGAGCAAGCCTCAAATAAACACCTGAAAAGTCTAACAAAGGTTTACAAATCTTGGAAAGTAATCTTCCCTTAGATTTTTCCTCTGTTCCATTGTGATTTTTGGTCAATAATAAAAAGACAGAGAATACTGAATAAGGTAAAGCCAGATTACACCAACTCTAATTTCCCACTTTATTTCTCTGTCCTCTTCTGAAAAGAAGAAAAAAAAAACTAACCAGAGCAAAATCAAGGTTTTCTTATCCTAGGAGAAAATGATGAGATGCTGGATGTTATGCTTTAACCATTGGGAAGACACTTAACAATCCTGTTTGTTGAGACAACATTCTGGAGGTCTCCTTCCAGATATTTAAAAGTACCAGATTAAGACCTACAGTTTAAGTACATTAAGCACATAGGTATTAAGTCTACAACTGGGCCTAGTAGTAAGCATTAGAGATATAATGATAAACACCACCCCCCAAGTCTCTAATCTTACAAAGCTTACATTTTACAAGTTTCTACACATTTACACAGCTCTGTTTTTCCATTAAAAATGAACAAACACAGGGAATTGCAAACATCAGTGTATGTGAGACTGAGTCACACACATATGGAAGATCAGTCTGTGTATGATGTCATCACCAACCACATTTGCAGAGATCCCAGGCAATTTAATGTAGGTTACAAGACATAGCCCCTTTATAATGTTCTCAATCTAGCAAAAGAAAGAAAGTGGAAGGCATGCAAGTATAACAATACAAGAAAATACTTGCTAAATGAAAACCAAAAATGAGGAAAACTGATTTCTGAAGCCATGGATTTTGAAAGAGGAATACGTCATATGGCTGACAGGAGAGAAGACACTCCTGATGGGAGGAAGGCAGAAAGCAAAGGCAGGGAAAGCAACTTGCCAGGAAATTATCAGGGTCTTCTCAGACACAGAGGTCCTTTGGGGAGAAACTAGAAAGAAATCTTAGACAGGGGTGCATGGACCAGAACATGAATAGTATCAAACAAAACACAAGCCCCATATTTCTGGGCAGGAGGGAACTTAAGACAGCAGAACAG
Organism: Tadarida brasiliensis; assembly: GCA_030848825.1. Classification (NCBI taxonomy): domain Eukaryota; kingdom Metazoa; phylum Chordata; class Mammalia; order Chiroptera; family Molossidae; genus Tadarida; species Tadarida brasiliensis. The sequence goes on from CM061258.1 coordinate 100,219,165, forward strand.
ATAATAGGTAGCAAAACGTTTACATACAGGTTTTCATTTACCTCTGGGGCCAAGGAGCAAGATGAACCAAGATGAATGGAGACTGAATCTGTATTAGCATTTCTTATACCTTTAATGTGTTTCTTTAAAGACTGCAGTTAAGACTCCACTTTTCATCATACCATTCAATTAGCTATCTCCAGATCCCCACTACGTAGAGCATTCTTTTTGGCTTTCAACTTTTCTACAAAGTCACCTTTTTTTTAATACTCACCCAAAGATATGTTTTTTTCATTGATTCAAGAGAGAGAAGAAGGGAGATAGAAAGAAAAACGTCGATGTGAGACAGAAACATTGATCAGCTGCCTCAGGCATGTGTCCCCACCAGGGATCAAACCCACAACCTGGGTATGCACCCTGACTGGGAATTGAACCTGTGATCCTATGGTGAATGGGACAATGCTTTAACCACTGAGAAACACTAGCCAGTGCTCTACAAATCCACTTTTATCACTTCCATAGCAGGGAGGAGGGTGTCAATGGGGAAAAAAGGAAGGACATCTATAATACTTTCAATAATAAAGATAAATTTTTAAAAATCCCATTCTCTAGAAGTCTTTTCTAATGGAACCCCAAAAGTGATGCTAATTTTACTTTGTATCCTCCTGAGCCCTTAAATACTTAGTTTCCTCCTAAGTTCCTGCTAAAACTGCTAATTCTCAGTTAATTCAGATGCAAGCCCTATGAGCCTTTTCTTATTACCATGGAATAAAAGTTCAGAATATTGTCATTCTCTTCAAGTTTTCATTTTTATACTTATAATAAAAGGGGGCTTAATATAAAATGAGCATCATTTTCTCTCAATTTCTTGAACATATCATGTCCAGTTCTGCCCTTCACTTTTTCACACTAGAATTCTTCTCTGGCATGCTCACCCTCATGTTCTCTGTGTTTTTCAGGTCAACATTTTGTTAAAGCTCATACATAGTATATCCTCCATTATGGTCTTTGAAGAACACTTTCTATATTTATTTTTTAACATATGTCCTCATAGTTAGTTATCATATAATTCTATCATATAGTTTCAAGTTTAAAACAGATTATTGTTAAATATATTTGTACTGATGATCTCTATGTGCGGAGGGCCCCCTAATTTATAAGTAATGTCAGAAATCTTATCCCATGGATCTCTGACTTAAGAAAAGGTAGGTAAAGCTACCTCTAGTGTATGGATGAAGAAACAAATAAAACCAGTGATGTGCTCAGAGTAGGCATGAGATCTAGGACTAAAACCCAAGTCTCTACTTACTTCTGCTCATTTCATTCAAATTTTAGTGCCCATTTAGATATTTATATTTAACATGGAAATAATAACGAGTCTGCAGTATGTCAGTATCTCCACAGAATATTTTAAAAAGATTTTTAAACTGATTTTTAGAGAGACTGATCAGCTGCCCTTTGCACCTCCCCTACCAGGGATGGAGCCCGCAACCGAGACATGTGCCCTGACCGGAAATCAAACCGGCAACCCTTCAGTGCACAGTACAAAGCCCAACCAACTAAGCCACACTGCCCATGGCCCATAGAATATATTTTAATACATCTGTGGTACCTGGCTGCCTTCTCAAAGAAAGAAATTTTATAAGGTGATATTTGATCAAGAGATATTTATAAAAACTCAGTCCCCCAACTAAGATGAAAAATAAACATACAGGGAATAAAGGGTATCAGGGTGTGAAGACTTTTCTTAATATCCAACTGGCTTAGCAAAATGTAGACCTTGCATTTGGATCTTTTCCATGTTTTTTCACGGAAGGAAAATGATACAAGGCCCAACAAGAGACTCCAGTGGCCTTGACGTAAATTATCTGACTAAATGTTGATCTAGGCTAAGGGCAAAACCCAAGAAAGATTGAGATGAAGTAGTTTGCTAGTCCTCCCTATGCCCTGCCAGCAAAAGCACTTCAGTGCATTTTCTTCAGAGAGTCTTACATAAAATCCACCCCACACTACCCCTTTCTTCTCCAAAGCCAGGCTCAAGTTTAAAGGAAACGTAGGATTTTAAGCTGTCAGACAGCTCAATATTTCAAAGAAATGGATTGACTACAGTAAGTACTAAAGCTAAACCACACGATTTCGGGCAAAGGTATTCATTCCTAATCCCATGAATATATTTAAAGCTGGCATTTTCAGCTACATCCAATGGATCATTTGGAGTAGCATAACTAACTCAAAAGTTGTAATCCTTCATCTGAAATTCCCAGCTATAATCTACAACCAAGAGACATTACAAAGGCCAGGTGCTGGCTTAAACATTTAAAGACCTAAGAAAAATCTATCTGCTTACATTCATTTGTTCTAGCATCCATGGAATCTCTGTTATAAGGAAGCTTTTGTGCTAACCGATGCAATGAGTCTTGTTACTAACAACTTGTAAATATTTCGGCACTTCGTTTATTTTAAAATTACTTTAATTCACTCTCTAGTTCCAGAAGATTCTTGCCATCAGAATATTATATATTTCAGTCATCAGAATTAAAACAAAACAGATGAAATTAAAGGACACTAGTGTCTGGAATGAGTGACAGTAATTCTATCAATAAGATGAACATAGTTTATAAAATATAAGAAGCCACTTTACTTTCATTAGATTCCACTGTCAACAATATATTTTCCAAACTCTGAAACTGTGATAACGTTACAGATTTAACTGTTATTAATGTCTAATTAGGAAAATAATGACCCATGGTTTTATCACTCTTAATGAACATATAAGAAAGTCCCATCACTCTGGACTGAGTGAAAGGTAGAGAAATTCTCTGCACATCTGCCAAGATTTGTGAGCCAGGCTACGAACATTCTTTTCAGCTTGAGTATGGAGAGGACCGACAAGATGCTAGCTGCTCCGCAGGTATCATTAACCCTTCAAACAAAATTTATAGAAGGATAAAGTATGTAGAAAGGATATCCGTGCCTGGAACTCTAGAGGAATGATGTGAATTATGCGGTGCAATGCAGAAGAGCATAACACAGTTTTGGTTCCTCAAAGAAGCATAAATCCTATTTCAGACCACTGAGTTCTCTTATAGAGATCTAAATGAACTCTATACAAGGTTTTTAAAAATGTGTCAATAAGCACATAATCTTTCATTCAAAGAAACCTTGAAATATACCTTCATTAACATTAAAGCAGCAAGTATATAATCTCATAATAAAAATTTCCCCCCAAAAAAATACCTGTCCACAAATGGGGAAAGTTTAATAGATTGGGTGGCAACTGTACTATTTTATTCCTTAGGCTTTAAAAGGTATTTCAGATGAGAGACAGAAAACCAAACTCAAGAACTTAATGAAAAAGCTGACATGTCAAAATGAGCTAACAGGAAATAACTACTACAAAAAAAAACTACAAAGTTAAATAAAAAAATATTTCCTTAAGAAATGAAAAATATATATTGTACTTTTAAATGTACAGTAACAAGTTGTACCAAAAAACTATAAAAATTAAATTCTGGGAATTAGGGCAGGGCAAGGAATTTGTGCAAAACTACTCTGGGATCAGAGACTCAGAAGTTATCCTGTTATATCCTCAATAGTTAGAGAAATTATTTTAAGTAAGAATTTGATAATCTTGAATTAATCATTAGTAAAAATTTAGATATTACAAATACTTGCCTCATAAATTACTATCAAATGGAAAGGGATTAAAATAACAATCAATAGAGAAATGGAGAAAACATTAAAGAACTAGCAAGTAAGCAAAAGCTATACTGGTTATAATAATACAGAATATACACAGATTAAGCTTCCACTTCTAAAAAAAAAAAGACATTTACCTTTTTATTGAGTAAAATAAATAAATATCCAACTATTTGTTAGTTATAAAGAACTCCCAAATTTTAATAAAGGAGGTAAAAAGACAAAATATTACAAATAAATGGCTAGGCAAGCCACTTTATAGTGATAAAAGGTACAATCTTTATCTTTTACACTTCTGTACTTTATACTAAAGAAATACATTTTAAACCTTGATATGCCAATATATAAAGTAAAAAATATTTTAAGCCCTGGCCAGTTTGGCTCAGCGGTTAGAGCATCGGCCCTCGGACCAATGAGTCGCAGGTTTGATTCTGGTCAAGGCACGTACCTCATTTGTGATTTGTCCTTGGCCCTGGTTGGGGTCGTGTGGGAGACAGCCACTCGATGTGTCCCTTTCACATCAATGTTTCTCTCCCTCTCTCTCTCCCTCCCACTCTATCTGAACAAAAATGGAAAAATGTCCTCAGGAGAGGATAAAAATAAATACATACATATATATATATAAAGTTATAAAGGAAATCAACAGGAAATGGCAGACTTTATCATCCTACTAATTAATCATCAGGGAGTGAGATTAAAAAAAATACAAAAGGATTTAGAGGTTAAAAAACTCAGTTAAACTTGGGTAAAATATGGTAAATTTGGTAACTCACAGAGACCACACCTTCTATAGCATCCATGGGACATTACCACCAACTGAAGATGTATTAGGTCACAGACAAATATAAGAATAAATTTCAAAATTACATAAACAGCCTTCTCTCTGATGAAAGTTAATGAAGACATTTTAAACTAGCCATCTCACCTAAATTTTTTCAAATGATACATTTCAAAATTCTCTCCACAATTATAATTGAGCCAAAGAGAAAATAACAAGCATATCAACTGTATTTTAAAAATGAAAATTATAGACATGTAAGTTAAAAAAGGTATAGGACCTATAAAATCTGTGCTAATCTGTGCTAGCTAGAAGTTAACTCATGTGCTTTCCATTAATGAAAAGTAATAGAAATAAGTAACCAAATTATAGAGATTAAAAGGAACAAAAAGAGCCCTGGCCAGTTTGGCTCAGCGGTTAGAGCATCGGCCCGCGGACCGGAGAGTCCTGGGTTCAGTTTCCGCTAAAGGCATGTACCTTGGTTGCAGTTTGTCCCTGGCCCCGGTTGGGGTCGTGTGGGTGGCAGCCACTTGATGTGTCTCTCTCACATCGATGTTTCTCTCTCTCTCTGCCTCCCTCTCTCCCTCCCGCTCTATCTGAAGATAAATGCAAAAATGTCCTCTGGTGAGGATTAAAAAAAAAAAAAGGAACAAAAAGAGCCCAGCCAGTGTGGCTCAGTGGTTGAGCGTCAACCCAGGCACCAAAAGGTCGCCAGTTCGATTCCTGGTCAGGGTATATATGCCCAGGTTGTAGGCCCAATCCCCAGTAGGGGGAATGCAGGAGGCGGCCAATCGATGTTCTCTCTCATCTATGTTTCTATCTCTCTCTTCCTCTCCCTTCCTCTCGCTCTATCTAATTCAATAAAGAAAAAAAAAAAAAGAAGAAGAAAGAACAGAAAGAAATAAGGCAAAAAAGAACAAAAACACACTATAGCAAAAGGTATTGGAAGAAGATTATAAAAATAAAAACTACATAATGCATTGAAAAATAAGACATTCTACAATTAATTAATTAGAGTAAAACTGAGAACAAAACCTACAAGGATAAAAGAAATAAACCTTTTCAAACCTAACAAAAAGACATAAAAAAAGGAAATAATGTGATATCATTATATAATAATGAGATAATATAATATGTGATAATAATATAGTATGATTATCATTACAAAATAGGCACATTTATAAATTGTAATTATAAAATATAACAGGGCACACTTACACATAAAATATAATAGGTACACTTCTAAATCATACTAGTAAATATTTTTCTTTGGTACTGTCAAAATCATAATCAGCCCTGGTCAGTTTGGCTTGTGGTTACAGCATTGGCCCGTGCACCTAAAGGTCACAGGTTTGGTTCTCCATCAAGGGCACATACCTGGGTTGCAGGTTCGATCCCTGGCCCTGGTCGGGCCATATGCAGGAGGCAACCAATTAATGTGTCTCTCTCACATCAATGTTTCTCTCTCTTTCTCTTTCTGTCTCTCCTCACTCCCTTCCACTCTCTCTAAAAATATCAATGGAAAAAAATATCCTCAGGTGAGAATTTAAAAAAATTGTTTTAATCATAATCAAATAGTTTAAAATTTCAAAGAAAATTTAACAACATTTGATTCAGAGCATATATAAAATACACAAAGCTAATATGTGCCCAAGTCTGACAATAACAAAAGGGAAATATGGAATAATATTCATAATTAAAAGAGCTTCTAAAATCTGATGAAATATAATACATTGAATTTAAAAATAAAATCTAACAGAATATTTCACAAGAATATGAATCCATTAATTTGCAAGTGGGCACCAGGCACATTTTTGAGGTGATGGGAAAGTTCTGAAATTGGAGTGTGATGATGGTTGCACAACTCTGTAATTTATTAAAATTCATTAAATTGTACATTTACATGGAGTGGATTTTACGGGACATAACTTATATTTCAATAAAGCAGTTTATTTTTAAAAAGTGAGAGATTCCACCAGTTTCATCTCTTACCCAGAAAGGAGTAAGGCCTGGGCTCACAAAAGATCACTCACTGTCTTCAGTTAGCAGTGCCGTATAAAAATCTAACCGTGGGAGCACACAGGGGAGTATCTGGAGATGGGATCCTGCCTACCACAGTGGGTTTACACAGATAAGAAAGGGATATACTGCCTATAAATCTATGTATCATAAAATGACTGTAGTGTAATTAGGAAAATTTTATGAATGTAAAATAAGTTAGGGCTCAAGGATACACCTGGACTTTGGAAGTGTCATTTATTTGTGTCAGTGATGTTTCCAAATAAATGCTTAAGGACTTGCACAGATAATATCTTGAAGACCGTCATAAGTTTAAAATGCAAACTACTGAAGCACTTCCACTTGCCAATCACCTATATTATTCAAGATTTAAAGGGGTTCAGTGGATTTCATAGTAGTAGGAAAAACTGAAAGTTAATAAAATAAAGAGGGGGAAATAAGCCAAAATCAATCTCACTACATAGCCTCAAACATAACAAGAAACAATTAAGACAATCAAGAACAATCTGACCAACTTTGATATCCTTCCAATAGACACACTCAACTCAGGTAAGAGAACTTACTGTTCTCCAGCTTATCAAGAGAATCGAAACTCTTCTATGATTTGGTTAAAAGGCTATTATGATACTAACTATTTCTTCATAACTTAATAATGTGAAGGGAAAAGGGTACGAGTATAAAAAACAATGCTTGAGCCCTGGCCAGTGTGGTTCACTGGTTAGAGTGTTGACCTGTGCACTGAAGGGTTTTGGGTTCGATTCCTGGTCAAGGGCAAGTGCCTGGGTTGCAGGTTTGATCTCCGGCCCCAGTTGGGGCATGTTCAACACATTCAGGAGGCAACCAATCTATGTCTCTCTCTCTCTCTCACATTGATGTTTCTCTCTCCCTCTCTCTCTCTGTCCTCTCTCTCTCTCTCTCTCTCTCTCTCTCTCTCTCTCTCTCTCTCTTTCTCTCCCCTACCCTCCATCCCTCTCTTCCAGTCTCCAAAAATCAATGGAAAAATATCCTTGGGTGAGGATTAACAAAACAACAAACAAAAAACACACACAACAATGTTTGATCTATAACTAACATCTCTATCTACAACCTATTTCTAGGTTAAATTATGTTGACAGAAGGCATAATAACATACCTAACTTTTTATTTTCTACCAAAAAAAAAGTCTAAACTATGGGGTGGTAGATATACAAGAATGGGATTAAGGAGAAAAGCCTGAATGAACAGAAGGTGCTTGGCATTCCTTGGGTTTGCTTGTGGACTACTAAAATAAATCTTTTTTCAAACAGGCTCAGAAATTCACACACAATACACATATGCAACACAAAAATAATTCAATGAAGGAACATTTGACTGCTTTGGTATAGTTTCTAACCTTCTGATAATGAGATTTTGATTATTTAAAGGGAACTCTGAGACAATATTATTTGGTTGGAGAGGATGGATATACAAAAATAAAAAATACACAATCCTTAGTTTTTATAGTTTCCAATGAAAAACCACACTTTCAAACAACTTTTAAATGGCCAGGCATTATTTAAAATAACCATCACCCTTGCCTGGCCAGTGTGGCTCAGTGGTTGAGCATCAACCCATGCACCAAGAGGTCACTGGTTCAATTCCCGGTCAGGGCACATGCCCAGGTTGTGGGCCTGATCCCCAGTGGGGGGCATTCAGGAGGCAGCCAGCCAATCGATGTTCTCTCTCATTGATGTTTCTATCTCTCCCTCTCCCTTCCTCTCTTTCTAAAATCAATAAAGGAAAAAAATTTTTTTAAATAAATAAAATAACCATCACCCTCAAACATAAAATGCTTTATGCCTTTTGCTTTTCCCATTCCACCATGAAAAAATAGTCAACTGAAGCATAAGGAAGGAAATGGCAGCATTTACCTTAATTACGTCCTTACTCCAAATACATATGAATTTTAATTGTGGGGGTGTATAATTCAGACTATAGCATTTAACCTGTATATCATTAAACTTATTACCAACTAGTAACTATTTTATACCAGGCTACATTACTTACAGGAAAACAGAAATTAAACTGGTTTAGCAAACACTATTCAACTTCTTTGAAAAGCCACAGATTATTTCATAGGTGGGATAGGTCCCACAAATGCATGTTCTGGAATTATTATAGACTGAATTGTGTCCACCCAAAATACATATGTATAAACCCTAACTTCCATTATTAGTTCAGAATGTGACTGTTCTTGGAGATAGGGACTTTAAAAAGGTAATAAAGTGGAAATGAGTCCATTAGGGTTGGCCCTAATCCAAGCTCACTGGTGTCTTTATAAAAAGAGTAGATTGAGACATAAGGGAGAGCACCAGAAATAACACATGCAACAGAGAAAAGGCCACATGAGGACACAGTGAGAAGACAGCCAACTATAAGGCAAGAAGAGAGGCCCTAGGAGAAACCAAACCTACCAACACCTTGATCTTAGACTTCTAGTCTCCAAAACTATTAGAAAATAAATTTGTTTCCTAAGCCATCAACTCTGGTATTTTGTTACAGCAACCCTAGAAAACTAATATAATCTTTTTCTTAAGGGTACAAACATCCTGGCTATTATTGTTCCCATCTGAGAAGAGAACACAATGAATCAAGACAAAACAAAGAAACCCAGCTACCTTTCTATTTCTTTCATTCCCTTTACAAAAATATTCTGAAAACATTTTATTCAGCACCTCCAATTTTTCTCCCTGTTCTCTGTTTAACCTAGTCCTATGAGGCTTTTGTCTCCATTGCCATGAAGTTGTTCCTGTCAAACTCAACAACAGGCTATCAAAAGCATTTGCAGAGCTCAAGGCAAGAAACCCAAAAACTTGTGTTGAACTAGTTAAAAGTTGTAAATTAAGCTAATACAGTGTTAAATAAAATGTCATCCTCTGACCTTGCTTAAATAAGTGTTCATAATGACAATGAAAACTAGGGTTTAATTTAGAATTCTGTATTCCTTGAAGTTCCTTGATGGAATGTGGCAGTGTAGATCTGAGCCCTGGCCTAGCAATAGTCCCTTCTCACGTATAGTTCTGTCCCACATCTCAAGACACCTCACTTGCACATGTGATAATATCCTGGCCCAACCTCCAGGCTCCATCCACATTGCCCACTTTACTCATCCCACTAGCAGTGCCCCCAATTCAGGCTTAGGCATATGCATAGCTGTGTTCACTGAAGTCTGCTCTCAGGAAGATGGGCTTAGGAAATATTAATAGATGCTGACAGCTAGACTGAGGATATTTGGGCTAGGATTTCTAAGTCCTAAATAACCAGTGGCACGGTGTAGAAGGGGAGTAGTGAGCTCCAAGTGGGCACATGTCCTTGGCCCTTTGACCTGTTCCACTCTGCGAAGGGGAATGGCTTAGAAAGACCACAGCAGGGCCCAGGGCAAAAGTTTCCCCTGCCTGGCTTTAAAGGCAGTACTAATCATTTACAACCTCTAAATAGTAGACCTAGTGGTCATTGTCAGTTTCCACTGAACAGATCAAGCTAACAGTACCATCTGACACAAATGGGCACTCCTTCAGCCTTGAAGCACTTGCTTCACTCCTGCTTTTCTTCCAACCTCTCTGGCCAGTCCTTATCAGTCTCCTGCTGAGTCCACCACATCCTCCACACTCTGAGGTTCCCCAGGGCTCAATCCTTGGACCTCTTCTTTTTTCTTTCTATACTCACTACCTTTGATAATCTCATCCAGTTTCATGCTTTTAAATACTACCTATGTGCTGATGATGCCTAATTTATCTATTTAGCCCCAATCTCCTCCCAAAATTCCAGTCTTTTAAATCCAGCTGCAATTTCCAATTTCACTTAGACATCTAATAGGCATCACAAACCTAAATAGGCTAAAGAAATATTCTCAATGTTTCTAATTGTTATTAATAGCAATTTAAGTTTTCCAATTGCTTTGTCTAAGCCTTAGGAAAAAAAAAATCTTCTTCCCCTCTACAGTTACCATTCTTCTCAAAGCTACCATTGTCTCTTGTCTGGATTATGACAGTACCTTCCTATCTGATCTCCCTGCTTGTGCTCTTGCCCTCTACATCTGAGCATCTCTTCCAGGAACTAGAGTGTTCCTGTAAAAAAAAAAAAAAGTAAGTCAATTAATGCCTTATTCTTATCAAAATCTTCCAGAGACTTTCTGTTGTCTTCAAAACAAAGACTAAGGTCTTTAGAATTGTCTAACAAGGTAGTCCTCACTCTATCTGGTTCCCCCATTATTTCTCTGGCCTCATTTTCTACTACTCTGCCTTGCTCACTCTGTAACATTTTTACTGACCTCACCAATGTTTCCTAAATAAGCCAGACATGCTCTCACCTCAGAGCCTTTGCATTTGCTGAACTCTCTGTCCGAAACATGCAGCCCCCAGAAGGCACAAGGCTCACTACCTCCCTTCTAAAGATTTAAATGTCACTTTCTCAGTGAGTACTTCCTTGATCATCCTATTTACAATAGTAACCTTGCCTCTACTTAACACCTTCTAAGTAGTATATAGTTTACTTCTTTTATTTGTTCCCTGTCTCCTCCAAACTCCTGCCCCCTCAACCACATTACAACTAGATTATAAACTACACGAGAACCAGGATTTTTATCTGTTTTGCTCACTGTTGTATCTGTAGAATCTAAAACAATGCTTAGAATTTATTAGCTATCCAATAAATATTTTTAAAATTAATCAGCATGCATTAACTTTTAAGGTCTACAACATATAAGTCAGTCTTTAAAATCTCCCAAAGAATGGCCCTTGGAGTTATTAACAAAGTGTGACTATATCATAAAAAGCTAGCCTTCTAGAATTGGCCAATAAGGAGAGCTCAAAAGCTGAGTGGTAACATGAAAAGTGGCATGTGCACTAGTGAACTTTAGGCTTTGTGATCATACAAAATCAGCTGTTAGATTACTTATTCTTCAAAAAGTACTATTGCTAATTTTGTTCTTGAAACAGTGATCATATGTAATTTAAGATATTTTAGATAGTCAGGTATAGGAGTATAAAATGAAAAGTGGCATATAATTAGTTTAATAAATCTTCCTCCTGGCATTTGAAAATATTAAAAGTACTCGTTCAGCAAAAGGTCAAAAACCACTAGCAAGAGAAGTTAATAGCTCTCTTCATATTATACATGCTTATTGATGAGACTGCCACTTTTAAGTAATTTGGATAATATGAAACATTTAAAAATTCTATGTATTTTACCGTCTAACAGGGGTTTAAAAAAAAAAAAACTTTTCTTCTTTTTAAAAATCAATCCAGCAAAAACCTTCTTCTGACACATTACACACAAAGGCAGAAACATTTAAACACATGTACCACCAAACATTGATTTATTATTATTAACAACAATATTTATCAAAGAAACCCAATTGGTTATAGAAATAAATATATTCTCCCAAGTACATTTTTAAATGAGAAGGTACTTTCTAGGGAAATGGATGGTATAAGTTTGCTTTTGTTACACGGCAAGTAATGGTTTGCATGACCTCCAGTAGGAGCACGCTCCTGAAAACAGGACCACTAGCCGAATTAATTCTGTAGTTACACAGGGTGGTTGTAGTATCATGCCAGCGAGGACCCCACATCCTCCTACCTTGTCCTGCATTGATTATTTGCATCATCTGCCTGGCCTCTGAGGAGCCTGAATCAGAAACTCGGGCAACAAACTTAACTAGTTTGTTAGAGCAGGTGATTTTCACTTGGCCCCAGATGATTTAGTTATAAAACCTCTCGCATTTTAACTTAGGCAAAAGAGACATAGGGAGTAGGATAATCCAATTTTTAAGGAAGGCAGGTGAGGTAAAGACGGCTTACAAAGAAAACCATAAATTTCCCAACTATCAGAAATTCTTAGTCTAAACACATCGCATTACCCCAAGATGCAGAAAGATTCAAATACGTAGTTTCTGATTCTTGGCATGATTTTTCTGATTTGCATAAATTAACTTAGAAAAGAAAGAACTTGACAATGTTTCCTAATCAAACTCAGAGATGAGAAGACTTCTTGGAAACATAAATTGGAATCCCATTGCAAAGGTAGATTAGATCTCTCCATTGTAGTTCTACACATCTAGCAATGAACTAGGGATAAGGTGACAGCTGAGATTTTCACTTTGAAGGTAAGAATTTAAACACACCTATGTCTGGTTGTCAATACAGGGACAAAGGCTAGCAAACGAAGGGTTTGCTCCTGGCTCTTGCCGCTATAGAGCTAACATATATTCTTAATGGCACCCAAAAAACCTCATGTAACCAAGAAAGAAAGCAATGGCCTGCTATATAGAACAAATAAGCAACCTTCATATTATATATAAGAATCACAAAATCTTTGCAAATTAAATTGCATTTCCCAATTTACAGATGGAGAAGCCAAAGCTGAAAAAGGCCAAATAATCTGGGCAAAAGTGAGAAAGCAGAGGCAGACTAGAACCAATGTCAGCCCGACTTGACAAGGACTATAGCCCTCAGTCAATATACAGAGCTAGTGGCGTACAGTAGAAAAAACACCTCCTTAGGATTCTGTCTTGATCTTGAATGTAAAATAATCAGTATGTTATAAGGGTGGACTCACACTTTAAACAAACTGTTAAACCAGCTCTATGATCATTCTCATTGTAACTTGAAAAAACGAGTCAACTCATCCTGCTTTTTAAAAATGTGAAGAACAAGACACATAAAATATGCATAGCAGGTAGGAAAAAAATCCTACAGTTATTTGGGACATTGGTGTGTTTTAAAATAATTTTTCGCTTCCACATTCCAAATTCCCTAAACTCTGAACAGATCAAAGTTTTACAGATTATCCCTCAAAAAAAAAAAAAAAAAGACAAGAATCACAAATTAATAACTATTTAAGCATTCTGTTTCATCGTGATAACAAACAGATGGTTTTAATATTCTGGAGGCTAATTCCTGAACAATTAAAAACACAGCAAGACATTAACATCTAATGAAACATTTTAACTACCAGTATATGCATCTGCCATTAATTCCCACACAGTAAGGTCTTGGATCTCCTCAATCTGTTCTTTATTAAGGAAAGTTTTTCCACTCTGAATTTAGTGAAGTAGAGAATTAACAACTGTTTTCAATCAGCAATCAGCAGGATATTTCGCCAATGTATACTGAAATCATGTACACTATCAGACTTAAATTTATTCTTATGATGGCTTTGATATACACACATTTAAAATTTAAGAACAGATTCAATTTTCTAATTAGGTGTTTCCCTCCCCAAACCCTCCGGCCACATTCGCCCTTTGGTGTACAAAAGGAACTCTCATTGAGCTGTTACTTAAAAAGTGTGAATGCTTGTTTAATAATGCAGGTAACTTATAGCTCAGATTGCCCAAAATATCCTAGACTGCAGCTTCTACCATTGTAGCAACATGTAAAGGCAATAATCACAACAAGTGTGAGGGACAACTGGATATATCACATTCTCATGTCTGGCAGGTTAAGACAGGATGACCAGTTACCATGAAGCTGCTTGCATTTTTTATGATAATAACGCTGTACACGTCTTTGGTATTTTATAATTTTCTAATAATTGTACATAATCTATCTAATTTCATCATCACATAAATTTTCCGAGGTAAGCAATGTAAATTGTAATGTGTTCTCTTTACAGACAAAGAAACTAAAATTCAGAGATGAATGACCCAACCCAAGATACCCAAAGGGAGTGGTGAGATGAGCTACAACATGATCCCTGGCCCCTAGTTGAATGCTCTGTTCACTGCACTTGAGGCAGTGACTACAGTTTGCTGCACTAAGCTACAGGTTCTTACCACAATGACCTGTGAGGTGCACGTCATTATTACCATTTTAAGGGTTAGTAAGTGGAGGCCCATGTTAACCAAAGGTTAACAGATAGAAAGAGAACCTACAAATCACAGCCAGGCCTTTAGTCCCAGAGTCTGTGTTATTCCAGGGTATCATTATCATTCATGGGCAATGCAGACATGGCATAACCAATTGCAGTGTGTTTGTTCCTCTAGTCTAGGCAAATAGCAATTCTAACATTTTTTGATTTAGTGACAAAATATTTTTGAGGTAAGCAATCAGCAAATTAGAGATAAATAATTATCTTTGTAATGGAAAGAAATAAGTAAATAACATCACATATCTTAGTTGTTTTTATAAACACTCTCAATTATGATAACTAATACACAATTCAATGTGGCTGAATCTTAATATATCAGATGTATTAACTTAGGAACTTAATTCCATGGAACTATCTCAAATTTCTTCACAGAATGACTAATAATTGAAACACTCTTTAAAACAGGATTTTTTTGGGGGGAGGGGTTCTCATTAGACCCAGACAAGCAATTGAGAATACAATTTCATTTACTTTAGTCATCTGAAGAAATTTAAATTAATTTTGAAGAGGTTAAAAACATTTTAATCAACTGAAGTTATTTTTACTTCTTATTCAAAATCTACAGGTGCCAAAAAATTCTTGTCTAGTTTATAACTTAACTGTTATTCTTAGCTCTAGGTATTTAGTATAAGATTATTAGAGGGGGGAAAAAAGTAGAAAAGCATATGGACTAGCCAACTTATCAAAAAAAAAAAAAAAAAAAAGCTCTGCAAAATCCTAGTGCTCATGTGTATAATACATATTCACTTATGTGTATGCTATAGATTGAATGTTTGCATCCCTCTCATATTCATATGTTGAAACTTAATCCGAAACGTGGTATTAGGAGTGGGACCTCTGAGAAGTAATTAGGTCATGAGGATAGAGATCTTATGAGTGGGATTGAGCCTTTTTTTTTTTTTTAATCCTTACCTGAGGATATTTTTCCATTTTATGTTCAGACAGTGAGAGGGAGGGAAGGACGGGGAGGGAGGCGAGGGAGAGAGAGAGGGAAAGAGAGAGAGAAACATCGATGTGAGAGAGACACATTGACTGGTTGCCTCTCGTACAACCAGGGCTGGGATGAACCGCAACAGAGGTATGAGCCCTTGACCAGAATTGAACATGTGACTCTTTGGTTTGAGAGCAGATCCTCCAATCCCTGAGCCAAACCAGCCAGTGTGGACTGAGCCTTAATAAAAGAAACCCCACAGAGCTCCCTTAAGCTTTCCACCATGTGAGATAAGGGGAAGAGAAGGCCATCTTAGATGAATCAGGAAGTAGGCCCTTAGCAAGCACAGAATCTGCCTGATTCTTGAGCATGAACTCCCCAGCATCCAGGATAGTAAGAAATAAATGTATGCTGTTTATAAGCCACTCAAGTCTATGGCATTTTGCTATAGCAGCCTGAATAGACTAAGACAATGTACATATACATATACATATACATACACATGTCATCTAAACAAACAAAGAAACGGTAATACCAAAACTATCTACATAGAGATGCAGCAGAAATGGTAGCTAGTTGCAAAAAGAAAACCACCAAAAATACTAAACATTACAAAGTAAAAATATTATATGGGGCACCTACTCTATACCTCTTTATTATTGTACAACAAAAGTTTAATGATGTCTTTAAACCAAAATTTTATGAGTAAATAAATACATAAATCTATTTTTTAACTTTTTTTCCCCTTTATTGATTTTTATTTTATTTTTATTTTTATTTTTTAGAGAGAGAGGAAGTGAGAGGGAGAGAGAGAAAGAAACATCAATGAGATAGAACATTGATTGGCCACCTCCTGCATGCCTCCCACTGGGGATTGGGCCTACAACCTGGGCATGTGTCCTGACTGGAAATCGAACCGGCAACCTCTTGGTGCATGGGTCAATGCTCAACCACTGAGCCACACCGGCCAGACATAAAATAAATCTATTTTTAAAAATACAAAATAAGTGAAATTTTTTCCTAGCAATCAGAAAAATAACATAGTATATTTAATGTTGTATTTGCTCAATAGTCACCCAGAGTCATAATATGGAGAATATTTTTAAAAGAATAAGAGCCTGGCTGGTATGGCTCAGTGGTTGAGAATCGACCCATGCACCAAGAGGTTGCCAGTTCGATTCCTGGTCAGGGCACATGCCCAGGTTGTGGGCCAATCCCCAGTAGGCGCATATAGGAAGTGGCCAATCAATGTTCTCTCTCATCAATGTTTCTATTTTTCTCTCTCTCTCCCCCTTCCTCTCTCTCTAAAAATCAATAAAGAAAAAAAAATTTTTAAAAAAAGAATAAGATGATATATTTATATTGTTACAGCAATAACTGGAGATGACATGGGAAGAAAATTCAAGTTGGGAGACAAAAGAAAATATTTTTAGTGGAATGATATTTTATTCCTATAGAAAAAAAGAAATCCCTAAAGACACACTGAAAAATCATTATAGATACATATTCACTACTTACTTTGGAGAAATACAGGGGTCTGTACCTTTTTTTGGCAGTTCTTATGAAAATTCATAAGCCAGATGGCATTCAATAAATGTAAAGAGCTAAAGAATTTAGTTTTATAGAAAAACATCAATTAGCATAGGAAAATTAGCAATTAAGCAATCATTATACAACATATATCAATATTACTAACTAGTGAGCATATATACAAAATTTCTAACATGAACTCATTTTTGAAGCACTGCTATTTTCCTGTGAAAGGTTTATCAGCACTTCATTACAGCTGTCCTTGGGCACCACACCACTTTACTGTCCTATTGTAACAAAGTCTTCTATATCCTCTCATAAACTATAATAGTTCCTTAGCAATTGACCTGTGGCCCAATGTCATTTGTTTTTCCTATTTAACATATTTAAACTTTATCAACTTTTTCTATACATGCAATTCAGTTTGGTCCTCTCAAACAAAATAATTTTTTGTTCAGTCATTATAGCTCTCTACTTCCACAGACTTTGTGGTCAGGTCTATGGGGTAACACACTAAGAAGAGATCTATTTAAGCTCCACTCAAAGTTCCATTCATAAGGATGTAAGACCAAACCCAGAAAATACCATAGAGCACAGAGACAATTTGTGCAAAGATGGATATAACCAAGCATTTTTACTAAGGCTCTAAATCAGCGGTTCTCAACCTGTGGGTTGCGACCCCTTTGGGGGTCAAACGACCCTTTCACAGGGGTCGCCTAAGACATAACAGTAGCAAAATTACAGTTAAGAAGTAGCAATGAAAACAATTTTATGGTTGAGGGTTACCACAACATGAGGAACTGTATTAAAGGGTCGCAGCATTAGGAACGTTGAGAACCACTGCAAGATGAGAAACTCAAAAAGACATTCAATGCTATAAGAGGCACATGAAGTTAAGTGAGAGGTACAATAAGCATACAGTGGTACTGTACAGTGATATTTCTAAATAAGACCATCCCAGCCAGTGTGGCTCAGTAGATTGAGCATTGTCCCATGGACTGAGAGGTCCCAGTTTGATTTCTGGTCAGGGCACATGCCCAGGATGCTCACTCCCCAGTAGGGGGCGGGCAGGAGGCAGCCAATAGATGTTTCTCTCTCACTGATGTTTCTCTCTCTCTCCCCTTCCTCTCTCTCTAAAAAATCAATAAAAACATATTTTAAAAATAATAATCACGGCCATGACCAGGAGAAGAATCACTACTGAAGTACATTTGAACCTTAAGGAATATCCTTGTTTGAAAGCTGATACCTTCTAAAACCCTAAAATACTACTTAAAATATATATTTTATTTTTTAAAAAATTTTAATTTTTTTTCCTCTACCCCCCTCCATTCTCTGTGACACTTTACTTGCCAACAACATGCTTTTCAAACACAGTTTCATATGAAATCCAAATCAGAGATATGGATATATATGCAAGTAACTGAAGGGTGAATACTGCAAAAGAACAAACACTTGCACCAATTACTCCATTTTATCATTTCTGTTCTTAAAGCTAATGAAATGTATCTTTCCACTGCAGTGACTAGAAATATTACCAGAAGAAAGCATTTGCAGAACCTGAATTTTCTAAAGAGATCTTTGAAATTTAAATATAGTTGTAAAATATCCATCTTTTGTATTTACTACTAAATAGGGACTGTAATTGAGAGAAAACAAAAATTTTATGCACTACAAATGCAAAAGGTCATCCAAAATAAAAATTTCTGATCCATGTGAAAGAATTAGCTACTTCCTATTTCCCAGAAGCCTTGCTGTCACTAGGGCAGGGAGAAGACTATTCATTGTGAAGCAGGTCCAAGAGAGGCAAGGACAAGAGGACCCCCACCAGCCAAAGTCACTATTCGGAAACCTGTTACATCTGGAAGAAATTCATCAGATGGAAAACAGAAAAAAATTGAACAAAAATGTTTGCCTCCAAGAATTTTAACCTAAGTTGATTTTTTCATCCAAAGGAGAGTACATAAAAATTTACCTTTACCTTTAAACTTTGGATTCCACCAAAAATATTGATTATACACAATATTTGAGGTTGAATACCTGAGAACATGTACCAGATTCCCTCTCTTACTTTTTTCTCTTAATTTCCAGAATAGATAAGGGAAAGAAAAGGATTTTTTTTTTTTTTTAATGTTCATGAGGTTACAGAAACACTCTAAGGCCTGAACCTTTGTCCATGGACTACATGGCTAAAAGGAACAATGATGGGTAGGAATTTACAAATACCAACAACCTATGGAATCAAAAACACATCTGGGAATAGGAAAAAGTAGTTTAAAACCTCTGGGTTCATAAGGTCAAGGAAAAATAAAAGACATGGTCTATAACACCAACTACTGGAGAATTGAAAAGGTAAAAAAAATCATCCCTTTCCTTGTTAAAACCTAGTGAAACCCCGGCTGTCAACCACTGGTACCCCACAGCTAGCCATGGCAACAGCTGCTTGGCTCTGTTGTAATAAACTGGAACAATTTAACAGCTTTTATTGTTCTGCAGTTGTGTCTGAGCATAGCCACTCTCCCCTCCTAGGACTCCAGGGCCCTGCAAGGGCAGCAATGAGAGAAGATCTCATTTACCTAAAAGCACTTATAAATTTTTAATTTGCTTTAACAAGTAAATTAACAAGTCCCTCATTCAGGCAAGTTTTATGGCTTCTTGCCACTTGGGGAAGGCCGTAAAAGTTTTATAGATAATCCAGAGCTACTGAGACTGCTCATAATAAATTGTCTGTTTCCTGTTATTTTATCAAACCACTGGGCTTCTAATGACTTAAAGTCACAGTTCCCTTATATTCAGGCTTTTTATGAGGCCATATTTATAAACTCCAAAGAATACCTTAAATTATACAGGGCTCTTGCTAGTCATTACAAAGATTTTTTTTTTTTTTTAAATGGGAGCTTACCTTAGCTCACGCCCTGCTAATAAATGCTGCAAAATGTTTTGGAGACAGCATGCTGATTCTACTATTATTTAATATGCTGCCTCAGCCAGAGTTTCCATTAGTAAATAAGGTAGCTGCGACTTAATCTGTTCTGTACAGACTCACCAATATTTCTCCTAACTGGAGTGTGGTGCTTTCTAGACTGTTCCACCTTATCCTAGAAAGGAGCAGCCTAATGACGATATGCAGCAGAGCTTGACCCTGGATTAACATCAAATTTAGCTCCAGGTTACCAGCAAGCCATTTAGACCTAGAAGACAGGGCAGTAAGAAGGAATAGGAGCAAAGACACATCTCATTCAAATTTTCCTCTCACTATCCAGTGCCTGTTATCAGCCAGGAATGGGGTAGGCAATGTGTAGAACAGAAAGAGGAGTACATATTCAAATTGACTTTAAGCTATAACACTTTTATTAATTGCACAGATATACTCAGTATTAGAAATCAAATTGAATCTCTGACAATGTGGAGTTAGTGAAAGTGCTGTAAGTGGCTCAGTCTGCTTTCTATTTTTCACATATGTGTGCATACACATATGAAAGTGCAAAGTAAAGATAAAAAGGCAGGCATGTGCTTTCTCCATTTAGTCTATCTAGGGATAGAATCTTAGGAAAAAGTCACCTACCACTCGAAATAGAAAGATCTATATGAGGCCTTTCCACAAAACGATTCAAAAGGCCAGGAGATCACATCACAGTTCATGCAGATACAACGTGCGCTGCGGGATGCACACTGAGCTCCCGTTTCCTTCATATTGATTTCCCCCCGAAAATACAACTACAAAGATTAGTATCACCCAGTGTAATCTCACATGAAGGTTCGTCGTTTAAGTAATGACTGTTCTTGTGCAGTTTCATATTTTCTGATTCTTATTTTAGTTATAGTACTTTGTTCAATGATGCAGAGTATGAACTTCTTGGCCAAGGTGTCAGAACTCAGTCACTGAGAATGCATTCATAATGGTTCTTTTCAATTTCATCCCTCTCTGGGGGAACAAATAATACAAGATAGAAGACATAAAAAAGAGGATGCATGATAGCAAAGCTTAGTGTCAATGCTGCTGCAGATCACATTCCAAGGATGATGCGTACATGTCGACATTAGTTATTCCGCCTTCAGAAAAATTTCATTTCTACCCTAACTTCGATGTTATATTCTAATTCTTCTGAAATACTGTTAGAGGGAAAGATATGGTAATTTCAACTTTGTACATGAACTTCAAAATCACCTTCCTCTTGATTTTCCTTGGTTGGCCTCAATAAACATTATTCCCTCTAGATTCTAGAAAATCTGAAGTAACAATAGTGAAAATAAAACAAACTCATATGAGAATAGTGCTTTACAAAGAATTTTCATGTATATGATTTCATTCAATCTTCACAATCCCAAGAACCAGTACAATTATTTACACTTTGCAGATGTGAAACTTTGTCAAAAAGGTTGACTAGTCATTCCAATTCACACAGCTAGGGAGAAGCAGGCCAGCTCCAGAACTCAGAGTTGTGGAGATACCAGTGAAAGGGACGATACAACAAAATCTTTAGTGAATATATCAGCGTATATATGTGTATAACAGATTGTTTTGCTAGAATGCTACCTTGCTGCCCTTAGAACCGTGTGCTAAATTAATTTCTAGAGCTATATGGATCAGGTAGCTCTGCTCAATTCCATAACCAATATAGCCACTTTATTCCCTGGAAACTGCAAACCACTGACTTCAACTAAAAGTTGGACAAAGTGCTTTTCTTTTAAGAGCCTATCAGAGTGTAGAGCATATGGAAGTGCTTAATGAATTTTTACTGAATAAAAAACCAATATAAAAACTGTGGGTATATAGCTGTATGATTATTTTAGTCTGTTTCTACAGCAGCTTATAAACTACAGTACAGCAAAGACTGTATAATTTTTTTTTTCACCACTGTATCTCCAATGCCTAGCATAGGACCTGGCATATAGTAGGTAGTCAATGAATGTTTGTTAAATGAATGCATACAGGGTGGGGCAAAAGTAGGTTTACAGTTGTTTGTATGGAAAATAATATAGTAATTAATAAATAATACAAGAATAAACTTTGTGATTTGCATACTCACAACTGTAAGCCTACTTTTGCCCCACCCTGTATATTCGTGAATGACAGAACTAGCTCAATGCCCATTCATTACCACTCCCAAAGATGTCTCCAAAATGAGAAGTGTCCTATCTTCTCTTAATGAGCATTACAATATAAAGAAAAGCATTATTAGGAAGGCTCCAAGAAATACATACGGTTTATAAGACTTTCATGTGCATATGGGTATGCACATGTCTACAAAGAAAGCCTTAACTAGGTAAACCATAAACACGCGTGTGTGTGTGTGCGCGCACACACACACACACATACACACCCTTAGTCTGTGATCTAATCCTCTCAGATTTACTGGTGGCCACTTTTCATTAATCAAAATCATTAAAAAATATTTGCTTAGCCCTCTGTTTGACTATAGCAGGTAGCTTGCCAAATGTTGTTTCCACAGAAGTAAATGAGATCATTTCTTCGTTACACCTAAGTTCTTTAGAATTCAGGAGTTTCTCAGTTCACATTTCAGGTTAATCTTTTCCTTTCTTTAAGGACAGAACATCCTCTTTGCAGATCTCCCACAGGGCCTGGTATTTGCAACATCAAACAGAACACACAAACCATTGCACCCACTTCCAAAAGCCTATTATACTGTCAACTGGCTTCCTAACTGCAACCAAGGGAGAAGGCTTACAGACTCCTAAGCTTTTTTTTTTCCTCTGGCTGCTGGAAAGCATCCACAATTTTTCCAAGCTACCACTACATTTTGTTGCACTAAAGGACTCCTAATAAGACAGGCAACATTCCAAGGAGGAAAAAAGCAACTTAAACTCACTAACCATAAATCTCAACCCCCCTTTTATTTCTTAGTCTCTCAAACTTTCAATTGTTGGCAGGCTTTGAGGATGGGGGACTGTCATGCATGGCTACCAATGAGTCTTTTCCATACTACTTAATGAATCATAATAAAATACAGATTCACAAAAAACCCAGTCCAGAACAGGGCGAGAGCTGGGGCAGCGCCTTGACGTATTGCATGACTTATGTTTTACTATTCACGCTGGGATGCCTAGGAAAGGCTAGAGTAAAAAGGAGGAGGAAAACAGGCACAGACAGGTTTTTAATTTTCAAATCAAACAAGTATGTTCTGCATGTTTCCTTTCCTTCTTTAGAATCAATCCAAAGTAATACAAGCCCAAGGGGAATCTGCGGCTGCCAGCCTGTACCAGCAGGGATTCACCTCCTTAAGTGTTAACAGAGTTCATGAAAATATGTTACAAAAGAACACCACTAATAGGTCCCAAGTAGGACAACGCTTGCAAAGCATTCAGGAATATACAAAACAAGCACTTACAGCACATGCAAATATGTATATAAATTCATAAATCCCCCTAGGTGGAACGTTAGACCATTTTTACTTCCTCTAGATGTACACATGTTCCTTTTTCCTTCTGTAAGTTGATCACAGTTGATTACTATGGGGGAAATAGAAATTTCCTCAAAGAGCCGCATGTCAGAGAAATGGAAAGGACGGGCAGACAATGAAAGGGGAGAGCAGAGAGAAACAATATATGATGTACCAACAGCTGCACATCTGCATGTCCAAAGTGAGTCAAATACAAAATTCTGTGATTTCCTTCATCTGGCCCCAAATCACCTCTTCTAGGAAGGCTGACCTGTCTTGACACAGCTGTGAAGGCTTCAACACACACAGAGTAGTAATGTCTTACAGACACTAAATCAATTCTGGGTAAAGTCCTCAAAGGCTGTTTTAGATAGTTGACAGAAGTTCTATATTCACGCCCTGACATACTCTATAAACAGCTTACATGTTCTCTGCCACCTGTGTGTTAGCAAGGGTCACTTTTTTTTTATACAGAATCTCCTGGCCTTGAGCCGAGTCAGCCTCGCAGCTGAAAAGGGTGACTCACTCTGTGGAAAATTCGTTAGATACAGCTCACCTGTGTATGCCCTTTGTGTCTCCTCATAATCTCCTTTCTCTCTATTCTGAGTTAATCTTTCAATTTATAAATTGATAAGAAATGCATCCACTGTGGATAATTTCTTCCCTCTAGAGAAGGCTGTTCTTTCATGCAAAGCCTGTCCATAAAAGTGGAGAAAGTAAGAGAATGGAATCATTCATCTTGTTAAAAAATAAAAATCCAACTGAAAATGTTGCCTAGATGTATGGGTGTTACTGAGCCAAGCAGAGATTACCACCCACAATTTTTGACTTTTGATTTTTATTTAACAACTCATTTGTATAACCTTGCTGAATGGAGGCAGCAGACCTGAAGAGATGCAGCTGAAGTTCTATCAAGTTGGAAGGTTATGTCAGCTGCCAAGACTGGAAATGGAGCCCTGCACAGCAAGAAAATGGTGAGAGATTGGTTGCAGCCATAAGTAATTGATCTGTCTGAAAATACGGGCTAGGAATCATGGGATTAATGCTGGTGCTCCAGCTGGGCCGCATTGCTCATTTCCCTCTAGCTCTCTGACAACAAAGACATGCCTCTTTCTCCAGGGACAAAAACAATTTTATTAAAATCTTTATACAACTTAGCAGCAAAGACTCTGCAAAAGCATCCTAGAGACTTGGGGAGGAGGGGAGGTGCAGCCATCATAAGGAAACCATTCCACAATTTTCATTTGATCTTGTTTTCATTTCAAAGCAGTCACCAGCCTGCTTCCCATGGCCAAATGTACTTGCCCCTCAGCTCAGGAGACATAGAGAGGGAAACCCGCTAGTGGAGAGAAGTGGATGAGTAAAGCAGTGGAGAGTTTGCAGGGAAAAATAAAGTGGGAAGGCGTCCAAAACTGCAGCTGTGCTGGCCCATTAAAAAGCTGAAACTCATTCTGCTGTTCGACCTCATGCTTATCACCACATAACTATTCATCAAAGAAATTTCAGTGCAATTAATTAAATTATTCCCATGTCTGTGCCACAGAGTCGTTATTCCAATATCAGCTTTCACTCACACTCTCTTAAGCTCATGTCTGCATGCCAAGTCACTACTCTGGGGTTGTCCAGTCTCAATAAAGCTGTGCTCCTCACCACTCACACAGGCTATCATTTCTCTCTTTTATTGCCATTTATTTTCCACTAGGATTTTGCTGCCAGTATATTGGCAGGACTTCCAGTATATGGATGTAATGAAATCTACCACAGACACTTAACACGGGGTCAGGATGGAGCTCAGCTCATGTGAAGCTGTAACATAATAAACAAATGCTTTCAGAAGGAGGATTTTATCAGCTCAAAAATAGAATATGGTATCCTCTGGTACCAAGTGCAGAAAAAGTTGGAGTCATTTGAAAATTCTTGTGATAATTAAGTTTATGGTTCAAATATGCCTAATATAGGAAATCTGAGCTACAGTACAGATTTCTTTTCAGCTGTCAGAGCTGGTTTATTAAAAAGGAAAAGAATAAAAATGTACTGCTGAAATTATGGTTTTAATACCACCATCTCCTTAGTCACAGACTTGTAAGGGAAAACACTCATATGATGTAGGAGATTTAACTGTTGCCTGTGGAACTTTTCTCTGTTACAGCTATAGCAAAAATGTAAATAAGATTAAGAGAATAATTCCCTCCAGTTGATAACCAGCAGGTAAGTATTTAAAACCATTCCCTTTCCCTTGTGCATCACCAGAGCAAATTATAGGACTGGGACAAAGTGCACACCTATATAGATTTCTGCACTAGATATATTCTAAAAAATAGCAGCCTTCATATAAATTCAACATTGAAAAGAAGTAGACAGCCCTTCCAGAAATCTAATGCTGATGCTGATGCCAAAGTGGTAAGTAGGTACCCTCAGGTGATCACCGCAGGACCCAGAGGGACCACCATGTCAGGGTTGAAGACCATTTATTTTTCCTCACCTAACTTCCAAGAATCTCAGGTGGTAAGAAAGCTAAAAAGGACAATAAAGACAGAGGTTCTAGTACTTGAGCTTCCTTAAAAATTTCAGCAATCCCAGAGTTTAAAACTGAACACAGACAATGCTTTGGTGGGCAAACAAGTGTCAACACTAGATTCTGTCAATTGAAACATTAGATGCTTAGTAGTAACTTCCACATGAACTATTAAAAATTTTCTTCTTTATTAGTACCTGAAGTGTATGTTTAAATTGAATTATTAGGTAATTAAACGATAAGATGAAAATAATCCAAATAGGCTAAAATTTTCTAAACTTGGAAAAAAAAACTAGAAACTTTCAAATCTAAGAGGCTCAACGAAACCTAAACACAAGAAACAAAGAAAATGATTCCAATGCAGATCATAATCAAATTGTTCATAACTAGTAATAGAGAAATTTGTAAAAGCATCCAGAGAAAAAAAGATACATTATATACAGAGCATAGTAGCTGATTTTCACATAGAAAACAATGCAATTGAGAAGACAGTGGAACATTTTAAATTACTGGGAGAATAAAACTATCAGCCCAGAAATCTATACACAAAATATCTTTCAAAAGCAAAAGGAAAATGAAGACATTTTTCAGAACTACAAAATCTGAAAAATCAAATCACCAGCAGATTTGCACTATAAGAAATGTTAAAGGATGTCCTACAGGCAGAAGGCAAGAGACAGAGAGAAATACAGATCTGTACAGAAGAATGAAGAGCACCACAAATAGTAACAACACAGCTAGAGTATAGAACATGTTTTATTATTTAGAAGATAATTTAATTAAAAATCAATAATAATGTAGTATGGAGTTTATAACATACACGAAGCAAAAGGCACAAAAAGAAGGCAAAAATGGAAGTATATTATTGTAAGATTATTATGCTATATATGAATTCATGTAATATCACTTGAAGGTAAACTGTGATAAGTTAAAGATATTCTATAAACCCTAAAGCAACAACTAAAATAACAGTTACACTATTAAGCCAAAAAAAAAAGAGAGAGAGAGAGAGAGAGAGAGAGAGATAAAATGGAATCATAAAAACTATTCAACTGATTTTAAAAAGGCAGACAGAAATGCAGAAAAGGGAATGAAGAACACAGAAAAAATATAGAGGATGCAATATTCACAACTAACCATATAAATAATCATATAGACTGTAAATGGTCTAAATATCCATTATTAAAAAGGTAGATTGTCAGACTCAATAAAAACAAAAAAAGACTTAACTATATACTAAGAGAAACATACTCTACATAATAAAGACAAAAATAGGTTAAAAGCAAAAGGATAAAAAAATATACCATGCTAGGCCGGTTTGGCTCAGCGGTTAGAGCATCGGCCAGCCGACCAGAGAATCCCGGGTT
The DNA here is from genome assembly GCA_030848825.1 of Tadarida brasiliensis. Lineage (NCBI taxonomy): Eukaryota > Metazoa > Chordata > Mammalia > Chiroptera > Molossidae > Tadarida > Tadarida brasiliensis. The sequence continues at coordinate 100,246,274 of CM061258.1, forward strand.
CGGTTCCCGCTAAGGACACGTACCTTGGTTGCAGTTTGTCCACGGCCCCGGTCGGGGTTGTGTGGGTGGCAACCAGTAGATGTATCTCTCTCACATTGATGTCTCTCTCTCTTTCTTCCCCCACTCTCCCTCCTGCTCTATCTGAAGATAAATGCAAAAACAAACAAACAAAATATATATACTATGCTAATACTAATAAAAAACAATAAGAGTAAGCTATACTAATATAAGACAAAGTATATTTCAGAGAAAAGAATATTTTATAATAATAGTCAATTCATCAAGAGGACATAACAATCTAAATTTGTTATCTAATAACAAAGCTTCAAAATAAATGAAGCAAACACTGATGGAACTGACAGAGAAATAGACAAATATACAAATGTAGTCAGAAATTTCAATATTCCTTTCTTAATAATTGATAGAACAAATGAACAGATCATCAGGAAGGCCACAGAAGATTTGAGGAACATGATCAACAATAATTGACATTTATAGAGCACACCAACAACAGAAGACATAATGTATCCAAACATAGATAGAATATTTACTAAGACCATAAAACAAGTCTTGATAAATGTAAAAGTATTCAAGTGATACAAAGTACATTCTCTGACAATAGTATTATAGGAAAAAAATTAAAAACTGTTTTGAGTTAGATATTAAAATACAGCACATCAAAATTTGTGGAATAAACCTAAGATAGTACCTAACAGTGAATTTATAGCACCAGCTTTCTTTGAAAAGAAGAGAGGTTTCACATCAATGCCCTCAGCTTCTACCATAAGAAACTAGAAAAAAGAAGAACAAATAAAAACAAAAGTAAGTAGAATAAAATAAGACAGTTACTTTCTTAACTTGATAAGAGCATAGATATGAAAATGTATGGCTAACTTCCTAAATAATTGAGAAAATCTAAATGCTTTTTGCCTAATAATAGTAAAATGATAAGAATATCCATTCTCACCTCTTCTCTTCAGCAATGTACTAGAGATTTTAGACAGTGCAATAAGACAAGAAAAAGAAATTACAGGTATACAGTTAATTTGGAAGAGGTAAAACTATCTGTATTCACAGTTGACACTGTTGAGTATATACATAATATAAATAATCCACAAGACAGCCATTAGCACTTATAAGTGAGTTTATCAAGGTTACAGGATACATAATAAACATATAAAAGTCAATTGTATATGTATATACTAGCAAGGAAACATTATAAATTGAAATTAGTAAAACAATAACATACCATTTACAACAGCATCGAAAATACATAGGGATAAATCTGACAAAAGATGTAAAAGATCTGTACACTGAAAACTACAAAACATTTCTGAGAGAAATTAAAGAAAATCTAAAGAAATAAAGAAACATACTATGTCATGAGTCAAAAATCTCAATATTACTAAGATGTCACCCTGGTGGGTTTGGCTCAGTGGTTGGAGAGAATTGGCCCATGGACTAAAGGGTTGCAGATTCAATTCCCAGTGAAGGGCACATACCTCGGTTACGGGTTCGATCCCAAGCCCGGTCAGGGCCATGTGGGAGGCAACCAAGCGATGTGTGTCTCTCACATCCATGTTTTTTTCTCTCTCTCTCCTCCCTCCCACTGTTTCTGAAAAAACAAAAATCAGTGGGGAAATATCCCCCAGTGAGGATTTAAAAATAATATATAAGAGAAGAAAATAATATGTGTCAATTTTTCCCAAATTGAACTACACATTCAATACAATCTAAATAGAAATCCCAATGGACTTTTTTGAAGGAATTGACCAAGTAATTTTAAAATTCCTATCAAAATTCAACAAACTAAAATAACCAAAGAATTTAAAAAAAAAAAAAAGTTGGAAGGTCAACATTATTTGATTTCAAGATATTTTAAAACTATTGTAATCAATGCATGTGGTATTGGTATGAAGAAAGAACAGGTGTAGGAAGCATTTTTCGGAGAAGGACCAAATAGTAAATATTTTAGGTTTTGGAGACCATATATGGTCTCTGTCATATTTGCTCCCTTTCTTTTTCTTCATCTTCATCTCCTCTTTTCTTTTTCCCTCCAAACTTTCAGAAATGTAAAACCATGCTTAACTCACAGGTTGTACAAAAACAGGCTATGAATTGTATTTGACCCATGTGCCTGAATTTGGCTACCCTTAGACGAATTGATCACTGGAACATCAAGATTCCAATATCAGACTCACACAAAGATGCAAATGTAATTCGGTGGAGAAAGGATAGTCTTTCTGACAAATTGTGCTGGAACAATTCAATATGTATGTATGTGTGTGTGTGTGTGTGTGTGTGTGTGTGTGTACGCGTGCATGTGCGTGCAAAAAGAAAAATGAATTCAATAATTTTCATAATTTTCGAAAATTAATTCAAAATGAATGAGAGACCTTAATGTAAAACCTAAAACCATAATTTTTCCAGAAGAAAACACAGAAATAACCTTGCAGCCTTGGATTACAAATGATTTCTTAGATATGATCCATTAAAAAATTAGAATTCATCAAAATTTAAAATTCTGTTCTTATAAGACACTGTTAAGAGAATAAAATGATAAGCCACAAACTGGGAGAAAATATTTGGTAATCATATCTGATAAAGGTCTTGTGTCCAGAATAAAGAACTCTCAACACTCAACAATTCATAGAACAACCCAATTTTTTTTAAGTGAGCAAGAGATTTGAACATATAGTTTACCAAAGATGATACATCGATGACAAATAAACACATAAAAGATGCTTAACATTACTAGTTATTGGGGAAATTCTATTCAAAATCACAATTAGATACCACTACTCAACTATTGGAATGAGTAAAATGAAAAAGACTAACCATACCAAGTATTAGGGAGATATGCAAGCAATGGAACTCTCACACAATGCTGGTGTGCACGTTTAATAGTATAACCACTTTGGCACTTTCTTAAAACATTTTACACCTACCACGTTATCCAGTCATTCTACTCCTAGATATTTACCCAAGAAAAGAGAATGCATATTGTACCTGTACACAAATATTTATAGTAACTGAAAGCAACCCAAGTGGCCACCAAGAAATGAATGTATAAACAAACTGTGGTATAGTCATAGAGTGGAATAATATGAGCAGTAACAAAAAATGAACTATTAATACACATCATGATATGGATAAATCTTAAAATAATTATACTGAGTAAAAAAAGCCAGACTCCCCTACCCCCTAAAAAGGAAAAGCATAAAGTGCATACTGTATGATTCCATTTTATAAAATTTTAGAACGCACATACTACTCTACAGTAACAGAAAGCAATTTAGTGAGTGCCTAAGAACAAGCAAGGGTAGAGGTGGGGAAGTAAAAGAGGGAATTAAGAGAGGACTAGAGGAAACTTTGAGGGGTGGGGATATGTTCATTATCTTGATACTGGTAATAGTCTCATGGGTGTATGCCTATGTTAAAACTTATCAAATTCTATAGTTTAAATGTGAGCAGTTCATTATATGTCAATTATATCTCAATGAAGCTGTTAAAAACGAAAGCAAAATATAATATCTACAATTACACTATATACAAAGAAGCTAATCTGAGCATGCATATATGTGTGTGTGTGTCTGTCTGTATCTATCTATCTATCTATCTATCTATCTATCTATCTATCTATCTATCCATCCATCCATCCATCCATCCATCCATCCATCCATCCATCCATCTATCTATCTATCTATCTATCTATCTATCTATCTATGATGTGTATGGGCAGGGATAACCTGAAAGCCATGGTCATATGAAATCACCCAGAAAGTATCAAGAAAATAATTTATCAAGCAAAGAGAGGGCTAGGAGTAGAATCATGGGGGTAGAGGTGGAGGTGGGAATCAGCATTAAAAGAAGAACCAATAATAAATGATTTCACAAACCAGAGGTTAGTGATTTCAAGAAGTTTGAGGGAGGAAGGTTAACAGTGTTGGAAGATTGAAAGCTCCACAATGTAAAGGAATATTTCTGCCTTGTTTACTAATGCATTCCTAGAATCAAGTTACGTAATGGGCACTGAATACAATGACTGGTGACTGAATACAATGAGAAATAAACAAAATCACTAGATTTTTTTAGTTAGTAATTTACTGATAACCTTATATAGAAAATGTTTTAATAGAAAACCAAAATCAGTCTGCATTGATTAAGGACTGAGTAGGAGGCAAGAAGGTGTTCTGCTAACAGGAAGTTCAAGAAACACGTCAATGGGGGGAAAAGGAGGGACATCTGTAATATTTTCAACAATAAAGACAAATGTTTTTAAAAAAATTTTTTTAAAGAAACACAGGACTAATGGCCAGCTTTCCCATTCAAAGTTTCCAAGGAGGATTAAAGTTTTCAGACCCACTATATACTGTTCTTGAACTTCATACACAGTTCAGACTGTTTGGAACAATTTTAGACCCTTGAGAATTCCATCATTAAAACCAGAAGTACTAAAAGTCCAGCTGTATCTATAAATATTTTTAAAACGTATGCAACAAGTAAAACCTCCCCCTTTCTCTACTCAGACATGTGATCTTAGCCTGACTCCTGCTTTGAATTAGAAATGCTTTCCCCTCCCCAACATAAAATGATTTTTTAAAGTTTTTAAGAGGAATTTCCTTATAGGAGAGATTACAATAAATCATCCATATACCATAACATATAATTTGAAAGTTCCAGGCATTAGCAAGTCAACATTGTAGGCACATAGTCAACACAAGATTGAAAAGCCATTTCATTTCCTTAGTTACATGTTTAAGATTAATAAAATTATTTTTGGAATAGATGTGGATGTAGGGACTCATAATGTTAATAATACCTCCACCTTTCACACACACAAAGCAAATGAACAACACAACCAGACAAATCAACATTTTAAACCACACACACACACACACACACACACACACACACACACATTCGTCAAAGGAAAATCCACCAAACATTTTTCTCTCCTAAAAGTTAACATTAACTGGAATTAACTTGATTTAAACCTCTTCACATTTACCATACCATTAACAAGATTCTGACTTCCATCTACTAAAGGAATGTCTATCTACAAACTTTTAGCAAGCACATTTTGTTGCTTAAACGGATTAAACAAAACATTCCTCAACACTGAGTCTAACAGATGAATGAAAATAACTTCTCTATAACCAAAATTCTCTTACAAAAACTTGAGTTGTCTTAGCTTAAGTAGAAGACCATTTTGCTTGAATTTCTAATCCTATTTTTTAACCTGTCTTCATATTTCAGGAGTTTTCATTTATAATAATGTTTCCAGAACACTAAATTTATTTTATTATTGCATTACTTCTCACAGCAAGGCAAAACAAAAGCTAGCCTTTACCCTATCTTCACTCCCTATTCCTCATGGATTAGACTCCAAGAGAAAACTACAAACAGATAAATCCTCAAGCATTTGCTACTTGACATAAATGCTTTGGATAACTAAACTGCCTGCTTTGTGTCCAAAGCTCCTTCTCACTCAATTATCTTTCAATCTGTTGGATGCCAAAGCCTTTCCTGGATTCTAATGATACTTAACACCTCTGTTATCACCCTCTATAATTTTGAATATGGTACATATACTTAAAGACTCAATAAACACTTTGTCCTTCAAGTATTCTATAGTAGTGGGTATTCAAAATCCCAACTTCATATCCTATAATCAGGAAGGTTTCTAATACCGCATTTGACCCATTTGCTATGTTGAAAGCTAAAGCTCACCATTTACACTGACCTTGATTCCCATTTGAATTTTAAGAGTCTGATGCTCTACTAAATGAGCTAGCCAGGTGCTCCCCAATTTGATTTTAAATGGTAATAGTTTAACAACCATTTCTCTAGGAAAAGATTAATGCATGAATATACATACATACATTTATTATAAATTATACTGCTGTAAGGACATATAGCAGATAATTTTTAAGTAATAAAAGTATATTATATTCTTTACTGTAAATTTCAACCAAACAATGAATTGATTTTCACAAAATGTTTCTGTTGAAATATGTGAAACTCTGATATCTAGATCCAGTCTATGCTGCAACTGAAGATGAGTACAATTCTGATGTGAAACTTGATTGACACTTTTTTTTTTATTCCTCACCTGAGGATATTTTTCTACTTATTATCAGATAGAGTGGGAGGGAGGGAGAGAGAGAGAGAGACAGAGAGAAACATCGATGTGATAGAGCCACATCGACTGGTTGCCTCCCGCATGACCCAACCAGGGCCAGGGACAAAGTGCAACTAAGGTACGTGCCCTTGACCTGAACTGAAGCCGCGACTCATTGGTCAGCAGGCCGACGCTCTAACCACTGAGCCAAACCTGCCAGGGCTTTATTTATATTTTCAATCCAGTAAAATGAAAGTGGAACCACTAAGACATACGTCAGAACTTCATTTGTCAGTGACATGAGTAACTTCTTTCTTGAACTGGATAACAGCTTTAATATGAGAAGAATATTCCCTTAATTTTTGTACTATCCACAATGCAATGGATGCAGCTATAACACACTTTTAAATTTAACCTGTATTACTAACATTTTCTTCATTTCTAAAAATTCTTTTTTTTTTTTAAATCCTCACCAGAGGATATTTTTATTTATCTTCAGATAGAGTGGGAGGGAGGGAGAGAGAGAGAAACATCAATGTGAGAGACACACATTGACTGGTTGCCTCCCACACAACCCGACCAGGGCCGGGGACTGAACTGCAACCAAGGTACATATGTGCCCTCAAGTGGAATCAAACCCATGACTCTTGGGTCCAAAGGCTGACACTCTAACCACTGAGCCAAACTGGCCAGGGCCATTTTTACAAATTCTTGACCATCAGCAAAACAAGAGACAGGATCTGTATTGTTTACCAACTTCTGTGGTATAAATACTCTAATCATGGCTAATTTCAAGTTGTGGAAGTGATGTCACTAAATGCAGAGATGGGAAGAGATGCTCAATAGCACGCACATCCTTATATAGTATTTCCACCACACAGTTATCTCTAAGTCATAGATTATAGTAAAATATAGCAAAATAATTAGGAAGTGATGAGTTCTGAATATATTATAACTAAGTATATTACATTAAAAGCAAAGATAAGTTTATACAACTTAAATTTTTAAAAGGCTATTTAAAAAGCCAAGAACTGGCTTACAAATTTGTTGAAAACAAGCCAGTTCTAGCAAACCAAAGTATGACCCTTTTGTTACAAAAGTGAGCCTTTTGCCTCTTTATCATTGGGTAAATGGTATTGGTTCTTCCCATTGGTGTGTAAGGGTTATATAAGGTTATGGACTCCACACATTCATTCACAACCAGGCTGTCCTCCTTGATGGTTATGAATCTGTAGAAGCACTGGCAAATAGAATGTTTCTCCAGGCAAAGATAACTCTGGAACCAGGTTTTCTACCAACTGAGTCAACCAGTTCAGGGGTAAAAAACAACAACAAAGAAATGGTCCTGGTGTTAAGAGTTAATTTATTTTCTAATATAGATACAGCTAAAGGCTCTCTTAATTCCTACCCACAAAATGCAATGAAAACATGAACAGACCAGAGTTTACACAAAGAAGCATGTAAGTTGTTCAGCAATAACAAAGTCAAAATCCTTCAATACCAAAATCTTCTCAATCTAAAATAGAATAATTTTCTCTCTTTACTCCCTCTCTTACTTCCTTTCTTCTTCCCCTTCCTCTACTCCTCCCTAGCTGGTCCTTCCCTTCTCCCTCTCTCCTTTCCTCCCTCCCTATCTCTTTTACTTCTGGGAAGAGGTGGGATAAGTTGACAGTGGGAGAGATTCAACCACTGTATCTTTGGCCCTGTTCTACCCATTAAAAGGTATTACTTACACAGCTAGAAAAGGGCACTGAAAATGAAGATATATGGTAGGTAGAGCATGGTAGGCACAAAAGAAGACAACACTGCCTTGAGGAACAAACAAACTTCACTTCATTGAGCTGAAACAGGAGTAAAGACTAACCAGAGTTCTACTGAAGTAAACAAGTGAACATTCACTGATGGCCTAACAGATGCCTGACCCTGAGTGAGGGCCATAGGGAATGCAATGATAAATGGGCTATGATCCCTGACCACTTGCCTAAGTATAAAGCATCAAAGAATGAGACCTTGGAAGATCCACAGTCAATCTCAGCATTAAATCTTCCAGAATTATAATGACAGCAGATGACTACTTTAGGAATATAGTATTCCGAAGACTGGAAAACATATTCCAGACATCCGAAGGTCTGGAGTATAATTTAGCAGAGAGGCCTGAAAAGGAAGCCGTAACGCAGAAAGGGGGCAAAACTTACACATCCACAGGAGGTAAAACAATCCTGGTGAAATAGATCAACCTGATTCCCTTCCATTCCTGGTAAAGTATTGGCATTTGTATATGTGTGTCAGGGAGAGAAACAAAGGCACACAGTCTAAATATCAACCCACAGGAATGATTTCTGACTAATCGCCAAGGAGCTTTTATTATGAAACCAGGATCAGTAAAAGAAAGACATGTGGATATACCTCAGTTATTATTCACTTTAGCTCAACAAGCACCTATTTTGCTCCTACTATGTACAGAGAATGTGATAAGCTTTGCGAGATGACAAAGGTAATTGTGACAGGGTCTCTGACCAATCACATGAAGATAACAGGTACAGATACAGATTTGGAATATATACAGTCAGTATTTGAACCATATAAACAAGGCAGGGGACTTAAAACATCTGGGTATGGGCTCTGCCAACTACTGGGACATAGGGCCTGGATCCATTTCATGCACTCTTAGAATTGGAAGTGCCCATAAAAATCATCTCATGGAATCATAAGTCAAAGTTCATATTCCTTCACAATATCCTTACAAGGATCAGCAACAGGTGTCTATAATATTCCCAGTGACCTATGCCCTCCAAATAATGCCCATCCCTCTTCTGGACAGCTCAAATTGTTACCAAGTTCTACCTTATATATTGGATTTACCTGTATCTTCTATTCACTGCTCTTATTTGTGTCCACTGGGACCCTCTAGAATAAGTCCAATCCCTCTTCTACATGACAACCCTTTAAATAATTGAAGACTGTTATTATATATCCCTCCAGGCTAAACATCTCCAGTTCTTTCAACCATTTCTAATAGGACATGATTTTGAGTCTCTTCAACCACCTAGATAACCCCTTTTCCACTCTAATTTCAACACTCTCCTAGCTTTGTTCAAAAAGGCTGCCATTAAATGATGTTTTCACAATCTTTTTTTTTTTTTAATCAGGGTGACAATGGTTAACAATATTATACAGGTTTCAGGTACATAATTCCACAACACATCATCTGTACACCGTAGTGTGTGTTCACCACCCCAAGTTAAGTCTCCTTCCATCACCATTTATCCCCCTATATCCTTTTTCATCTCTCCCCATTCCAACTCACCCTGGCAATCACCACACTGTTGTCCGTGTCCATGAGATTTCTCTCTCTCTTTTTTTTTTTTGATCAACCCCCACCCCCAACAGCCTGCTCTCTATTTTGCTTGTTAGTTCACTTTATTAAATTCCACATGAGTGAAACATGACTGGCTTATTTCACAGCATAATGCTCTCCAGGTCCATCCATGCTGTTGTAAAGGGTAAGACTCCCTTCTTTTTTATGGCCAAGCAGTATTCCATTGTGTAAATATACTATGGCTTTTTTTTTTTTATTAATTTATTTTTGTTACAGATGTTTCTCCTTTTTCCCCCATTGTCACCCTCCTCCCCCTCCCTCCCTGCCCCGTCCCCAGTTTTGTTGTCCATGTCCACTGGTTATGAGTACATGCGTACAAGTTCTGTGGTTCATCGCTGCCCTCCCCCACCCCCTCTTCTGGCAATTGTCAGTCTGTACCCTACTTCCACGTCTCTGGGACTACCCTGTTCCTCAGACTGTTATGTTTATTATAATGGAGTACTATGCAGCTGTAAGAAAGAAAGATCTCTTATCCTTTGCAACGACATGGGAGGACCTGGAAACTATTATCCTAAGTGAAACAAGCCAAGCAGAGAAAGACAAATATCATATGATCTCACTTATTTCTGGAATACTATGGCTTTTTTATTCAAAATCTGTATTTGTACTATCAAGATGTGTTTTTAGCTCTAGCCATGGATTTAACATCTATCCCTTTTCAATATTTCAGTTTGCTAGATTTGAACTATTGTTCTAATCTAAGACCTTTTGTGATCTTCCTCCTGTCACCCAGTGCAAGTGATCTCTCCCTCCATCAGGTTATCTACACATATGATCCACAAGCCCACTCTGATATCAGACAAGTCACAAATAGAAATGCTGACAAAACTGAATCAAATGCACAGCCTTATTAGCCTTGTAGGATGCAACCACAGGCCATCCTTCACATTCACATAAATTATTCAACATGTTATAATGTTGCCTAACTACACTAAATCTCTAATGAGCTAAATTCAAGGGGACACTGACTAATTCACTTTCTTAACGATCCAAAATTATTGTAGGGGGCATAAGTATGGTCAACTGGGCTTCATACATACTTGTTGCCAATGAGAAGCAATCCTTTGATGTCTGAGGGGCACAATTGTTCAACATATGCTGAAGGTAAAATATAGGTCTATTCCCTTGGGGGAGACACTGGCAAAGGTCAAGTGTATCAGCATTCAAAGAAGAAATTTCAATTTCCTGATGACCAGATACAAATAGAAATGATTTGAAGGAAAACTCAGAGATAGCTGCTTTATAGTACACCAGATGAGTACTGAGCTCATCCAGATTAGCTGAGCTCAGAATGGATTAATTCCAGATACCACAAAATGAGTGGATTTCTAATACCTGCCAGTATTGGTTCTAATTTGGGAATTGGTTAAGCCAGAATTTCCAGAACAGGGTACATGCTGAGATATTTATCCCCTCCAATTTAAGGCCAGCTGTCTCCAGCACTAAAAGTCTTGTCTATTAACCTCAATGTACTGTACAAAGGGTATCATGTTCTACTTGTGCATGATAAGGCAAGAGCTGAGAAGCATTGGATTAAGTTAAGACTGCAGATGACAGGACTTCAGTATTAGCAGCTAGAACACTTGACCAGGTGGGGGATAATCCAGCGAACAAAGGATTTCGGAATAAATGGGATAAGTAAAGCAAGCTAGAAAGTAACCCCAAGGACACTAATCTTAGCATTTTCAAAGAGGAGAACACAGAGGCCCTCCAAATGAAAGGAATGGCACGAAATAAATAGAGGTAGGATGAGACTGAGCAATAATTTATATATGGCCAGTGTCAACTAAGGGCACCATGGCATTAATGAGGAATATAACAAACACCAAAGCAATTACATGGGATCAGTCTCACCCAGAGAAAAACATAAGTCCCAAAGGGAAAGACGCTGTATGTTTAATGAAAGGAGAAGGAAAAACTTCCAGATATCAAAGAGTTTCTAACCAGGTGGGCAGAGGTGCCATAACAGTTTTTGTAACCATTGCCAGTAACTTCTTTCCAGGGAAGCAAGAAATTGCAAAAGTCAGCTAAACTATAATCATTCCACATATTTTGTAAGGACCCATAATATATTCAGTTGACAAACAATTCTGCCAAGTAGCTCTTCAATATGTTGATCATGTCAACAAAATTAATTTGACATTTACAGCTATTTTGAGAATAAAATGCAATTGCTTAAATCATTCTGTGGAAGCAACATGAGATAGAATTATTGAGTTGACAAAATCTAATTATGTGTAAATTATTTCAGGTCATATGAATTATAAAACCTTTCAGAGATAAGTATTTTAATTCTAAGTGGCTCAAAGTGCTATAGAATACTAATAGGCCCACAGCCTTCTTGCAATACTTTCACATTTCTGTGTCCAATAATACCACCTATTCCCCAAATACTGGCCTACATGTGAGTTCTCATTCTGCTTTTTTGAGCCTGTAATTATATAAGGGAGAAGGAAGGAAAAATATAAGTTTCTATGCCAGAAACTTTACACTAGTTAACTCATTGTTTTAAATTGAGATATAATTCACATACTACAATATTCATCTATTTTTCACAAATAGTATTATCCTCCAGTTGAAAGAAGAAGAAATTGAAGCTCAGAAGGATTAAGTAACCCTCCCAATAATACAGGGTGGAGCAAAAGTAGGTTTACAGTTGTTCATATGAAAAATAATATAATAATTAATAAATAATACAAGAATAAACTGTGTTTCATGTAATCACACTGTAAAACTATTTTTGCCCTACCCTGTATATAACTCATTGTGGCAAATGTATTAGTATAACTACAAAGCCAGTGAAATTTTCAATATTCAAGGCTTGCCTATCCTTGAAAACCTAGAAAACAAAGTCCTATGGTCAATTCTAGACATCAAAGGCAGGTATTCAGAGAAGAACCTAAACAGAGAGCAGAAACCTCTTTGCCATCAGAGATTATGCATGACATTAAAGGAAGAATAATAGTGGCCAGCCCAAAGCATTGGAAAGAAAGAAAAAGTAAATGGATGACTCAGAAGAAATTATTTAACAGAAATGTGGGAAGAAGGAAAGAATGAAGAAAACACCAGAGGTTCTCATAGAGTAGATACATGATCATTGTCTACTTATATCTGATTTACTAGAGAACTGGAAATTCTAGCGAGAATATTGGATTAACACTGAAATCACTTATGATTAGGGTAAAAGTTACATATCAATGTACTCTTCGTTGAAATGGAGGTAATGATGTTTGTCTTTCCCTCCCTCAGAGAGATAAAGGAGATAAAAACAAGATCATTTTGCAAAAAAACAAAAAAAATCCAAGCTTTGCTTTATAAAGCAAATGGCAGCCATAGACAGACACATTACAGAAGTGTCCCATTGGAGGTCAACCAGTGATAGGGATGAAAATGTCATTGATGGTGATGATTTGAATCCTTGGATAAATCAGACAGTGTCTATGAATGATAGAATTCTTTCTTTCTACTGTTCTTTAAACTCATTCTTATAAATTACTATCATTGTTTCTCTGATGTCAGAACATTATTTTCAGCTGGCTCTCTGGACTATATAATGTTGAAGGCTTGAACCAAGCCTGGCTACCAGATAATTGAGGTAGGGGGGAATCACCTCTATCATGAAATGGCAATTCTTCAGACAGCAGTTGTGACCAGCCTAAATATCAAATTCATGTATATACACCCAGGCACATTCTACCACCTGAAACAATGTGGTGAGACATAAGCTGTCTGAAAGGAAGGAAACAGCTCAGGCCTCACATTAGGACTGCTAAGCTTTCTCTGGTCCACATTCTCCTTTTTATTCTATAAAAACAATACTGCCATGATCATCTTTAATAAGAAAGGAGGGGCTGGCAGGGATCAGGGAGAAGAGGTAGATAGAAAGGAATAGAAGAAAAGTGAAATTAAAAAGGGGGAGAAGAAAACAAGCAAGAAACCCATTTGTAATCGTAAAATCACGTCCTCACTTTTGTCAGTGTTCTCTCCCAATTCTATAAGAGTTAAAGGCCGCCAAGTAATAGGGCCTGCAGAGTTTTCCCTTGGGTCTCAGCCAAGGCCAGTAACCCTGCTATTAGAGGCCTGCCAAGCTTTGTCAATGCAATCTGCTGAATGCCTTGAGTGACAAGCGATCAATATTCTCCACTCTCATGGGTCATCACAGGTGACACAGGCCTAAGTAATAAAACAGCCCTGGCTGCCTCCTCTAACTTAAATGCTTCCCTAGCCACAATATTTCTTTTTTGTCTAAACGCCTCTAGCTAAATTTCTCGTAGATCGAACCATCTGATGGGGATAGACATTCTGAGGAATTGCAATGTGTCTGAATTGATGCTAGCCAGTGAAAGCTCAGTAGACTGGAGAAATAGGTTCAAATAAATCGAAAATGACTAGCTACAGAGTTGTAATCTGCCAGCATCAGACCCTGTAGCGACAAGCCAATATGAAAAAAAGCATGCTGACAGCCAATCACCACCAAGTCACCTGCTGAAATGAGAACCCATTTTTTCCCCTCTACTGTGCTGATGATAGGCACTTTCTCTGTAACATCTCTAGTGGCGGGAGGGGAAGGGAATTGGTGAGAGTTCTTCATATTTTGGGAGCATTCAGTGTTGTTTGCCATCAATAACTACTGCTGTTCTCCCAGAAATTAGAAGAGCCCTCAAAGGGGGGATTCAGAGGAGATATGAGGGTGTGCTGTCTTTTAGAACCACAGACCAGGTACTGACATCTCCTTCCACCCCATTGGCAAGCCTGCAGTGAAGGCTCTTTCCTGCCCTGCAACCCTACAGAGAAGCAGTCACAGACAGACAGGAGAGCCATGAAGTGATGCACTCATTTGTATGAAGACTCTAGAAGAGCTTCTACTTAGGATTCCCAAATGGCATTAGATTCCTCAGGCAGTATTTTCTGAGCAGATGATAGAAAGCTCAAGTCGACTGACCATTTAACCAAATCAGTGAATTTATCATAGACTATTACATCCAGAAGAGACCAAGAAAGGTCTTCAGAGTCCTTCTAACTGCCTCAGAGAAGTATTGTATTTTAAGCAATCCACATTATTTCTTTAAACAAAATTTTTTTAACTTCATATTCTCAAGTGTTAAGGCATTTTACTATACCTGATGAATTCCTGTGCCATTTAATACTTTCTCTGTTCAAATGTAAAAAAAACACACACATCCTTGTCCTAGCAGTGCCACCAGGCTGACTCTACAGGTACCCCACAAGTCCTCAAGTTCATCTTTTCCCCTTAAGGCACACATGACTACAGGAAGGCAAAGAACATCAGAGGAAACAAAATATTACTAAAGTTGCTGCTGAAAACCAAAGCCTCCAAGATCAGGTGCCCCTTTAAAAATAAAAGTTTGGGTATTTACTGTGCATGGAGTGAAGGAAATAGAAAACAGAGAGGTTTATGACATATTTTTAGTTAGACTGACCTGCTCTTATATCTTTTCTAAATGTGTTTAAATTATTCTTTATTCTGCATTTTTTTTACTCCTTATAATAATTACAAAAAGTATCTATATTCCAAAGACATACCAAATAAATGTTTTCCTATTATAAAAGAATGGCCCCTAATGATATTCAAAAAGTTGGTACTGAGAGTCAGTATATTTAATATTTTTTATCCTGATATTCACACATTATCAATTTTTTAAAAAGGTAAAATAATTAGTAAGTAATAACAATTCTCAGTTTTAAGTAAAAGGCCTTTGATAGAATTTGACAGAAAGACTCGCTCAGGGGAAAAAAAAATAGCTGTGATTTCGACTCAAGATTATTGTCTCCTACTGATAGGAATAATGGATTTATTACATAGAAAGTAGCTAATCTATAATAAGCAATGTTACTGGACAGGTATCACAGAGAAGCCTAATGTAGGGCAGGATTACTGGGATAGACATTTATTGGTAACGGTAAAGCCTGGACTATTAGGATTAATTACATAGGAAGAATCTCACCTAATTGATCCTGCATTCCACAACTAGAAGTTAATGGTGAAGTTGTCATACTAAAAGATGAAGTGATCAATAAATGAATGGGTGAATATATCTGTGAGTGTCTAGAACCTTGTGGGACTGAGGAACCCTCATAAACAGTGATTTTAAGGTAAGGATTCTCTGGTAACACACACCACAAAGGACAGAGGCCTTGCTAACCTTGCTCTGCCCAAATAGATTTAGAATTGTGTTCTGTATGGACTCTCTGAACCCCTAACTGAAGCTAACTTCTGCCTCTCTGACCTTCAGAGAAGTCAGGATTCTTGTCAACCCCTCCCTAATCACTTGTAGGCCTTGAGATCAGTTGGGCACATACTTAAAAGGGCAAAGTGACTTGACTTAGTTCCCCAATGCTTCAGAAAAATACATGAAAGCATTAAGATGCAAGTGACAGTGAAATGTCTTAGTGGTAAAAAGAAAACTCTAGTCCAGGATGACTACACATCAATCCTTCTGGATTACCACTACTTATCAAAAGGTCTCAGACTAAGAAAGCATACTTCTACAAAGTACCAATGCCCAAGGCAAAACAAGAGATCACTTGGATTTCACTCTGACATGTCTGAGCATTTCTCCGGTGAGTTAAGAACTTCTGCTTTGGTAAGAGAGCATGTCAGCCAAAGAACTGATAGGAAGCCAAAGTGGTTATATTAATCACCATGTTGATATGATTGCCTTTCTTTTGTTAAGCCACAATCATTATTAAACAAATATTGTCAATTCACTCTGGTGTCCTGACAAGTTGCTGCCACTATGGCTGTAATGTCAGGAATATAAAGTAGCCATGCAACATCCTTGGAAACAAAACCAGTCATGATTATAAAGAGTAATACATACTTTTTGTAGAAATTAAATCTATTCATGTTTTGCCAGTCTAACGACAATCACTATACACATCTCGGTGCATTTTCTTCTAGTTTTTTATTTATGCTTGTTTCACTCTCTATACATAATTCAAATAATACTACTGTTTGCGTGTATATACTTTTGAATAAAATAAATATACTGTAATTATTTTCCCTTGAAGTAAATATTCTTTGAAAATATCACTTAAGCTGATGCATTGACATGATATGGTGTAGACTGTATGAAGTTTTTCTTCACATCTGATTACTATCTCAGCATAATGTGTCCTAGACAAAGAATTAATGGGTCAAAAAGTATTAACATTTTAAAGAATCATGAAACATTATAAAAAGGCTTGTATAAAAGTAACTGGCCCAGTTTATTTTTCCCAGAAGTGACTAGTCTCTTTGCCACAAAGTTTTATTAATTTAATAAATGGAAATATGGTACCTCCTTGTTACTTTTAATTGCATTTAACTATTATGTACACTGCATTCTTAGATATTTAGTTCCCATTCTCATTCCAAAGACTTTACTGACTGGTAGTAAACTCAGCTAATTTGATTGAGAGAAGGTAAACGCCACAGCCTTCAGAGGAATTACTGTTTTGATGATGATTCTCTTGGTTAAAAGGAAGCAAGTGAAAATGCATCATAAGTTAATCAAACTGTACTCTTCATCTCTTTTTCCCCAGTCAGTAGTTTTTCTTAAAGAAATGAGAAATGATTATCATTGTCTAAATGAGAAAGATGTGTATCAAACCTGACATCATCACATAAGCTAACAAGCCCCCTGACTGACTTTACATTGACTTGGATACTGCCATACTCTAGAGTGTTATACAAATTTGTAAATAGCTCTCAGAAGAAAAAAGAAAAGATGTGTTTCAAAAGTTTAGTCCCATAAAGCTTAAGGAAAAATAAGAGACTTTAAGATTCTTAAAATCATTCCTGGGTTAAGATCTGGAAGGTAGGATTTTTAAATGACATTTCAGAGGATTTATAAAGGTGATTGTTATACAGAGAAAGAGACATTCAGTTTTAATTTATTTCCTTCATCAAAGATAACCACAAATGTTTGTCTTCCTCTGAGAAAAATAAAAATCAAGACTCCCCTTTTTTTTTACCAGGCTGGAAGGACCATTCCACTCCAAAAAAAAGTGACAATACTTTCAAATGATCTCTTTCTAAACATATCTTAGTGAAAAGTTTATCATTTATGATCAATCACGATTGAGAAACTAGTCAAAAGTAACTGCAACTGCCTTATAGGTATGTACTTTTGAAGTAAAAATTGGCAAGATATTGCACATGTGGTTTTGAACCATGATTTTACAAAAATGCTTTTAATTTATGGCAAAATGATCTACACTGATTCATTTCTTCTTATTATAGCACCAATTATCCTTGCAGAATGCAAAGATTTGTGAGCAACATCACTGTTAACACTCAAGTGAGCTTATAGGATTTAATTCCTTCCTACTCAAAATACAGAAAAGGTTCTGGCTGACAAAGTTTTCAGCCCAAACAATTTTTCCCCTTGAGTTTTGGTAGACAAATGTAAGTCAGACCCTCCTTTCATGTTCATTCAAGGCACTGGTTTGGTCATTTAACTTCTTTTTTATCTTTGGGGCGGGGACACAGCAATACAAAATGAATTGTAATACTTCACCAAAATGTGTGTTGGGGAGGGTTGGGGTGGACAGAAATGGGTGATGGAAGGTGATGGACAGAATAACTTTCCAAAACTGATTTGCTCAGATGCTATGTAAGGGTGCTCTTTATAAAGAAAATCCCCTTCACTTCTGTGTTCACTCAGCCACTCAATCATTTATTTGTTCACTTATTTTTTTCAACTCTAGGGTTAAAAATATGAACAGAATCATCCCCAAGTTAAATCTTAGAGGAGAAAGACATGTAACCCACTGCTCTCTGGAGAAATAGGAACAGAGAATGAGGCAGCTCACAAGACCACCAACTAAAGTTCTAATAGCACCCTACATTAGATCTAAGCTCCAAGACAAAATTTCACAAGGGGACATCTTCCCCCAATGCTATGACCCTTAACAAGATTTTTACCATTCATTTTGGAAGGTGTCTCTTCAATCCAGGGTCCATCTAATACCATAAATTACCCCAAATTGCAATTCTGGGTGAAGATAATTACCAGTGCACCAAGCAGTCCGTACTGGGAAGGTATCTGAATAAAGAAAACCTAGGCCTTGGCCCCCAGGAATAACAAATGCTCTAGTAAATGACAGGGAATAGTATTAGTGTGGTGTGTAGAAAAGATAAACAACTTTCTTTTGTTCCAAGGCCTAAGCACAGCCATTGCACACTATCTGCTTGCTGAATTTGTGTTGCTTCTATTGCTGTGTTAAAGGAGGTATTTCTGGAGCTGACCCTTGTATAAAAGCTGGGGTGAGCTGAGCTTTTCTGCCTATTAGAGTGAGCAGCAGAGCAAAGGGTGAACTTCTCTGAGTAGACAGGTCAGAGTACATAGACACTGATTCAGGTTTAGCTGACAGCACCAGGCAAGGCATTTCTAATCTCCCCAGTCAGCACTAAATCAGCACGGTGTACACGAGCCCCTGACAGAGGACAGACAAATGGGACTCACTAAAAGGATAAAGAGTGGCCTGGTGAAGCACAGACACTGAATACGATCCAAGGCCTTCATTCCTTAGGCTATAGATGCTTTACCAAACCCACATCCATTCAAGACAAATCTTGGCTCTTCTGTAGTAAAATGACGCCTTCTAGTCTGATCCTAAAAAACAGACGATGCCCATTCCAAGAATTTAGAACTCAGTCATTAAAAAGGATACTCTTACCTCCCCCTCTATTTTCTTTTCTTTCTTTCTTCTTTTAAAATTCTCACTCGAAGATATTTTTCCATTTGTCTTCAGACAGAGTGGGAGGGGGAGAGAGAGAGAGAAACATCGATGTGAGAGTGACACATCGATTGGTTGCCTCCCGCACACCCCAGACCAGGGTCGGGGACCGAACCACAACCGAGGTATGTGCCCTTGACTGGAATCAAACCTGAGACTCTTTGGTCTTCGGGCTGATGCTCTAACCGCTGAGCCAAACTGGCCAAGGCTCCCCTCTATTTTCTGTTGCCCAGAGAAAAGAAAAGTCAAAACAAACATTAGGATGATGCCATCTGACCACTGTCGTCACCCAGTGCAGGGTAATTCATGGCTTGCTTTACATTAGGCCCTCCTGACAATCAGTCACGCCAACACAGAGCAGAAAAAAAAGTGACTGACTGAGCAGGAACACGAGCTTTTTTCAAGTGTACAAATACATCCCAAGAAAGGAAGAGAGGAGTGACAAAAAATAATAATAACTCAGACAAAATGACCCTCAAACGGAACACTGCTAGTGGTGTGCTGCTTTGTAGCTATATTTTCCTAACACAATATATGTGTTGTCTTTACAGAGCACTTTTTGTTTGTGTCATCTTAAACACTCTACAAAGTGTTATCTAAGAGACACTAGGATCCCTGGATTACCAACAAGGAAATGGAGGTTGAGAAATGATAAAAACCTTGCCCATGATCACACTGCCAGTAAACTATAAAACTGGGATCCTAACTCAGCTCGCGGTTAAAACTCCAGAATCTCGCTCTTAAGTCACTCTGCTATACAAATATAACATCCTGTTAAGTGTGTACGTGGAATTTTTATATACCAATCCCACTTAAATGCAGCAGAGTAACTTGCTATTTAAAGGACCCCAGGAAAAAAATTATAATAAAAAACATAAAGGACCCCTAGGGTGAACCATTTTAAGGGGAAAAAAAGCAGCATGAGAATAACCACCCTCTGATTTATTTATGTGGTAAATTCAAATTTTTGATGATCATGTTTGATAACTATAAGGCCAATCTGCAAATGCCCAACATGGCATGACTGCCAGCATCCATCAAGCTGCCAGTAGTGATGGTGGGAAAGGGGGTAGTGGGCAGGCTGCCTGACACTCTGAAGAGAAGCCTTTAACTGAGTAGACTCTCGTACACAAGCACGTCTGAAAGTGCTCCCTTAGCAGTTCACAATCCATGAAACCATAACTTGCCTTCGCGTTAGAAGCAATGAATCACAGATCTCTTTAACAGAGGGAAACTAAGACAGTCTCTTATCCTCAGGAAAATAAGATATTATACCCACTTGATAAATAACCTAATGAGAAAGACTGAAAAGGGTAGTCTGGAAAATAAGTAGTATTGGCAGAAAGGGTATAGGCTGGGTCTTCTGCTAGCCCATAATCCAGTTCCTCTCCAAATTCTACCAAGGTGTACTTCAACTGAGCCCTTACCCCAAAACACCAGAGAATTTGTCATTAACACAATTACTGGCGGGGGATGAGTCTAAACTTTCTTAAATATTACAACAGCCAGCTATTTTACAAATACCAAGAGCTTAGGAACATGTTGAATATAAGAGAGATGGGCTATAATTTTAAAATGACATAATGGGGATAAATGTCACTGCGGAATGATCAAACCAGCTCAGGAAATAAAATTGGAACTTTTAAAAAAACAATGTATATTGGGATAAATATATCTTATTTCTATAGAAGACACATAAAGTAACTGAATTTGCATAAAGGTTTCAGAAAAAAGAACAATAAGAATATTTCAAATGACAAGTAAAAAAGCATTTTCTCTATATAAACAGAAAGACTGTGAAAGAAATTAGGAAAGAAATAACTCATGAAATTCTACCCACTAGCTGGCCCCAACTTAAGTTCATTAGATAAATAGCTAATCCACTAGGAAGTTTCTTTTGCCAAACTATACTATTAAAGGTATTAAGTATTCCATGTCTATATAATATTTAGTAGAATATTACCTTAAGTATCTTTTATTATTTATGTTACATATTTATATTATTTATGTAATATATCTTTTAAACTACTATTATTACAAAAACTACCAACAGTCAGAGGATAACAGTTTTTTGCAAATATACTGGCCTATTTGCTTTATTTATTGGGTCATATTGCTCCATTCTTTATCTCTGTCTTAAAATGTTAATAGGAAGCTTTAATTTAATATTTAATTAACTCATTCAAATCTAACACTTCCTACTCCCCTCTCAAGAAAATTAAAATACTAATCTGTTAAAATCATGGAAAGAAAGTGCAAGAATCAGGAATGAGGTTGTTTTGCTTTTGGGATTGAGGAATTGTCATTTATTAAGTATCTTCCATGTATTCAAGCACTCATCTATGATTTCATTTCCACATCACACCACTACCAGAAATGACTGTCTCCATTTTACAAACAAGTAAAAAACTAGTATGTCCAATATTAAACTCCTCTCAACATTGAACCAGAATGCATCCTCAAGAGGTCACATAGTTTGACCATCTGCCTCTATTAAGTGGTTAGATCCAGACAAAATTCAAGAAGAACCTAGAGATCCATCTAACTCCTCCTTATTTAGGTGGGAAAGCACCAGAGGGAGCACAGACAATGCAGCACAGAAGGGGGTACTGCTTGAGCCCCAATGTTGCCTTATAGGAGATAATCTATACACCTTGATGGCCTGGCAAAGTTCACAGAGGTCAGAGAAACGTCTGCATTGACGCTTTACTGTTCCACTTCATAAACTATTCTTTTTTCTCATGTATACAATAAAATATTGTAAAATTATACTTGTTAGGGTTGCAATTACATTAGTGATATTTGTAAAATTCACTTTACAAAGTAAGTGGTCAATAAACAGTAACTGTTAGTACAACTTGTTCCTTCTCTTTTATAGCAAAAGCCTTAACTTCCACCTCCCTCAATGCCTTCACATCAGTGGTTCTCACTTATAACAGATTGCTGAGACCTATCCACAGAGTTTCTGGGGTGAAGTCTGAGAATTTGCGCTTCTAACAACTTCACAAATAATGTTGATGCTGCCATACTTTTGTTTTGATAGTTTTCTCCTCAATCTTAAAAATCTGTCCACTTTGAGAAGCACAGCTTCCTGTCCACTTAATTGACTTTATACAATGTTCTCCTTTGTAGCTAGCATTTCTTTGCCTAAATTAAATATAAGGCTGTTTGCTCAAATGAGAGAGATGAAGCACAGCAAAGGGAGAACGAACACTTTTTTTTTTAAATGTAATCCCCAGTTCAATGTAATTACAATCTCTGAACCCTAAATGTCAAAAAATGTGATTTTAGCTCTGGCCGTTTTGGCTCAGTGGTTAGAGCATCAGTCCGTGGACCAAAGAGTCGTGGGTTCGATTTCGGTCAAATGCACGTACCTTGGTTGCGGTTCAGTCCCTGGCCCTGGTCGGGGTCGTGCGGAAGGCAACCAATCGATGGGTCTCTCTCACATCAATGTTTCTTTCTCTCTCCCTCCCTCCCACTCTATCTGAAGATAAATGGAAAAAATATATTTCCTCGGGTGAGGATTTTTAGAAAAAAAAAAAGTGATTTTATGTTCTGTGAAACTCTACTTTTATGTGGGAAATGATCTTGAATATCAGAACAGAAGATACTACACTGGAATGCTTCTCTTTCCCACTTGAGTAAAATCTCATTCACTTAGACCAGCTATAGGGAAGGTTAGTATAAACTGGTGAACGATTACACTTTAAGCAATACAGTATGATAAAGTATTGCTTAATAAATGTCATTTTATTACTTTTAAGTCAATTACCTTGACCCAAGCAAGGTCAAGTGAAGAGTTAACTTGCTGCTTAAATGAATGACAGTGCTCTTCACTCCCAACTTCAGAAATCTACCACGGCTCTCACGACCTACTAAAGAAGTCCATCTTCTTTAGCCTAATATTAAAGACACTAAAAGTGTATCATCCACAATGTCCCTACATTTACCATGTACTCCAGGCAAACAGGAATCACATACTGCTCACATCACATCAGAATGTACCTACTCCAAACTGTATGTCCAAATCATGCCAACATTTAAGGTCCTACTCAGATACTACCTCTTTCATATAGCATTTCCAGATCCCTAATTCCCATATGACTCTTGGAATAACTCTATTAAATTGAGAAATCTGGTATTTTTTGAAAAGTAACACATGTAAATAGTAACATCACACAGAAACCTGCACCAAGATGTTTAGAGCAGCTTTAATCATAACTGCCAAAGCATGAAAACCACCAATACCTACTTCAGTAGGTGAATGGATAAATAAAACTGTATACATCCAGACAATGGAATATTATCCAGTGCCCTAAAGAAATGAGCTATCAAGCCATGAAAAGACATTGTGCTAACTTAAATGCTTATTACTAAGTCAAAGAAGCCAACCTGAAAAGGTTACATACTATATTATGCCAACTATATGACATTCTGGCAAAGGCTCAACTATGTATACAATAAAAAGATAAGGAGTTGCCAGGGATTGAGAGGAGGGGTGGGACATGAATAAGCAGAGCATAGAGGACTTTTAGGGCAATGAAACTATTCTGTATGACACTGTAATGGTAGATACATGTCATCAAACAGCTTTTGAAACCCATAAAATTTACAATATGAAGAATTAACCCTAATGCAAGCTATGGACTTTGTGTGATGATAAAATAGGTTCAATGACTGTAACGAATATACCACTCTAGTGGGGATGTTGGCAGTCCTGGAAACTGTACATATGTGGGGGCAAGGAGTATATGGGAATTCTCTGTACTTTTAGTTCAATTTTGCTGTGAACCTAAAGCTGCGCTAAAAAATAAAGTGTGTGTGTGTGTGTATGTGTATGTGTATGTGTGTGTATGTGTGTGTGTGTATATATACATATATATATACATTTATATATATTTTTACATATAGTGCTTTTATATATATAGTGATATCTATCTATCTATCTATCTATCTATCTATCTATCTATCTATCTATCTATCTATCTCACTTTTCTGATTTCATCCAGACCGGCGTTTAACACTATCAACACCATTATACCTGAATCCTCCATAAAGTGGTTATTCTCAATAAGGAAAGACATGACGATAAGTAAGAAGATGTTGGATTCTAGTTAGTTTAAAAAAAGAAAACCAGCATTCAGCATGTTTCGTCCTGGAGAAAAAATTACAAATATTTCTTTCTCTTCTGTTTCAAAAGTCTTTAAGATTGTGAGAATTTTTAAAGCTTTTTACCAATCAACATAGAAATTAACTGCAAATGCCTCCTGGAGTTCAAATAATGCTATTTGCAGAGGCGGGGGGTCGGGGAGTGAAGGGGGGGGGGGTCACACATGGAAACCTACTTTTCATTTAATACTTTCCAGGGAAATTTACCTCAGAATCAAGTTACTATTTTTTTTTTTAATGAGACTTCAATGCTATTCTACTGATATAACAAGGTCCTGAACAGTTTTGCACAATTCCAGACATGGTAGTTTATAGGAGAAAGCTAGATTGGCCCCCTACACACAGCTGGTTCCATCAGACACTTAAGTGAATGTCCTGCTTGGCTGCATTACTGGGTTTTTAGAATATGCCTCTCAAATGACAAAGTTAAAAAAAATTGAACTGTACTGAATGGCTTACATTAGTTTCATTAATGCCTAGAATTCAGCAGAATCTTTCATCTGGGAATTATTCAAAGATACAGGAGGTTCTGTCACTAATAGAAGCCATTCCGATGGAATGTGTGTTTCCTTAGCTTTATTCCCATGACTAAATGTCTTTTCGATGTCCTTTTATTTATTATGGTAGACACAGCCAGATCACTCCCTTAACATCAGAACCATTAAAATTTTATTAACTCTTTGGATGGTGGAAAACCATGGAGGAGAAAGGCTAACAATAACAAGAATATAGTGGCAATATTTTGAGCACTTAGCATGCGCCAAGAACTGTGTGAGCTCTTACATGCACTGCCTCCCAAGGACACTTTACCTCTTATGCTGACACATGCATTTCATAGCATGGCACAGGAGACCAATGGGTTTGGAGACCCTGGAGAACTTTTAGAAGAGAAGCAGAAAACAGAGCCTACAATTTAAAGAGTGGCTTTTGTGCTTCAGCTTTCTATTTGTATAGTAAGAATGAAAATACTTATCACAACATGACATATTTTTTAAGGAATAGTTTTGAGAGAATGTAGGTAGAATACCTGAAATAGTGACTATCCCACAGTGGATCCTTCCTCCAGCTTTTTAAAGACATTTTCAAGGACAGATTCTAAAAGTTCTAGATACCTCGCAGAGTCACCAGTCCTACCTTTAAATTGCTTACTTTAACACTCTACTCCTCATGCTCAGGGTCTCAATACAGACTAGGAATCCTCTGCCTACTCTAGTAATAGTTAACTAGTCTGGTCCCCGCCTGACAAATCCATATCCCACATTGATATTTTCCTATACACATACATTCAGCAACTACTCATTGAACACCTACCACCTCCCAGCTATGTTCCTGGGCACTGAGTACAGCACAGGACAAGTGAGAGAAAAGCCTTACATTCCAGTGAGGGGGGAAATAAACAGAGAAAGACAGAAACACATGTTGAGGGACAGTGCTATGAAGGGAGTGCATGGGTGAAGGTGATGAAGGAGGCACACGGGAAATACCTCAATGCAATATTTAAACTAAAGTAGAAAGGTTGAAATATATCCAAGCATGCAAAGAACCATTTCAGGTCATCAGAACAACAACTGCAAAGACTCTAAGATGGGAAAGGTCTTGGCATATCTGACTAACAGATCCTGTCAATATCCATCTTTAAAAACCTCCATGACCAGTGGTTGTGAAAACCCATTTAACCTTTGGAGCTAAAACATTGCTTTTATGTCTAGTGCAGTTAGATGAGTGACCACAGCTTCTGTCTGGGAACTGGAAAAAGCTAAAGGTCTGCAGCACACTGGTAACCTGTGACTTAGGGCATTCTCAGTATATCAGAGTATAACACTATAGCAAAACAAAGGCTCTGAGAAATGGATACTCATTATCACTGAAGTTATTTGAGGCTTAAATCAAATCAAGAAGTTAGAAATGATAAATCATGATTGTAAATAGAGAAAACACTTAACTGAATAGGGACAATGTTAAACGGGTGTTTATATAATCTCTGTGGTACCTTTATGTGAATTAAAGTGGAATAAATGGGGCAGAGAAAAGTATCTAAAGCTAGAAAGAGAGACGTGGCATTCCCATTTAAACAGAAAGGAAATAAGTTATACTGGGAGAAGGAAAAGGAGGAAGAGGAGGAGGAACAAACTAGTGAGATTAGAACTCAAGTGTTCAAAGTAGAAGAAAACTTTGAGAGGCTATTTAATCCCCCCACCTTAAAGGTAAGACTAGAGAAACCTACAGTCTTCCAGTAATTTGATTATAATTAGTCAATAGTTCTGCAAACCAGAACTATGGAGCCTAGGCCTATGCATTTTTTATTTATTTTAGTTACTTAAAAAAAAAACAAAAAACTAATGTATCAGGAACTTGTGGTAAACACTACATGTCTGGCAAATGCCCATCTTGGAGCACATTTTTGAGAAGGGAATGAGAACACAGATAGGCAAGTATAACTAGGTGAACAATCACAACAAATTACTCAAATTAATGATGCTATTGTCAGCCTAACAGTAGCACAGAAAAGGGAGAAAAGACCAGGCAAGAAGAGAAGAGGGGAAAGGAAAAGCAGGGGAAAATGAAAGAGGACAGAATGGGAAAGAGAACATGGAAGGGGCCAAGTCAACAAGGTGGGAATTTATAAACAAAAGTTAAAAATATCGACTTAAAAAAAGAGAGAGAAACAACATGTGAAGGGCCTATGCTACACAATATGGTAGACAACTAAGGCATATGTGGCTATATGAATTTAAATTAGTGAAAATAAAAAACTCAAAAATCAGCTCCTCAGTCATCCTAGCCACATCCCAGTGTATTCACATGTGGCAAGTGGCTCCTGAGCTGAATAGTGCTATTGGACAGTACTGAGTGGATAAAGACGACTTTCTTCTGGTTGCCGTGAGTGCCACAGTTTCTTGAGTACCATGTAAGATTATTCCTGCTTGCTTTCACTGGATGTTGGGAGCATAAATATATCATATCACAAAAGTACATATGATTCCGATTTTGCTAACTTTGGTGCCTGGTACTAGTTTGTTATTATTCAAAAGTACCCAAAACAGTGGATGCCAAAATGAAGGTCACTAAAATTGCAAATGCCAAAGAAGATGCACTTTTGGTTTAGATTTTAGAGCTCATTTTTATTCCCTCTGGAACCTGGCTCGGGGTTGGGGAGGATGGCTATAGAGGAAATAATTTAGATAGAAAATTATTTTAATTACTGCTAAAAAAGGGTCTCCTGTGAACCTCAGGCCAGCAGTTAGACCCTGTGGAGTAGGGGCCCTTTAGAAAGACAAAGAACCCAATTGAAAAATGGGCAGAGGACCTAAATAGACACCTCTCCAAACAGGACATACAAATGGCCAAGGGACATATGAAGAAATGCTCAACATCACTAATCATCAGAGAGATGCAAATTAAAACAACAATGAGGTATCACCTTACATCTGTCAGAATGGCCGCCATCAACAAATCACCAAACAACAAGTGTTGGCGAGAGTGTGGAGAAAAGGGGACTCTAGTACAGTGCTGGTGGGAATGCAGACTGGTGCAGCCACTGTGGAAAACATTATGGTGTTACCTCAAAAAACTAAAAATTGAATTGCCATTTGACCCAGTGATCCCACTTCTAGGAATATACCCTAAGAAACCTGAAACCCCAATCAGAAAGAATATATGTACCCCCATGTTCATAGCAGCACTATTTACAATAGCTAAGATCTGGAAACAGCCCAAGTGTCCATCAGTAGATGAATGGATAAAAAAGCTGTGGTACATATACACAATGGAGTACTATGCAGCTGTAAGAAAGAAAGAGCTCTTATCCTTTGAGGTGACATGGAGGGACCTGGGGAGTATTATCCTAAGCGAAACAAGCCAAGTAGAGAAAGACAAATATCGCATGATCTCAGTTATTTGTGGAATATAATGAACATAACAGTCTGAGGAACAGGGTAGATCCAGAGACGTGGAAGTAGGGTACAGACTGACAATCCTCAGAAGAGGGGGTGGGGGGAAGGAAGAGATAAACCACAGAACTTATATGCATGTATGCATAACTGATGGACATGGACAACAATGCTGGGGATGGGGCAGGGGGGATGGAGAGGAGGGTGTCAATGGGGGAAAAAGGAGAAACATCTGTAACAAAAACAAATTAATAAAATAAAATAAAAAATTTAAAAAATAAAAAAAAATAAAAGCTTACTAATGAAAAAAATAAATAAAAATAAAATTTGCTATGTAAAAAAAAAAAAAGAATAGGTTCTCCCATTCCCACCTGGGGGCTAGAATGTGACCTCTAAGAGCACTAAAACAAGGTAAAGAAATGCAGATAAGCCCAGTTTTTAAAAAGTATCTTGGTGTTATTTACTGTTATTTGCAATTTCTATAGTTTTATATTAAAAACTATGTATTGATTTTGTTTTCCTGATTGAATTACAATTTCCTAGAAAGCAGATTTCTATATCCCTTTAAGCAAACAGCACATCGCCAGTGAACAGTTAATATAAAGTGTGCTAGAAAAATCTCAGTCTAGCTATTCTAATCACCTCAAATTCATTTTTAAACTATCTTTTGGGTATCATTGCATACAGAAAGCATGTAGGGTTTGAAACAAGCATCGTAAACTCTAATCCTGGCTGAGACTTTCAGAATGTTTATATATCACCAATGACCATCAGATTCACAATATAGAAGCCAATGGGGGATTTTAGAGGAGACAGTTTGGATAAAATGGTGATGAAAGAAACCAATTTTCAGAACGCCTTTAGACCAGGACTTCAGTACAAGCCATTCAGAGTCTATCAACACACCTCCACAATTCTTTAGTCCTGAACTAACAGCTACCCATCAAGTCCTGTTTGCCTCCACAGGCTAAGGATCAGACCCAGGTAACGAAATCGTTCCAAGGCATCACTGAAAAAAGTGAAACCAGGTACACTTTTTAAAAAAATATTTTGCTTTATGGATAGGTAATTCTGAGTGACCTTGAGTAAATTAACTAATATATTTGTTAGGTAATGACCATGAGATTGGGTGAAAATTTGAAGTCCTAAATGTATGTTTTCCAATAATCCAATGCTATTATAAATTGTTTCATTTTTAAAGTTTCCTACCTATCCTGCATATATTTCAAGTTGTTATGATAGAGACAATTCTTCATTCTATTTCTACATCAAATTAATCTCTATGGACCTTTACACTGAACATAACACCCATGTTTATTTATATATATAGGAAACAAGAAAAATTAGAGAGTTTGTACTTAGTATGCCCTCCACCCCCCCCCAAATTAACAGATTAGTCTTTTTCTAAGGATGTAAGACCTGAACATTTGTTTTCAAACAATTTTAGATCAATGTAATTTATGTATTTTACAGAATAAATTTAGTTTTTATAAAAGGGGAATAATAAAGGACTGAAAAGAAATAATGTAGTATACTATATCTCTTATAAGAGGCAGTTTTATTTAATATAAACGACATGGCCTTTGGGGCTGCATAAGATTCAGTTCAAATCCCAACTTAGCCATTAACCAATCTTACGAGTAGGATACAACTGGCCTATTCAGGACTTAGTATAAATTAGAAAAAAAGTGTCTCCTCTAGGCAAACACAGTCCCTACCTGCTATCTCAGTCAACTACCTCATGCAGTAAACAACTTGTAACCTGTACATAAGTATATACATGACTTTGGAAAAATCTCTCTAAGCTTTAGTCACCTCATCTCTAAAGTGACTACAACACCATCTGTACCTCACTGGGTTGAAGGAAAATTAAATAGGGTAAAGAGATAAAGCACCCAGCATGGAGTCTAAGGAACTAGGGCTATCTACCCAGGAAATATTAGTTCTCACCTCTATGCTTCCCCTTGGCCGGTCACCTATATGGTCAATATCCCTGGAACTTCCTATTAAGAAGGGATAATATGCTGCCATTGAAGTAGTTAATGCGTTCCGGGATTTAGCCATTGCCTAGGAGCTTTATTACAGAAGTTGGATGTAGCCATAGCCCTTGAGTGTTAAAGCTTGCTCTCTGTATGTCCCACTGCCTTGCACAATAGTAATCATTTAACCTGTATTTTCTCCAATCCATTTCTTTCTAAATTGATTGCCTGTTGTAACCATGCATTGTAGTACACAGGACACTAGTTTTAAATTTCACTCCATAAATTCCATCTGGGAAAGCTTTTAAATCCACCCAGTGACTACAACGGGTAAATAGAAATCTTACCCACATAAACCCCAAGCCCTAACCACTGCCATGATGTTCAGTCATTTCTACTCTGGGAACAAATCTGAATTCTTATTTCCTAAATTAAAAACTCATTTGAAAGAAGTAGTATTAAGCTACTCCATAAACATAATAAACCACACTTAAATCTTGGTTGCAGTAAATATCTCTTGCCTACAGCTATTAGATTCCACAAGTAAATTTTTAAGTTTGCCAGCAAAAGAGTATATTTATTCTGACCATGATTTGCTTTCTGTGGCAGGATGTTCTCTTGTGTTTCTTTCTGATGTTTGGGAGTGAGGGTGGGAGGAGGGTAGTCTGCCCAGAAACCTATAAAAGATTTATTCGGGAGACAACAGTGCTATGAAAGAGTCCCCATTTCCTCACTACAAGGTCAGTTTAGGCTGTAAGGTGCTAATATCAATGGTGGCAACCTTGCCTCTTTCTTGTTTCCCCAGTGATTGATTAAGACTGTGCAAATTAGTTTGAAAAATGAGCAAATTACCTAGCAAGAGTTAAAGATTCTGGGCAGGCATTCATTCAAAGACCTGGCCAGCTCTTCAAAATGAGCTGACATACATTTGCTCAACAGAAGAACCTGTCAGGTTTTGGGAGAGGTGCTTGTTATTATTTTATGAATAATCACTTAACATTGTTATTCACTGTAGATAGTACAGGTAAAAGGATCTGGAGTAGCAAAGAGAAGTTAGAAGTATGTAGAAGTTATTCCAAACCCCAAATTCAGCCACTGACATTTAATATCCATGGGCCTAGATCCAAGATTTCATTCTAACAAAACTCAGGATTGGAGCTGGAAGGAAGCCACATAGGGCCCCAAGAAGGCCAGCTAATGACGAGCTGGAGCAGGAGGGCTTACTTTTACATCACCACCTACACTACATACCCAAGAGGGTCCGTTCCTAAGCCCCAATCCTATAATCTAAAACCTCCTGCTCAGACTGTGAAACACATTTTTCATACTTAAAAATGCTGACAATTATTCATAAAAGCCCATTTAAAAATTCTATAAAAATACTCAGATTTACAAAAAATCTTCGGTTTCATATTTCTTTAGCCCTAAGTTTGTCATTCCTATGTTAGCAAGCTGAATTATCTTCATATATTTTTAAGTTTTAGGCATTTTTAAAGCTAAAAATATGATAAAAAGAATTCAGCCAATGGTAATGTAAATTGGTATAGCTTTTCCAAGAGACAATTTAATAATATGGAGTATTAAAATATATTCTCTTTTACCAAAAATTTTCTTTAAAAAAGACAAGATGAAAATGACAAGACTACTAAATTCTTCATCAAAGTGTGATCATTTAAGTGAAATATCTGGAACAACCTAAAAGTGTAACAGCATGGAACTGGTTAAACTATATGATGAAATGTTAGTATATTTATTATCTACCCATTTAACAGATGACTACTTAATGATATTTAAAGATGCACGAGATAGTAAGTTATAAAAACTATCAAGAACAATACGTACAGATTAATACTATTTTTGTTATTTTATGTATACAATCTTAAAATTACTTGAAAAATTTAAACCAAGATATCACTGCTGGTGGGATATGGATATTTTAAGTTTTCTTCTTTTTAGATTATTTGCGTTAACCAACTTTTCTACAAGGAACATATATTGATTCTACAAGAACAAAGAATGGTTTTGATAATGACTTTTAGGTTTCATCTTATTCCTTCTTACATGTAACAGATTGAAATTTTGCAGATCATTACATTTTTAAGGTATAAAATTACTCTAAACACATCCAAAATCACTAATGTGACACCTGTGGCTCACACACAAAGGGATTAAGCAAAAATATTCACTGAACACCTATTTGCTAAGTGCTCTCCTATGGCTGGGGATGTAGAAATAAGTAAAGGTACATCTCTGTCTTTTAGGAGTTCAGTCTACAAAGAATGAGATAAAAGCAAGCAATAATTATTATACAGTAAAAGAAATTTCTAATGAAAAGAAATATGTACAAAATCTTATGGGCTCAAGAACGAAGTTATTAGTTGGGCTATGGGGGTTCAGAGATCCAGTATTAATGAAAAATACAAAGTCTATTAGGAGGACAGAGAGGCAAAGCCTTGATATAGGAAACAGCATGTGTGATGTAATGAAGACACAGAACAACATGGGAAATGAGGGGCCAATAAACTGCTGGGGATATGAGAATGCATGTTGCATGGAGAGAACAGCAGGACTTTTTTTTTTTTTTTAATCCTCACCCAAGGACATTTTTTTATCTTCAGATAGAGCAGGAGGGGGAGAGGAAGGAAGAGAAAGAGAGAAACATCGATGTGAAAGAGACACATCGACTGGTTGCCACCCGCACAACCCCAACCGGGGCCAGGGACAAATCGCAACCAAGATATGTGCCCTCAGCGGGGAACCCAACCCGGGACTCTCCGGTCTGCAGGCCGACGCTCTAACCGCTGAGCCAAACTGGCCAGGGCAAGAACAGCAGGAATTATTATAAAATAGACTAAAAAAATAGAGAGAGACCCTGAAATACCTTGAAAGGCATACTTAGGTGTTTGAAATCTTCCAGAAACAGACTGGAAAAGCGTGTGATTTTATATCACCAGTGACGTAAGAACGATCTGTCTACCTCTCAGGGCTTCCATCATCACCTTTAGACCATGAGCCGCTGAAGTATGCCTCTAGCTCAGACACTCTCTCCTGTACACCAGACTCGTATTCCCTACTGAATATTTAATAGTTTATTTACCATATGTCTATGAAGTCTAACACCTCCCTCAAATTTAAGATGTCTCATGACAAACTTTTCATCAAATCTTTAAACTACCCTACTCTAGAAAATCAAGCCAGAATCAGCATCCTCCCTGGAGAATTTGCCCTTATTGAGCACCTACTCTTTAGTTCAAGAATCTGACTATATCTTGGTTAGACACTTCAGTCTCCTAAATGATCTGTCTGCTGATCTACCATCCATACCACATTACTGTTACTAGGAGTGATCTCTCCAAATAACACAAACCTACCTCTGAGGGCTTCCTGTTGCCTACCACATAAAATGTGAAGTCAAACTCTGCCTGCTGATGAGGTTTTCCTTCAGCTTTTTAATATACTGACAGTTTATATAAGGGAGTTTCTTAATATACTACCACTTGGTTCAGATCTATGTTAAGGCTACCTTACAAGGTCAAAGTGGTAGGGTACAAATAAGTAAAATACACTAGGAAGTGAGTGTCTCTGCAACAGCACCATGCTATATGAAAATATGCATCCCATAGTGAGTCTCCTGAGAACTCTTTAAGGGTTAGCATTCTGTCTGGAATATTGCGGGTCTTTAATAAAATCGTTTGACGAAATGGATGACTTTTTGCCAAGTAAAAGAAATTCCTGATCAATTCACATGACATGTACAATTAAAAATATAACTTTTATATATGATGTAGTGGCAATACTGGCCTGTGAAAATTTTTGATGATAAATTTCTTCTTAAGGACCATCCTCTACCCTAAAAAGGTCTTTCCATGGGTGAATCTCATTATACATTCCATCACACACATCAATTCACAAACATCACCTTGACAAATTTACCAGTATCACAGATGTCTCATAAACTGCCCATTAGTATAAGAGACTTGTTCTAGAGTGCTGCCTGGGGTCTTAACCAGACCACAAGATTTAATCAGCAAAATAAAACCAACTGACTCTAGGGTTATTTAGGCCTATTAAAGAACACACTATGATGACGTATTAAACTTGTTTTCATATACATGTATACACGTTGCCCTAAAATTCAAACAGTTCTAAGACGATATAGAAGTTTCTGAGGTTATCATCCTCTTTATCAGAATAAAATACATATAAAGATAACTTTAAAATCCTCAAAATTGTTAACCAAATACTTTTTGAGAGGGAAATATGATAGAGTACTACTGAATTTATATCAAGAAGGAAATTGGTTTAATCTACAATTACTACAAGTTTCATTTGGTAGAATGTTCTAATTATATGTCCCAATAAATGACCTTCCTCTTTTGTTCCTTTATTTTCCCATTTTTAATTATTGCTGCCTCTAGGTTTCAAAAAATATATCAGACTGCTGAAAGCCAACAGCTTCCATTTGCTTAAGAACAGAGGTTAAGCTTGAACAATCTATCAGTTATACATTCTCTAACAAAATGATAATATTTATCACTATAATAGCTTACACTTATATAGTACTTATGTAATATGTGCAAGTTTCAGTGTAGGCTTAATACTTTGTCTTATTTAATATGTAGAACCCTTTAAGGTAGGTCCTATATTATTTCTATTTTACTGATGGGGAAACTGAGGTATAGGGAGGCTAGATAACCTGCTTCAGCTCATTCAGTGTAAGTGGCTGAGCTGCAAATCCAACCTAGAGTCTGTTCTCTTAACCTCTACACCCTATCAGATGAGAGCTGTCCTTTAAGACACTTAAAAGGCACACACACACACACACACACACACACACACACACACACCCTTGTATGCAAGCTCTTTTCAGTAAACTCTATCTCCTTGATCTTAAAAAAAATACTGAAAAGGAAGTTTGACAGATAAAAGATGAATAATTCATCCTAGGGCTTTCTAGTCAGTATTTCCTCTGTCACCCATATTTTGTCACCAATTTTGAGTATTAATATATCAGAAAGCATAGAGTATTCTTTAAAAAGTATAATTCTGAAAGCGTTATTGAATATACTGGTCTGTTACACCCTCCACTGAACAACACAACTTTAAGAAGCACCAACCAATAATAATGGGAGCCACAAATACAAGTCATATTTCAAATGTTAAGATTTTTAGTAGCCATATTTAAAAATGTAAGAGGAGGTAAAATTCATTTTAATGATATATTTTCTTTAACCCAAGGTATCCAAAATATTATTTCAACATGTAATCTATATAAATTACTAGAGATACTTTACATTCTTGTTAGCATCCTAAAGCTCCAAAATCCAGTGTGTACTTTACACTTAGAGCACCCTCAATTAAGATTAGTCATTGTTCACATGCTCAATAGCCAGGGGCTCCCATGGATAGCAAAGGCTGTTTTATACCACTTATGTTTCATTTACTCAACAATTAAGCACATGTTAACCCTACCACCCTATAATCTTGAAAATGTGAAAAATTAATTTACGCAAAAGGTGTTTTTCCCCCACTTAAGAGTAAGGATAACATCTAATAAAAACAGAATCTAACCTTTGCTGTATTACTCAATTTACTCAGTAAAAAGTAATCAACTGTTAGTGGCACTCCCCCAACCATCTCCCCAAAAAGGCGGAGGTAGAAGGAGGGAAGAAGAATGTCAAAACAAAAGCCTATGCTAGAAAATTTACAAGGAAAAAGAACAAACATCCTCTTTGGGAATTACTCTAGGCTACACAGCAAAGAATTATAGCACATAAACTGAGGTTACATAAACACTCTAATAAAATCCAGGGCTTGATTTATAGAAGCTGCTTGTTTTGTGTTTGCTTCCACAGAAAACCTATGCCTGGAAATCAGCAAGGGGCTGCCCACCACCTCTCCAGCAGGAAGAGAGACTGTTTGCTGGGAGCTGCTGTCTTCCTGTCAATGGGAGTGGGAGTGGGAGTGAGTGTCCCTGCACAAGGGGAAGGGTCAGCTAAAAATACCACAGATATTAATCCTTTTCTTTTTAAAGGCAGGAAGTAATGATATTTCATTTGTGCATTCACTGCCCCAGTCTATAGAGGACTCTCCATCTCCACCCCCAAGCTCCAATCCACATCACCATCAGGAGCAATAAAATGCCCTGGTGAGAGCAGTTAATACCAAAGCAGAGGTGTTCAGAAAATGGCAGGGTTTCAAGGAGCTTCAAAATTTCCAAGTAAAACAGTGAGATAAAATTTACCTACATTCCAGAACAACATGACAACAAGCTAGTTGAGAATAAAATGATTACACCTCATATATATACTCAGACACAGAGAAAGAACTATTAAAATAAAATCAGCTTGATAGAACCTGAAGTGTTTGGAGGCCCCAATGATAATCAGGTAAGGCTCTGTTCGGAAAGCTGACTCAAATAGGTTAATTCATAGAATTAGTGAACAAATAGATGATTCTTTTTTCAAACCCTCTTCTAATCCACCCCCCCACCAACTCCCACCCTGACATAAGACCTGACTTCAACCCTTGACTATGCCTAGGGAACTGCATTACCTTCTTAATGTTAGAGTTCCTTAACCTTTTCTGATAGCTGCTTCAATGAAGTATCTCATCAACATTCAGTTATTACCACTTTCCTACACATTGTTCTTCATACAAGACAATGGTAAATGGAGAAGCAGCCTTAATGAAACGTGTACCATAATTATGTTCAATGTTTCTGAAGGAAGAGGAAGGGGAAAGGAAAGGAAGAAAGCAAGCTTCAGAAAGAGATAAGTCTTACAACATATGATAAAGTTAATTTTACCCTTAAAACAGATGTTTAATTTTTATCAGCAGCCAACAGCAGGACCTGGCTATGAACCTGCCTCACTCATACATAATGTCATCAGAAGTCTTTTATAATTTCTTTCTAAATCAGCCTTGAGAATAAAAAGAGAAGTCAATAAAAGTTCTTTAAATTTTATTTTCTTAAATTAATTTGATGAGCCCTGGCCGGTTTGGCTCAGCAGTTGGAGTATCAGCCTGAGGACCAAAGAGTCACAGGTTCGATTCTGGCCAAGGGCATGTACCTCGGTTGCGGTTCAGTCCCTGGCCCTGGTTGGGGTCCCAAGAGAGGCAACCAATCGATGTGTCTCTGTCACATTGATCTCTCTCTCTCTCTCTCTCTCTGAAGATAAATGGAAAAATATACTCAGGTGAGATTTAAAAAATTAATTTGATGAATCGAAAGTTCAACAGACAATAATAAACATTTTAAGCTCTACAAGATATTTTAAAAACGAGTGTGTCCATATGATTGTCACTCCTCTTTTACATATAAAATAATTCTAAAATGTGTCCGATAATTAGACTGGCCTGTGAGAATATGGAAAATCACATTGCTGTAACATATGCCCAAGCAAGATACTAGCTGAGCTCCGTGAGAAGCAGCTCGGTCTCTATCAGCTGATTTATTAGGCTCACCTCCCAGCAGACGTGCAACTAGAAAGAACCACAAGACCTCAAATAAACAGCTTCATTTTTGAGTCAATGGCCTTTTACAAGTATTCATAAAGCCTTCATGCATAATACAGAGGTGTCACTGGTGAGCCCGGGTTAAAACAGATTCTCCCAAAGAAACTTCCAGAACAAGACTGTGAAATAGAACTAAACAGTGCCATCTGGTGCGAGAAAAACAGGGAAAAATATTAGCAGAAACTACAAGGCAGCATCTCATTCTAAGTATCTACTTGTATTAGAATTAGTGCTTTCCTTTTTTCAGAGAAAGGCCCTACTGTTTCAAGCACAATTATTTTTTACACAAAAGAATGAGTTTTTTTAAATAGAAACATTACAAAGTTTTCCATCAACCTAAACTATCAGCAATTGAACGACATAAACTTAAAAACCATTTTCACTGCTGTTGCCAATCTTGATAGGATCTGCCTCATCGGTTTCAATAGGTACCTTAAGAATGTTATTATCAATTTTTTTTATCCTTTGAATTTCTCTTTAGTTTAGCATGCTCTCTATTCAGTATGCTTCTCCTCTATTCCTCTTTTCCTACAAGAAATAACATTGTTCAAGTAATATTCTTCCAATCTCTGTAATTTACATTCAATCTTTTATGTTTTTTGAAGGTGTGATGTTTTGCAGTTTTTAATGCTTTATTGAACAGTATTCTCTGTACATTCCAGAAACTCCTGACCACTTGCCAATAACAAACATAGTATAACTAAGCAGCAATTTCACCAAGAATTTATGAGGAAGCCAATTATTAAGTTAATTTTAATAGGCTATTTCTAACAGAAAATTGCAACTCTGCTAATACTTTGAATAACACAGTCATTCAAAGAATCCAATAAAATTTCCATGGTTGCCAAAAATAATATCTGTTTACTAATGGAAAAACAAAACTGAGATAAAGAAACTAGGGGATTTGGGAAAGAAAACACTACCTCTACTATTACATTAAAAGACAAGTGTTCCAGATTATCTTATAATAAAATAATAATTCATGATCCAATCTATTTCTGATTACAGAATCATAGATTCTTGGGGACAGAAAAAACTCAAGAGACCAAAGAGGTAATAGATCGACTTCATCTTTAAAAGGAAATAAAAGGGTAAACACAGACATATACACATACACAGAAACAACCTGAAAATGCCTGCATTCATTTTTCTTCTCTGAATGGAAGTAAATGATGCAATAAATCCTTTGAGTATACAGAAAAGCTAAAATAAAATGTTCCTGGCTGCCAGGCTGTATGCTTTGGATCTTATAATGTGAATTATTATGAATGAACCAGCTGGAATCCACACGAATTTCATAGACAGAGCATTACCTTTATCATTACTCTAGAGAGAGAAATGTGTAAGCATGGAAATGACACAGGGACCCTAATAAAAACACAAAGCTAATCATGTCAATATTCTCCAGGTTCATGATACCTGGGGACATCCTGAGAAATGAATGTTAAGTGGTGGAAGAACAAAAATACTAAAATCAGTAATTTTTACAAATAATGCATTTAAAAGAGTATGAAGCTTTCTAAACTTTCCTTTTCCACAAATCTTTTTAAGAGCATTTGACAGCCACACAGAAAGTTTTCCTCTTTAGTAGCCTGTAGATGGTGCTACTAACCTGTTTTTCTTTCGCCTGAAAATTGTTGCAGTTTATCACTAGAGGAAGCTAATTCATATTATTTTATTCCTTGTAAAGCTTGAGGGGAGGGAGGAGTGTGAGAAATTATCTTATCTTCTCAACACTCTATACTTATACATGGATTGTTTTCTTTAGTAAACAGAAATGCTAATAAAAATGCTATATAAACAATGTTTAAAATCAAATTATTATAGGTACCTACTGAATGA
Source organism: Tadarida brasiliensis (assembly GCA_030848825.1). Taxonomy (NCBI): domain Eukaryota; kingdom Metazoa; phylum Chordata; class Mammalia; order Chiroptera; family Molossidae; genus Tadarida; species Tadarida brasiliensis. The sequence goes on from CM061258.1 coordinate 100,285,919, forward strand.
AATAATTGGAGAGCTGACAAAATCCGTGGAGATCATCCATCTTCTGTACCTCTACTTCCAGACACACACAATTAACAGTTGTGAAAGCAACTGGCCCAAAGCATGGAAATGGTGCCTGGTGTGACCAGGGGCTGCTTTAGGTCTTACAACCTCTATTAATGAATTGCCCACCCACCAACTCAACTAGTCCAACAAAGCAAATCATGTAAAAATAGCATGCTATATTGTTGTCCTAAGCCTTTCTTCTTTTTTTTTTTTATCCTCATCCGAGGACATTTTTGCATTTATCTTCAGTCAGAGTAAGAGGGAGAAAGGGAGGAAGAGGGAGAGAGAAACATCGATGTGAGAGAGACACAAAGACTGGTTGTCACCCACATGACCACATGACCCCAACCAGGGCCGGGGACAAACTGCAACCAAGGTATGTGCCCTTGGCGAGAACTGAACCCGGGACTCTCTGGTCCACGGGCCAACGCTCTAACTGCTGAGCCAAACCGGCCAGGGCAATCCTAAGCCTTTCTATACAGAATTTAGTCACAGAGGCTCTAGGATGGTCCCAAGGACACAAAACTCCTTGGTGGCAGAAGGAATTCGAATCCAGCTCTACCTCCAAACCAGAGTACCCTAAGAGTCCAGTGAAATCTCCTTGTAAAACATGTCCTTCCTTTGTAACGTGGCTGTTACGTAAACATACATGTTTTGAACATTATATGTTACACTTGACTAAAGCAAACTGTATCTATATAGTAAAGTATATTAGTTAACCAACCACTTTCTTTACATGGTTTACTTTAGCTCCAAAGATCATTTAAAAAAAATTAATAAATGTTATTTCTTCAGAGCAGTTTTAATTTCACAGCAGAATCGAGCTGAAAGTACATGTATACACAAACGCACGTGCACGCACACATACAATCGTCTCCACTACTAACGTGCTGCACCAAAGTGGTACATTTGTTACAACAGATGAACCTACACTGATACTTCATTATTACCCAAAGTCCATATTAGAATTCATTCTTGGTATTGTATATTCTTTGAGTTGTGACAAATATATAATGACATGTATCACCGTGGTATTGTACACAATACTTTCACTGCCCTAAAAATCCTCTGTGCTCTGTTTATTCGTTCCTCTCATCCTCCAACCCTTGGCAGCCAACGATTTTCTTTTTTTTTCTGTCTTCATAGTTAGCCTTTTCCAGAATGCCATCTACTTGGAATCATACAGACTATATGGCTTCTTTCAGACTGGCTTCTGTCATCTAAGATTCCTCCATGTCTTTTCATGGTTTGACAGCTCTTTTCTTTTCAGTACTGAATAATATTGCGTTGTCTGGATATGCCACAGTTTATTTATCCATTTACCTACTGAAGGATATCTTGGTTGCTTCCAAGTTTTAGTAATTAAGAAAAAAAGATGTTATAAAAATCTGTGTGAAGGGTTATTGTGTGGACATAGGTTTTCAATCATGTAGGTAAAGTAAAACAACCTTTATTACAGAAAGTCCCCAGCTGATGCAAAGGTATAACATTCAAAGCTGATTTGAATATATATTATTTCCTCCTAAAGTCTCTTATTTCAATGAGAAATTTGTTAATAGGTCATACCTGGGAATACCTACCAATATTTAATATGCTTAAGAAATTTTAAACGGTGAAAATTTAAAAAGAAAATCCCTCTCCAACTCTTGCTTTAAATATTTTTTTCCCGCCCTGGCCTGTTTGGCTCAGCGGTTAGAGCATCGGCCCGCAGACCAAAGAGTCGCAGGTTCGGTTCCGGTCAAGGGCACGTACCTCGGTTGCAATTCATCCCCGGCCCTGGTTTGGGTCATGCAGGAGGCAGCCACTCAATGTGTCCCTTTCATGTCGATGTTTCTCTCTCTCTCTTCCTCTCTCTCCCTCCCTGGCACTCTATCGGAACAAAACAAAAAAAAAAAAAGGAAAAATGTCCTCAGGTGAGAATAAAAAACATAGAAAATAAATATATTTTCCCTATTTTATATTTTAAAGGTAAGATTTGATTTTTAAAGGCCTTTATAAAGGTAGAAAGAAAAAAATGTTAAAACACAAGTATGCAAACCACCCTCCTCTGCCAAAGAAAACACTTCAATCAAGTTCTATTATACATTCAAGAGGAGAGATGCTGTTTCGATGTTTGTTCCTCTGCAAACTCCCACCCCCACAAAAAAAATTCAAATAAATTCCCTTGTGAGCTCCTTGAGAGGAGGAATGATTCTGGGATGTTTGTTTCTTTGTGTCCAACAAGACTTAGTAAATTATTATGCTGAATTAGTCAAATCAATACTTCAAATAATCAACTCTCCCTCACATCCTGCACATGCATAATCCACAATAAATTAATTTGAAGATTTTAAAACTGTAGGAAATATGTAGAGACTAGGGGAAATATGTTTTAAATAAATTTACTATTAAAAATCAATAAAACTGAGCCCTGATCAGAAGCTCTTAATCTGAAGAATTTTCCTGTAGTGAAATTTTAAAAATCATTTCAATATTACTTTTGGACTATGGATTGCCTTTGTAATTAATCCCCACTACAACTAAGTTAAATAAAGGTGATCTAACGATGACAATAGATAAGATTGGTGGAGGTCCTACCAGGTGCCAGGCACTGTACAGGGGCACTTTTCATATATTATTACCAATTTTTATAATAATCTTGTAAAGTATATGAGTATTAAAAGTCCACCTTACAAACAAGGAAACTAGGGCTCAAAGAAGTGCCGTACTTTCCCAGTTCACACAACTTTTAAGAGACAGAGCTTGACTTGGATCTACTTGACACCAAAGCCTATGGTTTTAGCTCTCTACCATGTGGACTCCTAAACCATTTCCAGACAAGTGGTGGCAGAATTTTTATTATAAACATGTATCCATGCAACTTCCCCACACAACTGAGATGTTACGTTCTCCAACATTTAATCAATATAGTAAAAAAAACACAAAAAACTAAAAATAAAAGCCTAATTTGCACAATTAGGTAAGAGTGTCTGGTAAAAGAAGGTATGAGGCATAAATCACGGGTCACATTTTTCTCTGCATATGACCTAACTTAGGAGATCCATTTTTGGAATCACGTGGATGTGTTTATCAAAGTTTTATGGTTCTCCCTTTATAAACCAAAAAAAGTTACCAGAAAATAAAATATACTCTAGTCACTCTATCATTTGTAAACAGTGAAAATGCTGGACAGATGGGCTGAAAAGATAAGCTAAATGATTGGTAACCCTCAGTTTCCAAGCTGAAGGGAGGCTGTGTCCAGATTACTGCAAGAGCCTCCTGGTTTATCAACACTGTCTCTACTCTTTATGCACCACAGTCCATTCCACACCCACATGTCACAACCATTTCTGCCAAATGGCACTGTTTAGGACACGGCATTTCTAAAGAAGGCTCTCTATCCTCAGTCTGCTTTCTCAGTTTCATCTCTCATTAGTCTTCAACCTGGCTCTAGTTCAAGTAAATTCAAGGTGAAAAAAGTATTAAAGTATGTTTATAGATTAAATTCTTGAAATCAAAAGTCTTACTCTATATATTTTTAGTAGTTAACATTTATTAGGTGCTTAATATCTGCCAGGCTTTGTACTTAGGTTTTATAAGCAATGTATTATTTAATCATATAATAATATCAAGAAGTGAACACTATCATCTTCACTTCACTGATGAGATAACAGAGACAGGAACCCATGAGCAGGATTCAGACCCACACTGTCTAACTCAGTACCAGTATTTTAGCCATTATATCAAAATGTCTTGGTCTCCATATGTTCCCAATTTGGGCTAAAAAAAAATAGTGAGTTTCCAGTTGACAATTTATAAAGGAAGTAAGGAAGTGTTGCCAGAGAAGAAAGGTGCCAACAGCAGTAGGCGAGTAGCTGAAGGGATTGGTTTGTGACAAGCCTGGGAGGTGCCCCTGCCAGCTTTGATAGGAAAATAATGATGTCCTCACTCTGCAGGTGGATCCAAGACTACGGTGAAAAGGAAACCACCCTACCTTCCCACAGGCTGTCCTTGCTTCTTCTCCAGCAGGCACTTTCTTTCACAACCCTTGGTCTAGCCATCACTCACGATGGGGATGTGGGGAGGGGCATCCATGACAGAGCCCTCTCTGTCCACTACCTTAAGAATGCTCAGCTTAGTGTATTTGAGGGCTCATTTGGTGCAAGGATTGTGGCAGGAAAACTTACTGAGTAGGCCTCAGAACCTTCTCCAAAAGACTATACGGTGCTTATGCTAGCTCCTGAATTTTAACTGAGTGTGCCTTTCTGACAGAGCAATCTTAGGCCCTAGAACCAGGGGATGACCTCGGCTTCTTCTCCACCTTCTTTTCATTACAGTCACAGTCAAAAAAGCCTGGATACAGCCTCCCTCCCCTGATCCCAAACCCCTAAATCAGCACACTGCTTCCAACCTCAAGTCAACTGTGCCAAATGAATATAAAGACAGACAAACAGATAGTAAAATAAGGGACCAGTAATAAAAGTTCATGGACCCCACTCTGAAAAACAATGTTCAATGGAATTTTATTCTAGATGTGATCTCAATTATCTCCATTTAAAAAATATTTAAATATAATATTTAAAAAGAATTACCCACCCGGCTGGTGTGGGTCAATGGATTGAGAGTCATCCCATGGACTGAGAGGTCCTGGTTCAATTCCCAGTCAGGGCACATGCCTGGGTTACAGGCTCAATCTCTGGTAAGGGGGTGTGCAGGAGGCAGCCGATCGATGTTTCTCTCTCACATTGATGTTTCTCTCTCTCTCTCCCTTCCTTCCTCTCTCTCTCTAAAAAAAATAAATAAATAAATAAAAACATTTTTTAAAAAAAGAAAAGAATAACCTGTTACATATTTACCAGGACTTTATCCAATATAACCTTCCATAGGTATATGGCTTGTTTACTAAATTACATTAAGGTTTTATAGGGAAAGAAGCTGTCTGTCTTTAACATCCTTTGCCCCTCTGCATCCCCACAAATGTCAACATAAGTGTTACCTACAATGAACACACTTGGTAAGTGCATTTAACTAGTTTGCACAGACATTAGTAGGAATGTTCCCAGTTGTGTCAGTTCAGTCAAGTTCTCTGTGCCTGCACCCGTTTGCACCAGTGACAACAGTTTTGCTGCCCTGACTTTTAGATTTCTACTGGAAGAGGCATTTCTTCTGAAAATTGTGGCAGGTTCTCTCTAACTCATCTGTGATTATAAGCCCTCTAGAGTCACAGACCCATAGGTCAAAGGCATACCTGCTATCTGAAGGTCTACAAATGCAATAACTTGTTCTTATAGCATTCCAAGGGCCAAAGGACTGCTGAAAAGAATAAGAAGTGATCAAATGCAGAGAGAAGAGGTGGCTGGAATCAAAATGGGACAAAAAGATAAGAAAAACGAGTCAGAAAACTCTAGGAAACCAAGACTTCTTCTCTGTTAGAAGCTCAATATCAAGGTGCAAATTTTGTCCACAAGGTAGACTCTGCCCAGCCTAAAACTACACAGTTTAGGCATGATATACTACTCTATGTTAATATTAATATTAAATTAAAAAGTACTTTTTTTTTAAAAATCCTCACCCGAGGACATTTTTTCATTTTTTGTTCAGATAGAGTGGGAGGGAGAGAGAGGAAGAGAGAGAGAGAGAAACATCGACGTGAAAGGGACACATCGAGTGGCTGCCACCCGCACGACCAACCGGGGCCGGGGACAAACTGCAACCGAGGTACATGCCCTTAGCGGGAACCGAACCCGGGTCTCTCTGGACCGCAGGCCGACGCTCTAACTGCTGAGCCAAACCGGCCAGGGCAAAAGTACTTTTTAAAACAGCTTTGAATTGTCCCAGTCAAGTTAAAGCAAGATTCTCATTTCATCATCACTTAACATTAATCACAGACATCTCATTGCACTTAAAATGAAATTCAAAATCTTGAACTTGGCCTCAAATTTGGCATGCCTTTCCAGTTTCACTCTTACTGAGGACTCTCTAACCCACCACACTCCCAGCTACACCAGCCTTCCAGCTCCTGAAAGCGGCTCATCTCATTCTTGTCTTGGTTTCTTTGTCCGCCATGCTGCTCTACCTCTCAAAATGCCCCTGGCCAGGTCCTATAGCTCTTGGAAATTCACTTTGAGAAACATTATTTAAACTGGGGGCACTCTCCTATTCTGCAATAGCACTTATCATATCTTGTCCTTATTATTTATTTGTGTTATGTGTGCTTCCCCCAGTAAACTGCGAATTCCATTAGTACAGAAACTATGTTTATATCTTTCAACACTGTATACCAGCTCATAACATACTGCTTGCCTCAGATTAGGTACACTATGAGTAATTTTAGGATGTATGAAAGGATGGTTATAAGGATTGCAGGAGATGGTAGAAAGATGGTCAGAGATTAAAGACAAGAATGTGATAAGAGAAAATGAGGAAGAACAAGAACTTCACTGTGAAATGAGAAAAGCATCAATACTTCAGAGCTTCCATATCTCCCTTCCCGGCACCACTGACCCTAACCCTCCCCCACCTCCCCGAAGGGAATACATTCTGGGTGACAGGTATTATTCATTACCTAACCCCCCAATGCCACAGGGCCAATACCATCACTTCCCCCATTTACAGATGAGAAAATGAAAGCTTAGAGAGGGGTAATCTGACAAAACTCCTAAGTAATGAAGCTGGATAACAAAAGGGATTTAAAAACTAAACAACAGGAATTTAGCATGCAGCAGAATTCCACACAGAGGGCCTCCAACTCATGTCATCAAAAGCATTCTACATGAGTTTGAAATTTTTTAGTGGGTGGCATAAAATAGGAATTGCTAATGTTCTGTTTTCACATTTTCCACTGGGGAGAGGACTGTTGGGTGCCACAGATATTAGCAATTTGTTATACTGAAATGATAACTCAAACCCAAGGCCGATATATAAAAAACCTCATCAAAAGTAAAATTGTTCTGAGTATGGCACTCAGACTCAAGATATGTGTAACTACCAATGTTTATTCTGGCTGAATCTCAGCAGAGTTTAGTCATGACAAGGAGACTAACCCATCCACCTATGAGCTTGATTTCCACTTGCAGTCCTGTCAGTTGTTAATAACTGCCAGAACTATCACTAGGTGCAAGGCTAAACAATACAGTGACTCTAGAGGCAACTCTAAATTGACCACAGAGTTACCAAACACAGCAATAATATCCATGAGCAGCTACAGTACTGATGTAATAACTATTGTTCTCATAACATTCACAAACTCAGCCAGAAGAATAAGGCAGTAAGTTCAATCTCTTGCATTATATATCACTCTACAGTTTACTAAGCACTTTCTTTCCTTCCTTTCTTCTCCACTCCCCAAATATTTCTTACATTCCTATTAAGTGTAATGCAATGGGTACGTTATATCTCATTTGATCCCTGTGTAATCATCTCAGAGTAAAGCAGGACAAGGTAAAGGAAGAAGAAAGACTCACACAAAAGTTACTTATTTAGTGTAACACAGGAAGAGACAGAGTTGGAACCATGAACCAGCCTTCCTAATGCCTCATCTAGTGCTCTCTGGGAATGTTACATCTCATATGGCACTAATTTTCCAGAAAGACACTAGGTAAGCACCAAACAATTGAAGAAAAAGTACATTAATCTTTTGTAATTTGACTCTATTTTTCATCATAACAGCCCTATGATACCAATAACCTCCTCCACATAAAACCTAAAGGATTATTTTTATTTTATTTTCATTTTTCCACTTTGTACATATCTAGACTGCTAACTACAATTAAAAGGATTCATATTCCCTCCATAATAGTCTGTGCTTTCTTAAACTCTCTCACCTTAGGCTGTATTTCTTTCTCTACCACGAAAAACCAGACAGTTGCCAATTTTTCCAGAGACTCACAGGCTCCAACCAAACCTGCCGCGCTACAGCCACATAGATCATATTCCACACTGCTTCCCAATGCATGATATTCCCTCATTTAAAAGGTCCTTCCTCTCTCTTTTCATTTTATGTACACATCATAACTAGAACAATATTGCACACACTTGGATCACACATTATAGTTATACAAACACAAACATATTCACATTATAAGAGATACTCACTGCTTAAAACCTTTTCCCTCTTGGCCATGCTGTTTAACTCAATGAAATTTAGTATCCATTTTTTTTAAAGTAATAGCTTTAGCCCAGCCAGTGTGGCTCAGTGGTTGAGTACTGACCCATGCATCAAGAGGTCGTTGGTTCGATTCCTGGTCAGGGCACATGCCCAGGTTGTGGGCCCAATCCCCAGTGGAGGGCGTGCCGGAGACAGCCAATCAATGTTCTCTCTCATCGATGTTACTATCTCTCTAATATCAATAAAGAAAAACAATTTTTTAATAAATAAAAATAATAACTTTAGCCCTGGACAGTTTGGTTCAGTGGTTAGAACGTCAGCCCATGGACCAAAGAGTCACGGGTTCGATTCTGGTCAAGGGCACGCACCTCGGTTGTAGTTCATCCCAGTCCTGGTTGGGGTCATGCAGGCAGCAACCAATCGATGTGTCTCTCTCACATGGGTGTTTCTCTCTCTCTCTCTCTCTCTCTCTCTCTCTCTCCCCCTCACACTCTGTCTGCAGATAAATGGAGAAATATCCTTGGGTGAGGATTTTAAAATAATAGCAGCTTTACTGAGAAATAATTTCCATACCATATAATTCACCCCTTGAAAGAATACAATTCAATAGATTTTAGTATATTCAGATAACTGTGCAACCATCACTACAATATAATTTTAAAATATTTTCATCACACCAAAAAGAAAAGTCTGTATCCCTTAGCAGCCCTCCCTCATTTCCCTCATGCTCCTCAGCCCCAGGCAACCATTAATCTACTTTCTATCTCTATAGATTTCCCTATTCTGGACATTTCATATACATGGAATTATACAATACATAGTCTTTTATAACTGGCTTCTTTCACTTAGCATAATGTTTTCCATTGTTTTATTTTTAAGCTGTCTTGATCTGCTCATTCAGCTACATCTTCCTGATGACTTCTGGAGTGACTAGACAACAAAGTAAAACCACATAACAATTACAGGGATGGCCAGAGAGAAGGAGAATCCTTTACGTGGTCCTTTAGAGGATCTGAAACCTACAGTCCTATAGCACATCCAAAAGCAACATTACAACAGTGTCCCTCAAACATACTCCTTGAATTTAGTTTGCAGAAACTACAAGGACATATATGATATGTGTGTACACAGTGGCCAAAAGGTCAATAGGAGGCCCTACTAAGGTAAAATATTTAACTGTATCAACAACTTTTTTTTTTTTCTTTAAAGAATGATCACAGTTTTGGGTACAAAATTCAGATTCAGGTTCATCAGTCCAATTAAACTCAATGTCTCTAGTAAAACATTTACTGAGAGGAAAAGATACCAGTTTGCATGCAAATGTTTTATTCCTTTGTTTTGTGAAAACTTCTGCCACCAAAATAGTCCCCAGGAAGCCCTTTTAAACACTAAAAAGTTAAGTGGAGGGGCTGTTAATTAAATGTTTCATTAGAGTTTGCTATATATTGAGTCTATTCATTTCAGTGAGGTCAAATTTATGATACAGCAGAGTTTAAATTTTATGTGGACTATGTATACTTTATAGTACATTGGGGCACCTCATAAAAATCAATTGTACAGTACATTCACCGCCCCCCTTTTAAGGACCTGGGTCATAATTTAAGATTTTAAATGATTAGAAAGGTTTGTAATTTTTGCCTCTTTGCTTTTATGATCCACTATGAGAAGAACTGAGTTGATGCCAAAGATGATCAGAAATATTACCCCCCCAACTACTCTATTGTTTATTTGGGAAAATATGCTTCACGTTATAAGGTGAGCCCCCCACACAACGTGGCAGCTGTCATCAAACGGTTTCTTCTTTCCCATTACCTGTGGCGGTAGTGGGAGTGGTATTTTTCAAGTTTTAGTTTTCTTGTCCTCAATCAAATCACAGACTCTTTGATTCTGTTTATTTTATTTCCTAAGTGATACACAGTGCATAGTAGGTGCTAAAGAAATGAGTTTTCAGTTTCAATGAATGAATACACAGAAATAGCAGATGTGGTACGCTCTTATCAGAAGGCAAAATTAGGGCATCACTCTTCTGCAGGGAATCCAGAGCCCCTGATCAATCTTGTGGGAAAATCTGTTCAATTACTCAATATCCTCAAAGTGCCTTCCTCAAATGAGCATGTTCAGGGGCTCAATCCATCTTCACTGTGCTATGCCAGATGAACTGTTCTAACATCTAATTCTTTTTATAAAGCAGAAAATGTTTCTCAAGCTCTTTATGGCTGATTGAACTAATTTACTGTGGAACAGGCAGCAGCCTATCTTTAGATAAATGCTAATCAGGACGTTAGTGCTCTCTTCGGTCGGACTGTCACCATTATGCTGAAAGGGAAGGTCAACAGCTAATAAACCCAGTTAACAAGCCATTCTGAACTTCACTTTAGCTTAACACTCTTCAAAGCTGCAGTCATTAAATCCATAGATTATTAGAGGCTGCCCTACTGTTTTTACTGCACACTAAGACAAACTTGCAGTGCAGTCATTAATTGAATTAACATTGTCTAATCCAATTTTATAGAGTGTAAACTGAGATATGACCAAGGGGAAGGCCTTCTCAAATGCTCTCTCAATAAACCAATGGGAACACAGTCCTCAAAGGTTAGGCTTTGGCTGGACAGGGACAGGAAACATGTCATGTTAATGGTTTCTTTTACCCTCACAGTTCTCTCTCCCTTTCTTTCTTTCTTAAAATCTTTCAACAAGTAAAAGAAAGGCATTTTGTAGTTGCTGGAGGATAGTTTTACACTGCAGAAAAACAAGGCAGGACAACAGTAAGACCATTTGTACCATGGTGCCATACAATCCTGGATGACAGTGCAGTCTCAGACAAACAGGGTTGGGATCGCTTTCTACCAGATATGACTGGGACAATTAGCTCACCGAAGACCTCTATGAGACTAGGTTCTGTTAGGAGAACCAAAGGGCTGTCAAAACATTCTGAAGACCCAAAGGGCTTTAAGTCTAATTTAGAAACTAAAAATATTTCACCATTATACACTAGAGCTCTCAGTACAAGATGGACAGCAAACTCATTTAATCCATAGTTTTTGACAAATATTAAGAGGCTCAATGCCTTGTCCTAATCAAGTATGAGAGGTGGTTGGTCCTTGTTTATTTTCCAAGGATCAACACCTCCTTTTCAAGCAGAAGGAGGAAGGTATGTAGTGGACTCTTTCCTTCAAGTAGGTCGATACCTGTTTTCTCTGTTTTGCCTATTTTGGTTACCAAAATTAGAAGTCTAAAGATGCATAGGGAAAATCTTAAGCTTCACAATAGAAATCAGGTTTGCTCATCCAAAGTCACTATATTCATTAATATAAAAGATCTATTCATGTTACAAAAGTAATTTAAGTCAAGTCTGTGTATTTACAAAGAAACCTCACACCTATGTTAAGAGTCTTTACTCTGACAACATAAGAATAGCATTCAATGTGCAATTCAATGGTTCTCACTTCAAAAGGAACCACCTTCATTTAACATGGTACATGATGCAGTTTGGCAGGCCCCATCTCTAACCACATGCTTCTAGATGGGTGGGCCAGTCATGGTGACCCCCTTCAATTGTCAGTGACCAGTTTAGGTATAAGAATGTGACACAACTTGGCTCCATAAAACATGTAGGGAATCTGCTGAGGTCTTCTGGAGAAGGCATCCTGATACCTAACAAGGAGACAGAAGATGAAGACAGGCTCTCCCTCCCCTGGATGTGACACATGAAATGTGGGCAGTCAAAAGCATTTCAAAATGACGAGTGGTCTGCACAGTGAGGATTAGTGCAGGGACTGGCAAATTACAGTCCACTTGTTTCTGTCAATTAAGTTTTACTGGAACACAGCCATAGTCATTCATTTACATATCATCAATGTATATAAGATCCAAGATGAACCATTTCAACATAGACAATATGACTAGCAAAGCCAAATACATTTACTATTCGGTCCTATACAGAAAAAGTTTGCCAATCTCTGATTCAGATTCATACCTGGTTATTTTTATTCCTAATAGTTAACCAATATATTATACTTGAGTATAGTTATGTCTATATGACAGTGACAAAAATTATTTTATTTTTAAGGCTTCAAACTTAAGTTTTAAGAATTATACTATACTACTTTCTAAGAATACTGGCATTCATAGGACAGGTGGAAGTAACTATAGTATTTTAGCTGCAGCATCTTTTGGGTATAATCCAATTCAACAAATGTTTATTGAGCTCTTACCATGTGCCACAATACAAGTCCGGAAAAAAAACAAACCAAACAAACAAACAAACAAAAAAAACCACCTCCATATATAAGGAGGTCAAAGAATAATAGGCAGGCAACTCAAATCTTCAAATGATCTGAAAGGGGGTATAAGGTTATGACAGGTGCACTTTAAAAGAAGAAAAGATTACCACTTTGCAGCAAGAGAAACACATCTATCTGAGAACATGACAAAAACAAAAACAAAAACAAAAAACCTCACTGAGTACTTACTATATTGCCAGGCATTGTTTGAGTGTTTTATATTTGTTAATTTTAATATAATAATCTATAAGGTAGATAATATTGCTATCTCCATTTTTCAGATGAGGAAAATGAGGCACAGAAAGACAAAATCACACTTGTTACATGGCAGGGCTGAGATTCCAACTCAGTCAGTCTGGCTCAGGGCATACAATCCTATTACTATCCTCTACTGTTATAGTTGAATGGCATTCTAAAAGGAACCAACAGAGGCCAAGGGCTAAGGAAAGAAGAAGACTATGAAGGGAATATTCACTTGTCCTATTTAGCTAGAGGACAGGGTTGGGAGTAACAGAACTGAAAAGTGGAGTCTTGGGCATATTACTGAAGATCTTGAATGTCAAGCAGAGGAAGTCAGCTGTCAATCCAGAGGCAATGGGGGCCCTAAGAAATTTTCCTCATGGCCAGTAGGTATGTTCAATGAAAACAGAAGTAGGTTATTCCGACTGAGATGAAGAGACAAATTGAAATTACAAGATTTTAAAAATCTAGGTGAGAGCTAATGTGGCAGCAGCATAGCATTAAATAATGGTAAAGAGAGGAGGGAATATTAAAGAAATTTGGGGAGCTGAAGAAGGAAGAGTGACAAACAAGCACAGAGATGGTGAGCCTAGGTGAACAGAAGACTAGGGTGCATTCACAGAAATGATAACAGAAAAAGGAACTGTGTTATGGGGAGTAAAGGTGAATAAGGCACTGGACATTACAATTTAATATGAAGTGAGCCAGCATGTCAGAAATGTTCTGGTGGAGCTGAAGTTTCATTTACAAAACACCGAATAATTTAAGAAAATAAAAGGTCCTCTGCTTCAGAGACTAATACTACGGCCTTCTCCATGCACAGCACCTTCTAAGGAAATCTGCCAGGTCACCAAAACTGCCACTTAGTTCCACCAGGACTTTCTATAAGAAATTTTGAATTACGAAACTGCTATGGTGACACTGTTAGCAAAAGGGATAAATGACAGAAAAATACATAAGGTTTAAGAGGTTTATAGAAAGACATTCCTATAGGAACTACAGTTAAGAAGGAGCCCAAAAGATACAGCACTGTGTGTGTGTGTGTGTGTGTGTGTGAGAGAGAGAGAGAGAGAGAGAGAGAGAGAGAGAGAGAGAGAGAGAGAGAAAGGGAGAGAGATGAGAGAGGGAAGAAAGAGAGAGAGAATAAGAATGGAACCTAACAACTGATCAAGACCAAGCCACAAGAGAATGATAGTAAAACTGTCTTTGGTTCCACATCACATGAGGTCTTGCTGAAATAAGGTTCCCCACCCTAAATGTTTTCTTACTATTAAAAAATATATAATTAAGGCTATTATAATGGGTCCGGTTCCTTGTATCCAAATAAGCCAGAAGAAAAAGGAACACAGTTTCCCATTATTTCCCTGAGGTCTACCTAGGTTTATAGTACAAGGCTCAAGTAAAGAACACCATTTAGTGTCTTTCTCATTCATTTGACTAACGATAATCCTATTTATATCATATGATATTCCATTTCCTAAGTGCAATAGAAATTTATCCATTAGGAACAAAGATTTGACCTACTTTAACTATGCCTTATAGCACTCTTACATACCTTGAAATTAGTATCATCTCTTTGACAATGTATATTAAAATGTAAAGTGCATATTCTTTTTTACCTAATGTCTTAGTTTGGTTCAAGCATTTAGGTCAAGTTCCTAGGTCATGCTATGCTGCTGGTCCAGGGACCACACTTTGAGAATTACTAATATAGGCGCTGGATGAAGACTGAGCAGTGAAGGCAAGCCCAAGGAAACATGAAGTGAGGAGGGAGTCAAAGAAGAAACATTAAATATATATATATATAAACATTTAAGGGATATACAAGGAAGACAGGCCAATAAAGCTACCCAAAGTAGTCTAGGTAGTACAAGAAGAACCACACAAGGCTAAAATGAAAACCAAGAGCAGAGTTTCAAGAAAAAAAGAAGTCACAGGAATTGTGAATACAAGAAGCCAACATGCTGGCATCTGCAGAGGCTTCCCTTCATCTCTTGGCCAAGTCCATGTCTGTCTCTCCCTCCTTCCCTCTGTCCTGCCCATTTACAAACCAAAAAGGAGCACATAAACATATCCATTTAACTATATTAAAGAAGAAAATATTAATGTCTATTTCCTTTAAAATGGCAGCCCTCAACTGTCAGCTATAAAGCTCCTCAAAGATCCACACAGCCATCTGAAGTTGGGCAATGTTTTCAACTTGTCAAGACAAAACCCACTGAAGCTAATTTGCCAGAACTCAAGTTGGCATGGTCTGTGCCAGGCACCATCTATAAACATTCCAACTGTTTCTTGCCAAGCTGTAGGAAATTGCCAACCTAGATCTCCAATTAGGCCTTGGAACAACAAGTAAGTCCTCTCACTGTGTGCATTTTTCACATCTGTCAGCAGTGCCTCCGATGTATGCTGTAAGGAGCCAACCTCCCCAGAGGGAACTCACAGGCTGCTCTTAACCATCTTTCCAATTCCATTTCAAAGTGCCAGCAGCCTAGCAAAAGTTGTTGGCAGTAACTAAAACTAGGCAAGGCAAGATGGAAGACAATGAGTGGGAGCCACCGAGAAAGGAAAGAATATTATTAGAACCACCTTCTGTAGATGAGGCCAGCTCCTCCAGTGACACCAAAGAAAGCTGTCTTGCCTTCCTTCTAGTGAAAATCTGGCTGCAGATTAAGTAGGTAGGCATCACCTGAAGCCTTGTATGTCAGATCTTCAGCTGCACTGCCCGTGTTCTGTAACAGATCTGTCGCAGGCTGAGCCAGAACATTGAGAGTTTGGCAGCAGGTAAGGAGGCAATCCATCAGCGAGGAAAACAGGCCAAAGGGCACCGGGTGGTGACCCTCCTTACAACTTTTCATGCCTAGTTCTGAAATGATCTTGTCCACTTGGCCAACGTACTCTATCTTTAAGTTATCTAATCTGGAAACCCAGGTTGCTCAGTCACCATCCTGAGCTGCCTATTTCAAAAATGAGCCTTGGTGAAAAAGGTATGAAAGCGTCATTATTTTACAGTCAAGTAAAACACTGCACAATAACCTATGATGATAATAAGGGAGGAAATATTAGGGAGACAATAGGATACAGAAGACAGGACATGAACAGGGAAGAAAAACAGATCAGGATTTGAATCTTGAGCTCACACTAAATAGCTAGCAGGTCTTTGAGCCTGTTTTTTTCTTTTTTCTTTTTTCAACTCATAAAATAAAAGTAGTTCTATGCATCATACGCAGCAGAATCTTCACTGATACATCACCTAAGGCAACAGAAACAAAGGAAAAAATGAACACATGGGACTACATCAAACTCAAAAGCTTCTGCACAGCAAAAGAAACAACCATCAAATTGGAAAGGGAACCCACTGTATAGGAGAGCATAACTGCTAATGATATATCAGATAAGGGGTTAATCTCCAAAATATATAGAGTGCTCATACAACTCAACAAAAGGAAGACAAAGAACCCAATTAAAAAATGGGCAGAGGACCTAAATAGACACCTCTCCAAACAGAACATACAAATGGCTAAGAGACATATGAAGAAATGCTCAACATCACTAATCATCAGAAAGATGCAAATTAAAACAACAATGAGGTATCACCTTACATCTGTCAGAATGGCTGCCATCAACAAATCATCAAACAACAAGTGCTGGCGAGGGTGTGGAGAAAAGGGGACTCTAGTACACTGCTGGTGGGAATGCAGACTGGTGCAGCCACTATGGAAAACACTATGGTGCTACCTCAAAAAATTAAAAATTGAATTGCCATTTGACCCAGTGATCCCACTTCTAGGAATATACCCTAAGAAACCTGAAACACCAATCAGAAAGAATATATGTACCCCCATGTTCATAGCAGCACTATTTACAATAGCTAAGATCTGGAAACAGCCCAAGTGTCCATCAGTAGACGAATGGATAAAAAAGCTGTGGTACATATACACAATGGAGTACTATGCAGCTGTAAGAAAGAAAGAGCTCTTATCCTTTGAGACGACATGGAGGGACTTGGAAGTATTATCCTAAGTGAAAAAAGACAAATATCACATGATCTCACTTATTTGTAGAATATAATGAACATAACAGTATGAGGAACAGGGTAGACCCAGAGATGTGGAAGTGGGGTACAGACTGACAACCCTCAGAAAAGGGGTGCGGGGGAGGGAAGAGATAAATCACAGAACTTATGTGCATGTATGCATTACTGATGGACATGGATAACAAAGCTGGGGATGGGGTGGGGGGGATGGGGAGGAGGGTGTCAATGGGGAAGAAAGGAGAAACATCTGTAACAAAAATAAATCAAGAAAAAAAAGTAGTTCTATGAAATCCATGGAATTGTCAAGAGTATTACCTAAGATCATAAAATATCCAACAGAACACCCAACACATAATATTCACTTAATCACTGCTAGCTATCATTACTATTAACCTGTTACCTGAAGTTCATTAACACTAATGATGTCTCATAAACTCATCTGTGTGTGAGACAAAGAGAACACAGTGAGGAAAGAAGACAGTGACAGTTAATATTTTGTGTCAACTTTGTAAGGCTATATACTCAGTTATTTCCTCAAATGTGAATTTTGGTGTTGCTGTGAAAGTATTCTACAGCTGTGGTTAACATCTACAATCAATTGGCTTTAAATAAAGATTACCCTCAATGATGTGGATGGGCCTCATATACCTAGTTGAGCAAAAACTCAGATTTCCCAGAAAAGAAAAAAATTCTGCCTCTAGACTATAGTATCAATCCTTGCAAAGTTTCAGCCTGCAGCCTGCCCTACAGATTTCAAACTTGGCAGCCTCCACAATCAAGTGACCCAATTCCTTAAAATAAATCTCTTTCTCTCCCTCCCTCTCTCTTTCTCTCTCTATACACACACACACCTCTCTCTCCTATTGGTTTTGTTTTTCTGGAGAACCCCAACTGGTACAGAGATAGAAACAGAAATATACAGACCAGCAGAGATAAATACAAAGAGACAGAAAAAGAGAGGAGAGAAAAACATAAATTAGGTGAAACTATTTAAAGAGCTTGGGTCTCCCTCTATAAATTACTCCGTGAGTAATGGAAATGCTCACAGCAACATTCAGAGGACTATATTTATTCATTTTTAAATCCTCACCTGAGGATATTTTTTCCACTGATTTTCAGACAGAGTGGGGGGGAGGGAGAGAGAGAGAGAGAGAGAGAGAGAGAGAGAGAGAGAGAGAGAGAGAGAGAGAGAGAGAGAGAGAAACATCAGTGTGAGAGAGACACAGCAACTGGCTGCCTCCCGCATGACCCCAACCAGGGCCAGGGATCGAACTACAACCGAGGTATGGTACCGTGCCCTTGACAGGAATCGAACCTGAGACTCTTTGGTCTACAGGCTGATGCTCTAACCACAGAGCCAAACCGGCCAGGGCAACATCCAGAGGACTTTAAAAGCAACATTCCAATCCATTGTTTGTAGTCTGATTGTAATTTCATGGAATACATGTTGATCTCAATTCACTACATACTTGCTTCATTTTGCCACCAAGCACCTGTTTCTTGTTTAAAGGCATATTGCTGCATCAAAATTGCATTAACAAATAATTAGGACTGACTGCATTTTAAGTAACCTTAGCTTCTAATAAGACCAGAAATGCCTTTTCAGCCCAGCCCCTAGTCTTTTACTTAAAGCCAAGCAAAAATGTTCATCACTAAAATAAAACTTTTCAGAATCCAGAATTGTAAAGGGTGGGGGGAAGCCTGGCAGAAGTGCAAAAGCACTCCTTCCTAAAAGTACTCTTATCTGTTTCCATGAGAACTATCTACCCATTAAATTAGTCCCTGAATGATTTGTGCATACCTTCCAACCTAAATACAGTTAATAACTCTCCTTTCCACTCTAATAAACTGAAGCTTCTCTTGAGGTATTATATAACAACATCAGAAATTACAGGTGTGGAGGGGAGTTCTAAGAATCTCTGACGTTTTTTCTTTATGGGTCAACATCCATTTACTTGAGCAGAAATTACATTTTGTTGGCCTGGATTTGCAGCACAATGGACACCCAGATAGATTCAATCTAGAGTTATTCCCTAGTTAATTGTTTCCTTTGCTTTATTTGTTATTTCACTTGGAAACCATTTTAGTGAATTAGAGTGTGTTTAGTTTAGTTTAATTTAGTAAAGTTCAGTGAATGTTGTTTCCAATCCTCCAACCAAACTCCAGAAAAAATAAGTAGAACACCACAAGTCCTAACTGTGGGCCAGGAAGTCTTCTAAGTGCTTTATGTTTACTAACTCATTATCCCCACTTTACAGATGAGGTAATCAAGGCCCAGCAAAGTTGAGAAAGTTGGCCATGATCACATAGTTAACAAGGTCCAAAGCCTGGACCATCCTGTTGCCTCCCACCAATATACAACCCACTCAGCCCACAGAAACATACAGAGTGACACAGACCCAACCCAGTCTCTAAAAGGAATTTAAGAAAACAGCATTGACCAGGAAGAGCAGTTTGTAACGCTGAGAACTGGGAAAGCTATCATTTGGCCGTTGAAGTGTTGAAGAACATTGCTAATGATTTCAACTCAGGTTTCCCTGTTTCTCCAATTGGTTGGGAATTAAGATGCATTTATTATTGGTGATAATTAGCTAATAAAACACACAATTACTGAAATCATAGTGCATCAAGAAATCACCAGTAACAGGGTTGCCTGTACAAATGCTTTCTCAGGAGTTAAGTGAGAAGACAAAAGGCAAAGCATTCAGCACTAGGTCCACAATGAACATTATTTCCCAGGCCTTTCACTCCAGTAATTGAATGGCTGGCTTATTTAACTGCCCCTTTGATGTGATTTAGAAAATCAAAAAGGTGTTAAAAATCTATTAGCCTAACACCCACAGAAGGTCAGTGAACAGCCTCTGTGCCAATAAACAATAACAAGAGCCTTCTCCCAGATACTACCGATTTGCTCATTAGTCTTGGACTGTGGACAGCTATGAGGCTGTCGTTTGGTTTTAGTTACCCGCCACTCTCCCTTTTCTCCACTTTTTTGGCCAGTTACGGCAGACTGGGAAATGTGTCATCTCATAGCCTCTTCCTACATCAATATTTGATTGCTTTCCATGTAAAACATCCTATTAAGCTAATCAGAAATTGACTTTCACCACAAACACCTTTTAAATAGGTCAAATTAAGATAAAAGTCCATCCTCTTTGCCTCTATGGAACTGGGACACTGAACCAGACATTCCTGTCATCATGCAGATTAAATGTCATTAGAGGCAATTTGTCACACACACACATATTTATCTCAATCTAATAATTAGCTAAAGGTCCGAGAGATAAACCTGTATATTTTTGTCTACATTTCCTCTCAAGGAAACATGGATTCACAGCAAGGCTGAAGGCTGTACGCAAATTTGGATAACTTTAAAATAAGCCAATTTGGAAGAATTCAACAGAATTAAACACTAGCAGGAGGTAGTGACCCAAAAAAGTCACACTGAGGAGCAGTGGGAAGGAGGTGCTGTAAGACCCCAGGTTTATGAAATCACTTATCTCTCCTTAACCCTCACTTACCAGATAATTTTACCTTTTCCACATTATTATACTACAGTCAATACATGAAGTATTTGTTCTATCTGGATGTTGCAGCCTGAAAAAAATACAGAGGAAAGCTGAGTGATGCACTGGGGATGCCCAGTCTAAAACAGCGGGTGGGGCCTCTACAGTCCAGCTAGAAACAACGTCTACAGTCCAGCTAGAAACAACGTCTTCTTTGCTCTTCCTCCTCCCCTCCCACTCAGCTTCACACTCCTCAGAACACAATCTCCTAATAAAGAGTAAGTATTAAAAACAGATTAGTTATGATAAAGTTAAGATCCAGATAGTTAGAAGAAAGCTCCAGTGGAAGAGTTTAAGAGAAGTTAGGGAAAGGTCCTAAAGCATCTTCTATTGGGAAGAAATTCTCAGGAGGTGGGGGCAGTAAGTGCAGGAAAGAAGAAAGGCAAGTGGGGAACCACTGGTGGAATTCTGGCTCAGAGAAGATCCTCTGGACTCTACCCTTCTTGAAGTACTCATGATTCATTTAAAAAAAAAATCTATCCCTTTCTGCAACATATTGAGAATATAATGATGGCCATGGCTGGTTTGGCTCAGCGGTTAGAGTGTCGGCCCACAGAGCAAAGAGACGCGGGTTCAATTCCAGTCAAGGGCACGTGCCTCGGTTGTGGTTCAGTCCCCGACCCTGATCGGGGTCATGTGGGAGGCAACCGGTCAATGTACCTTTCTCATCAAGGTTTCTCTCTCTCTCTCTCTCTCCCACTCTGTCTGAAAATAAGTGGGAAAATATCCTCGGGTGAGGATTTAAAAAAAAAAAAAAAAAAAAAGAACACAATGATGAACTGAACTGAACTGAACACAGTCACTGCCCTCATGAACTGACAATCTCTCTCCTGGGGAGCCTGACCAAAAAAAAATTATTACAACAGAATATTTAAACAGCCAACTTTGAAAGAACTCATGGTAGTAGATTTTAAAAGATGCTCTTGACCTGTGTAATGATGAAAGTGGGGGTAAGGTTTCTTCAAGAGGCAACTCCTTCATTTTCATTTGTTGATACTACATCCTATTAAATGTCTTTCTAAAACAGTGTTTGGTGTCAGTTTGGGGAAGGGATAAGTGGGTAGCAGGAAGCTGGCAAAGGCCCTATCTAGAGGAACAGAATCTGAAGGAGGCACCATGTCCTGTACATCGACAAGTCTCTGTATCTGACAAGTAACAAACATTCAACAAATTTTTGCAAAATAACAACACTATAATCAAGTTGCATTAATATTCTCTTTTACCTTTCTGCTCTATCTACCTTGGACATATCCAGATCTGTGTGTGCCCTGGTCCAAATGTGACCATGAAGTAGAGGAAAAGCCAGCATTAAAACTAAGTAATGGGCCCAGCTGGTGTGGCTCAGTGGACTGAGCGCCATCCTATGGACTGAGAGGTCCCAGAGTTCGATTCCAGGTCAAGGCACATGCCCAGGTTGCAGGCCCAATCCCCAGTAGGGGGCGTGCAGGAGGCGGCCGATAGATGTTTCTCTCTCACATTGATGTTTCTCTCTCTCCCTTCCTCTTTCTCTAAAAATATCAATAAAAACATATTAAAAACAAAACTAAGTAATGGGATGCTCTAGTAACCAGATCAGATCCATTACCAGAGGAGCTATAACAGTATCAATAGCTTAAGACATCCAAATTATGTTGATACACCCCCTACAAACCACATAAAACCACCTATGATTGTTCTGTCTTTTTAATAACCTCAATGAGATTAGCTAACATCTAATGAACACTCATATTTCTCCAGCACTAATTCTAAGAACTTGAATTATATGAACTCATTTAACTTTCTCCATAAATCTAGGTGGTAGGTGGAACAGTTTACACCATAAATGTTAATCAAATCCACCAAGGTAACAGAGGTAGTGGCAGAGCCCAGCCTGAACCCAGAAGCTCCAGCTTCAGAGCCTGTGTTCAAACTACTATATTCTACTACCATTTTTTTTTTTGTAATGAATGCTATTGACTTATCAATGAAAACAAATATAAATGGACTTAGGCAAAATAATGTATAATAGAAAAGGGAAGGACACTCAAAAAAACTATAAGTTTAAGGCATTTTCTCTCCTACTGCAAGCAACTCACCAAGGCAGATAACAAATAAATCTCATTTTACATTAGAAAGTACCACAAATTAAGCCATATTTATTGAGCACCACTTGCTATTTACAAGGAATCTGACTTTTGAAAAACTTGGAAAGCCAGGATCTCTCCTGCAGAGAAAAGAGTCAATGACATAGAGGAGTCCTATGATTTGAACAGAAATCAAATCAGGTGAGTTGCACTCTAGGCTTGGTTATAACAAGTTATCTTGAACAAGTCATTTACCTTTTATGGCTCTCAGTTTCCTGATTTATAAAATCCAGAGGTTGAAGTAGGTTTCTGATATACTTTTTAGTCCTAATATGGTGTGATTCTGTGTAGTAATCCAGGTGTTCAGTGATTTTAATGATGATTAGTCCAAGTGCACTTTACTACACTGAATATGTTTTAATGCTTTCAATTATAAATGTAGAACCCAGCACATAAAGAAAATAGAAGTTACAACATTTTTAAAAAGAATACTATACTGACAAGCTTCATGAACAGCTCCCAAAAGGGGTTAAAAAAACAGAAATCTATTTTCAAATATGCCAACTAAACAAGGAAAGTAATTTGCATTTCTATGGGAAGCTTAATGATGGTTTGATTTGAGGAGGCTGCAAGAGACAGAGACCAAGAAACTAAAATGAACATCTAAATAAATAAATAAATAAATAAATAAATAAATAAATAAATAAATGAAACACAGGCTGTCAGGATTCGTGCTGAACGGTCAATTAACCTTTTCAAGCCAAACTGTCCACTTCACCCTTCCAAATAGTTCAAAATGTGTTTTAAAATGTATTTTTAAAAAATATCACAATATAATTGAGTGTTTCTAATTGTAATTCTGAAGTCAACCTTCCTGTGGGTATTTTCGCAGTGATGGCCAGTGTGACTTTATCTGGAAGAAAAAACTTAAAATACTGGTATGTGAGCAGAAAGCCTTTGGTTGAAGAGGTCACTCACTACAGCCTCTTGGCCCCATGGGGTATGCTCCAGCTAACTCTCTGCAGGGCAGGCAATCAGCTCTGAAGCCTGTACATGGGAATCCTTGTTTGCACAAGTCATGGGAATTCACCCTTCATGAAATGACAGGAAAGCTCAGAGGAACACCACTCTGTCCTGCAGCTGTGGCCAAGACTGTAACGTTTAAAGGTTACAGTGATTAAGCACTGTGATTAATTTAGTCTCAACAAAATCAATTCCACTCAACCACAAATCTCTAATTTACATACCAGAGCAAGCTAAACTTGGTTCTGGTCAATATAATCTGAAATTTATAATAATCTTCTACCCTCCTGTTACAAATTTCTCCTTCCCCGAAAAAAGTAAGATGTACTTTATGAGAAAATTTACATTCATTTCAGCAAAGTTAACATAATATTTTATTTGGCTAAATATTATTTCATTTATTTGACTTGGCCATGTTACAAGTGATGAAAAGTATTGAAATTAAATCTAGATTTCTGCCTAATGTCAGGGATTTAGAAATCTCCTAATGAGGTTTCATGTCATTGCCTGGTCAGTCTTTATCACATACACCAGTTCAAAACACACGAAAGTATGTTTTATTTACTTGTGTACCATACATCCATTCATACAATAATTCAAAACAGTCTGTCAAGGAAATGTACAATTACTTTCCTTTTTGCCCATGGCAAAGTGCACAATGTGTGAAGTTACAGGACTAAACTAGATGATAGAAGCAAGTGAAACAAGATAAATTGTTCAAATCCCCTCTGACCAATCCTCCATAAATCCCTTGTCTCTGTGGTGCACTCTCCAGACCAACCTCAGTCCCCAGCAGCAGCCAAGATGGTTCGTCTTCATAATCACCTCTCCAACCCCCAAATCTCCTCCTAAACCAACACACGATTCCAGCGATAAAACAGAAAAACTACTAAACAGGGATGAAATATCGAAAGCCCATCCCTTACCTATCAATAACAATGTCAATTACACAACCTGAAGTTAACACAGAGTATTTAGATCTGTCAAACTGATCCTCTTAAAATGATCTTATTCTCTCTTCTGCTTTCAGTCCAACTCAGGTCACCCCGATCATCTAGAAAACATTTGTTTGACCACTGAAACTACTTTTTATCCTTTCCCTTTTCTTTTATTTAATAACTCCTTTTAGAATAGTTGTTTTTATTTACAATCTTTGTGTAGTTTTTAAAAATATATTGAAATCTGCCTCTTGTTGAAATTTTACGCTTTATAATAAGCAATAGCCTCGCTCTGAAAATAAGTAGTCCTGCCTCAGTTCCCCAGATGCAATATTGACATCTGTCTGAATTAAAATTTGAATTTTGAACAACTGCAGACAGGGAGACTGAGAATTCTCAGCAAGCAGAAATGCTGCCCTGCATGTAAGCACAAGGCAAAGAATAATGGTCAGTGGATGCAGAAAAAAATGACTGTTTACAGAATAAAATTCCGACAGAATGAGAATAGAGACATTCCCTGAGCTGTGAGCAGTTAAATGCTTTGCCAATTTTTCTTAAAAGGAGATACAAATAATTCACTCAAGAATAAAATTTCATTAAGTTTGGTGTATTATTCACAGTCTGCTGTTTCTTTGCATAACTGTGAATCAAGAAGACAATCCTCTCACAATATGGGTTGTGTCATCTCAACTAATTCTTTTTTTATTGTCCTTGTAAAGCTTCTGAGTAATTACACTATGTTACATATAGTGAATGAGCTCAGAATTCAGATGTACCTGTCTTTAATTCCAGCTCAGTCCCACATAACAGCTGTGAGATTTTGAGCATTTAACCTCAACTTTTTTGTATCTGCATCTGTAAAAATGAGGATAATTATAGTACCTACTTTCCTGAGTTTTTGTGGCAACTAAGGAAGACCATGCTGTTAAAAGCACAGTATCTGGCTCATGGAAAGCACTGAACAAAACATTCACTGCCTACTGTTGATACTACTCCTTATCAGGCCCTGTCATAGGCACAGGAGACATAAGGACATATAAGACTTTGCCTTCTCCAGCTGAGATGGTCAGATTCGTAATCAGTTAGCAAATAAGAAATACTGAATGTAAGAGGACTTTCAGGGGAGTGTGCAGGGCAAACAAGTCACCAATTTTCATGTCTTCGCACTTGAGATAGTTTTGTTTGGTTACCATAAAGCACTTGATCATGGCTACCACAACAGCTGGATATTAGGATTTCTCAGAGATGTAAAAGAAACATTATGTTCATAGTTTTCTAGTTACAAGAAAATGGCAATGGTTTAGTGCTGCATATATTGTGGTTGCCTGGAGAGAAAGACACCACATAACAACAAGCAGCTTGTTTGAAGCCACTTGCAGGTATGAGCCCTGGACAGTTAGTCCATGCCCATTCTACTGCACCAGGCAAGAGTATGCTGGGCAAAGTACTCAAACACCCTGTGCCAACACCAAGGAAAAAAAAGCACCTAATTAACCAGAAAAAAACCACCTGCTATCTTCCTGCAGTCATGTGTCATTGGAGAGGTGTGCTTGTCTGTGTGTATTCACACAAAAGAAGCAAAGCCTCACATGTAAGCGAGCACATAAAAGAAAACTACAGAAAAATCAGAGAGAACAAGAAAGAAAAACAATACAGTATTTTTAGGGGAAGGGAAAATGAAACTAGGCATCAATATTCACATCCTGATTCATTGAACAATCACCTGTTGAGCGCTGGACAAAATACTGCAATGAGCACCAGAAGCAACAACAATAAATGAGAAGTCTGCAATTACTCCTAGGTAGACAGGTTTTATTTTTAAATGCTATTTCTTTATTCACCTTCAAAACCCCAGGAAAATAAGAGCTAAGAGGAATGGTTTGGGTTGGATATAGGCCTTTCCTTTCTAATCCCGCCAATTAGTTAAGAGCAATGTCTCATTTGGTGCCTAATTGGATTTAAAATGTTTGTCTCTCTAAACTCCCTTTGAACCTGAGAGGAACGTAGGCTTCAGGTTCAGAGCCTTCCATAAGGAATAGCATCTAACTAGAACTTCATAATATTTTAATTGTTATATACAATTCTACAGTTATTTTCTTACGGCAAGTGACAGTTCTTTCTGTTTATTATAGTGGCATAATATTTCCTTTTAAAGAAATGTGTTTAGGATAAACAAAAACAAAACTAGTCAACTTTTTTAAATGTGCAGAATCAATTACGATGAGATGAAATTCCAAAATGGCAAGTTGAGAAGGGTAGTAGGTGATCCCTGGCTATTGCAGATATCATGAAGTTATCAAGCTGAGAAACTAAAAACTACCCCCCGCCCCAGTTCATCCTCTCAGCTCTGTCCATCTCCCATTCCACTTTCCATAGGTCAAAACTAGATCTCACTGACAGACAGTCAAAAGTGGATGGAGGGCATGGGATGAGGGTAATTAAGTCATGGAAGTTTTTTTGCCATCATTCAATCCAACAGTCTTCCTCTACACACGGAGACTTAGGGGAGCTGAAAGTCGTAGTGAGTGGCTTAAGCAGAAATCCTATCTCCCAGCATCCAGGCTAGATCCTTCTTATCTCCTTTGCTGGCTGCTCTGAGTTGATCAAGATGTGAATTTCAAGAGACAGGATTTATTTTTCCAACCCAAGTTAGTCCTCAAGGTTTAGACAGGCAGTAAATTACTGTCACCAGCTTTAGGAAAGGAAGCAAGTTTTCAGTCACGGGAGGATTAATAACCAAATTGTATTCATTGCGTCACAGGTAGGTACAGCTCCAAGCCTGTGGCACAAGTGATCTTTCAGGAGAGTATTATGCTAAGTGAGTATAAGCCAGTCAGAGAAAGACAAGAACCATATGATTTCACTCATATAGGGAATCTAATGAACAAAATAAAGCAACAAAGAACACAGAAACAGACTCATAGATAGAGAACAGACGGACAGCTGTCAGAGGGGAGGCAGGTTGTGGGACTGAGTGAAAAGTGTGAGGAGATTAAGCAAAAAACAAAACAGAGAACAAGATGGTGATTACTGGAGGGGAAGGGGGCTGGGGGCTGGAGGGAGAAAAGGTTATAGGGGAGATAAAGGGTGATGGAAGAAGACTTTACTTGGGGTGGTAAACACACAGTATAGTACACAGATGATGTACTATAGAATTGTACACCTGAAACTTACATACTTTTATTAACCAATGTCACCCCAATACATTCAATAAAAAATAAAAATAAATGATCTTTTAGTTTCCAGCTGCATCTCCATATTTTCACCCCTTGCTGCACCAAACTTTAAAGAGAACTGAATTCTTCCAGTAAAATCTGCTTTCACTGAACTGGGCTAGCTCCTATAAAAAGCAACCACATGGAAATTTCCTATATAAAATATTCTTTCTCCTCCTTCTCCTGTCTCCACACTGGCAAAACATCATAGACACATAACTGTCCTATTCAATGAGCACTTATTTCTCTATAACCCGAACTCTAGAAAATCCTCCAGCTAAACTATCATTTGTTTTATCTTTTACACTCATAGCAGAAATATCTTAAATTATAAATACAACTCAGCTATCTGATCTGAAAAGCCATCGTCACACACAGATCACATCACAGAGTTTTTCTTTCAACTAAAGTGCACAGGCAAGATGTTTCCTCAGTGACAGCATGGTGTGCTTTCAAATATTAAGCTTAATCTGATCTTCTTGATTGAGAAGACAAAGTTAGAGTCTTCTAATACCATTTGATGAACAATTACTTGTAAAGGATAATGACAGTGCCCCTCCCCCTGCTTCACATAAGGAGGAGGGAGAAGGGAAAAAAAAGTAGGGGAAAGTAAAGCAAGTGAGAGGAGGTAAAGACAAAAGAAAGTATGGAAAATTCCTGACTTCAGAACACTCAACATCATAAAGACCATATTTTTACATGATGTGTTCCAGAAAATGGATGTTAAAATTATGTGTGAGTTGAATAAACTGACATGTTCATAAAGAGGGCCTCTTCACAGAGAGCTAATATATGAACCATACAGGCGAAAAGAATTGTCCTAGATGCCAGGGCCCGGGTGGGGGTGGGGATGGTGACCACACTCCCTCCACCTAATCCTGCTTGTTTGCCCCTTCCAACTTGTCCCCCCACTGCCCTAAGCATCCAGGGAGGTTGCCAGGTAGTGCCTACTAGTAACTCTCTCTGCCCCCTCCCCTCACACAGGATGCCTCAGCTGGTACATGTCAGAATCCAGTACCACCAATACTTTACAGAGAGCAAGGGGTGGTAAAGATGAAGACGGGGCAAGAAGAACGTAGCTTGGGAGGAGATACCCTACCCTCCCTGAATGGCAGCTCTAAAGCAAGCCTAGGCCCTTTCTACCTCACAGTGAAAGACTCAGTGAGTCCTTAACCTCATTCCATCCCCCAACCCCCACTGTTTAAGAGATTCATGAGTTGGAGGATGCCAGTGCAAAGACCAAGGAAGCTACAAGGGAACCTTCTATACCCTCAACACAGGCAGGCATGGTAGAGGCTCCATCTTCTGGCAAAGACTAAGAGGCTGCATGGCCATCTGGAGTTCAAAATCAATGGATGGCCAAGTGAAGTGTGACAGACACAACCTGGAATATATGAAAAACTGCTTTGAAGCATGAAATGATGATAGAAAAGCCCAATACTACTTGTTCAGGCCATCAGTACCAAAAACCATGTCACCCACCTCCCATCTACACATCTTCTAAGCAGCTAAGGTTTCAATGAGGCTCAGGACTCTCAATAATTTTTTTTAATCCTTACCTGAGGATATGTTTTCACCGATTCTTAGAGAGGTAGAGAGGGAGAGCACAAGAGAGAGAAGCATCAATATAAGAGAGAAATAATGATCAAATGCCTCCCACATGCACCTCAACCAGGGACAGAACCCTCAACCTAGATATGTGGCCCGACCGGGAGTGGAACCACATCCTTTTAGGTGCACAGGACAACACTCTAACCAACTGAGCCACTCGGCCAGGGCAGGACTCTCAATATGTTTTAATGTAACTTCATGATACAATTGATGAAGTCAAGTTTTCTAGTTTTGGACATAGTTCTACCATCTATTTCATGGGAAATAGTTTCCAAGTTCCAAATAAGTGACTCACAAACCACCTTTTATAACAAAGATCTTGATAAGCAAAGTTAAAGAGAGGGTAAAGCAAGGATAAGAGGGTGGAAATGAAGGCATATAAAAGAAAAGGGGGAAAGCGCCGGAAGAATGAGAACACACAAGAGACATGGCCAATGTTACCTTTGCTTTAAGATTAATTCAAGCACAGAGTTGGATGTCAATTTCAGATCTAAGCAACTCAGTATAATATAATTCTTATTTGATTTTTTTCATCAGCCAACTGAGTATGTGACCTTTTCCATCCTCAGTGCCCCCCATCATGCTTTCTTTTATTTAGTCATGACTGAAAATGGGGTCCTTGAGAGAAATCTTGCCCTTTTCCTAATTTCAAATCAATGCATATGTAGCCTTTGCTCCTACTTGAAAGGTATATCTCCAGTAAGAGTTACTAGTAATCTGGTAGTCCTGTGTAACTAAATTCCAAATCAAGTATTTGTTAAAAACTACTCAAGTAACTGAAGAAAATCTCTCCCTTGGCTGTCAGACAGTGGCTTCGATCCCAAGTACTAAGCTCTCCATATAAGTTTTTTCTCCTGGTTTAAAAATCCTGTTTTGTGAACACTGTAAAATGGATAGATCCTGCTTGAAGATATTGGAGAGTATCCAGTTTGGATATAATTTAAGATCTTTTGTTGAAACAACCAAAATAGATGAATGGTGCATAATAAAGGCATTCTTAGGATCTGCCTCAGTTAGGATAGGTTAGGTAATACAAAATCTCAGTGGCTGAAAATACCAAAGGTTTGTTCTCATTCACACTATATGTCTATTATGAGTCAGTAGAAGTTCTTATCAGAGTCATTCAGGAATCCAGGCTGATGGAGTGGTCACCATCTTGAATATTGCTAATCCTCATGTAGAGGAAAAGAAAAAATGGTCAAGTACACACCCAGAAATCACCCTCCCATTTCATTGGCAAAACCAAGTCATATGGCCACCCGAAGTTAAAATGGTCAGAGTAGGCCATGTGCCTAGAGAGAAAGGAGCTGGAATATTTGCAGACAGCCTAATGACTACCACAGTATGTGGCACTATTTCAAATACACCTGAGAATGAAACTTCTAAAATATTAACTATAAATTGAGATGCACATTTTACCCTATTCCTTAAGATCATGAAAAAAAACATTATAATTAGCAGTCAGAGAGCAGAAGACAAATTTGACAACTCTGCCTCAAGTATCATTTACTTCCAACTATGCTAGGACAAATGGAGATTGTGTCTCCTTTTAGTTAAAAATGTCCTTCATGACAGCTGAGACCTATTTTTTAAAAACAAAGGCTCACATATAAAACAACTTTCTTAATTACCATCATATAACATTGAACAAGGAAGACAGGTTAGTCTCCAGGGAGTAACAAAGAAAATGCCTTACCTATGAATAGTACTTTAAAATTTTTAAAAATATTTTGACATATGTCACACTCTGGGCAGGCTCCTAAAGTAGATTCTTTAACATTTTAAAGGTGGGCAGGTAGATATACAAATCTCTCTTGGGGGGGAGGGAGGGGCTTGAAATTTACCAAGTCAAAAATAATAGCAATTTAGGTCTCATAAGAGCTAAGCTAGAGGCCAGTCCCATCATTTACAAGTCATGTGACTTGTGGCAAATTTCTATTTAGTATAAGTCCCATTTCCCCCCTATGTAAAGTAGAGATAATATCTTGGGCCGAGCTGTTATGTAAGGTTATCATGAGGATTAAATGAAGACATACACCGCAACACTCTCAAAATTGTAAAACAGGACTCAAAAATAAGGGGGCATCATTTTTATTACAGAAGATCTTTGTCACTGGTAGTTGCATTCAACATGAACATAAAACCACAGAGGTGAAACTCGCTTCTTTCCTTAAATAAAATCAAAGTAATAGTTTAGGATCACCTAGGTTACTATTAAGGCTTGCTGCAATTTGGAAGGAAGATAGCCCACTTACATTTTAACCAATGTTATTTCCAGTGTTCTCAATGCTGCAAGCTAAACAATTCCTTTTTGATGCTAACTTTAAACAAATATCACACTTACCTTTCAAACTATCTAAAGTTGCAAAATGTATTTAGTTTTATTTCTTTCTTCCAGTGAAGCCCTCAGGTATCTCAAAAGAAGTATAAGGTAACTGTCTATATTTGCCATATATACCTGATTATTTGTTTGCCACAAATTTAGTACTTTATACACTATTGTGATATATATATATATATATATTTGGTCTTTGTTCTCAGTTCCTTAATCTCTTGGAATTTCCTGAGTGATAGGAATATCTTTCGTTTCGTTCTGAGAGGACTCTTGCTGATCTCCCCCAGATAGCTTCAGGATAGGAGCTAGTTGCCAGAAAGACCAAAGCATGATCTGAGGGTTGAAACTTTCAGCCCTACCCCCAATTTCCAATTTAGAAGAGGGGAGACATGCTGTAGGATATTCAATAACCAATTGCCAATGATGTGCTGAGAGGGTGGTGCGCCCAGAGAGGGTATGGAAACTCTGCACCCTTCCCCCATACCTGTCCATGCATCTTTTCCATTTGGCTGTTCTTGAGTTGTATTCTTTATAATAAAACAGTAATAGTAACTAAAGTGCTTTCTTGAGTTCTATGGGCCATTCTAGCAAATTATTGAACCTGAGGAGGGGGTCATAGTAATTTATAGCTGGTCAGTAGAAGGTGCGGTAGCAACCTGGAAGCTGTGACTAGCATCTGAAATGGAGGGCAGTTTTATAGGACTGAGCCCTTAACCTGTGGTATCTGTACTAACTCCAGATAGAGAGTATCAGGATAGGATTAAATTGGAGAATATCCAGTTGGTGTCTGGAGAGTTGGGAAATTGTTTAGTGTGGAGGAAACACACACACGCACACCCACGTACACACATAACTGGCGTCAAAAGTATAACTGAAAAGAGTTAAAATACGAAAGACAAAAACCACTGACAATATCAGAGTACTTTAAATCATGTCTATATAAATTTAACAGGTTCAAAAACCTGCAGAAATTTTAGTGATGCAGCTGTGGAATCAACCACAAAATCTCAATTTTTAATATCTCAGAATTTTAAAATTTCTGAATTCACATATTATTTCCTTTTATTTTGTTGATGAGAACTGAACTAGAAATATAGTCAAGTCACAAAGCAAAGATAAGGCCATATTGAGGTTTTTGGATATGGGCCTTCTAATGCAGAGATCTGGGTACTTTCAATAAAAAGATTCCCGACTATTTTATAAACTTATACTAATTAATTATACTAATTAAAATGAACTATAGGCATAAGAACAAAGAGATCACAGACACAGAAAAGATAAACAGATGCTACTGGATATAATAAATAAATATATAAGAAAGCACACCAGATGAGTAAAATATGTAAGGCACGATGATTTTAAAAAATGGATTAGCAAAACAAAGACAAAAAAGAATTAGCTATCAATCAATAACAAAATCAGGGTCTCAACTCACTCCATCTGTTAAAATAAATTCTAGATTTGAATTAAAGAGTTGACTATAAGTAATAAAACCATGAAGTTAAGGAAAACACAAGTTAAATCACTGATTAGGGGGAGGACTATAAAGAAAAATATATGGATATTTACATACTTCAAACATTCATGCAGGGTAAGTATATTGTTCAAAAGTAAGCAATAGAAACATTTTAAACAAACATAAGGGTTAATGTATCTCACATATGATGAGTTGGTACAAAAAAAATTAACTGGTCAATAAAAGCAGCAGCACAGGACATGAACAATTTAGAGATGAAATACAAATGGCCAATAACAAATGAAAAAATGTCCAATCTCTCTAGTAACCACAGAATGACTAAGGTAAAAGTGAGCAATCATTCACTTCAAATAATTGTAAAGATAAAATACATGTGAGTATATTTGAGGATGGCAAGAGTGCAGTAAGTATTCTTATGAACTGTGGAAAGTATAAATTGGTAGAATGTTAGGCAATACGTATCAAGAGTCTTAAAAATATTCAGAAATTTTAAAGAATGGACAAATGGTAAACAGCATGAGCTATCAGAATTCAAATCCCACCTTCACCTCACACCTCACATACACTGTGTGACCGTGAGCAAATTAATTAATGTTTCTCAGCCTCACTTTTCTCATGTATAAAATAAAGATAAATTAATCCTTACTTTATAGGATTGATATGGAAATTGAAATGCATTTAAAGCATTTATTACAGTGACTGCCACATAATATATGTTCAATAAATCTTAGCTCTTATCATTGTCATCACTACTACCACTATCACCAAGTCCATTCTAGAAAATGACCAAAATATTAACGTTAAGTTTATAAGTATACAAAAGAAACATATATATACCCAGCACTTTGAAGAAAAAGATATAAGGTAATATACAAATGCAAGAGTGGTTATTATAGAATAATGAATAATTTTGCTTTCCCTGGAACAGACTTTATAAGTTTTCTACAAAGAATATGTTACTTCTTAAAAAACAAAACTATTATTTTGAGGGGCGAAAAAAGCAAAAGCTCCCTCGAGGTTATTAGTTTTATTTCATAATAACTATAATAAAATTTAGCTATAGTTTTTTTAACTAATTTTAGAAAAAAAGAGAAGGGGAGAGAGAGAGACGTTGATTTGTTCCACTGATTTATGCATTCATTGGTGGCTCCTCGTATGTGTCCTGATTGGGGATCAAATCCACAACCTTGGTATATCTGGAAGAGGCTCTAACCAACTGATCTACCCAGCCAGGGCCATATAATAAAATTTGAACAAAATAATAGTTGTTTCCATCAAGTATCTTCTCAATGTGTAGGGCATTTTTTAAAAATATGGCCAGTGTGACTCAGTGGTTGAGCGTCGACCCATGAACCAAGAGGTCGCTGGTTCGATTCCTGGTCAGAGCACATGCCCAGATAGATTATGGGCCAAATCCCCAGTTGGGGGCATGCAGGAGGTGGCCAGTCGATTTCTCTCTCATTAGTGTTTCTATCTCTCTCTCCTTCTCCCTTCTTCTCTATCTAAAAAATCAATATAAACATATTTTTAAAACAATATGGTGTTACCTCAAAAAAGTAAAAATTGAACTGCCATTTGACCCAGTGATCCCACTTCTAGGAATATACCCTAAGAAGCCTGAAACACCAATCAGAAAGGATATACGTACCCCAATGTTCATAGTAGCACTATTTACAATTGCTAAGATCTGGAAACAGCCCAAGTGTCCATCAATAGATGAGTGGATAAAAAAGCTGTGGTACATTTACACAATGGAATACTATGCAGCTGTAAGAAAGAAAGATCTCTTATCCTTTGAGAGGACATAGAGGGACCTGGAGAGTATTATCCTAGGCGAAACAAGCCAATCAGAGAAAGACAAATATCACATGATCTCAGTTATTTGTGGAATATAATGAACAAATCAAGCTGATGAACAAAATAGACCCACAGACATAGAAGTAGGGTCAGACTGACAAATCTCAGGAGAGGGGAATATTGGGGGGGGGGAAGAGATAAACCACAGAACTTATATGCCTGTATGTATAACCATGGACATAGACAACAATGCTGGGGGCGAATGGGGGCAGGATTAGGAGGAGGGTGTCAATGGGGGGGAAAAGGAGAAATATGTGTAACAAAAATAAATTAATAAAAAAAATTGCAAAATAAATGTAAAGCACAAAAAAGAAATAAATAAAAATATGCATTATTGATTTTTAGGGAGAGAGGGATAGAAACATTGATGTGAAAGAGAAACATCCATCAGCTGCCTCCTGCATGCCCCCTACTGGGGATGGAGCCCACAACCCTGATCGGAAATCCATGGGACAACGTTCAATCCACTGAGCCACACTGGCCAGGCTGTAGGGCATTTTTTTGCATTAACTTCTAAGCTCCTATCCTCACTGAGGAATCCAAGAAATTATTTAAAGCAATAGGTGTAAAAAGAGCAATTAAAGAGAAATATCTAGCCCTGTGAAAAGACTGTATATCACCTGTGCCCAATTTTACTTAGCTAAAACCTAGGGAGACAATGATTTTAGAACTCCTATCATTAGTTCAGAATACAGAGAAATCATATCAGAAATCCTAGATTCTTATAGAAGCAAAGTTACCAAAATTTGCTCTCCCCACATCCTCTCCTTTTTGGAGTAAAACCTCAGAAACAAAATGGTTGTTACAACAGAAATGAGGTTTCTATAATGCATTTCCACAATCCATTAGAAAGCAGGCTGTTCAAGTCTCTATTGGATCCCCTCTACTCCCTTCCCAACTCTGGTAAAAGGATAAAGGGAGTGACAGGGGCATATGATCAGTTTATAAAGGTAGCACACAAGCAAACCTCTTTAGAACTGGGGGGGAAATTATCAAAGCTCTCCTACCATCTGTCTGTGGAGGGAAAAAAAAAAAACAACAGCTGGTGCAAGAAGTAGCAAGATGTTGGTCCTGGAAGTGACAAGATGGGAAATGACAGGAAACAGCTTTTCACTCTTCCAACAGCAGCAAAAGAAGCGTGCAGCCTCTGTTCTAGTGTTTGAAAACCTCCAGCTGCTGCTCTTGTCTCACATTTCCATATCTTTGTTCAGACAACATCTGAAAGCCTGCCTTTCTTTTTTCAAGCACTTTCTTTCTTTGGAGGAACATACAAAGCTATCAAGTGCAGGCTTCTCCCCCTCCTCCTTTCTTTTATAGGCAACGTGGAATGAATTTTAAGCGTCACCATGGAAGAAAAAAAATGGACATATAGCATCATGTGAGCCTCTGTGAAACTTTTTCCAATTGCCTTTTCCAAGAAAAATTTACCATGTGCTCTGGTTTCTGTCGTTGGGTAGTTAAACTAATATTAGATTTGGAGTAGGACTTCTAAGGAGCTGAGGCATTAAAACCTACAATGAGCAGTGTTCCAGGGATGGGGCGCCCAATGTATGAATTGACTACTTGGAAATAGTGGGCTGTGCTTCTCTACCATTGCACTAAATGCTACCACATGCATGCATTTCTCTCTACTTTAAATGCTGGGTTTAGGAAGTCAGAAAGGAAGTAACGTTATAAACAAAACACACAGTCTAATGCCAGAATTTCAAAGGACTGGCATACAATGTTAATCAAATATTCTGATTTAAAGTTGTCCCACATATTAAACATATAAAATCAACTTTCTAAGAACTTTGGAATACGCACATAAAGTATACTTACACTGAATAAAATTTAAAATTTTACTTGATACCACAGATCACATTTGGGAATTTCACTGCTTCAGACTCCATCAACTCTCTCTTGTCCTATGTGATTCTGCACAACTGGTACATGGCCAAGTGCCCCTCTCTTCTCATCAGGCCAGCTCTATCTTTATGACCCAGGTTGGGTTCCATCTCCAGTGCACTTTCCAAAGTCCCCTCCTTGTGAACAGTGTATGTGTTTTTTAACAGCCCTCTAGATGAATTTTTGTTGAGAGGGCAGGTCTATCACAACTCATAGTGAGCTCCTCAAAAGAAGAGGTCATATCTTACTGATCTTTATATACCAGTCCTACCTGGCATAATGCTTGACAATTATTTAAAAAACACCTATTAATATCTATTATGTCAGACATAAGAGATTCTATGGAACACAGTTTTTATTCCCCCAGGAGCCTAGAGCCTAGAACACAGGACAATGTGAACCTAAATATAAAAGTAATAATTTTATCAATGTGTCCAGTGTTATGTAAACAAGGCACTCTGGAAATACAGACCAGGTCACCCTTGGAAGATGCTTAAAATAAATGTTCCCTAGATAAAAAAAATAAAATAAAATAATTCACAACAGGCTTAAGAGTTGAATGTGCTTACTAGATAATTCCACTTAGCTGTGTAATCTTGTGGAAGCTACTTAATTTCTCTGTGCCTCTGATTCCTCATCTATAAAGCAGGGTAACAACATCATAAGGTTCAAATGAGAATTAACTGAAATTAATTTTAAGTGCTTAGGACAATACCCAGCATGTGACACATACTCAATAGAAGCTAGATATTATTTGCTGATGGCTCTTCCAATTTCTATTATAACAAAAGAGTAAATGTTATATTAATTACTTGATTAATCTATTGAGAGAGAGTACATTTTAAGGTTAACAGTCTATTTCTCTGACATCCCATACCTAACCTATAGGCAAATCCTGTCAGTTCTATTAGTTCAATGTGGAATCCCCTCACTGTTTCCACCTCAACACTCCCTGCTCTCACTCCAGTCTAAACTCCATCACTTCTCCCCTGGAGGTTTAATGTATTAGCTAATTGCCTAACCAGTTATCGGGGCTTCCACCTTGGTCCCTATTCTCAACACAGTAGTCAATGAGCATATGATTTCTCTACCCAAAACCCTCCCACAGCTTCCCACTCCAAAGCCTTTGTGGCAGTCTACAATGTGATACATGGTCTGGCTATTCCTTTCTTTCTGACATGTAGATGTACTTACCCCCTTACTCACTGACCTCTAGCCATGGTCCTCCCCCTTAAGGCTTGCTTCTGCCTCAGAGACTATGCACTTGCTCTTCCTTCTGCCTACAATGCCCTGCCCTTGATATTCTCATGAGCCTAACTCAATGTTCCAATATTACTTAATCAATAAATCCTTTTCTAAACACTTTATTTTAAATAGTAGCACTAC
Source organism: Tadarida brasiliensis (assembly GCA_030848825.1). NCBI lineage: Eukaryota > Metazoa > Chordata > Mammalia > Chiroptera > Molossidae > Tadarida > Tadarida brasiliensis. The sequence goes on from CM061258.1 coordinate 100,323,964, forward strand.
CCCCAGCACTTAATATTCCTTTCATTTGCTTTATTTTTCTCCACTGCTCATAACTGCACCTGATGCAACTTGTATTTTATTTGTTTAGTTGTACATTGTCTCTCTTCCCCCATGAGAATCTAAATTTTACAAGGGCAGACATTTTAGGCTGATGTATTATTCACTGAGATATTCCTAGCATCTAGAATGCAGTTGGGATCACAATAGATACTCAATAAATTTTGAAGACCGAGTAAATGAACAAATGAATGAATAGCAATTTGAAATTACAAATAAAAATGGAGGTACAAGAGGATTCATTTTACATTTATTCTTAACAATACAGCCATGTGCCTCTTAGCGACAAGGACATGTTCTAAGCCTTTTCTTTCAACATCGCACACACACTTTTTGCTTTGGCCATGATCATTATGGTCCAGAGAGGGACGAGCTTCAGTGTCTGGTCTTCAGTCTAGATCATTGGAACCATGTCTGACATGGGCCTTTCTCAAATTTTTGTTAGTCTCATTGCCTTCAATAAAACAAATCCTTTAACAGCTTCTGTCACCTTGTTCTTGCTCTTCAAGATTGTAACTATGTAGGAATGGAATATGCCTGACTGGCAAGCAATAACCATAATTGATTTTACACCTTTAAATCCTTAATCACTTCTAATTTCATTTCCAAGTCGACATGGTCTCTTACTGGCAACATTAGAAATGGACTTTGTACTCTTAGGGGCCATAATGAACAAAACAACATGAGAAAAATTCAAGCACAAGAAAAATGAGATAATCAAGAGAGACAGTAAACACTAGATATATGCTGTGAGGGTGCTGCCAACATAACACTGTGTACTGTTTTTCAGCAAACTCTTTTTTTATAAGTAGAGAGAATACACTCTAAAATAACAATAGCCCTGGCCAGTTTGGCTCAGTGGTTAGAGCATCAGCCTGTGGACCAAAGAGTCTCGGGTTCGATTCCTGGTCAAGGGCATGTACCTGGGTTGCAGGTTTAATCCCCGGTCCTGGTTGGGGTTGTGCAGAAGCCGACCAATCCATGTGTCTCTCTCACATTGATTTCTCTCTCTTTCTCTCTCTCCCTTCCTCCCTCCCTCTCTCCCTCCTGACTCTCTCTCTCTCACCCACTTCCACTCTCTGGAAAAATATCCTTGGGTGAGAATTAACAAAATAAGTAAATAAATAAAATAACATTAAAATTATACTATAGTAAATATATAACCAGTAGCATAATCACTTTTATCATTATCAAGTATGTGTACTGCACATAAGAGAATGTGCTATACTTTTATAAAACTGGCAGTGCAGTAGGTGTCATGTTAGGATGGCTACAATATCACAAGGAGATAGGAATTTTTCAGCTTCATTATAATCTTACAGGACCACCGTCGTATATGTATGTGGTTTGTTGTTGAATGAAATGTTATGTGGCCCCTGCCTCTATATAAAGAACTCATACAACTCAATATAAAAATCCAATTAAAAATGGGCAGAGTACCTGAACAGACATAGAAGACATACAGATGGCCAACAGACACATCACTAATCATCAGGGAAATGCAAATTAAAACTACAATGAGATATTACCTTTCATCTGCCAGAATAGCTTGTTATGTGGTGCATGACTATATGTGTACAGGTGTTTACAGTCCCTTTCAATTTACACATTGCTACCACATACCTTCCCTTATTTGAGCCTTATAAAAGTTATGTTTGATGAGCAGGGAGAAAATAACTGCCACTATTTTATAAAGAATAAAACTGAGGGTGAGAAAAGTAAATGGTTCATGTGGTCAACGCAGCCAGTAAATACCAGGGAACAAATGAAATGAGGACCAGACCAGGGCCACTGTTCTCTCCAGCTACCTAGTTAGCCTCTCAAGAATGTAAAGATCATGATGTAGTTAACCTTATTAATTAACTGGCTCATGGAACATTACACCCATTTCCTCCCACTGAAAACATAGCAGGTAAACCTGATAATTACACCTATGCACACAAGGGAACAAGAAGGTTGCTCTATATTCTATCACTCTTGACATTTTAACATTACTTTTTTGCTTTTTAACAGCACTTTCTTCAAACACAACAGGCAGCAACGTACATCAATTATGATACTGGCATGTATGTAAATTCTAAGGTGTGTTACTAGGACATACAGGCGGGGACCAAGCAGATGAACAATGCTTATTCACTGTCCAATTTACAAGAAATAAAGTGAAATAAATGTAGACTACTGTTTCAATGCATTGTGTAGATAAAATGGCTTTCTACTGCCTACCAAATTGTCCATAAATTTTATATTAGGCTTATCATGCTGTGACCCCAACCAGCGCTAACAGACTACTAGATCCTTTCACTTCCTGTGTCCATACATCCACCGAAGTGCCACTGTACGTTCACATTTCATATTTTACAACCCTGGTCTTGCACAACTGCTGACTCCTTTTGGAATACCCTTATTTTGACCTGTCATCTATTTGCCCTTTAAGATAATGCACTCATCTGCTTCACAATAACTTTTGTCATTCACTGAACTCAGATTTGTCCCTCTAGGTTTCACATCATCTTGCCGTATATTATAGTCAACTACATCCTTCTTAGCACCCAAAAGTCTCCTTCTCCCTCAAACAACCCCCCACCCCTCTCTCTCTTTGAAGTTGCTTTAAGGATCAAGGTTGAATCTTGGCTAGCTAATAGTTTTGATTCATTTTTTCAACTGAAATTATTTTTTACAAATTGATGTTGTTTATCAAATGCCGCACTTACCGCAGGGCAAACAACAAACGGAGTCATTCCAGTGGTGCTGGGAGACACCAGAAAGGCTTTGTCCCCTCCAAAAACCCAACTTTGAATTTCTACAAGTCAATATTCCTGAACTGCACACTTGTCTATGAGCCTTATTTGGCAACTATTTGTTTTTTTGCTTTGTCCACCAGATACCAAGTTCACTTGAGGGGAATATCTTATGATAAATCACCCCATATTACTTTCTTCATAAATGCTCCTATTGTAATAGAAATAAACATAACCAACACTTAGAAAAGAGGACAGACTCTATCTCCAGGCCTGGTTAAGCTCATCAGAGTCCTTTCATCCTACTTACCAGCAACTGATCAGGAACTCAAGCCGATGCCAATCAGGACATGCCAATCCAAGGTGAAAGTTTTTATGCCCATACCCAAAACTGGTCCAGAGTGGCAGAAAGGAGGACGTTTATTCTCTGTTTGAGGGAGAAGTCAGTTTGCTTTCAGTCTCTCTCTATCTCCCCACACACACTCCATACTTCTGGAATTAGATTTAAGCAAAGCACATGGCCCCAGCTGCTACTGGTAGCCATTCACAGCTTGCAAAGACATGAGAAAGAAATTAACTAGGTCTCTGAGGACAGGCAACCCATTAAGTCACTAAATCAACCAACAACCCTGAGGAGGCCCTCCTCACCGTTGAATTTCCCATTATGTGAACCAATATTGGTTAAGCAAGTTCAAGTCAGGTTTTCTGATACTTATGGTTGAAATCATCCTAACTTACAAATTATCTAATGGAATTCTCTACAAGTAAAAAAATCAGGTTGATACCCATTTCAACACCATATACTAAAACTTAATTTTTTTTTTAATCCGCACCTGAGGACATTTTTGCATTTATCTTCAGGTAGAGGGGGAGGGAAAAAGGGAGGACGAGAGAGACAGAGAGAAAAACATCGATGTGAGAGAGACACATCGACTGGCTGCCACCCACATGATCCCAACCAGGGCCAGGGACAAACTGCAACCGAGGTACGTGCCCTTAGCAGGAACTGAACCTGGGACTCTCTGATCCACGGGCCGACGCTCTAACTGCTGAGCCAAACCGGCCAGGGCAAACTTAATTTTAATGTAAGATTGACCTTATCAGTAAAATAAGGTAAAAAGCTATATAACTTTAGTTAGTTGGGTAAACAAAACAAGACACAAATCGTTAATATGAACTAGAACCACATGAAGTAACTCAATGAAAAGATACAGTAAAAAAAAGAAAAACATACAGAAGTTTGCCTGGCGTCACATTAGTGTGTCATCACCAAAGCATGTATGGCTACCAATCTGGCTGCAAAACTGTTCCTTTATTTTTTTATTTATTTTTTAATCCTCACCTGAGGACATTTTCCCATTTTTTGTTCAGATAGAGTGGGAGGGAGAGAGGGGGAGAGAGAGAGAAACATCGACGTGAAAGGGACACATCGAGTGGCTGCCACCCGCACGACCAACCAGGGCCGGGGACAAACTGCAACCAAGGTACATGCCCTTAGCGGGAACCGAACCCGGGTCTCTCTGGACCGCAGGCCGACGCTCTAACCGCTGAGCCAAACCGGCCAGGGCCAAAACTGTTCCTTTAAAGCGAAGTGCCAATATCTTCAACTAATGATAAAAGCAAAAATGTGGATTTGTGCTCACATGGAAATATGAGATGGAATTACGAAAGAGGCATGTGCTCCAGGATCCTGAGGGCATGCTAGGGGAGGGAAGAACGTGGACATAGACTCTGAAGACCCTGATTCAATTGTCCATCCCCTCTACACCACCTTCTCTAAATAATCCTGAGGCCAAGGCCATACACAATGTATGCTGAATGAGAGACAACCTGTCAATTTCCAGGCTCAGGCATCAGTTCCCCCGTTTTCTACTGTGAACAATGAGGATTTCGATCTTAATACCTAGGCCACTTACCTCAATATTTATTCATAATATTTATTAGATGCCTACTATGTGCCAGGCTATGAAGAAATGAAGAGATCATTAGAATGATGATCTCCAAGTACCAGATGCATTTTTAGAACTAGAAGGAACCGTTGCCTCAAATCAGGATAAGATATTCTAAGTAGACAATGAGGAGCAGTTTCCAAAAATCAATTTTAAAAGAGAGTACATCTAAGTCTGCACAAACTTCAGACTCGTGATTCTCACCCTAGTTCTCCCTTGCTGTTTCCACCAATGAAGCATCAGCTAGACAGAAGCCCTTTCTGATCTGTCTTGCTGATTAATTTCATATCCCATTAATCTCTTTAATTAGTTTATTATCTTTAAATGAACAGGAAACTAGGAAACATAACAGATAACTAAGAAACATGCCATTTATAAGTTCTGAATCTATGATGATTTATGGTGTATTACATATACATATACATGGTGAGCAACAAATAGATGTGAAACTGAATTTAATTCATAAACATGATAAAATACCTTGCCTTATTCCTTGAAAGTTGTTCTGTCAGCTTCCCCAAACTTTCACGTAACTACAAAGTTTTTCATAATCTTCTAATGACTCTTTTGTATAACTGATTATTTTTTTAATTTAACATTAGACAACTTAAATGTCTTTAAACAATTATCTGAAAATCCCCCTTTGAGTCCAGTTTTGCTCTTTCCCAAAGTAGCTTTTATTTTTTTTTCTGTATTGATTTTAGAGAGAGAGGAAGGGAGAGGGAGAGAGAAAGAGAAACATTGATAAGAGAGAACATCGATTGGCCACCTCCTGCATGCCCCCCACTGGGGATCTGGCCCACAACCTGGGCATGTGTCCTGACCGGGAATCGAACCTGTGGCCTCTTGGTGCGTGGGTTGATACTCAACCACTGAGCCACACCAGCCGGACTCCAAACTAGCTTTTGAATCGACTGAGTTTTCACAGCTGTTTGGATTTTCTGAACTTAAAGATTAACAGTGATTTACAAATAAGCTAAAATATACAGAATATGAACATTAACAAGACCTGTGACTCTAAGTAAATATTACCTTCAAGTTGTCCACCCCTTCCTCCCAAACGCACAATGTGGTCACATGCCAATGATCTCATTCTAGATTTTTATTAAGGAACTCAAGAATACCATTTGCTTTATTGCCAACCAAATACACACTGGTGACTCACCAGTGTTCTCAATGAATGTGTCAGCTAAAAATTGTGTCTCATCTCTCCCAATTCTTTATTTTCACAGTTGGGTTTTTTGTTTTGTTTTGTTTTTTCATTTTTTGTTCAGATAGAGTGGGAGGGGGAGAGAGGAGGAGAGAGAGAGAGAAACATCGACGTGCAAGGGACACATCGAGTGGCTGCCACACACACGACCAACCAGGGCCGGGGACAAACTGCAACCAAGGTACATGCCCTTAGCGGGAACTGAACCCAGGTCTCTCTGGACCACGGGCCGACGCTCTAACCACTGAGCCAAACCGGCCAGGGCCAGTTGGGTTTTTTTTTAACATAAGCTCACCACTGCCCCTGATAGTCAAAATCCAGGGGTGTCCTTTTTCTCCCACCCACCATATTAATGAGCTCTCCTATTCCTGTATCATTTGAAATGGTATCTTTATCCCTGTCAAGGAGAAAATTTGAATAAGACTGAACTAAGAATATACATTTATGCAATGATCCTGGGCAGTTATATCTATAGTACAACACATTTTCTTAATCAATGACCTTAGAAATAGTTATAAAAATAATTATAAATATTAATGATTATAATGCCACCTATGTTTTTCTACTTGTTCACAAAAGAATCATGGGAGAACAAGCCAAAAATCTTGCTGAAGTCCAGTGAATTGTGTTTATGACATGCCTTCTCTCCCTGCAGTTTTGCTTTAAAAAAAGGAATTGGTAAATTCACGCTTTCTCTAAGCACTGTCCTCTCTTTTCAGTGCTTATATATTCCTTGTTCTAAAATACTGTCCAGAACCCAAATGAAAGGTTACAAAATTTACTTACATTGTTTTTATTATTAAAGCCAAAACACACTGTCTCAAAGATAAGTCCATTCTCTGCAGGCAGGTAAGTACTCCCTTACAATCTATTCTTTCACCTTGAACTTCCATCCCATGTGTCAAATCTTATTTTCCCCAGTTTACTAAAAGCTCATTTTGCTTTACAGAGAGGTCAAACGCAAAATTGGAACTAATGAATCCTGCATTCTGTGTCACCAGCACTATACCACACACCATTGGCAGTAATCACCATTCTCAGAACAAAATTTACAAGAGCACTTGTTTTTCTTTTTTTAAGATTTTTGAGATTTGTTAGTACTAACTCTTTTTCCAGCTATCACTGAACACGCCTTCCAGTATCTAAAAGTTCAAGCTTAAATCAAGCCAGCTTTCTGTTGTCAGGCAGACCATCCTAATGTGATACAGAAAGCTGGGTTGAATATTTGCCCAGTTTCTGTCTAGTTCTCAGGAATTAGTGCCCTGGGCAATGGGCATACAGTCAGCCATTATCACCACTTTTTTGGTTATTGTTTTAAAGGAGGCGGGCAAAAGAACAACCCCTTGTAACAGATAACTAGGGACACTGGCCAAGAACTGGTGCCATCTGCTAATACGTGTAGGAATGATGTCGAAGAAAAGTTAGAGATGGGGCAGATGGGACTCTCTTTAATCATCTGCTTTATTATTTTGCTCCTGTTTGTGTTCAATAATTTTAGAAAATGGTAGAAAGACACATCTTTCTGTTCAAATAAAAAGATGAAAGAACACAGAGTTGAATTATTTATCCCTTCCGCCTCTTCATTCCAAACAATGCCCACACCATCCTTCTGGCTGAAGAAGGCAAACGTTTCACTCTGAGATGAGAGACCACAAAGGTATTTTCTAATGTTCACTAGAATTAGATGTCCCACTGCTCTTCTTTCCGTTTTGTGAGGCTAAATTTAATTTGTACAACTGTACACCTTTGACATTTTATCCATAATGACCAGATTTAGGTCTTTACAAGAATATTTAAATACCAGAATAGAGGACAGGTGAAAGATACATGATTGCAGCAAAATCCGAGGAACTAATGACACAGGATACAAAGCTCTTTTTGATCCCATCTGTGTCCCCCTTTCTGACTAACTCCTGCTATTCCATCCTTTCCCAATTATACTCCAGTCATTTTATTCCGATTTCAGTTCCCTGGTTATACCAAGAGGAACCATGTTTCTTTGTATAGATCATTCTGATATAAAGCTTACTTTGAAAAAATAAATTTGTTCCAATGTAACTGATACTAGGAGGAACAATTTAAGCATAACATGAATTTTCCATTTGCTTGTGTACAATTTCATATGCAAGAAATACTAGGTGAATTCAGAAAACTGCACCCAGTTGAACTAAGCTGTGTAGGAATGCACAAAACATACACATACTTCAAACATTTACCAGGTACCTCTCAGTTCACTGTGTGGATCATGAGTACAAATTTCCACCCATTTCACAATACCCTTCTTCCACCACTTCATAGTAAACCACAAACTGCAACCCTTTCAATGCCCACTTACACAAGTCGACCTGAGGTATTTTCCAATATATAGTGCCATGCTTAATGTAGGTTTTTTTGTTTGGTTTTGTTTGGTAACCATTTAACATGAGAAAAACTATACTACTATTTTTATTAGGTTCCTTTTCTTTGTAACTGATGGAGTTTTTGAGTGACAGCATACAAATCAGACCTACAAGAAAAATGTTGCTCCAGGAAAGAAAATTAAAGTGGCCACCACTGAGCTTTCTACATAGTAGGCTCTCAATAAGCAGCTGGGAAAGAGTTCAGAAATGAGAAGTCTTTTGTTTTTTAAGGAAGTCTGACAGCCCCTCCCCTTTTCCTTCAAGTGCTAATGATAACATCTAACTCATCAAAGATTATAATTTGGTACAATCATGATCCTAACTTGTGAGACATAATCCATACATATTACAGAGAAAACTCCTATGGGTGCATAGTAGACTAGCAGAGCTCAGGCCTCCTTGCTAAGTCACACATTCCAGGTGCCCTCCCACCAGATATCTGCATGGCTTACTCTTCAACCTCCATCAACTATTTGCTTGAAAGTCACCTCAGTGAGGTCTTCCTTGACCATACATTATTAAAAAATTCACAATTCCCCAACAACGGTAAAGAGGTTTTCATTCTTACGTGCTTTATTTTTGTAAATTTCACCTCCAAAATACTTTAAGATTTATGTATTTACGGCTTTCAGTCAAGATGGCGTGGTACTGGCATCCTCCCATGACCATACCAAAATAACATCACTGAAAACTGCCTGAAATCCAGTTGAACAGAACCATTCTAACTAAGGATATAAAGCAACAGCCACATGGAGTCTGGTAGGGGGGACAGAGATGCAGAACAGTCTGGTCCCACACCAACCTGTGGTGATTAGGAATTAGGAGGGATATCTCAGTTGTACAGGTCCCCCCTGAGGAGCCCTGGGTCACACCAGGCTTACCAAAAGTCCCCATAACTTCTGACTATGAAAGACACTATGGGGGTTGTAGCTGAGTGAAATAGAGGGTTTCTGGAGTTTCAGGTGTTCCTCTTAAAGAACCCACACACAGACTTACTCAGCCTCACTCACTCTGAGCCGCAGTACTGGGGCAGCAGCTCGAAAAGGTATCAGGGACATATAGGAGGAACTAAATTGTCTGGCTTTGGGGTAAGGGCTGGAGGTGCAGCTTTCTCCCACATAGAAGTGCTTGGAAGAAGCCATTGTTCCTTTGCTGAGCCCTGCCCTCGCAGGCACAGGTTGGCGCCATATCTGAGTCTCCATCAACTTAGCTAACACAGTTCTTCTTGCCCTGGTGATTCCCTGGGCACCTAATTTGTGGGCCTACTCAAACAATTTCCAGTGGCTTTTTCATACAAATGTCATGTCTTGGCTCAAGCTTCAAAGTTTCCTAAATTATCTCAAAGTTTAAAAATGTCAAGCAAGCAGAATCTGATGTTGGTGTGCCATATGCCTCTTGCTAAGTATCCCCAGGCCCAACACTAGTAGCAGGTTGGCCTCTCTTGGGCATCTCCAAGCCCAGCACAAGAAACAGTCATCTTCATATTGCTTTGTATTTCATGTCAGGTGGCCCCAGACAGGGCAGAGTAAGCAGCTAAACTTCAACTGTACCCCCCAGGAGGACCCAGAGTGAGCACACCCAGTGGCCAACTTCATACCACATGGGAGCACCACCCAACGACCTCCACAAGCAGCACACTCAAGGGATAAACTCGGTAGACACCAGAGCCCCACTGAAGCAAGTCCTGCTCCATGAGACTGATCCCTGCACAGCAGCTTCTCCTCCGTAGTTGAGGTAGGTACATGTAGACAATCAAACTGAGGGTCAATCCCTCTCATTGATGCACCAACAGCAGTCAAAACTCAACTACAACAGGAGGGCACACACAGCTCACACATGGGTGCAACTGGAACACCAGGCTCAGGTGACCAAGGAGGCTGTGCCACTGGGCCCTACAGGACATCTATTATATAAGGCCACCCTACCAAGACTGGGAGACATAGCAGATCTACCTAATACATAGAAACAAACACAGAGTGGCAGCCCAAATGGGGAAACAAAGAAATATGTCCCAGATGAAAGAACAGGAGCAATTTCCAGAAAAAGAATGAAATAAAATGGAGTCAAGCAATCAACCAGATATAGAGTTCAAAACAATGGTTATAAGGATGCTCAAGGAACTTAGTGAGAACTTCAAGGAACTTAGTGAAAACTTCAACAGCGTGAAAAAGGACATAGACACCATTATAAAGAAACAGTCAGAAATGAATAATATAATAACAAAATGAAAAATACACTAGAAGGAATCAATAGCAGATCAGATGAAGTAGAAGCAAATCAGCAATGTAAAAGACAAAGTAGCAGAAAACATCCAATCAGATCAGCAAAAACAAAAAAGAATTTAAAAAATGAGAATAGTTTAAGGTACCTCTGGGACAACATCAAGAGTTCCAACATCCACTCATTAGGGATACCAGAAGGAGAAGAGAAAGAACAAGGGATTGAGAACTTATTTGAAGAAATAATGACTGAAAACTCCCCTAACCTGATGAAAGAAAAAGACGCGTAAGTCCAGGAAGCACTGAGTCCAAAATAAGATGAATTCAAAGAGGCCCATGCCACAACTCATCATAAATTAAAATGACAAAGGTTTAAGACAAAGAGATTTAATCTTAAAAGCAGCAAGAGAAAGAAAGTTACCTACAAGGGTGCTCTCATAAGACTGTCAACTGATTTACCAACAGAAATTTTACAGGCCAGAGGAGTTGTAACAAAATATTCAGTGATGAAAAGAAATATCCAGGACTACTCTACCCAGCCAGGCTATCATTTAAAATTGAAAGAGAAATAAAGGGCTTTCCAGACAAGAAAAAGCTAAAGGAGTTCATCATCACAAAACCAGTATTACAAGAAATGTTAAAAGGAAGAAGGAGAAGGAGAAAAAAAAGAAAAGAAATATGAATAATAAAATGGCAATAACTATGTACCTATCAATAACCACCATAAAGGTAAATGGATTAAATCTTCAATCAAAAGACACAGGGTAGCTGAATGGATAAGGAAACAATATTTATATATATACTGTCTACAAGAAACCTACTTCAGATAGAAAGACTCTCACAGACTGAAAGTAAAGGGATGAAAAAATCTACTTCATGAAAAAAAAAAAAGTGGGATAGCAATACTTACAACAGACAAAATAGACTAAAACAAAGGTTATAACAAGAGGCAAAGAAGGACCCAGCAATTCCACATCTGAGTATTTATGCAAAGAAACCCAAAACACTTAATCAAAAAGATATATGCATCCATATGTTCACTGCAACATTATTTACAATAGCTAAGATACGGAAGCAATCTAAGTGTCCATCAATAGATGAATGGATAAAGAAGTGATACACACACACACACACACACACACACACACACACACACAATGGAATAGGACTCAGCTATAAAAAAGAATGAAATCTTGCCATCTGTAAAAACATGAATGGACCTAGAGGGTATTATGTTAAGTGAAGTAAGTCAGACAGAGACAAATGCCATATGACTTCACTTACATGTGAAATCTAAAAAAGCAAAATAAACGAACAAGCAGAATAGAAACAGATTCATTTTGACAGATGCCAGATGGGAGGCAGTTTGGAGGAATGAATGAAAAAGATGAAGGGATTAAGAAGTACAAATTGGTAGTTATAGAATAGTCATGGGGATATAAAGTACAGCACAGGAAATATATTCGATAATATTGTAATAACTATGTATGGTGTCAGATGGATACTAGTTTTATCAGGGTGACTACTTTGTAAGTTATATAAATGTCTAATCACTGTGTACTACATCTAAAACTAATATATGATTGTGCATCAACTGTAATTGAAAAATAAAAGATTATTTTAAAAGATTTATGAATTTTTTCCCCAATTCTCTCCATTATAATTTAAATTCCATGAGAACAGAGATTTTCGTTTGGATATTGTTACCTCAATACTTAGAACAGTGCTTGGCACATGGAAGAAGTTCAATAATATTTGTTGAACAAATTAATACATGCATTCATGTACAAGCATGGTTCTCTAAGCCACCATAAGAATAAAATTAATAATCTCAAATGCACAGAACCAAACACCTTTAAGCAACTTGTTCAAATACATGAAAACTAAGGAAAACCTCTGGGCTCCTGTTAATGGCAGGTCAGTTTTCCCATGCTTGTGGTTCATTCAAAAGACTATACACAGATTCCCACCTGGGGAGATCCTAGAATTATAAGAATGTTTTTAAAAATGAGTATTATTGCCCTGGCCAGTTTGGCTCAGTGGTTAGAGCGTCGGCCTGCTGACCAAAAAGTCTAGGGTTCGATTCGGTCAAGGCCATGTACCTCGGTTACGGTTCTGTTCCTGGGCCGGGTCGGGGTCGTGCAGGAGGCAACCAGTCACTGTGTCTCTCTCACATGGATGTTTCTCTCTCTCTCCCTCTCCCTCTTCCTCTCCCTCTCTTTTTCTCTCTCTCTCTCTGTCTCCCTACCAATCTATCTGAAGATAAATGGAAAAATATCCTCGGGTGAGGATTAAAAAATAAAAGAGCATTATTTATATTTATAGTTTGAAGCAGATTTGCTCCACGTGGTCATCCTTTCTAGAGAAAGAACCAAATCACTCCTCTGAAATAACAGTACTTGCAACGAAGTCCCTTGACAACAAGTGGTGGAAAGGAGGTAATAGGGTGCATTCAAAAATAATCCATGAATGAGAAGGCATGGGTCATAAAATTACACCAAAGTGTTTCACTGCAAAACCTCTAAAACCAACAGATATTAAATTATTCTGCCCTCCAATGTACTCAAAGCCCACCCAGGTTTATAGGTCAATAATAAAGCACAAGTGTGAAGCTCATTCTCTTTTCCACTGAGCTTAACAAAATGAACTACTAATGTTTATCTGCAGGTGTGTATATTCCAAAGGACTTAGCACACACGTATTTGGTTCCAAGGCATACTGAAATGGTCAACTTACTTTATACACTGTGGCCATCAAATAAAAAGGTATGTGTATCCCCAAAGAGTTGGTAATACTATGTGTACTGTTTGATTATATGATTTAAAAGAACAAGTGACTCATTCTTGATATCAGCACCTAACACCTCTCCAAACCTCTAATTTCTCATCTGAAAATAGGGGTAATGCCAGTTGTACCTCACAAAGTTTTTGTAAAGGTTAAATGAACAGAGCCAGTTCACTTTCAGTTTCAGATTATAAGAAGCACCTAGAGAGATTGTTAAATCTCAGTCTTTGCTGCACATTTAGAATCACCAGAGGAGCTTAAAGAAATGACGATCAGGCCCACCCCGCAAATATGCTGATTTATTTAAATAGTCTGGGGTTGAGTTTCAATAATTTTTTAAGTTTTCTAGGTCTGGGTTATTTCAACATGGAACCTGATTTGAAAACTCAAAATTTAAATTCTAATTACCAGATTTAGTAGGTCTGGGGTGGGTTAGGGAATATGTATTTTTTTCACAAGCACCCCACCCCTATATGATCCTTAAAATAAAATACTATGAGAAACACTAATCTAATGTACATAACAAAGCACTTATCATGGTACCTAGCACATAAGTAAAAGCACTCAAACTGTGGCAAAACAGCAAATAATTAAATATACATATAAAACTATGTATTATATAGCATATGTATTAATCCAGAGTGCATTTGAAAGGAATCCACAATCATAAACTATATAACATATAGTTAATGAATAAACGGGCTTTATCTTTATGACATTGATGCTTCTAACTGTATTTTAACAAATACAGCAGAAAATTATTTATTTAAAATATATACTAGATGATAAGTTTTAACATTTTTAGAACTTTCTATAAAGGAAAAATCTATCCTGAATTAAGTCTGGTGTAACTTTAGAGAGGAAGGGAAGGGAGATGAGTGGACAGGAAGAAGAGAAGGACAAAGAAAATCAATTCCTGTAAATATTGTCACTGGCAGTGGTAAAGGGAGTATTTGAAAGAGATTCCCAAATCAAAAAAGAACAAAAACAAAAAAACTTTACTTAAACACTTCTGTTTTCTTTATTTCCAGATGAAGGTAAGGAACAAATATTTATTGACTCTGGCTAAGTGCCAGGCCTTCTACACCCATGATCCCAGTCAATACTCCCAACAACCCTACAAGGGAGCCCTCGCTATCCATAATCTACACAAACACAATCTACACAGAACACAATCATGCTTTTCTTTCAGAGATTCAAACAGGCTTAGCCACTTGGCCCTGACTGCTAGCTCCTCTGACAGAATGAGTGTGCAGACAGCCGAGGCTCTTTGTAGCCTACCTCACCACGCTGACAGGCCCTCAGAAGGGGACTCCTGGGTCCCTCAGGGCACTGCCTTTTGTGACACAGCACCTCCAACAATCTCTATTAGACAGATAAACCGCAATACCCTGGCAGGGTCAGTGACTATCACTAAGGGAACTTATAGACTTCTATGGAGGGAGTTCAAGGGATGAATTATCTATTTACTATTATTATTATTAAGACAAAAATGGAATTGTATTGGAAAATGCTTTCCTGGGCTTCCAACTTCAATTACTGGACTTACCTTAGAGAAAATGGAAATTTAGGAAAGACTCAGACTGCACGTAGGCAGAAAAGCTCAGAAGAGCAGTAGTTACCTAAGATACTCCTGGCTTCAATGCATCCATCAACTTTCAGGTATATTTTGGGGTGTCAAGCATGATCATATAGACCAATTGACTCACTAACTGGAATTCCATGGGTTATGAAGTAAAGGAATGTGAAAAACAACCAAAGAGAACTCTAATGCTCCAGAGGACCAGCAACAGCAAATCCAATGATGGCAGCAGAAAAGGCCTTTGGCCTTCTATCCATGGTGGCAGCTGATGGCCTTGATCCTGGGGTGCCTTGCTGGGCACACAAACTCAAGAATGATTTGTAGAACAACTCTTAAGCATAAAGTATCCCAGAAAGCAGAGGGCAAACATGAGATGAGAAATAGGAGGAGGAAGAACCCTTCAGAAAAATGTCCTCCTTAATAGTCTCAGTAGTATTTAATTTCTATTTTTTTCCTCTTCTTTGAATTCACAAAGGCCAAATCTTCCAGTCAAATTAGAGTGCAGTAAAGCAGAAAGTCAGCATTCAACAGGTTTAATTACTGTGTAAATGAAAGAAATTATTATTCATTCATGACATTTATTTCAGATCCAATGCTAGCTGCTTTTATATAAAGTTGGGAGTAGGGGGAGTAAAACTTAGATGGGGAGAGAGGAACAAGAACTAGGATATATAATTACAGCTATATTTCCTTGCCAAGCACTACTGAGCCTAAACAAAAAGTGCTTGTTTGCTCTCTTGAGAAAAATCATGTGATCCATCAGTGGTGGCTCTAAAGAAAGCCTCCCCTCTCCTGACACATGGCCAGACTTGATAGGTATACCAATATTTAAAATGCCAATAACAGGAGGCTTATTAAGTCCACAAAGCCTGGTACAGCCTATTGTGGTTCAGAGTCCTGAACTCTGGGAACAATCCAACAATCAGGTCCTACAAAGTAATGGATGCCCCGCTGCCCCATGAAAGAAAAGGGCCAGTTGATGCTATCGGGATTATCGGACAATGCATCACTTCTAATAAATTTCAACAGTTTAAAAATCTCCCACAGGCAGAAAAGACACACACACACACACACACACACACACACACACACACACACACACACACACACACACACACCTTAACTAAATCACACACGGTTATTTATTTTTAATTCACATATGTCTACCTGGTGGAAGAAACTGCAAAAGAGGGTACCTGAGCAGCTAATTAGCTAATTCAAAACAGGAATTATCTGTCCACAAATCAACACATCACTAAATGGGAGATAATCTGCTACCTGAGTTGCTAAAACTCCATGATTTTATCAGAATATAGTCATTACAAATTATAATCCCACTGAAATGTTGCTCTAGGTTTTCCAAAGAGCACTTTGAACTAAGTAAAATGCCTAATCAAAACATATCCTGTTCTTACTCCAAAATATTCACACAAACACATGAGAACACAGAAACATATACACAGATATTTTTGGAACCATTTATTCTTAAATCTTCCCTAAACCTCTAACCACTAGCTTCTAATTACTACAAATACTACAGCAGTTAGGAATTAGCAAAAACAACCTCAGTTTGTTTTAAAACCTGAGACCACACAAGTTGTAGACAAGAAATTATTGGTGAGCAATTTGGGTAAATTTAAGGGCCAAGAGCAATACTGAGAAGTAATGATAATGAACCTGTGATTGTTAAAGTTAAAGGTTTACTTGCTCACTTAGATGACCAATATACTGAGCTGATTAGAAAAAACAATTTTTGTAGATACCTTAAATATTCACTGAGACTAATATCTTAACTCGTCCTCAGATATCAAAAAAAGCTCTGTATTTCACAATGTAACTTTGAGAAATAACTGCCTATATTTCATCCTCAGTTTCCAAGTTTTAATTTTAATTAATATTTTATTTTTTAAGAATAGTTCACTGATTTTTAGAGAGAGAGGAAGGAAGAGGAGGAGAGAGAGAAACATCCATGTGAGAGCACATCAGCTGCCCCCTGCACACCCCCTGCCGGGATTGAGCCCCAAACTCAGGCATGTGTCTTGACCTGGAATCAAAGTAGCAACCTCCTGGTGCATGGGATGATGCCCAACCAACTCCACACCAGCCAGGGCACTCAGTTTCCAAGTTTTTAAAGTAAAGGGTTGAGAATGGATGAGTTCCAAGGTCCTTCTCAGTTCTACGATAACATTTTCTTAAAGGTTTAATTTTTTTATAGCATATTTAGTTCTGCAATAAAACAAGGAAGGTACAAAGACTTCCCATATTATCCCAACTCCCACACATGCATTGCCTACCCCATTATCAGCATCAATCACCAGAATGGCACCATTTTTTTTTTTAACCAAAGATAAACTTATTTATTTATTGTTAATCCTCACCTGAGGGTATTTTTTCCACTGATTTTTAGAGAAAATGAAAGAGAGGGAGGGAGGAGGAGGAGAGAGAGAGAAACATCAATATGAGAGAGACACATGGATTGGTTGACCTCCTCCCATGCCCTGACCAGGGCCTATGATCAAACCTGCAACCCAGGTATGCGCCCTTGACCAGGAATCAAACCCGAGATTCTTTGGGCCAAGGGCCAATGCTCTAACCACTGACCCACACTGGTCAGGGCAGGATAAACCTATATTGAAACATCATAAACACCCAAAGTTCTGTGATAACTTAACATCCTAATGATTTAGATTATCATATCATATGGTGTTAATAATTTCCTTATTATATTTATATAGAGTCATGTAGTAAACAACACATACTTATTCTCCAAATGTATTAACAATGGTCTGGTTCCTTAAATATTTTAAGGAATTTCTCACCCAAGGGCTGGCTACCTCCTGGTGAGTCCATTTGGGATTTAGTGACAACCAGTTAACTCCTGTTTTCATCAGACTGGTTGTCTTATAGTGAGCTGCTCCTGTCAGGATTCTGACAGACATCTGGATAAGCTGGGGATCACAGTTCATTCATTCTAGGAAGGCCCACAGGAAAATCAAAATGTTTAATTCACACTGTGTGGCCCATATGTGCTCCATCTTACCTTTCTGAAATGCTTTCCTATACTCTATTGCCTCAGCTTGTCATTCTGAACCTAAAATCATTTTACTAATATCACAAATAAAATTAAACCCTGCTATGCAATGCATGCTGCAGTTCCTAGGTTCCCCTTCATTTTCATTAATTAATGACTTTGACATGAATTAAACAAGATTTCTCCTATCTTCACAATATCCCATATCCTTACTAAAAGGCAAGTCTCCTCTTCCCACCGTGCAGTATTTCCTCTAGCGAGTACAGATTAGTTCTCCTCTTTCAGGCTTAATCTATTAAATATGACCACCAGCATGATAAGCTAACACTCCATTGGACACATTATTTGCTAGGCACTACTTTACTTAAACACCTTTCACATATTATCTCTTTTAATCCTCAACAACCAACACTATGAAGTACATTATTATTAGCCCTATTTTACAGATGAGGAAATTGAGGCACAGGGAGGTCAGGTAGCATGCACAAATTCTGATTGTGGCTTTGTATTGATATTTTTGTTTTTAAATTACTTTTGTTCTATAGGGAAAATATTTATTCTTTTTTACCTAGTCTACTTGATATCCCGTTGCACACATCCAAAAGGTAGAAGCAACTATTAAGGATAATATCTAAAACCTTAAAATAGAAACAATCTATGGAATCATGTGCCTGGTTGCATTTACAACTTAAATTGACAAGCCAGTTACAAAAATTCCTTCCTCTCTCTTCTTCCCTGTCATCCCATACACCAAATTTTTATTAAATAACGATGATGTGTTAGACACTATGTTAGAAGCTGTCTGTTCTCTAATAGCTGCTCTGAGGAGTTCAGTTTTTCATTTTGGATCATAGTTTCAACAACTTTCTACCTAAACATGAATTCGACACATAATAAATGAATCTGATCCTCAGCATTTCTTCAAAAACACTTAAAGAGTGTTAGCATTTTTTCAAACAGATTTCCTGAGGTATAGCTGACACATGGTGATAATAGACACACACAATACTCTGCACATAAGGTGGCAGCATGTTGAACCATGAGGCTCACACACTCCCGGGAGAGTAACAGATTACTCTTCTGAAACGTTACATTTGAGTGCCCATACACAGTGTTGAGAATTAGCAGCAATTCACCAAATTCTAGCCCTGATCATCCTGAGTTGCAGATTACATGGTACAAATTCCTGGGTCCACAGGTCTGTGAATGAATTTGGCAGACCATACTATGCAACTTATTGCAAAGGATTTCTCAACCTACATACCAGCAAAATTGTTTTGCCCAACAGCATGATACACTCAAAGTTTGTCCTTACAGCTCGTCTCCCTTTTTTCATGTCCTTTTTCCATCTTTATTCTCTTCTACTTATTCATGTTCTACCCCCTCTTTTATCAAAAGTTCCTCCTAGGGAAAGGGCAGTTGAGATCAGTCACACTAAATTAGCAAACCACTGAGCTAAGTGAACTGAATGTATTACCACTCCCAGGAGTACTGGAAATTAAACAGGAAACCAATGTCTAATTTTTCAGTTTAGACCATTAGCTACTTTGATGGGGGGGGGGGGGGTGGTGTTCTAGCAGATTGATTATTTCCCTGAACTCTTGTTACATGAGCAGCTATAAATCTATTCCTAGGTCATTCAGTTCTGGTTCACTCATTCATTTAATAGATATTTAGTGGGTGACTATGACCTTTGAGCCACTGTTCTAGTTCTAGGTACAAGGAAAACAGCAGTGTACAAAACAGACAAAAATCCTGCCCTGGAGGAGTTTACAATTCATAGAGTGCATGCAATGACATATAATGCAACAAATGACATATAATTATGACAGCATTAAATGCTATCCATTCTTGTTGATATATGTACAATATATCTGACAATCTTGTTGTCTTGTTAAAGGAAGACATGATGCACTGCGGAGGTCAGAAAAATTAGCACTGAATTCCAGAGCCAGCATCAGCCAACCCTGCCATCTTGGCTGAGTCTCATACTCTCCTGAAAGATACAAAGTCTCCCTTATACAGAAGGAAGGCTGGGCTAGAAGAATTCTAAATGCATCTTTTTAGACTGTCTAATAGTCTCATGGAAGAATATGGGTCACAAAGAAGTCTGTGGTGGCAAGTATCATTCTTTATGTCATTAAGAGTCATCAGCCTTTCGAGAGGCCCTCACCACATCCTTGAAGCAGCAACAATGCAAAGGCAGCTCTAGTAAGAGCTGTGGTTGCATCATCAAAGTTACATTCAGGTCATCATTCATATTCATATGCTCCCTTTCCCTGCTCCTCAGAACTCTTTTTGGTTTAAAGAACAGTGACTAGTTTTACCATTTAAGATTGAAATAAGGTATCACCTGGTACAATATAAAAATGAACTAGAGCCCTGGCCAGTTTGGCTCAGAGGTTAGAGCATCAGCCCATGCACCAAAGAGTCACAGGTTTAATTTCCAGTCAAGGGCACATACCTCAGATGCGGGTTCAATCCCCAGTCCTGGACATGGATGTGAGGGAGGCAACCAATTGATGTGTTCCTCTCACATCGATGTTTCTCTTACCACCCCCTCGCCCTGCCCCAACCCCACTCTATCTAAAATAACCAATGGAAAATATCCTCTGGTGAAGATTTTTTTAAAAATGAACTAGATATTTTAAAACAAATCAAATACTCAAAATTCCATACTGAGATTAACAATGAAAAAATATTGGTAAACACACTTCTGCTCTCCCTGGGCACATACACAATGAGTTTAAGTCAAAACGCTTATAATGGAAGGCGATCCAGTAAATGCTTGGGATTACAGGCTCCTTCCTTCTACTTTATCTTCCTAATATCTTGATTTCTGATAAACTAAAGAATATTATTTGTCTGTATGGAACTATTTTATGAGTAGGTTCCATTAACAGAACCTAAACGTACCAACTATAAACAATTTCGTCATCAATTGCAGTATTTAAATAAATACGAAAACTGGACTTAGTTTACAAATAGCAAGTAGTCTTTCACAGAGTTAGTGGTGAAAAATCACTTTAAAGTATCACTGCATTTTTAGATTCTCTTTATTTTATTTGTCACCAATATTTTAGTGTGAAAAAATTTTACAGAGAGCTTGAAAGGGTAAAATAAATGCTCATATACCTTTTACTCACGTGCCTACCCTCCTTTTCCCTCCTTCCCCATCTCCTATTTTCTTCTCTATCCCCTCCATACATTCTCCCCCACCACAAAAACACATTTTGTCGAACCATGTGAAAATAGTTGCAACCTTTATGATACTTGATCCCTTCACTTCAACCCTTTCTTTACTTTAGCATGAGTCTAAAAACAAGGACATTTTTCTTCAAAACTGCAATATCATTAACACATTCAAGAGTTAAATATTTTTCAACATTATCATCTAATAAAATTCATTTTTTAATTTTCTCTAGTTGTCCCCAAATGACCTGTATAGCATTTCCCTCAACCGAGGAGTCAATCAAAGCTCATAATCTGCTTTTTGATTGTCATATCTCTTTGGCCTCCTTTAATCCAGAACAGCCTTCCCTATCACCTTTTCATTTAATCTAGTTTAACACGGTTAGGGATCCAATGCTCCATGATTGTCATGTGAACTGAATTACAGTATCAAATCACTTTTATAAACAGCTACACAATGTTTTAATCCGTCGAAGAGAACTTTATGGCGTGATGAAGAATGGCTTTAAATTTTTAAAGACTTAAAATTTTCAGTATTTCCCTGTTAATACTGTCTTTGAAAACCCACAGGCATGCAGTCCAAATGCAGGTTACCTCCAGACATTATGGACCCAGCCCTGAACTTCAAACTACTGCTTTTGCAACTTCAAAATATAACTCATTAAATCTAAAAGAATGTTTATAAAATATTGGGAAGGATTAGCACAGTATTTATATTAAGGACAACCCCAAAATTAACCAAATAACTGCTTATAAATTTGTTTACCACTATGAAATCAGAATCTCAGACATGGCAGTGCACAGAAAAATTGGACTAAAAACTGAAAGTAATACAATTTGATCTGGTAATAGCTAGGTGCTCACAGTAAATCTGGATAACTGTTCAGAATACATAGAAAATAATGGTGTTAATATGTAGGATTTCTATTATGCCCTTCAACTGTCACAAAATTTAGCTCTTCAAGAATGGAGTACTGTCCTAGTCAAGGAGGGAGACCTGGAGACCTTTAATAATACTGCAAAGTTTGCACTGAGTTTGTACTGGCCGTTGACCAAAACCAATAAAGTTCTGACCTGGAAATTAGCTTTGCTGCCAAGAACAGACATAGTGTTAGGAAGGAGAGGGGTATTATGATCAGCACCTACCACAGAACTGAAATTTGTTTTGTTCATACATTTATGTAACATTTATTTAGCATACTAACTGTGTACCAGGCACTGTACCAGGTGCTGAGGATGTAACAGCAAATAACATCCTAAAGGTTCTGCTACAACTGAACTTACTTTCAATGAAAAATGACAGACAAAAAATACTAAATACAAAAGTAAATACATTTACAAAAAAGATAATGTCAGATAGTGATAAGTGTTAGTAAGGAAATAAAAAGGAAAGAATGGCAGTCATAAAAGTAAAGGGAAAACATACATGGATAATCAGAGAAGATGACACTGAAGGGGTAATGTCTGAACTAAGACCTAAGAGGCAGGATGGGACCCTGCACATGAGAATATGTGGCAGAGAAACTGAGGCAGAGTGAACAGGTCAAAAGACTACAGGAAGGCCAATGAGAGAGACTCCTGGAGGCCTAGAGGGACAGTCGGAATAGAAGTAGACAAGGGTCACATAGAACTTCACAGGCTATGATCAAGGGTTTGGATTTTATTCTCAGTGAAATGAGAAGTCCTGGAGAATTCTGAGCATGAGAACACTAAAGGACAATCTGTGTTTTTTAAAAGATCACATTGGCTGATACCTACAGACTGAAAAGACGATCACCACAATGAAAACCAGTGAATCCTGTGTCTCCACTCCATTGTTTATGGCTTCAATTCTATTTCCAGGGGTAACAAGAAGCAAAGCAATCACAGCACTGTGAAGGCTAGGTTAGCAGAGCCACAGAACTACTAGATCTGGTCCCCAGACTCGGTTTAAGGACAGAGACAAGGCTGAACTATAAGGGAAATGCAGCACACTCCCTTCATACACTCCAAATGTATTGGGGAAGTGACATCAGCAAGATGGAGAAGTAGGAAATAGTAGATTGCATCTCCCCACAGGGGGGGAAAAAAGAATTACAAAGCTATCTAACGAAAACAGGCCTTGGAGGGCTCAGGAGTCCAATTAAGAACTCACAGCAACACAATACAGCAAAAAAAAAAGCACCAAAAAAATAATAATAATAATGATAGCAAAGAAAGGATCACTGAGGAGATGAACTTGGCTGAGATGTCAAGAGACAGCAAAGAACAAAGAAGTGGGGGCTATTAGTATCAGCCACACAACAGGTCCATTATGGTCCCCAGTGGCCTGCTCTGCAAAAGACACTGGAAGCATTTGCTTCTGAAGCGCTCAATAGCCCCATGACAGCCTTGGGCCGCTAGAGAGAGGGGCACCACTATGCACCACCCCAGAAGGAGCTGCCATTGTACCAACCCAGAACCAGGGCCACCCTCAGTAACACCACACATTCCCCCAATTGCATCTACTCCACACACAACCATACTTCAGACACCAGCTCCTTGGCTGCTCCACCTGCACCTGCATCTCAGGCAGTGCTATGGGCTAGTCAGCCCCAGACCCCAAAACTGCTGTTGCTCAAAAAGTATCCATGCTCCTGCCCCTGGCTCTGTGCCTGCTCCACGGGTACCTGCACATCAGCCACCAGTGCCACCTCTGCCACAAAAGCACAACGAGAATCCACTTAACCACAACATCCCCATGGAAGCAATCCGCATATAAAGTGTACCCACATGGTCCAACTACATGTTCAAGGGTCAACTAGACACAAACACACGTACCCACGGGTGACACCACAGTCACCCGTGTGCATAAAATGAAATATTCAACCATAAAAAAGAAGGAAATCTTGATATTTGTAACAACGTGGATGAACCTGGAGGGCATTGTGCTATGTGAAATAAGCCAAAAAGAGAAAGGCAAATACTGCATGGTATCACTTATATGTAGAATTATTTTAAAAAGTCATACTCATAGAAGCAGAGAGTAATAACATGGTTGCTGCCAAGGGCTGGGGGATGGTCAAAGAGTAAAAACTTTCATTTATAATATGGACAAGTTCTGAGGATCTAATGCACAGTGTGGTGACTATTGTTATTAATACTATTGCATATTTAAAATTTGCTAAGAGAGTAGATATTAAGTTTTCTCATCACATACATATATACACACAAGGTAACTATGTGAGGTGATATATGTGCTAATTAACTTGACTGTGGTAATTATTTTGCAATGTATACATAAATCATTGTGTTGTATGCTTTAAATATAACAATTTCATTTGTCAAAATTATACTTCAAAAAATCTAAAAAAATGTACTTGGAGACCTTCTCAATGGTTTCAGATATATGAATGAAAGCTAGCTTTACTTTTGTCACCAGTTTTTCCTCTTAATAAAATGCCAACAAAACTTTTTCCAAAACGTTGTATCCTGACTAGCCATTATTCTTAATTACCTCCAGAGTTTGGTGTAGTAAAGATCTCACAACGATGGCAGGTCACTGAGGTTACGCAGTGCCTCCCATCCACAACTCCCAGACTACTCATCTGCCAAGGCCCACAACTAGAAAGAGTGTTAGAGCAGTAGAGTGGCTGTCTTTTCAGAAAGTGTCATTTGGTACAATGAAGAATGGCTACCAACTCTGGCAATTTCAGACAGATTGGCCCAGGAAAGAGAGAGGATTTCTACAGAATAGTCACCTGAGAGGCACCATACACCACAGCACGAGGAAAGTGCTCGTCCATCGTTTACAAAGATAAACACAGATAAACTTTTCTTGAAAATAATGCAATATAATCAAGAAGGCATTAAAAAAAAAAAATGCATGCTCATCGGTTCTAATAACTCCACAATTCGGAAATCTTTTCCTGGAGATAAATATTTGTTAAAGACTCAATCAAAATTTTCATAAACATTTTAGAACTCAGATTTGTGAACATGAAGCTTCCTCATTTTGACTCACACCTCTCTGAAAACAAAATATAGTAAAACAACACAATTCAAATCAATATTAGGTCAAAATCCTTACATTTTTGACCATGTAATTGTTCCTACACGTTCCCACATGATAAAAAGAGTAACAGTTTAAATCAGAGTCGATAGATAAACTCCACAGAATAAAAATTGTGCAGTTTGATGCATCACAGTATTTTACAGTTAAATATATCTGTTCTTTGTTAAATTCCTAGAACCCTAGAGGAAGGAAGAATATCACTGAATATACATTGGGTATAAACAGTAAATTGTGATGCATATTATCTCTTCAAAAATTCCTTCACAGAAGTGAATAGGTCACCTATGTTTAATTTTATAATTTCAAAAAATACATAGATCAGTTTCATTTTCATAACACACTGATTTTGCCCAACATTAACAAAACTAATCAACTATACTAATGGAAATGCTTTTATCTTCCCCAGTAGAACAAGCAATTTGATAAGAAACTAAAAAGCCTACATTAAGACTCATCAGTTATTAGACCTACAAAGAGCAGGAGTTATTTTTTAAGTCACATTCACACCCACACAATCTCTGCACACATACAGTGTGAGACACACTCCTTCAGATGCCAGAAGGCTACAGCAAGCTGTGTTATTGCTGCAATGGAGTCACTGCCAGGAACTTAAATGATGAGAAAACACAACTTAAGAGAAGGAAAAGATACATCCACTACATTGTTTTCCATGGCTTTCATGACACACAAAAATTGACTATGCCCAGCTGGTGTGGCTCAGAGGCTGAGCATCAACCTATGCACCAGGAGGTCCCTGGTTCCATGCCCGGCTTGTGGACTTGATCCCCAGTAGGGGGTGTGCAGGAGGCAGCCAATGGATGTTTCCCTCATCATTGATGTTTCTATCGTTCTCTCTCCCTCTCTCTTCCTCTCTCTGAAATCAATAAAAACATATTTTTTAATTGACTATGTAAGTACTCAACCACAGGAGAATAATTTAGTAAATTATAATGAAAACCCAAAGGAACTGTGACAAGTACTACATTAGAAAGAATGATGTATGTGCAAAAGGAAAATATTATTAGAGTATATAGAATTAGTTATAAAGTGTAAATAAATAAGAACACTGGAAACAAACATGCAAAAATTAAAACTGTGCCAATGTTAGCATTATAATAGCTTTTCCCTAATAAAAGAAAAAAAATTAGTGCTGAATGAAAGAGAAAGGTCAAGTCTGGTTGCACTTGGTTTCTAATAGAGTACAATGTACTTCATGTCTACATCTACACTTCTGGCTACTAATGCTAAGTGTGATTCTGGGCTTCCTGCCCTCCTCTGAAGATTGAAGGGGTTAGACTAAATAGTTTTAAAGTTCTAAAACTCAAAAAGTCTTTCCTTGCTGCTAAAAATCTAGCTGAACATTAAAGTCTTCCCCTGTTTCTTGCTGAATGACAGTCATAGTAATGAAGCTCTCAAACACTTTACCAAAAAGAATATGAGTAAAGTTGCCAAATTACACTTCTTAAGGCTTTCTTCTCTGTCAAGAACATAGCACAACAGAGCCCTACACATGTTAAGTAAATGGCCAGGCCACTGGGTTATCACATGCCAAAAAACCATTCTTTGTCTCTGACAACTTGTTTGGTTTGCTGAGTGGTAAGGTGGCTGGACAGAAACAAACTCATTCATGTAATTTTTGTTCACTTACCTGTGGGCAATGAGTCCCGCTGGTAAGCAATGCCTCGCTTTTGACTTTTATTTTTCTCTCAGACTCACACACATATAACATGTACACTCCAGAGGCCCAAAGAAAATACTCCATGTTCTTAAGGATAGCCTGGAGCAGGAGGGGAAGAAGAAAGAAAAAGAACAAGGGGAAAAAAAAGTACACAAAGCCTTCCTTGTTCTTGTAATCTTTCTTAGACAAATTCTGCATTAGAGAAAGCCACAGCTGAGGGTTTTACAGTGGTGTTAAACACTACTTAAGTCCCCTGAGAGGGAAGGAATGCATTCCCTTTAGTATTCGCTGTGCTAAGCTACTCAGCTTTCCTGAAAGATAACTAACAGAGCAGTCAGAAAGAAAAAGCAGACCATGGTACTTGCACTTAGCTGCTTACACACACGTTTCTTTCCTTCCTAGGAGAGAAAGCAAACAGAAATGATCATGGGATCAGCTCTCAGGGCCTGGTATTCTGTTCTGCACAAAGTAGAGATCTAACATCCACTAACTAATTCAGTAAATTTAATTCAGACAGTGTACCTCTAAAACTGTGTTCTGTGTTGTAGACACTACATTAGAGGAAGACTAGATTCCTTGTCCTCAAGGAACACATAATCTGAAAAAAAAGACTAAATAGATATAAACCAGATTAATGAGAGAAAAAAAAAAGACAAAAACTTGTGATTAGCTACCTAAATGAAAGTACAAATGCAATTACCATAAACATCTAGATGTGCACATATCAAGTGGTAAGAACAGGAGATCACATAGTTTGATGGGTCTGACTAATCTCACAGTCTATTAAGGACCTACTAACGCTCTAATGTCGGTCTACTAGTATGTCTTATTAGGAGAAAATACCATTTATTAATTCCTGAAATTCAGTCTTCAGTTTTTCCACAATTTATTCACAAATCTAATGCAAAGCATATTTCAAGACATGTGATACTCAAAGACCAGACTGGATTCAAGACTTTTAAGCGTTGATGGTATGTAATCAAGGCCCATAATGAGTATCATTTAGATAATTATGATGCAATATAAAATCCACAGGAAAGAAACAGTTCTCACTCCTAATATATATAACAGGGATTATATTGGTTATAGCTACGTGTAGTAAGTACTACCATCAGATATTAATTAACTCAAAGTCCTGAATAAGAAATTAAATATGAAATAAAAAAGAAAACCCATAGGTTATATATTCACTTATGGAATAAAAGTGAAATATATCCCACCTTCCAGTAGGTGAATATTAATTGACCTAAAAAAAAAAAAATCAGGCCAACCATGTATCTTTTCCAATAAATTATCTTTTAACTGACTTCCTCTCAACTGACCAGCTAGATCAACTGATGGTCCTCATTTCCTTTGTAAAACATACTGAACTATTCAGTCAATGAATGTTCCTCTATAAGACACAAGAGAATCATACACTCACTAATAGTAAACTGTTGGCTACTGAACTTGTTTATTTAATTAACTATTATATAAACCAGTGATGACTGCAAAATGAAAATAAGATAATGCTTCCATAAAAATTAAGCTGAGCACTGTAAAGGGGCTTCTTAAAATAAAAATAAAAATAGAAAACTGTTGTTGAATTAATATGAGGCTGGGAAAGGGAACCTAAAAGGATTCTGTACTCAAATCACTCTCATATGTCTAGACTTTAGTTTTAGTAAAAACTTATAGACAACTGTGGTCACTACATTATGGATATGGCTTATTCAAGAAAGAACAGTTGGAACACAAATCAGTGGAACCAACCCTCACTGCACATTTTAAACTCCTGGGGATCTTCTTTAAAAACACAATGTGCCCTGGCCAGTTTTGCTCAATGGTTAGAGTGTCCACCCGTGGACAGAAGGGTCTCAAGTTCGATTCTGGTCAAGGGCACGTACCTTGGTTGCAGTTTGGTCCCTGGCCCTGGTTGGGGCCGTGTGGAAGGCACCCAGTCAATGTGTGTCTCTCACATCGATATTTCTCCCTCTCCCTCTCTCCCTCCCTCCCACTCTTTCTGAAGATAAATGGGAAAATATCCTCAGGTGAGGATTTAAAAAAAACCACAATGCCGCCCTGGCCAGGTAGCTCAGATGGTTACAGCATTGTCCTGATACGCCAAGGTTGTGGGTTTGAACCCTGGTCAGGGCACATACAAGAATCAACCAATGAATGCATCAATAAGCAGAACGACAAATCAGTTTTTCTCTCTCAAATCAAAAAATAAAAATTAGAAGGAAAAAAACTCCCACAATGCCAAGTCTGCACTTCAGATCAGTTTACGCAGAATCTCTAGGGTTGACACCTGAACATCACTATTTTTTTAAAGCCCCAAGTGGTTCAAGTGTGGTCAAGGAAAACCACTTCTCTACATCAAAAGATCGAAGAGAGGATGTATATCACTTATTTTACAATAAAGTAATGTATTTAAGTATACACTTTTCTCCGCTTAATGATTTTCAAGCTTTAGTGATTGCTTCTAATTTGTAGATGCACTATGGAACTGAAGATGTCAGATAGGAAATATTCCACCAAACAACAACAAAAACATGTGTAACCTGATCTACTTTGGCCCAACAAGTCAAATGAGTGGAATGTGAATGTCCTTCTTCTAACAAATATCTGCAGGTAAGATCTATCAGTTAAAGCAAAATGAACTTGAAACATCACTTCTGCAATTTCAATGAAGTTCCTGCATCCTCCCTCTGTAAAACTGAACTATCTATCCTGCTCTTTCTATAACATTGTGAGATCCTCCAAACTACTCTAAGTGGACACAGTCATATACTAGGAAGGCAGAGGGGACAGTGAGTTTAAAAAGTTTAGGGAGGAGGGGTTGGTGGTAAGGGGATAGAAGCTTACTTTCAATGTGTGCACAGCAAAAACCTCCAATTTAGCAAACCAAACTCATTAATTCACTTTCTCGTTTATTCATGCAAAAAACTATACAATAGATAACTATTCTATAATTAAATATACTCCAAGTGCTCTAAAACAATGGAAAAATGGCAAAAATATCATCTGAAAAATAAAGCCAATATATGAGTCCATATTCCTCTTTAATCGCTCTTCTGCTACAACTTTATAGCAGACGGCCCTTTAATAAGGAGCATTATTATAGCCTGCTGAAAAGGATATGTACTGCACTTGGCCACGCTCATGGGTAACAATGCTTAATGAAACTCACATTTGAGGTACTGTGTACTCTTCAATAGCAAGTGGCTCAACTCCTGGCTATAGTCCTCCTCATATTCTCATAAAGTATTCTCGGAATCACACCTGTAATTTATATTAGCTGTATCTTTTATTTCTGAACTACAGTGGTAGTATCAGTCTTTTCTTTTTAAGGATCTATATCTTGATGGAATAGCAATAAAGGGGAAATAAGATGCAAATGTGTGTATTATTGATAATACAATTTAAAACAAGGTAAACTTTTAATGGGGCTGCTACTAGCAGAGATTAGCTAAGTATTATGACATTTCAAGCACAAATAGGAGAAACATAGCCCTGGCCGGTTTGGCTCAGCGACTGAAGCGTCAGCTTGCGAACCAGAGAGTCCCGGGTTCGGTTCCCGCTAGGGGCATGTACCAAAAAAAAAAAAAAACATAAAAAAGATAATGGAAGGTAATTATCACTATCTATTGCATACATACTATCAGGCCCTATGCAATGCAAACATTTAAAAACATTATGTCACTTAATCACTTTTTAAAGAGCATGTCAGGGGATTTCTGCTTCCAGGAAGATGGAATAGACATACTTTTCCCTATTACTCATATGAAGTACAAATAAAAGCCCTGGTCATTATAGATAAAACAAATATAAATGGACTCTGAAAGGGGGAGAAAAGAAAGCAGAGCAGTTAGCAGCAACCTGAGGACCCAAAAAATGAAACAATGGTGAGTTCTCTAGGTTTTTGTTTTCATAATTTTTTTTTGCCTCACATATCCCACACTATGAATCGAAGAAGCCAGAAACTCAGAAATGCCAAAAGCACATACCCAAAAAGCCCCAAGAAAAGTTGGCTTTCTTTAGATAAAGGATCAGGAAAGAGTCAAACTAGCAAGACAACTTACAGACAAACCCCAGAGAAAAAAATGGACACACTTACTCCCCCATCAGCAAGGTGAGTGGGGAGCCTAGACTCCCACCTGCACCAGGCTCTACCAAGGCATTCCATGCATTCCACTTCCACATCCAGCTGGTGTTAGAGAAGCTGAGTAGAGATTATGGAACTTTACCTCTACTGGGCAAAAAGGACACCCCCCCAATGTGTCAGTAGAGACCATGTGGGAAGCCTCCTTCTACCCTCACAGGGCAGTAACAGGTGCCTCCTACCTCTCCCCTTTGGGGTGATATAAGAAAATGTGCTGTGGAGTCACTGCTCAGTGGTAGTAAGGCCACCCACTAACCCGTGGTGTCAGTGGAGGCAAAGACAGAAGCAGTACTGAGACATTATTACCCTTCGCAGCCAGTATGGTATCAACTGAGGCCTGGAGGGGGGTCAGAACAATGACTCAACACTAATAAGGAGGCCCTCTCCTTCAGGTGACAACTGAGGCTGAGTTCGAAATCAGGACTTCTACCTCAACATGGCCATCACCTTCTTTGGCCAGAAAGCTGTCAGAAGAATCCGGCTAACACAGAAGGTTTAGATGAAATCCAGAGTCTCAAAACCTAACACCTATAACATCTTGGTTTCAATCAAGTATCACTCTTCATACTAAAAACCAGCAAATTCTCAACTTGAATGAAAAAAGACAATCAATAGGCACCAATATTATGTCTCACAGACATCTTAGAATTATCTGACAAAGATTTTAAAGCACCCACCATAAAAATACTTCAGCAAGCAATTACAAACATGCTTGAAACCAAAGACAAAATGGGAACCCACAGCAAAGAAATAAGTCTTGGCAAAGTAACAGAAGGTATAAAGAAGAAATAAGAGAAAACTTGAGAATATAATAAAAATAAAAAACTCAGAAAACTATAAAAAATGCTGCAAGAAATTAAAGAGGATACTAATAAATGGAAAGACATTCCATGCCCTGGCCGGTTTGGCTCAGCGGTTAGAGCGTCGGCCTGTGGTCCAGAGATATCTCATCTTCATGGAATGGATGACTTAATATTGTCATCCATAGGTAGTAAGATTTCCATACTACCTAAAGATATCTACAGATTCAATTCAGTCCTTATCAGAATCCCAAAGGCATTTTTTGCAGAACTACAAAATTTTATTCTAAAATTTATAGAATCTCAAGGGACTCCAAGTAGCCAAACCAAATTTTGATAAAAATAGAACAAAGTTGGAGGACTGATATTTTCTGATTTCAAAACATTAATTACAAAGCTACAATAATCAACAGTGTGGTACTGGCATAAAGACAGACAAAAAGACCAATGGAATAGAATAATGAGCCCAGAAATAAACCATTGTATATTTGGTAAAATAAACAAATACTGATTAACTGTACATGCATAAAATTTTAAAAATCTTTGACCTAAGTTTCATATCTTATATAAAACTTACCTCTAACTGTATCATAGACTTAAATGTAAAATATAAACTTTTGTAACAACAACAAAAAAAAGATGAAATCCTCAGGATCAAGAAATAAGCAAGAGTAGGGAACAGACTGACAAACCGCAGAGGGAAGAGGAGATCATGAAGCGATAAATCAAAGAACTTACATGCATATAGACATAACCAATGGACACAGACAACAAATCGGTGAAGGCAGCAGGGGAGGGGGATATCAATGGGGGGGAAAAAGGAGGGACATCTGCAATACTTTCAACAATAAAGATATATCAAAAGAAAAAAAAAAAGAAATAAGCAGGATTTCTTAGATTTAACAATAAAAGCAAGGCATATAAAAATCCATAAATTGACTTTTTAAAATATTTGCTCTGAGAAAGAAGATAATGAAAAAACAAGCTACAAAATGAAAGATGATATTTGCAAACGACATATCCAAATAATAAATTAGTATCTAGAATATACTGAGAACTTTTATAAAATCAATGTAAAAGGCTTGTGTTTTAATCCAATTAGAAGCTGGGCAAAGACATTTCATGAGCAAGAGTTCTTTAACAAAAGAAGATGGCAAACAAGCATATGAAAAGATGTTTAACATCATTAGCTATCAGGGAAAAGCAAATTAAAACCACAATGACGTATCACTACATACCAACAAAATGGCTAAAATAAAAATTAAAACAAACAAACAAATATAAAAAAACAGTAACACCACCAAATGCTGGTAAAGATGCAGAGAAATGAGATAACTCATTCACTGCACTGACGAGAATGTAGGATGATAGAGCCACTGTGGAAGACAGTTTTGTGGCTTCTTAAAAATTAAATATGCTACCTAGAAACTGCACTCCTGGGCACTTATCCCAGAGAAAAGAAAACTTGTGTCTACACCCAAACCTGTACACAGGTGTTCATAGCACTTTTATTTGTAACAGAAAAAAACTGGAAACACATTTCTTTCAGAGTGCGTGTGTGTGCGTGTGTGTGTGTGTGTGTGTGTGTGTGTGGTGGGGGGGGGTGATTAAACAAACCATGGTGCCTCTATACCATGGAATATTACTCAGAAACAAAAAGAACACCACACAACTTAGAGTAACTCTGGAGAATCATTCTGTGTGAAAAAAGACAATCCCTAAAAGTTCCACAGTGGATGATTCCATTTATATAACATTCTTGACATAACAAAATTTAAAAACTGGAGAAAAAAATTATTGGTGGCAGGAGTTAATGAGTAGGTGTGGGTGTAGGGATATAAGGAAAGTGATATGGCTATTATTAAAGGCCAACAAGAGATATATCCTTTCGGTGATAAAATTGTTGTGTATATTGTTTGTATTGTCAATATCCTGGTGGTAACTTTGTACTATAATTTTACAAGATGTTACCATCAGGAGAACTAAGTAAAAGACACATCATATCCCTCTGTATTATTTCTTACAGCTGCATATTAATCTACTACTATCTCAAAACTTAATTTTTAAAAAGAGTATGAGTTGATAAATATCCCAATTAAATAGATGAGGAAACAATTTTATCAAGTTTCTATTTATTGTCAAAGTCATACACTACCAGTAAATGACAGAATCAGAATTCAAACTTATGTCCGCCAGACTCCCCAAAAAAGATTTACTGAAGAGCATTTAGAGAATAATTGAGCATCTGTTATGTGCTGATATTAGGGATACAAAAAACAGACAACATAGTTCTGTATCTCTAGTATCTTAAGATGCTAGAGAGAACACATACTGGTGAATAAATAATTATAATGAAATGCATTATGTATATCCAAGGCCAAGTGCTAACACCGCTGAGGGATATCAACTGCGGACTCTTAGATGGAAGAGGACAGCCACTAAAAAGCAGGGGACTAAAAAAACTCAGATTGACTTTCTGACAAGATCACTCTAGATGTGTTTTGGAGCACTGGAGGGTGTCATGAACAGCACCATGGAGATAAATTAGAAGGCTCCTGGAATAAGGAGGAAAGTGGTAAGAGCAGAACTAAAGCGAGTCCTTTGGAAATACACATGACCCTCAAAATGGTAGAAAATTCAAGAGGACGGACATGTTTGGTTAAGGAAGAAGAAATTAACTGCATTTCAGAATGTTGCATTTGAGGTATCAGTTAAATTTCAGGACAGATATCTAACCAATTAATATTACATATATGCCTTTGCAACTCAATGAAGAGATTAGAGTAGTGATAGAGATTTTGGAATAATCAGTTATAGGACATACTAAAACACATGAAAATAGGAAATTGCTCAGAGAGAATATGTAGAATGAGAACAGGGAAAGAGGAGAGGATGAACTTAACTCAAGTAAGCAGAAATTTAGAAGAAATGGTGGGTGGGTATCAACCTAATTAAAAAAAAAACAATTTAAATGGCAACACAGAGGAGTGTGAATATGTGTATGGTGGTGGTAAGAAGAGATGTTTGTGTTTAATTTTGGAAAGGGATCAGAATCCTGATGATCACAAAGAAATAATACTCTCCTGTGCCAATGTTTCTGGCAATGCATTACTTGATTTAATTTACCCTGCTCACCATTTAAAGTTGATTAAATAATTTTCTTAAATGTCAAACTAGGAAATGGTTGGCTATTGAAGATACCATGTAATGTATTTTCTTATAGCTGTGGACAAACTTCGCAGAAGAAATATTTTTCCAATAATTACAAGATTATATCAAATAATTTGGTCACTGTTTGAAAACAGAGGGGGTTCTTTTTTGCCTTTTTTAAGATACTGGAGGAAATTCCAAATTAACAACTCTTTCAAAGAATGGATTTTTGGAAAAATATAGAAAAGAATGATTTAAATGAGTTTTTAAAGCTCTGTCCCAGGGTATACACTAAAGCTTTTTATTTTATTTGTTTGTTTGTTTGTTTGTTTATTTTAATCCCCACCAGAGGACACTTTTTTTTTTGCATTTATCTTCAGATAGAGCGGGAGGGAGAGGAGGAGGAAGGGAGAGAGAGAAACATCGATGCGAGAGAGACACATCAAGTGGCTGCCACCCACACGACCCTAACCGGGGCCAGGGACAAACTGCAACCGAGGTACGTGCCCTTAGCGGGAACCAAACCCGGGACTCTCTGGTCTGCGGGCCGAAGCTCTAACCGCTGAACTAAACTGGTCAGGGCCACTAAAGCTTTTTATATCTCCAGATGAAACTAAACTCATTTTGATGAATTTTGAAGAAAAGAATCTCCAGTGTAAGTTTCAAAAATAAATCATGAAGAAACAAAAGATTAAAAGTTTTGCTTAAAATGATGGAGATCTACAATGAAACAAAAAGCTGGTTCTTTGAAAAGATAACCAAGATCGATGGACTTTTAGCCAGACTCACCAAGAAACAAAAAGAGAGAAATAAACAAATAAACAAAATCAGAAATGAAAGAGGAGAAGTAACAACTGACACCACAGAAATACAAAGGATCATTGAAACATACTATGAACAATTATACGCCAACGAATTGGACAATCTAGGAGAAATGGACAAATTTCTAGAAACACACAGCCTCCCAAAACTGAACCAGGAAGAGATAGAAAACTTGAACAGACTAATAACAACAAAGGAAATTGAAGATGTAATTAAGAAACTCCCAGCAAACAAAAGCCCAGGCCCAGATGGCTTCACAGGGGAGTTTTACTGAACATTCAAAGAAGATCTAATACTCATTCTCCTCAAACTATTCCAAAAAATCCAAGAAGACAGAACACTTCCAAACTCATGAGGCCAGCATAATCCTAATTCCAAAACAGGATAAAGACACCACAAACAAAGAAAACTATAGGCCAATATCCCTGATGAACACAGATGCCAAAATCCTTACCAAAATATTAGCAAATCAGATCCAGCAATACATTAAAAAAATTATTCATCATGACCAAGTGGGTTTCATCCCAGGCATGCAAGGATGGTACAATATTCACAAATCAATAAATGTGATACACCACATAAACAAAATGAAAGATAAAAACCATATGATCACATCAATAGATGTTGAAAAAGCATTCGACAAAATCCAGCACCCATTTCTGATAAAAACGCTCAGCAATATGGGAATAGAGGGATCATATCTCAACATAATAAAGGCCATATATGAAAAACCTACAGCCAACATCATACTCAATGGGCAAAAACTAAAAGCATTCCCCTTAAGAACAGGAACAAGACAGGGATGCCCACTTTCGCCACTCTTATTTAACATGGTACTGGAAGTCTTAGCCACAGCAATTAGACATGAAGAAAAAATAAAGGGGATCCAAATTGGAAAGGAGGAAGTAAAACAGTCATTATTTGCAGATGACATGATATTGTACATAGAAAACCCTAAAGACTCCATCAAAAATCTACTAGACTTAATAAATGAATTTGGCAAAGTAGCAGGATACAAAATTAACATCAAGAAATCGACGGCATTCTTATACACCAATGATGAACTCACAGAAAGAGAAACTAAAAAAAAAAAATCCCATTTACAATCACGGCGAAAAATTTAAGATACCTAGGAATAAACTTCACCAAAGAAGTAAAGGATCTCTTCACAGAAAACTACAGGTCATTGAAAAAAGAAATAGAGGAAGATATAAAAAAGTAGAAGCATATAGCTTGTTCATGGATTGGAAGAATTAACATCATTAAAATGTCCATACTACCCAAAGCAATCTACAGATTCAATGCAATCCCCATCAAAATACCAAAGACGTATTTCACAGAACTAGAATAAACTCTCCAAAAGTTTATATGGAACCAAAAAAGACCCCGAATAGCCACAGCAATCTTGAAAAAGAACAACAAAGTAGGAGGGATCACATTACCAGATATCAGGTTATACTACAAAGCCACTGTAATCAAAACAGCCTGGTACTGGCACAAGAACAGGCAGAGAGATCAATGGAACAGAATAGAGAACCCAGAAATTGATCCAAGACAATATGCTCAATTAATATTTGACAAAGGTGGCAAGAGCATACAGTGGAGTCAAGACAGTCTTTTCAATAAATGGTGTTGGGAAAATTGGACAGCTACTTGCAAAAAAATGAAGCTAGACCACCAACTTACACCATACACGAGAATAAACTCAAAATCGAAAAAAGACTTAAATGTAAGTCATGAATCTATAAGAATTCTAGAAGAAAATGAGGGCAACAAAATTTCAAACATCATACGCATCAGAATTTTCACTGATACAACACCTAAAGCAAGAGAAACAAAGGAAAAAATGAACACATGGGACTACATCAAACTCAAAAGCTTCTGCACAGCAAAAGTAACAACCATCAAAACGGAAAGGGATCCCACTATATGGGAGACCATAATCGCCAATGATGCATCAGATAAGGGGTTAATTTCCAAAATATATAGAGT
The DNA here is from genome assembly GCA_030848825.1 of Tadarida brasiliensis. NCBI lineage: Eukaryota > Metazoa > Chordata > Mammalia > Chiroptera > Molossidae > Tadarida > Tadarida brasiliensis. The sequence goes on from CM061258.1 coordinate 100,361,744, forward strand.
GCTCATACAACTCAACAAAAGGAAGACAAAGAACCCAATTAAAAAATGGGCAGAGGACCTAAATAGACACCTCTCCAAACAGGATATACAAATGGCCAAGAGACATATGAAAAAATGCTCAACATCACTAATCATCAGAGAGATGCAAATTAAAACAACTATGAGGTATCACCTCACACCTGTCAGAATGGCCACCATCAACAAATCATCAAACAACAAGTGCTGGTGAGGGTGTGGAGAAAAGGGGACTCTAGTACAGTGCTGGTGGGAATGCAGACTGGTGCAGCCACTGTGGAAAACACTATGGTGTTACCTCAAAAAGTTAAAAATTGAACTGCCATTTGACCCAGTGATCCCACTTCTAGGAATATACCCTAAGAAACCTGAAACACCAATCAGAAAGAATATATGTACCCCTATGTTCATAGCAGCACTATTTACAATAGCTAAGATCTGGAAACAGCCCAAGTGTCCATCAGTAGATGAATGGATAAAAAAGTTGTGGTACATGTACACAATGGAATACTACGCAGCTGAAAGAAAGAAAGATCTCTTATCCTTTGAGACGGCATGGAAGGACCTAGAGAGTATTATGCTAAGCTAAACAAGCCAAGCAAAGAAAGACAAATATCACATGATCTCACTTATTTGTGGAATATAATGAACTAAACTGATGAACAAAATTGACCCGGAGACATAGAGGTGGGGTATAGACTGACAAGCCTCAGAGGAGGGGGGTTTCGGGGGGAAAGAGATAAACCACAGAACATATATGCATGGATGCATAACCAATGGACATAGACAACAAAGCTGGGGATGGGGTGGGGGGGATGGGGAGGAGGGTGTCAATGGGGGAAAAGGAGAAACATCTGTAACAAAAACAAATAAATAATAAAAAAATGTATTCACATTCATACATTCCTCATGTATGTCAAGCTGTAATCAATTACACAGAGAATATTTTTTAAACATAATAAACAAGTAGATTTCCTGGGTCAAAAAAAAAAAAAAAGAATGAAAGTACTTTACTAAATATTCCTCAGGTTGTTTGTGGAGCATGATGCAGAGGACTGAATTTAAATCATACTCAATTACCAATATATGCAGTTATAACTTTACTCAAAGTTTTGTCTCTTTATTAAATGGGATTTGGTGATAATGATCTGACATTATTTAGAGTAACAATTAATTAGTATAAAGCCAGTGATGTATGTGTTAATTAACATGTCGTGGTGATCATTTCACAATTTATTCGTATATCAAATCATCATTTTGTACACCTTAAATATATACAATTCTCTTTGTCAATTATATGTCAATAAAGCTGGAGGAAATTAGTGCTAAAAAAAAAAAAGAAAAAAGATGGAGATCTAGAACACCATAAGCATGCTCCACACCCCCCAAATAAAAAGACTGAGATTTTTGTCCTGGCCTGTGGGTCTCAGTGGTTAGAGTGCTGGTCCAAATACTGAAGGGTCCTGGGTTTGACTGCCAGTCAAGGGCACATACTTGGGTTGTAGGTTCAATTCTTGCCCCCAGTCAGGGTACATGCAAGAGACAACCAATCTATATGTCTCTCTCACATTGATGTTTCCCTTTCTCTCCTCTCTCCCTCCCTCCCTCCCTTCTACTGTGTAAAAAACAAAATCAATGGGAAACATATCCTCCTGTGAGGATTAACAATAACGACAACAACAAAAGACTGAGATTTTTGTTTCTTATTTTCTCCTTACCCCAATAAAAGAAGGACATTCTTTAATTAGCGATGGAGCTTTACATTATTTAGCTTTGTATTATACCCATGTCTCACTATATGAATACATGCTCTCCTTGTTAGGTTGCTAAAAAAGTAGAATATGATCATTCAAATGAAGCAGTTAATTTAATGTCCCCTTCTTTCCCTTTTTAGGAAGATCATGTCTTAAAATATTTTTCCCATTTTTAACGTTAGTTTACTCTCATTCCTTAACTCTGAGTTTCAGGTTTCTATTGCAGGACACTGAAGGTGAAAGGAAAAAGTCAAGGAGGTGGAGTACAGTTCTAACTTATCAAAATTTCTAACAGCAAACAATGGGTAGGCTGCTCAAAGGAAAGTAATCCGCTGAGGAAAAAAGTAAATCCCATACCATGATGATAACCTTTCTTAACACTATAAACAAAGAGATACTATTTTAGTTATAATGCAAATGGGTTTAAATCCTATACTTTCATTATGTGTAAAGACCTAATAATTTCACTGACATAAAAACACAGCAGACGAATCCACAGAGAAAAAACAATCAGAAAAAATAAGCCCAAAGTGCACTAACTCCTTTTTTATACTAGAGAAACGAAGAGGGATTTTTTAATGTGCTTATGCATATAATCTTAAGGACTATGAAGTCAGTCATCACAAGCTCCATCTTGTCACATCACAATTCCATTTTCTAGGTCCTCAGCTTAACTCTACAGTCAATATGCCAATGTTTTCAACATGCAAATCAAGGAAAGAAGGATTTCAAAAGAGGGGCATTTTAGAATCCTACTGTAAACCTCATTACTAACCCTATACATGTCCAACAGAGTGAAATGTATGGGTCCAGAATCAAAATGATGGCCAACAGCCTCAGGTAAGAGATGATGTGTTAGGAAGTACACACTTCTTTCCCTGAAGCCTGCTAATGGTCTATTAAAACACAGAATTGTAACATCAAAATTCCAGATACAACCAAACTTCACTGCTCTCCTACAATATAATGCCCCACCAAATAGTAAAGAGAGAGTCTCAGACGTGGTCAGCCAAAATTATGGAAATTCTTTCTATACCCAAATAACTTTGCAAAGCTCTTCTATACATAAATAAGCAGTCAGTCAACTGAAAGAAAAAAATAAAAACTTCTAAGTAAACTACAGGTAATGGGAAGTAATTGTCAATTTGTTTTCACCAAAAATGCATCAAGTTTCATAACAAATATTCCTCTTGGATATTCTCTACTCAATCTAAAGCAGAGTAGCCTGCCTTTCTTGTTAGTGTAGTTTCACTGTTTTTCTTCTTTAAACTCTAAATAATGCCTCTGGAACAGGGCTTGAAGACTCCTTCCTCTTGGTTAGTGGCAATGTCAGAATGCAAGCACAGAGCCTATGTTTCATTTAAGAATCATTAAGCCAGAGGAAACACATTCACAAATAAAATTTCCAGGCTTATTCGCTTCCCCGGTAGCCAGAAGAGCCAGTCAGATGAGAAGACTCTAGATGAGGGGGCAGGTTTCCCTTGGGGGAAAAGAACATATTGACTTACCTTCTCTGCATACTTGAACTTAACATAGAACCAGCTTGACTTGATCATTGTCTCACCTCCTGCCCTCAAAGGCAAAGAAGATGAAAAAAAATAAAATAAAACAAAAAGAAAAGAAAAAAAACACAGTATAGTGCTGAAGAAAAAGCAGTGTTTCAGCCAACGCTTCTTTCAGATGCTGAGTTTTCCAAAGGATGACATGTATTCAAAGACAGGAGGGGCAAGGGGAAATAAAATAGGAAAATACACTATTTCCAACCTGGCCTCCTTCCCCTTTATGTTCCTGCACACTTTCCCTTAGCGCCTAAAACACTGTGTGTGATCTTGCTCCGGAAACTGCACTCCAGAACTGCCTTGCTGAGCTGCCTGCCTCTCCCTCCCTCTCACTCCCTCTGTGTTGTTCTCTTGGCTGGCTGACAAGAGAATTCCTCAAATGGACTTCAGCTGCCTTCATCACAAATGGCACATGTCAGTAAAGGCGGGAGGCAGGCCCTGGCCCTGTACCCACCCAGAAGGACAACCTCCTCCTCCCACCACTACCCCCAGGGGATGAATAATGAATTCCAGCACTCCCTCCTCAGGACACGGATTAACACCTGGCCAAATATTATTCTGACAAGAGCCTGTGTCCAGAAAAAGGATTCTGCCACAGCTTTAACCCCATGGTCCCCAAAACAAGATCAGGAGGTGACCTTTCTCCACGCCTACAGAAGATCACAACACTAAAATCAGTCCAGTCTCTTTAGCAAAAGTGAATAAGAATGCATTTTAAATTCTCCAGCTGAAACAACATCTTTCAACCTCTGTAGCCAGAAAAAGAGAAACTGGGACAGCTTTCTCTTGCTATTCCCTTTTATTTCTACTAGCTGCCAAAACAGCTCCTGGTATTCAGCCTCAGGAGATAACAGCTTGGAAAGTGATCGACACTTTATACATACTTTTTTCCCCCAGAAATGTAAAGACAGTGTTTTTGTTTTTGTTTTACTACTGTTAACTCATTCAACTTTCAAGATATCAAGAAAAATTGTGAAATAACATCAGCATCCACTTTACAAGATGCAAGAAATGGATGAAATGGAGAAAAAGGGTGAAATTTAGTAGCACGGCTCTAGGATATGTGAATGTGAGGCACCTGTGCCCTGCTGCTCTAAGGGAGAAATGATGGAGACAACCAGGCACCTGGAAAACAGTGATTCTCACAATATGATGGCTATATCTTTCGTCTCTATGTTCCATATCCCTACTCCCAAGTAATAAATGTTTATCAATACAAAATAATTAAGATTAATCAGGATATCAACATGAATATATGCTCAACATCACTAATCACCAGGGAAATGCAAATTAAAACTGCAAGGACTATCACCTCACACCTGTCAGAATGGCTATTATCAAAATAAACAAATAACAAATGTTGGCTAGGATGCAGAGAAAATCCCATTTTGCACTGATGATGGAATTGCAAATTGGTGCAGCCACTATGGAAAACAGTATGAAGTTAACAATTTGAAAAGATATATGCACCCTATGTTCACTGCAGCATTACTTACAATAGCCAAGCAATGGAAGCAACCTAGATTTCCACTGATAGATGAATGGATAAATGTGGTAATATATACAATAGAATATTACTCAGCCATAAAAGAGAATGAAATCTTACCATTTGTGACCATTTGTATGGACCTAGAAACTATTATGTTAAGTGAAGTAAGTTGGACAAAGACAAATGTCATATGATTTTACTTATATGTGAAATCTAAAACACAAAACGAACAAATAAACAAAATGAAACAGAAACAAACTCAGACACAGAGAAATGATGGTTGCCAGAGAAAAAGGGGTGAAGAATAGGCAGAAAAGGAGAAGGGGATTAAGAAGTACAAACTTCCAAGTCATGGGATGTTAATGTATAGCATAGAAAAAATAGCCATTAATATAGCAATAACTATGTACAGTAACAGACTGTTACTAGAATTATTATAGTGATCACCTCATAAGGTATATAAATGTTGAACCACTATGTTGCACACCTGAAATTAATATAATATTGTATTTCAACTATAATTAAAAGTAAATTTTAAAATTTAAAGTAAAATAAAACTGTTAACTGTGGCAGTTGAAAAAAACTCATCTGGATTTAAAAGCAAATTCTGTAGGATGCTGTAAACTACTCTCATCTGCAAAAAGGAGACAGAGAAACAGCTGAGTTTGAAAGTCTGATATTATCACCTCTACCTTTCAAAAATGGTTTAAATAAAGAGTTTGAAATATTTTACCACTTAGTAGCTTTGTGTCCACTCTTAGTCCTAATACTGAATGGAGCAATGAAGCCAATATGCTGTTTAAATGAGCAAACATTATTACCAGAAGCTCAAAGTCTACATGGGGGCTCATATTCCTTTCAAATCTGCAAATGACAAGGAGCACGTGTGGATCATTATTTCATTTCTCTACCTTCATGTCATAGAAGCACCAATCTTTCATCCCTATATCCGAGGCTCAACCATTCACCCGAGGCTCTGTCAAGGTGTTTGAGGGAATACCATTTATTGAGACCTAAATGTCACTTAATATCTTTATGGGAAAAGGATATGCTTCCATTTTCAAGCTGCTATTACATACCACCAGGCTAAGCAGTAGCTTCATTTTAGCATCCAAAATTTAAGGCTGAGGCTGATTATCACTGAGAAGCCCTCCTGAAAAACTCTACATCACAATAATTATAAGTATTCCCATAATATTTTTGAAGAAGCGTTTTCCCCTACACCCACACTAACATTCTAAAACGATTTCAGCAAAGCAGCTACACAAGTACATACTGAGAATATAAATAATTTAGGAAGCAGGAAGAGAGTCAATGGAGTTCATACCTGATGACTTCTAGTTTCTCTGGGAACTAAGGCTCTCTTTTTACTGGCCCCTCTCAATTCCCTGAAGTCTTCCCAGCATCCAATTGTTCTTCTTTCTAGAACACCTTTATATTCCCCCATCACATCACCTAACTCATACTCTCTCATCCTTTAGATTGGCACTTAGCTGTCACTTCTTCCAAGAAGCCTTCCTTATCCTCATGCCCAAGTCTGGGTTGGGTACATCTATAGCATACTGAACTTCTCCCTTTCTTAGCACTTATCACACAATGTTCTTGTTACCTAATTACTTCTCTGCATTTCCCTCTGAATTGGAAGCCTCTTGAGAGAAAGTCACCAATCTGCCTAAATCACAGTATAGCCTGTTGCTTGGCACCATGCCTGGACATAGTTGATGCTCAGTTAGTATTTGCTGGCAGGCTGGATGGATGGATTGGTGGATTGGTGGATGGAAGGAAAAGTCAGGTCATATAGCAAGAATGGGGAATGAGACAATGCATGTAAAGTCCTTAGCACATTTTCTCTAACATAGTACAGTTCTTGATAAATGTTTGTTATCATTGTATTCTTGAGTGGGGAAGAGTTTGGAACTGCCACCCAGAGGACAGAGAAAGCAACTTAGTAAATGCATTAATAGGCAACACTAAAAAAGCGATCAGATGCTGATTCCCATTGATCTGCAATAACAGGCCAGACAGAGTTTTAATTCTCTCAAGTGGAACATAAAACTCAAGGGAGGGCAGACAGTTGAAATGATCCTGGGAAGAAATGGGCAAAAGGACAAGAGCTTCAGGGAACTGAGAGTGCTGGTGAGAGAGGTGGTAAGGGGATTACATACATAATGCTGGCTGAGTAAGAAAAGAAGTGAGGCCTGAGGGTGTACAGGGTTTCATAGGAAACATGGAGTGGGAGGGGAAAGGTGACAGCTTACAGCATGACCACTGACCAACTGTACTTACAGACACGATGTCTAAACATCCTGTCTTTGAGACAGATTATGAAAGACTTTTGTTTTGTTTTTTGGAAGGTTAATTCATTTCCTTGTGATTGTTTCCCCTTTATCATAAATCCAAATATGTTCATGGAAAGGGTTTTGGAAAAGTAAGATAATAAAAGATCCTAAAAAGCTTGAATTTGGTTATCAAGTAGTTAGACTCATTCAAAGGCTTAGTGAATATTCTGCCTGGGGAAAGACTTTATCACTTTTTTTTATCCTCACCCGAGGACATTTTTTTTCCCACTTTTTGTTCAGATAGAGTGGGAGGGTGAGAGAGGAAGAGAGAGAAACATCTACGTGAAAGGGACACATCGAGTGGCTGCCTCCCACACGACCCACCAGGGGCCAGGGACAAACTGCAACCGAGGTACGCACCCTTAGCGGGAACCGAACCCGGGTCTCTCTGGACCGCAGGCTGATGCTCTAACCGCTGAGCCAAACCGGCCAGGGCTGATGAAGGACTTTAGAAGTTCATGAAAACCAATAGCGTGTAACTTTTAACATGAAGCTCTCTTTTAAAGTAAAATAAAAACAAACAAACAAAAAGCCTGAACTTCCCATTTGATAATATATTGAATTGTAGCAGATATTTATTGATTAAAGAAAAACAAAATGTAAGGATTCAATAATGCTTTTAAATAGATTTCTATTTTATTAATCATCCCTTCTAGAAACACCTAAAAATAATGTGCACACAAGAGGGTAGCACATGTGACCTACTTAGTGTCATGACAAAGGCTTTGTTCCCAGGCTGGGAAATGACCTGGATCGAAAACCACAGTGATGAAAGAAAGAAGTTAAGCCCCAAGAAGTGAAGTGACCTCACCAAGGTCTCACAGCTGGTCTGTGGCTGAGCTGGGTCTATAAAATTTCCTGCAGCACCATGCTACTGCACATAAGAGTATCCTGAGAATACTGGTAAGATTATAGTTGAGTTATTCATTTCAGATAATATAATATAATATAATCATGGAACAGTGAGAATTAATAATAGAATACAAATTCTCTTAAGAATCAAAGGGAGATAAAATAAAATTGCTATTTACTTTATCTTTCCCCATCAAATATCTAATGTTTGCATAAATATATGCTTAATGAGAGGTAAGGAAGGAAATGAAGCTCAATTCAGGTGCTACAGTTTTAGTTGTACGTATTTTGTTTAAAGCATCTGAAAAAAAGGGAAGGACAAGAGTTGGCAGAGACATGGAGGAAAGGCTACTTACGGGAGAGAATATAATGCAATAGGCAATGGATACATACAAGAGTTTTGGAGCTGGCTGGACCTCAGTCCAAACATGCCAAATGCTGGGTATAATTGTAAACTAGTCACTTATCTCTCTCTTAATGTCTACTTCCCTATCTGTAAACTGAGGGTAATCAAACCTACCTTAAAATGAGAATTCCTATGAAAATTAAATGGGCTCACAGTTGCAAATCAGTCAACATCGCTCCAGCCTCACAACTGCAGCTTGATGAAAGGTAACGACAATGTCAACGTTAATTACATGACAACCTCCTAACCTCTGCTTAGTAGCTAAGGTCAGTTGGTAACACAATAGAAACAACATTTTTTAGACTTCAAGTCAGAAACCCCACCTGCTATGACAGAGCCTTATTCATTCTCTGATTGCATTCAAAGCCTGAACTGCCATAAGGAAAGAAGGAAGAACAGAGAGGACACCCAGCTCCTTGGTGTACATAAGTGGTGAAAGCAAGTCCCTGGGGTTCATGAACTACAAGGCAGTCATTTTCGACAATAGCAGTGTGTTCTCTAACAAAAATATGACTGCTATTTTATCCTTAATGCTTACTGGAGAATTAAAAGTTTAAAAAAAAACATACACAGAGATATAACAAATTAGCAATTGAATCTTTTTAATAACTAAAACCACAACCAAGACAGGTTTCTGCAGCAACTTATTTTCATTTCTTGACATAAACTCCTCCTCCTCCTTCCAACTCCCACCCGCCCTTTTTTGTTTTGTTTTAAACAGACAATTTACTATTAAAATGGGACAATCTATGTGGAAGAACTGCTTCAGCTGCACTCAAAGAATTCATTTCCATGGCCTCTGCACTTGGAACACACCACTTCCTCTGGCAGAGCATCTGAACACTTATTAAGAGAGGCTGAAGAGGTATGATGAGCACTCAAGGACTTTCCCTTTTCTCAGCACACAAGGCTGGTCACAGCTCTTAAAACCTTCAGAAGGATTCATTTATCTGTCAAATACTGCGGGAGTCTTCTAGCCTTCGTAAGTGGTGCTTCCTCTGCTGGGAATAACTTTTCCTCTCTTCTTCAACCCTAGCCCCTGCCTGACCAAGCACATGCATTTATGCACATGCTTTTGCATGCAAACAATGCGCGCACACACACACACACACACACACACACACAACTTTGCTTAACTCCTAATTCTCATCTGGGACTTCAACTCTTTATAAAAGCTTTCCTTTACCCTCCAAGGAAGAGTTTACAAATTAAACTGCTCAGAGGTGTAGCTTAATAGTAAACCTTAAAATGACTTGAACGCCAACTACAAAGAGATACAGGTGAATTGTAAACAGAAAGATGTGTATCCTACACTCTGCTATTCAGCAGAAAAGAAAGCCAGAAAACCGTATGTGTTTTCCTACCCCTCACACTCCATAATAAATGTGTTCTTTCTTAAACCCTTAGGGGAAGAAAGAAGTGCACATAGCTGGGCATTTCAGGAGGAAGAAATCATGCCTGTGTTATCTACATCTGACCTCCACTATACTCCTAGGCGGCACAGGGCCTAGCAGAACAACAGCCAGGGCCCATTGCCAAGAACAGACTCAAACGGCACCACTCCAAGCTAAGTAGTTTCCAGAGTCCTTGAGGGAACAAGGCCAAAGGCCTATCTAGGATTCTCAAGGTGGGAGAAAAGTCTCCACAAGACACCAAGCCATTCCGTATGGAGACTGGGGGATGAGAATAGGCTCCGCAAGGGTCTGCTTCAGGGCTCCTTGCCCCTTGAAAGAGACCACTCCTGGATAACCCCCCATGTCATAATTATCATCTGGGCAAGCAAGCTTAAGCTATCACAGAGTGAGATGAATGAAACATGCATTACCATGCTCTGAAATATAGCAAAGAATGCTCAGTTTTTTAACCAAGTGCCTTTACTAAGATGATCTTTGATACTTAGAGTTCCTTGAGGTTGTATAATTTTTATTCCTCAGAACTTTCAAAAAGTCCTCAGAAAAGTCAAACTGTTTAAGACTGGGTAAAAGGCAGAAAACGAATAATCCTCTTTTGAGAGGAAAAGCAACACAGCATTACAACCTGGGTTCTGTCTATACAAGTGATATGTTAGAAAACATCCTACTCACTCATTTTTCTGTTATATAATTGTGTCCAGTTGGACAAACTAGGTGAATATATTGACTCTGTCTGACATTAAGGGTCAGGGAAATTTGACCTAAGAAAGCATATCAGAAGCTGTCCATATTTTCATTGCTATAAAAGAAAAAGGTAATAGATGCCCATATAGAAGGAACAGGTATATACAGGGTGGGGAAAAAGCAGGCTTACAGTTATGAGACGTGAAACACAGAGTTTATTCTAGTATTATTATTTATTTATTATTGCATTATTTTCCATATAAACAACTGTAAACCTACATTTGCCCCACCTTGTATTGAAAGGAAATTATCAGAATATATTGAGCTTACAAGTAAGAACAGGATCAGATGAGAGTTTTCTCAAAAGTTCCTAAGAATAGATACACTATGACTTACTTTAAAATATAAAAATATCTAAGCTCTGACCCAATCACCTAGTCTACATCTAAAATGTATGGATCAAAAACATTCACTACCAAGAGACAAAAACAGTATCTTTCCCTTTGATTTCATAACTTCTAAAAAGATGATGGAAATTTGACAAAAACTCCACACCAATGGGATCTAATTATTTCCACTTATATTAGAGCACTTTTTAGAGAGACTGGTAAGCAGGCACAAAACTTCAAGATTTCACAAAAATAAGGCAGCATCTGCCATACAAAAAGAGATAAGCAACAGTAACTACTGAGGAGTTAGACATTCATGAAGAGCACTAACCATGATCCATGAGGTTAACCATAATACAAGAAGGAACTACACATACACACACAAAACAGAACAATCCCTTCTTGAAATGATGTGGCAGTCTGGTTGGAGACACTAATGATACACATAAGAAATGACTTATGACCTCCTATTATAAAACAACAAGTCCTAACAGTGCAAATCAATACACCACACACTCAGAAGTTGATGAGCATCTAGAAGGCAGTAAGAGAGGGATTAGAGGTAGACAAGAAAGACTTGCTTTAAAAAAGGAGATTTAAAAAAACACAGAAGCTGCCCTGGCCGGTTTGGCTCAGCGGTTAGAGCGTCGGCCTGCGGTCCAGAGAGACCCGGGTTCGGTTCCCGCTAAGGGCATGTACTTCGGTTGCAGTTTGTCCCCGGCCCTGGTTGGTCGTGCGGGTGGCAGCCACTCGATGTGTCCCTTTCACGTCGATGTTTCTCTCTCTCTCTCTCTTCCTCTCTCTCCCTCCCACTCTATCTGGACAAAAAATGAAAAAATGTCCTCGGGTAAGGATAAAAAAAAAACAAACACAGAAGCTGATCTGGTCGAGGAAAGGAACAAGACATTCCAGGTAGAAATACCAACAAAAGCAAAACATAAGAAAACTGAAACTGTGCTCTTTCCCATTGATATAATTTTCACTGATTAACTTTGTTCATGTTCATTTCATCTCTACATCAAATGTCTTTGAAAAATGATTTAATACTGAAGTTCAGCATTGTGTCCTTTCATAAAAATATATGTGTATGTATATACATATTTCTATACAACTCTATTCATATACTTACTTTCTTAAAACACAGAATTACAAAGATAAATGGCAGTCAAGTCATTTTAACTGGTTTCACAGTATGAATTCAGAATGATTATAATTACAGTTTCTCTTTTAAAATGAGGTTTTGTTCTTTAATATTCATTGACTACTAGCTTGCTTCCCACACACAACACATTATTTACCGTACAGTGGCTTGGTGCATCAATTATGGTAATAGTTTGTGAATAACATTCACATTATGGAAAAATCAGCCTGGTTACTTAGCTCTTCCTCTGGAAAATTGTCACAAACATATGTATCATCTGTCTCTACTTAGACTGCAGCAATTAGTAATTATAGCTGTATATACTTCTTTAAAGCAAAGGAGAAAAATAGACCTGAAATGTCATGTTTCCAAATGTTGTCGAAAATTATTTTGTTTGAACTCTAGTTGAAAAAGAGAAAATGCATTTTGACAAAATGAAAACTCATCACTAATATCATACTGGGTGTGGAAAACCAGACAAAGCATCTCTCAAATAACATCACCAACTGAGCAGTCCCGTCTTCATTCAGATCAGACTGGAGATGAATAGGCTATAGGCAGTGGGAGGCCTGAGTATAGGACTGGGAGGCAAGACACACCTAGATTTAAACCCCTGTTTTGCAATCCCCTACCTGAGCTGAACAGTTACTTACTGAGTGCCTACTATATATGAGACACAATACTTGGTTCTACAGGAACCTAAATGAATAATACAAAATAATTTTTCTCAAGAAGGTTACCTTATAGTAAAGAAATTAGAACATAAAGCAATACAATTTAGAACAAAGTGTACAGATTTTTTTATAAAGATTTTTAAAATACAGAAATAGTTCAGGGAAGAAAACTATGTTGGCACAGAAAGGAGGTAAGACATAGTTTTATCAAAGCCTAACCTGCTGAGCTGCAGTGACAGAATGACATTGGAGTTCATGATTCCCAATGAACAGCAATCCTAGGTGACAACAAAGCCCAAGATCTAAACATGAGCATGGACAGTGAAGAGGAAGTGAAGGAAGGGCCAGAGGTGCAGGAGGCCAAAGGCCTTGGAAGGTTGGTTTTTGATGGTCATCTGCATAGATAATGAAAATTTCCAGGTTGCACATTATTTAGCTACTTTGACTCTTAATTTTTAATCACTACTAATTTTTAAAGTGAGGAAAACAGAATACTACCAAGAATTTTGGAGAGGACTGACAAGGTTATTCTCCAAGCAACTTGCATAGTTTCTGACACCAATAAGCTCCCAACAGCTCTTGAAACATTATCAGTTTATTGCAACCAAGAAAATTATTACTTGGAAAAATGGTAACAGGAAAAAATATGAAAGTTTTAATAAGGAGAAAAGTAAAAAATAGCAGTCATAAGAGGAGGGATGGAAAGAGACCATGAAAAATAGCCTACCATAATGGGTTTTGTTCTTCCATGCTCTCCTAAAAGACTGATCACTTGAGGGTCTAGAATTTCAGAGGCGACAGGCAAAATGTAGGATGACTGATTATTAAGAGGAGGCCTGTAGTTCCCTTTGTATAGATGGAATGTGAGGATTTACAGTTCGGTCCAGGATAGCTCTGGTTTACAAATCACAGAAGCCTGGAGAATCTGGGTCCTCTCCAAATGTTATTTCTCACAGTGGACACCCCAGCCAATCTTTTCCCAATGCCAAAGAGGGGCAGGCTACTAAAAAAAAGAAAAGAAAAAAATATCCAGTTACACTGCCTAACTGCAGATGACCAATTACTCTAATCCAATGGTTCTCAAAGTACAGACACCATACCACCAGTGGCAGCAGCACCTGAGAATTTGTTAAAAGTGTAAATTTTCAGGCCCTCCCCAGACCTACTGAATCAGAACCTTGGGCAGCTGGGGTGGCTCCAAACAATTTGTTCAATTGAGTCTTCTAGGTGACTCTGATGCAGATTAAAGTTTGAGAATTACTGATCTGGTGTGATCTCCTAGTTTAGAGTGAGGGAAACTGGGGCCCAGAAAGGTCACAGAGTAACTAGATTTCAGAGCCAGTCTCCAGACCCTAGCCCTTCATCCTCTTCTCTGCACAACACTGCCTGTGTAGACACCTAAGCAAGGGATATGCCCTGGCTGAATGCTTGCAGCCATGCCCCTCTGCCCAAATATGCCCTAACTTGGCTCTAATGGAGGTGCTTTTTCTGGCAAACAGGGCACATGAGAGAGAAGCCATGCAAGCCATGGCTCAGTAACCATGGGGTGGTAACAAAAGCAAGTGCTGAGTCATCTTCTAGAACACAGATCCACAACCTTTTCCAGTAGAGGGCCAGATAGAAAATACTTCAGGCTCTGCAGGACATACTATCTCTGTTGCAATTATTCAACTCCACCATTATGGCTCAAGAGCATCTACAGAAAACATGTAAACAAAGGAGTGTAGCTTGTTCCAAATAAAACTCTATTTACAAATCAGAACACCAGGTGGAGTTTGGCTGGTAGGCTGTAGTTTGCTGTCTCCTGCTATAGAAGATGGCTGGCACAGAATAGGTATTCAATAAATACTTAGTTGAATAAATGAATAAACAAAAGAGTGAGGACTAGTTGCTGCTGCTTTCTACATTCATCAGTAACTCCTATCCATCACTCTTCTTTTTTAACACCTCATCACAGCACTTTACATGCACTCACTCTGTAGGCTACACCTGCAGAAGGGTAAAGGGCTGAAGGGGGCTAAAACCCACTTGCCAGGCCATGTGTCATAACACAGGGCTGCTTTGCCAGGAATAAGGGGACACTTTTATGTTCACAAAGGCACAGGCTGCTCACCAAGCCATGTGCCCTTGCAAATTAGATGGGATGCTATCTAATTTGTACACAAACATCCTCTGTCTCCTACTTGTCTTTTCACTCTTCTCATCATCTAAACCCCACAAGACCCACTAACAATTACTGAACACTTCTATTGGTAATTCTTCAGACCAGGAACAGTATCCACATGCTTTTGATTATGAACCCTTATCATAATTTTTTTTTAAAACAAACTTTTTTTTATTGTATTCCCATGATATATATGTAGCTATTTATATGGCACTGATGAATTGTGCATATTATAAAATACACAAAATAAAATGTTAAGAGGTGATAAAGATAAAATGATCACAATTTTTAATGTTTTACTCAACATAATGGCATTAGCTAATATTTCAAGGTATAACTTCCACTTAAGGGCAAGGTAAATCATTAACGATCATGAATATAAACCGAAGTTCCCAATATTTTTATAATTTCAATTTCTGGGCCAACTTCTTATTAGATATAATTACATAGTTATTGTTTGTAACTAGTAGCTGGTTGATAAGGAGCTTATAAAAATAATGGCAGTATCAGCTCTGTCATTTTCCTGCTGTTTCCTTGTGTTTTCTGATTTCACTGTTTCATTAAAGAAATTTTTAAAAATCACTTGTCCTTTTTATGAGAGTTAGTTTAGTTAACAATAAATAATATAGCCCAGTAACGTACTTTATGAGCCACACAAATTAGAACACGTCCCACAAGACAGTGAACAAAAAAGCCAAAGGAATCTGCCATTTGTGACACTCCCACTCCGGATGACTGCACAGCTAACAAGGCACAGGACTGACAATCCCACAGACTGAGTGACAGTGTACTGTCCACTCAGATATTACGTATCAGTAACTTCCAAGGTGTCTTCCTTAGAGAAAACAATAAATCTAAACATAATTTCTACCATTTTGTCCTATGCTCCAATGGATTAGTCTAGAAATCCTGTAGGGGAACTAGGAGGCACATACCCACCTTAGAGAGCTCCCCTATAGAACAGTGTTTCTCAACTACAGAGAACCTTGGTCATAAAATCAACTTAGTCGATAATCACCACTACATATGTATGAGAGTGTGTGTGTGTGTGTGTGTGTGTGTGTGTGTGTGTTGATGGAAGAGAACAGAAAAGGAAATGGTAGTGTGTATTGCACGAAAGAGTGTATTCCAGGTAGTAAGATATGACAATGAAACTTTCAGTTTTATGTGTGTATATGTAAGCATAGATGTGTATGTGCATTTCTGCATGTGCATATGTGAGAACATACCCCCAATCATGATATAAAGCATATTTCTAACTGTGTGGATTAGGGCAAAACAAGTCTGAAATCCATATGCTAGTCAAAATAATGAGGAAACTCCTTTGGATGAGATGCCAGTCAAAATGCTAGATGAAGGAAGGGAGAGAAGGCAAAGAAGCAACCATGGCATTTTGGACTGGCTATTAGGCTTAAATTCAGTTTGCATCTGAATGCCAGTTCTATACTTTTCAGGTGTATAATTAGGAAAGACACTATCTCAAGTCTCTGCTTTCTCTAGCTAAAAAGTGGAGATAACGATACCTATCTTTTGAGGTTATTAGTACAGCTACTAGAAATCACTAAGGTACCTAGAGTGCCTAGCACATAGTAGGTATTAATGGCAAAAGGTTACCTCCCCTTAAAATACAGAAACATAGAACCCTGTTAAGGAAGTTTAAACATGAAATAAAACACATAGCAGCCCTGGCTGGTGTGGCTCAGTTGGTTGGAGTATAGTCCTGAATACCGAAAGGTTGTGGGTTCGATCCCCGGTCAGGGCACATACAGAAGTTGACTAATCAATTCTCTCTCTCTGTGTGTGTGTGTGTGTGTGTGTGTGTGTGTGTGTCTTTCCCTTTCTCTCTCTCTAAAATCTGTAAGCATATCCTCGGGTGAGGATTAAAAATAATAATAAAATAAAAAACACTTAGCAAAGATCAGCACTGGAGAAAGCACTGTCCAGAGTGTGTACTGTATTCTAACAGGCTAGCCCTTTAGTTGCATAAGAGATAATATTCTGTAAAGGAACACAAATGGTGAGAAACCTGTAACAGCACTCTCCCTCCCAATCACCCTCCAGCACACATACATACCCTTGAAGCTACAGAAAATAAAAGCAAAAGAAACAAAGGAATGAAATAGAGGTTTGTGTTTGTTTGTTTTTTAAAGCCTCTCATAATCTCTAGCTTCCTACAGCACAGCCTTCATTATTCATGAAGACAACCTAAGCAATTTGTAAGCAATATTCAAAATGTATTTACTTGGAAATCCAGGAAAATTCATGCAGTGTTACAGAACAATTGCAAATCGATTTGTCTGGGAGCTCCACTTAAGAGCTGTTCCAGCCCTCACAATAGGTTCTTACAGAAAATTTCCAAAATCCATTTGGGTTATCCCAAAGTTAGATTAGCTTTAATAATACTAAAATATCAGAGTCCAACCCTGCTCGGTGCATACATAGGACCACATGTGACAATAATATTTGAACCTGGAGCACTTAATTTTCTCAAACAATCCAACAGGAACACGTTCTAGAGGTTGGACCACTGGCCAGCTTTGCAACCTTGAGTAAAGCAAAACTCCTCTCAGCTTCTCTTTTCTTATCTATAAAATAATCAAGTTGCCCCAAAAGAGCAATTAAACTAGGTCTGTTTTATTTGGCCAACACATTACATTTTTTAAAATGGTTTTGATTGCCTTAAGAAGAAATAAGCACTCTACAGTTTGCCATAGCCCCCACCTCTCTATTACATCATAAGGGAATAGACACAAAATTGTTATATGTTCAGTGCCTAAAGGCATTGCAGCAGCTCCTGCTCTAGCTCTAAAATTCTAATTGCAATGGGAAAAAAATGAAGGTGAATGAAAGAGAAAGGGTGCAGTAAAAAACAAATCTAACGTTAAAAACTGATTTTATTAAGAACAGTCTAATTGTGTTTAGGGATCCACTAATAAATCAGCATATGTTCTTAATTTCCTCAGTCTCACTCTGTGAACCAGCTATCAGAAGGAAGAAGCAGCAAATGTGTAACAGACGCTGACCCAATCATGCCTTACTGAGACAGTGCCCCCTGGGCACTAGCAGCCAGCCTAAATCCTCAAGTATGAGAGCCTGTGAGATATTTGCAGAGATAGATGGGGCAGGCCAGCTCTTGATTCCAAAGCCGGAATTAATTGAGCCCAAACAATCCCTGTTTCAGGGTTCAAGTCTTTGGGAGGTCGTTCGTTATATAATCTCATTCAGGCCCCTCTACAGCAACTGACCTAAAGTGAAGAGCTCCTTAAAGCCAGTGAAGAATGGAGGACAAGTAGGTATTCCTATGAAGAAGAAAAAAAAAGTCTACAAAACAGAAATTCTAATAACTACACACACAAAGAATTCTAATATCCATGCCTACAGGTTCTACCTCAGGCTGGCTACCCTTCCAACAAATGGGAAATGAAAAGAAGGCTGGATCTCCCCAGATGTTGAAGAGCAATCCAGCTGCTAAACACAACCTGTTTGTAATTTTCTACTCAACCACCAGAATGAAAACTCAAACCTTCAGAGAAGCAGGCCCTTAAACTTCCTCCTGACTGCTGTTAGTGGTTTCTTTAATCTTTTAAGCTCTTGGGCTTAATACAGCAGCTGCCATCAAGAGTACTTATATTATTGCTGAAGATAGGAGGAAAGGGGGGGGGGGGGAACCCAGCATACTAAATTCAGAAACATGGATTTCCATTCTGCTAGAATGCAGACTAAAAAAAACAAAACAAAAAAAAAAAACAAAAAACAAACAAAAACAGGGAACACAACTATAATGAGTATTAGAATAGAGAATCACCTTCTAGAAGCAGGTGAGCTTGAAAGGGGCATCAGATGTGTCTAATGTGCCTATGGCATTGCTCTTTACTCCTCCAGTTCCAACACTTAAGTGCCCTTCCTTTTAGGACAAAGTCTCTTAACAGAGTTGTTATCAAACAATATTGAGATAGGTTTCATGTAAACAAAATACATGAACTCTTCTTTGGAACATGCCACTGATTTAGAAGAAGGAGGAGGGAAATCAAATGGAAGTGTTTTCACAGTTATATCTTTACAATAGGAAGACTTAACTGTTATCTAATGCAATGATCTTCAAATGTGTTCACCAAGTGCCCTTAACAGTAGAAAAGAGTGACTATAATACAAGAGGATTCTTTCAGTGGCCTGCTGTTAGCATAATATTTCATTTAGTTTTGGTGTTACACATTTAATACCATCAAGAACACATTCGAATTCCTTTCAGTCTTCAATATATGTTTAAGTATAAATTAATATTTTGCTAAAACTCCAGGTAAAATAGATCTGGTAGGAAAGCAGGAAGGTACATCTGCTGGGTTTTTGTACTGTGACTTTACACAGCTCCCAGAACACTGCCACAATTCCCAAGGAAACACACAACAGGGAACCATGATCCAGTCTAAGGCTATAATTTTAATTACTAGGAAACTATGACAGAGAGAGGTAAAAACTCAAGCCCAAGGTCACATGAGTTAGATATAAAGCCAGCATTTTAATTCCTAGTTAAGTGCAGTGTACTTTTCACTAATTTACGGTGTTTCTCTGGACGTAAGACTACTCAAGAATTAATCCTCCTCCCTCCAAACTGTCGAAACCTTGCTGATATTTGAGGGGGAATCCTAGTACACCTGCTGTTGCCCATGAACTACCTCCATTTGAAATCACATTAACATCTTAATAACTTAGTGAATATTCAGCATTTATTACTTTCATTTTTAAATTTAGTATCACCTTTCTACCTTTATATCAAGAAGTATAGGTAATGCAAAAATATTTAAAATATAAACACCACAAGTATAAATTTATACTTTTATACTTTAACAGTTTTGAAAGAAGAAAAACATAAATGCTATCCCTTGAGGGGAAAAAATACATTAAAAGCTTCAATCCTTAGAAACAAGAAACTGCTACAAAAGTGGAGAAAAAATTATTTGCAATTACAGTACCTAGAAGTTAAAGTATGAGCACTCTCTCTGCCCTGGCTGATGTGGTTCAGTGGTTAGAGCATCAGCCTTCACACTGAAGGGTCTCAGGTTTGATTCCTGGTCAACAGTACATATCTGGGTTGCAGGTTCATCCCAGGCCCCGATTGGGGTGCGTGCAGGAGGCAACCAATCGATGTGTCTTTCTCACATCGATTTCTCTCTCTCTCCCTCAACTCCCCCACTCTTTCTAAAAAAAAAGGAAAAAATTAACAACAAAAAATAGCACTCTGTCTTCAAATGAATAGAGCAGAAACACAAAACTTAAAGTAACTAAAATAATCTGATTTTCTTTCTAAATAAAAATCTAAAGTCCTTAAAAAATCAATTATCCAGATTGGGGGGAGAAGGTAGACATTTTTCAAATCCACCCAGCATATAAATAGTGAATAGTTAAAGTCATATTTTTTCTTTCTTAAACAACTAAACTGCCCCCTTTTGTTATAGTTTATAGCTAAGGGATGCTCCTAATAAATTAAAGGAGGAGATCAGTCCAAAGCATACTTCTCAATGCAAGTCCCAGAGGAACAATAAAAGCCCAGCTGCCATTTTGAAAGCATCTTTAGTTAATTCACTGTGTGGATTTACTGAGTCCTCAAAAGAACCAAATGCCAAACGGATGGCTACTGTCCACTCTGTATTATCAGAAAGGCTCATCGCACCCATTCTCAGCTCTCCATGGTTCCACATACTCTATCGGGTAACATCAGCCCTACCTACCTCTGCAATTTCAGAGCACAAATTCATGAAATAAAAATGCAATCCTGATCAGAGGTCAGAGAACTCAGAAACTATAATCCTTCAATTTTCTAAAGACTGAAAAATCACAATGTTACTCTAAAACTAAAAAGGCCTAAAGATGCAAGAAAAGCCATCAGATGATATTCTCAACTGCTAATTTAGCTCAAAGAACCTAAAACCATGATTCTGGGTAATTCAAATGAGTGGTCCAGTGGTTGGAGGAGGTCAAGATAACCAGACTTTACAATTAGCTACAATGGCTGGTGAGCACATTTAGGATGTCATTTTAATGAAGTTCCTTTGGCAATTTTGTAAAACTGCATTTGCTGAGTTAAATAAAATTGCAATATTGAAATCTGCATTAAAATAGATATCTAAAGCAGTTACTGTTGGGACTGAGAAAAGGTCTTCCTTGCAAATTTATTACAATCCTCACTTCTATAATCTTCTCCAAACTGGCCCCTTCTAAGCTGGGATTTGCGTTAAATATGTAAATATGGTACTTGGTGTCATGGCATGACCTTGCCATCTACTGGCGACTCTATTCCTCTTCTTCATTCCAACTCCTATGAAATGCATATAGAGCACATATTGATATTACTTGATCTTTACTTGGAACACTGGACCAGAAGTCATGTAGCAGTCATTCCCAAAATCTGCCAATGTGTGCTTTTTCCATTTTATGAATAAGAAAATTATGTTGAAAAAAGTTAAGTATTTTGACCAAAGTCAAAATCTAGGATGTGGCTGAACCAGAATTTGATTCAGGTACCTAATTCCAAAAATCCATGTTCTTTCCATTTGCTCATGCTACTTTCAATAGTATATGTATCAATAAAGTATAGCTTTGAAAATCTAATTTTCTAAACATTGGGATGTGGGGTGCATACAGCTGCTCACAAAGTATGCTGCAGAAACTGTAACACATTTTAATGTTTTATTTTATTAGAATAAAAACATTTTTATTTTGTTCACTATGGCAGTGTCATTGACACTCTTTAAAGAGAAAAATAATACCATGTGCTCTGAGTAATGTTTAGAAAAATTCAGCCTAAAAATCCATTGAACTGATCTCTTATAGGAATGGCAAGTCATCAATTTCCAGCCTGAAGAATTGAGGGTCTTCATAGGCACCTAATGCTCATGCAATGACCTTCGCTAGAAAGTAAATATCATAATTAAATGCAAACATTTATTAAACATCCAATTCAACAAATATCTACTAACCATCTACTATGCACCCAGCACCAACAAAGTGCTAGCAATTACAAATAAAGGCTAATAACTGAACAAGAAACTTGCTCTGAAAAATGTCCAGATAACAGGCAGGGGAAATCCTAAGGGCTAGGCTACGATGTGCTACAAGGACACACAGAAAAACAGTATCAGGAAAGGCTCACAGAGAACATAACATCCAACTCAGGTCTTGAAAAATGAATAGCAACTTTCCAAATAACATGAGGAATAATTAAATATTTTTAAACATAATCAAATCTGGGTTTCGAATGTGTGTCTGGTGGTGGCTTGAATTGAGAGGTAAGTACAGTAAACCTTTTTATGTAGTTTAGTGGGCAAGGAGAATTGCACAGTGGTTAAAAGCAATGGCTTTGCTAATTGCTACTAGCTCCATGACCACAGGCAAGTGGTTTTTAACTTTCTAAGTCTCAGCTGCCCTATCTAGATATATGTGGATAAAAATAGCACCCAACTGATGGGATGGTTGTGAGAATTAGAGATGAAACATGAAAAACACGTGACACAGTAAATGGACAACAATAAGCACTCAGCATATTTTTTAAAATATGTTTTTATTGATTTTTAGAGAGACAAAAAGGGAGAGAGAAACATTAATATGAGTGAGATACATTGATCGTTGCCTCCTGAACGCACCCAAAAAGAGGGTCAAACCCACAACCCACACATGTGCCCTGACTGGGAATTGAATCTGTGACCTTTCAGTGCACAGAACAATAGTCAACCAACTGAGCCACACCAGCCAGGGTGGGTAGCACTTAGCATATTTTATTACTACTAAGGCATGAGACAACAGGGAAACAATCTTTCATAGATCTTTCATTCTTCTTTATATATATTGCATTACAGACATACACTAGATTACATCCATCATCCATTCTGTTTTTCACTCGGTTTGTGATGTTCTAATGGTAAATAAGTTCAAATTACAATAAGGCTAGGTGACCAGTAAAAAGATAATATCAACCATAATACAAGATTTTTACTTTTCCTTTTCAAACAATATCATCACAACTTAATGTGGTGAAGTAACGCATTTCATCTCACTGGGTCTCAATTTCCTTGCTTTGAAATGGAAATAACAGCACAGAAGTATTGAAAGGATGTTAGGCTTAGGGACTGCACAGGTAAAAGGCCTAGTCCTTCATAAGAGATGGAAAATAATAATTCTCTTCTATCCCTTTCAGATGTCTCTATGACTAAGGTTTCTTACGGAAACTTTAAAAAAAAATACCACTATAGCTGAGGTGTTTTAAACTAGTTTGCTTACATTCTAGAGGTATATTTTCTATTTGCTTAATTACAACTGGCAGTAAAGTTCTTAGCCTTTAAGAACGTATCTTTGATCCATAGACCACAAGCATGAGTTCTCTTGGGAATGCTTGCCAGCAGGGTGTGGACCCTGAGAAAGAAGATAACTACTAAGAAGGGCTCCCAGTGGCTAACAAGGCTCAAATTTTAAAAAGAGCCTAGCAGCCATTTCTACACAGGGGCCTCTCACACAAACTGCACCTCAGGGTGAAGCTGCACTGACTGGCTGCCTGCACTGTGTTTCTGCCACCTGAGCCAGCCCTTACAGGAGTCCCTGGAATCTTACTTTAACCAATATAACTGAGGCTTTCCTGACCAATCAGAGATGTAAAGCTATGTCCCCATCAGCATCTTCACCAACCAGAGAGACTCCATTCTGATCAATCAGAACAGTGCTTTTTTGACCAATCAAACTGTGAGGATTTGGAGACCTCATTTGCAAGAGGACAGACCAATCAGGAACCAAGGGCAGGGACTTCTGTCTATTTAAGTCAGATCCCCTCTGACTCTGGAAGTGCAGTTTCCCTTTCCACCAAAAACTGAAAGCTGTGTTTCCCCCAGCTGGAGCTGAAACACCAAAGATGTCTCACCCAAGCAGAGCAGACCAGCACAGGAACTGAGCAGAACAGACCCAAATTGGAGCAGAGTGGAGCCAACTAGCGCAGAAGCAGAGCAGACCAGCACAGGACAGGGTAGGGTGGAGTGCAGTGGATTGAACTGGACCAGAGCAGACCAGTGAAGAGCTGACTAAGCAGAGAGGGGCCTGGCCCCAGGGCCTTGTGCCCCAGAGGCACCCCACAGCCATGCTGTGCCGCTTCATAATTGAGCTGTAACACTATTGAGCTATTCCACAGCCATGCTGTATCACAACTGAGCTGTCTACACTGAAAAAGTTCCCTTCTACCCCATGTCCCAAACTAGGGATTCCTGTTGGTACTGAATTGGTGCCAGTGACCATCAGGTGACAATTATAGGTAAAGAAGTACAAGAATATCTTTTGAACAAAGCTATCTAATGAAGTGGGGTTGAATGATTTGCAAATAACTCTGAGAAGTTATTTGGAATTATTCTGGTAGAGGCTTGCTTGAGTGGCCACCTCTCTACTTGCTTATCTACTTGACTACTCTAGGGATAAGGATTAGCAGCTGAGTTTACTGGTGGTCACTATGAAGAGATGACATTCATAATATAATTACAGTATAGGACAATTTTATTTATATAAAATTTCCTAAGAAATAAACTACATATGTGTTTTGATTTAAACAGACACAGGACATGGAGAAAAATATCTGAGTAAAACCTGAAATTCTAATGCACTTTTAATAACATTAAAATTTACAAAATGAGAAGCTATGAAGAAAAGTACCCTTTACAAGCTGTGTAACCTTGGATCAGTTACTTAATCCCTCTGTGCGTTAGTTTTCTCATTATAAAAAAAAGGGTTAATAACTGTACCTATCTTTGATCAATGAGATAATGCAAACAAAGTGGGACCTAGTACAAATAAACTGTTCAATATATGTAAGCTATTATTAATGTTTTGGCTTTGCATACCAAGGCAGACAAGCTTAGAAAGCCTGTATGACAAATTCATTTTTAGAACTCCTATATGACACATTTATTTTTAAAATAGCAATCACCAGAGATTTCAATTTTAACAACTTGTTTCATGACTTTAAACAGAAACTTGGGCAGAAGAGCACTTATTAGTCAAAGAACATTTATTCTGTTTTTCTGTATGACTAACAACGGTAGACCAATAGTGGATACTGAAATAATACAGTTGTCCCTTGGTATCTGTGGGGGATTGGTTTCAGGAACCCTGTGGATACCAAAACCCATGGGTGCTCAAGTCCCTTATATAAAAAGGCATAGTATTTGCATATGACCTGTGGACATCATCCCTTATACTTTTATTTATTTATTTTTTTAATCCTCACCCGAGGACATTTTTGCATTTATCTTCAGATAGAGTGGGAGGGAGAGAAGGGGAAAGAGAGAGAGAGAAACATCGATGTGAGAGAGACACATCGAGTGGTTGCCACCCACATGACCCTAACTGGGGCCGGGGACAAACTGCAACCAAGGTACGTGGCCCTAGCAGGAACTGAACCCAGGACTCTCTGGTCCGCAGGCCAACACTCTAACCGCTGAGCCAAACTGGCCAGGGCTATCATCCCTTATACTTTAAATCATCTCTAGATTACTTATAATACCTAATGTACTGCAAATACCATGGAAATAGTTGTTATAATGTATTGTTTAGGAAATAATGACAAAAAAGTCTGTACAGGTTAAGTACAAATGCAACCATCATAGGCCTAACTACACAGCACGTCAGCAACAACGCAACATTTTAAAAAAATATTTTCTATCAGAACTTGGTTGACTCTGTGGATGTGGAACCCACAGATACAAAGGGCTAACTGTATTTGCTTAGTAAATAACAATTGGGCCTTGTCTAGAATTTCCTTTTTATATAATAATATGTTAAGTAGAAATTCAGAAATACTACTTTAATATTTGAGTTCCATGGCATTTCCACAGCCAACAAAATAGAAATCAATGCTTTCAGATAATCTCTTTGGCCTTTGGCAATAATCTACTTCAATTTGAATTTTATTTTATTTGTCATTTAGTAATTAATGAGAATTTAACAATTCCAAATCCTTAAACTTTGACAATCAGTGGCTTTTTGGGGGGAAGGGGACAAGAACCCCATATGTGTAACATGAACTTCCTTTCTGTTGTCATGTAAGCTCTCAGCAATTTTCTGTGTTTTGTAGAGTTACCAAAGCACGGAACTGCCAAAGTCCTATTTCCCTCCAATCCTGGCACATGACATAACTAACCTTCAGCTTGATACTGATGTCAATGCTCAGGTTCAGAATGAGGATCAGCACTAGACTATCTGACATCTGTGTAAGCTGCAATGCTCCTTCTTTCAATCCCTTCAAACCCCTCTTTACAGTTACTTATAGAGCATCTATAATGACAACAAGCACTGCTGGTAACACTTGAACACTTCTGGCTGCTGAGAAAAGCAGTGTGAATTCTAGTATCAAACTAGAGTGCCCACCAGGATCTTCAATGAATTAAGAACCAACATGAGTCAACTTGCAGACAGATGGTCTACTCAATAAGGCTGTTTTCCTTGCCTCATAAGACCAGAGTAGCTGCTATAATTCACACAAGAAGCCTGCCCAAACCAGATGAAAAGAAATAACAAAAATAGATATTGCTTCTATGTGCAAGCTATCATTATGTACTTTACTTACTTTTTCTCTCACTCTGTTTTATAAAAACATTATTGTGTCCATCAACTGATGAATGGATAAACAATGGAGTATACTTTGGTAATAAAAAATACATGCCACAACATGAATAAAACTTGAAGACATTATGCTAAGTGAAAGAAGGCAGTCACAAAGCATGACATATTATATAATTCCATTTATATGTAATGTCCATTTATATGTAATGGTTTTAAGGTTTCTTTCTGGGGTGATATAAAGGCCTAAAATTGATTGTGGTGATTGATGGCTGCAAAACTGTGAATATACTAAAAGCACTGAACTGTATACTTTCAATTGGTGAATTTTATGGTATGTAAAATATATATTAATGAAGCTGTTAAAAAATTGTGAAGCAAGTATTATAGGCTTTATTTTGCAGAGAAAGGAAGCAAAACCTTAGAATCAAGCCCACAGCTTACGTCATATTCAATGGTAAAAAGCTTTCAGCTCTTCCTCCAAGATCAGGAACAAGACAAGGATGCCCACTCTCAACACTTCTATCAAACATAGTTATAAAAAGTCCTAGCCAGAGCAATTAGGCAAGGAAAAAAAAATAAACAGCATCCAAATTGAAAAGAAAGAAGTATAACTGTCACTATTCGCAGATGACATGTAATCATATACAGAAAACCTTAAGGGATCCACCAAAAAAATTAGATAAATAAATAATGAATAAATTATGGGGATATAATGTACAACATGGTGACTACAGTCAATATGGCAGTGCATATTTGAAAGTGGCCAGGAGGGTGGCTCTTGAAAGTTCTAATCATAAGAAAAAAAAATGTTTAACTATGTATGATGATGGAGGTTAAGTAGACTTATTTTGGAGATCATTTCACAATATATACAAAGA
The DNA here is from genome assembly GCA_030848825.1 of Tadarida brasiliensis. Classification (NCBI taxonomy): domain Eukaryota; kingdom Metazoa; phylum Chordata; class Mammalia; order Chiroptera; family Molossidae; genus Tadarida; species Tadarida brasiliensis. The sequence continues at coordinate 100,389,086 of CM061258.1, forward strand.
TCAAATCATTATGTTGTACACTTAAAACTAACATAATGTTATGTCAATTATACTTAATTGTAAAGCAGGTACCCTTAGCTTTATTTTGCAGACAAAGGAATAAATCTCAGAGACACACAGCTAGTCGAGCAGAGATTCAGAAAACCAGGTCAGCTGACCCTATAAATACAAAGGTACTAAATGCTTCTCAGAATACTCAGTATGCTAAAAAAGAGTACAAATCTAAAATCGCCCTGACTCTTTCATCAAAGTGGGTTGCTTGCTGTCTTCAAACTTCCCCATTACTAACAATATATATTTGGTTCAATATATATTTCTGCTTGGATACCATGAAATCTTACCTCTAAGGATTAAAACACAGCATACTCACAAACCTTAAATGAAAGCATGCCTTCATCCAAAAAAAAAAAAAATGTTTCACCCAACAAAAGACTACTTCTCTGAATCTTAAAGTCAAGTCTAAAAAGCTACCAAAACATTATCATTCTCCCAAATGACTAAAAACAAAGAAAAAAAAAATGCAGCATGAACAAAGTGGGTGATCATAAAGTTCATCGGTTCTTAGCCCAGCAGCCCCAGTGCCCCTTTCTGTAACTCAGGTACTGTCCCAAAACTCAAAGACAATATACCCTTATCCACAGACTTTTTAAATATCAATATCCTAAATGCAAATGCCTTCTACAGTGGTCTACATAGATCAAATACTTTATTAAAATGCACATGAATCTAATCACAAAAGTAGCCTTGCTGAAAAGGCCTGGAGTACAGTGGTCTGGATCTAATAACATGCTACCTTTTTTAACATGCCCAAATAAACCTGACCCAAAGTAGATAAGTGAAGTGGACTTTCTTCACTCCTAATAAAACAAGAAATCATTTTATTAAGAATAGTCTGTAGTCTCTTTATAGAGTGTAGGTTGGGGCTGTAATTACTCTAGAGAGGTTGAGGTCAATATTTCAAGTTCATTTGTTCCATTTCCATGCTGTCTCTGTTGAATCATTATTTTCCCCCACGTCAGAGTCTGGTTTCAGTACTTACACTTTGACCAACCAATTCTGTGGTCTTTATTTGACATTCTAGGCCTTCATTTTTAATTTATAAGAGCTGTAGAATCCCTTGCACTTTTGTCCAGCAGAAGCTATTCCAACAAAAATCCAATTGTTCAAAACAACTGTTAATTAGCATTTCACATCCCCAGTTCATACACTCAATCTGACTAATGATTAATACCTTTTGCCCCTGGTGAGTACCATCATTATTTAATGAAACATGTTTCAAAATACTGTGTGACCTTGTCATTGTGTTTCTAGGTGTGTGTGTTCCTATATGTTAACTTGCTTCCTATATGTTCCTATATGTTAACTATATTCCCAAATTCTTCTAAGTTCCTTTGCATATTTTTTCTTTCCACTTAGTTAAATAAATAATGTTTTAGTCTGTTCATGCTGCTATAACAGAATACCATGGACTGAGTAGCTTATAAACAACAAACATTTACTTCTCACAGTTACAGAGGCTGAGAGATCCAAGATCAAAGTGCCCCATGATCGCATTTTGGTGAGGGCTCTCTTCTAGGCCTCAGATTTCTCTTTGCAACTTCACATGGTAGAAAGAACTATGGATTTCTCCAGAGCCTCCTTTATAAGGCACTAATTCCATACATGAGGGTCCCACCCTCAGGATTTACACACCTTTCAAAGTCCTCACCTACTAATGCCATCACCTTTGGGGACTGAGATTTCAACATATGAAATGAGGGGGGGACACAAACATTCAGACCTTAGCAAATACCTCATCTATTTTTTTCTTAATAAATGGACAGTTTGTTCTCTCTCAAACCTATAACTGAAATCCTCAGTAAAGCTGGTACTAGTTTGACAATGAAGATTACACATGCACTGAAAACCCTGACAGACTCTAGAGAATAATGATGAGTTAGAAAGAGAAAAATTTTACTATAACAGAAATCAGTATTACTAAGGTATTAATAAATGGCTATGAATTAAAAATACAAACACTAATATTTCGTATATGGCAGAAAAATTGGTTATAGGCATTTTACATTAACAATAAATTCATTAAATGTACCTCCCAATTACACAATAATTTTGAAGCGATGCCAGCCTGCCTTTGAAGCTAAATTGTTATAAGAAGGAGTTAGACCAACATTCTCATGACGAAGATATACTCTAAAATAATAAAAGCTAATATTTATGGAGGAGTTATTATGTACGAGGCACTGTTCTAAGGACTATAAACATATTAACCAACCTAATTATACTAGACTTGAATGTAAGTAATTGTATTATTTCAGTTAACAGATAAGAAAACTTCCCCAATATCCTTACATTTCAACCTATCAGCACATTAAAAGCTCATGCATATGCTTGAAGCACATGTGTGCTCTGTGTGAACAGATATATATATAGAATGCAAACACACATCAATCTAACTGTATGCTGTGTGTATGTATATACGTGTGGGTAACGTTTACATACACGTGTGGGTAATGTACAAATAGATTTGGCTAGGGAAATAAAACACACATATGGTTCCAATTTAAAGACTGAATTTTAAAGATTTTTAAATCAGGACACTTGATAACCACATCTTTCTAGTCAGTAAATGCAGAAAAATAACTCTAGTGGCAGTTTTTCATGGGCAAGTATATTAGAATATTAAATTGTTGACATATGCAAACTGATTTTTACAGTTCCAACGGACTTAGATAACTTTAGATACAAGTCACATAATGGTTCTGTTTTGACTCCTGTCACAGAGAAATTCATACAAATCATGCAAAAGTCACCAGTTGAAATTTGGCTTACTTGCCACTGCCAACATGACTTGCCACCACAATTCAGCTTACTCTAATGCTGGGATCCCAGGCTGCAGGGATAAAGCCCTGCTCTTGGTAGGGGCCCAACATTCCAGCCAAACCCTCGCAGGTGCTGAAGAGTCTCCATGGGGCATGGGAATAATAATTATTTACTAGTGGCTTTCTAATAGAAAAAAATAATCACAGAGGCAGGACAAGTATATGAGGATTCCTACAGTTTTTTAATATGACAATATTCACTCTCTTTAAAAAGAAAGATGCCCTGGCCAGTTTGTCTCAGTGGTTAGAGCATCGGCCCATAGACCGAAGGGTCACAGGTTTGATTCTCGGTCAAGGGCATGTACCTGGTTTGCAGGTTCGATCCCAGGCTCCAGTCAGGGTAGTGCGGGAGGCAACCAATTGATGTGTCTCTCTCATATCAATGTTTCTTTCTCTCTCTCTGCCTCCCTTCCACGCTATCTGCAAATCAATAGAAAAATATCCTCAGGTGAGGATTAACAACAACAAAAAAGAAAAATAGCCCATACACTTCTCCTAGGACAACCAACTACTATAAAACCTGGGTAAAACCTGGCAGAAGCTAAATCAGATGTACGTAATTGATAGCATGCCAAGATTGTTTTGTAGAGTAACTACTGATGTTTAGAAGATAAAATTTTTTGTTTATTTACTCAACTAGAATTTATTGAGTACTTACCATGTGCCAGGTGTTGCTCTGGGTGCTAGGGATACAGCAGAGAACAAGTGTCTGTTCTCATGACCGTATGTTCCAGCAGAACAGGCATACTGCACTGGGTCAAGAAAATGAGTCCCGACCCTGATCTGAGACACTAGAATAAAGCACTGAATCTGAGTTGTGGTAGCACTCTGAAAAGGAGGGAGCACAATATGATGATAAAGTATGAATTTTCTATGTAATGACCAAGTTTTCAGGTCCTTAATGAAAGCTGTTTCATCCTTCCTGTTTCTTTTCAGTATTTTCCTAAATGTTTTACACTGCCCTGAGCAAAGTTTGGTACATTAAATAAAATATTTTAACAATAAAAGTAAAATAAGCAATCACAAATAACAACCCCGAGTCAGAAGTAAAACACAGAATTTAAACCAGTTCATCCAGTCTGGCCCAACTGCTTTTCCTTTAGAAACACTCCAGTGTGACAGGAGACCTTCATGTCCCAAGTTTTCAATCATATTTAACTCCTCCCAAAATAATCCACATACCACTGAAATTAACCCCACACCACTGGCAAGTACATACTCTTATGCACGACCACTAAAATGGCTGCCACCAACTGAGGTTCCAAAAAGTTGATGAAACATCAAAACAAATTCCTCAGGCATCTGCCCTGTAGCAAAGAAATTTCCTGGAAGGTCTACAGGGCAGATTGGAGCTGCTGCCATCATATAGAATGCAATATAAAAACGTCCCATCTGCTTGGAATTTATCTCAGTCTACCCAGTTCCAAAAGTGCAACAGAAAACACCTAGTCAGAAACAGTAACAATCAGAATGAAGCTTTTGGAGGTGCTGTAGACAGAGACAGGAAAATGGTATAAAGTGAATGGCATTAGCTTAAGGGAGAGAGAAAACTGGGAGGGATACCCATGTGGATCCAGCCAGAAGTTTTGTATAAATGTGGCATTCATCTCTCCCTCCCACTGTTTTATCATGTTGCCAGACACTTTTAGATCAGACTCCATGATGACTCAAAAGGAAACTCAGTGTTAGTGGCTGAACCATGAGGCTGGTGCTTACCGATACCACCACACCCAGAGGACTGTGGACACCGAAGAGGCAACCTCAGTTCTGAAATTACTTTAACCTGGGACAAATCTTGGTATGTATATGTGTATGTACATACATACACACATACAAAAATAAGCATATAAATATACAAATATGTGCATGTGTGTATGTGTGTGTCGTGTGTGTCTCCATGCTCTTGGCAGAGTTATTCTCTAATTGGGTTATGACAGAAGCCATCTATTTTCTCTTGCACAATCCTTCTCTTAACCAAAGATAGTTTCTTTGAGGTCCAGTCTGTAAAGTTTGGAAGTTTCTTCTCACTCTTAACTTGGGCATTGTTATTGGTTCCATCCTTATTCTCGTCTTCCACATCCAAACCACCTGTTCTCTGCTTCTTAAGGAGCTCTTGAGCTTCTCTCCATCCTCACTGATACTACCCTGGTCTAGGCCACCATCATCACCAACCTGGACCAGAGCAGCTGCCCCTTGACGACACTCTCTATGTCCACTCTTACCTCTATGATTCATCAGACAAACCAGTGGTCAGAAATACCTTTTTAAAACTCACCTCTCAACCCATCACTCAGTATGCTTCCATCCCTTTAATGCTTGACTTTCCTTTAATTGTTTCCCCAATATATGTCTTTTTCCAATATCACCAAGCAATTAATTCTGACACTATCTCCCTGGAGATAGCATCTGATCCCACAGGACTGCCCCCTACTTTAGATGCCAATCTCAAGTCAGGTTGTTACCTGTGCCTCTGACTGATTGGCTATAAATCAGAAGTTCCCTCACCCCCTCCTCAGTTTTGATAAATTTGCTGTGAGGCCCACAGAACTCAGAGAAACATTTACTTACATTTATCACTTTATTTTAAAGGGTATTATAAAGGACACAGATGAAGAGCCAGATCAAGAGGTACACAGGGCAAGGTATGTGGGAAGGGGCACAGAGCTTCCATGCTCTCTCCGGGTACACCACTCACCCCTGCATCTCTACCACAGATTCACCAACTCAGAAGCTCTCTGAACCTGGTCCTTTTGGGTTTTTATGGAGACTTCATGACATAGGCATGAGTGATTAAATCATTGTCCATTGGTGACTGAACTGTCTCCAGCCCTTCTCCCCTCCCCTGAGGTGCTGGGGTAGGACTGTTAAGTTCCACCCCTCTAATCATAAGACTGGTTCCCCTGGCAAGGAGCCCCCATCCTTAGGTCATCTAGGGGTTTTCCAAGTTCTCCATTAACATAACAAAAGACACCTTTATTGCTCTCACCACTTAGAAAATTCCAAGAGTTTTAGGAGCTCTGTGCCAGGAATGAGACAAAGACCAAATTTATATTTCTTATTGTAAATCAAAATTACAAATCTTATAACTACAATCATCCTTAATCCTTTACATTTTCATGCCTCATATCCACGAAGTAGGACCTGAAGAATCCTTCTTGATCTGGCCTCTGCCAGTCTCATTTTATGACACACTTTCTCTCTCTCCACCCCTTGTAATGGATTTTTTGGGTTTTTTTTTTTTAATCCTCACCTGAGGATATTTTTTTCCATTTATCCTCAGACAGAGAGGGAGGGAGGGAGGGAGGGAGGGGGGAGAGAGAGAGAAAGAAAGAGTGAGAGAGAGAGACAGAGACAGAGACATCGATGTGAGAGAGACACATCAACTGGCTGCCTCCTACATGACCCCAACCAGGGCCAGGGACTGAATCAAAACTGAGGTACATGTCCCTGACCAGAATCAAACCTGCAACTCTTTGGTCCATGAGCCAATGTTCCAACTGCTGAGCCAAACCGGCCAGGGCTGTAATGGGTTTCTTTTAGTTCCTCAAAACTGCCATATTCTCTCCAGCCTTGTGGCCACTGCACATGCCATCCACTAGATTCTCATCCACTATAGCTCACCTGGAGAGCACCTACTCCTGGTTTATGTTTCATCCTAGAGGGTGTTTTCTCTGAATAGCCTTCTCAGCTTTTGCTTTCTCTAGGTTAATTTATACTGTTACAGAATTCATCATACTTGAAAGGATTTATTAACTGTCTGCCTTTCTCACCACAATGAGTACAGCACAGAAGTTAGAAACTTAGGGACTTCTTGCTGCCCAGGTTGAAATCCTGGCTCTACTATTTATAAGCTATGAGACCTTGGGCAAGTTACCTAACCTGTCTGTGCCTCAGCTTTCTTATCTCTAAAATGGTGATAAAAATAATACCTACCTTATCCGTTTGTTATAAGAAAGTGGATGAAAAGTGTCTAAAATAGAGCCTTGTATATAGGAAGCACTCAAGGAATGTAAGCTGGTGGTATTATTATATTATTGTTGTTGTTATCATTATTATTATTATTATTATTATTATTATTATTATTATTGTTACTACTGCTGCTGTTATTGTTTGACAAGTGGAGTATTAGCCTTGTTCATCATTAAAAGCTCAATGCCTAATATACAGATACTAATTGACCCCAATTCCATTTCAGCATATTTCATTCAATACCTAGAGATTAGCTCTCTTTATGAAGCTATAAGATATGACAGTCATCAATTAACATTTACTTAATCCCCAAGTTCTGCTCTACATAAACTAGAAGAATGCCCAGAGAAGCCACAGCACCTTACATCTAAGTGAGAACCATGACTATACAAGTTTCTCTGTCTCTCCACTGAGTGAAAGGGTTAAGAGGAGTGTTAGTTTAAATTATATAAACTTCATCCAATATTCATTTACTCAAAGGTGTTCCTTAATCTTCCCTTAGCTTCTACAGGAAAGTCTGTGGATCAAAGAGCTCACTTCACACAGATAGTGTTTCATGAAAGGAAAAGGTATCAAGTTTACCCCCTGGCAGGATGTAAGTGGGCTGAACCTGGCCCAGCAGCTGCAGCAAGACCGGAGAGACTCGGGCAAAGATGGGAGGGCCTGTTTAGCACAGGAGAACTAACTAGGTAGGAAAAGTTCCTGAAGTGTGTTCTTACATTGATTTTTTAAAAACAAGACTAGTTTAAACCTAACAGAACTTGACATTTAAGGGAGCTCTTTTTAAAATATTTCTGTAAAGCAGATTCCTGTACTTCAAAATGAATGGGAGAGAAAAAGATCGGATTTAGTTCTTGAATTGTCAACCCAGCTCACTGCACACAGACTGAGCCTTCAACAAACTAAGCTTAAAGAGTTGGTAGGTGTCACCTGCATTTATACGTAAGAAAGTTGATACAATGTCAAAGAAAAAAATGTGACAGTTACATTGGTATGTTTAAAAGTTCCTTTTGCTGTGCAAATACATTATAAAATATCAGAATGAAATCTAAATCTTTACAAATTAGATTTACTTAACTCACACACACCTATGACATTATAGCATTCCAGTTTAAAACATGAACTGCAGTTCCCACAAGGCTTGCACTGATCTGACAGTAAGCCCTGTCATTTCTTCCTTTGATACATCTTCCCAAGTCACCATTCCCCATCCTTCCCACTGTGAGCAAGACTGGCTTATCTCAGCAGTCTCTTTTGGCTGGTCTTTGTAACTCTCCCTTCTAACCCTCCCATACATTACTATTTTATTCACCTACTCAACTATCTCTAATTGATCCCCAGTTCTTAGCCTAAACTCCTTTCCCTGGCTTCCATACCCTATACAGTTTGCTTCCTCCCCATCATTCCTCCATCTACATACTCCCTCCATTCTGAGGAGCTTTCCTATTTCCCACACCACCCCCTTCTGTGCCCTAAACCCCATGCTCACTGCACTTCCCTGGGTGGGCTTGCACTGTTTCTGTCTCCTAAAACCACCTCCTCCCTGCCACAGAAGTTATTCAGTTATTATTCCCAGTTTCCATCATGTTTAGTTTTGAGTTTGTCACTGTACTGTAAATACTTTCAGGGCAAGGTCAAGTCTTAAGATTTATTTGTAGTCCCACAATGTTAAGTCCAATCATGCATCCAATGTATATGACTCGCTAACCTATATTCTTCTGGAATACAAAGGGTCAGTGGTTTTTTAAAAATCAAAATTTCCTCCTGCAACAGCAGAAACAAACAAACAAAAAGAGATCTATACAACCCATGAGAGGCAAGATGCTTCCTGGAGCATGGTAAAGTGTAAGCACTGAATTTGTAGCTTTACAGAAAAGAGAAAGAACAGTGGGCAGAAGCATTTGGGAAGATGGGGAAGAGGGTAGCACCTAGGAAGAAGAATTTTGGGAGAATGAGTCTTATTTGATGAGACTAAAAGGTCTTTCACGATTAGACGAATTAGGCCTTGCATTCTAGAAATACAAGCTATAGGTAATGAGCAGTCATTACACATTCCAATGTTCAAGGATGGGCTTTCAGATTATTCCTAAAGCAGTAAAAAGTACATTCATCGAACAGGAGAATACTAAAAGCACAGAATTCGTCAAAGAAGTTACTGAAATACTTGAGATGTGTAGCATGGAATTCTCATCCCAAAACATCTCCTCATCATACCCCCGCCCCCAGCACATTATGGCACCAGGTTTCCTCCAGTGCACAATGCCTCTCCCTGCCACATGCCAAACTCAGTTCCTGAAGACAGGAACAAGTCCCCATGGCTGAGGAGCTGGGGGCTTCACCAGGATACATTGAAAAGGTATGGAAACAGCAGGTAAGAGAGGACCCTAAAGCACTGTGCCAACGGACAGAAAGTAACATAGAATTCTCTCTAGAGGTAAAGCTACTTCCTGGCAGAAGCATTCAAAGAAGAACAAGAAGAATGTGGAGGGGGAGGGAGAGGAGAAGGAGAAGAAGCCTAAAATTGTATTCAGAGTCATCAAAAGTGAGGATTGAGCCCTCCCCTCTTCTCAGTGTGGAAGAAACCCACACTCATGGATCCCGCAGAGAAAGAACTTCCAGAATTCTCTCATCAAGTGGCCTCAAGAGTTTCTTCAAGGTATAAGATTATATCAACTTTGATCTAGTTTAAAGTACCCAGATTTAATATTATTTGGGGGGGGGGGGAGTACGTGCCCCTAGCGGGAACCGAACCTGGGACTCTCTGGTCCGCAGGCCAACGCTCCAACCACTGAGCCAAACCGGCCAGGGCCCCAGATTTAATATGTACTCTCTCTTTTTCCTTTCCCTCCAGAGAGATCTTGTCATGCTTCCTTGCAAATATCCTTGCCCAGATAGATGTGGAAGGCAGCAGAGCCCCTCCATTCCATGATGCAGCACAATGGAGACAAGGAAATCTCTGATCCCCAACAGCATGAAAAAGCCTGGGCAAACAGCACCCTGAGTCCCAGACCAAACCTCTCCTCCAGATATATCCACTTTTTAATCTCTATCTGTGGGCAAAGGAGGCTAATAAGCAGCCTTCGATTTTCTACCTCCAGCCTTCTCCCCAAAAGAAGTAACTTTCAAGTCTCTGAAGACTCTCTCATGTCTTCTCACATAAAGTCATCTGGTTACTCTGATTCACACACACCTCTTAAGGGGCCTTATAGTTCTGCTCAGTTCTACCAGTTAAATCTAATGGGGATGAAAGAAGGGAATGAAAGCAGAGGAAAAGGAAAAGGGGAAAGGGAAAGGGAAGAGGGAACGGAAGGGAACAGGAAGAGGAAAAGAGAAAAGAAGAGACAGGGAAGGGCAGAGAAGGGAGGAAAAGGAAGAAAGAAGATTAATAATTCTCAAGTTTACTAAAATAATGTGCATTCACATCTTTTAAATGGGACTTCAATTCACCTATTAATGTTTTTATCACTGATGCCCACTTTATAGATTGTTAATTCACTGTTGGATATAATCATATTTAAATTGACCCAGAAATCCCCTAGGAAAACAAAAACTGTGAGTAGTCTGTCGGGAAAATTTCCAAGGTGTACTGGAACTGACATCCAAAGGAGAATGGGGTCCAGTAACCTAAGAAAGAGGATGACAACACCAGAATTAGAGAGTTTATTAAAGGAACTTACAGATAGAAGTGGAGTCTTGGGTGGCAGCAAGACAGTAGAACTCTGCACCCAAAGGGGATGACGGCTTGATATATATAGCCTGCAGGAAAACAGGGGGCTTGTAGCCAAGTGGCACTTATTTGGTAAGAGCTGTATATTCCAATTCAGTAAACAACTTGGGCCGAGTTACCTATGTAGAAACATTCCTCTCAGGTGATACGGGCTCACCTCTCCTGGGGTGAACTGGCAGTCACTGAGAGCAACTGGCTTGTGAAGATGGCATCAGTCATGTCAAGCACCAGAAAACATTTTGCCTAACACAGTCTACAAAATAGTTGTGGGTCTCAAAGCACAGATGTTATGGATGGTGCAAGTCCAGTGGAAAAAGCAGACAGACTGACCAAGATGGGCCAAAGGCCTACAGAGTGGATATACTTTTGTTGCTTTCTACAAAAGCTAATCTATTAGCTGAATATATGAAAGAAATGCTAATTACCACCTACTGAGATGAAGGAAATCTCCAGAAAGGCCCAGTCTCAGTAGAGGAAAAGATTTGCAACCTGTGGTCCTGTAGAAGGGTTCCCCCATGGTGAATACACAGAGCGCACTGTTATTATTATTTCCTACTATGCAAGTTGAGAATGGACTCTTGGTAAATGGTTTTCTAAACACAAGAGCTAAAAAATACAGCAAGTGCCTTTTTAGTAGATATCAGCTGGTCTGTAATGTTGGTCTGATCCTGCGTCAATACTACCATGGGACACAGACTTCCTCAAACTTGAACTAGAGGGTCTTATGGCTCTAATGACTAAGCCAGACTAAAAGTCATAATACCCAAATGATCCCAGACATCTGCGTATCTATCCCTGTTGTCTTTTGGACTCTGGGTCCAAATTTTATACTGAAATTTACTTACTGATAACTACAGATTCCAAAGGAAGCACCATGCATCCTTCAAACCTCCTCTGTCCTCCATATTTCCTGTGTATAAGTATTTACAAAGACTATCAGGAGTCTTAGCTGAAAATCTAACTACTTCCTTCCATACACTCTTTTTTCATCTCTTCCCATTGTCTTTTTTTTTTTTAATCCTCACTCGAGGACATTTTTGCATTTATCTCCAGATAGAGTGGGAGGGAGAGAGGGAGAAACAGAGAGAAAAACAGCGACATGAGAGAGATATATCAACTGGCTGCCACCCACAGGACCCCAACCAACCAGGGCCGGGGACAAACTGCAACCGAAGTACATGCCTTTAGCGGGAACTGAACCCAGGTCTCTCTGTTCCACAGGCTGACTCTCTAACCGCTGAGCCAAACTGGCCAGGGCCCCACTGTCTTAATATATAGTTGTTAGCCAAATCCTATCTTTAAGATTCTCTCTTTAAGTATCTCTCAGTCCCTTCCTGCCCTTAACTACTCTCTACCTGAACTCAGGAACTCATCTTTTCTTTTTAATTCCGAAAGTTATCTGTGCCTACCATCTCCCAACTTAACAGCCTAGCACTCCTCCAACTCTCACTACTTTTTGTATAATCCTAGTCTCCAGACTGCCACCAGAATAATGTTTCTCAAAAAAAACCGCAAACAAACCAATAATTTTAAAAGGCTATTTATCTGTTCTCAAATTCTATGATGCGTCCTGATTGCCTGCAACCATCAAAACCAGGCCCCAGCCTAGGTTCATCAAGCTTAGTTCAAGTCACTTCTCCCTTTATCTTGGACCCCAGCAACATAAACATCACACGCTCTAAGCTCTTCTTAACCTCATAGCCTACATAAGGGGACTCTCTCCCTGATACACATCCCCAGAGATCCCCTACTTAATCTTTGTTCCCAGAGTCCTTTAGGCACATAGCTATTTGGGTCATGATTATGTGATTGCACATTTTTCTACCTACAGAGACAGGGGGCTCAGAGCATCTTTAGTGGACACTTAACAAATATCTGTTGTTCAAAAAGCAGGAAGAGAAGTTCAGGGCTCACACATTTACCTTACCAAAGAAAACTAAAACTACTCTTTCAGAAATGGCAAAAATGCAAAAGGTAATGCACACAATGGCAGCAGGAAACAGGCCCACAGGCTGTTACCTTTCCACAGGTACACAAGCACATCAGTTTAGGGCACTGGCAAGCACAGCTGGGCAGAAGCCAACTCCCACAGAGTGGCTGCATTTGTCTTGCTAAGGGTGGCAATGACAGCATCTGTCAGGACGAGATTGAACAGAGGAGCTCAGAACCAAGCAGAGCTGTAACACGATGCACCAGTATCTGGTTGGAGTGCAAACAAGGTATGCTTTCTTCCTCTAGTACACAGTGGGCACCATGCCAAACACACACTGCTTGCTATTTTTGCAAGTCTAATAGGGTCTGCTGAGGGGAGGGGTAAGAGATCAGCAGTTCATAATGACTCTCATTATGTCTGGTGCATTTTGAGCCAAGATTAAACACTAGACAATCCTCTGTCCAGTGTCAAGGGCTTTCAACTGCCCTTTCATCAGGATAATTCCACTTCAAACTAATTTAAGTTTCTTATAACCCAAGCTACTAAAACTGATACACTTTACTGTTTTCAGCCCAGAAAAAAGAGGTCAATGTCTGCTCCAAATAGAAATACAGCCCTGGGTTCAGGTTCTGTGACTGCTACACAAGAGCTATGACAGAAACATGCCACCAGGAAATCTTGCACTCTCCCCAGAGCTAGCTCTAAGTCAGACACTCCTCTGAGAATCTCCTGCCCTTCCCACTGCCATGTACACTTCTGTAGATTTCAGTCCTTTCAACGTAAAGCTAGGGGAACATTTTTGGGAGACATCTAGAGAAAATGTGGAGCTTTCTCAATTCCACTAAAATCAATAAGGCTACATGAGTTTCACACCAGGGTAACAACTGGATTCTACAGCTAATTGGTTTTTAAGTCTAAACAGCAAAAATAAGAAATCTCTAAACTAGATCTTCATAGTCAAATTAGAGAGTAATATAAACCAGTACTGAATTTTAACAATTACTGACTACCCTGTCATGTAAGAATATCTAGCTTTATTCCTCCACATGTGGAAAATGTTTAGTGACAATACAGAGGGGAAGGTACAAAGGTTTCTAGAAAAGAAATGTGAGAATTATACAAGTCAAATACAGACGATGGGAATTTAAAAAGTGAGACGTGGATAATAAAATTGCCCATAATACTTTCCTACCTTTTGTAGTCTAAAAATTTATCATACTTAACTTCAAACAGAACTAACATCACTGTAACCTTCCAAGAACGTTAATAGATGTTATCTGGTTTCATAAAGAACAGGTTAGCAATTCATAGAGACCCTGAGTCCTAGAAATGATTACACAAAGAAACACACACACACACACACACACACAAATGATGCTGATCTATTAAATAAAAAAGGCCATGTCTCAAAGATCCAAATCTTACTTTATGAATATAAAATAACTCTAAAAGCATGAATTTATTATATAAACATTCTAATTACCTACTAAATAAAAGTCATCTTACATATGTAGGTATATACATGTACTTACCCATTTAAAAGAAAAATATTTAATGTGGTGTTACTTAAAACAAGGACTATTTCACAGAGAAGGCATCCATGCAACTCATGTAACATTACTTATATAACTTCATATAAATAGTAACTTTGATTCATGCTTTTAAAAAGCATTGAATGTATGAGAATTTTTAAATGAACTTTTTATTGATATATAACATACAAACAAAAAATATCAAGGCAGTATAATATTTACACTCTGAACACATTTGTATAACCAGCACCCAGATGAACAAACAGATCATATCAACACCCAAAAATTACCCTTAAATGTACACAGTCTCACTTCACTAAGGCAACATGTGTCTAGAAATTGTGCCCTTACTTATTATGAACTCTTTATAGGTCAACTTGGTTGACTACTGCTTAAAAAACTTCTATTCTGGAAGTTAGGAATCATTCTGTTGCATTTAATAGCAGCTCTAGATCTGGAGTGAGAATAAAATTCTCAAGGGTACCATAAAAATCAATAATTTCAAACTAAGATGCCAAGCCCTACCTAAAGTCACCCTGAATGTTCAACAACCAAGCCACAGTGAAGGCCAAATCACACTACTTGTCAACGAGAGATGTGCATTAAAGTCCTAAGTGTGTAATCCAATGAAACAGGCCTAAAAATTCTGCAATAGCTCTAGGCTTCTATTCTGCAACTCTCTAATTTCTTAATATAAGTCTAGAGTAAATATCTGTAAATGAATTAACCTTCCACTTACCAAATTCATTTTGAAATTGTGCTATCCCCTTCTGCCTTTTCTTCCTTCTCCCCCACCCCCTCATCATTTTCTCACCTCTTGAAGCTCTCCTAAAATGTGACGTTAGTCTTCAATAAGCTTTGGCCCCTCCCCCCAAAAAAATCATTCCTAAGGCTGAATCTCAATCTGTACTTGCATACCAGCTGGGATGCTCTATTCAAAAAAAGAAGGCTAAGAGCTGAATTTCTCAGCAACAAAAAGACAACAAAGCACTTTTCCATTTGGTGCTGCAGAGGGAGCCAGAACCATGCAATGCAAGCAAGTTGTAAGTCTTTCTAGAACTGGATGAATCCAATGATAGTGAAAAATATAAACTACACACACATCACAGATATCACACACACAGGGCACACACACACTCAACCAGACCCTCGGCCTGGGGAGACTCTGAAAGACTGAATACTTTATGTGTCCAGCGATAAAAACATCATGAAATTTATTTTGTGAGGAGGATATAAGCAATAAAAAGGAAAATAAAGCTATTTTGTTTTATCTAGTGAAAAGAGAATGAATTTTAAAGGGAGTCATCGATTCCAAGACTCCCCAGCCAAAGTAAGTAGTCAACACTCAAATTGGCAGGCTGTCTGACAAGCGGTCTTTTTCCTTCAAGAGCTCTTTATGAAATTTTTCTGGGATACAGTTTAATAGAAGCTGACCTATATGTTTTTTTCCCCTCTAAAACACAGTAATGGGTCAGAGTACAGATGGGGAGGAGCAGGAGGTGGGGCAGAGAAGGTGGCAAATGTTAACAAAAAGACTGTCAAGACAAAAGTAGAAGGAAGAAACCCAATTGATCCCCATGAAGTACGTGATATTGCCACAAGGTCACAAAGGGAGAGAGATTCAGCAAGCCTTGCAGCACCTCAAAACTACTGCTGATTAGCTTGGGCCAGTTTGGCTCAGCGGTTAGAGCATTGGCCCATGGACCAATGAGTGGCGGGTTCGATTCCAGTCAAGGGCACGCACCTTGGATGCAGTTCATCCCCAGCCCTGGTCAGGGTCGTGCAGGAGGCAACCAGTTGCTGTGTCTCTCTCACATCGATGTTTCTCTCTCTCTCCCTCTCTTTCCCTCCCTCCCACTCTATCTGAAGATAAATAGAAAAATATCCTTGGGTGAGGATTAAAAACAAAAGCAAAAAACTGCTGATTATAATAAAATACCACAATGAATACAGCAAACTGAAAAAGACATGCAAAACACAGTTAACTAGTAATTCCAGGTAATAAAGAGCTCATTTTCTGACAGCTCTTTTAAAATATACAAAAGACATTTAATAATAAGCTACAAATGATGTCGATGTTGTTTATACTGTAATATAGAGACAGTTAAGAATTTGTATAATGTAGAGGTTCTAGGTAAATCCTTAACAATGCACGAAATGCCTAAAACTGTAGCCTACTCAGTCCAGATCGTCAAACATTAACTGAACACCCCTATGCCAGGAACTGAATGACATTCTAGAAATCCAGGAATGCAAAGTCTGGCTTCAAGCAGCTTATTAAGGTGGTAGGGGAAACAGGAGAGCAAAATATGCATACATATGGAAAATGTGATGAATGTGGTAGGACAGAGTTAGAACCAAAATCCAGAATGAAGCAGGGGGATTAAGGCTCAGTCTGGAAAAGCACAAACCTACCCAAATACAATATTTAAGCAAATACACTCATCATGAAATAAATCTGCTCTATCAACATACAAGATATGCAAATTTTACAGTGAATTAAAATGTATTAAGAAATGTATTAATTCCCTGAGTACAGTAGTAGTGTACTAGAACTTTAGACTACTCTAATGATATTCTCTCTGCTCCAATGATGTTTCCTAATTTTTGTATAAGTTAATGGTGATGATATTTCTCTGAAGGTTGTTAGTATCAAGTATAAAAGAAATGTCAAATATATTAGAAAACAAGAAAGGACTTGTAAAAGAATCTCTGGACCAAAAGAGAAGACAGGGAAGAATGAATTGTGGTTTTGAGCTGGGATGAAAAGAAAAGAATAGTGATGTCATTAAAAGAAACAGGGGATTGGCCATTTCTGGTCAAGATGTAAAAGAGACCAGGTTTACCCTCTTGTCTGACACAACCAAAATCGTGTATCAAAATATATGAAACAGCCTGGCTGGTGTGGCTCAATGGATTGAGTGTCGGGCCATGGACTGAGAGGTCCTGGTTTGATTCCCGGTCAGGGCACATGCCCAGGTTGCAGACTCGACCCCCAGTAGGGGGCATGTAGGAGGCAGCAGATCGATGTTTCTCTCTCACATTGATGTTTCTATCTCTCTCTAAAAAAATCAATAAAAACATATTCAAAATACATATATGAAACATTAATTTTTTTAAAATCCTCACTGGAGGATACAGTCGGCCCTCGTTTATCGCGGTTAATCAGTTCCAGACTCTACCGCGATAAATGAATTTCCGCGAAGTATGATTATTTATACAGTCATCCCTCACCACTTCACGCTTCGACTTTCGGGAATATAGTATAGTATTTGAAAAAAACGTGCTAGAGTGAAGACGCAAAAGTCAAAGCGCAAAGTGGCGAGGGACGACTGTATTTTCCATTGATTTTTAGCTACAGTGGGAAGAAGGGAGAAAGGGAGGGAGAGAGAGAGGGAGGGAGGGAGGGATGGAGGGAGGGAGGGAGGGAGGGAGAGAGAGAAACATGGATGTGAGAGAGACATAATAGTTTTCAAGATACTGGCCATGAAGCAACTAAGAAAAAGGATCCCTCAGATGCAGGACAGAAATGAAGAGAACTCTATGATGGTGCCAACTTACTGCCTTAGAATTTCTAGCATACGATGTAAGGAGGGGACACTGAGGCAGAGCTTTAAAATAGTGACAGAAAAATAAGGAGAAAGAGACAAAACCACAATTACAGTAAGAGATCTCAACATACCTTTTAGGTAGAACAAATAGGCAAAAAGTCAACAAGATAATAAAAATAAAATAATAAACCAACTTGACTTAACTTACAGAACACTCCACCCAACTATAGAGGAAAATTAACATTCTTCTTAAGTGCACAGGGAGCATCTACAAAGATTGATCATGTTCTAGTCAATAAAATAAGTGTCAAAAAATTTTAGAGGATTTAAGTCATCCAAAAAAAATTTTTATTACAATGAAGTTAAATTAGAAATCAATACCAGAAGGACCTCTGAAAAATACTCAAATATTTGAAAAGTAAATAACATTTCTAAATAAACCATGAATCGAGGAAGCAATCACAAGAAAAATTATGGAGTATTTTGAACTGAATAAAAATGAAAACACAAAATATGAGAATTGATGAGGTGCTGCCAAAGTAGTATTTATAGGTAAATTAATAGTATTAAATGCCTATATTATAAAGATTAAATCTTAAACCAATGACCTCAGCTTCCACCTTACAAAACTAAAAAGCAAGCTAAGTAAACCCAGTAAGCAGAAAGGACATCAGTGAAATATAATGCAGAAAACAATAGTGAAAATCAGTGCAACCAAGAGCTGGTTCTTTAAGAAAGTCAATAAAATTGATAAATCCCCAGTCATACTGAGAAGAGAAAGAGAGAGAGAGAGAGAAAGAGAGAGAGAGAGAGAGAGAGAGAGAGAGAGAGAATTTAAAAGGGTGAGAAAGGGAGAGAGACTACCAATATGGATCTAGAATCACCACAGATTATATAGATATTAAAGGGATAATAAGGGAGTATAATATAAACAACTTTATGCCAATAAATTAAAAAACTTACATGAAATTTAAAAATTCCTTGAAAGGACATAAATTACCAAAGCTGACTAAAGAATAGATGACATGACTTGTCCAATATCAAGTAAAGAAACTGAATAATTAAAACTCCACACACACACACACACACACACACACACACACACACACACACACACACATACTTCAGGCCCAGATGTCTTCACTGATAAATTATATCTAACATTTAAGGAAGAAATAATAACAATTCGACAGAAACTCTTCCAAGAAACTGAAGAGGGAGACTATTTCCCTATCCAAAGGCCAACATTACTCTGATACCAAAACCAGACAGAAACATCACAAGGAAAGAAAATTACAGATTAATTTTTTTTCATGAACACAGATGCAAAGATTCATTTACCAATTTTTAGCAGATCAAGTGCAATAATATATTTAAAAAGTAAAACATCATGATCAAGTAGGATTTACCCAGGAATACAATGTTTAACATTAAAAATAACTCCATATAAAATTTACCATATTAAAAAACTAAAAGAGAAAAATCACATGATCAGCTTGATAAACACAGTATAGGAATTTTACAAAATCTAACATTCATTCATTCTTAGAAACTAAGAATAGAATAAAAGATGTTCAAGCATCTTTGAGAAACCTACAGTTAACATCATACTTAATGGTGAAAGACTAGATACCCGCCCCTCCAGGTTATCTGCTCTTACTACTTCTATTATATGATGCTGGAGGTTCAAGCCAGTATACTCAAAAAGAAAAAGACATCCAGATTAGAAAGAAAAAAGCAAACTGTCTCAATTCACTAAAAATATAATCATCCATGTAAAAAAATCAGATGGAACCTACAAAAACTGCTAGAACTAATAAATGAGTTTAGTCAAACTGAAGGACGCAAGATGAATGTATAAAAAGTACATTCAATGTATATACTAACAATGAACAAATGAAAACTGAAAGTTAAAAACAATAGCATTTATTATTGCATCAAAACTATTAAATACTCAGGATCAAATCTGACAAAAAGATGTGAACAACTTGTATACTGAAAACTACAAATACTGCTGAGATAAATAAGACCTAAATAAACAGAGATATACACATTATGAAAGAGTTGAAACTCAACAGTTTTAAACAGTTAGTTGTCCCCAATTTTAACTGCAGCATCAACATAATAACCAATATCCCAGAAAGATACTTTGTAGAAATTGAAAAGCTATCTCTAAAACTCATAAGGAAATACAAAGGACCTAGGAAAAGCCAAAACAAATTTGAAAAAGAAGAACAAAGTTGGAGGACTAACACTACCTGATTTCAAGACTTGCTATAAAGATACAATATTGGCAAAAGATAGACAAATAGAAAAATGGAACACAACAGTCAATACAGACCATACATAAATAAATCCACACATGTATGGACAACTGATTTTTTTTTTTTTTTACAAAGGTGCAAAGGCAATGTGGTAGAGAATGGGTAGCTTTTTCAAAAAAAATTTGCAAAACTTGGATGTCCACATACAAAAGAAATTGATTTTAATATACCTCCTACCATATACATAAATTTAAATCAAAATGAAACATTTACCATCTACTTTATGTCAATTATACCTCTTTAAAATACAAGACAGGAAAGTCAGGAAGAGAAGGTGGCTTTGTCAACTAACTATTCAAAGGGCTGATTCAGGCAAACTTTTAGTGTGAGACCAATGTGTATCAACCTTGGATAACTGATAATTGAACAACTGGTTAAGCACTTTCAAACATGTTGATTAATTTATTCTTCAAGAAAATAAAAATTCATTTCCCATTTCTTTTTTGTTTGTTATAAAATCCCCGGGAAAACAGTATCAACACTGGTTTTCTTTCACTACAAAAATAAGAAACCAACATCTGAGGGAAGGGAATATACAGAAAATATTAAAAATGTGAGCAAACAGCTCTGGTGGGGGTGGTGGAGGGATTGAGCAAAAAGAAAAAGAGAGAACTCATGGACATGGCAACAGTGTGGTAATGGTTGAGGGGGGTGGAAGAGGACATAGAGGGAATACATGGTGATGGAAAAAGGAAAAATAAAAAAAAATAGTCACAGAGATGTAAAAAGTACAGCATTGGGAATATAGTCAATAATATTTTAATAACTATGTATGGCCATAAGAATACTAGACTTATTGGAGTGAGCACTTCATAAGGTATATAAACGTCTAATCACTATGTTGTACACCTGAGAGTAATATAATATTGTATGTTAAGTGTAACTGAAAAATAAGTAAATAAAAATAAATTTTAAAAATTAAAATGCTGTATAAAATCAACCGAGAGATAACAGACTGCCACATAACACTGCCAATACCCTTTCCCACACACCTGGGGTTATCCAGATCATATTCTAATATAATGTATCCATTCTATAAGTAAATGGTCTTCATTAAGAAGTGGGGAAATATGTAAGGAGAGAAGCACTTTTTCTGGCATATAGTGTTACAATCTTAATCAAATCGGGAGTTTCTGAGCTGGCCACAACCAAAAATCACCCTGAGAAGTGAAACATTTATGAGTCGTGTAAGAGCATGAAATGTGGTTTTGCTTCCTACCTTAATGTTTACTGTACATATCAACATTGCATACCAGGGTCCATACAGTAAAAGTGCTAAGAAGGAGGCAAAACTTAAATAAGTCAATTCCAAAATCTGAGAGGAGGCTGAGTAAACACTTAAGTCAATCTTGTGGTATTTGTGTTACCAGATACAAAAACATCTTTCTTAAGAACAGTCAAGGGTCAACATAAGCTAGGTGAATAATAATGCAAACACTTTTGAACTGCCCCACTGAATCTCTCTAAGCGTAGAAAGAGGACAAAGCTAGTTGGTAATAGTTTATATTTAACCACAAGGCTGTCTTAGCCAGAGATCCAAGCTTCTCACAGACTAAGTACATAAGGTCAATAAGACAAAGATGATGCAGCTTGATGTGTGCAAATTCTACAAATGCACAGTAGCCTGCAGAGTGCTACTCAAACATCCTATGGATCAGTCAATATTTACTAATCATGTTAACATCATCAGTAAGATCCAGAATGGTTTTCTAATACATCCTGAGTTTTCTCCTTCTACTTCCCACCACAATATTTTTTGTTTAATTTAACTTTCCACTTTCCCTAGCTATAACAGTTAAATTTTTTTTAAATCCTCAACTGAGGATATTTTTCCATTTATCTCAGGTAGAGTTGGAGGGGGGTTGGGGAGGGGGGGAGAGAGAGAGAGAGAGAGAGAGAGAGAGAGAGAGAGAGAGAGAGAGAGAGAAACATCCATGTGAGAGAGACATATGGACTGATCAACTGGTTGCCTCTCCCACGACCCCGACCAGGGCCAGGGAGGAACTGCAACTGAGGTACGTGCCCTTGACCAGAATCAAACCGGAGACTCTTTGGTCCACAGGCCAACGCTCCAGCTGCTGAGCCAAACCGGCCAGGGCAACAGTTAATTTTTTTAAAATTCCAAGTCTAATGCAGAAACCAGAAATATACATATATTTCTTCACACAACTGCATACACTTTGGAAATTTTGTCTTAAATTTCAGGAAGACATTTTCACAATTCACACATTTCTCCTAATAAATCAATCTAAAAAGACAAAGTCAAGAAAAACACTTATGCATTCATTTTTATTTGGAAGTATTCTCACATATTAACAATAAGAAAACAAACCACAAATACCCTCCATCTCTGAGGACAAAGCCAGAGGGAGACCTTAATAATGACAGCTCATAAATTCTAGCCCAAGATCACAAATACAGCTGTAAGAAAACTCTCCCAAGGAAAATATATGGCATTAGAAAAATCACAAGGGAGATTAGTGAGAAACTAAGAGCGTATCTATCATTCAACAACTTTTCAAAGAGCATTTTTCACAGTTTATTTACTTTAAACTGTTCCAAAGTAATTAAGTAACTCAAGGATGAAGCCCTAGAAAACAGAGACCCGTCTTTTATATTCCTCTTATGTCTCTATAATAACAACAGAGTTTGGGACATATGGAATGCACATAAAACAGTAACTGAAGAAAGAGAGTTCACCTGGAAGAGTGCAGGAAACCCAGTACAGTGACCACTTGAAAACCCAGTACAGTGACAAATGACTAATGAACAGTTCTAGTGAGGTAACATTGTTTCTTATAAATTTCATTCATTCTATATAAATGAGGCACAGGGAAGGATTTTATTAAACCAGAAGAACCAATACATTTCCTCCAAAATTTACTTTCTGCAAAGTTAAAAAACGAAAGTAAACTAAAAACTGACATATCCAAAAATATAGGTTAGCAGTTAAAAAATAAAATTTAGAAATAATTTTGTTACATTCCTTTGCCATGAATTATTCATAACAAGCATATTTCCAGGACTTCAAGTGAAAGATCTAAAATTACAATTTTCAGATAGTTGCCAACAGTTATGGACCCCAAACAAAGAGGGCTTAACATTTCATATTAATCTCTTCTCAGAGAAAAGGCTTTTATCATCTGCTAAAAACAGCATGCATGAGCCCACTCCATTTAAGGTTTTTCAATCTAATGTTCCCACTGGGATATACAGTAGTCTAATAACCATAAGCACATCACGATTTCACCAAAGTCTGTCATTACTGCAAAGCAGAAACTCTGAGGTGTTGCTCATTGTACTAATTACATATTTTCATGCAGGTTCATCTAAACTGGTAATACTACTATAGTCTAGGTAATTCATGTTTTTCTTTTTTATCCTCACCTGAGGACATTTTTACATTTATCTTCAAGTAGAGGGGGAGGGAGAGAGGGAGGATAAGAGAGAGAGAAATATCGATGTGAGAGAGACACATCGACTGGCTTCCACCCACAGGACCCCAACCAGGGCCGGGGACAAACTGCAACCAAGGTACGTGCCCTTAGTGGGAACTGACCCCGGGACTCTCTGGTTCGCGGGCCGACGCTCTAACCGCTGAGCCAAACCGGCCAGGACTAATTCATGTTTTTCAAAGTCTATTTTTTCACAAGGAAAAGGGAATTTTAACTATTCCAACACCTATAACTCCTTCACACGTATCACGGCTTCCCAGTGTTAGAAGCATGAACCACTTGCATTCTGGTTCAATTACAGAAACTGAGGGTCAAAGAGAGCCAAAAACTCAGTGAAGGACAGACAACGTGTCAGGAGCAAGGCAGAACCTGCAACCCAAGACTCCTGATTCCCAAGCACTTCCTCTGATGAAGTATTCACTTACATAGCCTCAACAGCATAACAGCAAACACTGACTTCCTATTCCTCACTGAATATATTCTCAGCAAAACTTCCCACTTGCCTTTAATTAGCTGTAGTACCTAAAATATCTTTGTAAGTGAGTTCACAGTCAAGACGATAAAACAATGTAAAGACGGCTTCCTCTTTTTTCAGCTGCCAATATGTGACATGCAGGAGGAATAATTTTACTGCCCTGAATGAAGATCTCCATAATTGTTGAAAGAGGACCCTAAAGAGCATTTCTCATATCAGTAGACACAACTTGTCCTCAATTACTTGTACATATAAACACAGTATTTCATATAGTCTAAACAAACAAAGAAAAAGTGTGAAAGGGGCCTGACTAATGTAAAGTGTTCCAATATCCCTTCTGGTTATTTCTCATTCTCTGAATCACAGCCCAATCAATTTAACACTTTGTCCCTTACATGGTTGTCAAGAAAGGAAAATGAGCTAGGTTGACAGTAGGAGAAGAGTTAAGGACCACATCTCAAGAGTATAAAAGTATTCCTTATCTCAATCTCTTCATCAACAGCTCTATTTCTACCTCTAAGCACAGCCTTTCATGGGGAATGTGGAAATGGACAGGAAAATAAAGCTTTCTCTTAAATTTCTACTTTAATCTAAAAAAAAGTTCATCTGTGCCATAAAAAATATCTTTAAAACTATTTTGAGCTGGAATAATGCAATTTTGGTAAGAAATAATAAAGACAATAGGTTGCTATAAAAAAAAAATAGCATTTCTACCAAAGCTTAACAAAAAAGGTATGTGGAAACTGGAACAAGTAAAATAACCCAAAATTAAAATCCTAGGATTCCAGTCCTAAGTGCCGCTTTCTAGAAACATTACTATTATCTTACTTTGTGCCTTTAGTCACCAAGACAAAATATGGAATAACTATGCCAGGGGATCTATAATACTGTGTTTTTCAAATAAACCAGTAGAGCACATTTGTGGTCACTTTTTCAGGTACCTTATTTAAAAAATAAAAGCCAATATAAATCACATCTTAAAATCCCACAAAGTCTATACAACTAATTGGTAACAGAAATGTTCTTATATAAATAAAAGTCTTCACTTCAGTATTAATTGAGCAGAATAAAAACACTCAGATCATGTCTAATGTCCTTGGGTTTGAACCCGTAAAGAATTCACTCACACAGAAGCTCCTCTTCTAGAGGTGAAAAGCCCCCAAAGAGCTCAGTACAGCCAGTCCTTGACTTACAACTTCTAAGCCTGAGAAACATCTACATTAACAAAAGCCTTCTGTCACCCCCAACTCCCATCCCAATATCAGTGCCCTGCAACTACCATAAAAAAAAAAAAAAAAAAAAAATCTTGTCTTTTTAACTCTTTTGGACTTCCCCCAAAAAATTTGTTCCCATGGTCTTCTAAAAATTTTCATTTTCCTGTACCCACAATTTACTCAGTTAAAAAAGTGTCCTTTTCAAAATATAAGTTATTTTAATAGGTAGAATTTTCCATTTCTGACTTAGTAGGACTATGCTTCTCATATGTAAGTAGGATCCAACTCACAAAGGCAAAGGGAACTTAGATTTGTGGGGGTGAGTGGAGGATGACATAGAAAATGAACAAAGCTGATGTGATAAGGGTACTAGAGTCAGGGAGCACCAAGAGGAAGATGGGGGAGTTCCTAAAGGCATAAAAATATGTGCAGTTCTATACCATATAAAGAAGTTGTAGTTTAGCCTATAAGTAAAGGGAAGTCAATGAAAACTCTTGAAGCAAGTGACATGGCTCAATCTGAATGTCGTCAGGGTCACATTAGAAGGAATTTGTAGAATGGATTGAAGAACAGTGAGATTAGAGTCTGAGAAGCCAGCTAAGAAACAACTGTTAAAATGCAGCCATTGTTTCAGCAGCTGAAACCATGCAGTGGCAGAAATGGTGGAAAGTGGTAAGTGGAGAGGCACAGAAGAGAATGCATAGGACAGATCTACAGGAGGTGCCATATGAAGAGTGAGGGGAATAGGAATATGACTTCCAGATTTCTAGCACCATCTACCAGATTTATGGCAGATGTTTAGCTGATGGTACACATATTAACTAAGGGAAGAAAATGAAGAGGAAAACTAAATTTAGGACAAGTATTACGGAGTTCAGTGTGAGATATGTTGAGTTTGAAATGCTTATGGATGACCCAGGTTAAAAACAATTGTGATAAGCACCCGAGTTTATGAATCTGGAAGCTGAGAAGAAAGATCTGGGTTGGATATTTAAATGGAAGTTGCCCACAGCTAAAAAGGACTGAATCCACCAGGGTACAGATCTTTGTCATTTTATTTGCTATATGCACCTAAAATTGTCTGCCCATAGGAGTACATGGTTAATAAATATTTAATGTGTGGATACCAAGTGAAGTGAGTAGTGAGAGAGGAGGAATAAACCTATAGAACAGTTTTTTGAGAAATTTACTGGGAAACCATTATTTTTAACACTTTCCAAGAAAGTTAGAATTTCCAAAAAAAAAACAAAAAAGCAATTTACAAATTATCATTTGGGGGGGGGGGAAATAACTTGCTAGCAAATCAGAAACTGCTTTAAAATATACTCCTGGGATCATTAACTATACAATCTTCCATCAGTATTCTCACTATAAATTTGGAGGCTACATTGCCATTCAAATATTGCTTTAGAATATTTTAGAATATATAAAGTTCAACTTGCCTTGAAAATAATCATCTACTTCTAAATAAATAAAAATGACAGAAAGTGATAGATATTTTTGGTTTCTGCTTTGTGTAGATAAGCATGAAAAGCTCCACCTCTAGATAGAAGTATGACTTTTTGATACCAAGAGTTCCAAGAGTAAGTGGGCACAACTGGGTTTGTAACCATAGCAAAACCATTTCAAGAAAATATAACTATTTTTGTGATCCATGTTTAAAAAAAAAGGCGATTTCTGGAAACACTGGAGCACCACTAAGATTTTAATAAAATTACTTGTCCAGGTAACTCCCAATAAATTGCACCCGAGGTAAAAATGTGAGAATTCCAAAGCCTTTATTTGTAAAACCAAGATCCCAAGAGAACTGATAAACAACACAGCACTGATTCTAACAGTTAGTGATACCTTCAGTAGGCTAGAGCATTATTCTCAAAAGTTTCTTTAAAAGGCAAAGGGGAGGTCAAGAAAAATAGCATGATGGGAAAGACACAATTTTAAAGAACTTTAACTACATATATCTGAAGGTATTCATTCTCTAAGAGATGCTCAGCAATGTCTCCTTTCGAATTGAACTTAATCCATCAGGCTCAGCCTCACCTATGTTGAGTTCTCTACCAGGACAGGATGGTTGTACCAAGCTTTAAATGTATCCAGGGCAGAGTTTCCAAGTTATACATCTTTCTGGTATGTCAGAGCCTTTTGTATAAGGTTTGCACACAAAGGATGCTCAGTAAATGTTTGCTGAACCAAAAAATATGGGGAGAATGAATTAATTAGCCCACTTTAAAAGGAAATAAAATTAAACTGTTTTCTAAAGTCAAAATATTTTAGACATAAGGCATGTGGGACAATAATTTTATAGTGCAAAGACAGGGTATTCATGCTCTGATACTAAAAATAGTTTGTACTTTTATGGTAAAAAAGTAGAGCCCCACATAAATATTTGCATGTAAAAGAGTGCTCAGTAAATTTCACCTCACTCCCACCCACTTCCCTCTCTGTCTCTGAAACTTGTCTGATCTCTTTTGGATCACTCCTGAAAATGGAAGGCTGTAGTATCCCTGGGCCAGCTTTTCCTGGCAGCACTAGCAATTTTACTATCCTAATAGGCTAAGACACTGGGAAGACAGACTGTGACATTCCATGGAGAACAGCAGACAACATATTCTTGGAATAAATTTTTGCCTGGTGTGTATGTGCTGATCAGTATCTCATTTTACATTCATATCCCAGAAAGGAAAAACAAAGGTCATATTGTATCATCCCCCCCCCCCCCGTAAGCAATTAATGTTGGAATGCAACAAGAGTGTGTGATTAGCAATGTCGTCAATTGGGAAAATAATTATTTCAACCTTCAATCACACAATTTCAATTATTGAGCACATTCTTCTATGTGCTACAAACATGCTGGTGGAGAACCTGGAGTCCAGCAGAAGGGGCAGACATAAAAGGATATCAGAAAGAAAAACCTACAATTATAAATTGTGTTAAGTGTTAGAAAATAAAAATGTGACAGCAAAGGAGGAAGGACTAAAGGCAGACCCTGGGGTGAAAATATGGCCAGAAAATGCCTCTCCAAGAAGATGACATTTCAGCTCAGGTCTAAAGGACTGGAAGAAGCCCATCAGGCAAACAGCAGAGGGAGGACCACTTCAGGTGGAGGGAAGAACATGTGTAAGGTACCCAACACGGGAAAAAACTTGACATTTTGGAAGAAATGAAGGAAGGTCAGATGGGCAGGAGCCAACGAGCAAGAGAAAGTGAAGCTGAAGAAACAACAGGGAGTTGGATAACTGAGCCTAACAGCTCACAGGAGTCTGAATTTTAATGTGGATACACTGGGAAGCACTGAGAGGACTTGCATCTGGAAATAATATGATCAAATATATATTTTTAAAAGATCACAATGGCTGCAGTATGGAGAATGGACTGAAAGGGCTCAAGAATGGAAATGAAACACGAGAAAGGTAGCTCAGTTTTTCAAGGCAGGGGTAGCTGATGGTTTTATAGGTTTACTCCACTATGTGCAACAGTGTCTGGGCCCTTGTGTCATGCAGTAATGTCCTCAGGGAGCTTTACTGTCGCTGGGGAGAAGCACACGTATGCAGCCAACTCTACAACAGGCTACCAAATGAAAAAGGCCAAAGTGAATTATAAAAAGAGTGACCATATATCCCATTTTTCCAAGAAGTTCTGATTTATGCTTATTGTTCCAAGGTAATTATTAATGGTGTCCCCTTTCACTCTCAGAAAAGTTACACATTAGGTGGTAAATTCTGGGGTCATCCTAGTCACAGACAAAGGATCGTGGGAGTTCTGAAGAAAATGTAATTAATTCTGAGGGGAAAGCTCCAAGAAGAAGATTTGAAGTCCTCATTGAAAAACAAATACGACTATTGAAGGTCATTCCAAACAAAGGGAACAGCAGTGTGAAGGAGCACCAGACTCATGCAAATAACGACAAATACAGCTACAGCTTGGTTTTATGGAGAGCAAGGATGAGGAGAGGCAGCTGGGAAGGTATGTTGGAGCAAATTTAGTTAGGATCTAAATGGTCTATAATAAGGGACTTCGATTTTATTTAGGTGGTTATAGAGGGTCACTGAAATCTTTTTAACAAGAGACTATAATAGCAATGAGTGAAACAATGCTGAACTATAGTAAGAATCCAGATACAGTGAGTATTGTATTTACCATCATGGTGAAAGGAGCATGGAACCAGGTGGCTAAGGCATTCTGTAACTTTGAGACATAATCTAAGTGGTTTTTCATACAATCCTGGCTGGGTTGAGAAGCAAGCAAGAGACATTGGATGGAAGAAGAAAAGTAAGAACAGAGAGCCAAAGAGCTGAATGTGTAGCCTGAAGGCAGGCTCAAAGATAGAGAAGGAGAAGGATGGGCTGTCAGGTTTGAAGAGGAGGCAGAGAAATGTGAGGTCAGAATCACCAGGGAAACGATTTTTTAAACTCCATATCCTCCCCTATCAATACCCTGATATGTCAATTTGTCTCCTCACTCTACCTGGAAGACTAAGGGAACAGTCAGCATATACTCCCTAAGTGATTCCAATATATCCCCCTTCACACACAACTCCACAATTGCACCTCCCCCAATGCCTCTCCCTATCCTCCCCCACTGCCATATTCATTTGAGAAATACAGATTTAGAGTTTTAATACAGGGAGGTAGGAGGCAGGTGATAATTACACAAGCAGGTTATTTAAGTTTCAAAAAGTGCCATTCAACCTTTCAGCAATGAGTTGTGGATCTACTGCCCAGCTTTATATTTCACCTGAAAGGCAGAGGCATTTCCCATCATCCTCATTATTTCTTAGGGAAATCTGATGATAGTATTTTTTTAATTGAAAGTCATTATTAATAGTCTTATTCATAGTATGATAATTTCATTAGCAACTGTTCAGAAGATCATTTTGCACTCATCTCCGGGGTAACAGCATTTCTGTTCTTACAGCAATGGATTAAAAACGAATGCTACCTACTATTGACACACCTCAAGCAATTGTTAAATCATATAAGTGTAGGTTTTGCTACTTAAACAAAAATTCTTCTGACTGTTTTTATTCCACTTAATTTTAGAAAGAAAAACATTTCCTTTTGAATTTGTGGAACCCAAACCAGAAATTCAACTACAATATTTTGTTAAATTGAAGCTTTCTTCATAATGAAGAAAACTGTTAATGATCTTTAGCTGTCACTCATACACAGGCAATATTTTCAGATTTCATTCACACCTGCCCCCCAATACTGCCACCAAGTAACACCAATTTTTGTAATATGGAGGACTCATTAAAGTTATACACCTTAAGAGCTCAGCACCACTGTGCTGCTGACGGAAGAAATAAGTAGAACCTAAAAGAAAGAATAATGAACAACTCTAGTTGACATATGTATGAAAGCTGAGTTACTTGAAGGAGTTGGTAAGTTTAAGGAGAGAAGAATACAACACAATTATTCTACTAAGGCTATATTCTAGTAAACTCCTACTAAAAAGTAGCCATTTTGAAAACATTATTTTCTGTAATATAATATCTATAGCATTTGGGAAAAACACTTATTTTTTGCCAACAATATTATGGAAAAGCACTCAATTAGTAAACATACAGAACAAGAATATGGTTCTAGTATTCATAAAATTGTTTTCACACAAAATGTGTTTCAAAAATTGTAAGATTTGTTACAAGCTTTGCAAACAATATAGCAACATTCCCTTTCCCTTTCCCAAAAACAAAAATTAGTACAATTCAGTTTATTTAGAAGTGTGATTGATACAGCACCCACATTGGAGTCACCTAAGGAACTTGGTGCTACATGCTGACCCCCACCCAAGGGACTCTGGCTC
This sequence comes from Tadarida brasiliensis, assembly GCA_030848825.1. Classification (NCBI taxonomy): domain Eukaryota; kingdom Metazoa; phylum Chordata; class Mammalia; order Chiroptera; family Molossidae; genus Tadarida; species Tadarida brasiliensis. The sequence goes on from CM061258.1 coordinate 100,419,947, forward strand.
CACAAGTCAGAAGTGATGCCTGGGAATTTGCATGTTCACAAAAGCCCCAGAGTTGTTCTGAAATAGGTGGTCCAAAGATCACCCTTTGAGAAACATTTTTCTGTGTGTTCCCTATCCAGAAAATGCAGCTAATTGCTTCTCAATCTAATTATAGCCCATCTCAGCCACTCAGAACAATTAGAACCTGTCCAGCTTTGTACTACATGATTTTAAGACATACGACACAAGTGCTTCCTGAGCAAACACAGGTGCAAACAGTGATCACGAATGACCTCCACCACAGTATCACTGTAGGCAGACACGTGGGAGAAGTAGCAGCTTCTGCAGAGCTGTGATCAATGAATGCAGGTAAAATGTTTCAGCAGGCCTCCAGAAAGACACCAGGTGGGCCCTTGACAGGACTTGCCTACATTTGTGAGCCACTTGGTTTCCTGCTTCTGTGTATGTGTGTTTGTGAGCACTAGGATGAGGATGTACATCCCTAGGTGTGAAAAGACCCAAAGCTCCTGCAAGAACTTTGCTATATCTGCTTGGTATAAAATCGTCAACACTTGCATCAATAAGCAATGCTCCAGAATTCATTTAGAAAGCCGAAATAGGTTCTTTTAGACATCATTAGGACCCAGCAGTAGCTCAAGTGCACTAAAACAGTTGGGTTCCTGTGGCAAAGCAGGTCTAATGGGACTGAGGGTTAAGTACAGCAAGGGGTGTGTCATTAAGGTCCCCTCAGCCCGAGCCTTAGGGACTCTCTAAAAGCAAATATCAGTCCTACTCAAACAAAGCATATAAATCAGTATAATTTTGTCTCAGATACTATTCACTGAAATGTTCAAGGGAAAGCTAAAAAGAATGCAGTAATACTGTATTTATCTTCATATTTAATTAAAAAGAGAGCTAACAGTACTTCCAAGAGAGAGGTCATTCCTTGTTCAGCACAAGATTTCTCGGTGTACAGCTATTTTGAAATGGGCAATAAAACAATTCAAGATATAAACACTTATGAAAGCTACCATTTAAAGAATGCTACTGATGCTTTAGCCAACAACTCTGAAGATGAAATACAAATGACAAACCCGTAGCTGGAGGCAGCCATAAGACAATCAAGAACCTTATCCACTGTCAAAGTTCAATCAAATCCACCATCTTCCTCTTCCTTCATAGTGCCTAGAGGGTCTCAACTGCCTTCAACACAATTGTATCATAGAAAAAGGTTTACAGGAAGAAAAGTTATATGCAAGAACGTAAATATAAATCTCTCAAAGTTCAAAAGATTAGATAACCATTTTGTCCTGCATACAAACTATATGAACAACAGAGGAAGAAGGATGCTATCCCACAAAAAAAAACTAATGGATAATACTACAAGATGATAGCAGATTTAAAATAACCTTACACAGTTGTACCCATTTAAATAGAACCACACAAAGGTGACTGTGGGCAGATGGTTTGGTTTCCAGTCCAATGAGTGCACAGTTGGCTCCCTGAGCAGGATGACACATTCAGCTCTGCCTATGTGCACATACTGAATCTTCAAATGCACCTTTGGCTTTTCCTCCTTGGAAAAATAATTACAAATTGGGCATCAAGACATCCAACAGTTCTCAAGTAACATTTACCACATAGAGTTGCCTGTGCCTGCCTTAAAGCCCACCCACAATTTCATTTTCAATTAGCAGCTCCTCGAAAGGCAGTAATGAAAGCAGTTGCTAAAGAGCATTCAGATGTCACTGAAAGACTGCAAACCCAAACTGTAAATAGCACATTATGAGTCGCCTGTCACCACCATCAACTCCCACGGGAATCTCTCAACACGTGGCTATCACAACCATCTGCTCAGCTCCCGCCAACACCACTGCAAACCACACAGCCGCCCACCCACTCCCACCTCCCACTCATTACCTGTCACGTACAGACTTGTGTGGAGATGGGATTGCTGTGAGCAGAGATTAGAATGCAGAACACACAGAGGTTTATCTCATCAAGTAAAATCTGACCACATGCAGATAACATTTTATCATCAGAAGAGGGAAAATGTAAAATTAACACAAAAATGCAGTCTTTAATGAAGAAAAGGGAGTTCCATCTATCCTCATCAACTATCAGATGTGTAGTGGCTAAACCTTAAGTGAAAAACATGTTCCTTCGCCATTCAGTCACTAGTATTATAGGAATTCACGGCAGGTGGAGTTGAGAATCATGTCTGTCACTTTGTCCTCCTGAGTGCTACTCCTCTACAATATATAGATTTAAACGGCCCTTGATAAAGTTTTGCATACATATTCATATAACAAACCCTTACTTCAGAATTTAGTAAACATCACTGTTTTGTGGAACAATTTCTATAGGTCTCAGGATCACTCAAGCTGAGTTACCACCCATTCTTTTAATTGTAGTTTCTTTTCCAATTTCAGTCTATTTTCTCTCTGTAGGTTTTATTGTGTGAGCTGGTAATCAATGTGCTATGTCCATTTTTAGTCACATTTACTAAATTTTAATTAAGAATTATATAAGTCACTTGGGATAAAATTTATTACCGGACACATCACTCCAAATACATCTGTCTCTCTGAAGTCATGTTTTGTTTTGTTTGTGTGTTTTGGTATTTTTGTTTGTTTGTTTTTTATTGTTTATTTTTTTCTTCTTTATTGATTTTAGAGAGAGAGGAAGGGAGAGGAAGAGAGAGAGATAGAAACATCAATGAGCAAGAACATCGATTGGACGCTTCCTACATGCCCCCCACTGGGGATCGAGCCCACAACCTGGGCATGTGCCTTGACCAGGAATCAAACCAGTGACCTCAGGGTGCATGGGTCGACGCTTAACCATTGAGCCACACCGGCCCGGGTGAAGTCAAGTAATGTTTATGCTCACTCTTACCAACTTTCAGGGTTGACGGAACACATCCCAGACAACAATGTAAGGCGTCATGAGACACGCAATCAAAAATTCTAGAACTCAAAAAATAAACTATCACTGCTTCCAAATGCCCACGTTAAAACAAAACAAAGCAAAACACCTTCATATAATCTGTTGTATTAGTCTCAGGTTTCCAAACAAATACCTCCAACATAATACACAACTGATTCTGAACAGAGATAAGCCTGAATTGGAGTTTCCTCAATAAACGATGTTAAAAACTGGCATTTTATCCTTATTCCAAGTCAATCAAGATTCCAAGAGTGATTATAAGCTAATCTTTCTTGGCCCAATCTTTCTTTACACTGTATATGTTTTTATTCTTACTTATGTAGTCTGCACAACGAAAATAAAATAATGTGCAACTTAAATTCATATGAAGAAAAAATAAAGAATTTTACTTAATATCTCAGTTTGTAATTTTCATGTAACTACACAATTTTTGAAAAAAAAATCCCAATTAACACATTAAACTTGAAATTTTGAAATATGAAGTAAAAATCATTTAACTGCTGCTCACATTTCTTGATACTGGCTCAAGGTACCCTCAGTCATTTAACCATTATAACAAATGTATTTATGAAAGAACACAGAGCAAAGTTCATATATCCTTTTATTACTAAGGTGTAATTCCTAATTATATCAGTGCTTCAAATGCTCTGATTTCCAGACACCTGTAGGCTCTAGAGTCAAGCTGGATAAATACCTGTGTGATTTCAGCCTGGATTTCCACCCAAAATTAATTAGCAGCTCTTCAGAAATGTGACTTTAACCGGATCTGTTTAATCAAAGTTTTCCATTATAAATCCTCCTTTACAAGTTAATTTCTACTAGTAACAAATGTCACTGAGAAGTCCTCAAACAATCTGAGTCAGTCCAACTAAAATAAAGGATCAGCCTCTGGTAGAAAATGCTCGTAGAGGAAAAGAGCATGGATGAGACACTGCCCCATCAGGATGAGTGGAAGTACAGATGGTGGCTTATTCACCTGGACTCTCTGGACCAACACAGCCACTTACTCCAAATAAAGCCATGCAAAGCAGATGCAAACACCAGGCGTAGTGCTAACAAAAGCTCTAATTTTAAAGACTCAGCACTGGGATCAATCCCTCTTTTTCCTAGAAATCAGTATACATCTTTGGTATCTACAATTTATAATTTTGTATATAATTTTGTTACCTTCATTGTAAGCTCCAAATCCTCTACCATATTTGATACCACCTTACTAGATTTTCAGAGAGAAAAGCAAATTTCCATTCCTTACAAGCAATACCTATCCAGCCCAATTTGTATAAAAATTTTAAAACCACATAAGGCATTCCCACATAAGCCAGTCTCATCAGCGAAATTAGAGTCTACCTGGCTGGACTCCTGAAATAATCCCAAATTCCTTTATTTTCCTGTCAAATGGTATTCTTCCTTGCCTAGAAGCAATTTCAACAGGTTGCCTCTTTCTCTGGGAAATTCTGCCCTTTTGTCATCTAAAATTTAGTTAGAAAGGAGACTCTAGGATTTAGTTCGATGATCCATCCTGTTGTCTGTTAGTCATAATAGTGCATATAATCCTCAAGTTCCCTAGTTCACTTAAAGCCTGTATCGTCTGGTTCAGTTCATACTAGAGACAGAAAGGACAGACTACTAATGGGCTAAACAGAGATTTAGAAATATCCATTCAGAACCAAATCTGAGGGTTATCTGAACTCATCAACTTTTCCTCACTGTTTCTTTATTTTTAAAACTGCTTTGTTGTCCTGGCCAATTTGGCTTGGCGGTTAGAGCGTTGGCCCTAGGACCAAAGAGTCTCGGGTTCTATTCCAGTCAAGGGCATATACCTCAGATGCAGTTCAGTCCCCAGCCCTGGTCGGGGTCGTGTGAGAGGCAACCAATCAATGTGTCTCTCTCACATCAATGTCTCTGTCTCTCTCTCTCTCTCTCCCTCCCTCCCTCCCTCCCTCCATCCCACTCTGTCTGAAGATAAATGGAAAAATATCCTTGGGTGAGGATTTAAAAAACAAAACAAAAAACTGCTTTTTTCACTCAGTATTTTAAACTATAAAGTACTAACTTTTTAAACATCCCTTATGGTCTAGAAGTTATACATAATGAAAGAAAATTTAACTCAGAACGCTAGGAAGAATTAAGTTTTCCCAAAATGCTACTGAGAAAGTCATAATTTGGCTACGTTTTGGCAACACATCACTTCACTGTGTTCTCAGTGATTTCAACGTGGCTTGGTATCCCAATTAGAGAATAAAGCTCCTTACAGAGAAGACCTGTACAACCTTTGTTTTGATTTTCCCTCTCCCAAGACTAAGTAGGAAAAAGAAACTATCATGTCCCTGTTAGTAAGAGCTAAAACTTTTTTATGTAATAGCTGAGTGCTCACATAATGAGCAAATTTGTCCTCTGTAGAGGACAAATATAGGCCTAGGGGGGTCAGAAAGACATGTACTCCTTTTGTGTAACAGTTAACTTGTTCCTTTATTTTTTTTAACCCCCTTTAGAAATTAAGAAGAGTGTTCAAATGTGCCATATTAAAAAACGCAACAATTTTACAAGACAGTTGCCAGCTCAGTATCTTCTAAGTCAGTATGTATTTATACTTAAAAAAAAAAAAAAATCCTACAAATAATTTCCACTGGGATGATTAAGTGCTGGTTAAAAGCTTTCCTTTAACAATATGGAAAAACATCATGAGAACTGAGGTTTTCTAATCAGGCAAGAGAAGGAAAAAGTGGTTTGATTTTAGAACTACATATCCCTCTTATAAAACTATTTAATTGCACTCTCACAGTAAAAAGATTAGTTGCCTTCAACAGATTCTCAGAAAAAAAAATCCTATTATTTCCTCTCCACTAAGGAGTAACATCTTCCCATAATTACAGGAAAGCTGTGCATTAAGTTGCCTGCTCAGGAAGTACCATTTCCTATTAAAATACAAACCTAATCCACTCTCACCAAGTCAAAAATAAAGACTAAATTCTCAGCTCCTACTGCCCTCTTTCATCTGTAGTTCTTGTGATTATAACTCACTCAGTAAGAGGCACTAAACAGCAATCCATTAATTTAGAAATTCTCCTCAAAGTCCACTCTCATCTCAAGGCCCCCTCCCAGCTAAGATGGTCAGATTCAGTTACTTTATCTGATAAGAGGCAAAGGCAGAGAAAAAAGTGATTGTGATGTGTGCAGGCATCTATCAAGATAGAAAAGCAATCCCAAATATCATTAGCACAAGTTTTTGAACATATACCGTGGCCATTAAACACTCATGTGTCACTTTTTACCAATGATCACACAACAGATAGCACTTGTCTGAGCTGATACACAACCAGCCATGCCTCTCTCTCCACTAGGAATGCATCTCTCTCCTCTTCTTTAAATGTCTTCACAGAGCCAATCAGCTAGACCACAAAACTATATTACCTCCAGACCCAGTATTGTCTCCCTTTTCAGACCTCAATAGCACTATATATCTCTGTGTTAGTCACAATTTTAAAGAAACATGGAACTCAGAAGAAGGAGCCTGAGAAATCTCTCATTTTATAGATGGGCAGCAACAGGCCGTGATTTGTTCAGGGTTTCATAGCAGCCCATGTGAATGATTCTAGGAATATTGCAAATGAAAAGTATTAGAGCTTTATCTCAGTTATCAACTTCTACTTCCCTTTCTATTAGAAAAATAACACTTAATTTGGATAGTATATTTTGGCATGAACACTAAAGATAAGAAAACACCACTTGTTTATAAAACCCTTACATAGGTCAAAATATGATTCGTTCTTTCCTTCTCCCCAATTCATAAAGAGTGAGTCAATAAAAATGCTTTTCAAATATTTTACTTAAAACAAGGATAGATTTGATTTCAAATACCACCACTGGAAGGGCTGATCATTAAGACCAACAGCTACTCAAATTTGAGACATACAGTCCTAGACTTCTTTTGTTATCATAAACTCTTTCACCAGAGGACAAAGTAGAAAGTAGAATTTTGAGGACAGAGGATAGAAAAGTCTGGGAATACGAGTGTCAAGGATGAGGAACCATGGCTAAGAATTAAATTGGTTTCTTGCCTGAAAGGGTAAGAAGCTTCCACTTACCCTGGTGGGAGGGAGATCCTGGGGGAGAGGTGGTGGTTACACTGCAACCTCTCTCCACTGACAAACATTACTTTTCTCATCTATCTCACATAGAGAGGCATGAGTTGGGAGTCACAAATACCACAGGAGCATCACTGTTCATGAAACCTAGCCCTTCTTCCCCTACCCGACTCTCCGAAAAGAAACAAAACAAAAACTACACAATTTTAATAAAAAAATAAACCTTCATCCAAATGTGCTTGCTTTCAAACTTTCCAGCTTTCTCTGCTCTCTGAACTTTGTATTTTACCCAATTTCTTCGTGTGCCTTCACAGGCCACTTCTATGACCAAAATCACTGCCTCTGACTAAACTACTCAAGTAGTTTCTAGAGATACTTGTATATCACCTATATCCTATGACCTGGAATTCTCTTTCCCTTCATGCCCAATCCTCTTCTCAGTCAAGAAAAGCAGAACATACAGGGATAATGAGCAAGTCAAAGAAATCTGGGTCTAAACCCTGGCTCTGTCCCTCACTGCTAAGTGGCCTGAGACAAGTAACTTTATCTCTTTGAGCCCCGGCTTCCCCATGGTAGGTAATCATATTACCTACCAATTATGATTGTTTTAAGAATTACAGATTATACTACACAAACTCTCTCATTGAATGACTATATAACATGGCATGCATTAGATAAATGTTCATAATTACTAATATAACTACAAATTGGAAGTTCATTCCAGTATATATGTACCTTTAGAAAAACTGCTCTGTATGTCATATTTGGGGACACTTCCCTGAGATCCTTCTGAGTCCATGCAGAACTCCATCACTCTAGATGTCTTCTCAGAAGTATATCCTTCATTACCTGCCTATCAGGTTGAACTCTGACCCCAAACTGTCCACTAGATCTTATTGAAGCTTTTGGTCCTTCCAATGTTTTAACTAAAAATCATAATCAAAAATATACTCTTGATGCTTTATACGAATGATTTCCAAACTGGCCTAACCATTACCAATTAGGAACTTTCTAAGACTACAAATATCTGTGCCTCTTCCCCTAGAGATTCTAATTCATTAGGTCCTAGGGAGGGGCTAGGAATTTGTGTTTCAAAAGGCTTACTATGGTTCTAATGACCTGTGAGGTTTTAGAACCACTGCTTTATATGATCCCAGATCTTCCCCTCTCTGCAGAGAAACATGTGCAAACTAGAAATTACCTGTTCAGCTTCTAATTAGAGCACTTGTTCTGTGAAATACACTCCCTTTCTCTGTTTCCTTCAACGCATAGTCAACCCCACCCAGTGGTCCCGCCAAAAACAAACAAAACACACCCAGGACACAAGTAAACGCAGCAGGCACTAAAGCCTCTGGATTTGTGTTGAAAAACTGCTATAAGCAGCTTCATTTCTCATTATTAATCTCTCATGTGGGGATTTCCACAGGCAGAAAGGCTTTCCAAATGCCAAGAGCTATATCTTCTTGTGGATCATTGAAACCTAATTATTAACAGACCAGTAAGTCCCACTACCAGACTTTTCATATAGTCAGAAGATCAGAAAGACAGTCTTAAATTATGGGCTACAGAGAACAACTAAGAATCCAGAAGGCAAATTCATTTCTTCACCACTGCTCTCCCACATACCACAATACCTGAGCTTCCCAGGAAGATTTAAACCTCTGCAAGGCACTGCTCACATGTTGATAACCATTTTTAGCCCTGTTCTGTTTGTCCTAATTATAAGGATCTCTCTCCTCCAGCTAGTATACCTTAACTACCATCAAGATTTCAGTCACTCTGCCCTGAATGCCAATCGCAGCAGCATCAAGTGTTGTTATACAGAGCACATCTGACTAAAAGGGCACCATGCTGAAGTTTCAAATCATAACAAAAAACACTGAGCTTGGTTAGGTATATTCTTTCAGAAGCAAGCACAAAGATGTGCAGGCAGCATCCCACAAGGATATCTTCTCCACCTGTTAGGAAGAACCACAGAAGAACAGGTACCTACGAAGGGGATTTTGCAGCCACAGAAAAGAACAAAGTCAAGCTTCCTCACCTGTCTGAGTCCCTTTGGCATTTTCTTTCTCTTCCCGAGGTGCTGGCAGAGATTGCGGTCATTTTCTCTATCTGAGCTGTAGTGATGTGGGTGGCTGAGTCGGCTCTTCTTGGAATGAAAGGACAAGCCGTTGGTAAGTGCTTCTCGTTTCTTCTTGGTCAGAGGGGTCTGGCGTTTCTCCACACGTTCCTGAGGCTTAAGTGCTACATCTTTCTGTAGAAAAGAAGAGAAAGAAAGGCAAGTGGTGGTTATTTAGGTATCTAGAATCACACTCAAAATATAGGTTAACTGGGTTACTACTAAAAGGGAGGATAGGAAGGACAGGAAAGTGGGACATGAGAATATCTAAAACTAAGAAACATGGCTCTCAATTTTTCTGAATCCCTAATGCCACAACAAATATAGCCTTTCTATTCTTGTTGGGCAAAGAAAAACTCAACTAAGCACAAACTACCTGTCCATTCAATGGGATTTCACTGCTGCCTAGGACAGTGGCTTTCCATTTGATTCTGTGTTGGGCCCAGCACACAATATTCCCCAAGGAGGCTTAAAACACTCACTTTCCAAGATGGTACATCAATTATGTTTCGAAAAGGAGTACTAAGTGCATGCACTATTCAAAAACAGCAGCACAAGACTGAACATACCAGGACCAGGTGGATGCCAGCCAGCAAGAAAGAAACTGTCAATTCATGCGATTAAAATGTTTCCTTAATGCATTATACTTTCACCAAAAATTTCTCTGAGCATCCTTAATTCCTATCTTCTTTTCAAAATGTAACAATATTATCATCAAGATCAAAAGTAATTTTTCATTTATTCCTGTGTGTGGTTGGGGGTGGGGGAAAGGGTAAGAGAAGGGTAATGGATATTCTGGAATACAAAGTAGCATCTGTAGAAACTACAGGCAAGAATTTCAGGCCACACAACCTAACAGAAGTATCTGTCTGCAGGCATCTTAGGATATACTGAGATCCCAAAAGATCTGGGTTTGAGCCCTGGCACTGTGATTATACATTATGAAACTTAGACTAAGTCACTGCAACTGTAAGCCCATGTGTGAAATGGGCTCAGTTATGACCTGATTCCATACATGTGAATGTCCTTTAATCCCTGAGAAATGTCACATTAAGCACTAAAATTAAAATGATTTGGCACACTATCATTGGTGAGTGAGTGGATATGAAACTCCTTACACTGAAAAGCGTTCCTTCATGGAGCCTTACCTCCACATAATTTCTCAGTGTCTATGATTCTAAATGCACATTTAAAAATAATATAAAACCAGAACAAAAATTTCCCTTTACCCATTTCTCCTTCTCAAAATACCACTCTTTCCTCACCTTCATAGCCAATATTCTTGAAGCAGCTATCTATTCCACTGTGTCTACTACTATTCCTAACACTCCCCACTTGACATACACGGAGCTCCTTGTTATCTTTCCCCAGATAAGCCATGGCAAGTAGTTTGAGACCTTGGACCTTTATGACGACTTTGCCTTGGCCTCAAAAGCCCTCCCTTCCACAGCTCTCTCTTTTCTAGTTCAAGGATTTTTTGCAGTGCTGCCTACCTTTATATAATACGAAAGCAATGCTCTCAGGTTTTACTCATTCAACAAATATATTTTGTGCACCTAGTATATACTAAGTACGAATGTATCACTTTAGTGCTAAGAAAACAATTGTGTATTGGGGGAGGGGGGGAATCCTTACCTCATAGAGCTTAGAATTTAGGAGATAAATACTAATCAAATCACACAAATGTATAATTGCAAACTGAACTAGCTGCTCTAAAGGAAAGGTAGAGGGTACTAAAACTGGGGGAAATAGTCTAGTCCAGAAGAGGGAGTTGTGTCTGAAAAGATGACTGTCATTTGACCTATATTTGAAAGTCTGAGCAGAGAAAACAGCTGGTACAAAGGCTAGGAGGCAACTGGTGGCATGATTCCTTGAAAGGATGAGGGCAGAGAGTAAGTATCATTCTTCATATCAGTAAGCCCAGAGTTTCACATACAGAGTCAGGTAAATAACAGGTGATATCTAGATACAGACACATACAGATACAGATACAGATACAGATACAGATACAGATACAGATATAGACATGCTTGCTAAATAAATAAATTAGACAACCAGTTAAGGTACACAAAACTACAAACCACAATAATGATTTAATAATACCCCAACCTGCCTCTAACACAGAGTGAAACAAGCTAGAAAAGTTCATTGAAGTAGGAAATCAAGAAATCTAGCAGGCACCAATGGCACACAAGAAGGATCAAAGAAAATAGCAAGAAGCCCCAGAAAAGAAGAAAAGTCTTGTCCTTGGAGCAAAAAGATTCCAAAGATAATCTTATAAGGCAAATGAGCACCTCTGGTCTAGTATCTAGCTGCTATCACTGCAGATGATTTACCCTCTGCCACTGAAGAGGCAGCTCTCCTGAGGCAATGAGGATGTGGACAAGGGGAGATCAAAGCAAGTGCACAGCAAGGTTCCACAGCCTCAGAGCCTTGTATACTATGTCTAACACATGGTAAATGTTCAATAAAGTCTGCTATATGTATTCCTTTGTTCAGTGTCCACTACCAGCCAGTTATTTCAGACATCTGCTGAGCTCAAACTATTCAGTGCTTAGTCTCATGTGTAATCATGATAGTCAGCACCATGAAAAGACACTCAGGTAAAATGGCAATGCTAGCAGAAGTGGCCAGGTGAGTTTCATTGTGGACTGCTTCTATATAATATGATTAAATTGCACCACTTCTAAGAATAATATATAAACTCTACACAGGGTAAAAGCAAAACAAAACAAAAACTTCTTTCTTTATGATACAACCCACCTACTGCCCTGCATCACATGCATCTACAGTATGGAATTAATAAACAAATGATATTTAATAATGTATCAACTGGGCTTTTTAAAAAATTACACCATTTTCTTTGGAGACCAAATCTTTCATACTGAAGGTGTTCCAAAGTATATTGAAAATCATGTACCATTCTATACAAATGTGAATTAATATTTATGAGAGTATGTATAATTTTTTCAAATTCATTTTATTTTCATGTAGCATATTAATCAAGGCATTCTCACTGCACTGCAGAACAACTACACAGAGTAAATAGACCCCATGCCGTGACATTAGCCTGTAAGAGACCTGCTGAAGTCTTAGCAGCAGCAGTACAATCATGTTAGCTCCAATCAATACTGAGATTTTTCAACTGTGGAGGGGGTGGGGGGAAGGGGCAAGAGGGGAAGAGAGACCGCAACAAAGCATGTATAGAGGTGGTGGTTTAAAATGAACAGTGTTTTAAAGGTTTTTATTATCTAAGAGGTTTATATTTTCAAAAACTAGGGATGATCTTTATTCTTACAAAGGTATAGTTTTTATTTATAAATTACTATATAGGCCCGTTAGTACAATTCCTGAACAAACCAGGCCACTGTTTTATTCCCTCTATAAACATTTACTGACTGCTTATGACGTATACATTAAAATAATCGTTTAACTTTTTCAATGATTGTCTTGGAGCAAAAAAATGACAGAAATTGTCCACAATAAACAATGAGAATTAAAGACAAATAAGATTGATCATAAAACCAATGAGCTTTTAATAACCGTGCACACGGTTACATACATGTGTATGTGTGTATATATAAAGGATTTTCAACCTTTTTCATTTCATGGCATGCATAAACTAATTACTGAAATTCTGTGGCACACCAAAAAATATATTACATTTTTTGCCTATCTGACAAAGAAAATAAGTACAATTTTGATTCATTCACACTGGACGGCTATTATTGTGTAAGCTGCTATTATTTTTTTATTTGACAACGTAAAGGAAAAGAGGTCAGTGCCCCTGACTAGACAGTAAGGTATGGCATGTTTTGAAAATTCTTGTGGCATACTGGTTGAAAATTGCTGGTATATATACATTCACAAAAACTCACCACCAACAAACTCTTAGCAACTAATTTAAGAATTTCCTTAAAAAACATGGGCAGTCTATAAAAAATGCTACAATATGGGGAGTACAATTGTCTAGTTTATAAAATAACTTTTTAGGATTAATAAATGATGATTTTCAAAGGCGTGATAATGTATCACTCTACCATGATCGAGGTTAGTGATTCTCAATGAAAATTAATACCCATCTGAATTATCTGCAGTGCTTTTTGAAAATAACAGGACTATGCCCCATAGTCAGCAAAGGAAGCATTTATCAAGCAAGCATTGGGAGGGAATGTGAAGGAGGGCAGAAGGATCAGAAAGAGATCAGTAAAAATGCTTTAAGGCATTCATTTGACAATCACAGTAGAAGCAAGAAAGAAAGCCGGCCAGCCAACAACAGAAGGCTGGCTGTGAGGTAAAAAGATTTAGACATATTTGCTGGCAATAGAGGGGGTAAGTGCACAAGCCATGCACAACAGATGGGAATAGGTTTCATGAACAGTTGAAATTATGTGATTTATAGGTCACTGGTGATGGAGGGCAGGGTCATAGCAGCGCATACGCTGAGAGGCTCTGGGACCAGCTAACCAAAACAAGTGATCTTGCTCTTGACTTTCCTTTATCCCAAATTACAATCTTCCACCAAAGGATTCCTCTGCCACTCCTGAATTTTAAAATGAGATGGTTCAGTGTTGTGAAAACTGGGGGAGGGCAACAAATTGCCGATGAAACACTATGTGGGCTGCAGGGCTCCATTTGCTGATTACAGCTGAAGCCAGAGATAACAGAAAATGAGGGCATGATTTGTCTGCCTTGCATGAAATGTGTTTTAGAAAGAAAGTCTCCATGTGATTTTCCAACCAAACTAATCTGAGGGCAGCCCATCAGTTACAAAGCATCTGTGGTATGTGTGCCTGCATGTTCCCATGTGTATGTATACTGGGGAAGAGGGGCACAATTTAAACAGAACCTCTTGTGTTAGTTACCTGACCTGAGGGACTTGCATACAAAATAACAAAAAAGACAGAAGGGAGGAAAAGTGCTGTGCCTGTCACCATCAAAAGACATTAATGGCTGTGTGCTGTCATTTTAGTCTGTCAATTCCTTTGTTGGTTTATTGTATTACATTTGAATGATTCTACAAACAATGATTCTATAACTTTTTCCAAATGCAAAAGAAGTGAAAGGGTTTATAGTGATCATAAGAAGCGAAAAATTCACAAAGAAACAAATATACAGCTCTTTTTAAACTTAAAACTTGTATGGATGTGTTCACATTGGTCCCCCACTTCGAAATTTTGAACAAATGGACTTATTAACAGGTTTCCAGGACCTAAAGTTTTCCATAAGTAGAATAGACTACAAGAATTTACAAACAAAATAACCGGTATGGCATTCAAAAGATAATCCCTCATGTATACATCTTCGAAAAACAAAAATCAAATTACCTACTATGTGCTGGACACTTTGTCACCTGTTAGAAATAACTAAGAAAGGATCCCTGAACTCGGGCTGCTTAATGAAGTAACAGGCAAATCAGTGAGCTACTGTAATAGTAAAGTTGGTTAGGTGAGCAGCAGGGAAGGTGTTCTCTACTGCTACCCTCACACTGCATTAAAATCGCAGCCCTGTATTGACATAAAGATAGAAAAATCGATCAATGCAACAAAGAGTCTAGAAATACACCCACATACACACACATGAACAACTGGTTTTCAGCAAAAGTGCAAAAGAAATTCTGGGGAGAAATGATAATTGTTCCAACAAGTGTTGATGAACAAGTAGATATCTGAATATCATAAACCTAAATTTAAAACCTAAAACTTATAGGAGAGAGAATAGGAGAAAACTTTAACCTTGTGTTAAGCAAAGATTTCGCAGATATGATACCAAGAGCACAATCCAAACAAAAACAAACTGATAAATTACACTTTATCAAAAATTAAAACTTATACTCTTCAAAAGACACTGTTAAGAAAATGGATAAGCCACAAAACTGGGGAAAAAAAAAAGTGTTATAGCCCTGGCCAGTGCAGCCCAGTGGTTAGAGTATCAGCCCATGTGCCAAAGGGTTGCAGGTTCGCTCTGGTTGGGGCATGTACAGGAGGCAACCAATCAATGCGTCTCTCTCACATCGATGTTCCTCTCGTCCTCTCTCTCTCTCTCTCTCTCTCATGCGCATGCTCACTCTCTTTTTCCCCTCCCTTTCTCCCTTTCATTCTAAATAAAAATCAATGGAAAAAATATCCTCAGGTGGGGATTAATAACAACAAAAAAGTGTTATAAAGTATTTATCTTAAAAATTTGTATCTAGAATATATTTTTAATTATCAAAACTATTTAAAAAGAAAGCAAACTAATATTTAAATGGGCAAAAGATCTAAATGGACATATAGATGGCAAATAAACACATAAAAGATGCTTAACATCAGTAGTCATTAGGGAAATGCACATTGAAACCACAACGAGATATCACTACATACAGATTAGAATGGTGAAAGTGTAAAGGAATGACCATGCCAAGTATGGGGAAGATGTGGAGGAACTTTCATACACTCCTGGTAGGAATGTAAAATAGCACAGCCACTTTGAAAAACAGTTTGGCCATTGTTTTAAAAGTTCTAAGTTCACCTACCATATGATCCAACCATTCTCCTGCTACGTAGTTCTCCAAGGAAATAAAAGCACATGTCGACATAAAGATTTGCACATGAGTGTTCATGTCAGCTTTATTTATTTTAGCCTAAAACTGGGAATAACTCAAATGTACATCAACAGATGAATAAACTGTCATGTAACTCAATGCAATATTACTAAGCAATAACTAACTGATATACACTATAATAAGGATAAATCCCAAAATAATTATGCTGAGTAAAAGAAATCAGACAAAAAAAGAATACAATCTGTATGATTCACTTTATATAAAATTCTAGGAAATTTAAAATAATCAATAGTAACAGGAGGCAGATTAGTGGTTCCCTAGGAGAGACAGAAAGAGAAGATTATAGAGGGATATGAGGAGACTTTTGGGGTGATGGACATATTCATTGTCTTGACTGTGGCAATGGTTTCATGGGTATATACACATGTCAAAACTTATCAAATTTTACACTTTTAATTCATGTGGTTTACTAATATGTCAATTATGCATCAACAGAGCTATTTTTTAAATCCTCATTTGAGGATATTTTCCACTGATTTTGTTTAGATAGAGTGGGAAGGATGCAGGGAGGGAGAGAGAGAGAGAGAAATGTCTATGTGAGAGAGACACATCAATTGGTTGCCCTCCCACGTGACCCCAACCAGGGCCAGGATCAAACCCGCAACTAAGGTATGTGCCCTTGACAGGGAAGTGAACCTGAGACACTCTGGTCCACTGGCCAACGGTCTAACCACTGAGCAAAACCAGCCAGGGCAACAGAGCTGTTTTTAAAATGGCAACCGTTCCATCATGCAAAACTGCATGTTATTATTACCAATAACAAGATTACATTCAGCCTCCATAAAAAGAAACTCATTTTTCAGATTCCTGAAACAAAGGGACAACCGCACTCCAGCTTTAGCCCATAATGTGGCCATGAAGTTTCCACTGGAGAAAACTCAGCTGTGTCTCAGTCAGACTGAGGAGCAGTGCATATGGTCTTCACCTCATTTTCAGCAATGAGCTCACATTGGTGCCTACTTTCTTCACTTCTAACAGTTAATTCTCAGTTATTCAGATGCTAACCTTTCATAAAGTTTTCCTATCTTTCTCTCAAGTACCCTGGTTACTGTTTGATCACAACCTTTCTCATGAACACTTTGATCAAAAAGCAAAGAAACAAAACAAATAATTTTTTACTGTCCTCAATGTAAAAAAAAAATCAGGCATTTAATGAAATATACTTAATATCTGATACATATGACATAAGGGGATCTAATGGGGAGAAGAAAAAAGGTTAGAGAGAGAGAGAGATCAAGTACAGATAAATTCTATATATAAAAATCTATCAAAGGTACAGTGCAATTTTCAGAAGGAAAGAACAAAACCACAAAAGGAACACAAAACCATACACTGAGAAGCCCTTCTAAATTCAGCTATGGGATGAGATCACAACTATCAGCTTAAGTGAGATTTTTATACACTCTGTGAATTGAAAACGTCCCAGCAGTCTCCCATTCCCATAGAAAATTGAGAGTTGGCTGCTGTTAGACTTTAACATGCTCAAAGTAGTTGAGTCCCTGGCAACCAGATGCTATTGCTTAAAACAGTTTAGGCTCTTAGCCCTGAAGGATTCCTAAAATTGGATTACAGTCCCTCCAGATAATCTGAGAAATACAGCATGACGAAAAGGAAACCTGAAAAAAAAAAAATTAACTCCATAACAGCAACATTCTGAAAGCTGAGCAAAGCATGACTGAGGCAGAAAATCTCATCAGCAAGGGCTTAAGGGCAGTAACATACACAAAGGGTGACTGGAAAAAGTGAAAGGAACCCACACAACAGAGGAGAGCACAATGGAAGCCAGAAGAGAAAGTGAGCACCAAGCAATTCTCAGGCCTTTCAGAGGGCAGACAGGAGCCTGGGTTGCTACCTCAAGAGAGATAAGCAGAGCACACACATTTCTATTGCCTTCTCATTCACTCAAATCTAATCTACTAAGGTCACACACATGTTTGAGATGATGTGTAATTCTAATGATATCCCTTTTTATTTTAGCCATTATTCATTTTTTGACTAGGCGTTCCATGCAAAAGATGAGAAAATAGTTAATTAATGTACTTATTATACTGTAGCAAAATAATGAGTAAATTGGCTCTTCCCCATAATACTATTCAGGTTTAGCTCCACAGTGATGTGGCTATGACTTCTTCATCAACCCTGAATTCCTAGCAGAGAACACTGTATGAGGCACACACTAAGGTGGTGTTGAACAAATGAATTAGAGAAATGAGAACACCATGAATGTTTCTCTCTAGAGGTTGTTCCCCGTACTGTGAATCAGACTACTCCATCTCTCTTCCTTTCTTGGAAGAGCTTTCAAACTTATCTAGCCCCTCACTCATCCTGGCAAAACCGTTACTATTTCCCTAACTACAAAAGTGGGGGAGAACAGATGCTTCAGGCATATCATAAATCACTTTGAGTCTAACAGAAGACAAAACAAAAAAGGGGACTGATTGGGAAAACGTCAGTCATTGCTGTCATTTTTGTGACTTGATATCAATGACAAATTACCATTTACTGGGCCTCAATACCTCCCTACTCATCAAAAAAAAAAAAAAAAAGAAATCAAGAGTGGTTGATACTATTATCCAGATATTCTAGATGAGGATCCTGATTGGCCAGTAAAAAACCTCTTCATATCCAGATATTTGATCCTGATTAGGCACAAACTTTGCTTTTCTTCCCTTGAAATGTTCCTGTCTTCTCTTCCCCAGGTACCCAAATACTACCACATTATCTTCATTTTAAATGACCAATGCCTCTAGAAGTATTCAGCAATTAGCATACCAATACTGTTGTAGTTTCTGTAAGTGGTGTGTGCTGAATGGTTACTTCCCTGTCCTGGAAGAGGTCCTGGAAGAGACAGGTATATCAGCTTTCATTTTGGAATGGTGGCCTTTTCTGAGCTTGCATTGTGATTATAGGGAAAAACTAGAGAAAATGATGTATGCACCAGGAATCCAACCTATAATGTGGATAATGTGGATATCTGGTCCTAAGTGAATCTTTAATTTACTTGAGAAAAGATAACAGTGCATCGATTCATTTCACTCTTCTAAAAGAGTGAAATTAAATTAACCACAGGAGATAAGGATTGGGACTCTGAGCCATGGAAGAGTCCTTGATTCCTCTCTGCCATGCTATGCCAGTTTTGATCCTCATTCTTTTCCTTAAATCTTCCCCAAAAGAGAGAGGGGTAAATCCTGATGTAATTTCAGAATCTTACAAAGCAGGTGCAAAAAAGGAAGACCACCAGCAGTTCTAGCTCTGGCTCTTAGGCCAAATCTGCATTAGTGGGCAGCAGAGAGCACCTTGATGTCATAGAAGCTGGAAGTGAGGAACTACTTGGAGAGGCCGACTTAAGAAAGCAAAATTACACACACACACACACACACACACACACACACACACACACACACATCCCATACAAGGGAGGCACATTCTGTTCACTCAGCAGACTGGAAATACTTTTATGAAAGATAATTTAATGTTTAGAACTATTCAGTGACAGGAAAAGAAACTTCTTGCAAAATTCAAATTATGTAGTTCTGAATATAAGTATATTTTTATACAGCATATTTAGAAGGGTATATGGATGAGAGACAGTCTCTTTATGGCTTATGTTTTCCAAGTCGTTCAGATATGTTTCTTGAGAACTAAGAAATGATTATTATTTTAGTAATAATTCTATAACTTTCTCCCAACTTCCCAGAAATTGTAGTCAACTTCCCATTGAAGACAAGTAAGCACTCCTCAGTTTACAGAGCAGTGAAGCAGAGAATCAACATGTACACGCACACACACATCCTCCCACCGCACAAATAACTGTCACATCCCTTCTCAAACTAATTGTAATTGGTTTCTCAAGGACAGACACCAATCTGTTTTGACAACTAGGCATGAGGGTCCTCCCCAGGATGATCTCTTCAGTTCCTTCAACCTCTCTAATGTTACGGTCCTGGCAAACTAGTTAGCACATACAAAATGCTCAATAAATGTAACTTAAGAGTTCATTAATTTTGTAGAAGTTTTTCTTCCAGATCATATTTTCCAGATCATTAAATATGTCTGTGAGATTTCTTTTTTATATAAGCATCCTTCAAGTTCTTTGTCCCAACTTGGTTTTGATTAGACAACTAGACATGATTTGCTAAATGGTCAGACCATTTCTGAATATAAAGCAAAGACTATGATATTTTCATAACCACTAATATTTTTATAACCACTCAGAGTTGAGAGTTTACAATGCCTTTTTAAGTCATCATCTCATTTGAATACCTAGTTAACTCCATACAGCAGGCAATATCCTTTTCATTTTCTAAATGAGGAAACTGAGGCTTGGTTAACAAGTGACTTCCCAAAGTCAGACAATCAGCAATTGGCAGCATACCTGGTGCCCCATGGCTCTAATTCTGCTCTCGTTCCCTAACACCAGGTCATTATAGCCTTATTTGTAAGTGTCAGGATTATGACCTTTTGCTGGAAGAAAATTTTAAATTACAGTTTAGTAGTCTCATTATAAAATCCTTCTATTCACCTCCATTTCCCCTCTAAAGCATAATTAGGGAAAGGCAATGCCTCTTATGTCGAATATCTGAAATCTTTCTAAAAGATTTAAATCAGAAATAAAAATCTAGACAGAAATAAAAGCTTTGGCTTTTCTCTAAAACTGACAATCTTCACCATTTTATTTCAAGGGTAAAAAGTAGAAGAGAATGACACCTTTCTGACCTTAAAAAATAAGCTATATAAATGCTCCAGACCCTGAATTTCACATGTTCTGCTTATGTGGCTCAATAAATATTAATGAATAATGACAGTGGCTATAAATACCCACAGGTGCAAGAAGTAGAAATTCCTGTTTAGTGCATATTGTAAATGCTCTATCACTAAATGAGACACTTATATGGGTTTCATGAAAAGTTTTCCATGTCTTGGTGCTTTTCCACACAGCTCTGTCTTATGACTCTGCATGTTCCCTTCTCTTTCCTGTCATCCCTGGTCTTCTATTTCAGGTTTTATCTGAAAGGATTTTATTTCCTTTAGCATCATATGGGTGAAAATAAAATGAACTATCCTGCAGGCTTACCCAAAACATAGAAAGTGCTTAAGATGTACCCACTGACCTGAGACACTGACCAAATAAACCCCTCAAGCTATTTCAGAAATGAGAGTAAATTAGACCCTACAATTAAAGTTGAGGAAGGAAAAGGGACTGTCCTTTCCATTGGCTAGTACATTGCTTTGAGAGATGAAAGGCCGTGTCAGTTTGCATAAGGGAGTTAGATGCTAATTCTGAGGTAATTATGTCATGCAAAGATGTCCAGATTTTTACCCAGCTCCTTGAACAAGCCACAGGCTTGTCTGTACACCAAAGCTGCCTATAGATAGATTTAGTGATGGTTAGGTACTTATTGGGCCTATCAGATTTGATAATGAAATCAATCTCTCCCTTTAGAAGCTCTGGGTTAATGGCAAAGTTTATTAAACTGCAGGCAGTCATTCAGAAAAGATCAATAGAGACATGATTACAGAGTAACCAAAGGATTAAACATGAGATTTATCACAAAATTAAACTAAATTAAATGTTCTCTGATAGCACTTGAAATGCTGTCGATACTTTTAACTCATAATCTATGCTTTCTGTGTTTACCTAATAGGCAATAGGGATGTCTGATTTGAGAAAATGACTGTCATATAAAACCATAAGCCACAGAGATTTGGTGACAGACTTGAGAGTCTCTTCTGAAAATGTTAGCTTTTTCAAGAAGAAGCATCTTAATTTACCTACAAGAGCTGTCCAGTTAACTCAGTGTTTTGAGTTTCTAACTGTATACCCCATTCCGCCCATCCCTAACACAGGCCTATACATCCTCACAGACATGTATCTCAGAAATTGTTTAAAAATTACATACTTTAAACAACTTCCTTCTCTTTCTTCTCTCACACAGAAGCATGAGGTGTGACATTGGCCTTTGGTCCCATGGGGAAAGGGGGCTGGAAAATGTTATCTGGTTGTAAGAAAATCAACCCTTCCTCATCCTAGGAGGATTTACTGATGCCATCACAAGCTCAGTAAATTATGTTCATAAAGGTGAACTCTCCATCACAGCCTATGAAAGGTAACCACTAGCTAAACAAACTGGTAATAACATAAACACTCATAATCAGCAGAGAAGTCAATATGCATGACAGCTGTTAGAACTGACATCAGTACCACAGTGAGAGAGAAAAAGTCTGCAGGACCTGAAATGATAAAGACCAGTCCTGCTGTGTGAGTTTTGAAGGGTGTGTGCAGGAGCAGATGGGTTGGTACAGAAATCAGTTATGAGGCAAAAATTAAGCCTGTGGTTTAAACTACCTTGGATGGCAGCATATGTGAGGGAGACTTTCTTTTTCCCTGTCCATTTGCTATCACATTGCTGCTGGTACACTTCATCCCACAAATGGCATCAGGCCTGTCCTGATGGCCAGCAGGCTCCAGTGATTTCAATAGTAATCCAATATGGCAGCTGTTTTGTCAAGAAGGGAAGAGCTAGGTTGGAAACAAGATGTTGAGGCTGATACCCCTGCTATTCTCCCATCCCCTCGTCAGCATACTGATTTACACCAGAGCAACCACTTTTCTTCTCAGCAGTCAGCTAACCTTACAACACCATAGAGCTATAGGTAGCTCCAAATATTTCTCAGTTCCTCAGGGAACAAGAATGCCACCTGGCCTGCTGAAGAAAAGGACTCTGCACCCCACCGGAAAAGCTAGGGCTGCTTTGAAGTACACAGACCTAAAGCTTCTTATGTCCAGACTCCTTTATTGATAGAGATCCTATCAGTTTCTTAGATTATTGTCCACAATAGAAACTTCATTCCAAGAAAACTACAGCACTTCACTGCTACCCATAGTCTTTATTCATGTCCCATTTCCTCCCGTTAGCTCAATCTAGCCATTACACAAGCAGGTGCTCTGGTGGCAATTAGATCTGAGTTTACAGGACTAGCGTTGCCACTTTGTGGCTTTGTGACCTTAAGCAAAGTCCCCAGCCTGTTTAAACCTCCATTTCTACTCCTGGAATGCAGGGGTAGAGTTATGAGGTTTAATGAAATCTATGGAAAGTGCCAAGGATATTTCCTAGAAGAAAGTAGACAATAAATAAATGACATGTGAGGAATTCCTCTTCCTGACTAATACAATCATGTTCTTAGTCATTACAAAGGGAAACTGTTCATCATTATGAAAGGTTACATTTGGCATTGGAGGATTAATGGCAGGATCTACTCTCCATATATCCTCAAGACTGCTTTTACTAAATGTCTTTCAGTGTACCATAGGATGTATTGTATATTTATAGCACCTACTTTAATTACCACAGCACCCAGGGAAGCCTCAGATTTCTCATTTCTATAAAATGGGGGCCAATTATGGCCCCTAACTTACAAATCAACAATTAGAATTAAATAAAGCTAATACAATTCCTGGACTACATTAGGGTTAGTTATCTTATTACTACGAATTAACTTGGCCAAGGTCACAGAGCTTGAAGACAGCACCAGGTCTCAATTCCGATCTACGTGGCTGCAGAGCTCATGCCATCATCACACCTTTGAACTAAATGCAGAAGCTCGGATGTGGCAAGCACTGTCCAAGACTTATACTGTGGTTTGAAACTCAATCTTTCTACACTTCTCTATTCCTTTTTTTAAAAAAATAAGCACATCACTTGGTCTATTTAACCTGTGAAGTAATGCAAAGAAAGTACAATTTGCTCTTTAGAATAATAACACCATATAAATTTCCATCATTTCCTCCCAAATCTGCCTTCTATAATTTACAAGAAGTAGAAACAAGAAAAAGTTATCTGAAAAAGAAAGAAAAGAAATTCATTTCTCATCACCACCTGGAATGAAAGGATGAAAAACTTCAGGAATATATGCCCTTTTATATTCATGATACATCCACATTAAAAAGACCACCACCATGTAAACCATTCTTAAGAGATAAGCAAAAAGAAGGCCTGAAAAAGCATTTGCCACTGAATCTATCATAAATTTCTTTCAACTGCTTTACGTCTGCTGGTTTTCCAAATAAGGCATCTGTCCATTTCATAAATAAATAAATAAATAAATAAATAAATAAATAAATAAATACAAAATCATTACTAGCTACAATTCAACATGAAAAAAATGGCCTACAAGGCTTCCTGCCAGAGCCTAACCTTGAAAGAAATGGGTTTCTTTGACTCTATTAGGGAATCCCTCAATACACCATCCCAAACGTTCCTGCACAGGCTTAATGGAACAGGGGGAGGTAGATAAAAGAGGAGGAGGGGAAAGCTCTCCTTCCCAGCTGGGCACTGACACATACAGTCCCGTTTGGGAGGCAACTTTATGTGCTCTTAGTAGTAGATTAATGAATGTAATTACCTAGCATTGTGGCTGTGAATGCTGCAAAAACTATAATTTATAGAGTGCTGTAAAGTTCTAATGTGTTTTTATGTCCATAAGCTGCTTAACCATAATCTAATGCATTTGTACAAGAACAGCCTAAGTGGCTCTCAGCTGAAGAGTGAACACAAGTGTCTGAACCTTAGCAATTCTACTCGTACGTCTTTATAACCCAACCCTGTGTGGTAAGCATCTGAAGGAAACAGCTGCTGAATTATACAAATAATTCTAGAGACAGTGACAAGGCTCTCTGCCTCTATCACCATGAGAAGAGTTCTGGCTGACAAAGGGTAGCAGGCCTTAATTAAATGCTGGAGCGGTACTCTACATGTGTTTGGTGGTTAATTTTTCTTTTACTACTATTCTTACCACCCTCACCTCCATTCCATCTACCTTCACTCCTGTCCTCTAGAAAAGGTAAGGGGTAGGAGCATGGTAAGAAAACCCCCCCAAGGGGAAAAATTACTTTTCTATCTGAAAATATCCTACCTGACTTCCAGCTTAGAAAAGCCTCACCATTTCCAATATTTCCTCTTTTCCTGCCATAGTTTATAGCTCAACAATTCTTTAACATCTAAAGCAAACATCCTTTGAGACTGCCTTAGTCAGGGGTTCGAAGCATCTTGCATGACTCCATGGACAGAGGATTATGATGATGCCGATGAGGGTGGTAGTAGTCATGTCATGTCATGGTGGTGATGGTAGGTGGTGGCTGATGCTCACTAAGTATCACAACCCTATGAGCAGGTACTACTGACAATCCATTTTCAGATGAAGACTGCGGGTCGTGATTGGTAGGTGGCAAGGCACATATTTCAGTTCAGCTTTTCACTCCAAAGTCTGTACTAAACTCACCAGGAAAACTACTTATTTAAGGTTTCCCTTGTCTGTAACATAGGGATAATAACAGTATTTACCTCATAGACATGGTGTGAGAGTTAAATAAGTTAATATGTATAAAGTACGTAAAATATGTGTGTCGACCTAAGCAATGGTTAGTCCTCATGGGCCATCATTACAATCACTGCTCTAGAAACAGGTAGAATATGTATATATGGTGGGGGAGCACTCTAAGGGACACCAAAACCTGCCCATATTTTCTGGAGGCAAACATTCAAAGTCTCAAACATCTATAACTGGAAGTCCCAGAGAGTTATTCCGAAACACAACAGTAGCTAATAACAGATAAAGCAGCAGCATCAAAGTGCAACAGAAGAAGTTCTACCCTACTTCCCAAAGCACAACATTGAGTGAATGGCACTCCTAGAGGGCATATATGCCAAGGGGCCCTCCAGTATACGAGCAAAAAAGAATCCCTCAGCAATAGGGATCCCCCTGTTCTCCTCTTTGCGGTAGCAATACAATAAGATATCTGTGAGTCTTATTTCTGGAATATAATAAACATAACAGTCTGAGGAACAGGGTAGTCCCAGAGATGTGGAAGTAGGGTACAGACTGACAATTGCCAGAAGAGGGGGTGGGGGAGGGGAGCGATGAACCACAGAACTTGTACGCATGTACTCATAACCAATGGACATGGACAACAAAACTGGGGATGGGGCAGGGAGGGAGGGGGAGGAGGGTGACAATGGGGGGAAAAGGAGAAACATCTGTGACAAAAATAAATTAATAAAAAATTTTTAAAAAAAGATCTGTGAGTAAATATTTTAGTACACATTAAAAAAATAATAGCTTCAGGAAAACACAAGGCTAGAAAATCTTCAGAGCTCTTGGCTGAGTACAGAGACATGATGGCATTACATCAGTGGCCGCACAGGGATGAACAGCCAGTGCTAAGACACACACTCAGGGTAAATTAGTATCATGGCTAATAAATAATTGATGCTCTTCCTAGTTAAAAATGTACTGCTCTCCAGCATTCATAGGAGGAGATGTGATTAGGATTCGATTAAAGCTTTCTCCTGTCCAAGGGAAGAAATTCTGACTCTCAGAGAGAGCCGTGTGGCTGCTTCTTTATTTCGTGTGCCAGATTGATCTAAGGAAGCCTCCAGACTCATCACTCTCACAGGTGCTGCTCTGGTAGTAGCTACACATCTATCTCCCCAACAGGAGAGTGATAGGGAAGAAAGTTTGAACATAAATAACAGAACAGGGAAAGTATTTCCCACCTCCTGAAAAATTAGCTTTGGCCTGGATGTGAGCACTGGTTCCTGTTCTTTAGTCTAAAAGATGAGGGTTGGGGGAAAATAACCCATTTCCTGAAAAAGCTGAAGTGGAACTGTGCATAATAAGGCTCTGGGACATGGCCAGTCCTCCCCATGCCTTGCCCATCTTGAGTTTCCCCGACTACAAACCACTGTTCTACAGTAGTCAAGACCCACTTCCTCCTTAGTAAAAGAAAGTTTCTGGCCACAAGGAAGTCCCCAAACATTCACTAGTTCCTCACCCTATCTGCCACCACCTTGCTGTTTGCCTTTCTCACCTCAGTTTCTCTGAGGGAACAGGATACTAACCTGTGGCCTCACAGTGTCTCCCCACATACACATACACATACACATACACATACACATACACATACACATACACATACACATACACACCCATCCTTTAACTCAGTCTGCAGTGTTGCCCCAGCATCTTCAGCAGGTGCACTTCTACCTCATGACTCCCTGTCAAAGCCCATTGCTCCCTACTTCTTGCACCAAACTGAAGGGATCAACTCTCTTTCCCCAATGCCCTGCCATGACTTACTGATTATGTCTCACACACAACTTCCTCTCCATCCACGTGTCTTAAGGATGATTTCTCCCTTCCAAGCACCCTTAACACTTTCTGTCTATACCAATGTCTGAAAGAGGTCCCACTGGGATGAGGTAAAACTACATTAAAATGTTTATTTATATGTGGTTTTCATTTCATTCTTTAATAGTTTCTAATTTTGAATATGTTTTATGTAGTACATATATAAAACTAAAATGAATAAAAAGTATATAACAGGGATGTGTTTATTCTAAGTGTTTTTGCCTATAGGGGTATACAATAAAAAAGTCTGAAGACTTCTGGTTTAGACTAAGTAGAGGGAAGCAAGCAGCTTGGCAGCAAAAACCTTTTCCTATACTCCTTAGAACACTCAAAGCTCTTAACACTCAAAATGTCACTAAGTGATTTATTGATATAGTAACTAGACATTACAAATCACAGCCTACACACCCAGGGAGGTTTAGAAAAGGGTGCTCTGTGAAACCAAATCCCAGCATTGGGCAAATAAATAAACCATTAGGCTGCAAGAAATAATCACATTTAGAACAAGTGTCAGGGAATCATCTTTTGGTATTAACGATGTAATGACAACTTCAGAGAAGGATGAGACATCCAGGTAACAAGTCCCAAGCTAATTAGCAGCAGCCACCAAATACACCAAATATTATGTGACTGGCCCAAAGATGTCTTTTAACAAAACATCAGGGATTTGCCTAGTTGAATAGGATATTATATTAAAACAGAAAATCAAGGAAGAGGTGGTAATACTTGCTCACCAACACATGATTTTCTCAGGAGGCAAAATTAATCCAGCTTCCTCATGGTCAGATAGGTCTCTGTGACCTGCCATTTCATTAGGGAAGCTCAAAGTTGCAACCTCCTCATGGGTTCTGGATAAACACTTACTACAAGAGCTCAAGCCCTGCAGTAAAAATTTCATGCAATTCCAGATCAATCAGGTGGCATTTGCAGTTACATCACTGCTAATTCTAGACTATGAATCTCTTGCAGAAGACTGTCACATCATAACTAATCTCCCCATAACACCACATCTGGGTCTTGGTAGTCACTCAATAGAAATTTGTTGTATAAACACTGAAAAAATATTTTTAAAACTTAAAATTCAGTATTTAATATAATGATCCTAAAGTCTCTAAAAACTTTCTACACATAAACCATAGGACATCTATCAAGCTATTTGTGTCACACAAAGAGCTGTGAACCATTTTCATGCCCCAAGCTCTCCACAAAAACGAAACCAAGAGTGGGCATAATAAATCTTTTTAGCCATTTGGGTCTCATGTTGACAATTTGATGAGGGCAATCATAGTTAATTCAGCAAGAATAACAACAATCATATTAATGCCATAAACCTTACCACTAAGTTTGCAATCTAGCTGGGACAAGAGCAAGAAACAATTTCTATTCTAAGCCACAGAACAAAAAAATGACTCAAGTGACTATTCTGTTCAGTCAAGTATCAAAACAGTATCATTTAGATGAATAGGAAATAAGATAATTCCTTAGACACAAAGATGCCTTAGACTGAGCATCAAGATTCTCTCCAGTGGTTTGAGAAAGGCTGGCCTAGACTTTCAAAAGCATATATTTATTTGAAATACTGGCAAATGCCCAGATATTCAAGTGCAATAGTTTAGAATAAGGAGAGTAAAACGCTCATCCAGGAAGAACTGGGGGGTTGGGGAGAAGTAAAGGGAAAAAGCAGGAGGAATAAATATGCAAAGCATGATCACAATGGAGTCACAGAAGAGTCTAGTGAAAGATAAAAAAATTTAAAATGGTTTAGGGTAGCCTATAGTCAACAGAGAACCACTGAAGGTTTTTTGGGGGGTGGGGGCATCATAGTTGAGAGTGGACATGCAGTATGTCCATCCTGAATACTCACCTTCAAATAGATGCAAGGCTTGGGGGTAACTCCTTTTGATTCCACTTTCACCATCTCTGGCACCTCACTATTACTCCACTGTCACCACCTTAAATCAGACCATCTCGTCTAAACTTCAATTATCAATATCCTAATTGGTGTCCATGTCTCCAGGCTTTCACCCTCTTGCAGGATTGGTGACATCTCTAAAGTCCAAGTCTAAGCATGTCACTCACTCCCTTGTTTGAAACCTTCAATGGCTATCCACTGATCAATTCCAATCTCCTTGTCCTGGGTCCACAAGGCAGTCCATGATCTCCGCCCTGCTTATGACTCCAACCTCATTTCTTATCACTATCTCCTACATCCCCTCCCCACTACACACTTACACTCCATACATACTAATACACTGTACGTTCCCCAATTATGCCAAGTGTCCTCTTAAGTCTCTTTAAAATTATAAGTTCCTCTGCCACAAATAGTATTCCTCCCTGACCCACTAAACCCCCTCAGTTTGGCTATCTCCTACTTAGATTTAATGTCTCCATTTTCCTTAGCAAAACACTCATCCCTTTTGGATTACAGTTTCCATTTACTTTTCTATCACTTCACCAGTCTATGGACCTTTTGAGGCCAGGGTTAGAGTCTTGTTTGCTATGATATTTCCAGCATCTGGCAGAGGAACTGATAGGTATTAAGTGTCAATATACATTAGATGAATGAATGACTAACATTTTCCTCTACTCCAGGGACAACATTGGTACATAGAGTAGGTGGTTCTAGCCACTCTCTCACACACTCTCTCCTTGGGAGGCAGGATGCAAGAGTTATGCATGGTATAGTATTCTAATCAGATCCAAATCATTCCCTTAGGATAAGCACCATCTTTATTCCCTGCAGTATTTCTAATAAATCAACACAAGGTTTAAGCTGAAGAAATATATGCCAATTTAGCTTCCAATCTCAGCAAAGAATCAGTAAGGGTAGTAATAATAATGGCAGCTCACATTTACTACATACTTACCACCAGCCAGGTGCTGTGCTCATTTACCTAGTCCTCCCTCACTACACCCTATACATTTGGAACTCTGCTTCTCCTACAATGTAAATGAGGAAATTGAGATTTAGAGATGTCAAGGCAGTGATTCTCAACTCTGGCTGCTTACTGAATCTTCCAGGAAGCTTTAAAAAATATATAATGCACCCTAACTGGTGTGGCTTAGTGTCAGAGCTTGGCACATGCACTGAAGAGTCTCAGGTTCAATTCCCAGTCAAGGGTGCGTCCCTGGGTTGCAGGTTTGATCCTCGGGTAAAGATTAACCAATATATATATATATAAAATGCCTGAACTCCACCCAAAAGCAACTAAATCCCAATCTCTAGGGAATTTTTTAAAAAGTTCCTTAAATGTATCATCAGGGCTGACAACCACAAGGCGATATGTCTAAAATTCTCCAGTTTCTATGCTGCAGACAACCTGAAGTCAGTCTGACTCCAGAGCCAGACTAATCTGTGAAAGCACTACACTCTGTTAAGCTACTTGTCTGAACTTGTAAGTCCTGAAACATTTATTCTGCGTCTTTAAAGTATGAGCAGGTGATAGCCTCTTGATTTGTAAAAGGAGGGTCTTTTTAGAATATAGATTATAACAAGTTCCACCCTAAATGTGTAAGTCGACTTCATGGTTCTCATCTGAGAGAGCAATGAGGGTTCTACTAATTTAATAGTAATTCTAACGATCTCTTCTACTTCTGCTTCCTACCAGACACTGTGGGGGCTGCAACAGACCATGGATGGTAACATGTCACCATTTAATAAAAAAAGAGAACCCTTTTTCTCAGGAGGCACTAGAAGCCCAGCATTTTCATTGGAAATAACAGGTCAGAAGAAGAAAGAATTTTTCAATTGAGGTGGGAGAGGCTAAAATTTTAAAAGCTTATCTTAAAACAATTCTTTAGATACTCCCATATTAAAATACATTAGAAACCAAACATGTAAGCATTTTTGTTTTCATTTCAGTGCTTAGAAAAGAATTCGGGTTCATATTACATAATATTTGACACTGATTTATTAAGGACATATCCAACATGACAAGAAATGAAGGAGACAGAAGAAAACATTTCAGCAATTTATAGATAAAGGGGCAAAAGTCAAAATGGATTGATGTTCTAATCTTTCCTCCTTCTGAAGCCTGAGCTTCAAACAAAGAAAGCAAATGAGAAATTAGCCATGGTTTCCTCAATATGAAAACAAGAAGAGGACATCAGCACTGGCACATACGTCTCTGCCATGCTTTCTTATCTGTTAAATTCAGGGCCAGCTTCCTGGGATGCAACCCGTGCAATCACCCAGGGCCCTGTTCTCAGAAGGGCTCAGCACTTAGTTTAATGCTCTATAATTTTATCTTTGAGCTTGTACTTTCTAAGTGAAGTCTGATGAGAGAATGGAGCATGTGCATGAGTAGGGTAAATTTATGTAACAGCCACATACGCCATTCTTTGCTGCCTCATTTGCCCATAGCACTCATAATGCCCCATGAACACAGAATTCCATTAATGTGAGAGTTCAGTAAGACTCAGAGTACAGGTTAAGCCTACTACATCTATGATGGAGTAAGAGGAGACACTGACAGTCCTGGAGGCTATATTTTCCCTTCTAACCAGAATTTGGTTTAGAATATAGAAAGGAGTCAATGGTGCCCTAAGAACTCTGACCTCAATGAGTTCATACTCGTTTTGGAGAAAAATATATACAAATGAAAAATTTTAGAAAATAAAGAAAGCAATGTTTCAAGTCATAAGTACAATATAACCAAAAATGAGATAGCAATTAAAATTGCTTAGAGGTGGGGGACTAGAAAAAAATATCAAGGTAGAAAGGGTTCTTGAATAAGTCCCAACAACCTTTTGACATCCACATTATTTAGTACAACCAAAAATACATTATAGATGCTTATTAAAAGTTGGTGGAATTGTCTCTCTTGCAAGCCTTTTATAATTTCTCCTACAGTTATACAGAATGTTATTTTCCAGAGTCTTTTGTTTGCATAATTCAAGGTCAAACCACATTTGCCAACAACACCTGCCAAGCATTAACAGCACACTACTTCAAATTCACATGTCAATAGTGGCTGATCTGCTTCATTCAGAAGCAGCAGTTGTACACGGGCAATGACTGTTGCTCACAAGAACCGAGGTGCATTACAGGCATGCACTGAACCAAAGGCAAATACCTCTTCCAGCACAATGCACAGGTATGAGGACAGCTCTTCATTTTCCAAGCTAGCAGAGGGGAACACTGGTGTAATTACTCCTAAACTGCCTAATCCCATATCACTTATACTTAAAAGTCAATACAGGTAGTGGAAAGAGCAATGGCCCAGAAGACCTAAGATCAAGATTTAAGTCCTGCTTGATCTTACACGAGCATTTCTCCTACCAGAAATTCAAATATCTTGTTTGTAAAATAGGGAGACAAATCATCACTGCTCCCTCATAGGTTATCATGAGAATCAAATCAGAATGTGAAAAAAGCAAAGTGAGGAACAAATGTGGCAGTATCATTAAGTTCTGGAGTAGTCTTACCATGATTTAAGGCAAACTTAGCTTCATAATTGGCTTGTATTCCTACACATAAGGTGGGTAGCAGAGGGAAGTCAATCAAGAATTGACTGTCTGCCCTGGCCAGTTTGGCTCAGCGGTTAGAGCGTCGGCCTACGGTCCAGAGAGACCCGGGTTCGGTTTCCGCTAAGGGCATGTACTTCGGTTGCGGTTTGTCCCCGGCCCTGGTTGGTCGTGCGGGTGGCAGCCACTCGATGTGTCCCTTTCACGTAGATATTTCTCTCTCTCTCTCTCTTCCTCTCTCTCCCTCCCACTCTATCTGAACAAAAAATGAAAAAATGTCCTCGGGTGAGGATATAAAAAAAAAAAAAAAAAAAGAATTGACTGTCTTCATCATCTACATGACTGTGTTACAGATCTTTGTGGAAGAAGAAATTATACTGAAAATGAGAACTGGTTACAATTTAAAGGAAGAAAAATTCTATTCAATAACTTTAACATTCATCTTTGACACATGCATTATGATCCATTTTGTGCCACATGTGGTATCACTACTGCTTGAGCCAAATATTCTCATCCCAAAATGAGCAGCATCTTCTCAGAGAGGAAAACAATAATGCTAAATCCTAGGATAAATGAACAATCCCAAGAGCCAGTAGAAGCTTATAGTTAAGTAGCGTACAATACAGTATCTACCTGACTTACTAACTTTACACATAAACTGTTTTACAATTTGTCCATAGCAAGGGAAATTTTAGAGGTATTTAACATACAGTAAATTTAGATTTACTTCTTTATGACATTTTAGGAAGTATGAAATTTTAAATATGTGCCTATGTAGGTTGCTAGATAAAATACAGGATGGCCACTAAATCTGAATTTTAGGTATAAATCTCTAGTATAAGTATTCCCAAGTATTGCATGAGACATACTTATACAAAAAATAATAATTATTTGTTTATATAAATTCAAATTTAACTGATATCCTGTATTTTCATTTGCTAATTCTGGTACTGCTGCTTCTTTCAAATCATTCCTGTTGATTTAATTAGGAAAAAAATACATTAGGTAGCAGGAGAGAGTGAAATATGAAAAATAGGTGGAGTTAAAGAAGTTAGGTGTCCATGGGGGAAAAAGGAGAAACATAAATTAATAAAATAAATAAAGAAGTTAGCTGAGAACAAAAAACAAAAACAAAGCTTTTTGCCATGCAGTCTTAACTGAGATGAACAAAGATAAGAAATGTTTATCTGGTTTTAGAACCATGGTCCCAGGTCAGTGAACTGGAAGGGAGTTTTAGGCAAAGGCAAGAGGCCAAGAAGAAAATGCTATACCAAAATTCAGAACCAGAACATCACTGCCCTGGAGAAACCAAAAAGGGAAAAATATCTACAACCACATACACAAAGTAACAAAATAGATATTTCTGCAGTGCAAGAATGTGGGCAGTTCTTTTTAAAGTAAAACAACTCCCTCCTGTTAGTCTGCTCATAATAAATGGTATTCAATATAATCTACTAAAGCATCTACATGTAGACTGTTCAGGCTCAATTTAAGTAGGTGAGCAAAGAAGGCCATTCAAAAATCCACCCTCTCTTTAATCCAGCCAGGCAACCCAGGACCAATGGCTTCAGATTACAAACTCCCACCAAATCCTTGGGCCTGCATGCCTCCTTTTCTCCTGTTCAATAATCAGCTCAAGGAGTCAGGATACTCCTTTAATAACAGAGATACGTGTCCTGACCCTCTGACCACCTATGGTGGCCCACAACAAAGCAAATGAAAGGATACTGCCAATTCACACAGCTCCCACTGCTCCTTCATCCTATTTTAAAGACAAGCCAGAGTAGTCCCCAAACCATCCGGCAGAACATACTGAAGGTTAAACCTGAAAGAAGATCCCTGTCTCCTGGACTTCTTTATTTGGCTCATCTGCTGAAGAACCACCAAGTGACCCATGAGTCCCTTTTCCAGACTGACAGTAGCCCTGTCACATGAAGCATCAAGCGCCTGGAAGAAAGGCTAATGGTCCTGAACCTCAGCCTGCTAAACCTGGATTTAAGTGCTCATTAGACACTGCTGAGCAAATCACAATCCTAGGCAACACTAGGAAAGCCCCAGGCAGACAGAAATAAATAAATCCTCCTATCTTAGTTGACATATATTGTGACAGGAAGACTGAAAAACACCTAAAATGTAGATGCCAAAACCTCAATCTCACCTACTTTTCTCAAACTAAAGATGTTCTAGCACTTGTTATGTGAAAGGGCTTGCTCTACAATTTATTCTTCCAACAAGTACTTCCAACAACACATTGAATTCAAAGTTAGCAGACCAAGCCCTATTGAAAATACAGGTCCCTGCTATCACAGTGATTATAAGTCAGCAGGGAGATAAGATCCTTACATAAATACCCAGTATGTGGCAGGTGGCCAAACAGAAGTGCAATGGCCATTTGCTCTGGGAGCAGGGAGAGTACACTCCAGTGGGTAATCATGGAAGGTTTTCTGAAAGAGGCTTCTGAGCTGGGCTCTAGCAAGGGGAGGATTTGGAAAGGCAGATACGGGACAATTAAGATTATAGAGTAAGCACCTATAAGGGAAAGTTAGCAAAATATAGGGCTGGTTTGTTGAGGCAACAGGGAGCCATGGAAGGCTTTTGAACAGTATACTGAAATAAGTAGATGGACAGAGGACTACAGGAAGGTTTGGAGGATAGAGATACCATAACCACAAGACTAATTAGAGGCTACTGAAACTATGCAGATGACATGTAATGAGGATCTGAACAAAGCAGGTAGCAAAAAAGTACAAAGGAAAGGAATCTCAAGGGACAAGACACAGAACTCATAAGAAGCACACAAAAAAAGAGAGAAGGTTACAAATACCAATAAAATGTTTAACTGGAAAGACACAAAAAATGTAGGGGTCATTATTGAAAACGAAAAAAAGTTAAAGATACATTTTAAATACACTGAGATACATCTGAGACACACTGAGGTTCTAATGAAATATATGCAGTTGAGATATATGCAGTTGAGAGGAAAATTGTGACTGAAAATAAAAATTGGGGCATTATGGCATTTTGATAATAAATTATGTGCACTGATGAGGTATGCAAGTAAGAAGAGTCGGCAAAACAGAACTCTGGACAGTGTGCACAGTTAGGGGTTAGAAAAGTAAATGAGACCAGAAAAGAAATGGCCTTGGCAAAGAGACATGGATAAAGAAAAGGAAAAATGTGATGTCACAGAAGCCACAGCAAAGAAAACATTTCAAGGAAAGAACTATTAACCTCTGTCAAACATCTCAGAGACTTTTTGTAACAGGGGAATAAAATGAGAAAGGGTCCTTGAACTAGGAGATTAGAAGGTCTCAAGTGAGATTTCATCCATATTGACATCAACAACCAGTATGGATGCTCTGCATTCAAAGCACATTTAAGAAATTCTGCACAGCACAGAGATTACAACATCAAAAACCTAACATTGATTCAGGACACACTGGACACAGGTCTAGCACCAACTGAAAATATTCAAGTTAACCATGAGTGCCAAAGAGCATGTGCATGGCCCAGGCCCAAAGGCCATACTAACTAATGGTGTCTCACAGAAACCCTTTTCCACCTCCCCAAATTCTTACTCCCCACTTGCTGCTTTCTCCTCCTTAGAAGTCACAGTCATCAAGCAAAGCAGTGCAGAAAATAACACAATCTAAATATAAAATTCCCTTAAAAAAAAAAAAAAAAAGCCTAGCATCCTAAAATATTCCACATACAAGACATAAATCTTTCTGTTCATTGATGTCTGACTGCGAGTGAAAAAACAGTTGAAGGCAGATATATGAACTTCCTATCCACCCTGCGGGATATTTGTAATACAGAGAGTAAAACTTACATAATGTGTGTACAGAAGAGCAGATGGGTCTTCCAATAAATGAAATATGATCCTACACTTTTTTTTCCCCTTTCACACTACACTTTTAATTCACTAGTCGCCTTGTCTCTTTCCAGGAATATTCTCTTCTTATACTCAACTCCCATTTATTTGGGTAGAGCATTACCATCATCACAAATCACGGCTTCAGTGCCAACCCAAAAGCATTATGCAATTTACTGTGTGGCACCTGGCATTAATGCTCCTGTTATCTGATTTTAGCACTCATTATTTCAAATATTTTAGATAAAGTATGTTTTCCCTCTCAGTACAGAGAATGATGAATGGTTTGCAAATAAATGTGAGAGTCTCCACTTAGTATGCCAAGGAGTAAACAATGCTCCTGCTGCTGTGGCCCTTTTTATTATTTGAATCCTGAAGAAACTGTTCTGCAAACAGCATGGCTGCAAGATGACATCTGTGTGTTCATTAATGCATCATTTCCTTTGCACAGAAGCCCTACAACTGAAATTTAATTCTAATCTTTAATTGAACAAAATTGCTTTCAGATGACGAATTAAGGAGAGGAAGCCACACCCAGCACAGGGCTGCAGCAAGGGAGAGCTGCATCATCTCTTCTCCAGCATGGAGGAAAACAGCAACCAAAAAATTGACTATGAATTGATTTGCTCTAACTTGGCTGCACTGTGGAAGAAAAAAAAAAGGAAACAATTTGCTTTATTACAGTAATTTCCTAAATAAAGTAAATGTGGGAGTACTTGAATTTAAAATCCCACAGTAATCTACCCAATTTTGGAACAAAGTATGGATTATTGGAGGCATGGCACCTGCTTGACATGCTCTAAATCCTGGTTATGAAAGTAGAAAGACATATTTGGGTTTAAAAACTATAATGCCTAGTAGGGGCAGTAATTTGTTTTGCTTGGGACTAAGACTCCTGTCTCCCCGCTGCCATACTACTTCTTGTCATCAGAACCACAGCCCAAGTCAGCAGTCAGTCAGAGACACAGGAACACAGACTGTAGAAACCACAGGTCCCTGAGCACCACACACAGTGCAGAAGGCCTTTTGGTCAGCCTCTCCCCAAGAGGCTGCTGGACTTAATGGTATTATGGTGCTCTTTCCTTTACTGTGGCTTCATTTCAGTGCACCCATGATGCACTCAGCCTTGCTGGTGTGGAGGGGCATGCACACAGCCTCCCAGTTCTGCAACACTATTCAGTTCAACTGTGGCTACCACAGTAGACTCAATCTTAATCTAGACTTTTTCTTTTTTAAACTGTACACATAAAAATACATAGATTCAGAATACTTACTGAAGACATAATTTCTGTCAGAGGCTCTTAAACTTTTTGGAATCATAAAACTCTCTGAGAATATGAGACTCTGATAGACACAACAGAGCCTTAGAAAAATGAACACAGTTACTGAACTTTACAGATCCCTGAAAGTCAACCTCTGGCTTATATAGCATATGAATACATATATTTGCATATATATATAAATATATATATATATATATATATATATATATATATACATATACATATATATATGGATACATATTCATACACAAATACGTCCCAAAGTACCACACCTCTACAACTGTAATATTTTTGTTCATCAGCTTTTTTTGTTCATTATATTCCACAAATAAGTGAGATCATGTGGTATTTGTCTTTCTCTGATTGGTTTATTTCGCTTAGCATAATACTTTCCAGGTCCCTCCATGTCGTCTCAAAGGATACGAGATCTTTCTTTCAGCTGCATAGTGTTCCATTGTGTATACGTATCACAGCTTTTTTATCCACTCATCTATTGATGGACAATTGGGCTGTTTCCAGATCTTAGTAATTGTAAATAGTGCTGCTATGAACATAGGGATACATATATTCTTTCTGATTGGTGTTTCAGGCTTCTTAGGATATATTCCTAGACAACTGTAATATTTTTGGAAGATTCGGGTGATTATGTGTGGAAGGACTGGGTAGTCCCTGAACAGACTGTCTCAAAAGTCCCTTCACTAATCAATCAGACAGCTTCCTGACTCAGGAGGCATTTTTCCAAGCATCCTTTTAAACAGCTCAGCTTGGCAACACCAGAAGAAAACAAGACTATCCATTTAATACCAGGCTCCAGACTTTGCCCTCCAGATAATC
The DNA here is from genome assembly GCA_030848825.1 of Tadarida brasiliensis. Classification (NCBI taxonomy): domain Eukaryota; kingdom Metazoa; phylum Chordata; class Mammalia; order Chiroptera; family Molossidae; genus Tadarida; species Tadarida brasiliensis. The sequence continues at coordinate 100,458,327 of CM061258.1, forward strand.
TTAGAAAGAACCCTGCTTCTTTTTCACATCTTTATGAAGAGTGCTCATAACAGAATGCCTATCAGTGCAGAGGAGTGGAGACAGTACAGAGTAACTGGTCACATGCAACTGGAGCTCACCTCCAGTGGCCTGGGTCTACCAGCCCTTCTCCCAGTGATCTCTAAGCTCTCTTGCAGGAAGAAAAATAAGTCACATAATTTATTTCTAGTCTATTTTGAAGAGAGCGCCATTTTAAAGAACGGGAACGATATCTCACATACACTGTGAAAGGGGAAACTTGTGACCCTGAAATAAGCAAAAGGGATCACTGGGCCTCCTTTCAGGAGCCACTGGGGAGTATCCCACCTATAGGGACAAGTACCTCTGTCTTTGACTAAACTGTTTCACACTTCTATAAACTGTTAATAGATATGCAAAAACGTCTATCCTCAAGAAGAATAACCCTGCTCATTCCCCTGAGTCAGTTTTATGTTCATTTTATGTTCATTCTTTTTTTTCTTTTTTTTTTAATTAATTTGTTTTTGTTACAGATGTTTCTCCTTTTTCCCCCATTGACACCCTCCTCCCCATCCCCCCCATCCCCAGCATTGTTGTCCATGTCCATCAGTTATGCGTACATGCATGTAAGTTCTGTGGTTTATCTCTTCCCTCCCCCCACCCCCTCTTCTGAGGGTTGTCAGTCTGTACCCTACTTCCACATCTTTGGGTCTACCCTGTTCCTCAGACTGTTATGTTCATTATATTCCACAAATACGTGATTTTATGTTCATTCTTTTCAACATTCCTTTATTTCACATAAATTTGGGATTTTTCTACTTCTCCTTTGAACTTGAAGTAACATATGCATGGTTTCCTCATTTAATAATAAGTTAAATACATTCTTTATCATGCATACATTTAAATATCTATATGAAAGTCATGATTTTACCTTCTTTTGAATATTATTCTTTTAATTATTAGGATTAAAATACACTGGGCCCAAGAAACAATGAGAACCTGTCTCTAGGACTCTAAATTCTAAAGACCAATTTTTTTTCAATAGTAAACATAAGGAGATAGTATGACTTGAAGATGAAAAGTGAGGTAAGAAAACTAGAGTGTTCTTTCCAAAGCACACCATCTTTAATGTTCACTACAGGAGTCCCAAAATGAGTTTTTCTAAAGGTCTTTTAAAAATGTGTCCACTGTTAAATTCAGAACCACATGAGAGACTAAATAAAAAATTTGGTCATAAAGCAAATGATTCAAGGAAGCCGATTCATGCTCCATTAAATAGCATAGAGCAAACCAACTCTATCACCAGAAATCTAAACAAGTTATCCAGCCATTTTCCAAGACAGGAAAAGTGCAGGAGAGCAGCCCTGTTGGCCTCTTCTCCCACATTTTTCCTTAGAAGGTGAGGAAGCCATACTTCAGGACTTGCAATTCTAGGAGACGCCAATGAAAGCTTCAGAGGTATTAAGAAATAATCATTTATCTGAATTAACATTCCACTCCAGATGAGGTAATTAATTAGGCAAAAGAAAACAATCCTTAGTACTTTGCTCTGATAATTAACAAACGTTAAATCTGCCATTGGTAATTTACTACACTGAGAACAGAAAATTTGAATTGTTCAACCTCAACCTGCAAGCCTTTTATCTCCTTGCAAGCTTTTTTCAATAATCCTTTATCGGCTGACATTAAGGAAAGTACAAAAGCAGTGGGGCACTGCTCAAGATGCTTACTTAACCTTTATAACTGTGAGATGGTACGGTGTGTGCATTTTTCAAAGTGACAGGCTGCTTTATAGGGAACATCCGCAGACAAGGGAAAGGAGCACCACGTCTGTCCAAAAAAGAGAACAGCATCCTCCCTATTTTCCCAACCACCATGCAGAGCACTCCTGTAATTCTATGTTAATCCCTGCACTAGGAGACAGCCAAAATCCATTTATAGGTCCTTCAAGCACTGCTTTCAGAATATGGTAAAACCCTGAAGGGGGAAAAAGCAGCAGCATTACTTCCACCCCCTCCTACAAATCAAAGGGAAGGACATATTGAATCCTGCTTTTTTAGTAACTTGAAGCCATGCATAAAAATCTGCTTAACAGCTTCAGTCTGGGAACGAGATTTTTTTTTTCTTTTAAAGAAACGGCATTGCCTATGAGGTGGGTTTTGTTTTGGGTGGTGCCTTAGTTATATTTTCAGTGAGTCAATCACCAGGATTTTGCGTGCTATGTCCATTACAATGAAATATAGGCCTTTGATTTAATAAAATCATGAAATAAAAAACTTCTAAAGTTCTTTCAGAGGAAAAGTGGGATCCAAATAATTCATAGCATGCCAAGTGTCATGTAACTTAAATATGCCTTTGAATAAAGCAGTTGACATTGCAAAAAGCAGCACCCTCAGAACCCTCTGAAAAGGGACATTATATGGGAGTTGGCACCTATCTCCTGGTGAGGCAACGGCACAGAGTGCTCACTTTAAAGAAATCCAACATGCTGTTGGGTTTATGTGAGAAAATTTTAAGCAATATATACCCTTGTGTTTGCCATATCGCTTTACAATGAAATCTAAAGCAGGAGACAGGGAGGAGGGGCAGTGTGGGGGAGAACAGGGCCAGAGACAGATGGACCAGCTCTGCAAGTAGTAGTGCCTTGGTTCCATGGGAAATTGTGATTATACTAGTAAGTGGGAGAGGGACAGGTAGAAAGGGCTCTGAGGAACTCCTAGGGTGATCTGGGTGGTAGTGACATGAAGGTATATATGCATAAAATTTTATCAAGCTATCTCTTAAGAATAGTGTGCTGTATTATATGTTACCTCTCTGAAAAAATAAACAGTTCAGGAAAAGATTTCTTTAATCCGTAATTTAAATCAGAGTGATCCTGCCTTACTATTTAGATATCATCATGGTGTAGCAGGAAGACCAGAGCAAGCATCAGGCTCTGGACCTCACCAGTTGTCTGTCCTTAGGTACGTACATGCCTTTTCTGATGTGTAATCAGGTCATTATATTGAAAAAGGAGATAGATAACCTGAAATGTAGGGTCCTGGATCCCAAAAAGGGCAGCTGAATCGGCCCTTAGAACTGTATGTTAGGCAGAAATAACGTCCTCTGAAATTTCTGCATTTGAACATCTCTGCAGTTTCCTGTAGCACCCCCCATGCTCCCTGCTGCTTACACTTGTCCAATTCATTCACTTAAGCTACCTGTCTAACCCCAGCAAATATGTGAATCTGGGAGCCCTACCTTAGACCCTCAAAATCATTTCCAGCCCTAAAACTCTATGATTTAAAGTTGAGATACTCCACTGGGATTTTTTTTTTCCACTCTGGCCCTAACAGACTTAACAGAGTAGAAGAATTTAATAGGGTAACATTAGGGCATGTATTAATGTGGAATTACCTAGTAACAAGTATCATGCACAATCGACCTGGCTGGCTCCAGAAGTCAACTAGCTGGTGAGAACTCTTTAGCTGACTAACCAGGCATGTTTACAGGTTCTTGTTCTCCTAAATCTACCAAGCAGGCATCCATACAAGATTAAGGTTTAATGCCTATTTTTGAATAAAGAGAGGATGGAGGTAACTAGAACCAACAACCACAAATAGATATACATGGGTCTAAGTACAAGGACCTCTGCCAGTTACTAAGATACAAGTCTGTCTTCCTGTCTGACATTTCATCAAATTCTCAGGTCAGTTTTTGGGATGTATTAAGAGAATCATCATGCAAAACAGGACATATGGAAGGCAACACTTTGTTTTAACTTAACAATGAACCTTAATATGAACATGAATAAAGCTCTTATATCCACTATCTTTTCACCTCTACTAACCTTTTTATGTACTTCTGTTTTAAAAATATTTAAGTAAGTTGTGGAAGACTTCCACCGAAAAGATTTCCAACTAAAATATTTTTAAACCTCCTTTGTTTCTTTTGAAAGCACAAAATCTTCAACTTTTATCTAGAAGTTAATGGCTCTTGCTTTCATTTTTTTAAATGTTGGTAATGGCTATCTTGACAAGGTTCTGTGCTTCAATTGAATACAATATCTGGAATAATGAAGATGCTGTAAGTTTAAAATCTTTCTATATAATAATTAATATAATAGTCTTGTTGACTTAACAACTGCAATGATTTCCAGGAAGTCAAGTAAAGCAGAAAATATAGTAGCTATGTGATGTCCAGTTCTATACCAGGCACTGTCAGGGCAAAGATAATAAATCTAAGATTCAGTCTCTGGCCACAGAGGGCTTAAAATAGGTACCAAAACCAATTCCTCTTAACCTCAAAGAGCAGGACTAGTAACTACTCTGTGCAGCCATATTTTTATTCAAGGGCTGCACCCCAGGTGTTCACTTTCTTTAGTACTTTCACTTTTCTTCCTTCCCAAGGTTGCATTGCTTTCTGGCCACCATTCCTCCTGTTAGCACTCAATCAGAGCACAACATGGGAAGGGAGGAGACAGAAGGTGCAAATCTATCCATTCTATTCTCAGTATAAAGGAGCTAAGCAGGAGAGGCATTTGAAACTAATGACAACATCAGGATTTAGGATTTACCTGGAGTTAAACAGAGAGTCAGAGAAGAGACTTCATTTCACAGTTGAGGAAGACTCACCAGAGGAAGTGACTATCTCAACAGCCAGGATAGGGAAGTTTCAGCTCCAACTTAACTTGAAAAGCAGTGCATAACCAACAAAGCCAACTTTTAAGCTCCAAATACACACACACACACACACTTACCATTACCGTTAAACCCACCCCAAAGCATTGACCCCCAAGTGATTGTCCTTACAGCAGGAACACTCTGTACTATTTCCCCAGAAGTGGTGATAAATTTGTACTGCACTATCCATAGCCTAGATCCTTGTTTTGGCCATATCTATGAGAACGTTAAGTTGGGGGTCTGGGGAGGAGACTATAAATAGAGAACAGGGCATGGCTCAGCAGATACCATATCTCTAATACCTGTACTCATGGGATCAAGAAAATGCCCAAGGTGCCATCAGACTGTCCATAAGGGCCTCAAGTTGGCCAAAAATTCAATCCTGAGCTTGCTGCAGTTAGCAGCTTGATATCCCCTTAATCAGAGACAAAGACAAAAATCCCTTAGCACATCAATGCCATTCATCACCCAAAGTAAATGTTTTATCAACTTAAGTAGTCTGAAACTACAAATTAAATTCCAACTATTGAGAAATAACATCTACTTATATTATTTGGTATAGTACAGAGCACTTCTATGGCTATCTTAAAAATCAAATCAATTTCAGCTATTATAACTTCATCTCAGACGCTGCTAGGTGAATTTTTGTATAATAAACAAATGATCTATATGTCCAAGACAGTAAATCAACAAAATTTCAAGCACTCATTTAAGACCCTTTCTTCTCTTCAAAGTACTAAGTAAAAGCAATGATATCCTGTACTACCATCAGCAAGAGACAATATTCTTTCTATCTTTTCGTTGGCTCAAAGATGGTTTGGCAGACAGGTCTAGCACCAGACCTATGAGGGATAAGTCAGACAGCAAAGACAGCTCACTGTGATTTGGCTGTATCAGCAGGGCCCTCATTTGCACAATAGTATCAAAATAGGCAAATAAAAACCAACATATAGTAAAATAATACCTCTTAGGGATCATTTACAGGGCTGCCTGCTTTGTTTTAATGCAGTGTGCAAGGATATGGATTTCATTAGACATTCCAAAGGGGCTGCTTAGCTTGGGGAAGGAGAGGAAGAGCCCTGTCAGTATATGTCTGAATAGATGGCACATGTCTGACTCTCAACAAATCCATCACTCCAAAGTACCTAGGGCCAAAGGAGCAAAGCAAAGGACTTAAGGATTACAATGCATATAGCTTCTCACTGATTTCACAGGTAAGAAAGAAGAAGAAAAAAACAAGCTCATGTATTCCTTCCTCTAGAGCTGTGAAGTTCTAGTTTTTTAAAGGGAAACTGTAGTTTCTTGAAGAACAAAAATGTGGGCATTTCAAATGCGTGTTAGTCCATATGCACTCTGTATAAATGTCCCAATACACCACCAGTCAAGGGCAACAACCACCAAGGGAACTGGAAGATTCCAGGCTAGCACCCACTTGGCTGATCCAATTGTATGTTCTGTTGAAACAAGGGTTACAGCAAACAGTGCGATATTATATTTAGAGGTCATTTTATTGTTCACAAAGCATTCATATAACACTATTTCATTGATTTTTTACATGAGTAGGTTTGATGCGACTCATTACGCAATTGAGAATACAGCCTTAGGGTACTTAAGTGACTTGTCCAAGGCCATACAACTATATATAGTTAGTGCATCCAGCTGAAATCTATAATGAAATGAGGGAACTGGAAGATGAAAGCCAATCAAAACTGGAAACCCAAAGGGTCTGAAGAACCTCCTATACAATACTAAGAGGAGTGACCAATGCAGAGGTGAAATATACGGAGGGGGACAACAAAAATAAGATTAGTAGTTAAGGCATTGATCTTTAATAATAAGGATGAAAGAGACCAGCTACAAACTGAAGAGAGACCAAGAAATACATTATTACAGTGTACTTCTCAAAGCCCAGCCCCCAGGCCCTAAGCCTTGGAGATCACTTTTCCACTAGTAGGGTCCAGGCTGAGGGAAGGAGGTCCAGGCTGAGAGAAGGAGTCCCAGAAATGAATGTTCAACAGAGACTCCAGCTTATCACTTGGGACTTGGACTATTTCTGACATTCCCATTTAAGTGTTTGGGCTCACATTAGGAAGGACATCAAGAAAATAAAGAATACAGAACAGTAAATTATCTAAAATCAGGAAGCAAGGAATGGTTCAAACAACCTAGAACAATTAGGCAGGAAACAAAGAAACTTGATTTATGCCATCCATACAGAACAATCACTATGGAGAAGCTATAAGCAAGCTAATTTTGTCTCAGTCTAATGGAATAACTTTTTTTTTTTTTTAATGAAAGCCATCCCACAGTGAAATGAGCCAAACTAGGTGTCCCAGAGTTCTCTATCCCTGATGACCTGAAGCAAAAGCTGGTTTACAAATTCCTAAGAGTGAAAAAGCACAGGATGAAGTCTGAATGAAGGGCCCTCACAGCAAGCATCCTTAATTCTCAGTCCCTGTGTTTCCTTTTAATAAAAAATAAAACCAGCCTGGCCGGTGTGGCGCACTGATTGAGCATCGACCCATGCACCAAGAGGTCTCCGGTTAGATTCTCGGTCAGGGCACATGCCCAGGTTGTGAACTGATCCCCAGAGGGGGGCATGCAGGAGGCAGCCAATCGATATTCTCTCTCATCGATGTTTCTATCTCTCTCTCCTTCTCTCTTCCTCTCTCTCTAAAAGCAATAAAGAAAAAAAGAAAAAAAATTTTATAAACAAAAATTATCAACCTGAAAGTATTCATTATAAGTTAAGTGCAACAGTTATACAGACTATGATAAACATCTGAAGTTCAGCAAGCTAAGAAACAAAGTGATGTGGATTAATGACACAATTCATAAACCTTTACAGAGTTCAACTAGGAATGAACTATGTAAAGTAGAGTCTTATCTACAATCCTGGGTTGAGAAAACTGAAACCCTGGGATGGAAGAATCTTGGGTTCATATGAGATTAAAATGAACTGATAAAATTAAAGAAAATCAATACTGCTACTATTTATTACATCAGATAGCAACAAATGATTAATATGTGTTCTAGCTGATATAATAAAAAGGGCCCAGGACTCTAAAACTAGGAGGCAGAGTGCTAGTCCTGCCTCTATCACAAAAAGGCTAAGCAGAAATCACTTCACCTCAACAGCTTTCAGGTCCTTGTCTGTAAAATGAGTGGACTGGGCAAATGCCCTCTAACAACCTAGCCAATAATAAAATTCTACAATTCCACAGCGATGAACTATAAAATATTAAATTCACAACAGCAAGATTAGTACTTAATTTACCCATGAACTTTAAGCTTTGATTTGTTTTTGAAGCCATTTTCTTCTATTTTTGGAAATTTTATTTTATTCAGACTAGGTATATTAGGCACATTGTTAGGTAATGTTCCTAACAAAAAGTTTTCTTTTCTCAGCATTCAGCTTTAGGGGTTAAGTAAAATTTGTTTCTACAGATCTTTTCCCATCTCAAAACAATCATGGGCTTTAGAAGCAAAGCATTCATCTCGAGTTTCTATTTGCATTGAAAAATAAACTGTAGCCCTGGCTGGTTTAGCTCAGCGGTTAGAGCGTCAGCCCTCCGACCAGAGAGACCCAGGTTCGGTTTCCGCTAAGGGCACGTACCTCAGTTGCAGTTTGCCCCCAGTCATGTGGGTGGCAACCACTCGATGTCTCTCTCTCACATCCATGTTTCTCTCTCTCTCTTCCTCCCTCTCTCCCTCCCGCTCTATCTAAAGATAAATGCAAAAATGTCCTCGGGTAAGTAAAAGAAAAAGAAACCATAGACACTAGTATACCTAATTTGAGGAGAATCACTATCTTCCTAAAAATAAAACCACTCTTTCTCACAAACACACATGCTTTCTAGAGGACCACCCTTTCAAAATTAAAATAAAAAATCTTATTGATGACTTGTGAATGAAAAGATTCCCAAGAAAGATATAACTAAGGTCACAGAACAATCTCAAGAACAAAGAAATACAGTGTTAGGGAAAATCCCCAGTACCTAGCACAGTGATTATCACACAGTAGTCCCTCAATAAACAACTGCTAAATGAATCACTCATTCTCCAACAGAGAAGTGAGAAAAATAACTACTTAATCTTTCAGAAATAAAATTAAAGTAACACTAAAAATGAATCAATTGGGAGAGTACAGTCACTTGGTCACATATTAAATTTTGCCACAAACACACAAACATACTTGCTGATAAAAACACTATGGCACTATAAGAAAGTAACACTGAACAAAGTCTAGGTAATATATTTTACCTTTTATGGAAGCAAACACACAAAAACAATAAAAACCCTTAAGAATTCTAACCTGGCCCTAACCAACAGGACAGAAAGCTCTAATGAGTTCAGCTTGATGACATACAAGAGAGGATATAGGGAAGAAGTAGGATGCACAGATTAAGAGTCTGAGCTTTAAACTCTAAGAGCTGTGTTCAAATCCCAGCTCTCCCACTTACTAGCTAAGTGACCTTAGCAAATTACCTAACTTCTATAAGCATCTATTTCCTCAGATGCAAAATAGGATAACAGCATCTAGTAGAATGAATTCAGAAAATCACTGATAGGCACTTAGCACAGTGCCTGGCAATTATAAGGAGTACTTAATAAAAAGTTAAGTACTTCAATTGTTTTTAGGGTATTCCAACTGCAAACCACAAGTCTGAGTAAACTCTCTTTATGAAATATGCTAGAGAGATAGTGAGAGTTGGGTATGATGGTTTCAGGGAAAAAAAGTGAGTATCTGTAGATTTTCATTCCTTTGTGGGAATCTTTTTTTTTTTTTTAATTCTCACCCAAGGACACTTTTTGCATTCATAGAGTGAGAGGGAGAGAGGAAGGAAGAGAGAGAGAGAAACATCGATGTGAGAGAGACTGGCTGCCACCCACACCACCCCAAAGGGGCCAGGGACAAACTGCAACCGAGGTACGTGCCCTTAGCGGGAACCAAACCCGGGTCTCTCCGGACCTCAGGCCGACGCTCTAACCGCTGAGCCAAACCGGCCAGGGCCTTTGTGGGAATCTTATCAAACATGGTACTCTTGCTCTAGAGCAAGATGACCTCCATATTCCACTCTGGAATAACTGATGTCCAGTTAGAAGTTAAGTGCCTAGCCCTGGCCGGTTTGGCTCAGCGGTTGGAGCGTCGGCCTGCGGTCCAGAGAGACCCGGGTTCGGTTCCCGCTAAGGGCATGTACCTCGGTTGCAGTTTGTCCCCGGCCCTGGTTGGTCGTGCGGGTGGCGGCCACTCGATGTGTCCCTTTCACGTCGATGTTTCTCTCTCTCTTCCTCTCTCTCCTTCCCACTCTATCTGAACAAAAAATGAAAAAAAAAAAAGTGTCCTCGGGTGAGGATAGAAAAAAAAAAAGAAGTTAAGTGCCTAATCCTCTTTCACTTTTATCTGTTTTAAACATCAAAGCAACATTGTGATGTAGGTATATCAATAATTCTATTAATATTTAACAATAAAGATATAGTTCCAGAAAGGTGGAAAGATGATAAGCACAGTGAAAAACCCTACCTATTATATATTTAAAAAACATTAAGATGACTCTGAAGGTAGATAGCAGAAAAATAGCTAAAAAACTTGGGACACAAGGATTATCAAAGTAATGAGTTCCCTGGGTTTTCTCTTTGCCTCCTAAACTCCCAACTGAACACTAGAAAAAATCATACAGAGTGTGTTGTGTTCTCTGACCACAATTAAATCAAAGTAGAAATAACTAACAGAAAGATAACAGGAAAGCCTCAAAATTTTATAAACTAAAAAACACACTTGGTAAATAGTCCAGAGGTAAAAGAGGAAGAAGGCTCAAAAGAAATTAAACAACACCCAGAATAAAACTGAATTTGCAACATGTCAAAGCTGTGGGAGCTAAAGTCATGCTAATAGATGCTTACATTACAAAAGAGGGAAAGCGAAGACTTTCCTTTCATTTCATTTTGTGGAGTGAGTATTATCCTGACACCAAATCCAGAAAAAGACAGCACAAAAATGGAAAGTCGCTGATCACTATCCTTCAAGAATATAGACACAAAAGTCCTTAACAAAATATTAGCAAATAAAATTCATCAATATGTAAAAAAATATATACATCATGAAGAAGTGGGGTTTATTCCAGAGATGCAAGGCTGGTTCAGTATTCAAAAATAAATCAATGTAAGCCATCATACTAACAGGATAAAGGAAATGAATCACATTATCATATCGAATGTTGCAAAAAAGCATTTGACAAAATTCAAGACACATTTATGGAAACCAAGAATAGATGGAAATTTCCTCAACTTGATAAAGAACATCCACCAAAAAACCAACAGCTGATATCATACTTAGTGGGGGAAAAACTGAATGCTCACCCACTAAATTGGGAGTGAGGCAAGGATGTCTGCTCTCACTATTGCTTTTCAACATAGAACTGGAAGTTCTAGTCAGCACAATAAGGCAAGATAAGGAAATAAAAGGCATACAGGTCAGAAAGGAATAAAACTGGCCCTATTTGTAGATGATATGATTGCATACAAAATCCTAAGAAATCTACCAAATAACTCCTAGAATAAGTGAATTTAGAGAAGCTAAAGGTGCAAGAGCAACAGACAAAAAAAAAAAAAAAACTGCATTTCTATATACTGACAATACATACCTGGAAACCAAAATTGAAATTACAATATCATTTATGATCTCTCAGAAAAATAAAATATTTAGTCATAAGTCTAACAAAATTTGTACAGGACTTGATACTGAAAACTACAAAATGCTGATAGAAAGATATCAAAGATGATCTAAATAAATGAAAAGGCATATGGTACTCATGAACTGGCAGACTCAATATAGCAAAGATGCCAATTCTCCCAAAATCAGTGTACAGGTTTAACATATTCCCTATCAAAATCCCAGCAAGGTTTTTGTACAGACAAGATTATTCAAAAACATATGTGGTAAATAAAGGAGTTAGAATAGCTAAAACTATTTTGAAAAAGCACAGAGTAGGAGGAATCACTCTATGCAATTATTTATTATGCAGCTCTAGTAATCAATACTATAAGGTACTGGTGATAGATAGACATACAAATCAATGGAAGAGACTAGAGAACTGAAAATTGCTCAACACAAGTATAGCCAACTAACTTGTTTAACTGAAGTATAACTGGCATACAATACCCTATTAGTTTCAGGGGTACATTATAGTGATTCAGTATTTATATACATTATTAAATGATTACCATAATAAGTCTAACTACCATCTATCACCATACAAAATTATTATAACATTATTGGCTATATTCCCTATGCTATATCCACATGACTTATTTTATAAATAGAAGTTTGTATCTTTTAACCCATTTCACCTATTTTGCTTGCCCCTCCCCCAAATTCTCTCCCTCTGGTAACCATCAGTTTGTTTCATGTATCTGTGAGTCTATTTATGTTTTGTTTTTTAATCCACTTATAAGTGAAATCATAAGATATTTGGTTTTCTATTTTTGACTTATTTCACTTAGTATAATACCCTCTAGGTCCATCCATGTTGTCACAAATGGTAAGATTTCATTCTTTTTATGGCTGAGTAAATACACCATTATATATATATGGTACATTTTCTTTATCTATTCATCTATCAATGGACACTTAGGTTGCTTCCATATCTTGGCTATTAGAAATAGTGCTGCAATGAACATAAGGGTGCATTTACCCCTTTGAATTAGTGCTTTAGTTTTCTTTGAATAAATACCCAAAAGTGGAATTGCTGGGCCATATGGTAGTTCTATTTTTATTTTTTTAAATTTTTGTGGAACCTCCAAACTGATTTCCATAGTGGCTGAACAAATTTACATTCTTCAGGTCCTTGGATTTAGTGTCTTAGACATGACACCAAAAGCTGAACCCATTTTAAAAAGTTGATAAATTTGATTTTATCAAAATTAAAAACTTTTGCTCTGAAAAAGACCTTAAGAGAATGAAAAGACAAGCTCTAGACTAAGAGAAAATATTTGTGAACCACTAATCTGACAAAGTACTCATATCTAGAATACACAAAGAACATTCAAAGCTTTAACAGTAGAAAACAATCCAAAGACCCTGGCAAAAGACATGAATAGACATTTCACCAAAGAAAATATACAAATGGCAAATAAGCACATAAAAAGATGTTCAACATCAGTAGCCATTAGGGAAATACAAATTAATCATGATGAAATATCATTGTATACCTATTAGAACAGCTCAATAAAAAATAGTAACAATACCAAATACTGGTGAGGATGCTGATAAACTGATTCTTTCATATACTGTTGGTGAGAAAGTACAATAGTACAATAAATCTAGAAAAGTTGGGCATTTCTTAAGAACTAAACATACTACCCAGCAACTGCAAGTCTGGGCATTTATCACAGAGAAACAAAAACTTATATTCACACAAAAATCTGAAATGACTGCTTTTAGCAGCTTTATTTGTAACAGCCTCAAACTAGAAACAAAAAAATATCTCTTCTAAGTGTATGATTTAATAAACTGTGGTACATCTGTACCATGGAATACTACTTAGCAATAAAAAGGAATGTACTACAGGTATAAGGAACAACTTGGATGGATCTCAAGGGCATTATACTGAGGGAACAGACAAACAATCTCAGAAGGTCATACACTGTATGATTTCATTTAGATAGCATTGCTGAAATATCAAAATTATGAAGATGGAAAGCAGATCTGTAGCTGCCAGGATATTATCAGGGAGTGGAGGGTCAAAGATGGGTTTTACTTACAAGGGGTACCACTAGTGAGATCTTAGTGATAAAAGAATAGTAGTTCTATGTCTTGACTGCAGTGGTGGTTACACAAATCTACACATATATAAAAGGACAGAAAGCTATACACACACATTGCCCCTCCCCAAAACTCTCTCCCTCTAGTAACCATCAGTTTTTTTCATGTATCTGTGAGTCTGTTTATGTTTGTTTTTTAGATTCCACATATAAGTGAAATCGTAAGATATTTGTACATTGTACTAGGTGAAAGGTACCCTGGATCTCTCTATACTATCTTTGCAACTTCCTGTGAATCTATAATTATTTCAAAATTTTAAAATAAGAAAACATTCAAACAGCTACACAACTTGTCAAAAGTCACAAAATAAGTAATCAATAGCTCTTGAATCCTGATTACCTGGCTCCTATATTTTTATCTCTACAAAAAGCACTGCCTCTGATGCCTTCCCTCTTAAAATGATTCAACAAATAAAGCCAATGATGTTGAAGGAGGGGTGTACCTGAAATGTAAACATAAAAGTCAAATAAAATAGGCTGACTCAATTTTGCAGACAATTGAACGTCAGTCATGCTGGATATATGGTTTATCTAATGCTCCTTCCCTAGACAGTCTTAAGAAAAAGGAAGAGGGGGAGAAGGGACTTACATTTCACAGAATCCTTTGAAGTGCAAGAAAAATGTAATCCAATAAATACTGCTTTGGAGATACACATGGAGTAGAGACCAATAAAGACAAGGGACACTGTATTTTAAATGTCTCTGGTTACAGGTGTTTCCCCCTGGTACCTGGGCTGCTACTGCACTTGGGAGGACATGGGCTTCAGGCAAACCACTACCACCCGCCCTTGTTTAGTCACAAGCCCTTAAAAGAGAACAAACATTTAATTCCCTTGTAAAACAGATGAATGCTTTATAATTTACTAGCAGCTGCTGGCAGCAACACACTCTGCTCTCATATTCCTATTAAGCAAGCTGTGGCTGATTTATTAAAAGCTCGGATACATCAAAACAAATGACTGAGACATCATTATAGTACTATTTACAACCCCTTAATGGGGTTACGGGTAGGGGCAATGCAGTACATACTGCAAACTGCTTCCCTTCTGTTAGAAGGAGCTGTTTCCTTTGGATGGGAGCTGCCATTCTCAGGTAAAAAGACTCAACCAAGCATAGTGAGGAAGGGGGCAGGAGCTCATGCCTGTGAGGGAATCAGGGCCACCTGTGGCTTACAGCAAACCATGGCATCTATGACAAGACACAGACAGTCCCTAAAAGCTTATAGGGCAAGGTACAGATGGCTGCGCTACCCTGTGCCTCAGTTTCTCTCTCTGTATCAGAAACTTTATCACCCTCACCCACTTCTACTCTCCAAAATAAATCTAGTAGGAGGAAGCAGGTCCTTGGAGATTGAGGGATGGCACTGGGAAGAGGATCACATGATACTGAGTGGGACTAGGGTAGGGGCAGATTGGTTTCCAGACAGCAGAGATGAAGTACTGGGTCAGGCCTCTGTTAAGTTCAGAGCCGCCAGCTTCCCTTTCTCTGTCCTTATCCTTCATCTGTGGCTCCGACCTTGCTCTCATCATGCTCATGTGTCTTTTGCTCAGCTGTCTACGTTTACCCCCCTCACAAAGCATGATCTGAGCAAAGGTTTGATTCTAGTCTTTTATTCTCTTATATCAAAGTAAGCTCATAGGTCCCCATTTGTAGGGGCAACAGCCTTTTGAAAAAACAATGTGATGAAGAGAAAAAGGTAAGTTACTTAAGTGGGGAAGAATGAGGAAGGCCAAGTGGACCCCCAGAGATGTACTGGTGCTGAGGCCCAGGATGAGTACAGCTTTAGAAGCTATCATGGAGCCAAGTAGATGCTATACTCTGAAATCATCACACTTACAATGAAATGCAGTATACACCTTAACCTGCAAGGAACGATGAAACCTGATGGGGCACAGCTTTTACTACATGGCTTTGTGAACTTCTCAAAAGCAGAATAGTAGGTCTTGCTCCCTTCTGAAGCCCCAGCACTGAGTCTGACACCTCATGGACTCAATGAATCATGAATTAAAGAATAAATGAATGAATGAACACACAAGGAATGAACAAATAAACCCTATTCTAAGAGTCTAGTATTTTATAACTTTTTCATCTCTACATAGAACATTCTACGATGCCAATCTGAATGATAAGACAGGTAATAATATTATTAAAAAACTATATAAGTACTAGATGGAGGAGAGGGGAGAAATTAGGGGGAGTAAGAGAAACACAAAATGCCTAAGTTTCACTACAAGGTTAAGAAATTGAGCTCTGCCACCCAATTGCCTGGTTTCTAGTCCTACCTCAACTACTAGCTAATTATAAGATGCTGCTCAAATTACTTAACCTTTCTCCCTATTGTTTCCTCATCTGTAAAATGGGGATTTATAAAGCCTAGATCAGAAAGCCACTCTGAGGATCAAATGAAACAATACTTGTAAAGTGCTTACTGTAAGAGCTCAAAAAAAGTTAACATTTATTATCAATATCATGGGTTCTGGGCCCACTGCCAGGTACAAAATCAAAGAAGGAAGAGTCGACAAAAGGAAGAAAATGGCAAGAGAAGTCCAGTGCCCCAGTCTCTGCAAAGTCACTTTCCAAATACTGTTCAGCTGACTTAGAAGTTTGCAGCTGACTGAAAACCCAATAAAAGCCACAGAGTAATGAGACTGCCAAAAGGCTAATGTGATCTTGGCTTGCATTAAGAGAATCACGTGGTCCAGAATAATCGCAGAATTGTCAACTATGTTTTTTCTCTGCACTCTGAGACCACATCGGACAGTGGCAAGCTTTGTGGATAACAATATGCCTGAAAGCAAAACATATGCAGAACATATTAACAAAAGCCAATGACAAAAAAATTAATCCTAAACAAATGTGAAAGAAATCATAAAACTGAAGAGAAGGGAGGAAAGTGGTCTTTGGTCTTGACAAAACCCTAATTTTGTCAAGAGGCAACAGAGACCAAGAATAGGGAAGCTCCTCAACATGGGCCTCTTAAAAACAGGAATTGTGTGTCATTTATTTTTATCTCAAGTGTCTGCCTAGAGCTGAATTGTCCACAGTTAGCGCCAGAATAGAACCACAACCCCAGACTCCTTAACCGCAATACTGTGTCAACGACATCAAGGGCTGCCTGTGAATGGACTGGTGGAAACAGAAAAGAAGAAAGAACCCGGGAGCTCTAGATGAGCTCAGCTCACCTCCAGTTCTGTCCAGGGTCAGCACTGGTCCACCCAATGCGGTGCTAGTTCACCAGCACAACCTTGGAGAACTAGACCCTCCCTTCCTTTGCAAACATTCCTCCCTGCTGTAATTTCTCTAAGAGTAGGCCAAAATTATCAACTTGCCTTTTCCAGATTGCTTCTGATTCATATTCACGTCAGTGAGGCCACTTACAAACCAAGGAAGCACTAAACACCTAAGGAAAACAGGCTTGTGTACACCTTTACTTCACACTCAGAAGCTCACACAAGAGTATCAGGGTGGTGGACAACACCCATTTCCCCGTCTTCTATAGTAATAACAACAGAGCCCTGACTTTAAGAGAGAGCAATGTGTCCAGCCTCAGGGAATCAAGAATGAGTGCTCTTAGCCGGTCATGATCATCTTGAGATTCTCCTTACAAGTAATTGGAGACTGGGGACGGGTGCTGATAATGTGACCCAAGTCTGACCAATGATATGTAAGAGCAAGTCTTCCTGCAGGCTTTTGAGGAAAATCTTCCTCCTTGTAATAAGACAAGTATATGTACCATGAAGATCCTTTTGCTCCTGCATCCTCCCTTCTTGTTTTGAATGATGTGAAGACAGTATTCTTGGAACCAGGGTATCCATCTTTTTATGATTTTTTTTTTTATCCTCACCCGAGGACATTTTTCCATTTTTGTTCAGTTAGAGTGGGAGGGAAGGAAGGAGGGAGAGAGACAGAGAGAGAGACAGAGAGAGAAACATCGACATGAAAGGGACACATTGAGTGCCTCCTGGACGACCCCAACCAGGCCCAGGGACAAATCGCAACCGAGGTATGTGCCCTTGACTGGAATCAAACCCGTGACTCACTGGTCCATGGGCCAATGCTCTAACCGCTGAGCCAAACCGGCCAAAGCCCAGGGTATCCATCTCATAACCATAAGGTAACAAGCCTGAGGGTGAAATCCAATATACTATGAAAAGCAGGGGGAAATGAAGTATGAACAGAGCTTGGAGCTTAGATCTTTGAGTCTCTGACTCAACCCTGAGACCTCTTGTTCCTGACTCTTTGTCAAGACACTATGTTAGTTAGGGCTTCCATTACAAACAACTGAAAGCATCCTATTTACATCCATTTCCACAATCTTAATATATTCATTTCACAGTATGAACAAAATTATTTTCTTGGAGATTTAAATAACTTTACAAGCACACACATGATATTAGGTAATGTGTAACACAATGCAGGGTCAAATGGAAAGGAGTGGGGAACCTAGGATCTCCAAATGCCAGGGCTAAGATCTACCCACAAGACTAAAGCAATTCAAACATTCCAGCATGCTCTAACAAACAACAGAGCTGGAGGGCTAAGGTCCCAGGGGTACAGCTTGTGTTCTTGAAAAACCCTGAGTGTTTCACTTAGTCAAATATTATGCCTCAGCTTTTTAAATATTTCCATTTAAATGTAGATTTTGACCTTCTCTCCAATGAAATATTAATATGAGTATAAAATATATATAACTCATCATCTGAGAGAGGGTCTCTTTCCAGTATCTGTCGTGTTTCCTCTCTGCTGCCTTGGGATGACTTCTGAAAACCATGACAGTTTTATCTGCAGAACCCATCTCTGCCAACTGTTTCACAGAATGACTGAAAGCTGGAAGACCACATCCTTCTCAGATACATTCTGAGTTAGTTTGTTGTATCTGTTTAATTTCTTTCATTCAGTTACCAGTAAGATTGGTTTTCATAAGCAACAGTCATTTATGGGCTGGGTTGACAAAATGAAACTGTCTCCAGCAATACAATGCAAAGGAAAGGCTAATTTAATTTGAAATATCTCCTTTCCTAAATAAGTAGCCTATATTAAGATTAACTGGGTTTTCTATTTCTTTCTAATAACTTGCAGCCCATTAAGTAGAATAGAGGGCTGTATTTTTAAATTTTTTAAATTTATTTTTATTGTTGGAAGTATCACAAATGTCTCCCCTTTTGTCCCTCATTGGCCCACTCTACCCCACTCACGCCTCCCCCCAGGCCTTCACAGCACTACTGTCTGTGTCCATGGGTTATGCATATATGCATATAAGTTCTTTGGTTAATCTTTTCCTGCCCCACCCTCCCTTTGAGATTTATCAGTCTGGTCCATGCCTCGATGTCTCTGGATCTATTTTGTTCATTATTTTATTTTGTTCATTAGATTCCACATGTAAGTGACATCATGTGATACTTGTCTTTCTCTGACTGGCTTATTTCGTTTAGCATAATGCTCTCTAGGTCCATCCATGCTATCTCAAAGGGTAAGAGATTCTTCTTTTTTTACAGCTGCATAGTATTCCATTGTGTATACCACAGCTTTTTTATCCATTCACCTAGTGATGGACACTTGGGCTGTTTCCAGATCTTAGCAATTGTAAATAGTGCTGCTATGAATATAGGGGTGCATATATTCTTTCTGATTGGTGTTTTAGGATTCTTAGGATATATTCCTAGAAGTGGGATCACTGGGTCTAACAGCAGTTCAATTTTTAATTTTCTGAGGAAACTCCATACTGTTTTCCATAGTGGCTACACCAGTCTGCATTACCATCAGCAGTGTACTAGGGTTCTCTTTCTCCACATCCTTGCCAGCACTTGTTTGTTGCTTTGTTGAGGGTAGCCATTCTGGCAGGTGTGAGGTGATATACTTCATTTTCATTTTATTTATTTTTTAAAATATTTTTTTCTTTATTGATTTTAGAGAGAGAGGAAGGGAGAGAGAAATAAAAACATTGATGAGAGAGAACATTGATTGGCCGCCTCCTGCATGCCCCCACTGGGGATTGGGCCCACAACCTGGGCATGTGCCTTGACCAGGAATCAAACTGGGGACCTCTTGGTACATGGGTCAGTGCTCAACCACTGAGCCACACTGGCTGGGCTCACTGTCGTTTTAATTTGCACCTCTCTGATGATTAGTGACTTTGAGCATTTTTTCATATGTCTCTTGGCCATCTGTATGTCCTCTTTGGAGAAGTGTCTATTTAGGTCCTTTGTCGATTTTTTAATTGGACTGCTTGTCTTCCTTTTGTTAAGTTGTATGCGTTCTTTGTATATTTTGGAAATTAACCCTTTATCCGATATATCACTGGCAAATATGTTCTCCCACACAATGGGATTCCTTTTCATTTTGCTGATGGTTCCTATCGCTGTGCAGAAGCTTTTTACTTTGATGTACTCCCATTTGTTTATTTTGTCCTTTGTTTCTCTTGCCCTATGTGATATACCATGAAAATTCTGCTACATGGTATGTCTGAGATGTTGTGGCCTATGGTTTCTTCTAGGATTTTTATGGTTTCATGACTTACATTTAAGTCTTTTATCCATTTTGAATTTATTCTTGTGTATGGTGTAAGCTGGTGGTCTAGTTTCATTTTTTTACCTGTACTTGTCCAATTTTCCCAACACCATTTATTGAATAAACTGACTCTATTCCATTGTATGCTCTTGTCTCCTTTGTCAAACATTAATTGTGCATAATGGCTTGGGTCGATTTCTGGGTTCTCTGTTCTGTTCCATTGATCTATATGCCTGTTGTGTCAATACCAGGCTGTTTTGATTACAATGGCTTTGTAGTATAATTTGATATCCAGTACTGTGATCCCTCCTAGTTTGCTCTTCTTGCTCAAGATTGCCATGGCTATTTGGGCTCTTTTTTGGTTCCATATAAATTTTTGGAGTATTTGTTCTAGATCTGTGAAATATGCCATTGGTATTTTAATAGGGACTGTGTTGAATGTACAGATTGCTCTGGGTAGTCTGGGCATTTTAATGATGTTAATTCTTCCAATCCATGAACACAGTATATGCTTCCACTTGTTTGTATATTCCTCTCTTAGCCACAGCGATCAGGTAAGAAGAAAAAATAAGAAACATCCAAACTGGAAAGAAGGAAGTGAAATTGTAATTATTCGCAGATGACATGATATTGTAAATAGAAAACTCTAAAGACTCCACCAAAAACTACTAGATTTAATAAATGAATTCTGCAAAGCAGCAGGATTCAAAATTAACATCCAGAAATTGATGGCATTTTTTTTATACACCAATAATGAATTTTCAGAAAGAGAAACTAAAAAAAAAAAAAAAATCCTACTATTGCAACAAAAAAGTTAAGATAGCTAGGAATAAATTTAACAAAGGAGGTAAAAGACTTGTACTCAGAAAACTACAGGACATTGAAAAAAGGGCTGTTGTTTTTGTTAAATCACAAATTATGGCATTCACTCAGCTTCATCATCTTCATTATTTAATCAGCCAAAGGATGACTAGCAGATCAAGTAGAGCAACAGACATTGGCCAACATGTGAATTTTCCCCTATTTATTTCTTCAAGCTTAACAACCAATCACTCTAATGTTATGCAAAGTTACTGCTTAATAAACGATTTCCAAAACAGAACTGTCTCTAGCACTGACAACTGAAGTAGAAAGGAAGATTGTGTTCAAGTTGGAGTTGAGATACCTAGGTTCAAATCTTATGACATTCTTAGTTGTAGACCTACATGCAAATTACTTCAAATCTCTGAATCTCAGTTTCCTTATCTTTAAAATGGACGTGTGTATTTACTTTGCAGTTCTGCTGCAAATTATCATTTGAACTAAGCCATCAAAAGGTTCCCTCACAGATAAATGAAGCATCTTGGAACTAGCCTCTGAGGAAATTCAACATATTAACATTCCATCTGTTACTCTGCAATTAGGTCAGAGACAAACACCACAGACTGTTGCTTTGTCCTGAATCACCATCCCCATTCATTCTTTTATTTATCTACTCAACACTCTCTTTCAACAAACACTTATTGTACACATACTAGGCACCACATCAAGTGAACAATACAAACATGTTTCCTGCCCTCACAGGACTTATGATCTCCAAAAGATTTCTTCAATTTTGACGCCTTGTATACATCTGTGGTTAAGAACTATGCCCTGGGAACAAACCCCTATGCAATCCCTCCCCAAGTTCTCCCTACTCTCATTTCAGAATGAACGCCCCTCCACTAGTCCTATGTCTGAAGAAACCCATTTTATTTGGATCCACCCCTAACACTTTCAGTTCATCTAACACTCCTTCTTCACTGACCCACAGGATATTACTGTCCACCTCTTGCAGGTCCATTGGAAGATTTGAAGTCCAACAGTGTCATTCAAAATGCCTCTCTTTGCCCTGGCTGGGTGGCTTAGTTGGTTGGAGGGTCATCCCCTATGCCAAAAGGTCATGAGTTTAATTCCCAGTCAGGGCACATACCTAGGTTGGGGGTTCAATTCCAGGTCAGGGTACCTATGGGAGGCAATTGGTCGATGTTTTTCTCTCTCCCTCTCCCTTCCTCTCTCTAAAATCAATAATCATATCCTCGGGTGAGGATTAAAAATATTTTTAAAAAAAACAAAATGCCTCTCTCTTTCAGGTCTGCATCTTTCCATTAAATCATAACCTCATCTCTACCCGAGACAGACAGCCTAGAGTCACCTGTCACTGAGTGTGACAAGGGTATCAAATGCAGCCCTTTGCCCAGACTCTGCCTTGGACACCATCCTGCTCCCACCTGGTACATCCTCCATCATCAGCATACACACAGAGCAACACTACAATCCGGCCTCCATTCCACCCTAGGGACAGCTCTGAGTGAACCTTGCCATTATGCCTAGCTATTAGTGAAGTTTTATATATCTGTAAAGTCCTGAGCTGGAACAGGCAGTCAGCAGAGGGCCAGCCATTAGGGATTTACTGTCATTCATCTATTTTTGGTGATGCTACCACTGCACTTTTGAGGCAAAACAAACCCACAGGACCACAGGCTGAAACACTTAACTTTAGAGTCATTGACTAAAGGCATAGTCCCAGTGAAAGTATATCCAACACAGATAAATAGCTAAAATAAGGGATAATTACTGGTATTACCAATGGTTTGGGGCTGGAGAGTTTGGGCAAACTAAACTACTTTTGAAACTCTTCCTTTGAAATTTCCAACAGCATCATAGGCCACAAAGAGGGACAAAAACATCCCACCACTTTCTTGTCACACACTTCTGTGATCAAAATGGAACTATCCATTGTAATCATTCACTTCATAACATCAGAATAAGCTACAGAAATCTTTGCATGGTTCAGAAAAACTGACTCTTATTTTTTTTTTAATCTTCACCCGAGGATACCCTTTTATTAATTGGGGGGGGGGGAAGAGAAACATCGATGTGAGAGAGAAATGTAGATCAGCCACCTCCCGTAAGCACCCTGACTAGAGATCGAACCTGCAACCTAGGGTATGTGCCCAGACCGGGAATCAAACCCACAAACTTTTGGTGTATGAGACAGCGCTCCAATCAATAGATCCACCTGGCCAAGGCTAAAAACTGACTCATTTTAAGGCCCTAAAGAAAAATTTTAAAGATGATGATCTGAACAATAGCGGGCTCAATACATACAGAGTGTTCTAAGATACTTTCTCTAAAGAGAACCAAACTAATTGGGAACATGTCTATCTGGTTACATATTGATTACATGTAACCAGCATTTGATTCCTCCTTTGCAAATTTTTCTTTAAATACACTGAACTTCTCTCCAAATCACAGCATAATATTGTGATACCAACAGATTTCTAGATAAGGTAATCTCAACCACTACCAAGTTAAGATAGCTAGGTTTCTAAATAAGAAATTCTAGATAAAGCACTCAAACAGGAATGCACGAATGCACTACATGTAAAATCTCAGAAATTACATGTAAAATTTTTTAGGAATCCATACCTTTCATGAGCCAAGTTATCACCCAGAACTGTAACAATGAGTCATACTGTTCTCTATGCTGATTCGATAACATTAAACTGAAGTATTGACTTTTATAGTCCTCACAATAAAAACCTAATATTTAATTGAGCATTTAGTTTGTGTAAGGCACTTACACTACATACTACAGCAATGTTTTTATATGCTAAATATGTCACTTAACCTCAACAAAACTTTGTATTAGTATTATTACTATTATTATACCCAATTTACAGATATAGACCCTGAGAACCATTAAATAAGAAACTTACTCCAGGTCAAACCATTTGTAAATGACACTCAATATTTGAATGTAGGCAGTCTGTTTGAGAAAATTTTCTAACATATTAAAAATAGGAAACAAACACTCATGTGCACACTATCTAGATTCAAAATTGTTAACATTTTGCCAAATTTGCTTTATCTATATACTTATTTCTGTTTCTTTCTTTTTTTTTTTTTTTCAATCCTCACCCTAGGATATTTTTTCATTGATTTTCAGATAGGGAGGGAGGGAGGGAAGGAAGGAGGGAGACATTGATGTGAGAGAGATACATCAAATGGTTGCCTCCCCCACGGCCCCAATGAGGGCCGGGGACCAAACCACAACTGAGGTATGTGCCCTTGACTGGAACTGAACCTGGGACTCTTTGGTCTATGGGCCGATGCTCTAACCACTGAGCAAAACCAGCCAGGGCCTTATTTTTTCTTCTTATGGAAATATGGGAAAGTGATTTGCAGATATTATGACAATTTCATGCTAAAAACCTGACATCTCCTAAGAGCAAAGGCATTCTTCTAATACAACCAAAATACCATTATCACAGCTGATACTTTAGCAATAAGTTTCTAATGTGATCTGATATCCTGTCCATATTCAAATTTCCACAAATGCCCCCAAAATATCTTTGATAGCAGTTATTATTTTCAAGACAGATACAGTATTCATGTATTAGATTTCATTGTTTCTTCGGTTTCTTGTAATGCAGAATAATGCCCACTAGCAATTCATTTTTTTCATGACACTGACTTTTTGAAGAGATAAGACAGACCAGTTATCTTAAGAATGCTCCACATTAAAAAAAAATTCTTTTGTTTTGGTCTGAGAGAGGAAGGGAGGGTGGGACTGAGCAAGGGAGAAAGCGAGAGAGAAACATCAATCTGTTGCCCTCTGGCCCCCCACATGTACCTCGACTGGGTATCAAACCCACAACCTGGGTATCTTCCCTGACCAGGAATCAAACCTGCCACCTTTTGGTGTAGGGTACAATGCTCCAACCGAGTCACACTAGCAAGGGCTGTTTCACATTATTTTGTTTGTTTCCCCCTAGTGTGGATTAATGTCTCCCTATCCCCTGTGTTTTCTATAACCTGTATTTATTCAGGTTAAACATTTTTGGCAAGACTACTGCTTGATGATGCTGTGTACTTCATGTTATATGACATCAGGAGGCTCGCGGTGTCGGGTTATCTTTCCTACCATTCACGATGCTGAGTGTGACCACCTAGTTAAGGTGGTAACCACTACTGTAAAAACACACTTTCCACCTTTGCAAGTGATCTGTGGAGTTTTCTTTGATACCATCAGATCATTTTAACTAATGATTTTGCCTTCCAGCCCTTGCCTGATCGAATATTTCACTGCAGGTTGCAAAGGCTGATATTCTAATTCTATGCTTTCTTCTATGTTTTATCTGTTAGCATCCTTTTGTAAAGCAGAGATTTCCCATATCAATCATAAAAGAACTAGTTTCTCATTAAAAGGAAAAGTAAATGCTTAATTTCTTTCCTTTAATTTACAATTTTTAGAATGGAGAGTTCATATAATAGTCATTTCCAGTGGTGCCAAGAGTTTCTCTTTCTCTGTCTCATCACTATGGATTCATGGATTTTATTTGTTCAATGTTTTAAATTCAACTGTAGTCATTCTTTATAATGTCCAAATTGTCTGACCAGTGGAAGCCCCATCAAGCTGTAGAGTCCAATGTTCTTAACCACCACAATCATTACACTGAGGAGAGTTCAACAAAACTATATTTATTTGCTTAATCTTAACATCCTGTGGGCTTCATGATGTTTCTCCTAGAAGAGCACTTAAACTGTGTGTTTTTATGAAACACTTCCTCTACAGATATCAGACATTTTACATTAGTACTAAACAAATGAAACAGCTATTAATTTTTTTTCAGAGCTTAATCTGAACAAAAGCAATAGACACTAGCAACATGTAATTGAACTCTGGGAAATGCCTTTGGAATACAAGGAGATTTCTTTGTTTCCTCAACAGTCTTCCTTTAATACCAACCTACTCAATGACACCTACTCAAAGTATACTATAGGGATCAACTAAAAACTAGCAACAATTGGAAATATTAAAGTTGTGGGGGGAGGAGGTAGCAGAGTAGTGGTTTTCAAAAACACAATTACTGGGCCCCACCTACAGAGTTTTTGGGGTGGAATCTAAACATTTGCATTTCTAACATGTTCCCAGGTGATGCTAAAGCTCTTGGTCCAGGGACCACACTCTGAGAACCACTGGCCTAGACTGATTCCTATTTTGTATCTCCCTCTATTTATCTCTCGATCCTCCTCCAATAACCACTAAGTTACTAGGACTCATATACTTCACTCTCCTGTTTTACTTCCTTCACCTAAAAAAAAGGACACATGAGTGGCTACTAGACCACTCGCGAGCCAATAAGAAATAGGCCTGACAGTTTGGCTCAGCAGTTAGAGTGTTGGCCCGCGGACCAGAGTCCCAGGTTCGGTTCCTGCTAAGGGCACGTACCTCGGTTACAGTTCGTCCCCAGCCCCGATTGGGGTCGTGTGAGTGGCAACCACTCAATGTGTCTCTCTCACATCAATGTTTTTCTCTCTCTCTCTTCCTCCCTCTCTCCCTCCCACTCTATCTGAAGATAAATAAAAAAAATGTCCTCAGGTGAGGAGAAAAAAAAAGAAAGAAAGAAATAGGTCTGAGACCTTGAAGTGATTCTTCTGACTTGAGGCCTGCTTTTACTGAAGACCCCCATAGTACTTTTCTCCCCAACAACTATCTTTACAAAGGATGAAACTGTTTATTCTGGGTGTCAGGGGACTCTAAAACAAAATCTTTGGTTTTTCCATAACTTTCAAAAGCGATATGAGCTTTTCTGTTTGCCAAAATAGAATCCCAATAAATCAGATTACTTGGAGACAGACAAAAATGAAATTGTGTTATAGAAAACATTCTGGGGTCAAGTCACAGCCAACGTGTTTGATCTCTAAATCTATGTCTATAGTCTAGAACCTTAAAAAGTGACTCAAAAATCCAACCAACATTTATTGAGCAACTGCTAAACAGTGCTCAGCACTGCAGAAAAGGAGAGAAGACTAGGCCACAGTGAGATGAAACCCCAATCAGGTAAGTATAACACAAGTAATGTTCAGAATAATAATCGTGGGGCACTATATGATGTCTCAGCAAAGAGACAGGCAGTGAAGGTCAGCAATTCACTGCCCAATAGACATGCAGATCAGAATGCCAACTACAGAGCTGAGACCTTCAGCAGATTAGGGGTTGATACCCTAATTCAGACTCTCAGGAAGGTCTTTCTCAAGCATACAAATGTTTCTGATTACCCCCAGTGACCCTGTAAACCTACAAAAATGCAACTACAAAAGCTTCAGAGTTTGCTAGAAAATAGGACAGATCTGACAGATCTGCCCATAAATTCCTGTTTTGATTTTAATTGTGGCCCAAAAGACATCAATCTGAAGCATATATCCCTAACTAAAGCCAGGATTTTAAAATTATGCCCCATATGGTTTTCTCAGAAGCCACAGGATAGGCTAAATAAATGGAATATATGGTTAATGCCCCCCCCCACCCCGATCCACTTCATCCACAGCAGCTGGGTAATTTGCTTTTATATTTGATTATACTGTCTTGTAATATCTCGATTTAAGGTAGAGTTCTCCAGCTAAAAGAATTTTATAAATCCCTGATGTAGTTCAGCCATCAAAGAATGGGATTCTGGTCCTGGACTATTTCTCCCAGTTTTGTGACTTGGGTGTAAGTCACATACAAGCTACAGTGTAGTGATGGAAATCAAAGGTTCTGATGGAACTAGACAGCCTGGGTGTAAATCCCAGCTCTACCGCTTACCAGTGGTGTGACATGGGCAAATGATTAAACCTCTCTGTGCCTCAGTTTCTTCTATGAAATGAAGGTAATAATAATGCCTGCCTCATCAAGTCACTGTAAAGATCAAGTAAGATAATACATAAAGTATCTTAGGCAGTGTCTGGCTTAAAAAGTGTTGATGCTATCACTACTATCATTATCATCATCCCTATAGACCTTTGCTTCACTGGTAAAATAAATACATGATCTCTAAGCATCATCCCAAATTACTCAAAGGTCATGTGAACTCTAAATACTGGCCACCCAGTTTTATCAAATGTACAGATTACAAAAGCTTGAATCAGAACATGAGAGAGAGAGAGAGAAAGAGAGAGAGAGAGTATTTATCCCCTCTCTGCTGTCATATACCAGCTCTCATTTCAATATTTATCCATGTCCATAAGCTTCATAAAACAAGGCAATCCATGCCATCAAGACAGAGAAGGAAAAGAGAAAATCCAGCCCAGGGCCCTAGCTGCAGTCAAAGACTATCTGAGCCCCCTGTTAAATAAAATGTTCCCCATCATAAATAGCATAAGAGAAGCTATACATCCTAGGGAGCCTGGTTTGCAAGTTTCCATTTTATGCCAGATTTAACCAGTCAAAGTTAAATGGAAAACATGTGTAGTATTAATAAAAGGCTCAGTGTCACTTTATTTCTTATGCTAAAGCACAATCGATGACTCCAGAGAGAGCTAAGAGCTTTTAAAATACACCATGTGGTCTCTTAACAAACATGATGCCTCTTGATGAATACTTCTCTGCTGGTGTCCATGGCAAATAAGCAAGAACACACAGCAAATTGCTACATGCAATAAGCAAGCCCCCATTTCCCTCTCTGACACAAATGGCTCAGCAGTGACTCATGGCAGGACCAGGAGGCAGAGAGAAGGGCAGCAATTGCAGGCACCTCTCAGTGGGGCACTTAGGGGGATAATGAAGCAGGAAGCAGCTGGAATTACCTTGGGCCTCCATAGTAGCAAAAGAGAACAAAAGGTAACCAGGAGAGAGACATCTAGACTCAAAGCCTAGACCTAGCAAGTGCTAACTAGATAACCTCGGACAAATTAACCTCTATGAGCATCTGTAAAATACAGGAAAATGCTACTCCCTTCAAAGACTTGCTGAAAGGAACAAAGGACAAGTGATATGACAGCTATCATTACTGAAGGCTACTTAACTAGCAGGGCTGCCACACTATCTATATGCATTACTCTCATGAAATCTTCATAACAACTTGTGGACCTGATTATCATCCCAATTTTCAGATGGAGAAAAAAAAAAACTGAGCCCCATTAGTCCTCTTAGCCATCATCCCGGGCCAGGTGCTGAGCCTGCACTGTCTCTAGTTCATGAAGTCTCCCTTAACAATCCCAATCACAGTCAAGGTCTCCTATAGGTGCATCTCACAGAATCCCCTATTAGAGCAGTTATCAGTCAACACAAGAGCACTGACACCTAACATTTACTGTGCACTAAGAATTGGCTTTTTTGTCCGGTCCCCCTCTACAGTGAGTTCAAAGTAGAACTGCAGCTATCATCCTAATATTGTTGCCCACCTTCACTGCCAGGCATACATCATAGTGCTTAAGACTTCTTTTAAGCAATGAGTGAATGTTAATATCATTTTTATTGTTAAAACATTTTTTTTCTAGGATTCCAAGTATTTGGACTAATTGAAACAGAGCTCATGTGTGCAGAAAGTGAATGCAGGTTTCCTGAGCACCTGTGGCAAAGTTCTCTGTCACTGCCCCTAAAGAGCTTAGTCTTGCCGTTTACTCCTCAATAAGCATGAACTGGAGTGATTAAGACACAAGAATCCACCTTATCCAAACAGATTAAATTAAAGGCTTTCAAATGAGGATGCAAAAGAGGGGGAATAAATTACCACAAAAGGAATTACCACAGATTATCTTCACAATGAATGTTCCTAAATCCACTTTAAATAATTCAATTTACATAAATTCTTTAGAATGCAGTATTTTATCTACTGCATAGGAATAAAACTATTCTATATTTTGTTTCATGTCCAGGCACTACTTTCTGGGAATTTAGCCATAGCCGATTATTTCAGAGATGTGGTCAAGGGACTCCCCAAACACATAGGCAGAAGGTGATTACTATTTGACAGTGATGTCACACTTGCCACCCATCCATAAAACTATAACATGGTGCAAGTCTTCTCAGGTAGTTTAGTGTGAATCTGCTTATACTACATACCAGGAAATAGTGGTTTTGTCTGAAACTTTCAAATCAAAGAAGGAAGGGCAAGGGGTGGATGTATAAAAATGCACAGTCTTTTGAACCCAATCCTGTCATATTTCTTACACACACAATTATTTAAGACTTTCTGATGGTCAGTTGAAAAAACAGATAAATAGTGGCTTGTGCTGAGTTCTTCCATCAGGCATGTCAATAAATCCTGGCCAGGAGGCAATTCGTTCTAGGACAATGAACAGCTGCTGCTCAAATGTGCCCATACTTAGAAACTGTCAAATCTCTTCACCCTCTTTCCAATAATCAGACTGCCACCTGTGCACCTGAATTGATATACATCTTCACTCTGGGGTACTGTATACATCATTCAACACTTTAAGTGCTCTACATAACTCCGGAAAATGCATTTCTCCAACCACTGTCCTCTCAATAAAAGCAGCAACCTGCACTGAAATTCTGGAAGGATATGCACTATTCACCCCAAATCAGTGTTCAAGCTTTCCCAAGCTCACTGAAATTATTCTTCCTCTACAGATACCTCTAGAAATCTTACTCTTGTCAGATGCCTAGGTTGACAGGCAGTAAACGGAGGGGCTGCAATATCTGTGATGGTTTGGGGGTCTCTTGGCACAAATCTTCAACACTGAATCAAAGAGTTATCTTAAAAGATGGGATTTCATTCTGTAGCACTTTTCACTTGCCAGAAATCCCTCTCAGTTCC
Source organism: Tadarida brasiliensis (assembly GCA_030848825.1). Lineage (NCBI taxonomy): Eukaryota > Metazoa > Chordata > Mammalia > Chiroptera > Molossidae > Tadarida > Tadarida brasiliensis. Next base: position 100,488,883 of record CM061258.1, read on the forward strand.
CACTAATGGTGATGGAGATTTAGCGTGTCCAGTGGCCAATACTCCCCGGAGTATTGGGTTAAGAAAAATCAGAAGATCAGTGTTCTGAGCTATATCTATGATATTTGCCATGAGCAGAAAATCCTCCTGTGTATTACTTCACAGAGCAGAGATCAAGTGATTCAACAACATTCATTCTGTTGGCAATGAGGGAGGGCACCGGGCTCTTTTCTAAACCTCCCTCCAGCATTAAGAGTTGGTTCAGAAAGCACTGGAAATACTGCCAGACTGTTTCTTTATTCAGATGAGGAAGGGAGAGTAGGGAACTCCACCTAAAACAGAAGCTCAAACCAAAGTATAGAAGAGGTGACTGGCTAGACCCCAAACTAAACAACCTCATTCTAAGATAATATGAACCCTAAGAATAAAAGCCTTTCATTATACACACTTGGGTGAACAGTCACTCTATTGGACTCTCTCCTAAGTCCCGAGAAAATGACCTACAATTCGATGAGGCTAGCCAGACTGAAAAGAAGGGTGATGTAGGAGCATAATAGTGTATGATAATAGGGGAATTGGTTTAACAGTGAAAAGAAGAGCAGAGCAGCGGGTAAAAACAATTATAGAGGACTTATCAAAGCTCTCTTGCCCCCCCTCTCTCCAAGGGCCTAGAGAATTGCTTCTCAACCTAGCTGCCATTTAGAATCCCTTGAAAAACTTTCAAAACTGTATTTTTCTTGGTACTTACTCCTAGAGATTCAGATTCAATCAATCTGGGATGTGGCCCAAGCATGACTTTTTTTTTTTTTTTTTTAAGCTTCCCGATGAATCAACTGTGAGTGTGGATATAAATTTTTTTAGTATAATTACTAAGGAGTGTAATTACCAGAATCTACATTTTTCAGAGACATTCTAGGACAGGTTTCAAGTTCAAGCAAGATTCTTCAAGGATCAGGAATCCAGATAATATGGTAGCGCTTTCACTAAGGTTCACAATTAATTTGAAGTTCAAATATGATCAAACTTTTATAAGGTCAAAGTCCAATTATAATTATATAATAATCAGGTCAGCAGTGAAGGTAAATGCTTTGAGAGGGGAGCTGCAATTTCATACCAGCTGCATGCAAGTGAGATGAGCAGAAAGAAAGGATCGGATGAAACAGGATTCTCAATAGGTGGTTCCCTGAACGACAGCTTGGGCATCACTTGAGAACTTGTTAGTAATTAAAATTCTCAGGCCCTATTCTAGATCAATGAAATGGCTAGGCTAGGGACATAATCCAGCATACTGTGTTGTAATAAGCCCTACACGTAATTCTGCTTCAAGCTAAAGTTATTACTGAGGCACAGTAGTAATGTATTACCAATTTTTTAATAAAGCATCCAAGAAGCTCCTTGTGGACATCCAGGGGGAAAATTATATATTCTCTGAAGCTCTGATACTTTCAGGTAACAACTCACAACATGGCCAACTAATTAGTATTTATTGTCATTAAGACTTTCTCCTCAAAACGCCTTTTGATCTCACCACTTACTTTATCCTCAGGCAACAGGAGGCAGTGTACAGTTAATGACTTTTTTGTTGGAGGGTTGAAGGTGCTTCTTGTATCTCTCCTACAAAGCAAAATTCTAGCAAGGATCTCCAATAAAGCCAAGAACTAGATTTCCTAAGTAGCTCTTCACCATTTTCCTCTTAGCTTGTTGTCAATGTTATCAAGTTACAGCACCAGAAATTCATTAGGCTTCTGTAGGAGCAACATGAGAGGCAACCTGAGTAGGTGAAAGATTCATAGCATTAAAGTCTCCCTGTTATCCAACACCAGTTGACCCAGGTGAGAGAAAGGCAGGGGAGTCTACAATACTCAGCCTTTGGCTGGTGGGTCAACACCGTTCTCTGATGCTGTCAGATGCTTGGCACATGCTGCTGAGGTCATGATCTTCCATGTGACAGATCATATGGCCAGTGACTGCAACTCCATTCTAGAACTACCAACCATATTCCAGTCCAAACAACTACATACATGGCTCCAGAGAACCTACTCCCCTATTCAAAACCACCATTCAGTGGAGGTTTGCTTTCATCTACACTTCTCAGCAAATGACCAGAAGAAAACAGTTATTAAAAATGGAAACAAAAGCAAGATTTGAAACACCATAAAAGTTAAATCCAGATCCTGATTTACAACCTCAACACATGATTTCCTTTGGAAAAAAAGAAAGAAAGAAAGCTATGTATTTCAGGCACCTGGAAGTCCTTCTCAGAATTCTAGCATAATGGCTACCTTAGGGATTACCACTGGCACAAACAGTCCTTTGACTATGTCACACAAAATACTAATGCTGCTTAGGATTGCTGAGCCAACTTAGCAAATGAGCTAAAACCCTGAAAATTAAGTCAGTCACAAAGCATCACTTAAATCTTTCGCCATATAAATCATTTCAAGGGCCAAAGCCAAGTACCTTTCAATTATGGAGTAAAGTGATGCAAAGAATTTTACTTTCAAACTCCACCTCACTCTCTCAACATCAATATGGATTATTCTATTTTATTCCTGTCACTTATTTCAGGTTCTCTTCAATGCTGAGCCACCTGGGTCCGGCCAGTGTGGCTCAGTGGTTGAGCATCGACCCATGCACCAAGAGGTCGCCAGTTCGATTCCCGGTCAGGACACATGCCCAGGTTGTGGGCCTGATCCCCAGGGTGGGGCATGCAGGAGACAGCCAATCGATGTTCTCTCTCATCAATGTTTCTCTCTCTCTTTCCCTCTCACTTCCTCTCTCTCTAAAATCAATAAAGGAAAAAAAATTCAAAGCTGAGCCACCTGGGATCCATCAGAAGCCCAAGACAAAAGGTACAACACTGTCATATCACTAAAAAAAAAAACACACACAATCAGAAGATGTCATTTGGGTTCTGGTTTAGAAAAGATAAGCATGGCTTTTTAGCAAGGCTTAGAGTGACAAACAAAACACAAAAGCAACTGTGTCTTTCCAGGCTCTCTGCACCCCTGAAGATAAAATAATCCAGTCCAGAAAGAGTAGGTGCTTCCTGACCATGACTGGCAGCAAGAATAAGCCAATCAAAAAGCTGTTCAGCCCAGCTGGAATGGTTCAGTTGGTTGAGCGTAGTCCTGTGCACCAGAAAGGTTGTTGGTGTGATTCCCAGTCAGGGCTCACACCTGGGTTGCAGTTAGATCCCTGGTCAGGGCACATATGGAAGGCAACCAACTGATGTTTCTCTCTCACATCAATGTCTGTCTCTCTCTCTCTCTCTCTCTCTCTCTCTCTCTCTCTCTCTCTCTCTCTTCCCCCCTCTCTCCAAGCACGTACTCGGGGGAGGATTAAAAAAAACTTAAAAAAACAAAAAGGCTGTTCAAACTGGTTTGTTGTTGTTTGGATTCTAGAGTACTTAGGATGAAGTAATCCTGGAGTTCTGCACCTCATTCCCCCCAATGACACCCCAAGCCTCTATTAGGGCAGAACACTGTTCCCCAATTGTGATTGTACTATTCAAGGAGATTGGTTTTGTTTGTTTTACTTTTTTTTTTATCCTCACCAGAGGACATGTTTACATTTATCTTCAGACAGAGCAGGAGGGAGAGAGGGAGGAAGAGAGAGAGAGAGAAACATCGATGTGAGAGAGACACATTGGTTGGCTGCCACCCACACAATCCCAACCGGGGCTGGTGACGAACTGCAACCGAGGTACATGCCCTTGGCCAGAATCAAACCCAGGACTCTTTGGTCCACGGGACAATGCTCTAACTGCTGAGATAAACCGGCCAGGGAGGTTTTGTTTTTATAAAGATTTTTTTGCCCTGGCCAGTTTGTCATGGCAGTTAGAGAGTCGGTCCACCAACCAAAGAGTTGTGGATTCGATTCCAGTCAAGGGCACCCTTACCTCGGTTGTGGTTCAGTCCTCAGCCCTGGTTATGGTCATGCGGGAGGCAGCCAATCGATGTGTCTCTCTCACATACATGTTTCTCTCTCTCTCCCTCTCTCTCTCACTCTATCTGAAAATCAGTGGAAAAACATCCTCTGGTGAGGATTTGAAAAAAAAATACTAAGTTTTTTTTAACTGATTTTTAGAAAGAGGGGAAGGGAGGAGAGAGAGAGAGACATCAATCAGCTGCCTCCTGCATGCCACCTATCGGGGATTGAGCCCAAAACCCAGGCGTGTGCCCCAACCAGGAATTGAACCAGCATCCTCTGGCTGCACAGGAAGACGCCCAACCAAATGAGCCACACCAACCAGGGCAAGGAGACTGTTTTTATTCCTTCCTTATGAAGAAAAGAAAAACTCTCCAAGTAGCAAATTGTAAAAGCATGAAAAAATGGATTTCAACCTTTTTATTTTTCTGATTTTAGTTGAGGAAAGTGAGATGAGAATCATAGTATATAAGTAAACTACTTAGTTGACCCCAGAATTTCCCTGTTGAATACAGATTTCAGTACTGTGATGTCTAGGAAAGTCTTCCTTTCCTGGCCTTTCAGTATAATAAAGGTTTTCTGACTCTCAGCCTCTGAAGGGATTACATTTAGTTCAGAGATGGGAAACGGAGATGAAAATCATCAGTATCCCTCAAATCAATATTTCTAAGTCAGCTTTAAAATTCTCCTCAGGACCAGCAAAGAAAAATGACTTTCCCCTAACTTAATACTCTGTTACCCACAAATCTAAGTTTCTTGTGCTTTCCTTTTTTGGTGTGCTATAACCAAACCAAAGAAAAATATTCAAGTGCTTGGCCAGCTTTTAGTAAGAGCTCAATGAATGGATGACTGAGTGAACAAATATATATGCACCTTTATAAGAAATTTGGGACACTCATTTAAATAAATCAGAAACGTTTCCTCAGTGACAATGAAATCAAAGGTAGTTAGCTACTTTCAATGAGGATGTTATACAGATTACCAGCTTGTTAAAATACATTAAATAAATAAAACCAATTAGCAAAAATAAAGTAAAAAGATACACTTGAAATTTTAGGTGAAGTATCATTAAACACTAAAGTTGGATTGGTGCCCTGGCCGGTTTGGCTCAGCGGTTAGAGCGTCAGCCTGTGGTACAGAGAGACCCGGGTTCGGTTCCCGCTAAGGGCATGTACCTCGGTTGCAGTTTGTCCCCAGCCCTGGTTGGTCGTGCGGGTGGCAGCCACTCGATGTGTCCCTTTCACGTCGACCTTTCTCTCTCTCTCTTCCTCTCTCTCCTTCCCACTCTATCTGAACAAAAAATGAAAAAATGTCCTCAGGTGAGGATAAAAAATAAATAAATAAATAAATAAAGTTGGATTGGCACTTCTTAGCAAAGTAAGATAAAGGGAAAATATATTTGGTTATTTTGTCACTGTCCAAAAATTAGAAACTCAAATTTATTAGGAACTTTTGCCCCATATTAAGTTTTAAGAGTCATCTTCTCATGCCAATTGCTACAGAAACAACACTGGAATACCCCATAGCAGCCTTTCAAATGGCTGCTTTTCACCCCAATGGCCTGTCTCCATGCTATGGAGAAAGGTGCCAACAAAAGTGACACAGGAGAAAAGTACGAGAACACGAGACTGTAAAGAATGTTGTAACATTGACGATGTTCATATTCATGTTCATAGTCATTGTACATACAGTACACATGCAAAAGTATTTTCACCATTTTCTAATTTTATCTCAAACTATTCTGTGTGGCCAGGTAACACATTTTATCAGTTTAGAATACACTGGGACTGCAGGAACCAGAAAACCCAACCAAACAGCTTAATAAGAGTTGTTTTTCCTCATACATAAAAATAAGTTCCGAAATAGAATGTGTCCAGGCTGGTTGATTCACTAGCTCAACAATATCATCAAAGATATTATCTTTCAATCTTTCTTTCCACTCTGCTGTCCCCCACATGATGGTTTGTCCTCTTAGGCCAGCTAATGGTTCAAATATGGCTGCTGCCATGTCCCAAGCACCACATACAGATCACAACCACAGACAAAAACTGTATTTTTATTCTCTCCACAAATGCAAGGAATTGTTTTCCAGAACTACCCACATAAGACTTCCCCTAATGTCGAAATGGCCAGACCTGGACCTTTAACTGGAATGAGGAGTGGAATTACCATGACTGGCTTAGACTAATCAAGATGCACCCCCTTGAACTCAAGTCCACATGGAAAGTGAACACCTGAATGAAATCGGGACTCTGCCTGCAAGGGATGGGCTGACAGATTTGGGTTATTACTTTATAGAGAGATGTGATATCAACCCTGTTTCCCAGCCTCATGGAATGCTTATTTACAACCTATGCTGTGTGACTTGATTTGAGGTGTAGGGGTGGGTGGGGGGTTGGGGGTTCTACAAAAGAATTACTATAAAATGCCCTTGTCTACAAAAGAGATAAGACAAAATAGAGTAACAGAAGAGGAAAGAAACCATACCATGGGCTTCCTCAGTGAGAACACGCATACACAATGGCCACCCATACACAATGGTCTCAGTGCAACAGACAACTTGGAGTGAGCAACTTAAGAGACAGTCTACCAAGGATTTCAGTGGCATAGCTCAAGTATGACAAACAAATGACAGAATAACACTTCTCTCCTTCCGTGAGATTTTAAAAGCCCCCTCCGATGCCAACCAAAAAGATGAGCTTTATTTCACCAAGGTGACAAGTAAAATGTTTACTTCCCTTAAATTAGAAGTGCTTTTCATCCCCCTCTTTTTTAAGTCCTCATGTTTTAAGTAAGAAGAGCGTCATGTGATGTTCTAACATGCACTTTATGCTTCAAATTTCTATTGAAGCATCTACTGCAGCCATATTCAGAATCCAAGGGTGTTTTTCCTGTTTCCTCTTTAATGGTTATAATCCATCTCATAGGATAAGTTCATCCTGGATGAAGATAAATGTGCTGTACTGATGCACAAGGGAAGCAGCTCTTGAGTACAAAAGCCACTTTTCTGCATTTGAAATCTTCAACCCTGACTGCTTTCCTTCTATTCAGGCATAATTATCAATCTCTCTGGGATATAGGAACCAGGAAGCAAAAAGAGACTGTAAGGGGTGGAGGATAAAAGGGAAGAAAGAAGTCAGCAGGATGGAATGATAACACATAATTCAGGCAGCTCCAGTGTGGCTCTTTTCAAAATTCCCACCAACCACAACCACCTCTCCATGACATATTTCTGGAGACCAAAGAAAGCATTTTCCACCCTGTGCCTACCAGGTGACATAGGTAAAAACTATCTCTCCAAAGTCATGATCAATAAAGCTCAATAGCCAATCTGGCCTGATAAAGACAAAGCTGAAGCTCAATGGGTGTTGACTCTTTCTCCCTTAACATATGTACAGTTTTATTTTTATTCTAGGCTTCCTTAAGATGAAAGGAGAGGTAAACAGCAAATGGCACACAGAAGGCACTCAATAATTTATTAGATGAATGAAAACAACCCAGAAAATTTTCATCTTCTAAAACAGAATATATTAATCTCTCAACATGATTATTCTAAGCTTAAAACATAGACTTGGGAAAATACTTTGCCTAGAAATAAAATAGTATATATGAAAACTCACACTAACAATAGACTAAAAGTGAAAATAGGCTCCTTGGCAGGACAAAATCACAGCTGTTGATAAAAGATAACATTCTCTTGACTACATCGAATGTGCATTCCCATCTATCAACTGCATTCTGCAGAGGCAAAAGACAAGATGCTTAATATCACTGGAAAGACAGACACACGTACACAGAGGCAAGCACACACAAATGCAAACAAAGGATTCAAACTACGACAGCTAGAACAAACAGAACCTTGAGATGCCATTAGTCACATTTATAGGGTGTTCTAATCCAAGCAAAAGTACTACCCAAAGCTCAGTGTATTGAAGGGATTTACAGCCAAAAGCCATGGAATCAAGGCCCAGCTCCATCACCTAAGGCAGGTCAACTCAACCTCACTGAGCATTAACATTTTTTATTCATAAAATGGAGACAGTAAGTACTTGCCCTCCAATTCACAACCTGTGGAAGATTAAAACAATCTTCTATATAGAAAATTAACACTAAACTATATAAAGAGCTATATGACTGCAAAGAGCTACTCTCACTTAATACATTTTTGGTACTGCTCAATCTACGAACCAAAAAATAAGTTTATCAAACTCTGAGGCCATGATCCACTGTGTTCACAGAAATCTCCCTTTATGAATAACTATAGCTGCAAGCCCTGATATAATTCAGCTATCTAAAAAGAACAGAAGAGAAGAAAACAAGGAAAGAATAAAAAGAGGTCCTAATTCTCCTGAACAAAAAAGTAATCTGTGGGTTTGTGAGGTATTTATATTGATGAGAGAGAAACACTGCTAGGTTGCCTCCCACATTCACTCCAATCAGGGATCAAACCCCAAACCTGGGAATGTGCCCTGACCAGGAATCGAACACACCACCTTTTGTTGTACAGGATTATGCTCCAACCAACCAAGCCACATCTCCAGGGCAGTAATTTGTGTTTAAGAACAAAAAATAAATAAAATAAACAACAACCACAAAGAACCCATTTCCATTTGGTGTACAGAACCCACAACACCAGTAAGGACTAGTTGACTAAAGAGGTAATAAATGGCACTACACTTATTACCCCTTTGCCTAACAATTTATGTTGGTTTTAACCAAAGATCAGCTTTATACCTCAAGCATTTCAAAGCTGGGTGTCCTCCTCCTAGAGCAATACAAGTATTTCCTTGTGAACCTGCTCCCTCGTGGACCACAGAAGGGAAAAGCCTCTGGGATTAAGTAAAAATGACCAGCTGGTAAATCTGGGCTCAATTCCATTATTTTAGTCATCCAAAACAAGTGAAGTAGAGGGTGGTACTGAGCATCTAGTATACGCCAGGTGCTAGGTTGGCTGCAGAGGATTCAGAGATACAGAAGACACAACTGCTACCCTCTCAACTGCTATCCACCCCATTGCCAAGATGGGCATTGCAATGAAAGACAAGGATTACTGCTGAGAAAAACTAGAATTGCTCTCATTCCACTGCTTCTTCCATCAAAAGGCACTCCTTTCAGATTAATGTTTCTCAACCTGGTTATACACTGGAATCACCAAGGAAGTATTTTTAAAAACACCAATGTCCGGGCCCCATGCTAGAGCACTAATAACATCTGGAATTGTGGCCCAGGCACTGACGTTTTTTAAAAGCTCCCAAAGTGATCCTTATATGACCCCAGGGTTGAGAACCACTTCCTTCTGTCTTAGGAAGGTTTCTGTTATATGACAGATGACAGTAATATATTTAACAGAAGAGGTCTAAAACTGTTAAAGGACATGTGGCCTCATTCATATGGAACTCAAAAATTAATATTTAAAAAATCACTGCCTGTTGCGTCAAGAAAGTTCTATTTACTAAGTAAAGAAAGGAATTTCTTTCTGGAGTGGCCCAGGAAATACGTGTCAGTAATCCTATGTCCTGAACTTAAATTACTATCCACACAAAATCACCAGTGAAAAGGAGCCACAGAAAGCAGCAGAAGTTTTTTCTGCTTAAAGTTCAACCTCACCAACCTTTTTAAAAACTAGTCACAAAAGTGCCATTTCACAATCTCCAAAATAGATGTAGGTAGCCTTCAATTGTTCTCCAAAGCAGATCAAAAAATACACATATACATATGCAGCTGCAAAGCTCAATTTCACCAGTAACTACCCCAAACTTATAAAGTCACGTCAGAGTAAGAACCATGGCCACTGGAAGTGCTCAAACGTTCGGGTCCTCATCTGACTGCTCCTTTTCAGGACCTTACCAAAATGAAGGAAAAGGTGATTATGTCCACAGAAAAGAAAGATACTCAAGTGGCTGTCCAGCAAGGTGGGTTCTCAGACAGTGCAGCCCATCCAAGATAAGGAGAAAAAAATCTACTGCTGTTTTCTGTTCCTAGAGAATTTATACTTCTGCCACAACAATTGACCACAAGGTACCAGTTCCTACAAACAATAATAATGATTATTTATGATGGAATTATGTGTCATAAGTATTAATGACTGATTTATTGAGTATTTATATTCAATGACTAAGCTAAGCACTAAAAATGTGTATCATCAAATCCTCACAGTATCTCGGAGATGGGTATTATTATCTCTATTTCACAGATGGAAAAACAGGCAAAGAGAAGTAAGGTCTTGGTCAAAATCACACAGCTAGGATCTGAAGTCAAGCTGTCTCTTCAAAATACATCATTCTCAATTCCTCTGAAAGCACCTAACAAAAACCACCTCAATCCCCATTACACCCATTTTTCTTTATCACTGTTTAAACGAAAAAGTTACATTTTTTCTTGTGAAACTGAGAACTTTGGGTCCTTTTTCCACCTAGCAATCATAAACTTCTCCGGTATTTAACAAGTGCTTGCTTTTATGTGCACATAAAAAAGTCAAGGTCATAATATGGTGTGGCATAAGCTGAGGATGAACTGAAGTGATCCCTCAATGTAAGCGAAACCTGATCACTCAGCTGGCACTGCATTATTAGTTTGATGTGTTAGTTTTCCCTAATAAAAACAGCAGTCAACAGTTAAGTGTATAAACCAGTAAACTGAGAAGACTTGTATTAACAGCAGGGATAAATCTACTAATTTGCTGATAGACTATGCTGATGGACTTTAGCTGCTGTGGGACATATGTTTAGGCATCTTTTCATCGCTGCTGCTGAAACACAGTTCAACAAGCAGGCTCCTCTCAAGGGCTCCATACCTAAACAAATTCCTCGTGCCTCCATGAGAGTCTACACTGAGTGGAGTTCAGACTTGAGGCATAAGGCCTTATCCCATTGCTGGCCCACTAATGTCCCGCAGTCTCATTTCCAGGTGTAACCCGACACCCAACAATATACCTCTGCAGCTTCTACTCAAGAGAAGGGGTGTTAAGGCAGATGTAGTAGCACCTGACACCTGGGGAGGTGTGAGAAGAAGCAGAGAAGGAGGAGCGTAGAGTTGTTGAAAAAGAGATTCAGGTGTGGAGATAGAATGATGACTTAGTTTTAAGGCTCTGAACCATCTCCTAACATTGCTAAGTACTAACATGTTTGCTAGGAAGTGGAGATTAAAAAACAAATAGCTTAAGCCAAAACTCAAGGTCCCCAGTTTAGCTGTAATCTTCCCCTCCCCTTCTCCCTGGCATTCCATTTTGGACTATCAAACCACCTATGGAAGACACCAACACAGTGGCTGGTCCCTTGATTCTTCTCTTCCACTTCAATCACCATGAATCTATTGCTGCTCACAACACAATTTTCCCAGAACTGCACTAGTTCAAACCTTTCTCATCTCTCACTACTGCAATCAGAATAGCCTCCTAACCCACCTACTTCCCTCCAGTCACTGGTTCCCCTCTGAATGGACTCATAATATATAACTCTGATCTTTCCTCCCTGTGCAACAGCCTTCAGTGGCTCATTTCTGCCTTTAAAGGAAAACAAAAATTTATTAGACTTAAAACTGCATTTTTTCCCATCCCCACTCCTCTGGATCCACTCCCGACCCCAAGTTAGATCCCAGCTCCCTCTATCTAGCACTTTACATATACGAGGCACTTTACCTATGTAGGGCCCTTCATCCCCTTTTCCATAGTTACTCCTATTTTGCCACAGGCCTCCCACTTTTAAAGTGGTAGTCTTAGGTAAATAAAATCCTGCTCTTGAGAGCCTCACTTTATTAAGCCTCTCCAGGTGTAAGATCTCTGACCCCAATTAACTGCACCCCTGCCAGGGGTGATAAAAGAGATGAACTTACACTAGACTTCCACTTGTGAGAAACATACTTATCTTCTACACAAAACTGCCTAAGTTTTGTACTTGATTTTACATTTATTTTTCTTGGCTGAAGGCTTAGTTCATGTTCTCTCTATATTTAACTAAGCTCTTTGAAAAAACAAAACCCTCACCATCACATTTGCACTCATGTAGGCTACTCTCCCTCTTTCTCTCCTATTCATTCCTGACAACCTGGCACAGTACTTCCTCTCCCAGGAAATACTGCCTTGATGATCCACTGCTCCCTCCCCCCTCTGACCCGTTTCACACATAACTGACAGCTCAGTTTAGCATCCCGCTGTAGAGTACCTTATTCTCTCCTTTTCTGTCCGCAGCCCTTAATTCCATGTGCCTTGTTCACTGATTTATTCCCCTGGAAGTGCTCAACCCAAAGCGGCCATTCTTAAGCTTTAGCATAAATCTGAACCACCTGCAGAGTTTGTGAACCAAACTACTGGCCCCAACCTCCAGGGTTTCTAATTCTTTTGTTCTGGGGTGATGCCTGAGAATCTGCAATTCTAACAAGTTCTCAGAACATGGTGATGCTACTCATCTGGGGACCACACCTGTAGAACCACTGACTTAAACTTCTCTTTCCCCAACTGGATACAATATATCTTTTGAGCCTAGAACTCATACTTCTTTTGTTTTTCACAAAGCTGGGCACAAAGTAGGTGTTTGATAAATATCTCTATTGAGTCCCTCATGCAGCTGTGGTAGGGATTCTCCTCTTTACCTATAGCACGTCCACTGAGAAGTACCATTGTAGAAGTATCAATCCTGTACTTTTATATTACCTCCAAGCAGTACAATCTGATTGGAGCAGAGCAAACACACCTCATAAATCCCATGAAATGCAGCAGCAATTAAGCTCATGGGACAAGAAACTAAGTCTTAGGTAGAATAAAATCCTTTGATAAATATTGGTCCTATACACCTCAAGACTGGCTCATACGTAGTTATATAAAGCACCCTGAAGATTCCTGTTTCTTGGCAACTTCCCCCATATGCCTGCTACCCAGTGTGTGCACCATGAACCAGGCAACTAATAGCTTCCACAGGCAGCCCAGCCAGCATACCTGTCCATTCACAGGGATCTGATTGTTTCCTTTTGGAACAATTCAATAACAGCATCAGGGGGAAGATACAGGCTGACAGAGTGCCTAGAACTTCCTGGAGAAATGTTTAAAGAACCACTGAAGATGGAAGGCAATTAACTATGCCTCTGCGGCACTTAATTGTACCTTCTTATTAAAATCAGTGAAACTGAACTTGGAAACTATTTCTCTGTCTTATTTCCTCAGGCCTGTTTTGGAAATGGGAAAAAAGGGTGGCAATAATGCCAAGAAAGTTTCCTTTATTTGAATCAAAAATTTCATTTCTCCTTAAAAAGGAAAACCCATCACCACAGCTTGGGTTTATTGGATGTGTTGCCCCACTTCCATTTGAAAGTCATTTCCACTAAAAGCGACTTAATTAAGAACAAAAGGTACACTGTACTGTTTCCCTAGAACTCAAGCACAACCCAGCTCTCTGCTTCTGTACCTCGTAAGGTGTGCTCCTGCTGATAGATCGGTTGTTCACAGAGAAAACTAAGGAGAGGGATACTTTTTCACTACTCAGCAAAAACTCAAAATCTACTTACAATCAAATTTTACAAGGCACTGAAGTGATAACCCCCAAGCAGAGAGCCCATGAGGTGATAAATATCTTATAAACACAAAGGTCACAGACCCAGGTGTTTATGAGCACAGAAGATGTTTATGGCTATCCACTCAGCTAGAAATTTTCTTTCAACCTTACTCTCTTCTTTATCACCAGCTACATTATTATTCTCCAATTATTTGGGGAAAATCCAAAGCAAAGAGGACTATAAAAGAGTGTTATGAGACTTGAGCCAAATCAGTATGCCAGAAACAAACCAATGCTTCGAAGAGTTCTGAATACAATTAGAGGCAAATAATAGTCCAATGTGTCTAGTAACCTCCCTCCAAACCATTATTGCATAGATTAAAAGATTACAGATATTCTTCTCTGCTCCTCAATATTAATAGTGATATAAAGCACATTTAATAAACCCAAACTGCCACAGCCCTAAGTTGGGTTATGGGTCTAGTTCTTCATAAACTGACATGTACATGCAGACTCAGTTTAATAATATACAATCTCGGGTCAATCAAAATCTACCCTCACCAGCTCTCTATTTATTATCGCTTTTGCCACAACCTGCACCCAATCAGCTGCTGTCCTAAAACTCTCTTGGCTGGCAGCTGCACACAAATCTGCACAGCATCAGCATAACAAGTGACAGGTCTCCCCATCAATTACAACTCTGAGGGAAAGACGGCTTCAGCAGGGACATAACCCCACAGTCACACACCACCTTAGTTTCTGACGGACCATCAGATCAGAAAGGAAGCTGTCATCAATGGAGAAAAGAAACCCAGCTCCTCATTAGCCAGGATTTTCTTTTCTTTTCTTTTCTTTCCCAACATACATCAAGGAATAATCATGGGCCAACTCAACTCTGACAGCTCCTTATGTAAATGGCATTTAAATGCAGGCAAACAGCTCACAAACAAAGAGGCTGCAGTTAGGTTGCTGCTCACAGACCCACTCAGATCGAGTATCCATGCTGTGGGTCTCTCTCTAGGTTTTATCTCCTGCCAAATGACCAGAAACATCACGATGAACACAAAGATATTATTGCAGGACTTTCCTGAGGATGGGAATGAGCTACATGCATCCTGTTGGGGGTCCAGAGGCAGGTCCTGCTGCAGGGATAGAGTAATACCACCTCAGGGACCACCCACATCCCCAGGCAGAACTCTCCCTTCAGCCAGGCCAGGCTTTGGTTTAAGTCTCATAACTCTGCTCAGGCTCTCCGCCCTTTGGTGGCTCTTAATCCAAATTTTAAGTTCTTTCAGGTATAACTCAAGGCCCACTTTCTCCACAAAGTCCACCTCACTCCACAGGAGCCCACTCACATCTGATTTCCTGCAGTGCTCACACGAAACATTGCATACCAGAGCACTGGCATCTATTTTGTCTTAGATAGCACTCCAATTGTTACATACAGATCTTATGTCCCCAAATGACCGCTAGGTTCCCTTAGCCAAACACATTCTATTTCTCCTTCCTCCCTCATACAGGGTGTACACAAAGTTCCCATAAAACCTGGTACATTAAATACTACCTTCAGCAAGGAATGAATAAGATAGGGATGTTACCAATAGGGACTGGAGGTGGAAACAGTAAGGATGAGCTGCTCAAGAGCTGGGCTCTTGGTAATTAAAAGCATAAACGCTCCTTCCTCTAAGCTTCCTTAAAACCCTGCTCATACTTCAGTTACCAATTTACCATACAAATCAACGTTGGTTTTGTATTTTAATATTTGCTTCTCATATCAGAACTAGTAGTGATTCTCAATAGCACAGCTGCATCCTAGTTTGTCTCGCTAGTGACACAGATCAGAGTGAGCCTCTGATGATGATGGTGGTGGTGGCGGAGTGGTGGTGATGAAGAAGAATGGCAAACATTTATATTACCTACAATGTATGAAGCACTTCACAAAGACCTGTTTTAAGCACTTCACAACAGCTACTATCATCATTTTACTGATAAGGAAACAGGCTCTGGGAGGCAACCGGAAGTCACAAAGCTGTCTGGCTCCAAAGCCAATCAAATATCTACTGAACGAATGAGTGAATGACATACTTTGAGCAGGAAGATAACTGCAGTATAAAGAAACAATGGATTTGGAATCAGATGTCCCACACTAGAATCTTGGCTCTGTCACTTACTGAATAGGAGACCAGAGTTGATTCATAATCTCTCAGGCCCTTGTTTTTTGTTTGTTTGTTTGTTTGTTTGTTTGTTTGTTTGTTTGTTTTTATCTACAAAAAGAATGGGAATAATAAAATCTATCTTGTAATTCTAATGTGAACAGCAAATACCAGTGAAAGCTCTTGGTAAATTATAAAGCACTCTAGTTATCAGTCAACTGGGTCAAAAGTGAGTCCTTGCCCTGGCCCGTCTGGCTCAGCAGTTAGAGCGTGGGTCCAAGGACCAATGAGTCGCGGGTTTGATTCTGGTCAAAGGCACGTACCTCAGTTGCAATTCATCCCCAGCCCTGGTTGGGGTCGTGAGGGAAGCTGCCACTCGATGTGTCCCTTTCACATCAATGTTTCTCTCTCTCTCTCTCTCTCTCTCTCTCTCTCTCTCTCTCTCTCTCTCTCCCCCCCACTCTAACTGAATAAAAATGGAAAAATGTCCTCGAGTGAGAATAAAAAAAAAGTGAGCCCTTTATAAAGACCCTAGACTAGTGCCATGGGACTTCTGATACTAGACAGATGGAGCAAGAAGGCGCAGCCGACAGCAGCTGGGAATGTCATGTATGGAACATAAGAGCACACCAACTATATGGAAAAGCTACTTGTGTGAAGCTGACCTTCATTTCTAGCACTCAATACCGAAAAATCTGATCTTAGCCAGAATAACTGAGTTTAACACATAAAGTGCTATATGTCTGGGGAAAGCAGAATATAAGTGAATAATTTTAATTTCCAGGAGCTAATGGAATGACCTGAATTCCACTATAAGGAATGGAATTTAAATGAATTAATGTGTTAAAGCACCCAACATCATGCCTAAAACATGGATGACCCCCCCCCAAAAAAAGTTTCTTTCCCCCCTTTTAATAATCACCAGGAAATAAAGCTGTCAGAAATGTTTAGATCCAGATTACCTGTCTCCCAAGGAAAAATCTTGCTCTCACAGTTTTATGCAGAAATTGACATCTCTCCATACCCAAAACTAGACATCATTTCTAACCACTGTAGTACTTGGAAACTGTGCAGCAGGTAGCATGACCTCTCTTGGTTAGATTCAGATTGACAATCACCCAAGTCCAAACACAAATTATTACTGCCAACAGGAAGCCATTTACTGATAGGGGCCTCTTAGAGTAAATAGTGTGAAAAACAGGGATAGCTCTATTGTTTTGCACCATTTATATGTAGAACATATGTACAGCTGAAATGTGTAGGTCATTATTCTAAGTTTCCTTTAAGCATTAAAAAAAATCAGAAAGAGGTCTTGAGATGATGTGAAACAGAGCAGAGCATTTCCTCCCACTAACTAAAACTACTTGCCCTGATCTTGTTTCTTGAGTATAAAAAAGATCTATTATTCCAAAGATGACTTTTAGATTGATGTTCAAATACCTTGATCCTTTCAACTTGACATCTTTCTCCCTTATCAAACTCTTTCTTTAGGTAGTACTAACAAGTCCATGGAGAAAACTCCCCAATTTCTATGTGTAAGATGCAGGTTAAGGGAAATAGACCCATTCCCTTTCAGAAAGCATATCCTTTTTCTAGCTACCAAGGAAGGCAAATGATCTATATACAGATGGGATATGAAAGTCTTTGATGTCTTATCACATTTGGGCATATTATTTTATTATTCTACAAGATAGCAGCTTAAAACCATGTCAGAGGACTAGTTGTAAATGTCTTTATGACAGAGCCAGGGTAATTTGCAACTGAGGTATCACTATTTAAAAAAGTAAATTTTAACGGAAAAATAATTGGCTTGTCTCTATATCTCTAAAAGGGGACCTAGCTCAAGAAAAGAATGCCTATTATTCTTGAAGAAAGAAACTGCTGCCTTTCATTAAGATGCCATGAATGCTTTTCCTGTTGGCCACAACACTGTCAAGGGTGTGCATTCTTGGCAAACCGTGTAGCATAAAGAGGGCAGCCCCTCCTCTGCAAGCACTGGCCCCCAGACATCTCCAGAGTGCACAATCTACTCCCCCCAGGCCACTGGGCACACACTGTGCACACACAAAGTTCCTGCAGATTTTTCCAAGTGCCAATTGAGCCCCCAAGTGCACATTCACTGTGCAGGCTGAAAGCAGGACTGTAGGTGACAAAGGGAACATGGCTCCTATTCTTTGGAGCCCTTTTCAGTACACTGAGTTAGAGAGGCTCCAGACTGTGTCAGGCTCTCCACTTCAGAGGCCATCACCCAGGTGGCCTGGCTGGGAGCTGGCCACTGCTCCAGCAGGAGGGGTCCACACAATGAGTCCATATCACGCAGACACCCTGCCAGCCACACAATTTTCTCTCCTGCCTAGTTCAATCCTGTCCACAAAGTGCTCTTGTGAATACAGCTCCCGTCTTTTGCTGACAATCTGTCTTCTTTCTCACTTGTCACTCTCACTCCAAACTGCCTGAGCAGAAACCCAGGGGAAGTACGGGTGAGGGCAGAAGCATCACCATTTCCTATAAGGATCATAGGAAAACAAATGACGTGCTTCACCTTTTCACAATATTTGTATAGTATTTACAAGGTACACCAGTGGGGCTTAAAATGTATGGTGCCAAGAAATGTTAAAGCAACAAAAAAATATGACACCCTAAAACTGCAGAATCTTTAAACCAGAAATTTACAATGGGTTTTTCTTGGCAAGGAGAACCTCAATGGAATAATGGTTAAATTGTACTTATTCTGAGGATGTAAATGGAAATACCACACTTACTGGCACAGCTCAGTCTCAACTGCCCTGGACTCAATTGCCATTTTCATAAATGCAGTCCCTGTTGAACCACAAGCAGGACTGTGAACCACCCCTCGCTCAGTTGCTGACTTCTGCCTTTAGCTGTTTACTAAAATCCCTACGTGCCCACAGAGCTGCCCCAGCTAACACCCAGAGTCTGGGAAGTGTCTAAGTCTGATGATTAAAAGCGGGAAGGCCTGGACATTTATTAAGGACTACCACGTGTCAAGCGCAGGGCTAGGTGCTTTAAATATATTCACAACTATTTAGAGGTACTTGAGAATTACATACCAAAAGCAAATCATTATTAGCCACTCCCCTTAACCCATATAACATGACTCCACAACTAGAAAGTAGAATGTGTGAGGATTAATCATTAAAAAGCCTCTAATATGTGCACCAGACACAATGCCAGCACTTTACATTATCTTACTCTTCACAATGAACTCATTTATGTAATACACAAACATATGTTTACAGAAGTTAAATAATTTCCCCAAGGTAGAACATATATCAAATGGAGGAGGATGGCACATTCAACAGTGTCTGACCCGACAGCTGACTCCAGAGCCATCATCCTTCTAGACCACACTCTCTCTCTGCAAATCTGCTAGAATCTCTAGCCAGTGCTTACTCAAGTTTCCAACAAAGACTTTCTAAGTGGTTGCCATATTCCAGTCATTGTTCTAGCAATGAAAACACAAGTGGACAGGACCTCCCGTCCCCAATAACATGACATGTGAGCAGAAGCTGAATGATGTGAGGACATGAGCCATGTGTATGGCTGGGGACAGAATGTTCCAGGCTAAGAGAACAATAATGCAAAGGTTCTGAAACTAGGACTACTTGGCTTGGTTTAAGCACAGCAAGAAAGCTCAAGGGTCAGAAAGGATTAATGGAGGGGATAGCAAGAGATGAGGTGGGAGATAACAGGCTCCAGACCATACAATATCTTGTAGACCAGGGTAAGTATGGTCTTTGAATTGCATTCAGAGTGAAATGGAAGATTAGCTGGAGAACTCTGAACAGAGGATTGATATGATCTAAAGTACTTTTTAAATGGACCACTCTGACTGCTGAGTGAAGAATACACTGCAAGGACAGAGAGGCAGAAACAGAAAGATCAGCTGGGAGGCAATTAAAGTGATCCAGGTGAAAGATGATGGCAGCTCAGCCCAGGGTGGTGGCCATGGAGGTGGGGAGAAGTGGCTGGGTTCCAGTCAGTCTGGTTTTAGCCCTCTGTGACTGACAGTCACTCCTACTCTAACCTCAAAAGAACCTGGATCCAGAACCCTAGAGTTAAAAAAAAAAAAAAGCCAGGAGACATTCAAATGGGCATCAGTAAACAGAATGCAGTAGAAATTTGTAGCCCCAGCAACAGACTCACTGAGAACATGCTGGAGCCAGTGTAGATCCAGCAATTATAAGAATATGACATGTTTAAGTAAAGTGCGGCAGATAAATTTTACAGTGTCACTTTATCTGCCCTTCCAGGTATGGTCAACCATCTTTGGCAACCCTAGTGCCCAAATTTATCATGCAATGCAATCCATACAGCATCAGATCTATTGGAAGCTAGGGAAAATCTGTTTATTTGTGCTGGATGGAAAATGTAATGCCCTACTTCCACCTTACCAATTCAAAGAAGTATTTTTAAATATAGTATCACTTGTTCTGCCTCTTTTTTTTTTTCCCCCTCCCAGAAATACCCTAATTATCATGCTGGAGAGTTGGGGAAAGATGGCTTTTATGTGGTTTTTATCTCCCAAACACCGTATTGTCACGGGTTTATTTATTTGTGTTTTTACAGTAACATGATGCTCTCCTGTAATTGAGACTATTATGGAGAGGGCTGGCATGTGTTTTCCACAAGATTAAAGGCAATTTCTATTTTCAAAGCCACTACTGCTTCTTGGAAAACTCCCTTCCTATGCTAAACTAAATCCACTAAGCCAAAATTCTACATTCCCCACGTCTGCATTACAACACTGCAAACAGGACTAGGAGAGACGATTTCATTCATGCTCTCATTCAAGCCATATTTACTAAACTCCTGTAGCACCAGGCACTGTGGGGGTAGGAAAATACAACACAAAATAAAACAACAGTCTTTGCCCTCCAGGGGCTCTGCCTCCAGAGGGAAACACGCACAGAAATGACTAGGCTACAAAGTCAGACTATGATAAGAGCTATAATGGAAGTAAAACAACATGCATTGGGAGAACGGGGAATGAAGAATTGTTTCCACCTGGTGGAGGGGGCGGTTTGGGGAAAAGTTATGATGTGAATAGGACTTTCAAGCCCCGTGGGCCTGGGAAAGTCATCACTGACAGCAGGTTCAACAAGGCCAGAAGCACAGGAGAGGGAAAATCTAAGTCTGTGATTAACTCAAAAATCCCTGAAAGGGTTTTGAGTCTGGAGGATAATTTTTATTGGGTGGGGAGAATGGGGGGGGCGCTTGGAGATAATGGGGTACAAATAAGATCAGAAAAGGGGACTTGGAGCCAATCTGTAGAGGTCCCATCCTTGGCTGTAAATGTTAGATTCAGATATTCAGGGGACACTAGGGAACCATTTCAGGTGTCCAAGTAAGAAAAGATCGCCTGTCATGTGTTGAACACCTGCCAGCACATGCTAGATATCCACATGTGCCCCATAAACCTCACAGTGATGTAGCTCAGTGGCCATTAGGAAACCCAGATCACAGATGGCGAAACTGAATGTTGGGTCAAGTTTTAATCTGTTCTAGGTTTCAAACAATTCTTCCTGACTCCATGTGTCTATAAGTATTCTTCCCATGCGGCCCTTCAGAAGTCTCTTTTATGAAATTCACTCGGTCACCAGTGTGGAGAGCTGTGCAGAGTGAAAGCACTCCGGCCAAAGTAGCACTCCAAAAGTTGGGCTCTTCTCAAATAGATATAGAAGGCATTAGAGGAAAGATCTGAGACATTTCCAGGATGTGTGACTCACTCTAACCTCATAGACATTCCACCTCTAGGGGTTATATGCTTCAGTATCAATTACATGTAAACATTAAAATGTTGCTTTCAAAACTGCTTTTTGAACATGCTGTGAATTGTACGATTGAGAGTATATTATCCACTTATTTCACAGTAGGCCTTCAAGTCCTCAAAAAGTTTTTAAACACAATGTCTAATTATTTTTTAAATAAAATTTTAGATGAACTAACAAAGTCCAGAATAGTGATTTTTCCAAGGTCAAGTTGTCTATTTCCTCTGAATCCCAGCCCACTAAAATTTCCCCCTACCCCACAAAGAATGTCATTAGCCATATTCTAATGGAGTCAAGATCACAAGGACACACATATTAAAGTCTATTCTCCTATAATCCTCCACCCTTTCCTCTGTCTCTTAAAACTTGGCTTACTTCTCTGCCTTCACCAATGCCACTCCTACACCAAATCAAACTCTGAGCTAGGGCTTCTCACGATCAGTCCTCTCAGAAGAGACTCAGTCCTCTCGGGAAGCACAGGATCTCTCCTTTATTAAACAGCTACTCTGTGCCAGGGGCTTCCCATACATCATTAATAATAGCAACAGCAGTATTTATTCAGTCTTAATTATGGGCCAGGCACTACACTAAGCATTCTAAATATTATCACAGTTAATCTTCACAAGAATCATGTGAATCTGGTAGTTTATTTTTGTACACAAGAAATTTGAGGGTCAGAAATGTCTGGTAATTTGACCAAGATTACAAAATTAGTAAATTACAGAGCTGGGGCTTGAATCAAAGCCTACAGAGGTCTGGGGCAGTGCCCTCAGCTACTCTTATGCAGCACCATCGAAGGTGGGCATGCTGGCGGTATGCAGAGTGGGGAGTGTCAAGGTGGGAGGCTGGAATGTGTGTTGAGAAGCTGCAGGGGTAAGCAGAGTCAGGCAAGGGTCAGATTATGACTTACCTTTAAGTCATACTAGGAAATGCAGGCTTTCTCCAGATGATAATCATCAACCAAAACATTTTAAGTAGGTCAGTAACTTGGTCAAGTATGTATATTTTAGGAAAATCAATTCTGGTTTCACTGTACATTATTTATTTTATTGGGGCAGAGACAAGCCTGAAGGCAAACAGAGGAGTTAGGGGGTTTTGTATTACTCTAATAAATAGCTGATGAGGGCAGTGTTCACCAGGGTGCTTCCTACCTGTTCAATAAATATTTGTTAATTTCAGCATTGACTGGTTATGAGCAAAACAATATGTTGCACCTATAGAAGCATGTCCAGCATGTGATCACAGACTCTGGGTACAATGCTCTCTTATGTTGAAAGGCATCTCTTTACAAGCAATTTGTGTTACTTCCACTCTGGAGTTTTTATCTTCTAATTGTGCACTTCTACTAATCAAAAACTTTCAGATGAAATTTGAGACTAAGATTCTGAGCATCTGCCTTCTTTCATTAGGGCAGAGAGGGAAGTGGATGGGTGGTTGGTACACAGATTTGAAGAGGAGTCATACATTTCCAGGAAGTGCATCCTCCACTCTGAAATAATCATTTGCATTCCTTATAGTCAAGGAGTCAGAAGACTAAGAGGTAATATTGACAGAGAGGTAAGAAAATGATGGCTATGGTGGAGAAGGGGGCCTAATTGCCCACCAAAAGCATTTAACTTTCTGAGGGAGTGATGTCCAGATTAGAGGGGCTCCAGAAGCCACCTATTATTTGCAAATTCTTGTTTTGTACACCTCACATCTCCTAACATGAAGCTGTGGAAGTCAATGAGCCAAAGGGACCATCAGACATTTGTCCTATTCACCCTTCATCTTGAGACAAAATCCTCAGAATAGCCTTTTGCCTTGCCCCGTGAGGTAAATTTTCTACTTTAGCTATATATATTGAAGGCTGCTGTTCAGACACCACAGGCTAAATTAGAGAAGGGCTCATCTGGCTGGCTGAGCAACAGAAGAAAAGCTAAAGGCCTATCTAGATAAAGTGCAATTTAAGGAAATAGCTTACTACATTATCTAGTTAGCACCTGATTTAGTGCCTAAGTATAATCCTTAAATATTTAGAACACTAAATATGTGGAAAACAGTGCTGGCTTCTTAAATAAACTGGAATAGTGCTTTTATAGTATTCATTTACTTACAAACTAAATCACTCAACAAATAACCCTTGAACACCCAGTGGTTTTCTATTGTAAGTGTGCATAAAAATCATTCAGGAAGGAGGGAGGGCTGTTAAAAATGCAAATGAGCCCGGCAGGTGTGGCTTAGTGGATTGAGCATCCCATGGACTGAGAGGTCCCAGCTGGATTCCATCAGGGCACATGTCCAGGTTCCAGGCTCGATCCTCAGTGGGGGCCATGCAGGAGGCATGTTTCTCTCTCACAATGATGTTTCTATCTCTCTCTCCCTTCCTCTCTCTCTAAAAGAAATCAATAAAAACATATTTTTTAAAATGCAAATGAGCACACCCAGAGAGTCTGATTTAGTAGGAGTGGAGTAAGGCCTAGTGTGGTGGTTTAAATATGTCCACAAATTCTTTAATACTCCTCCCTTCAATACATGGAGACTTAATTCCTCCCCGTGAGTGCAGGCTGTACTTAGTGACTTGTTTCTAACTAATAGAATGTGGCAGAAGTGACCATTACGACTTGCAAGACTAAGTTATTTGTCTCTCTCTTGAATCATTCACTCTGGAGTAACCAGCTGTCATGTCAAGAGGTCACTGTGGAGAGGTCCATGTGGTGAGAAACCGAGGCCTCCTGCCAAAAGCCATGTGAGTGTACCATCACTGAAGTGGCTCATGCAGCCCCAGCCAACCATTCAGATGACAGGAGTCCTAGCCAACATCTTGACTACAAGCTCATGAAAGAATCTGAGCAAGAACCATCTAGGAATCCCTGACTCACAGAAACTATGAGGTAGCATTTGCTATTTTAAGCTGGTAAGTTTGGGGATAATTTGTTACATAACCATACATAACTAATATATCTAGAAATCAGCATATGTCAAACTTGGTGATTTACAAAGAAAAATAATTAAATATAGTAACAGAGTCCAGGTTTCCAAGTTAGTGTGAACTTCTTTGTTAAAAGGAGAAAAACAACTAGAAATAAAATTAGATTGTTTTAATCTTATTTGAGCTCATCTGACTTAAGATTCATTTCATTTTCATAATACCCCATTTAAGCTTTAGAGAGGCAACATTAGGTCCAAGAAACTAAACGTTATATAAGCAAGTTGGCCATCACTTGCTGTAAATATTTTTAATTTCCATCTAAAATTTACACTCAGTTGTGTAATAATATTACACAATAAGTACTTCCTGATCAGATTATAAATGATAAAAGAATAGCTCTCTAAGGAAGAGCAGTTACCTCTTTTCTTGGGACCAAATATGATGAAGGATCTTGCATAAACACTTTTATAGTAGTAAAAAGCTAACCTATGGCAATTCTTTAACTTGGAATCAGGAAGGAGGAGCCTATGAATACTCGAGTACAGCTGAGTATGATGGCTAAAGGCAAGGGCTCTGGAATGAAAATGCTTGGACTTAAATCCCATTTACTAGCTGTGTGCTCTTGGGCAGACCGCTCAACCTCTATCTCTGTGCCTCAGTTTCCTCCACTATAAAACAAACCTAGCTCATAAAACTGTGTAAGGAGTAATGAATGGTTCAACATGTTTAAATCCCTTAAAATAATACCTCATTCATGGAAGCATTCAATAAATATACACTATATATTCCAATTCAACATCATCTCCTACTAAGCCTTTGGATGGATATCCTAAGAAAAAACTAAAGCTTGAATTTTGTCCTCATATTCTTATTTTGTCTTTCTTCTGTGTTTTTGAAGCTGGTGAAAGACCTTGATGAGATTCAGTTAGCAGAAAGAAAACTATTCATCCCTGCTTTCTATATACTGTCATTCAATATTAACTTAGTGCTCGCTGGGGGCATCACATCCACACTTCCTAAGGGAATAAAAGTTGGCTTGCTTCCTACACTTGTTTCAGGAAGAGAGTTCATTGCTACTGAAATTTTTAGAATGACTCCCAACCTGAGGTAAAGTGATCTCGGTTGCTTTGTTTCTCCTTTACACAGATTTGCAAAAATCTTCCAGAAGAATTTGAATTTTCTCTATGTCTTCTTCATATCCTTTTTCCCCCACATATTTTCTTGTACTCACATTGGTATTTTCTTACAGTTGCACTCAATCCCTGTACATCCTACCGTGATCATCTGCCTCACTCAAGATACGAAGCGTCTTTCACTCCTCATTGGAATTTTTTTTCTTCTGAGTAAGAACTACTAAGAAAATCTGCATTTTCATATTCTTTGTCCTCTTGTTATATCTCCGACCCTGGCAGTTTCTCTAAAGTAAATAAAGTGCTCTCAAGGAAATTTATGGGCAGGATCCACAGGTAAAGGATGATTTCAAAAATGCCACACTGAACAAAGTACTTGCCACAAATGTAAAGCTGGTGTGTTTTGAAAGCCTTGCCATCTCACAATATCTTTGCAGATTTCTCTACTTGTTACCAAGATTGCCTCTTAAGTCCACAAGGCACTGGGAAGAGGCTGCAGACATTGCCATATCACATCCTCACATCAGCATTCTGCATCTGACAATCAACGGCACCAACCAAGAGTTTAAAGGAAGACATAACTGTCTGCCATCATAAAAAAAAGTTAAAATGTCAACTGCTGCAAGCTCAAGAGGCTAAAGAGAAAACACTCCCGTTGCGTATGATTCTTAAATTTGAGCGTACATCAGAATCTGGGGAGGTCTTGTTAAGACACAGATTGCTGGCTTCCTCTTACCTCTCCCACCTCTCCCACCCCCAAAAGGTGATTCAGGAAGTCAAAATGGGACCTTGAAAATATGCCTTGAAACAAGTTTTCAGGTGAAGCTGACATTGCTGGTCTGAGAACAACACTTTGAGAAGCACTACTCTGTGTTAAAGGGGTGAAACCTAGAGACGTTACCACTGAAGATAAGAAAAATGTGATGACAAAATCTACATGATTCTTGACAAGTCCATTATCATCCCTGTAACTAGGAGTCCATGATCCTACATTTTAGCTCTCAACAAAGAATAAAACTAATGCATCAGGAGTGTGATAAAACAAAGTCTAGGCAAACAGGTATATATGGACCTCTCCAGAGTGACTTCTTGACATACTGTCTCATTAAAGGCATTACAGGATTAGTTATCATGGCAACTCTTTGCTGACTTTTGGAAAGAAGAAACAAAATGACACTTCAAGTCCACCCTCATAAACTCAGCATTTCAGAGCCACACCAGGAACCAACTTAGGTAATTCTCTGCTATGTTACAGAAGGCAATTAGGAGCTCTAATTCAACATTGAGGGTATGAGAAGTTTCACACAATAAAGACTGAAAGCTCTGGATTCCCATGGGGACACCCGCAACACAGTTGTGGTTTGTGAAAATCCAAATAGAGCAACCTACAGATGTGTGTACGCCTGCATTTTGTGTTATGGTTTTTGCCTCTATCCATCATCTCCTCCCCTTCTGTTTCCCTATGTAGCATGGTGTCACTGGAAAACAAAGTTTAAAGGAGCCTTGAAAAATGTTAACAAACCCCAAAGAGAAGAGAGTGCTATTTTGTTAAAGTCCTCCCCAGGAACACCTGTGAACTGTTGCGTTTAATTAGCTTACAGCTGGTACTGACTGTGCATGGGAAGACAAGGATTTATTTTTTCACTGCAAGTTCTTAGGTTGTATTTTCCATAATCTATCTACAACTACAGGAACTTTTTTGGTGGGTAGAGGAAACAGACGTGGACTAAGATGGGAAAGGTTTCCAGAAAAACAATCAAAGCCATTATAAGGAAGCAAACACAGTGAGTGGTGGTATATTGTTGGGCATCAGAGACTCCTGGATGGGCCCCTCACAGTCTCATGCACAGTCCCCAGAGGGTGACCATGAGTGACAAGTGGCAGCATTTATTCCAAGAGTTATCTCCAACTGGTGCCATTCAGAGTAGACTGCCAAACAGCAAACAGCGCACAGTACATCAGCAGTTTCAACCACAGTATTTCAAGCAAAGCAATTTCTAAGGAAAGCCATGAAATGCAGCCATTTATAATTCTGCTGAGACACAGATCTGATTATTGCATGTTATGGGAGGAGCTGGAAACTGCCCATTCCAGCACCCACAGCTGAACCTGGCTTTGTCATTCTCTTTTATTAGGGATACAGTCATTGTCTTGGAGTGAGCAACTATTTCTGAGGAAATGGCCACAAGTAAGAAACAAAATGTCAATGAAATCTGAAAGGGCAATTAATTTATAATTTTTATGTCATGAACAGTCAACAGATCATTCTCTGAAGAACTTCCACTCTGAAGAAAACCAGTATTTTGTACAAAAATCCATGCACTATAAGATTTAAGCATTCACAAAGGATTTATCCCTTACTAATTATACAGCTCCACTGGACCCTGCAGGGGCACAAAGAGGCAAAGTCCTAAGTAGAGTTGAACCCAAGATATTGACTAAAATCCAGCAAAACAACACTGGAAAACAAGAGTTTGGCTCACTCGCCTGAAAGAAACAAGCACTTTGACCAACAGCAGTCAGTGACAGTTACAGCACACCCACTATGAAGCCAGCACTCTAAGGTTCATTAAGAAAATACAAGTTCCTCTCTAGTTGGATAGATAAGACAGCTGCACAAAATAAGCAATAATATGAGATAAAATTTCATTAAGTAATGAAATGAGTTCACAGTCAGTGCTACAGAAGAACAGATAAGGAAGCCATCAAGTGGGACAGAAGTAGACAGAAAAGCCCTTCCGTTATCAGCCAAAATAAGTTATCAGGTCCCCATGCAGGGGACAGTGTGATAAGACCTGTATAAACTAGTTAAGCAAGAAATATCCCCTGCCTTTAAGAAATACAAGATTTGAGAGAGGTGGTTTCATCACAGACTAGAGCTTAGAGGGTAGGTAAGCACAGATAACAAAGCACAAATTCTGACCCACAAAAAAAGGAAAATAAAGCCTTTCTTAGGGTCTTTTCCATCAAACTAATTCTGTAAGAAAAATAAATGCACTACCCTTTACATGTTCAGGCTAAGGATTTAGTCAGGGCAGAAAACATGACAGAAAACATGTACAGATTCTGATAAAACAGAACACTTTGATCCCAATCTGTTGGTCTGGTTAAGGTACCAAACATGAAGGATTTTGAGCACGTCCCAAGAGCTAAGCAAACCATCCTACCTCATGGCCTCTGTACCTCTCCTCTCTCAGATACCCACCTTGGTGGTTACTCAAGAGTCTTCTCAGTGACTCCTTTTCTGGCCACTGAAGCTAAAATTGCATCCCTACCACCACCACCAACACACACACCACAGGACTTCCTGTGGGTGTCCCTTTCCTCCTTCATTTTACTCCATGGCACTTAACTTCAAAGTATTCTAGATATTTTACTTATCTATCTTCTTGACTACCTTCATCACAGAATGTATGTTCCTTTGGGTCACATATTGTACATTTTGTTCACTGTTGGATCCTGAGCATCTAGAACAGTGCCTGGCATATATACATAGAATAAACCTGTTAAGTGAATTAATGAATGAATACATGCTTGTACTGAAACCTGTGAGTTTTTCTTCGTTAAAGACTATAAATAGTATAGTAAACACTTCATTGTATAACACTGTCTTTAATTGTATGTGTTTTATAGTAAATAAATTCATCAAGGTATTTTGCTTTATTTGCAGAAAGTTTTGCCTAACATTAGGCATCAACAGGCACATAAAAGCTTCTGATCACAAGTTCCACTTCTCTTCTGTTTATTTTTATTTTATTTTATTTTTTTATCCTCACCCGAGGACATTTTTGCATTTATCTTCAGATAGAGCAGGAGGGAGAGAGGGGGGGGAGGGAGAGGGAGAGAGGGAGGGGGGAGAGAGAGAGAGAGAGAGAGAGAGATATCAATGTGAAAGAGACACAATGAGTAGCTGCCACCCACACAACCCCAACCGGGGCCGGGGACAAACTACAACCAAGGTATGTGCCCTTAGCAGGAACCAAACCCAGGACTCTCGGGTCCACGGGCTGAGACAAACTGGCTAAGGCGCTTCTTCTGTTTATTTTTAATCATTCTTTCTAGCAGAACCCAGCAGTTAACCCTAGCAACATTAATTACCACTACTAAAAGTTGCAAGTATATCCTCACCAATCATCCCATTAATCAGTCAAGAAATGTCCCAAACCTCATGCTTGACAATGATGAGCAACACAACTAGAATTCTCGTCTTGGTAGAGTAGAACGTCCGGAAAGATAACAATTAATAAGCAAGAACCAAAAACTATAATAAGAGTTATTCTAGGGGAAGTGAGGGAACTGTGGATGCCTGCAGCAGGGACCTATTCTAGTTTAGGAAGAGTGAAAGAATTGTCATTTATATGTATTTATCTAATGATAAGTAGTAATGAGCCAAGTAAAAAGATGAAGAATTGAAAAGTACTCCAGATAGATGGAATATAAACAAACAGGAAGGCTCAGAAACAAACACAGAGCAGGGAGGGGCCAAGACTGCATCATGTGGGGCATTCTGAATCAGTTCCTATCAAGAACCTCTATGCCCCAAGGCCTGTGCCAGCTGCTATCAGGAGAGAACTGAATCAAACTCTGCCAGAATTCTTGACCTTTGGCACAATCACTGCCAGAGTAACTGAATGACTGTGAAGTGACTGGTGGGGAAATGACTGTGTTTTTAAAATACCAAAACAGCCCTGGCCGGTTTGGCTCAGCAGTTAGAGCATCAGCCCAGGGACCAAAGAGTCTCGGGTTCGATTCCAGTCAAGGGCACATACCTCAGTTGCGGTTAGATCGTCGGCCCTGGTCAGGGTCATGTGAGAGGCAACCAATCGATGTGTCTCTGTCGCATGGATGTTTTTCTCTCTCTTTCTCTCCCTCCTTCCTACTCTATCTGAAAATCAATGGGAAAATGTCCTCGGGTGAGGATTAAAAAAAAACACCACCACCAAATCAGAGTAAGTATATGGGCAAGGGTAGCTCACAATATCACTCCAGTAGAGTGTCTGATGTTAGGGAGACCTAGCCAAATCTAAGGGCAGGAGAAGACACCAAAAGGAAGGACTGCTCTGCAATTCTACAACAGGGATATATCTGGTGATCCCAGATATAATTATGGCTTACCCATTCCCACCAGCTCAACTTCTTCCCTTGCTTTCCCTGCTGCTCTGATTTCTGGTCAT
This sequence comes from Tadarida brasiliensis, assembly GCA_030848825.1. Lineage (NCBI taxonomy): Eukaryota > Metazoa > Chordata > Mammalia > Chiroptera > Molossidae > Tadarida > Tadarida brasiliensis. Next base: position 100,519,434 of record CM061258.1, read on the forward strand.
TCGGCCTTGGTCTAGTTGCTGAATCCTAATTACCATATTTTCTCAAATGGCCTGCAATCTTGCTACACAGAGTTTTGAGTAGGAGCTTTCCTAAAGCTGATACAGGAACAGATAACCCTGACACCCACAAGGCTGGGAGCACACTGACCTGGAGTGAACAGTTAGAAGCAAATTTCCTGTTACATGTTTATCTGACTTATACTTATTTTATCTGAATATTTCAGAAAGTACATGCTCAATAACCAGGATACTAATATATTCTTTCAAACATAAGGTTACAGATACATGAGTTATTAAAAACAATAACCCTTAAATCCCTTTTGGTAAATGCTGACTGTCTAATTTTTCATTATCTTAGCATTTTCAACAGTATTTAGATTTCAAAAAAAAAAAAAGTCCAAGGCACAATAGCAAATGTTTGGAGTTAGAAATCAAACCACCACCTAGAGAAACCAGAGTTTTGAGAAACTCCATGTCTGACTATTCAGTTTATAGTCCCTTCTAAGTACCGCATGAAATTTGCCAATCTGACTTTTCCAAGTATTAACTGGATCTCTGTAAATTTAGTAGTCGCCCTTCAGCAGACTCTGGTATGTCAGTAAAAGCAGTCCCATGCTCAGGTACCTACAAATGACAACTCCTGCCTTTCTAAAACAGTGGCTCCCAAAACTGGCTGGGCCTCACGAGCACTAGAACTGGCTGAAAATGCAGACTCCTCGGTCCCACCAGAACACATTCTCATTCAGTGGGTCTTGGCTGAGGTTCCTGAATTAGTATTTTTAATAAGTGCCACAGGAAATTCTAAGGCTGGCAGTCTAAACTCTAAACCCACCATGGTCTAGGATCAGTAGTCCTCAAACAAGTTTACACTCCAGTGAAGGTATAAATTGATTCACCAGCATACAGAAGAAAAAAATTATATCTTTTATTTACAGTTATTTCTTATCCATCCTTACATAATTTATATATATAATTTATGGAAAGCATATGAAACTAAAAGGAGTGTGTTGAGGTGGCAACACAATGCTTAAAAAACACACTGAAGGCCCTGGCCAGTTTGGCTCAGCAGTTAGAGCATCAGCCCGTAGACCAAAGAGTCCCGGGTTTGATTCTGGTCAAGGGCACATACCTCAGCTGCAGTTCGTCCCCAGCCCTGGTCAGGGTCATGCGGGAGGCAACCAGTCGATGTGTCCCTCTCATATCGATGTTTCTCTCTCTCTCTCTCTCTCTCTCTCTCTCTCTCTCTCTCTCTCTCTCTCTCTCTCTCTCTCTCTCTCGCTCCTTCCCTCCCTCCCTCCCACTCTATCTGAAGATAAATAGAAAAATATCCTCTGGTAAGGATTAAAAAAAAAAAACACTGAAGGGAAAGGAAAATAGCAAGGTGAAAAGATGAGATTATGCCCCAACTTTAGGGAAAGTCAATTGGGGTATCATCTGTCTCATGTATAAAATGAATGATGGGGTGAACCACATGTTCTCTTAAGGTCCCTCCAGCACTAACACACGAGTTTTATGAAACACTGATGAAGAGATACTCCGAGTGCAGCAAAGATAAATGGTATATGCTATACCTCACAAATTTGAAACAGGGTGACAAAATCTAGAAAATACCTATCACACAGGCATTGAGCCCATCGTAAAAATCATAAAACATTAGAGCTGTAATAGCTTCAGGGACCCCGCATTTTGCAGATAGGGAAAATGGCTCAAAGTGGAAACTGGTTCTGACCAAGAAGTCTGAGGCAGCTGGTGGCAAAGTCAAGTATCCTGATCCCCAGAGCACAGCCCTTCCACTATACCAGTCTCCTTCCTTTCTAAAATAAAGAGGCTTTTTAAGATGCCAGAGGCTCAGCTTTCTGAAGATAAAAAATAAGGTCCATTCATTGTTCTCAAATATGATTTATGTTTGTGACCTTTAGAAAGAGAAAAAAAAAAGTGTCCTGGGATTTGTTTTGCCTCCCTCTGTTTCTTTTTTTAAAATGAGGAGCTGGTGAAGACATAACCTTATACTGTTAGAAAAGAAAATTTAAGGGCATCTTAAATGAGGAAGCCCAATAGCGATCACACTGTGATTATCAGTGAGGCTGCCAAGAGCCCGTTTGAGAGCCGAGGTCTTCTGGAACGCCACAAATCCCCAGCTGCCTCCAAGTGCAGGCACTTCCTTTTATCTCCGTGAGACTCGGGAGACAGGCAAGGTCAGTCTTCCTTCCTGCTTTGCTGCATATCCAAAATGTTCTTTAGTGTGAATTTAAAAGAACAAAAAAAAAAAAAGAGGAGGCAAGAGCTTCTCATCTCTCTGAGGGAACCACTGCCTCCCTACCCACCCAGGAACACTGAGTGGGTACAGCAAGTCCAGGGCTGGGTTTGGGATTTTCACCTATCTCTGCCAGAGAGCAGATCTATGAAGTCTGACCCCATCCCCTGGGATGGGGAGTGGGGTGCTGAACTTGTAAAAAGTCTCCCAGCTGATTGTCAGGAACATGACAGTTTGAAAATGATGGATTTCTTGATTTTGAAACAAGAAGACCTGGAGGCACAGCTGGACTCTTGGGAATACTCCTCCCCACCTCCAACCATTCCTTGGTCCCAGAATATTTGCTCTAAGAGGTTACATTATGGGGTGGAGGTGGGAGAGCAGCATCCCCAAATTTAAAACTTAGCCACCCCCTCATTCAAATTGGAAAGAGGAAGGAAAATGAACTAACATTCACTGCAATAGGCACTTTACACATGAGATTCCACTGGATCCTCTCAATAAACATCTTCCATATTCAGATGGACCCTGAATAATTCAAAACTTCTAGGGCAATCTAGACTCAAGCTAGGTTGAAGCAAACTATCTCAAACAAAGATTCTGATATCAGGTCAAGTGAGAGCATAAATGAGCTCATATAGACATAATCACACCATTAAAAATAGTTTAAATATTTTTAATATTCATGATTGATATTACTAATTATACATGAAGGCCAAATACCCCCAAAAGTTCTGCTGAGCAATATTTCATTGTCCTTGCTCAAGGTACCACTCTATAACTAAAAATAATGGAACTGCATTTATTTCCAACTATCCCGCAAATTGGTCTGCACCATCCCCACAATTGTTCAATTTAATGAGGTTTGGCCATAAATGTTTTTCTTCTTCCAGATCACACCACAGAAATGTCTGATTCTGGGAAGGACCACAGGACTATGCAGTCTCTTCCCTATTTTCAACATCTGGTCACCCCATCTATCTTCAGTAAGTCTGCATCATTTCACTGCATTGTCCACTGCTTGTTGAAGAGGAGGAGATGTGAACAGGAATAGAAAACTTAAGGTGTCACACCCCAGAATATGGAAAACATTCACAGTGGCTGTTCTCAGCCCACCCACAGAAGCCTTGAATGTTAACATCTGAAGGGCCCTCTCAAATTAACATTCAAACATTTATAGCTCCATAAACTTATTGTGTAATCAAGGTAACTCTGTGCATGAATTCAAGCTCCACACAGTAATTAGATGGAGAGGAGAACAGGCAGGCATACTTCAAGAGCTAACTGGGACCTGTTTACAATGAGCCATGTAAAGGCACAGAACAGGAAAGTCTAGCTTTGTGTTCTGTCACTAGGCCCTCTGCTCATAGAACCAGTGGATGATACATATACAACAAGCTCCCCCCTCATCAGGAATAAAGATGGCCCGGCAGGTGTGGCTCATTGGATTGAGGGTCCTCCCATGGACTGAGAGGTCCCGGTTCGATTCCTGGCCAGGCCACATGCCTGGGTTACAGGCTTGATCCCCAATACGGGGTGTGCAGGAGGCAGCCGATCAATGTCTCTCTCACATCGATGTTTCTATCTCTCTCCTCTCCTTTCCTCTCTCTCTAAAAAAATCAATAAAAACATTTTTTTTTTTTAAAGAGCAAGATGGAGAGCACTAAGTCACCAATATTTTTGGTTCCAAATTAATTTCCCACCTACTCTTCTCAAGCCAAGTGTGATCTACCTGTGATCTACCTTAGAACTTCCTATGTAGAAAGAACTTTTTGTATCCAATTGCTAAGTGTCTATTTCTGTTGCTACTACTCTCGTTTCCGTTTCCTTGATTTATTGTGTCATGGACCATTAAAATGGCCTTCTAATGGTTCTAATTCTGACTGACTTTGTACAAAGCTGCAGGAATAACTTTCTGATGGACATCTCTTAGCATGACCAAAACCTGAAGGACTTCTCACTGTCTACAGATCCGATCATCTGGGATCAAGGGCTCTCCATGACCTAGGCCAACCACCCTTTGAAACCTTTTCTCTCCATACAAATTCTAAAGTCACAAAACTAGAAGCCAGTGGACCAAATTTATCTGTTGATATATTTTCTTCTTTTTTAAATCCTCACCAGAGGATATTTTTCCATTGATTTTTTTTTTCTTTATTGATTCTAGAGAGAGGAAGTAAGAGGGAGAAAGAGACAGAAACATAGATGAGACAGAACATCGACTGGCCACTTCCTGCACGACCCCCACTGGGGATCAGGCCCACAACCTAGGTACATGTCCTGACAAGGAATCGAACCGGCAACCTCCTAGTGCATGGGCTGACGCTCATCCACTGAGCCCCACTGGCCAGACTTGATATATATATATATATATATATATATATATATATATATTTTTTTTTTTAAGTGGGAGGGCAGGAGTGGGGAGGGGGGGAGAAATATCGATGTGAGAGAGACACATTGATGGGTTGCCTCCTGCACCATCCTGATTGGGGACAGGGATCAAACCTACAACCAAGGTATGTGCCCTTGACTGGGAATCGAACCCATGACTCTTTGGTCCGCAGGCTGACACTCTAACCACTGAGCCAAACCATCCAGGGTATGTTGATATATTTTCTTTGCAATGATTAATAGCAACCATAGTAATAACAGCAGCAGCAGCAAACTTAGAACTTCCTATGTCGAGGCACTCTCTAAGCACTTTATATACATTAATCTCTTAATCATCACAACCCTGTGAGGTTATTACTATTATTATCTCCATTTTAAAGATGAAAGAAAATGAGATTAAACAAATGGAGGAGCCATATTTGAACGCGAGCAAATAGGCTCCAGACTGTGTATGCTCAATTACTATATCATTCTTCCTTCTCTAAAGGGATAGGAAAATGGCTGGGTGAATGACAGGTGGGTGATAGATAAATGGATGAATAGATGGATGGGTGAATAGATTAATGGATGGGTGGGTACATGAGTGGCACTATTTTAAGGTTTGTGTTTGTGAATGTAGTCTCCACACTAGTGATGAAGAAAATGAGCTCTCTCCTGAACTCTCCTGGCTTTTCTACCTATAACAACAGAAACAAAACTTTGATACATGGACTTTCCCCTGGGCTATACAGTTGCACCTGCCCAAAGCACAGAAAGAGTTCTGCATAATTGAGTGGGTTTACCTTTATTGTTACTATCAAAATAGTGACATAAAAAAATACAAGCACCAAACAGATAAATGAAAAGTACCTAATAAAGAGAAGAGGCTTCAAGGGAGAAAGAATAAATGAAGTATATGAACCGTGCATATTTATAGCACCTGCAAATTAACTTCCTGGAAACGACAATAAGCAGATCAAGTATCAGTCCTCACTGGAATCAGGCACAAAATGAATGCAGCTGCAAAAACACAGAAACATACATACTTTTACTTGCAAACATCTACTTTCAGTATGTCCAGCAATTTCTCCTTCATCATACAGCAAAAAGATGATAAATATTGCCATATTTTTGCCTAATATTAATATCTTCCTGCCACTCTGGCCCTAAGTTACCTTCAGTTTGCTTTTACAAAAGAAAAATGAAAAAAAAAAAAAAGAAAAAAAAACTGATGCCAAGAGAAAGTGTTAAGCATGACACAAACTTGAGATGGAAAAAAAATCTAAGGCAAGGAGCCTTGCAAAGCAAGCTTGCCTTCTGCGACCTGCTGAGAAAGGGTCTGAAGACACTGCAAAAACATGACGTCCCACAACTCCTTGGCACATTTTAATCCAATCCTATCTAAGCAGCATAGTTTTCCCTCCACACTCACTCCAGGAGTCCTATGCTTCAACTGCACCCCATAAAGTGGCATTCTCCAACTAGAGCTTTCCCTTTGCTGCCTCTAGGCCTTGGGTTCATGCCTGAAATACCTTTCCTTCTCTGCCTATCAAACCCCCATCCCTCCCCCCCCACCCCCTTCGCCAATGCAATAATAGCCTATTTATCCTCCTATAGCAGTGGCTCTCAGTCTTGGCTGCACATTAAAATCATGTAGGGTCCTTAAAACATTTTGATGCCTGCATCCAAAATTCAGAAGTTCTGATCTAATGGCTATGGGGTGTGACCCGGATATTAGGATTTTTAAAAATTCCCCCGGTTATTCTAAAGCACTGGCAAGGTTGAGAACCATTGCCCTGGACCATTTATTTCCCCAAATAAGCCTTCTGTCTAACCAGAATGAACTGTTTCCACCTTGACATTCCTATAGCGCTTTGTTTTGACTTCACTTTTTGGAAGACCTAATCTTGTGGCAGGTTACAGCTAAGTTTGCCACAGTTCTGTATCAGGTCTGTCTACATCATTAGCACACACACAACCTCTTGGATGGAGGCTGGAAACTGTGTTTTACCTCTCTTTGTTGTTCCCCTTGACAAAACATTTGAGCCTCAGCAGCTACTCAATAAATGTTTGATGAATTTCATTAAACTGCTATTTTTATATACCTTGCCAAAAACATGAATAGTACTAGAATTTTCAATGAGTTTCCAATGGAAATAGAAATAACCACAGGTCCTAGTTTAAATTTCCCGCTGGAGGTAGGTCACCTCTTCCCTGGCAGGTCTTATGTGGAAACACCAGATTTGGACCTTCCTCCTCTTTTCTATTGGCTATCTGTAAGAGTGGATAAAGCTTCAAAAAATCCCAGCCTTCCTTATGTCCAGCGGTAATGGAATCAATCAAAGCAGGCATTTTCACCTAAGGTATTGATGCCAATAGCTTAAACAAGGGACTGAACTATAGGTCCACGTTTCCACAGAGCAAATTTCAATGTAACATCCACTGGAACTTCCCTGCTCCTTGGAGAGAGGGCTCTCAGGCAGTGATTCTCAGAATTTATTGTACATAAAAATCCCTGGGATGGTTGTTCAAAATGAAGATTTCTAGACCACAAACCTACTGAACCAGAGTATCTTTGGGCAGGGCATGTGGATGAAGCCTAGAAATGCAGAGGTCAGCAAGCTCCCCAGGTGATTCCAATGCTGGTGACAGTGGGCTACACTTTCATCAACAAACAGTGGCTCAAATTCGTTTAGATACTCCAGATATTTGGCCATGTAGATTCACAGAGAATCTGAGAAGAAAGCTTTGGGGAAGAAGAGTTGATCTGCAGTGCCTGCATGAACAGAAATTATTTGGGGATGGGAGGTGGTATAGGGACAGTATGCCTCTATAGCATTGTTTACTATTTAGTTTAAAAATGTTAACAAAATCTTTGGCTCATAGTAGAAAATCAGTAAATGACTGACAATAATAATTATCCCTTTCACAACTTCCTGCTATGACTGTTTTAAATCTGATGTTTCCTAGAAATCAAGTAAATGTAAATATCATTAGTCTTAAACTACCTTCCCATCTAACTTCATATTAAGGAATAGCCCTGAGCCTGACTCCCCACTTCTCACTCCCCAGCAATGCCTGTCAGCTGCCACCACCTATACCTTCCCCAACCTCCCACGTCACCAAGATTCAGCAAAACTAACAGGTACATTCAAGTTCTTGGGAAGTGAATGAACTAGGCACAGCCAGTGTATTACTTACCTATGGGAAACAAACTGGAGGTTAAGTCATCTCTACCAAAAACTCAGTCTTAAGTAAGGTAAAGATTCATAACTCTGTGATTGTACTGTTTGTGGAATGCCTGCAGGGTTTCCCAGGCCAGTCTATGTCCCTTCATTTCTAATGAGAAAGCCTGTAGTCATATCTAAGTATCTGGGACTTAAACCATAAAAAGACCCAAACATTTCTTTACCTTGGCAGCTATTTCACAACCTCCTTCTTGACACTAGTCAATGAGGCAAACCAGCTCCTTCAAATCCAATACCATTCTCGTCACCTTCCCATTAAGAGAAAGCAATTCCCACATTTTAGCCATAAATTAGAAGCCTTCCATTTTGCAGATGTATGAAACAACGTGACCGCACTCCACAAAGAGAGGCCATATCTCAAACACCTAACTAAACACAGGGAGATGATTTGTGATACTTAAATATAATTACTGTGCTATATCCAGGTTTCTCATCTCATGTTTTTCAATTTCATTATGAAATGACAGCCCCAAATCTCTGGACACAATAGCAGCATTGTCACTGTAATCATTGCCCATGTTGCTTGGAGGGAACACACAGCTCTATTGGAGGTCACTCACTGAGAGCCGTAAATGCAGGGCTGCACAAAGGCATCTTGCTCCAGCTGATCCCATTCAGTCTAGGGAGCACAGAAAGATTTAGGAGTCTGAACAAATGACAAGATGTCAGCAATTTAGGACCATTATTTTTAAAAAGCATGCTTAGGGCTGAGTTATATCAATTGGAAGATGGCATCAAAAACTATGAGGTCATCCTCCCATCATAATCAGCCCCAAGCAGATCTCTGCTCAACAGTATGGAAAAACTAGGGTGGGTTCAGATTAGTGGAGCCAAGAAGTCAACTAGAGAGTTGGAGCATAAGAATTAAAGTCAGAGAGAGAATAACTGCATTCACATTATATGAGGACGGAGCCCAGTTGGGTTTCAAAGTACAAGCAATCCCTGTGAGACTAAGCAGCACAGCATGACAAATTTAGGTTAAAAAGATGAACTTCCTAAGCAAACAAAAGGAAAGGTAATTTAGGGATGCTAAAGCATCTCCATTAATGGCCTTTATAGAATAAAGCATCTTCTTCTGGGTCTTTAGAATATTTTTAGTGGGACAAGTTGATATTCTGCTTTGATAAACACTTCCAATAGTACTGGCTATGTGCTAGGCACAGTTCTAAGTGTTTTATGAATAATCTCATTTGATCTTCAAAACAATCCTAAGGGGCAGGTATTATAATTTTTCAGGTGAGAAAACTGAGGATCAGAGCAGAGGTTATGGCTTTCCCAAAACCAAGAAAACAAGAAGTAGCTCTTAACCAGAACACTATTACCATATGGTTCCTAGTATATGCTTTCACTATGATTCAGTTCAAGATAATTCTTATTCATATTCTCTCTCTCTCTCTCTCTCTCTCTCTCTCTCTCTCACACACACACACACGCACACGCACATGCACACACACTCTTTCCATTATCCCACATAATGTATATTCAGAGTCATAATATGAACTGTGATAAAATCCAGATTACATAAAAACAGTAATTCTCTGATTATTCCTAGAGATATATTCAGTTTGTCCAAGTTCAAAAATAAAAGAAAAATTAATTCTTTTAAACAAATACTCATCCCCTGTCTATCATATCAACTCTGTAACGGTCAGAGAGTTCAAATATTAACTCTAACAATGACATGTGCTCTTAACTTCCAAATAGAACTAGGGAATGCATAAACATCCCCTTGTCTCACTGGAGAGACAGTTGGCATTGTCCCAAGAGAACAGTTATCCAGGGCCAGAAAGAATTCTAAGCTCAAAGAGTAATTTTAATGTGTACTTACACACATTACCTATGGTTATGAAAATGTTTACCCCCTACCTTCATCTAAGATTTTAGATACCCCAACAGCCACAATCAGCTAAGGCTGATACTAACTTGCTTCTCAATGAGTACGTTGATTCTAGTTCAAACACTCTTACAGGCCAAGAAAGGTATAATGGCCCAGAATCCCAGCATAAATATGTTTCAATGTTCCTAAGGGAATGTTAATAGAAACTACATGGATATCCCTTAGCCAACATCAAATAATCAAATTACAGGACTTTTCCCCCTTTTTTATTGACTTAATGGGGTGATACTAGTTAACAAAATTACACAGGTTTCAGGTGCACAAGTCACAATTCATCATCTGTACACTGTACTGTGTGTTCACTACCTCAAGTCAAGTCTCCATTCATCACCATTTATCCCCTCATACCCTCCTCCACCTCTCCTTACCCTGTCTCCCCCTGGTAATCACCACACTGACTTCTAGGAGTTAACTACCCCTTTGAGAAATCCAACTGAGGCAATTAACATTGAATAAAGATAATCTAATACACTAGTTCTCAAACTTGACTAACCTTTGGAATCAGTTTTACAAAATATTAATGCCTGGGGCCAACCATTAGAGATGTGCTTTAATTGGTCTGGGATGCAGCCTAGGCATAGGTATTTTTTTTTTTTTACCCACACTTGAGGATATTTTTCCATTCATCTTCAGATAGAGTGTGAGGGAGGGAGGGGGGGGAGAGAGAGGGAGAGAGGGAGAGAGAGGGGGAGGGGGGGAGAGAGAGAGAGAGAGAGAGAGAGAGAGAGAGAGAGAGAGAGAGATGAGAGAGATACATCGATTGGTTGGCTCCCACATGACCCCAACCAGGGCTGGGGACCAAACCGCAACCGAGGTATGTGCCCTTGATGGTAATCGAACTCGAGACTCCTTGGTCCAAGGGTCGACACTCTAACCGCTGAGCCAAACCGGCTGGGGCTAAGCATAGGTACTTTTTAAGTGCCTCAAATTCTGATGGGCATCAAAATTTGAAAACCACTGCTTTAATGGAAATTACCCACCTATTCTATTTTTCAACTAAAAAGTTGCATCACAAGCAAACTTGAAATGCTTAACTGCACTTTGTGAAAGTGACCTTAATGCTGAACCCTCAATGTTTATGGAGTAGACACCAAGAAGTTGCCCACAGGAAGAGTTCTGTATCTTCTTGATAAACTTTGTTGGTGGCATTATATATTCATTTGATTAATGCTTCTTTTCTAAAGTCTTACATAAAGTTTTATAATTAAGTTTTAGCAAAGAGTTTACAAATCCTTAGAATCTGGATAAGTTTCCGGGCCTTGGAAAATAAAAATCAAGTATCCTACCCCTGCCCTGTTCTTCATAACCCTGAGTACTAGGAATATTAGAGCTGAACTGAACAGCTAATTAGAATATTTGTTTCCTACCTGTATTTGATTCTCCTTTTGTCTATACAAGTTTTGATTAACAACCCCCCCCCTTTTTTTTTAGAAGCATGGTGTGGAAGTATCTTTTTTGAAACTTGAAGCAGGCCACTGGGAACAGACAAAAGCAGAAGTTACAATTAATGGTCAAGTCCATGAAGGCTGACTTTTAGGGAATCTCTTGGGAGTCCTCCCTCTTATTTCCTCAGACTTCCCATTTTACATAGATGCGTCTGTTCTTGAAGAGGTACATAGAAACCAAGTATCCTACCGGCTAAATTATAGTCAGACAATACTAGAGGAACTCTACTATAAAGACTGTGGAAACACAATAATCACCTCTTAGTTTGTTTCCCTGAATTGGGAATTTAATCCATGAAGTTTCATTAGATTGAAGTCTGCTCAGACCTCACACACTCCAAGCCTAATCTCCAACATGATGGTGCTGCCCTTCCCCTAATTCTATTTTTATTTCCCCCAACTTGCTACTCTTGGCTAAGTAACTTCCATGGTCTTCCTTTGCACCCTCTTCCATATGGCTGGAATCAATGAGCCTGCAAGCTGGGGGCATGTCTCCCCACAGCTGTCTTCAAGCAATTATTCAGGGACAGAGAAGGAAGTCATTAACAATCCTGGGAGTCAGCCACAGACAGCTCTGCCATACAAAACACTCAAGATAGGGCTCTGGGCCAAAAGGTCACTTTTTATTGGGGATTGGGTACAGTGGGATAACAAAGTAGTACAGAGAGGAAGATAAAGGAGCAGGTAGCAGATTGTCACTGTATTTTTCTGGCGTCTTCAGCAACAGCAATTTCTTCTGTGCAAAAAAAAACAAGTCTAGCTGAACCAATCAGTAATTCATTCAAGAGTGACCACAGGCAACAGGGAAGGAATGCCAGGGAAAATAATGCCTCTCTAAAAAGTATGTCCGTCAATGCCAAAATAGCTGCCTAAAACAGGGTGTAAAAGTTCCACCTCTGTTCCAGGAGGCTGGGTAAGACTGGTGCCAAGTGTTACAACAGTCCTTAATATAATCGATGTTGGTGAAGTGTGTTCAAAAGTATGCCTGACTACTAAAAACCAAAACATTTTACACAAGGTGGCAGATTCCTCCTGCTGTCTAACCAACAGTAATCTCACAAAATCAGTTTTCTTGAATGATTTAGAGAACCTGCTACTACTTCCAGTTTGTTTTTCCTCTTGGATAAAACTAGGTTGTCTTTCTGTGACAGGAAAAGAGCTTCTAGACTTGCCTTGTTTGTTAATGAAGACAAGTAACTAGACTTACCTCTCTTTCCCTTCTCTGGAAATAGACCATTAGAGATGTTCTGAGAAAAGAGTCAAATTTTGGATCTGGTAATATGATTTTAAAACAACATTCAGGGGCAAGTCAGTGTCTCTGTGAACTCCAAAATCTTGAAAAATCATCAGAAATGGAAAGTCTTATGACAAACTTAATTGCCATGCCCCACAACAAATACGGAAAGCCAGAAAAGGCTGAGTTCAAATTTTACTATGATTATAGGCAGTGTCCTTAACTTCAGAGTCTCAGTTTCCTCACGTGTAAAAATGATACCAAACCTCATCTGACAGGCTTACATTTGTCAAACTTTTTAAAGCACAGCACAATAAAAATGCATTGTTTATTGTCAGGATCTGGTACACACACACCTCTCCCACTTACATCTGAAACAAAAGATTTTTTTAAAATATGCACTCTTGCTAATTGTGATATATTCTGATATGACCTATTTGATTTCACTTTTTATTATTATTATTATTATTATTTTATCCTCACCCGAGGACATTTTTGCATTCATCTTCAGATAGAGTGGGAGGGAGAGAGGGAAGAAGAGAGAGAGAGAGAGAAACACTGACATGAGAGAGACACATGGAGTGGTCGCCACCCACACAACCCCAACTGGGGCCGGGGACAACTGCAACCGAGGTACATGCCCTTAGCGGGAACCGAACCTGGGACTCTCTGGTCCGCGGGCCGACGCTCTAACCGCTGAGCCAAATCAGCCAGGGCTTGATTTCACTTTTTAAAAGATTCTGGTCGTCACCCATTAATAGCTTAAGAAATGCTATTTTAAAAAAACCACTGTGATAGGATGTCCTGTGGAATAAATGTTTTTCAATGTGATCCAACAGCAAAGAGCCCAGCACACAGTAGGGCTGTAATAAATGTGGGTTATCTGTTCATACATACCACCCTTTCAGAGGAAGTGACAGAAAGTACAACTCCTGTTTATCAGGGCAGTCCAGAGAATATGCCACATCATCCCATCCTCCAACAGTGAAAAGCCAGTGCACTGGGTTAGGCTGTCAGCCAGCCACTGAGTTACACCTATGGCTGCTGGCACTCTGCTCTGCACAAGGGATTCATGGAGGAGACTTGAATTTTTCAGATTCCTAAAAGTTACTTATTACAGTTTAAAACGAAGTAACAATCCCTGCTGAACATCAATCTGGAGTGAGAAGGAACCTCTCAATCACACAGAACAAATTTATGAAAAGCACACCCCTAAAATCTCAGGCGGTCTCAGCACAATCTATATTAAAAGCAGCTGCAGTGCTGACCTCTAATCTAGCTAACAAAGGCTGCAAGTCTAGAGATAAAAAGGGAAGGCAGAACCTTGGAAAACTTTCAAAACTTAGGAGAGAAAAAAACTATTTAGGTTTCTATGCATGTTAGCATTCCATAATTAACAAGTGAAGTGTTTAAAATATTTTAGGTAATAAAAACTCGATTTTCTTTAATGATCATTTATTTATTTATTTTACGCTCATTTTAAGGAAGCTTTCCATGACCACACTTACTAAAATAGCTTCCTATTCCATTTTCTTTCCTGAGGTTTTTTCCTTTTTTTCTTTTTAACTTTATATCACACCATCCCCCCTCTGTAGAATTTAAGTATCAGAAGAGCAAGGACCTTTTCTTTTTTTCCTTTCTCTTCTCTCTCTCTTCTCTCTTTCTCTCTTTCTTTCTTTGTTTACCACTGTAACCCTAGCACCTAAAAAAGTACATAGCACACAGTAGGAACCTCAGAGACATATGTGAAATTAATAAATCAGTGAATTAAATGAGTAAAATGTTGATTTCCACACAAGAATTCAACCCCAACAAGCCCAGGGCCTTCTCCCTCTCCCTCCTCCATGGTTATAAGAGAACCACAGAAAGACAAGCTGCACTTTCCTGAGGGCATTGGCTGCAGGTCATGCACTGCCTCCCAGTACCTGTTCCTTCCTTCCTCTACACTGACAAGTAACAACTCCCCAGCTCCCCTTGGATTGTTTTGGGTCAACTAGTTGCACATTTTCCTTTTACTCAAAGAGAAATATGTGAAATCAAAATGTGTCCTCCTGATGCCACTCCTTCAGAGCCTATCCAAAGTTAGAAGCCCTTCAACCAAGGTCAGAGCCCCTCACACCCCAACGGAAAAATAGCAGCTAACCCTAAGTAGGAAAAGACATAAGACAAAAGGGGCAAAGCAAAGCAAAACCCTCTGAACTGACATACTCCAGCATAACTGAAGGTTGCTTCACCTATACCCTATCTCCTTCTCTTCAAGGAAACAACTGGACCTTGAGAAAGAGGCTCTCCTCTGGGTGTATACTCCAAGTTGTGATAGGAAAAATCATGCCAAAATTTTAGATATTTCCAGCTGGCAGGTGAGTACTGATTTCCCACTGGGACTTCATTCATCCATCTAACTGAGTCTCTCCAAAACTAATGTTAAAGGGCCACATAATCTTTTCTGCTCTATCTTGACCAAGCAGGCAGATAAGTTTTACTGGATTCCAGGCTCTTCTTGTTTCTAATCTTGTATGGCTGGCACTTGATGTCATTTTGGGTAGTTCAATGTCTTTTCCCACTGGAAGACATGCTCAAATGTCTGGGGGTAGTAGTTAAAGGTGGGAAGGGCTGTCATAGCAGCATAATAAAAGCAAGTCACCTGGTGAAGGAGATGAATGCATAAATCCAGGTGGAGAATTTGAAGTAAAAAGGCATTACTGACTAAAGAAATCATTTCAAATGACTTATATACTAGAAATTGGCTTTAAGAGATATCTCAGTCTGCATATGTATTCCCTGCTGAATGGCGATACCTATTCAAATGATCAAAAACAGTCCGTTCTTAAATTCAGGTTAATCCCAGACTTCAGAAACAGGCAAAGGAAAGAAAAAATGGTCCAAAATCAGAAAGGCAGTAAATGTTACTCTCAGGACCAATATCTCTGCTATGCCTCAAGCTTGCTAACAGCATTTTTATGCCACAGGCATGCTACTTTTCTTTGCCCTCATTTTATTTCACAGGAAGTCCTTCCCTAATAGCCATGGAATATCCAAATGAAGAAAAAAAGGGCAAAGCATTCTGCTATCTCCCCTGTTTGGAAAAGATGTAAGAGCCTGGAAAGATGCTGCAAAAATCAGTGTGAGCACAACAAACAGCTGTAGCCAAGAAAACTGAATCCCAATGTGAAACCTGCCAGCTGGGAACCACTTCGTAACTAGAGAACAAGCATCTACTTAAATGGCCAGTGTCCAGCTCAGTACAAACCATGTAGTTACAAGGACCGGAGGGGAAACCCATCCTAATTATCACCATGGGTCTGATCCCTCCTGAACGGACTTCCAACAGTCCCAGTGTAAAATCATTCCTCCCTCTAAAGTGAATGTTCTAATCTCCAAAGGACGACATGTATCTCAAACAGATTCTCAGTGAACTGAAGGAGAGAGCCACCGGAGCAGCGGTACTTCGAGTCACAGCAGGTTGGGAGATGTCAAGTGGGATAAGTGAAGCAAAAAAGATGAGTGGCACCCTCTTGAGAGGGTCAAAGGGATTACATAGTACACATGGCAGAGCTGGGCACATGGGGGGCGCATGTTATTATGTGGACAGATTTGAATACAGGTCGGAGGTAAGGGCCAGGGAATGGCAGACAACTTTAAGCCCATGCTGACACACAACAAACCCATACAACTGGAATCTTATTACTAAGCTAAACATACTTAGAGTCCATTTAAATAATTCTTAGTAATTCAAGAACGCCTTTCAGAAAAAGAAATTACTCTTGTGAGGCATCAAGTGTGAAAGCTAAAATATAGCTGACCCTAACCAACTGCCCAAAGACAGGACAACATAAAACCTTATTTCTTACCAACTGAGGATATTTAGACTTGGCTGCGACATAAAGTGTGAATTTTTATTCTTCTTTTTTTAATAGCAGATTTCCCTCCCTGACTAGTTTTTCCTAAAATCAAGAGGAAAATTATCTTTCAGTCCCTGGGTGTATAGCAACCAGAGAGCCTGGGAACATAACCTGGGAACCCACTGGGGTAAAGGCCTCTGGGGTTGAAAACATTTACAAGGGAAATAATTGAGAATTGACTGTAACTATGAATAAATTCCCTATGGCCTGAAAACATCTTCCTCTGGTTGAGACCATGCAAAACCACCAGGATTGGAAGAGACCCTACCAGTAAATTAAATACAATGCAAGGTTCTAAAATCTGGCCTCCATTTCAGACCTCTTATACCAGACCCACAGAGATAGCATGCAGGAGGTTATTTCCAAATTTAAAAACGCTGAGTTAATCTCCCTGCCTCCACTTACAGATGGGAAATTAACAAGTCTTTCTGCTAGAAAGCCCATGTTCAGTTTCCAACATAGAGTGCAGGCCTTCACGCCAGAGTTTGGTAACCTGAGAACAGCTGACCCAAAGGCACTTGTTCCAGCAGCCGCACATGGCTGGCCAGAGTAAGACAGCCAATTCTCAGGCCACAGGCAGCTCCCTCTCCAGAGCTTGGTGTGTGGCCTTTGAAACAAGTGGGAAGGGAAGTAGAGAAAAACAAACACACACACACCAGCCACTGCAGTCTACGCTGAGGTTAGATTACAAGTACTGTGGTAAAGCACCTCCAAGATGCCTGTCAATTCTGTGCAGTATAATTAGCTAGTAAAACTTTAAACAAACAATTATTCTAGGCCTCTGCCAAGGCCACTGAAGGTGGGGCAGAAGAGTGTTCTCTTTAGGAGAGCTAGTCTCTAGGGTTGATGCCAAGGCCAAGATGTGATTCACATTACCTACTGCCTCCAAGTGTTACCTGTGGGTACATCCAGCCCACTCATAATAGCTTACCAAGCCTGCTGCTGCTGCTTTGTGCTCCTGGCTAGTGTAGTACCCTCTCTCTCCAAAGAGACACTTCTTATTCCTAAAGCTGGTGGTATTAGGCAGATATATTATCTATAGAAAGAATTTGTTTTAATACTATTTTTCATTTTAAAAAATAAAATAATAGAACCATCTTTCAACTCTGAAAGTAATTCTGAGAAAATACCATAACAAAGGATAACCTTCATCTGTGCTATGAAGACAAAATCGTGAATTTAAAGAAAGAAACATGCACTTTAAAACAAGATTAGCCCTAGCCAGTTTGGCTCAGTGGTTAGAGCGTCAGCCTGTGGACAAGAGAGTCCTGAGTTCAGTTTCCGCTAAGGGCACATACCTTGGTTGCAGTTTGTCCCCGCCCCAGTTGGGGTCATGTGGATGGCAACCACTCGATGTGTCTCTCATATCAATGTTTCTCTCTCTCTCTTCCTCTCTCTCTCCCTCTAGCTCTATCTAAAGATAAATTCAAAAATGTCCTTGGGTGAGGATTAATAATAATAACAACAATAATAACAACAGGATTAATATAATGGCCATACAAATAGCTAAACTCGGGGGGATTAGAGATCCAGGTTCCAGTCTCAGCTTCACCATTAACTATGAAATTAAGCTTGTTATGTAACCCTGCTATATCTCAGTTTCCCAGTTTGTCAGATGGGGAATAGGAGAAAGAGTAGTGGAAAATGATCAAGTCCTTTTAGCTCTAGAAATATAATTCTAATTAATTTATAGCTTTGTGGATAGCTCTTTAAATGCAGCTGAAATCAGTATCTGAATCAACCTGATTAAAATTCTATCAACCCCAATTGGAAATAAGGGAGAGGCTATCTGTGGTTGTTTCTATCTGATCTGTTGCTTGTTTTCAAAAGGATTCAGGAAAAGCAATGAGGTGAGGGTGGAAATCATGCCAACCACTAATGATCTCATTTAACTCCATCAATGACACTCACCGATGACCATTTGTCCTGAGATCCTACTTTCATGCTTTTACCAGACATCCTGATGCAAACCTTCCTTTAAGGCTCTTGTATATAGCTACATCCACTTACAGCTCTATAAATAACAACAGCCAGGCACACAGTGACCAGCCACCTGTGAAATTAGCATCAAATGGTCTGCTCAGGTTTCTTTACCCGGCCCCTCCTCCTCTGACCTGGGCAAAAAAATCCAGACTATGCAGTTAGACCAGACTTGAATCATGCTTCCCAGGACCTGTGGATGGAGAATAGGCCAACACAGGACAGCCATTTCACTGTACATCACTCCAATGGGCTGTAATAGAAGTGGTCAAAATTTTAACAAGCACCAAATCGCCAATATTAATTTTGTAACTTCTGAGCCCTATGAAATTTATTATAACAAAGGCTCTCTCTAGTAGTTCCAAGAAATTAAACAGGCTTATTCTTACAGTGCAAGTTACTTTATATTTAATTAAACTTAATTAAATTAAAAATAAAATTTAGCAATACATCTAAAGTTTGATGTGGCTAAATATCAACTGAAAGCAAAGACTCTTAGATCCTAGGTAGCTGTGACTAGTACTCATTAAAACAATGTACTTCCAACTTTATTTGTTGCATTTATATTCCTTTATTTTAAATATGAAAGATTTCTTGCCCAAGTTGGGAAATACAAGGCAGCAGCATCTTTTATAAAAGTTCTCATGAACAAGCTCTCCCTGTCCTTGCTAATGCATGAGCTCTTGATATAAAAGACCATCTTTCTGATTCATTCAACAAACATGGATTTACTGATCAAACACTATGTGTCAGTCCCACTGCTAAATTCAGCGGGGTAGAAAATGTTCCTAAAAACTTTACTAGTATTCACATACATTGAATACTGAAAACTAAGCTTCTGAACCGCTAAGAAAACCAGCATCAAAATGAAAAGGGAACCCACTCTCTGGGAGAGAACGTATTTGCCAAAGACACATTTGATAAGGGGTTAATATCCAAAATATATAGAGTACTCATACAACTCAACAAAAGGAAGACAAACAATTCAATTAAAAAATGGGCAGAGGACCTGAATAGACACTTTTCCAAACAGGACATACAAATGGCCAAGAGACATATGAAAAAATGCTCAACATCACTAATCATCAGAGAGATGAGATGTAAATTAAAATGACTATGAGATATCACCTCACACCTGCCAGAATCGTGGCCATTAACAAATCCTCAAACAACAAGTGCTGGTGAGGATGTGGAGAAAAGGGGACACTAGTACCCCGCTGGTGGGAATGCAGACTGGTGCAGCCACTATGGAAAACAATATAGTGTTTCCTCAAAAAATTAAAAATGGAACTGCCATTTGACCCAGTGACTCCACTTCTAGGAATATATCCCAAGAAGCCTGAAAACACCAATCAGAAAGAATATATGCACCCCTATGTTCACAGCAACACAATTTACAATAGCTAAGATCTGGAAACAACCCAAGTGTCCATCAGTAGATGAGTGTATAAAAAAGCTGTGGTACATATACACAATGGAATACTATGCAGCTGTAAGAAAGAGAGATCTCTCACCCTTTGAGACACCATGGAGGGACCTGGAGAGTATTATGCTGAGTGAAATAAGCCAGTCAGAGAAAGACAAGTACCAAATGATCTCACTTATTTATGCACCATCATGAACAAAATAAGCGGTGGATCAAAATAGATCCAGAGTCATAGAAGCAGGCAACAGACTGACAAACCTCAGAGGGATGGGGGTGGGGGGTGGGAAGAGATAAACCAAATAACTTATATACATATATGCACAACCAATGGACACAGACTTTAGTTTGGGGAAAGCAGGAGGGGGGTGGGAGCAGGGAGGAGGGGGATCAATGGAGGGAAAAACGGGGGACATCTATAATACTTTCAACAACAAAAAAAGAGATTGGACTTGTTCACAGCATCACCTTTTATAAAAATACAAACGGTCCCTTTCTCTTCACTTATTCTTTAAGATCAAGTTAAATAACTCCTATGGTCCGTCCACACCCCTACAGCCCAAGGTAACATCACCAGTCTCTGAATCCTGAAGTTCTACACCCGCAACATGTGTTAGACCAGTGAGTCCCAAACTTGACTGCACATTACAACCACCTAGAAAGCTTTAGAAAAAAAAATGCCTGGGTCCAACCCCACAGAAATTCTGATTTAACTGGTCTAGAGTGAGGACCTGGCATGGATGTTTTAAACTCCCTGGGAGATTCTAATGCAAAGCCAAGGTGGAGAATCACTGTATCATACCAGTACTTGTCCAAGCGTGGTCTCTGGACCAGCAGCATCAGCATCAGCATCATCTGGGAACTTTTTAAACATGCAAACATTCAGGATCCAGGCCCCAAGGCCCAATGAATCAGAAAACCTGGGGGTGGGGTCAGCTATCCTCATACCATCCAAAATCCTCTTCCTTTCATCAAGTATTACAAGAAAAAGTTTGGAAGCAATTACTACAAAGTGGAAAGCTTACTCCAAAGTCTGCTTTTTAAGAGAAAGAAACAAAAATCATTTGAAAGCAATTTACATTCAACAAAATTCACTTATTGATCACCTATTGAATGCAAATCACTCTGCTGGGAATCATTAAGGATACAAATATGTCTTAAGCATCAAACTCAAAGGCCTTCAAATAGTACCTACAGGGCTTTATTCTAAAACCCAGCTTTCCCAGGAAAATGTTATGTTAAGGACTACATAAAAGGGAAATGTATTGTTCAAGACATGTTAACTGCTTCTATTAGGACCTGGGAGCCACATCTTCAATCAAACCAAAGTACTTTCACTGAACCATAAAGTGTACAGAGGTCTTTTAGCAAGACATGTAATACAAATTTAAATAAACACTACTATTCCAATAGGTGACTAGTAGCACCACATACACATATATCAAAACACAACCAGAAAATTTAAGTATTTGGGACTAGAAACCCGAGTGACTGATTATAAAACAGCATGGGGTGGGAGGAAGATCCTCCACTTATTAAAATGTTCACAGTGCTGCAGCCTCACCTACTTCGCTCATGGCCACACTGCTAGAGTCACCTAGAAATGCCCACAAGCTAAAGACATGCACCTCTAAAGTTCCCTTTAGAGACTGTGCCTTTGTTACTCCTCCAAACACATTGGGTTGTTTTAACCACAGAAGGGCAAGTGAAGGCATGGGGGTGAGGGGACAGGTTATAGTGCTTACTCAACCCCTTTCCCAGTTTATTTTTGGCCTCAGTGAAAGAAGCTTCATCATGAATAGGAATGGGGGACCCACTCCTGAAGAAGCTGCTTGACTCAGTCCCAGGAAGGATTCATGGTCAGTTACCTGGCTGTTTCCTTCCATAGGTCACACAACAGAGATGCTGGGAAAGGCTGTGCAAATGATACCTGATAAAAACAGACAGCAGTGGGGAAGGGTACTATCAACGAAGACGAAGACGACTCAGAGGACACTTAGGAGGAGACACAAATATAGCCTGGCCATCTCATGGTGTCCAGGGGAAACTGCCTGAGGAAACAGACTTATAGCTACTAACTCCCAGGTTTACTAAGCAAACAAGCAAGTTAGACCTTTAGCCAGTAATCATTCCACAGTTGCATTTATGGCTTATACATTCTTTAAAGACCAACAGAGGACTAAATTTGAAAATACTCTTGGAAGTTCCCTAATACCAACACTTGCTCTACCATACCCAGACCTTCCTGGAATACCTTCAGTAACATGAGACTTATATTCACACTTTGGAAAGCCTGTCAGAATGCTCTTCCTGAAACGGGGCCACAATATGTTTCTCTACTCCTTCCTATTACTGGCCCTGGTTCCACACTAAGAAAAAACGAATCCCTGCCCAGCCAGTGTGGCTCAGTGGTTGAGCATCGACCCATGCACCAAGAGGTCACTGGTTCGATTCCCAGTCAGGGCACATGCCCAGGTGGTGGGCCCAATTCCCAGTGAGGGGCATGCAGGAGGCAGCCAATCAATGTTCTCTCTCATCAATGTTTCTCTCTCTCTCTCCCCCTCCCTCTCTTTCTAAAATCAATAAAGAAAGAAAATTTTTTTTAAAAACGAATCCTAGAAACCACAATCCACATACATATTTGGAGACAACTATCATGTACACATTTTCAAGCGTTATCCCCCCTAATGCAGACTAAAGATTCCTAATGTGCATTTTCCCCCCACAGATAATCCCCTTACCAAAAGATTAACAGGATTGGAAGCTGTAACTGGGTCTGACTCCTCTGACATTAGGCATTTGATGGCTGTTACTACTATGATATACAAAAACACACAACAGAAATGAAGAGCAGCTAGCTAAGCTAAGCAACTTAGGAAGGTTGGAGACCATAAGAATGGCCCAAGAACCAGATCCAGCACTACCTAGACCAAGAGAATCCCACAGTGAATCAGAGAGATGGGGTCCTACCAAGGGTCAAATCTCAACCATCTATTGTTTTAAAGCAAAGAAACCAGATTCGGGGTATTTCCAAAGGTACAATTCAAAACAGAAAAGTTATCAAAAATAACATCCTGACACCCAGTTTAAATATGGTACCAGGTTTTAAAAATGACTTTCCTTCCAGCACCCAGAGCAACTCACATGCCCCAGGCAGCAGATACTGGCAGCCAACCTCTGATACAGATTTAACTAGTTCTGCTCCAGGACAAACAACCCAGTTGCTCTGAAAGTTGCGTCCTGGGATGAAAGCATCCCCAAAGACAACTTCCCTACCCCCTCACTTCGAGCCTTAGCCCCTTTTCTACACTCATCTAGGTGGACCAGTCAGACCAGGCTAACGTCAAGAGGGAGAGTAAGAAATGTAAGGAGGTCTGACTCACACAGGCCCCATCAGTGGGGGAGAAACCATGGGTCTCTCCTTGGAGGGATTAAAACCCCAACCTAGAAGTCAATATGATGGCCATTAGGTTAAAGTGAGGTCAATGTGAGGCCTAAAAGCTGTGATGACTGGATCAGAAATCATTTTCTAGCCTCTCTTGAGAGCAGGATGTTGACAGAAAGCACCACCCCCAGGGAGGTACTGATGAAAACCATGACTGTCAAGGCAGCAGCAGCAGCTCACACTAGCAGATGTGGAATCCATCTTTTCATTAGCCAACAAGAAGATAATGTCCTGAAAAGGAATGGAGAGAAAGGTGTGGCAGAGGGGAGAAAAAGCAAAAACACATCACAGTACAGTTTTTCAATAACACAGCATCAAAATTTACAGCTTCCTAGGATGCCATGTAACATTCTTTATAACATTACCCAAAAAAAACATACAAAAAATTATTTCCATGTGGGGATAATACGGTTAATGGTTTCTAATTATGTATTCTGTTTATTCTGCAAGTACTTATCTAGTAATTCATAATTTACCAGAACAAGTTTCTATTTGCAAAGATTGCTAACAGATTTATATTCTGAAGAATTCACAACTAGCTTAGATTACTCTGGAGAGATCAGTTCCCGGGAGCCACCAGCTGCATCAGAATCACCTGGGGCATTAATTTTAAAAAACAATTCTTGGACTTCATCTTAAACCTACTGAACTAGAATCTCCAGTGATGAAGACTGGCCCTATGCACCATTAAAAATCAACTTTATTCAAGTGTAATTTACTTAGAATAAAATGTACCCCCTCTATTATACAGTTTGATGAATCTAACAAATGTGCACATGACAATCAAAATACGTAATATTTCCACCACCCCAAAAAGTTCCCTTATGTTGGGCCCATAGATTTCTGCTGATATTTCCCTTTTTTTTTTCATTTGTTTAAAAAATAATAACAGCCCTGGCCGGTTTGGCTCAGCGGTTGGAGCGTCGGCCTGCGGTCCAGAGAGACCAGGGTTCTGTTCCCACTAGGGGCATGTACCTCGGTTGCAGTTTGTCCCCGGCCCTGGTTGGTCGTGCGGGAGGCAGCCACTCGATGTGTCCCTTTCACATCGATGTTTCTCTCTCTCTCTCTCTCTCTCTTCCTCTCTCTCCCTCCCACTCTGTCTGAACAAAAAAATGGAAAAATGTCCTCAGGTGAGGATAAAAAAATAATAATAATAAAATAATAATAATAATAACAATAATTATTTGTTGAGGCATTTTTATGGTGGTTGCTTTACAATTGTCAGAATTCTAACATCTACATAGACAACAATGCTGTGGGGTAGGGCAGGATCAGGAGGAGGGTGTCAATGGGGGAAAAAGGAGAAACATCTGTAACAAAAATAAATTAATAAAAAAATAATTCTAACATCTATCTGATTCATCTCAGTGTTGGTGTCTGTTACTGGCTGTTCTCAT
Organism: Tadarida brasiliensis; assembly: GCA_030848825.1. Lineage (NCBI taxonomy): Eukaryota > Metazoa > Chordata > Mammalia > Chiroptera > Molossidae > Tadarida > Tadarida brasiliensis. The sequence goes on from CM061258.1 coordinate 100,544,032, forward strand.
TTATGTTGTGATTTTCTTTGTTACGATTTTTTTACTGAATCCTGGACATCTTTATTCTACAGTCCCATTGAAATGTAGCATGAGGGCTGGGTGGGCATACAGCTTCTGCCTCCTCCTGGGTCTGCCAACAGTACCCTGACTAGAGTAGAGCACTGAATCACCTAGCCTGTTGCAGGTAGTGTGATGGAAGTTCAGCTCCCTGCCTGGCTGGGTGACACCTTCCCAGGGAAAAATGGGGCACTGCCTCATTACCTCTAAGAGAGGGTATGAGATCAGATTCACCCAAGCCCCACTGCCACCAGGGAGGCAAAAGCAGAGGTCTGACTCATAATGCTTTGCTGTTGCAGGATGGGGATGGGAAGTTCATCTTAAAGGTGGACCCTGTTGACACTCTGCTGGCACTGCCCAGGGGCACTGCCTAGTTCTGCTCAGAGGGGAATGGAAGATCAGCACCCTGCTCAGCTCTGCTGACACCACCTCACAGGGGAATTGCAGTGCGCTGCCTGATTCCAAGGGGCAGGGTAGATGATCAACCTCCTGCTTGGCCCAGTTGAAACAGCGAGGGTGTTGGGGTTTGGGTGTGGTTTTTCCCTTGTGCTTGCTTGTAATACGGAGGGTACTGCCAAAAAAACTTTCTGTTAGCCCACCTTTTACCCGGGCCTTTGGCTAGGGGAAAACAGGTGTTTCTTTGAGCTTTTTTGGTCTGTGCTTCCTGGTGATTCTAGGTTGGAGGGTTTTGCAGCACCCTGTCCAAGATAAATGGGAGTCAGTAAGCAAACCCAGGGAACTTATGCAATGCTGTTCCTCAAGTCCCCAAGGTATAGGCAGCCTGACCTTCTTTCTACCTTTTAGAGGCTTCATGTGCTTCTTTGTTGTGTCATGTCCAAGGTTTTTAGTGTAAACAGAAGGACCTAGGAGGAATGAGGCTATTTCATCTTGGCAGAACTGAAAGTCTTTAGGCTGTGTTAAAATGCTCTCTTGATGATTCTGATGCACCAATGGGTTCAGGAATGTCACAATGTTGAACTCAGAACTAGAGCATTACAGAGAAATCAGACCAACTGAAGAGTTCAAACAAACAACTTCCCAATTATAGCTAATACTTACTAAGTACTTGCTATGTACCAGGCACCTTACTAAACACTTTATTTCTATTAGCTCATTTAATCCTTATGACAACTGTTAGGTGAGTATTAGTTTAACTATCATTTTCCATATAAGAGAAAAGACACTGAGTTTAAGTAAATTGCCCAAGGTCACACAGCTCATATAGTAAGCTGGGATTCAAAATCAGGCTGTTGGGCTCTCAGAGCCCACACCTCACATACTCTACTCTTACTCGCTCTCTCACAATGCAAGGCTTTTAAAGCCTACTTTTATGTGTGTATTTTTAAAAGTTTATTCAAACACACTAAAGCATTATCCTACTGTAATAAATAAAGTCAAGGAACACAGGAATCAAAAAGGATTTGCTTTGGGCTATAAACTCATAGGCTCGCTGGCACCCTCTCTGAATTGGGTGGCATAAATCATGAAGTCCTAACCCCTTAGTCTGGCTTTTCATAATCTAATTTCAGCCTATATTTTCAAAGTTAATTCCCACCTTAAGACTATAAGTTCCCTGACAGGAAGACCCTTATAAACTTCTGTCAGACTGTACAGTTGTTTATAACCAAGTCAGTAAATATTTATGAAATGAATAAAAGAAGGAATGAATCCAACAGCACAGAAACCACAGAGCAACAACTCGGATCTAGGGCAGCCAAAACAACACAGGACCAACATGAATGTCTGAGTTGAACCTGGATCTGACTTAGCTAGCTGTGTACACCTCAGGCTCTATAAGCCTCACTTATCCTCAGCTGTGAACAAGATCACAAGTTTGGATACACTCCAGCTTCTTATGCCAAACAAAAGGGAGAGGAACTTGGGGGCCCCCAATTCTCTCTTTTTTTTTTTCTTTCTTTCTTCAGTAAAAAATTAGATCACGTGACAGACAGGTATGAGGTAGAACTAAAACCAAAAATCCTGACCTCTGAATTAAACTTCCAGTTCCTATTCCCTCCAAGAGACCATTGTCCCTCTGCCCTAGTGATCTGTCTTCATGTCTATTTGGCAAACTCCCCATTGCCCTCCACTCCAAGCCCACTCTGAATGAAGAGTCCTCCTGGACACCTTTGCCCGCTGCCCAGCTGCTGTGCTTCCACCATGCCTCGTGCTCCTTCTACTGCTACACAAAGACCATCTGCTCAGGCAAAATCGTCCACACGACACTGTGAACTCCTTACAAGCAGAAACGGTGCTTATTCACTTACCTATCCCCAGTGTTCAACACAGTGCCTGGGACCTAGCAGCATAATTTTGACCAAGTATCTTAAAGCCAAGTACCTTCCTCTTTTGAACACTAAATCCACATTCTCACAACTCCCCCTTTCAGGTAGCTGTTAATGCTATGGAAAAATTACTCTTCCAAAAAAGTCATAGAGCAGAAAAGCAAATTATTAAATAAAAACCTATGTAGGAAGATCTCTGGGTGCTTCAGTAGATTTCAGGTGGTAGGGGGAGTTTACACATTAATGTCCAGAAGCCATGAGTGCACTGTGATCTGGGTGACTGTCTCCATGGTTCTGAGCCCTCCCCCCACAGTTCTCCAACACAGAACACACATCTCCTAGGACTGAGGAGTCAGCAGGTGAAGCAACATTTCCTTTTGTGATCTACTCTAAAATCAACTGGCCATTAGCTCCTTCAAGTAGCAACCTATTCCTGCCTTATGTGAAGTCATTTTTTAAGTACAACTAATTGATATTCTTGAACGGATTGGTTTTATATGAATCCTCTTAACTTTAAATGGTGCCATTAAGTCCTTCTAATTGCAACTGAGTTCAATAAAAAGAAAGAAAAGAAAATGAAAATGTTAGAAAGTTATTATGCAAAGTAATCAGAGACAAGCAATTGGCATGGAGGGGGATATGTCAGCCTTCTGTTGTTCTCTTGCATGTCTCTTGAAATCCTTGCTTTATAAAGCAAACCCTCTCTGAAATTCACAACAGTCCTGTATGTAGCAATCTGCAAAGCCTGATACAGGGGAAGCAGGACAACTGGCTCTAATTCCATGAAGCTCAACCTAAACTCTACACGCCATGTAGCTCAGGTTCAATGGTCGGGTTGGCTCAAGACAGAACTACTGGCTCCAATGCTCTTGGAACCAAGAGGCTGGTACCTCAAAACATGTCTCAAATAGCCAGGAATGCACTCACTAGGCTCCTCCACCTGCCTTTCTGGAAATTCCTGTGAACTCAAAGCTGAGGATAGAATCACGTGTGTAGAAAACTTAAAGCAAACCTTTCACACAAAAATATTCACACACATATATCTAGTACATCATAGGACTTTGCTAAATGTCTGCTGAATGATTGCAACACTCATACAAAGTTCTAAGGTCATCACTTATAATGTAAAAATACAAAAGATGCTATGCTACAATAACAGAATCACCTAAAATTGATCAAACTAATATCTAAAAAAAAAACCAGCCCTGGCCGGTTTGGCTCAGCGGTTGGAGCGTCGGCCTGCGGACCAGAGAGTCCCGGGTTCGGTTCCCGCTAGGGGCACGTACAAAAAAATAAAAATAAAATAAATAAATAAACCAAAAAGGACAAAAGACAAAACCAGAGCCTCTCAATAAAAAATAACCAGTACATATTCCTTATAACATGCTCTGACATGTTAACAGCCCCAAATGAGAACTAACACTTCCTAACCTGTTTCACTAAACCAACCATTTGGAAGGAGGCTCAACCATTCCAGACACCTGTTTATGCTCCTGAATATCACATTCCTATAACACTGACCAATCCACTGCAAACACCAAATGTTTTCCTGACAATAATGAAAGCAACCAATAACTACTGAAATACGTTCTATGTATTAGCACTGTCCTGAAAGATCAACTTATGTTTTATCCTTCACAATAACCCTGTGAAGGAATAACTAAAATTATCTCCATTTCTTAGGTACAGTTTGGTTCATTTGGACCCTCTTAAAATTATGTCTTTATATTTTCTACCTTGGTTTGTGTCCCTCGTTTACTCTCAATAATCGACTTTACTCTGTGGCTTGGGAAGGAGGAGTAAAAAGGACTAAGCAGTGCACCACCCTGTTCATCCACAAGCTCTGGTCTGTATCATTAATTCCCAGACAATAAACACAGCAGCCAGCTCCCAGAAAGAGTAGAGGATAGCAGATATAAAGGCAAACATATCATAACCTGAGGAACAATTAGGTCTCCAAGTTGGAGAGCCAGCTATTCCCAGCTAATTGCACAATGGTGCATTTCCATTGCCATTAACTTCAGGAAGATTGCAGCTAATCTCATTGAATTTATAAATGAAACCCACTCTATGAACATTACATAAGTCACCCCTCAACCTCCCACTTCCTGGATAGCAGTCAATACTTGGAAGGCAGTCAACTTCTTTCTCCCGGTGGAGCAAGCAAAGAAATTCCAGTGATGCTGTGTACACACTAAGAAATATTCGCTGAACTGTCTATTTGTGATTTTATCTCCCACCTAATTACAGCTGAAATAATATAATATGATTTACGCTCCTTGTTCAAGTGTGACATATTTAACAGATTATTCAATATTGGTTTATCCAACTATGTCAGACTGACAGCAGCACTTAATGTTAATCAGAGGGATGCCTATGTATCAATTTTAAGCTTCATACAGTTCAATGAAATTATCAGAGTTGCAAGACACCATCAATATGTTTTGATCTATGTGTCAAGGGACCTGGGATGTTTGTTAATTTTTCCTTCATGTTCTGCTTCACTGCACAGGATGGGGGAAGGAGCATAAGTGAACATGTGTGCCCAGATTCTGCCTCACATATTTCATGGTTTGGACAGCCAAAAGCCCGGTCCACACACAAAGTCCGCCCTTTATCTGGAGATAATCCCATCAGGCCACACTTCCTTGTCCTCCATTGAAGGCTGTTTAAAACCTAAGCTCCTCTTTACAGGAACCTATCTTTTCCAGCCACCTCATTCACCTCATCCTCAGATTTCTTCCTTTGGGACCCATTCTCCCTTAGCTCCCCTCCTTCCTAATCAAAGCAACCTTGTCTCCTGAGCCCCTGGTCTTGAGTACACAAGCTTCTCTATGGTCTAACTCACACTGACTACTCCCCTCCATTTCCACTACTAATTGAAACCTGGTTCTTTTGTAACAGTATTCAGTTTCCCCCCCGGTGTCTTCCTGCTCATTCTTACTTCACAACTTGCAGGTCTAAAGCTGGTAGTGTTGAGCATGTCCTAGCTCTGAAGGATGTAACTACACCATTAGTTCACTAATTTCATGCAATAAGAAATACAAGCTCAGAGGCTGGACTACCTGAGTTTGAACTGAGCAGATAATCTCCCTTCTCTGTGTCTGTTTCATTACCTAGAAAATCTAAATGTACTCCATTGGGTTACTAGAAGATTAAATAAGGTAATGCAAGTAAAGTATTTAGCAAAATACCTAGCACATGGTAAGTGTTAAATATTTTTAAACTATGCTTGTTTTTTTTTTTTCTTTCAGTTTATACAATCTGACATGAGAGAATGAGAGGAGGTACCCTGGCTTGGATATGGTCAAACAGCTACTTGGGGCCATGGTAATAACTGAAACTACTAATTCTATTCAATTCCACTGCATCAGTCACTTGTAGACAAACAAAATATTTACCAGACATTTGCCACAGACACAAATATGTGAAATACTGCATAAGGTCCTGGGGGAGACAAATAGGATGAAAATATGACATTTGCACAGGGAAGGATGAGGTCTGGTGAGAAAGACTGACACAGGTAATTATAATGCAATTGGTTAGGCACAATGATCACAACAGCCTCAAAGTGAGGCACAGAAGAAACAGTGACTAATTTGCCCTGGGAGAGGGTCTGAGAAAGTTCCACAAAGTGACATATAAATTGGTCTTGGAAGATGTGAACATAAAAAGAGTTATTAGGCAGCAGGCACAATGTGTGCCTCAAAGTATGGAGAGCCCCCAATTATCTGAAACATAGACCTCACTAAACAGCATAATGGCTAAGGTCTTAAAAAGAATGTACCTCCTGGAGTCAGCTAATGATCATCTCCATAAACTGGGGACAGAAAGACTGGGCAGGCTACTACACATACAATGGAATGATCATCCCTTCCTGGCCCCTATCAATTCTTACTGACAGAAGAAAAATAGCAAATGACCCTTATTTCAGTCCTTGATAGTGTTGCATGCCTGAGGCTTCAGTATGGAAGGGCCCATGTGGAGAGAAGATGACTATGACCCACCCAGCCCAACTACTACAATCAGTGGAGTATAGACAGATCTATGGGTTTTCTCTCTCCCACTCCATCCCTCATACCCTACTGCCTACCTACATACACAACTGTTTAGTACTATGATCCACAGGCAACTCACTTCCTGATTTAGGCCTCAATTCTCCCTCAAATATATATAGCACTACGGGTCAGAGCAGATTATTGCTTCTTATACTTTTCCAATGATGTCACTCCAATGGCAGAGAAGAGGTTTATGGGAAACACATTTGGAGTTATACCATTTGATTTTGTGGGAGACTGCCATGTCACTGCAACCTTTATCTGAGCACAAGATGAGTAACACCATGTGGGCATTTGCATTCAGGTTTTTAAAAATTCAACTGGTTTCTCCACTATTTAGCCCTAGCTCCTGAGAAGGTTCTCCTTTGGGTCTAATCTAATGAGAGGCACCAACCGATAAGAGCCAAAGTGAGCCATAGACAGGTATGACTAAGAGGTATGACCGAGAAACCCACCTACCCAGGGACAACACAAGGTAACTTGGAGAGAAAAACCCAACAAAACTAACTTGAATGACTTTCTTAAAAATTGAGCTGCTTATGAAAAAGTATGGTGGTTCCTCAAAAATAAAAAATAAAAAATAGATTAATAATACAATCTGACAATTCCACTTCTGAATATATATCCAAAAAAATTAAAAGAGGGATGTCACAGAGGTATTTGTACACCCATGTTCAAAGCAACATTATTCACAATAGCTAAAAGGTGAAAGCAACCCAAGTATCCATCAATAGATGAACAGATAAGCAAAAAGTGGTATATATGTACAATGGAATATTATCCAGCCATAAAAAGGAAGGAAATCCTGACACATGCTACAACATGGGTAAACCTTGAGGACATTATGTTAAGTGAAATAAGTCAGTTATAAAAAAACAAATACTGTATGATTCCACTTAACATGAGGTACCTAGAGTAGTCAAGTTCATAGAACTAAAAAGCAGAATGGTGGTTGCAGGGCCAGGGGAAGGGGGAAATGGGGAGTTGGTGTTTAATGAGTACACTTTCAGTTTTGCAAGATGAAAGTTCTGAAGACTGTTTGCACAACAATGTGAATGTACTTAACATTAATGAACTGTACATTTAAAAATGGTATAAGACAGTAAACTTTTATGTTATGTGTATTTTATCACAATTAAGAAAAAAGCTACAAACAAACAGATCTGGCCTCAGCAAGCCTCAGACCTCCAGCTAACTGGTCCCAGGCCTGGCACTAGAAGCAGCCAGCCTTGGTTCACAGTTTGGCTTTGCCTGTGCACCTCCAAGACTAGCACAAGAAGCAACCATCTGTAGACTGCTTTGTAGCTTATGCCTGGCGGCCCCTGGCAAAACACAGGCAGTGGCTGACCTTTCTCCAGAGCCAGCACCCCCAGTGGACAGCTTCAGACCACATCAAATCACCACTACCCAACCACTTCCACAAGCAACACACTCAAGGAGTAGACTCAGTGGGTACCAGAGCCCTGCTGAAATAAGTCTTGCTCTGTGTGGTGGGCCCTGCACAGGTGATCCTCCTAGGTAGTCAGAGGTCAGTGGTCAGTGGGCACAGCCAGTCCTTAGAGCTGATCAGCCTGAGTAAAATCCCTCCCACTGACCTGCCAACAGCGATCAAGACTCAATTACAACAGAAGTGTGGACAGTCCACACGAGTGGTACACCTCGAGGGCCCAGATGGGGTGACCAGGGAAGCTGTATGACTGAACCCTATGGGACACCTACTACATAGCAGCTCTACCTAGTACATAGGAACAAACACAGGGAGGCAGCCAAAATGAGGAGACAAAGAAATATGTCCCAAATGAAAGAACAGAACAAAATTCCAGGAAAAGAACTAAATAAAATGGAGATAAACAATCTAACAGATGAAGAGTTTGAAACAGTGGTTATAAGGATGCTCAAGGAACTTAGTGAGGACCTTAAGAGCATAAAAAGGACCAGTCAGAAATGAAGGATGCACTAACTGAAATAAAGAATAATTTACAGGGAATCAATAGTAGAGTAGGTAAAGCCAAAAAGCAAACCATCGAATTGGAATATAAGGAAGCAAAAAATACCCAATCAGAACAGCAAAAAGAAAAATGAATCCAAAAAAATGAGGATAGTGTAAGGAGCCTCTGGGACAATTTAAGCATACCAACATTTGCATCATGGGGGTGCCAGAAGGAGAAGAGAAAAAGCAAGAAATTGAAAACCTATTTGAAAAAATAATGACAGAAAACTTCCCTAACTTGGTGAAGGAAACAGACATACAAGTCCAGGAAGCAGAGAGAGTCCCAAACAAGATGAACCCCAAGAGGCCCACACCAAGACACATCATCATCAAAATGCAAAAGGTTCAAGACAAAGAGAGAATCTTAAAAGCAGCAAGAGAAAAGCAGTTCGTTACCTACAAAGGAGCTCCCATAAGACTGTCAGCTGATTTATCAAAAGAAACTTTGCAGGCCAGAAAGGAGTGGCAAGGGAAATTCAAAGTGATGAAAAGCAACGGCCTACAACCAAGACTACTCTATCCTACAAAGCTATCGCTTAGAATCGATGGACATATTAAGAGTTTCCCAGACAAGAAAAAACTAAAGGAGTATTATATGAAATATTAAAGGTTCTTCTTGAAGGAGAAGAACAAAAATATGAACAATAAAATGGCAATAAATACATATCTATTAACAATTGAATCTACAAACAAAATGAGCAAGCAGAACAGAAACAGACTCATAGATACAGAGAACTTTTTGTTGGTTGCCAGATGGGATGGGGTTGGGGGGATGGGTGAAAAAGCTGAGGAATTAAGAAGTACAAATTGGTCTTTACACTGATGAACCTCAAAGGGAAGGGGGGCAGGAAGAGATAAACCAAAGAACTTATTGGTTATATGCATAACCAATAGACACAGACAATAGTGTGGGGAAGGCAGGAGGAGGATGGGAATGGGGAGGAGGAGGTTAAAGGGGGGATGAAGGAGGGCGATCAGTAATACATTCAACAATAAAGATAAGTTTAAAAAGAAAAAAAAAATTTTTAAGTAAAAAGCTAGCATTTGGATTGCATGCATACAACCCAAAACCTTTTGAAGCCCTATTAAAATGTTTCCCATATAATGAGGACTATGGGGGAAGGGTGGGAGTGAGGGGTGATGGAAAGGCGTGAAGGAAAGACAGCATAACCACCAACAAGATTCTAGCCTAGGCAGAAGCCAAACAATATGCAACCAATCAAGAACAAGGATTAACATTCCTAAACTATCAAGAAGGTCCTTCTCCAGATTCCTCTGGGGGATCCTTTAAATCTCACAGAGGCATTGTTAATATACTTACATGCACAGACTGGGAAGAGGAACAGAGAGACCTCTTTGAGTCGGGGCTACAAGGCTGTGGAGGACAATGAATCCATCATTTTTCCTAGGCCTGGTCCCACAGGCCCGTATGTAACTAAGCTCCCTTAAAGTTACAGCCTTAGGACCAAAGCTGCTTCTTTACTCCTTAAACTCATATACTTCTCAGGCTTAGCAAATTGTCACTAATGTGAAGGGGGTTTGGTTGATAAATGAAGTGCAATCTTTTGGGTGCTGAAATCATGCAAGTTTAGCCTGTGTCAATGTGCCTACCTTAGAAAAGACAGATCTAACCTAGCTGGAATGCCAAGTACCACTTCTTTTTATATGCTCCTCCCCACACATTTATCACTTTTGTATTTTAATTCAGTACTTTCAACCCAGATGTCAGCCAGCCAAAATGTCCTCAATCCCTGTTGTCTTTAAGTCCCACTGAGGAAAGATCCACAACCAGCCAGTTCAGCCTGCACCTCTCCATTCATCACAATAGGGACTCCCTTGAGGGTTTTTTGTTTTGTTTTGTTTTGTTTTGTTTTAAGGCTGTCTGGAACAAAAGAAGCTCCTCTGAAAGGCATTCATAATTCCAGAAGTACAGCTGGGCCTCCAGTGCTCATCCCAGCTAGCAAGGGCCCATGTTACATAAATCATGTTTCTGCCACTTTGTGGCACTTCAGGAAATTACTGGCCAGTATTAACCAGACCTAAATTGCCCAGAGAATTATCAAAAGCCATCTTCTATGCTAGTAATATCAAGAATAGAACGAAATCCATAGCCTTGAATGACTGGCCTTCCTATCAGGCCACCGTGTGGGTGGCCATGAGCAGATATTCAGCCTTGGTGCTAAAGCTTCAGCAGTTAAATAAATGAGACTGACCAGTGCCCATTCAACTTCATAGATTTTAAAAGTCAGAATGAGAATATCCCTGCTTCGAATTTTTAACAAAATTCTGTTTGAACTCAATCCAGAATGCTCACTGGGTACCTACCATAACCAAGGTACCACATTAGGTGTTTAAAAAAATCTCAGACTTGGAGGAACTCATCACAATGTAAGGCAGATACGATAAATACATTAAGTATAGCAAAGAACATGAACTATGCACTAAAGGGGAAGTAAAAAAATAATGCTGATAAAATAGAAGCAGGCCAGTGCTAGGCACTGTTCTAAGTGCATCACACACACTAACTCATTTAAGAATCACCATGACAGATAAGGAAATAAAGATACAGAAAAGCCAAGTAATCTGCCCAAGATCAAACAGCTTCTAAGTGGCATAAAAACTCAGAGTCTCAGTCTAATATGTAATGTAAATATATGTAATATATAATAATATGAAAGTCTGATATATAATGGAGAGAGACGATGGCTAGCTGGGGATGTAACAGAGATGGAGGCATTTGAAATGGACCTAGAAGGATAAGTAGATATTGTTATACTGTTATATATGATAGATACAAGGAGATATAATCAAGAATGCTTTCTGTACCTGTTCTTACAAGAGCAGTCACTGATAAACAGATGTAAATTACACTCACACTGGCCAATGCTGTCCTGGTTTCTACTTTCACAGCATGCATTTGAGAGGAAAATGAGATTCCAAGACCTGAAGGGGTTCCACCCAATCATCCTCAATGTATCTCTGAGTGACATTGCCTCTCAGCCCCCCAGGCATCTTCCTCTAGGATCCTCAGTACAGTGGAGGCATCACCCAATGAACTACTCAATTGTGCTGAGGCAATTAAAGCACCCTGGTGAAGATACACCCTAAATATTTTTAAACCGCCTTATTAAAAGGTGTGAAGCAAGTATAAGATTGCATTATTATTTTTTAAGTCCATTCTTTGCAGTCACTCATTTAGAGGTGTGAAAATAAAACTTGTGTTTAATTTCTCACTTCCCATATTTCTACTTGACTAACAGACTTGTATCCCTGAGCTTTGTGATGGAAGTGCATGGCAGAATGGATTCTGTATTATGATTGCACAGAAACAAGAAAGTATTTCTTATACAATGATGAGTGCTTCTGAGGCACGTATGAGTAAAAACAGGCAACTCTCCTCACCTGCAACCAACCAGATCACAGGACACAAAGGAAACTCAAAGACCATATGTAGATATATGCTTCCAGAATAAATGAAGATTTCCTTATTGTTGCTCCTTTGCTTTTTAAAATTAGGGAAGGAATTCAGTTTCCATGTGATTTTTAAATTCTATCCTGTGGCATTCTTTTAACATTACTTCAAAATCCAGGCCCTCACCAATGCAGCTTCAGCACTAAGTTTACTACCAGGAGCCTGTGTGTCACTAGAAATAAATGTTGGCTTGGACATTCACTGTGATGACAATGAAAATGTCCTGGAGTAATGCTTTGGAAAATCTGTAAATTCATTATATTTTTTAAAAATTGCATGTAGAAATATCAACTCTCCAGTAACTTTTGCTTTGAATGAACATGCAAACAAATACTGGTCACTATGACTAAATTAGCTAGCAGCCCAGCTCAGATTAAAGGCTAAAGTGTTTGGAAAAACCAGTATCATAAATGACAAAACTGGAAAAAACAAAAAAACAAAACATTAATCATTTGACATGGCTTATTTATAATAAATAAGGAATATTCAATTTCCTTCTTTTACAGATGAAAAAACGGAGGCTCAGAGAAATGCAGTAAGTCAGGACAATAACTAGGACTTGAATCCTAGTCCCTTCTCTCACCCCACGCCAGTATGCCACAGCAACAGCTAAACCTTGATCCTCTTAAATAATGAACGCTGTAATTTAATGGTCCACTAGAATATATACTCAACGAGGCTAAGAATTTCGTTTCTCTTGTATATCATTATATCCCACGAACGAGAGAAGGATTTGGCACATACTACGTACGCAATAAACAGGCTAGATGAATAAAATAAAATAAAAACAAAAAAAAACTCTACCTACCATTTAATAAAGACCCAAAACATAGCTAAAATGTTTAGCAAGACAGTTCCAATGAGAGGAAGCAGGACAAAGACCCAAATATTGGTCTTTGCCAGGGAAAACTTTAACCCATAACTCCTGATTCCAGTTATTAGCTCATCCAGCCAAATTCCCTACTATGAGAGCAAAGAGGGAATTCTTCAAAATTAATTAGGGGTTTAAAGAATTTCCTCAGTATTCACAGACAGCCTACATCCCACAACCTCTTATTTGATCTCAAATCCATGTCCCTCCGTATTTTCTATAAATAATTATCCCTTCCTCTTAATCCCTGACCCTGGAATTACATACAAGTCACACATGAACACAATCTTACAAAATGACTAACAGGACCAAACTATTTAATGATGGCACCAAAGGGAAGGCATTCTAATGCACTAAATCAATAAGCAATAAAAAAAAACAGACATCCATGTCCCCCACAGCCAGTCATTGCCCTAATAACAAGCCGTATGTTTCAATTCTAATCACAGGCACAGCAGCTAGGCTAGACATATTATCTGACAGTTGGTAGATGTTACAAGTGATATGGCAACACACCACCCCAGGATGGCAGAGAATCCCAGCACATTCAGGCTAGAAAACCAGAGATCTGGGGCCCATTCCCTCTCAGGTCAGGACAACAAACCATCTCCAGGGGCATTTCCAGGCAGCAAAAGCATGCATTTATTAGCCTTGTAAGCTATAGATTTTATGTTCTACAGACTCCAGTATGCCAAATAGACCCAAACCAACAGAGGTGAAAATGGAAAGCAACTCTCAGCATTATATCAACAGTTAGCCAAAACTGAATAAGAAGTTAGCAGACCACTAGGAAATTTTACCTGTCTTCAAGTCTATTTGCAGTCAACTTATTTGATAAGTGTCTTACATAGTAAGCCAAATAACTACAACTAGACATTTGTAAAATGAGTTTTTTTTCATCTCAAAACCTACTTTCCTATTGATATTCAAGATTATTTTGGAGATGCTACTGTGACATTTGTAATTATTTTAAATAGGCAGCAGCTCTTTACATAAAGAATTTAGAGCCATCAATTAATATTCGACAAAGGTGGCAAGAGCATACAGTGGAGTCAAGACAGTCTCTTCAATAAATGGTCTTGGGAAAATTGGACAGCTACTTGCAAAAAAATGAAGCTAGACCACCAACTTACACCATACACGAAATAAACTCAAAATGGATAAAAGACTTAAATGTAACTCATGAATCTATAAAAATTCTAGAAGAAAACGCAGGCAACAAAAATTTCAGACATTACATGCAGCAGAATCTTCACTGATACAACACCTAAGGCAAGAGAAACAAAGGAAAAAATGAACACGTGGGACTACATCAAACTAAAAAGCTTCTGCACAGCAAAAGAAACAACCATCAAAACGGAAAGAGATCCCACTATATGGGAGACCATAATCGCCAATGATGCATCAGATAAGGGGTTAATTTTCAAAATATATAGAGTGTTCATACAACTCAACAAAAGGAAGACAAAGAACCAAATTAAAAAATGGGCAGAGGACCTAAATAGACACCTCTCCAAACAGGACATACAAATGGCCAAGAGACATATGAAAACATGCTCAACGTCACTAATCATCAGAGAGATGCAAATTAAAACAACTATGAGGTATCATCTCACATCTGTCAGAATGGCCGCCATCAACAAATCATCAAAAAACAAGTGTTGGTGAGGGTGTGGAGAAAAGGGGACTCTAGTACACTGCTGGTGGGAATGCAGACTGGTGCAGCCACTGTGGAAAACACTATGGTATTACCTTAAAAAGTTAAAAATTGAACTGCCATTTGACCCAGTGATCACACTTCTAGGAATATACCCTAAGAAACCTGAAACACCAATCAGAAAGAATATATGTACCCCTATGTTCATAGCAGCACTATTTACAATAGCTAAGATCTGGAAACAACCCAAGGGGATGAATGGATAAAAAGCTGTGGTACATGTACACAATGGAATACTATGCAGCTGTAAGAAAGAAAGATCTCTTATCCTTTAAGACGACATGGAGGGACCTGGAGAGTATTATGCTAAGCGAAACAAGCCAGGCAGAGAAAGACAAGTATCACATGATTTCATTTATTTGTGAAATATAAATGAACTAAACAAACTGAGGAACAAAAGTGACCCAGAGACATAGAGGTGGGGTACAGGCTGACAAGCCTCAGAGGAAGGGGGAGGGGGGGGAGAGAGACACAGAACTTATATGCATGTATACATGACCAATGGACATAGACAACAAAGCTGGGGATGGGGCGGGGGGTATGGGGAGGAGGGTGTCAATGGGGGAAAAAGGAGAAACATCTGTAACAAAAACAAATTAATAAAAAAAATAAAATAAAAAAAAGAATTTAGAGCCCTGGCTGGTTTGGCTCAGCGGTTAGAGCATCGGCCTGTGGACCAGAGAGTCTTGGGTTCGGTTCCCACTAAGGGCATGTACCTCAGTTGCAGTTTGTCCTCGGCCTCGGTTGGTGTCGTGTGGATGGCAACCACTCAATGTGTCTCTCTCACATCGATGTTTCTCTCTCTCTCTTACCCCCTCTCTCCCTTCCGTTCTATCTGAAGACAAATGCAAAAATGTCCTCAGGTGAGGATAAAAAAAAAAAAAGAATTTAGGTTTCTCTGCCTTCCATTCAGCCTCTCTAGAAAGCAGTGATTTATAAGTAAGTAGTTAAATATATTAATGGAGCCCCTCTCTATGGTCTGGAATTGTGGTTCCCTTGTCCTCACTATTAAAACAAAAAATCTTAATTTAAAAATATCCCCTAAATGGTAATGGAAAAATTAAAATTAAAAAAATATATATCATCCCAATGAAACTATTTTGGTAAATTTGATGTTAATATAACTTTTTTATAGGACATGACACTTGTTTTTTGGCCAAGTCTTCACTGCTTGAGTTCATATCATAATGATAAAAAAGAGTTAGGAAGTGCATGGAAGAAGAAGGGGTTTTCATTTTCAATTTACTACTAAACAATTTTCCTTTCATTTATTAGGCAAGAAATCAAAATACAACATGCAAAGATGCAAGCAAAAAGTAAAGCCTCCATTTGTATGTGATCTTCTCTATGGCAGAAAAGTAAAATAAACCCCTTAGGACCACAAAATAAGGACTAAAGAGTCAGGTTCAGCTTCTGGAAAGTTTTCCAATCTTTGAAATGGGTCCTTTGTATTTGGGAGAGGGGTGATAAAAGCCTACAAAATGGGATCTTTAACAGCTACAATATATAACAGAGTCACAAAAAGAAGGGACTCATAAGAACACCTTCTGGGCACTGAGGAGATCTGACTCCTAACATATATGTAGTAGTCAGGGGTAACATCACATGTTTGAGACCTAGTCACAGATTATCGAGACATTTTCTTCAATCATCTCAGTAAGGAGTATATAGTATAGTAATTAAATATATGGGTCCCAAGGCAGACATCTGTGTGACATTGGGCAAGTTATCTATCTTTTTCTAACACAAAGAGAAACCAAACCAGGCCCTACCTACTGCCCAACATTAGTAATAAAGAGAGTGAGTTGTTGGACTGAGATGATCTAGCAAGCCCATTTCCTACATTAGGATATACTGTTTCTGATGATCTTGTCTTACGCAGGGCACACAAAACAGCACGTTCACTATCTCATCAGGTGTCTCTCCTCTGAGAGAAAGGGGTGTAAAGAAAAACACTCCATAGGCAGAGGGGGAGAAAATGGGGGACATCTGCAAGAGTGTCAACAACTAAAATTTCAAATTAAAAATAAATAAATAAATAAGAAAAGTAAAAACTCCAGAACCTTAACAAATGGAAGGCAGTTTTTAATAGCAACGAGAAGATTAGAAAATTCACTGGGGTTTTCAGCAAGTCATAACTATGTCAATGAGCTTTTCTAAACTAGAAGGCATCCTGGCTATTCCACTGGTTCTGAGTTGGGAACTAAATGTGGTGACAACAGAGATTTAGTTTTTATGTTTATTGCAGATTACCTAAAGAGGAGAGTCAAGGTACGACCCACAGCTAGTCCATCATTCACTTAATAATTATGCCCAAGTCAGAAAGTTAATGATGCAATAAAGCAACCTATCCAAAATGCTGGAATGCAACACTATGAACACTGAAGGCCTATCCAGTATCTAATCCCACGGATGAACAATAGCAGCAACAAAATAAAAAAGCAGACCAGGTGTCAACCTGGTTTAAATGCTAACTGCTTTAGAGACAAACAAAGCCCAGGCTCTATCTGCAATAGGACCATCATCCTCAAATCCAGTACTGAGAGAGAAAGCCACCCTCAGGATCAGCGCCTCAGTGATTAAAGCGAAACCAATTAAATCCAGCTTTCTCTCAGCTGGTCCTGGGAGACAAACACATCCTCACCCTTCAAGAACCAGATCAAAGATCACCTCCTCTGTGAAGCCTTCTGTGACAAGGCAGGTTGACCTACTTACTTCTGTCTTGAACGCTCGCTGCTATCTATCCTGAATTCTGTTGGTATATTTACCCCAAAGAATTGTAACTTATGTTTCTGGGTTTCACTGCCTAGACTATGAAATTTGTAGAGAAGAAGCAAACATCTTCTTTTGCTTTGTACACTGGCTGAATGAATGAATGAATGTCACAGGCTTGGGTTTTAATCAATTTACAGGGTTGATATGTGTATCTTCTGTGAAAATTGTTGAAACCTATACTGAAAAAAGGGGGTTGGCACCATTAAGAATATTAATTAGATTGTTTTTTAATAAATTGGAAGTAAACAGTCTGAAAGAAAAGGTAAGGAAAAAAACCACCAATCTCTGAATAATGGAATGTTAAATGACACACACTAGAATAAAAACAAGGCATACACTACTGTGTCAACATCATAACAAAATAGATTCAGCAAAAACATATTGTGTATTACCTATCTCTCTCACCAAATAAATCAGAGGGATCTAATCCAATTTCAAGAAAGGATATATAAATGATAACTGACAAAACTCTGTCCAAACAGAATCTTACATGTCAGATAAAATGATATATAGGTACTAGATGTTTATGTAGATAGAAAGGGAAGTGAAATCACAGCTTATTTTGCCAGCAAGTCTCTCACAAAAGAGCAATGGTTACCTCTTATCACCTACACAACCACCAACTTCACTTCTCTGAAAGCACTGTCACCAACAGGAATTACTTCTGGTCAATCATGTCCCTTAATCCCTGAAGTATAAATTTCATGACAGCAGGGACTTCATTTTGTTTATAACAATATTCCTAGCACTTAAAACAATGCCCAGCTCATAGCAGAGGTTGAATAAGTGAATGAAAGGGAGGAAGGGAGGCAGGGAAGAAGGGAAGGAAAAAGCAAAGGAAGAAGGACTAATTGAGAAGAGAGGGAGAATTTTTCTTCTTTGGGAAACTCTTATATGTCTTTATACTAGCTGCAGAGTGTTGTGGCAAGTCAAGCCAATTTTCCCTATCATTTTGATGTTTATAATGAAAAACGAAGCAAAGGTTGGGTTTTTCTAATCCAGGTAAAATGACTTTTAAAGCAAAGAATAAGGTATATCTCCATTCACTCATTCAGCAGATGTTTATTTTATATGCCCACCATATTCCAGGCACCAACACTATGCACAGGTGAAGAAACAAAAAAATTAGAGTAGGCATATAAAAAGATTTCATCATCCTCACCATCAATCTCAGTCTACTCTGTTTCCTGGTCAAAAGTAGCAGACACTAACAAGTCAGCCCTATATTAGGCACAAAGTTCAGTTTTGATTGGTATCATTCAAGACAAAGAAATAGGGAGAGGTGACAAAAGCATAAAAGAAAAGAGAAAAGATACAATGAAGAAAAAGGTAAGAACAACAACTGGAGTTGTCTGGCCTAGAGAACAAGGCTGATTTCATTAGAGGCTTCAAATACACAAAGGGCTTTTATGAGATAATCCTGAGCATTTCCACAGTTCTTTCTTTCTGAGTAAGGCCTGTGTTTAGGCATTTCCTTCTACTGACTTCAGAGATGCTTTCCTCAAGTCAGAAGTGAATGCCAATATTTTGCTTGTTGATATATAAGCAAGGGCTTAGCATTCCTAAAACACACAAATACTAGTTTCCTCCTTCCTAGGCTTTAGCAGGCTGTCTGTAGGCATTTCTTTTCCACCCTATAATTTCTTCTCTGCCTTTGTTAAAACTGTAAGCACATCTGCAAAAGACTAAACATGACACTGTAAATGACTGTCACTTCCTTCTCCCCCACACTCGGCACCCTGACTACAGAAACCAAATCACTTCACTGGCATTTTACACAGGGTTTCAAAAGGGCATGTGGCCACTTCATTACCTACAACTACCAGCCACATGTGCACAAGCCAATGTTACTGATCTTTACTCTGAGACTTCTGAGGAGAAATCAGTGGACAGCAAGGGCATGGCCAAAGTGTGGTCTCTGTTTGCAAGGCTGGGTTAAATCACGAAGGTGCATGGCATCCAGGGACAACTATTAGCAAAATATAAAATTATTCAGCTTTGTAGTTCAGCATCTTTCTGATCCCATGCCCACAGTGTCCTGGCTGAGTAAAAGATAAAGCTCTAAACTTGTTCTAAGGGTCCAATGTACCCAAAGCATTATCATCTCTCAAAAATAAACTACTGTAGTAATAATAATCAAGAAGACCTAACAGACAAGGAATGGAGGCACAGTATAACTAACAAGGTTTTCCCATGGCTCTCATCATAATGTTATTCTTTGTGTCACCTCAAGTATCCCCATAGCAACCAACAGTAACATAAAATCAAATAGAAAAAAGAAGCTGAGTTAAAGTGAGAACTCTTCTAATTATTAAGCTCAGCAATACAATTCTTAAGGCAAAGGAAATAATTTATTGTTTGAGATCTTTTTAAGAGACAAGTTTCCCCACCTTTACTCTAATCTCCATGCTTAATGAAGATGATTAGTTTTTGGTGGGGGTGATTGTTATTTTAATTAAAGACTATGCAAAAGGAGAGAGTTTGATTATAAGGTAACCCCAAGATGCCACCATACTTTATGCCATCTCAGCCTCAGGCACGTGCTGTACATACCATCTCCACTATAGTTTTCCTAATCTACAAACTAAAGGATTGATTATAAAACGGGGCTGGCAAATTCTTGTTTTCTGTAAGACTACAGACTCAAAATGATCGGTTCCAAACCTCAGCTCTGCCTACCTCCCCCAAACCACTTGATGGGTGACCCTGTCAAGTCACTTAACCTCCCTATGTCTCTAATCCCTCAGCTGAACAATTAGTTGTGTTCCCTCATCTCTTGGGGATGTTGAAAGAGATCACTATTAATAGACTAGTTATTTGCTAATGCAAAACCACTATATGAGGGCTGTGTCCTGAGGGCAACAGTATGGTGTGGTAGGAAGAGAAAAGACTTGGAGCTTGCTGGAATCAGGTTTAAAGCTGGACCCTACAACTCACCAGCTGCCACAGACCTCAGGCAAACTACATATCCTGTAAACCTCAGTTTATTTATTTGTAAAAATGGACAAAAAATACCACCATCCCCTCATGCTGCAGTGAGAATCAGATGAGCTAATTCCAAGCAAGCACTGAAATGTCACTTTCCTTTGCACCTACAGAACCTCTTGCAACTTCTTGACACCTGCACTAGCAATGCCTTAGATAAGCCCCACACGACCTCCCACCTGAAATACTGCAGCAGTCTTCATGTTCCTATTTCCAGTCTCATCACCATCTATCCTTTATCATCCATCTTGCCTTGAGCAAGTGTGACCTTTTAAAAATGTATCTCTCATACTATGCCCTGCTGTTTACCTCCAGCAAATCCTTACATCCTACAGAGTTAAAGTCAAAAGCCTCACAGAGATAGAAAAAACTTTCACTAACTGGTACTAGCTTACATTAAGCCTCAATTCTGAAACTGTCCATTGCTGCTCCTCCTACCACACTCTATGTTCATCCTAATCTCCCGAGACCTCTGCATGTACTGGATGTTGTCCCCACATCCAGTCTGCCAGATGAGCACCTCTTCCCACACAGTGCTGGGGTGTGTAGGAAAGGCACAGAAGGAGGTGCCTGGCAATCTGACTTTCTGCAGTCTCCTCTTCTGGTTTAGGAGGAAAAGGAGAGCAAGGGCACTCTGAACACAACAGGAGAGTAGCAGCAAGAAGCAAGACAGGTCCAGTTCTGTCTTCCTAAAGGTCACACTGAGAGAAGATGTCACAGCTGATAAAAGGAGAATAGGCCACTGTTAGACTGACTGCAGGTGAACAGCAGAAACCAACCTGTGGCCTGCAAAGCTATACTGTAGCAGTGTTCATCACCAGCTTAATTACACACCCCCACGACTGGCCTGCAGCTCTGAGAGAC
The DNA here is from genome assembly GCA_030848825.1 of Tadarida brasiliensis. Taxonomy (NCBI): domain Eukaryota; kingdom Metazoa; phylum Chordata; class Mammalia; order Chiroptera; family Molossidae; genus Tadarida; species Tadarida brasiliensis. The sequence goes on from CM061258.1 coordinate 100,565,097, forward strand.
TTACACTCAGGGAGGACTGCCAGCTCTCTCCCAGAAATCCCCAGAGCCCAGTTATCTTGCCTTCTGGTTACAAGCTCCTCCAGCTGTGGGGTGGAGACAGATCTTCCTTGAGTTAGAGGACATTTCCTGAGCCTTTAAAATTTGGCAAAACACCAGAACTGACTTCTGGGTAAGCATTGTTACCAACTCATGAACATACCATGCAGTTCTAGAGTTCCCTGCCACTGGCAAAGGTCTTTCACAAACATCACCTATACTGAACCCTCACAGCATCCCAAGTCATTGGCATTTTCATATTATGGATGAGGAAACAACTTTAGAAACCCTAAGTAACCTACCCACATGCGAAGAAGCAGAACCTTGTTATTCTCCAGATCCACCAATCCTTGTACATGCATAAGTGTCCAGCCAGAGGGCCACTGAGGAAGAGAATTACCACTGAGCCACTAAAGAATTTGTTGGCTTCCTGAATGACTCCTCTTTTACTCCTTTCGCACACAGAGCACGAAAACCAGATTAATAGGGATTGTTTCCAACTCACTGGCACAGGGTCAGAAAATTGCCATGTTACATGTATCCAGAAGCACCCCAGACAAAATAAGTGATACCAAGCCACCTGGATTGCCTATCTCTGCAAAGAAGAATTGGAAGGAAACCCCACTATCAGCACTTCTTACATGCCTGGCCCTGCACTTCACATTCTCAACGTTATGTGAGCGCACGTAATTTTTCCTAATGTGAGGTAGCTATTATCATCCTCATTTTCTAATTAGAGAACAAAAGGTCCAAGAGCCTAATCAACTTTCAATGAAGCCAGTATCTAAACCCCAGATATTTCTAACCTCCTTGCTTTATTCTAGGTAATACACAGTCTTTAGTCAGGAAACATGGCTTCCTTTGAGAAAGGTATGCTAGAGACACACAATTTCAAGTGAATATTTCCTAAAATACAAACAGTAGCCATAGCTCTAGCTCTGCAACTCACTGCAGATCCAAAGTACTCAGCTTCATTTCCAATTCCTCCCCTGCTCCTCCATCAGTGACTCTTAGAAATGTATATTAGTCTCTCATCTCGTCACATTGATAAGGAACGCTTTCCTCCTAAAAGTCATATTCTTCCATAAGTGACCTTAAGGGCTAGAGAGCAAGAGAACTCTTACAAAATTGACAATCTTCTATCCTCACAAAGATTAATTCACTACAGTCACCCATGAGTGTCACAATTCCCAAATCCATTCATTTTTTTTAACTCAACAATTATCCTCAGCAAAATAAGTCTCATAAGATTCTGACCTTAAATACTGAGTGTAAGTGGCATTGATTAAAAAGCCTTAAACTTATCCTTTTATTGGCAAACACATTCAGGGGCAGTTATTCACGGCATCTGGTTCAGAAATTAGATACAGAGTTAGCTGTAGATTGATTAGTGCTTAGTATAAAGAAGAAAAAGACTAATTCCTGTATTATTCTTGGCTCAGTAAGCGACAATCTTGGCTTGGATCCATGACATGGGGCCCAGAGAGACTCCAGGCCCCATCTATACAACAGGAAACCTGGGCAAGCTAAAGCTGTGTTCTGACAAGTTGTGTTTCCTCCCACTGGGAGACTGAACACCTCTGAAGAGAGCCAAGGCGCACCCCAGCCTGCTCACTTCCCCAGTGGTCTGAACATCTCACTCTTGCTAGAAAATAGCACTCCAAGGAGCCAGCACCAGACCAGTGAAACTCAGAGGAAGGGCTCCTTAGCTAGCATAGGTGCACTGCCTGAGAATTTGGATAGGAGCACACAATGAAGAAAGGGGCACAGAGGTAATGAGGCAAATTAGCACCTGTGGTGGTCATAGTCACAAGAATATTTAACCTTTAGGGACTGGTATGTGCTGGGCACTGTTACTAAAACTTCATATAGATAAATTAATATTTAATCCTTGCAACTCTATAAAATAAACATTATTATAATCACCATTTTAAAAACAAGACACCTGAGACACAGAAAGGGCAAGTAAGGTTCAAGGTCACACCCAGGCACTAAGTGGTAGAGACAGAGTTCAAACCTAGGAAGTCTGGGTTAGAGTCTTGCAATCCTAAACACTATACTTCTTCATGATGATACCTGGTGGTACATTTGCAGATGCAATAAACTGAGCAAGCACCTATTTTGTGCCTATTGCTGTGTGGCTGAAGAAGTTTATATGTTGAGAAACAATCCTACAGGTTCAACTACTAATGAGAGGCTTGAAGTTCAAACTAATAACCCATCCTTTCACCCACCCTTCTTTCATTCTGCCTATTTTCCTTCTTTCCTTCCCCTTTCCATCATATAGAATACATGGAAATTTTTCAAAAGCACACAGAATATAAGGAAAAGTATGTCCCTTTCACATCACTATTGTTTTTCCACCTCTCCTCCCCAAAGGTATCCACTGTTATAAATAGACATATAAACTTTAAACAGAGTATTTAAGAGATAAACAACATTGAAGGTCACTCAACAAACAGGCAGGAATCAATCTCCAAGAATAAGAATGAAAGCCCACTTCTGACTGAACAAACCTCCCTTGCGTAGCCTATTGGGCTGTTATTTACCAGCCACTGCCTCAACAATATGCATATTAAGACAATCTATGAAAGCTCAGGGAAATAATAATTGGTTAAGTGATCATTTTTAACTCACCCACCTTCCCCCCAAAAAGCTTCATGTGCACTTGAAAGTTAGTTTTTCTGGTGACTTTTAGCTAATAAAAATCCTCAAAAACAATATGCAACTCATTTTTCTAAACAAAATGTTTTGGCTTATACTGCCTGCGATTGTCCCTGCTTCTTATTTTCCAATGCTCCTCCTATTTTTTTTTTCCTTTCACACCTTCTATCGCTTATTATTACCATGGAACAGGAAGAGGCTTGAAGACTGGAAGCACGGGTTTCCATTTTTTCCACTCCCTAATATCTGGGTGACCTTTGACAAATACCATAATTCCTCAAAACTCTATTCTTCCTAATCTTAAAACAGAGATAAGACCACCAGCCTTTGTGGACCATTCAAAATGAAATGATCCTTGTGGAAACACCTGGCTCATAATAGGCACTCAATACTTATTAGCATCCCCTCTGTCTGAACACCGACAACTCCAACAGCCTTACACTTCTGATTTTCCCAGTTCTCCACACGCTCCACCAAAACATCCCACATAAACCAACTGCAGCCATTTACTACTGTGTCAGCAAGTCTTACATTGGAGCCTCATGATAAAGAGAATGAGAAAACAAGTGAATGCACCAAATGTCCTCTGAAGGCTACACAAATGGGGGTTATTGTCACAATTTGAATGTATTCAAGGTATTCAGATTCCTTGTAAACTCCTCCTCATCCCCAGGCCCTGCATTCCAGATACTTTTCAACTTGCCTGTTTCACTAGCCCCTTCAACCCAATTCAAAAAAGCAGATGTAGCCCACTCTTTTCCTGCAGTTCCCTGCCCGCCTCCTTTCCTGCCTGTAATGCCAGGGTGGTTTTTAAAACAAATGAGAATGGCACTCAAGAAGCAAAATGAATTCACTTAGCTTTGTGCTCCCTTCTCCCTTGCTGTTATTTATTTTTGTGTATTTCACTAGAAGCAACATTTGTCAACATGGCAGCAGAGAAGCCTGAAGCCAGGGAGAACTGTTTTTGTATAAAACAAATAACTTAAGCAGTGCAGGAGCATTTTTGAGAAAAGCTGCCATATGAACGGCCACAAAGTGCAAAATGGTGAGCCCTTGCGTTGGCTGCAGCAGCTGCTTCAACACCCAAAGAAACAAATACTTTAGAAGGGGAACAGCTAAATTGGCTATTTACACAGAAATTCAAAGAATTTCAATCACATGATCCAGCAACAGGCAAACTGGCATAGTCCATAGCTGAAAAGATGAGGGGAGGGAAAGAAGGTGGGCCTGCAAGAACTAGGGGGGAAGATGAAGGAATGGGACAGTGAAAGATAAAGGGTGCGGGTTTCTTTTTCAGGAGATGGTCTAAAATTGTGGAGATGGTTACACATACATTTATAAATATACCAGAAGCCACAGAATCATACACTTTAAATTTGTGAATTGTGTTGTATGTGAATTGCATCTCATAAAGCTGTTTATAGGGGGAGAGACGGGCAGTGACTTCACAGGAACATGAGTTGGTCTACATGACCTCCTGAATCATCCTCACTGATCTTTAGATACCTGAAATCTACCAGCCTCGCCCCTATTTATTAAGCACTGCATGTGCCATCTCATTTAATCCTGACAACCAACTCTTCATACAGTATTCCCAATATATGTGTAGGGAACCAGGCTCAGAGACAACTAAGATAAATCAAGAAGCTCTCATCAAGGCCCACACTTTTTCCCTATCACCTCACAGCCTCCTTGGTCAGGTAATCACACTATTGAGGAACAATGTCTATCAGTGATTTTTCCCCCCCAAATAACTAAACTTATCCCTGTGCAAATTATTTTATTGAAACTAAACTTGTCATAAGAGCTTTCTGATACATTCATTATTTCCCTCTACTCTTAAACTACCAAAACAAGCCTGGCTGGTGTGGCTCAGTGGATTGAGCGTCGTCCCATGGACTGGGAAATCCGGGTTCGAGTCCTGGTCAGGGCACATGCCGGGGTTGCAGGCTTGATCCTCAGTGGGGGGCATGCGGGAGGCAGCTGATGTTTCTCTCTCTCTCCCTTCCTCTCTCTCTTAAAAAACAAAAACAAGTTTGTTCTTTTTGAAGATACAATTTTCTCTAAGAACCTGACTCACTGTATGTAGAGAGTGGGACAAAAATAGGCTTACACCCTGGTCAGTTTGGCTCAGCTGTTAGAGCATTGGCCTGAGGACCAGAAAGTCCCAGGTTTGGTTCCTGTTAAGGGCACGTACCTCGCTTGCAGTTTGTCCCCGCCCCGCTTGGGGTTGTGTGGGTGGTAACCACTCAATGTGTCTCTCTCACATCGATGTTTCTCTCTCTCTCTTACCCCCTCTCTCCCTTCCACTCTATCTGAAGATAAATGCAAAAATGTCCTCGGGTAAGGATTAAAAAAAAAAAGGCTTACAGTTGTTCGTATGGAAAATAATACAGTAACTAATAAATAATAACACAAGAATAAACTCTGTGTTTCAAATACAGCTGTGAAACTACTTTTGCCCCACCCTGTAGAGTGTCACTCTTGGGGATATCCAGAATTGTTGGGGCTGTCTATTTAACCCAAGTGCCATTGTGTCTCTTCTCCCTGCAATTAATGAGAGTTCTTTGTAATTGTCTATGTATATCAGAATACAAAGCTTCTCTTTCCATCCCACATAGGAGACTGGATAAGGAAGGGACCAAGCGGAGCCTCACCAGTCACGGATACTATGTAAGTAAAGTTCAAGAGTTTTGTGACAGTTATTTGTCAATCAATAGCTTTTTTAAATTTTATAACCATGTTTTCAAAATATGAGGTTGCCATTTATTTGATAACTAGGACTTCACAACAATAACAATGATTACTATTATATCTGACTTTTATGTAATTCTTTTAATTTTTGCAAACCATCAGGATACACTAGCCCTTTAAAAAATTAGATGCATGGCCTCCCTACACACCTACTTTCCCACCTACTTCATTCCTCTGCACAAATGCTTTACCTAGGAGAGCTTTACCCTAAGAGTGTGTGAATTTCTGAGATAAGGAATCTAAAACTCCAAGCAGAGAAGGCTGTTTTAAAAGAGAACATGATCTCTCCCTCACAAGCTAGATATTGATGACAAGAATCTTTTTTTTTTTAAACATGCAGACATTTTTAATTTTTTTTCTTTATTGCTTTTACAGAGGGAGGGAGAGGGAGAGAAAGATAGAAACATCGATGAGAGAGAACATCGACTGGCCACCTCCTGCATGCCCCCCACTAGGGATTTAGCCCACAACCTGAGCATGTGCCCTGACCGGGAATCGAACTGACGACCTCTTGGTGCATGGGTCAACAAAGCTCAACCACTAAGCCACACCAGCCAGGAGATGACAAGAATCTTATCCACACAAAAATCAGTAATTTCATATTAGAAAAGTCTATTCTTATAAGGAACTATAAAGAAAAATTCCATAAATACATTCTGTCTAGATTGGATTTGGCTTTGAAATCTTTTTAATTAGTAAAGAAAACAACTAATAATGCTAGGCCACCTATGAATCTGCATGTTTCATACCCATTTTACTGATGGAATGGTGGCCTAATAGTGATTTAGAAACTTACTCAAATTCTCTATCTCTGTAACTCTCTCTTACACACACCCGCACACACACGCGCGCACTCACACACACATACTCTTAATGGCAGGCATTCACATTTGAACCTGAATCTGTGTGAGAGCCAATCTAGTACTTGAAGGCAACTCACATAGTGGTAAACCTCAGGCATTGAAGCCTGAGAGACCTGAATTTGAAGTCCATCTGTGCTACTAGCTAGCTGCATGATCATGCATAAGCCATTTCCCTGTGTATAAAGTAGAACTAATAATACCTTGCAGATCATCCTGAAAACAAAACAAGATCATATCTGTAATGCCCATAGTCCAGAGCTTACATTCAACAAATTATTCATGTTTTGTTTCCATCACATCACTCACTGCATACTTATATGTCATATTATAATAGCCAGCCTCTACTAAGAACTTACTATGTATAAGGCACCATTCTAAATGCCTTCTCCAAGGTCACAACATAATGGCATAGTTCAGACTCAAACCTAGGCATTCTGACAGGCAGATCCAAGGCTTCTACCCACTGCTTTGTAAGGCAGAAGTGCAACTTAGCAGGTAACAGTATCTAAGTTCCCATTCTCTAGAACAACAGTTCTCAAAGTCTGGTCCTTGAACTAGCAGTATGGGCATCACCTAGGAACAGGAAGATAGAAAGAATACAAATTCTTGGGCCCTGCCACTAACTTCTTGAATCAGAAGGTGTGGCTCAGCATTCTGTGTTTTAACAAGTGCATTAGAGTCACCTGGATGACTTGTTAAATATAGATTGCTGGGCCTCAGTAATACATATGCTTAGGCTTTGGCCGCAGGCAAAGAAGTGCAAGAATGCTTGAACACAAAAATGCCAACAATGCCTGCCTCTTCTATCTAACTCTAGCTTCTTTTTGGCCACCAGCCCTCTGCAGTCAGTTCCTAAGATACAGACTTGCAATGGCTAAAGTTGGTGTTCCATCTCCATCATCTGAAGGTTTGTATTTGCCCCATAAACTCCATTCTTAACAAGTAGTCAGTTTAATAGTCCCCCAGTATGGTTTGCCAACTCACTCCACAAAAGCCCAAGTCCTCACAGTACTTACAAGGCCCTATATGATCCATGATACCTCCCCGTCCATCCTGCTACCAACCTCTCCCTGAATTCTTCTCCTATCTCTCTCTGCTCTTCTGCCTCCTACTCTGCATCCTTGCTGCTCCTCAAATATGGCAGAAAGTACCCACTGAGAGCACTTGTACTTAGTAGTCTCTCTTCCTGGACTGACACTCTTCTAAGAAACACTGCACAGCTCATCTCCTTTTCTTGTCAAGTCTTTGCATAAATGTCAATTTAGAGAGGCCTTCCCTGTCCCAAACCTCCATCCCAGCACATACTTATTCCCAAACTCTGAATTATTTTTCTTCATAGAATATATCACCATCAGATACACCAAACATGTACCTGTTTATCTGCTCATGGCTTGTTTCTCCCAAGTAGAAGGTAAGTTTCAAAAGGGCAGAAACTGTTTTTGTTTGTTGCTATGTCATCAAAGCCAAGAGGAGGGCCAGGTAGCTATTAAGTATCATAGTGTATGTTCACTGAATTCCGATGGCTATCCCAAATAGCCAAATGCCATTTTAAAAATGTTGATGCAGAGGAGAAAAATGGCAGCAGAGTGAATGGAAGCTACACAGACGATCTCCCAGGACCAAACGGGAATTACAACTAAAATGAAGACAAATCGTCGGAAAAAAGCAACAGAAAAGCAGCCAGAAAGGACCATATAACCAGGGACACTGAATCAATCCTGGTAGGATTGTGGAGGCGCAAGAGGGTAGCGGGCTGGGAGCCCACAGACGGTAGCGGTCTTAGCTGTGAGCAGCGCCCTCGAGGTTAAAGTCCCAAGACTGCTCCACAGTGCAGAGGGCCGGAACAGAACACTGAATTGGCTACACCCACTCACCTTGGGCTCCAGCAGAGGGAGGGCAGACTGGACTGGAACTCTGTGGGGACACCCGGAATTTGGAGGGTGCTCAGAGTTTTTGCTGAGTCGTGGGCACAAAGGTCGATGGCCAGCTTGCTCCTTCCCAGAGCTGTGGGGAAAACAGCAGCCCCTCCCTCGCAGATTCAGTCCATTCCAGGTGAGTCAAAGAAATGCAAATCGAGGCTCATTAACAACCAGCATCTGTCCCACCCTCTGGAAATTCTCTTATGCAGAATACCAGAGGGCTACATCCCAAGGCCCTGAGTAACTGAGACTAATAGCCTCCAGGCAAAAAGCTAGAGGATAACTGATCCTTTCCTGGACTTGCAAATCTACCCAGGAAAGTAAGACTTGACAGTGGTGTTTAACGTGGGCCCTCCCACGCTCATCCAAACCCACTAGAGGGAGCCACAAACAGCAGAACACCAACACCGACAGGGAAAATTTGGCAGGCTCCAAAACCCACTGAGACAGCCAAAATGGTGAAACAAAGAAACAAATCCCAAATGAAAGAAAAAGAGAACTCTACCGAAGATGAGATAAATGGAATGCAGTTAAGCAAGTTAACAGAGCTAGAATTCAGAGCCATGATCTTGAGGAAGCTCAACAGCATGAGTAAGGACATCAACACCATGAGTAAAGATATAGAAACACTGAAAATCAACCAACTGGAAATGAAAAACCATCAAGAAGAAATGAAGAATGACACAGCAGAAATAAAGAACACATTGGAAGGACTAACCAGCAGAGTAGAGGAAGCTGAGGACTGGATCAGTGAATTAGAAGACAGGGTAGAAAAAAAATCAACCAATCAGAAAACCAAAAAGAAAAAACAATTAAAAAACAGGGAGACAGCTTAAGAGAACTTTGGGACAACTGGAAACGTAATAACATTCACATCATAGGAGTCCCCAAAGAAGAAGAAAATGAGCAAGGGTTAGAGAACGTATTTGAAGAAACAGTGACAGAAAACTTTCCTAACTTGGCGAAGGAAAAAGGCATTCAAGTTCAAGAAGCACAGAGAGCCCCAAGCAAGAAGAACCCAAACAGGCCCACACCAAGACACATAATAATTAAAATGCAAAGAATAAAAGACAAAGAGAGAATCCTAAAGGCAGCAAGAGATAAGCAACAGGTTACCTACAAAGGAACCCCCATAAGGCTATCAGCTGCCTTCTCAACAGAAATACTACAGGCCAGAAGGGAATGGCATGAAGTAATCAAGGTCATGAAAAACAAGGATCTGAATCCAAGACTACTCTATCCAGCAAGGCTATCATTCAAAATAGAAGGTCAAATAAAGAGCTTCCCAGGCAAAAAAAGGCTAAGGGAATATATTGGGACCAAACCAGCACTGCAAGAAATGTTAAAAGGGCTGCTGTAATTAGTAGAAGAAATAGGAAGAAAAATAGAACCATACTGAACAAAAATGGCAATAAATAAGTACATATCAATCATCACCTTAAATGTAAATGATTTGAATGCTCTGATAAAAAGACACAGAGTAGGTGACTGGATAAGAAAGCATGATTCATACATACGTTGTTTACAAGAGACCCACCTCACAACAAAAGACTCACATAGGTTGAAAGTGAAGGGATGGAAAAAAATCTTCCAAGCAAATGGAAAGAAAACAAAAGCTGGGGTAGCAATGCTCATATCTGATAAAGTAGATTTCAAAATGAAGGCCATAACTAGAGACAAAGAAGGCCACTACATAATATTGAAAGGATCTATCCAACAGGAGGATACATCCTTGGTAAACATATATGCACCCAATATAGGAGCACCAAAATATATTAAAAATCTTCTGGAGGACTTCAGAGGAGAAATCGACAGCAATGCAATCATAGCAGGGGACTTCAACACCCTGGTGATATCACTGGATAGATCATCTAGACAAAAAATTAACAAGGAAACAGAGACTCGAAATGAAGCGCTAGGGCCCTGGCTGGTTTGGCTCAGCAGTTAGAACGTCAGTCCACGGACCAGAGTCCCGGTTTCAGTTCCCACTAAGGGCATGTACCTCGGTTGCAGTTTGTCCCAGGCCCCGGTTGGAGTCGTGTGGGTGGCAACCACTCGATGTGTTCCTCTCACATCGATGTTTCTCTCTCTCTCTTCTCCCCTCTCTCCCTCCCGGTCTATCTGAAGATAAATGCAAAAATGTCCTCGGGTGAGGATAAAAAATAAATAAATAAATAAATAAAGTGCTAGATCAAATGAATTTAATAGATATCTACAGAGAATTACACCCCAAAACTGAAGAATTCACATTCTTCTCAAGTGCAAATGGGACATTCTCAAAGATAGACCACATGTTAGGGCACAAACTAAGTCTCTACACGTTCGAGAAGATTCAAATCATATCAAGCACCCTGGCCAGTTTGGCTCAGCGGTTAGAGCGTCAGCCTGCGGTCCAGAGAGACCCGGGTTCTGTTCCCACTAGGGGCACGTACCTTGGTTGCAATTTGTCCCCAGCCCTGGTTGGTCGTGCAGGAGGCAGCCACTCAATGTGTCCCTTTCATCGATGTTTCTTTCTCTCTCCCTCTCTCTCTCTCTCTCTCTCTCTCTCTCTCTCTATCTATCTCTCTCTTCCTCTCTCTCCCTCCCACTCTATCTGAACAAAAAATGGAAAAATGTCCTCGGGTGAGGATTAAAAAAAAAAAATCATATCAAGCATCTTCTCAGATCACAATGGCATGAAACTAGAAATCAACTGCAACAAGAACAGGCAAAGACATTTGAAAACATGGAGGCTAAATAGCATGGTATTGAACAATGAATGGGTTACCGTGGAGATCAAGGAAGAAATTAAAAACTTCCTGGAAACCAATGAAAAGGAACACACAACAACACAAAATCTATGGGATGCAGCAAAAGCAGTTCAGAGAAGGAAGTTCATAGCACTAGAGGCCCACCTCAAGAAACAAGAAAAATTTCTAATTGACTACCTAACCTCACAACTTAAAGAACTAGAAAGCAAACAAAAAGAAAACCCCAGAGCAAGTAGAAGGAAGGAAATAGTAAAGATCAGAGCAGAAATAAACGACATGGAGACCAAAAAAACAATTCAAAGTATCAATGAAACAAAGAGCTGGTTTTTTGAAAAAATAAACAATATTGATGGACTCTTAGCCAGACTCACCAAGAAACAAAGACAGAGAACCCAAATACACAAAATCAGAAATGACAGAGGAGAAATAATAACTGACACCACAGAAATACAAAGGATTGTTAACAAATACTATGAACAACAATACTATGGCAACAAATTGGACAATCTAAGCGAAATGGACAAATTTCCAGAAACATATAGTCACCCAAAACTGAAACAGGAAGAGATAGAAAACTTGAACAGACCAATAACAACAAAAGAAATTGAAGATGTAATCAAGACTCTCCCAGCAAACAAAAGCCCAGGCCCGGACGGCTTTACAGGGGAGTTTTACCGAGCATTCAAAGAAAAACTAACACCCATTCTCCTCAAACTATTCCAAAAAATTCAAGAAGAAGGAAGACTTCCAAACTCGTTTTATGAGGCCAGCATAATTCTAATTCCAAAACCAGAAAAAGACACTACAAAGAAAGAAAACTATAGGCCAATATCCCTGATGAACATAGATGCCAAAACCCTGAACAAAATACTAGCAAATCGGATCCAGCAATACATCAAAAAAATTATCCACCATGACCAAGTGGGATTCATCCGAGGGATGCAAGGCTGGTACAATATTCACAAATCAATAAATGTGATACACCACACAAACAAAATGAAAGATAAAAACTATATGATCATATCAATAGATGCCAAAAGAACATTCAACAAAATCCAGCATCCATTTCTGATAAAAACGCTCAGCAATGTGGGAATAGAGGGATCATATCTCAACATAATAAAGGGCATATATGAAAAACCTACAGCCAACATTATACTCAATGGGAAAAAACTAAAACCATTTCCCTTAAGAACAGGAACCAGTCAGGGATGCCCACTTTCACCACTCTTATTTAACATAGTACTGGAAGTCTTAGCCACTGCAATCAGATATGAAGAAAAAATAATAGGGATCCAAATTGGAAAGGAGGAAGTGAAACTGTCATTATTTGCAGACGACATGATATTATACATAGAAAACCCTAAAGACTCCATCAAAAATCTACTAGACTGCCCTGGCCGGTTTGGCTCAGCAGTTGGAGCGTCGGCCCGCAGACCAGATAGTCCCGGGTTCGGTTCCCACTAAGGGCACGTAATTCCGATGCAGTTTGTCCCCGGTCCCGGTTGGGGTCATGTGGGTGGCAACCAGTCGATGTGTCTCTCTCACATCGATGTTTCTCTCTCTCTCTTCCCCCCTCTCCCTCCAGCTCTATCTGAAGATAAATGCAAAAATGTCCTCGGGTGAGGATTAAATAAATAAATAAATAAATAAAAAATCTGCTAGACTTAATAAATGAATTTGGAAAAGTAGCAGGATACAAAATTAACGTCAAGAAATCGACGGCATTCTTATACACCAATGATGAACTCACAGAAAGAGAAACTAAAAAAAAAAAAAAAATCCCATTTACCATCGCAGCAAAAAAAATTAAGATACGTAGGAATAAACTTAACCAAAGAAGTAAAGGACCTATTTGCGGAAGACTACATGACATTGAAAAAAGAAATAGAGGAAGATATAAAAAAGTGGAAGCACATACCTTGTTCATGGTTTGGAAGAATTAACATCATTAAAATGTCCATACTACCCAAAGCAATCTATAGATTCAATGCAATCTCCATCAAAATACCAACGACATACTTCACAGAACTAGAACAAATACTTCAAAAGTTCATATGGAACCAAAAAAGACCCCGAATAACCACAGCAATCTTGAAAAAGAAGAACAAAGTAGGCAGGATCACAGTACTGGATATCAGGTTATACTACAAAGCTACTATAATCAAAACAGCGTGGTACTGGCACAAGAAGAGGCACATAGATCAATGGAATAGAACACAGAACCCAGAAACTGACCCAAAACATTACACTCAATTAATATTCGACAAAGGTGGCAAGAGCATACAATGGAGTAAAGACAGCCTCTTTAATAAATGGTGTTGGATCAGGTTATACTACAAAGCTACTGTAATCAAAACAGCCTGGTACTGGCACAAGAACAGGCATATAGACCAGTGGAACAGAACAGAGAATCCGGAAATTGACCCAAGACATTATGCTCAATTAATATTTGACAAAGGCGGCAAGAGCATACAATGGAGTAAAGACAGCCTCTTTAATAAATGGTGTTGGGAAAATTGGACAGCTACATGAAAAAAAATGAAACTAGACCATCAACTTACACCATACACAAGAATAAACTCAAAATGGATAAAAGACTTAAATGTGACTCGTGAATCCATAAAAATCCTAGAAGAAAATGTAGGCAACAAAATTTCAGACATCATACGTAGCAGAATTTTCACTGATACATCATCTAAGGCAACAGAAACAAAGGAAAAAATGAACACATGGGCCTACATCAAACTCAAAAGCTTCTGCACAGCAAAAGAAACAACCATCAAAATGGAAAGGCAACCCACTGTATGAGAGAGCATAATTGCCAATGATACATCAGATGAGGGGTTAATTTCCAAAATATATAGAGTGCTCATACAATTCAACAAAAGGAAGACAAAGAACCCAATTAAAAAATGGGTAGAGGATCTAAATAGACACCTCTCCAAACAGGACATACAAATGGCCAAGAGACACATGAAGAAATGCTCAACATCACTAATCATCAGAGAGACGCACATTAAAACAACAATGAGGTATCACCTTACACCTGTCAGAACGGCCTCCATCAACAAAGCATCAAACAACAAGTGCTGGCAAGGGTGTGGAGAAAAGGGGACTCTAGTACACTGCTGATGGGAATGCAGACTGGTGCAGCCACTGTGGAAAACACTATGGTGTTACCTCAAAAAGTTAAAAATTGAACTGCCATTTGACCCAGTGATCCCACTTCTAGGAATATACTCCAAGAAGCCTGAAACACCAATCAGAAAGAATATATGTATCCCCAGGTTCATAGCAGCGCTATTTACAATAGCTAAGATCTGGAAACAGCCCAAGTGTCCATCAGTAGATGAATGGATAAAAAAGCTGTGGTACATATACACAATGGAGTACTATGCAGTTGTAAGAAAGAAAGATCTCTTATTCTTTGAGACGACATGGAGGGACCTGAAAAGTATTATCCTAAGCAAAACAAGCCAAGCAGAGAAAGACAAGTATCATATGATCTCACTTATTTGTGGAATATAATGAACATAGCAGTCTGAAGAACAGGGTAGTCCCAGAGACATGGAAGTAGGGTACAGACTGCCAATCCCCAGAAGGGGGGGGGGGGGTGGTGAGATAAACCACAGAATTTATATGCATGTACACATAACCAATGGACATGGACAACAAAGCTGGGGAGAAGGCAGGGAGGGAGGGGGAGGAGGGTGTCAAGGGGGGAAAAAGGAGAAACATCTGTAACAAAAATTAATTAATTAATTAATTAAAAATAATAATAAATAAATAATTAAAATGTTGATGCATGGACTGGCATTTTTTTTTCTTTTTATTACCAGTAACACAACTGGGCAACACAACTTCCAAACTCACAGAGAATTCTCAAAATCCCATTTCTTTGGAAGAAATTACATGTACCATGCAAACAGCAAGATTACTTTTTCTAAACCCACACAAATATTACTTCCCCTGAACATAATTTCTAATTTACAGACAGCTCCAAAATATAATCTACATTGAAATTTGCATAAAACTCAACAGACCTTCAGCAAGATATTAAAATTTAAATTTGCATGCAAGAATGACCAAGTAATATTAGTCTAGCCATGGAGATCGTGTCTGTAAACTTGAGAGCTTGCAGATGTAATGAGAAGAAAAATTGTACACTTCAATGAAAGCAAGTTGATTAAAATGCTCTGATGTAGTTGTAACAGTGCAAGGGAGGCAAAGTCCATTCCAAATTTCATAACCTGGGCTCTGATAACATAGATGAGATTCACTGCTTCAGAATAGGGCAATGGGACATAATGGAATCGGATACATCTGTAAATAGCACCAGGTGACAAAGGTAAACAGCCTAAGAGTTTGAATATACCTATCTGGGCCTACATTCCCTGAAGAGCCCTTTGGATCAAAGAGATACTTAACCAGCAGTGACTGATAGTAATATGGTAATGTTATTAATTTCACCAGGTTTTCAGACTAACCTATGCATTGTGAATGCGTGTGTGGGTGGGTTTTGTGTGTGTGTGTGTGTGTGTGTGTGTGTGTGCATCTCTGTGAGTAGTAAGAGCTTCTTCCTCCCTGAAACACCAAAATGCAAGGATGAATAGCTCAATGGCCTGTTCTCAAATAACTAAGGTGATGGGACTAAGAAGAGAAGAGCCCTGGCCAGTGTCACACATACCTGGGTTGCAGGTTCACCTCCGGCCTGGTCTGGGTAATGCAGGGGACAACCAGTTAATGTGTCTCTCTCGCACTGATCTTTCTCTCTCTGGCTCTCTCTCTCCCCATCCTTCCCTTCCACTCTGTCTAAAGATCAATGAAAAAAATATCCTCAGGTGAGGATTAACAAAGAAAGAGAGAGAAGAGATGTTTAAGGACTGGACCTCAGGGGGCCAAGACTCTGCTCTCAAAAAGTAGCCAAAGGCAGTACAGCACTTTGCAAAAAGGCCTTCCAGGAGAAGAGTGTGTGTGCTCAAAGGTCAACAGTCAAAAAGAGACTATTTGAACTTTCTGAGGAGTCTGTTTACATTGCTTTAGTCTGTTGTTTTTTTCATGGGGATTCTGAGCAGTATTTTATTTGAAAAATAGTACTAGTGTTCTTAAAGTGTGGAAATCACTGGTCTAATGGAATGGATCCTAAAAAAAAGTCAGGAGATGAATAAGCAAATGCTAATCCAAGCACAGTGTCTTTCTGGCTATATGACCTTGGTCTACTCCACCTCTCTAAACCCCTCAGCATCAGTAATCTCTATTTCTAGATATTTCCTCATGAGAGACGGCAACACATCTATAGGAAGAACTGTACATAAATGTTTACAGCAGTTTTATTCATAGTAGTCCCAAATTGGAAACAACCCAAAAATCCATCAACAGAATGGTTAAACATATTCCAGTATATCCACACAATGGGACACTATACAGCAATACACAGGACCAGACTCTTGAAATACACCAACAATGTGGATCAGATTCAAAATAGTTATGCTAAGAGAAAGAAGCTAGACATAAAAGAGTACATGATGTATAATTCCATTTATATAAAACTCTAAAAAGAGAACACTAATCTATGGTGACAGGAAGCAAATCAGTGGTTGCCTGGGGCCAGTATAAAAATGGGGGATTAATCTGGGGGGTTGAAAAAAATGTTCTGTGTCTTGATTATAGTAATGATTACTGTTCTAAGTCACAGAACTATATACTTAAAATGGATGCATTGTACTGTATGTAAAAAATAAAGTTGAAAATAAACACGTCCTACCTAACCCATGACAATGTTATCAAGGAACAAATGAGATAAGTGGCATGTGGAAGCTTAATACATAGGCACTGGGGATTAAGTAGGTAAAGGACAAAGTCATAGCAAACAACATATTTTTATTTTTTATTTTTATTTTTTTTATCCTCACCTGAGGACATTTCTCCATTTTTTGTTCAGATAGAGTGGGAGGGCCCTGGCCAGTTTGACTCAGCGGTTAGAGTGTCGGCCTGTGGACCAGAGATAGAGTGGGAGGGAGAGAGAGAAAGAGAAACATCAACGTGAAAGGGACACATCGAGTGGCCGCCTCCCGCACGACCCCAACCAGAGCCAGGGACAAACCGCAACCGAGGTACGTGCCCTTAGCGGGAACCAAACCCAGGTCTCTCTGAACCGCAGGCCGAAGCTCTAACTGCTGAGCCAAACCGGCCAGGGCGCAAACAACACATTTTTAATTCCAAAATCCAAAGTAAGGCACTGAAAGCAGTCCCAGCTATTAACAATAACAATGATAAATGCTAAAGTATTGGCACTTCCTTTGTGCCAGGAACCTAAGATATTTACATGTATCAACTCATCAACTCAACTAGTCCTCACAACAATCCTATGAGGAAGGCATTATTATTGTTGTTGTGTTATTATTATTATTATCATTATTATTATTTCCATATTACAGATGAGGAAACTGAGGCACTGAGCGGTTAAATAATTTGCTCAAAGCCACAAGAAAAACTAGAGCATACAAATTCTGGATAAGTGAAAGAGAGCCTTACAGGTAGCAAAGTACTGTCCTGGAAAGCTCTTCTCCCAACTACGGTAAAGACAAGTAAGTATAAAACTGCTGCCTCCAAGCCAGAGCTGCCAATGTGCAGAAGGCCTTTCTAGAGTAGAAAGCTGCACAGGAGACACACCTTTTCATGGATTTGAGGAAAGCAAAAAAAAAAAACAAACAAACAAAAAAAAACAGAGGCAGCTAGAACAGAAAAAGAAAAGATGTTAACATCTGTACATAAAAGTAGTAAAAGTGGTTCAGAGGCAACAAGTAATTAACAATTAACCACTTACTATGTGAGGCTTTACTGAATTTTAAATGTATTCTCATGCAACCTTCACAGCAACCCTGAGAAACAGGAAACATTATGATGACCATTTATATGTGATGACCATTATGATGACCATTTATCTTAGCTAAGATAACCTGCAAAGGGTACATACAACTAGCAAATGATAGAACCCAGAGTTGAGTCAAAGTTTATCTATCTCAAAGCTACGAATGCTGTTTAAATCTTATTTCATCCCAATCTCAGTGAAATCAAAGTGTCAAGGAACTAAGAGGGGGAAAAAACAATGAAAGTATGGACATCCAACTAAACCTAAATTGTCTCCAGCTGTTCCACTATTTTTTGAGACTCTGACAGCTGCTGAACTTAACCAGCACATATGCCAGGCATGGGGATAAGTGCTATAGATATGAACTCAGGTAATCTTCACCATAGTTCTACAAGGTGGAAGGAAAAACGACTTTGCACCTAGAAGGGCAAATAATGACATTTTAGATCAATGAAAAAAAAATGTATTTACTACTGAGGCTTACTAAAGGAAATTAAAGTAATTGTGAACAAAGAAACTGGTAAGCATAGGTAAATCTAAAATATCATCTGTAAATAATAATAATGTCTAATTTATGTATTTAAAAAAGACAAAACTAAAATATTAGACTTAGTTGGGGGTAGGAGGGTGATCAGAGTTAAAGAGTGGCCACTTCCATTGTCCAAGAGGGTTAAGATACGGATTAATTGTAGACATAAAGTACATGTAGTTTCATTTTGAGGGTAACTACTAAAAGCATAGTGTTGCTCTTCAAAACCAAAGCAGGGTGGAGTGGGGGGAGGGGTGAAGTAGAATAAGAAGGAACAAGGGGGAAATGCTGGTGCCAGAATCCAGGATGCCAATCTCCTAAGCTTATTTGTAAAACACTACCCACACACTGCACAAGGTTAGCTCTCAGGGAATCACACATGAGTCCTTAGGAAACAAGCCTGTGATTCCTGCTTATCATCTTTTCCCAAAGCACATGAAGACTTAAGATTCATTCCTCTTGGATCCATGTGATGAGACATTACCAGCAGAGGCCACACTCCATACACCATACTCATTTTTGGCCTCTGCCCAGGAAATCTTTTCAAGAAGGCTGGCAAGTCAAAGAAATAGTAACTAAAATCAGCACTTTTTATAGCTAAAACTAACCAAAGCCCATCACTATTTGTAATTTTGACTAAAAATTAACAATCCCCATGCAAAAGCCCTCTGGTTTCTAACACCAGAGGAGCAGTGGTAACCTCACACATGGACTCCTATTGAAGACAGTTTTGATGTATGTTTATGTCAAGAATATTTAATTATGTTTCACGATTGTCTTCCTTTCTTTCAGTTGCCTAAAATTTCAACTGCAGTGCCTCAGAAGCAGATTAAATAAAGATAAGTTCTTGTCAATCAGAGCTGGCTCTCCACCCCCACCTCCTACTTTACTAGTTCCAAATGCTGCCTATTAAAAAAAACCCTGCACATCAGCTGTCATTCATTCCTGTCTAAATGATGCTGGTCAAACTTCATTAGGAACAATGTCCTGATCAAAAGCTACAGCCAATCATGTCCACAGAACATCGAAGCAGCAGCTTGTCTTGTCTAACTAGTGTCTGGCACAATTCCCATTCCTGGAGGACGAAAGCAGGGCCAGCCACACCTCCCCAGGGCCAAAAAAGGCAGCTAGTCAAGTCTCTGGCACATTTCAGGTTGCTATAAACTACATGTCTTCTGTTGATTTTGCTCCCACCTCATTAGCTCACTAAAGGTAGTCTCAGACTTTATTAAGTCTTCCTAGCCATGAAGACAACTGGGAGTTCAGCAGTCCTCTCATTCATTAGCTGGTTAGGCCACTGAGGGACTGAAGCCAAGCCACTTATTTGTTTCTGATCCTCCAAACAGCAGATTCGACCCTCTCCCCTACACACACACACACACACACACACACACACACACACACCACTCACCATTCTACACACCACCACAGCATCCACCGTTTCTCAAAACAGACCACAAACACTACCTACACAACAAGGAAATACTAAAGAATTAGCATAAATCTGATAGCGAAAGCCTCAAAGATCCAATTTTTTCCACTCAAATGCTTATTTTCAACTGTGTTGACATTATATTGTTGTTAATGATATTTATTTAAATGGAAGAGAAGGAAAGGATTAAAAATATAGCCCTTGCCCAGCTGGTGTGGCTCAGTGGTTGAGCGTAGACCCATACACCAAGAGGTCACGGGTTCGATTCCCGGTCAGTGCACATGCCCCGGTTGTGGGCCAAATCCCCAGTGGGGGGCATGCAGGAGACAGTCAATCGATGTTCTCTCTCATCGATGTTTCTATCTCTCTCTCACCCTTGCTCTCTCTCTAAAAATCAATAGAGAAAAAAATATATATAGCCCTTTAAACACTTAACAAAACAGTAAAACAGAAACTGGGTAGAACCTGGTTGAGGTGGTTTATATGGCTGTTTTGAACTGCAAACTCTTTATTCTCTGGTTGGACTATCCTGTCTGTCCCAAGATTGAGTGTAGAAAGCTTTACACCCAAGATACTTCATGCCAGTCATGCTCTGAAATCCCAGATGTGTGTATCCACATCAGGAACCTGACTATATCAACATGCAGGTGTGGAATGACTCAGAGGTGGGCCATTCATACCAGAAGAGGCATTTGCCTGGGTTCAGAGTGAATCAGAAGTTCAGTTATTAGTAACAGAAGTGGTTATTTAAATGTATGATTTCATCCTAATTAAAACTAATGGGGGAAAGAATTTGCATTTAACTGCCTAGTAAATAGCTCTCAGTTGTTTCACTTTTAATATCTGAAGGTTAATAACAAGCTAAGGTTTTCAGGGCAAGAGGAGAAGGAGGTAAAGTTGGTGGGGCACTATCCCACCCACCCACATACCCAGCCCCCTCCCCCAGATCATAAGTTTGGTTTTACACCATACTACTTTCACTTACTGGTTTTTAACAACCTCCACCCATCCAACCCCGAAGGCCAGAATAATGAAACATTCCATTTTAGAAAGCTTAACAGTCCAGTACACCTAACAAAACCACCCAGGGACACTAGAGAGCATCTTGTATGCACATTAATAACTGTAGGATATCTGATTAGGAGAATGCAAAATAAGAAGCCATTAATAGCAGCCCTCATCTCCCTCCCTCCACACTGATTACCAAAAGAACAGCAGCAGCTGAATCACAGCTAAACCCTATTCACAAGGGACCTGGGGCAACAAAGAGGAAAAAAACTGTTAGAGTAGTTCTTCTCTGGGGAAGCTGCTTTAAGTCATTTTGATTCTTGTTGTCAATCATGCCTGCCACAAACCAATAAGCATGAATAACGCAAGCAAAGACTAGATTCCATTCCTTCCCTCCCTCTGCTTAGTGTACCCAGCATACTTAATTGCCCTGCCAACCAAATTGCTATTTGCAAGGCCTCCAGAGGAACTCCTAGCATCCAGAGACACAGAGGCTTAAATGTTTACCCTAAGAGCACAAGCCATGTCAGCCAGGAGATGGAAATGCTGGCCTCAGGACAGCCACTGTGTGTTCTATGAAGAGTAAACTAACCAGGTAACTAAACAAATGTTTTATTCTCTCTGTGCCTCAATTTCTTTATCTGTAGCATATCTGTCCCCTGGGGTTATTGTGGGAATCAAAGGAATTAATTCACATAAAGCTCTAGGAAGAATGCCTAATGAGTAAATGTGCTAGCTTGCTTGCTGGGTTCCTCCTCCTCCTTTCCTCTCCTCTCCCTCCTTCTCCCTCCTACCCTAGGCTTCTGCCCCATACAACCCTCTCCCCTTCACTCTCCTCTTCCCTCTCCCTCTCTTCCTCTCCTCCCTCCCTCTCTCTCTCCCTCTCCAAGTGAAGAAAAGAAGGTTAGGGAAAGGAGGGAGAAAAGATGAAAAGAGGGAGGGGAAGAAAGAAGAGGGAAAAGAAGGAAAAAAAGCAGAATCAAAGAATGTGGTTTATATATACAGAGATAAAGAACCTAATAGCCAATCCCACCCCTGCCCTTTGCATTGAACTTGACCCCATCCCAAATCTGTAGGGGATAATAATATCTCCCTTTCACAGGCAAAGCTTTCCCCTCCTGGCTTAGCAGATAGTAGAGAAACCAGAATTGCCCTTTGCTGTAAGAAACATCAGCAAAAATCATTAAAAGTTGCCAAATGGACATATGAAAAATGTTCAACATCACCAATCATCAGAGAACTGCAATTATAACCACAATGAGAAATCACCTC
Source organism: Tadarida brasiliensis (assembly GCA_030848825.1). NCBI lineage: Eukaryota > Metazoa > Chordata > Mammalia > Chiroptera > Molossidae > Tadarida > Tadarida brasiliensis. Next base: position 100,587,198 of record CM061258.1, read on the forward strand.
ACACCTGTCAGAATGGCTATCATCAATAAATCAATAAAAAACAAGTGTTGACGAGGATGTAAAGAAAAAGGGTACCCTCGTGCACTGTTGGTGGGAATGCACACTGGTGCAGCCACTATGGAAAGCAGTATGGAGTTACTGCCTTATGACCTAGCAATTCTGGAAATGTATCCACGGAAACCCGAAACACTAATTTGAAACAATATAAGTACTCCTATGTTCACTGCACCATTATTTTCAATAGCCACGATCTATTTACAATAGCCAAGATCTGGAAGCAGCCCAAGTGCCCATGAGTAGATAGATGAGTGGATAAAAAAGCTGTGGTACATTTACACAATGGAATACTCCTGAGCTGTAAAAAAAAAAAAAAGAAGAAGGAAATCTTAACTTTTGGGACAGCACGGATAGACCTGGAAAGTATTATACTAAGTGAAATAAGCTAGTCAGAGAAAGACAAGTACCATATGACTTCACTTATATGTGAAATCTAATGAACAAAATAAACTAACAGACAGATACAGAAAACAGAATGACAGCTGTCAGAGGTGAGGGGAGTTGGGGGTGAGGGGGCTCAGTGAAAAAGGTGAAAGGATTAAGCAAAGAAAAAAAAAAAAACAACTCATAGACACAAACAACAGTATGCTGATTACCAGAAGGAAAGATGGGTGGGGGGAGGTAGAAGGGAGTAAAGGGGAGATAAGTGGTGATGGAAGGAGACTGGATTTGGGGTGGTGAACACAAAATACAATATACAGGTGATGTATTATAGAATTATACACCTGAAACCTATATAATTATATTAACCAATGTCACTCCAATAAATTCAATAAAATAATTTTTTTAAGTTTTCCATAATCCAGTATTTTGAGATTGATGAGGGATCTGTGAATTCCCAAACTTTCTGCAAGTCAAAATGAATTTGCTGGTAGAGAGCCATTGTTTCCAATTTGATTTGGCAGAATATACCTAGTTAGGATGTTCTCTCAATGTAATTACTGATGCACTGTCAATGAGCAGTTTAGCTATCGATAGGACCTGTTGCCATGTAATTTTAAATGTCAATGACTTGTTTGGGTTCACTGTAACAAGACTTTTTATATATGACAAGTACGCAGAATGAATGATGAAATCAAAAGGGTGAAGACAATCAATAGGCACTATCTAAGGGGCTGCCTTTCAAATATCCCTTCTGTGACTGCCTTGAGCAAGGCAAGCTGCTTCTCCCCTGAGCAGGCTGGGATTCAGGGGGTGTGTCACTGTCAACCACCTTCTCAACTGTTCGTAATGGGAGGAGGAACAGGCCAGGGTTAGGAGATAGGAGAGCTTGAACAAGTTAGGTGACCTTGAGGCAAATTATTTGACCTCTCTTCACCTTAATTTCCTCATCTATAAAATTAGGATAATTGTGAGGACTACATAAATAAACATATATAAGCACTTAGCACTTAACACAGCACCTAGTACTTTAATAACAGCTCAATAAATGTTAGTCTCTTCATGTTATTCAACCAAGTTAAAAGGTTAGTATTACTTTTAAAAAAGAGTAAAAAGAAAAACCTCACACATTATAGCAGGATGTCACAAATGCAAATATCTATGAAAGACCTTGAGTAAATGGCTCATCACAGACAAAAACTGAAGAAGGGTGGCATCTGCAGAAATCCCAGCCCTTCCTAGCACACACCTGCTGCTCTCACCACCAACTGGAGCTCTGCGTGGGGCAAGGCCTGGTGCTGCTGCCAGACCTTTTGATTTTCCAAGAATAACCCCAAATCTGCAATTTTACACAAAATCTTCTGGCTTTTAAATGTTTTTAAACACCAACTAGGCCAAAGAAACCATACCTGTGGCTGGACCAGGCACAAAGACTAAAGTCTGAGGACCACTCCTATCCAAAATAACCAACAGGACCTCCCTGGGAAAAATCCACGAAGAGATTTCCATGTAGATGAAGACTTACCAGAGTTCAAATCACAGAAGGGAAGAGCCTACAGAAGGTCTGGAGTGTTCTCTAAGTCACAGGACAAGAGGTGGCTGGGCTGCAGCAGGTGCTTCATTGCTGACTTACAGCCTACTCACTGAGAAGGGAAGTGGATGATTTATGAGTTGCAAAGGTGATGCAAAATGCTAATCAGCTTTAAGCTGACACTGGATAATGCAAGCAAATTTACATTTTCTCTGAAATAATTCAAATGCATTTCATGCATAATAGCAGCAAGGATAAAGATGAAGTGATAATACTTCAGAGGCGTCAGAAAATATTCCAATTAATCTAGGCCATAAACCTACAACAAATTCTTCTCTCTGAGAGCAGAAACATACCACAACAACTGAAAATCACAGGAAATATCCAAGGAAACGTCAGCCAACAGCTTTCCCTAGGAAATTTCACTGTTTCTCACGTGACTTTGGTTTACCACAATATCCTCAGTGTCCTCATTCCCCTTTGCCAAATATGGATTGGGAAGGAAATAAGAGCCAAGAAGTGAGAATGAATGACCAGTAGGAGGAAGGGGCCTGGATCACTAAAGACATGGGTGGTTAAATGAGAAATCTCCAGAACAGAAAAAAAAAGGGGGTCCTAAAGTACCATCTTAGACAATTTTCACCTTCTTCAACAAACGCATGTATTCAACAAATATTCACTGAACACCCAATAATGCCAAGTGCTGTTCTAAGTGCTGGAACTGCAGCACTAAAGAAAACCAAGTTCCCTGCACTCACAGAGCTTACTTACATCCTTGAGTCATCATGCTGTGGTCTAAGACTTAATCTTTGAAGCAGATATCATCGACTTTCTAGGTCATAAAGGGTCTTAGAAATCTTCTCATTCAGCACTGGACATGAGATACGAATTTCTTCCAGAGCTTCCATTCAACCAACATTTCACTAAGTCCTGCCCTCTGACCCAGACTCCTGTATTAGCTATCCATAGGAGTGAACCACCTAAGGCCCAATCCTTAGGGAGCTCAAAAACTCCACACTGGGGGGTTGCACAGCCACCTCCACTAAACAGAATTCATCACACTGCAGTGGTGTTTACAGCCACTTCTGGGGAGCCCCAGGCTTTTGTAGTGAAGGGTCCGACTAGCTTCAGGGAGAAAAGAGTCTATATTTGCTCATTCTCCTCAACATGTTTACACCTGAGCAGCTCCACTCTTCTTCTGTTATTAATTGGTAGTCTAAATCAGATTTCTTTGGGGAAAAATAACAGTTCCACAAGCTACAAATAATTAGAAGGTAAAGCACTATCTCATGAAGGCTGTTTGTCCTCCATTACACCTATTTTTTTGTGTTTGGCCCCCACAATGTCCACGTGTTAGTCCCAGGTCGGCTCTGTGGGGCCATCGAAGTGTGATCCCTCCTTCATAGGATAACTCTACAAGCCTTTGAAGAGAGCACATGGGTTATCTCCTTTCATCCCCAGGCCTGACACCCCAATTCCATCATTCACAATGACAGATTTGCAGCACCTGACCATCCAACTGCCTCTTCATTCTTTTGCCATTAATGATCCAAAATAATGCACTGAAGTATCTGTTTTGGCACTGTTATTGTCCTATACAGAAGTTTTTGCAAAGTGTTCCATTTAGGACATCCCTTCACAAAATCGTACTAGGTCAAAGACTTGGTAAAGGAGAGGAAAAATGTATCCCACAAATTGTCCATGGAAACCTAGAGCTTTTGAAGAACACAAAGGAGTTGTCTGAATAGCAAATGAGCTTAATCCTAAGAATCAGACTCCTGGGATCTATCCCAAAGCTACAGAATCAGACTTTCTAGAAGGAAATGCCTGGAAATCTGCATTGTTAATAAATGCCCCCATAGAGTTCTTATTTATTACATAAATACTTAATCATAAATATGTTTATAAAACCAATAGACTGAAATACAGGAAAACAATACTTAGGGAGCTCAAAAACTCCATACTGGGGGGTTGCACAGCCACCTCCACTAAACAGAATTCATCACACTGCAGTGGTGTGATGGTCTTATTTCTCTAAAATAAGAGAAAGATTTTTATACTTGCTCCCTCTCATTTGATTATATTGGTTTCTAATTCTCCTCCTTAAACCTGTCCCTAATATCCTCTGCGAGAGTCCCACTGATTCAAGTAAAATCTGGTTAATATAGCACATTGGATATCCCTGTGTTTGAAGCTGAGTTACAAAAATTGGTGTGTCAGACAGACACTCTCAACTGAGAAGACCTCAATTTATATAAAAATCTTTTTAGAGCCCTTATAATCTCAATGGCCATCTGTAGCACAAAAAGGAATCCTGGAATTAGTCGAGTTAAGTGGTTACATAGCAGTAGATACTCTGGAGACTAAAAAAAAGAAAAGAGGAAAAGAAAGTTTCTGTCTTGCACTTAAGAAAAATCAGTTAAACTCCATCCCCCAATATATAAGTGCTTAGATATTACAGGATAAAAAATATCAAGATGTGTGTAGCTTGGTAGCAATGATATATGTAAAAGCCAGGCTTCTCCAGCCACAGCTTGTAATAGGATTCCCACCATCTACCCCTTCATCCTGCCCCTCATCCCCAGTGATTCAAACTCCAATGAGAAAACAGAACTTCATCTATTTACTCTGAAGCAGATTTAAAAAAAAAATTACAAGTCCCCAAGCACCAGAAAAGAAAGACTTTTTTCTTTACCTAAGACATTAATAAAAAAAAAAAAAAAGAAAGAAAGAAAAAGGGACAGAGAATTATTATTGGCACTTGAATCTACAACATCAGAAAAATGGCAGTCCTTCAAACTCCACACGTGGAAGAGCTCTTCAATTTAAGCTGAAAATGGGAAATTAATTTTCAAGTCTCTGTCTAAGACACAGCTTTTAAAAAGGTATTAACCTACATTTGGAGATTAATGCAAACACAGCCATCTTGTTTTAGTGGGTACAATCCAACTTTTATTAAGACAAAGACGGATTCAGAGTAATTAAGAGCTTGTCCAATATCCAGAATTTTATGACTCTAAATATTAGCAAAGCTGGCATTCTTACCAGCTTCGCCTGAGAGCTATTGCATTATAAATCCTCGGTGGTAATGAAACACCAGCTAAAAAGAGGTTGAATAAGTCTCATTTAAAAACCAGCCTTCCCGTGGAGAACTACCCTGACTTTAATATAATGTATAGCCCCTCTTAGAACATTAATATTACTGGAAAAAGGTGAGTGGTTTGGGATTTTGTACTAAGGAACTCCAAAGAAGATAAACCGCAGGAAGTGGGTTTTTACAATGTTGAATGTTGAGCGACTCACTGGTGCCAAAGTCGAGGAACACCCCACTGACTTGAGCAGGAAGGACAATATACCCACACTGAGGATGCCAGTTCTGCTTTATCTGTGAGGTACATTCTTAATACTGTGTACTGTTCATACAATGTGGCAGAGTCACAAATACAAAGCTTCTAAAAGTTAACATCTCATTTACAAAAATAATCCAATGGGGTAATCTTGTGTGCTGCACCAAAAGATTTAAATGGTGCCCCTGACTACTCCCCTCTCAGAGGAAGGTTTCACCAAAGTCACCACATTCAAACCTCTCTCTACCAAGTAGACTGAGGGGACACTTATGTAATATGACCAAAATACTAACAAAACTGGTCATCACATTTCAGACTTCGTAAAATCAAAGACTTGGATACTAAGCTACTAATGCAAATTTCTTCTGTACTTAAAAGGCCTCCAAAGAGTTAATAACATAGGGATTATATCATAGTTTAATAAAAACAATTTCATCAGATTTGCCACCCACCAACTAAATAGGGGAATGCCAAAGATTCCTGTGCTCCAACCCTCAATAGTGATAATGCAAACGAAGTCTGTCATCTCTACCCTCAAAGGAGGAAAATGACATGTGACCTGTGTACCTCACCTGAGCCAAAGCCAATTCCCCATATCCTTAAAGCATAAAAAGAACTTGATGGATTGGATTACATAAAAAACACATAATGCACTCAAAACTTAGCAAGAAGCTACCTACTAAACACAACTGGCTGTGTTCTTCTCAGAGACATCCTTAACTGGAAATTAAACATCAACCTATAGCCCTGGTCAGTTTGGCTCAGCGGTTAGAGCATCAGTCCACGGATCAGACAGGCCCCGGTTCAGTTCCCGCTAAGGGCATGTGCCTCGGTTGCGGTTTGTCCCCAGCCCTGGTTGGGGTTGTGTGGGTGGCAACCACTCGATGTGTCTCTCTCACGTCGATGTTTCTCTCTCTCTCTCTCTTCCTCCCTCTCTCTCTCCTGCTCTATCTGAAAATAAATATAAAAGTGTCCTCAGATAAGGATTTAAAATATAAAAAATAAATAAAAATAAAAAACATCAATCTATATATTCAAAGATGTAACACTCCCCCTTTCTCTGTCCACTAGGCACTCACCTTTCCATGAGAAACATCCTCTTCCTAAAGGGACAAATCCTACAGAATAAAAATAGTGCCAGAAAAAATAAATTTAAATTGAGACATCATGCTTTCTTTGACAATTTAAAGATAATGTCAGAATATAATAAACTGTATTTTAGGGGCTTAATAAAGGTACCCTTTTTCAAAATGAACAAAGGAATTTTTTATTAAATACGTGTGCTTTTCTTCTCCCTCACATGACTTTATTTTTTATTCAAGAGAGAAGCAGATACCTAGTATTTGGGTGTTTCCTGCTGAAATGACCACAGCAAACATTTCAGCATTGTCATTTCTGAAAATCAAATTGGAAAGAAAAAAAATACATACCAAAAATATCCAGGACACATAGAAAAAACACCAGTGGTTTATCAGAGAAAGGAATTCCATGGGAAACAAGGCTGATTCTACCAAGAGTCTCCCATAGAGGCAGCTCCCCCTTGTTTGCAGATCTTTGAGTCTCCTCATGGGCACCCCTGCAGACTGACCACAGAGACCACACACCTCGAAGTCCATATTAAAATTGTAAAGATAAATAAATACTTACAGATTAAATTATTTCTTCCTGAAAGTGGGGCTAAATCATTGGACCTGCTTTGACCACCTATGTAACTATGCCTAACCTTTACAACACAAAGAAGCGAACACCTCAAAAGTAAGGTAGCATGGCATTATAATTAATACCCACCATAGCACCCTGCATGATGGCTAGCCCCCAAAGAACAATTTTCACTTTTTAAATGAACGTATCTTGATACTCAAGCTAAGAATTGAGTCCACGACATTTCCATAAGCTTCCAACCCCAGTAAACATATACTTTCTAGACAGCAATCATTGTGCTGGGCACAATGAGGTATGGAAAAAAGATTTGTAATTTGGTATATAAAGAACTTTTTCATACATTGCTTAAAGTAATCCTCACAAGAAATTTGTTACACATTTTACAGATGAGAAAAGGGTGGCTTTGGCAAGCCTGAAATTGACTTGCCTAAGATCACAAATAATAAATTGTAGAGCTAGAGCTCCAAGAGCAATGGATCCAGACCCTGTGGGCCAGCTCTGGGGACAGGAACAGCCCAGCTGTATAAGATGCAACCTTTGTACTCACACAGGGTTTGAGAATTAAATTCTGATAAGAGGACACTGGCATGAAGTTACATGGCAAATGCCAACTGAGTGCACACAGCTGTACAGGTAACTGAAAGGGAACGGCCTCTGAGGCAATGAATACAAAAGCCCATGAAACATTTCAAAATCCATTCTGTATAAAGCACTCAGATTCACCAATGAGAAACAGCATGTTAAAGAGTTCTGTAGGTCATAAATAAGCACAAACGTTAGCTGTTAATAAAGATAGTAATACCAGCTATGATTTACTTGGCATTTGCTATGGGTCAGGCACCATGTTGAACATTTCACATACATTTCCTTATTTAATTAAAGGTTCAGCAATCTTATTCCCAGTTTATAACTGAGGAAACTAAGTTTAAAGAAGTTAAATTACTTACCCAAGGTCACATAAGTGGCAAAGTTGGTTAAACAAGTATTTCTGTCAAAGCCCATGTTTTTTAACTACTATCTGTACTGCCTCCAATATTTCTACTTCCTGAACTCATTTTTGTTAGACAGTCTCCAAAGTCTTTACCAACTACTCAGATATGGTTCTCATACTGTATATTTCTAATGGATATCCTTGACTTGCAGGTTTTTATATAGCCAGTGTCAGAAGGTAGAACTATGGTTAGTTTCAGAAAAACAAATAAACAAAGATCCCATGTGGTTTCTAACTGTTGAGAAAAATCCAAGGTATAATGGTACACATATATTAATCAAAAGTTACAGCTATTTGGTATTTTAAACACTTCTAACTGAGGTTCTTAACAGTGCTTAAGAGAAGGCTTAGTACATTAAAAGTATTCTCTATACATTTGTTATTCTCATCCCAGCTTAAGAGATGAGTAAACACAGACGTAGACATTACATAGGAAGCTGATAAGAATTCTGGCTATTTCTATTCCTCTCCCAAGACCTGTAAATAACACAAGCTCCTGGTTTAACCCACCTTTCCTCATTGCACTGCAGATAAAAAGAAGACACATGAATCAATAAAAACTCAGATGAAACCATGAAACTTCTTTTAATTAAACCTTAAGAAATATTAAAGGGTAAAAAACAGAATCAGAGTTAGAGCTCTCAAAGGATGACAAGTTTGTTCCTCTTAAGGCAACAGAGTAAGTCAAAAAAGAAAACACACAAAATTCAATAAACTCCTTTGTGATGAAAAAATAAGAAAAAACTGGAAAACGTATTCATGACAAATACTACAAAGGGTTACTACATATATAACATAAAAACTTCTATTTAGTTAAGAAAAGAAATTACAATCTATAAACCAGTAAAAGGGGGCTCAAACTATGCATGAAAGTAAAGTGAAAATGTAAGGTTTTAGTGATACCATTATAAAAAGAATCCTGTAGCTTTTTATCCCCAAAAACGTAAATAATAATTTTTAAGTTCACCTTATAACTTATATTACTGACGATAGTATACAGTATAAACTGCACACTGATAAAACCATAATATAGCACAAAATTGAAAACTTCCAACATGAGAATATAAATGACACAATTTGATATGACATAATGCAGCCATTAAGTAATTAATTATGAAAATAACTTAGCAACATAGGAAATGGCTTTTTAAATGTTAAGCAAAATACGAAATTATTTCTTATGATTACACCACCATAAAACTGATATCTGCATAACAGATAAATCCTAGAAATAAAAGTATAAATATGAAGAAGGAGAGGTGGTGATTTCTTAAAAAGAGGAGTCTGGAGTCTATGAATGCTTTTCCCTCTTTACCAAACTGTTATTAAAAGAAGTGTGTGTGTTATTAAATATAATGATAAATGTGAAAATAAAGCAACTCTCCTCTCACCCTCTGACCAGCTGCTTCCCTGCCTTGAAGAAATATATATATTTATAAAGAAGTTAAAAGTTGCTAATATCAAAGCTTTCTTGCCTGAACTGTCTCACCTCTCACAGAAAAATAAGGTCTGGAGTTGGACATGGTATATATGAATTCAATTTGGAACACAAAAATAGTGCAACCAACATGTCACATACACAAAAATATAAATATATCATCAATACTTGCTTTTTGTGTGAACTGTAAAATCTAGAGCACTAAAGGATTTTCCATGCTGTTTCTACTAGGAAAACACTAAAAAATCCAATGTTCATCTGAATGTTTTAACATCCCATAGCAGGTAGATACCGGCTGTTTTCTAGAGAGGATTTTCCATAACACTGAGCAGAAAGTTGAGATTAAAGTTCTGCTAGCTCTGACTCAAATTAATTCTCTACAGCTGTTTAGGGAACTTGCCTCTTGGAAAGAGAGACTCAGCTGACTACAGTAGTCCCCCTCCTCCCAATCCACGTGGAATATGTTCCAAGACCCCCACTGGATGCCTGAAATCGCAGACAACACCAAACCCTATATAATACTACATTTTTTCATCTATGTATGTATACATGTATATATATATGATAAAGTTTTATGTATAAATTAGGCACAATTTATAAATAAAAATAAGAAATTGACAATAACTATATTAAAATAGAACAAAATTATGACAATACACTATAATAAAAGTTAGGTGAATGTGGTTTTTCTCTCTCAAAATATCTTCTTGTACTGTATGTACAATGTGGATACACTGAACAAAGGGATGATTCACATCCTGGGCAGAATGGCATGTGGTTTAACTACACTACTCGGCACACAATTTAAAACTTATGAATTGTTTATATCTGGAACCTCCCATTTAATAGTTTCAGACTGCAGTTGACGGAAGGTAACAGAACTCACAGAAGGTAAAAAACTGCAGGTAAGTGGGCACTACTGCAGTTCCAAGCTCTCTCTTCAAGAAGGAAAAAATGTTAAAAAAAAAAAAAAAAGCCACAAGCCATCACCTATCAGCCCACATAATTTGTGTTCCCGAAAAACAGCATCATTAGATTGAAAGTTTTTGCCTCTTTTTTTCTTTAAAGTCTTTTAGGAAGGCAGCAGTTCTGATAGAACTACCTGCCCAAAGGAAGAATGGATGAATCACTGTTGACCTAAAGACATTAAATAAAAAGAGACAGGAACCTTCAAATTTCAAAAACACGTAATTATAATTATTTTAGAACCGCCTACCCAGTTCATTATTTATGCAGGTTTCACCAACATTTCCCTAATTCAGACAAAAGCTATTCTTTACAATAATGCATTTATCCAGGGGTGAGCAAAAGTAAATTTACAGTTGTGAGTATGCAAAAACACAGAGTTTATTATTACATTATTATTTATTCTTGTATTATTTATTTTTCCATACGAGCAACTGTAAACCTACTTTTGTCTACCCCTGTATGCTTTACCAAATAAAAGCATTCCTTAGATTTTAAGTTACTGGTTTTTAGGTTTCCTCTGTGTCAGGCTTAAGAATATCCTGAATAGTCAGGAATGGCAGGCACACAAAGCAACACTTAAGCAACTGAATTCCATGTCCCCTGGGACAGTGAACTTCCCTGCACCACACAGCTTCTCACATCCCCACCATTCTCTTTCAACTCACCCTCTCCATAAGCATGGACAATCTCTTCCATCTGAAGGCCCACTTCAACTCCCACACATACATTCCACTAGTGAGTTCCACCCCAGTAATTCACTATGAATTTCTTTTTCAGCGTACCACACTAAAACTCCATTAGCACATTAGCTCTCATCCTTTGCTGTACTTGGAATAACCTAGGGAGTTTTAACAGACTCCAAAAGATTCTAATTTGACTGCCATGGAGTATCACAGGACTTTGTGAAGCACTCCTGGTGCTTTTTTTTTTTTTTTTGACAATTTGACAATTTGATTCTAAAATTTATATGGAAAAGCAAAGGGCCTAGAATAGTTAAAACTATCTTGAAAAAGAACAAAGTAAGAGGATTCACACTACCGCATTGCATTATTCACAAAAAGTTAGAGTAATCAAGACAGTGTGGTATTGGGATAAGGATAGACAAATATATCAATGGAGCAGAATAAAGAGTCCAGAAATAGACATAAGCAGAAATAGACTTAAACAGGCAATTGACTTTCAACAAAGGCACCAAGGATATTCAATCGGGAAAATTTTTCAAATAAATAATGCTAGAACAACTGGATAAACATGGCGGGAGATGAATCTATACTCTTACCTCACACCACACACAAAAATCCGAGATGGATCATAAACCAAAATGTAAATAAAACTTCCAGAAGAAAACAAGGGAGAATATTCCTGTAACCTAAGGAAAGTAAAGATTTCTTTGAGAGGACACAAAGGACATGAAACACGTAAGGGGAAAATAACATAAAGTAGACTTCATCAAAATTTAAAACTTCTTGCTCATCAAAAGACATTATTAGGAAACTGAAAAGGCAAACCAGCCTAGGAGAAGTATTCATATTACATATATCTGACAAGGGATGTATATCCAGAATATATTTTTAAAACTCCATAAATCTATAACAAAAAGACAAACAACCCATATTTTTTAATGCTCAAAACACTTGAACAAACATTTCCTTCACAAAAGGAAATAGTGCTCAACATCATTAGTCATTGGAAAAATTCAAATTAAAACCATAATGAGATATTTTACACTCACTACAATGGCTAGAATTAAAAGACTAATAGCACCAAATGTTTCTGAGGATATGGAACAACCAGACTTTCATGCAATGCTGGTGGGAGTGTAAACTGCTACAACTACTTTGGAAAACTGTTTGGTAATTTGTTATGAAGTTAAGCATAAACCTACATGCCTTATGATCCAACACATCCAACAATTCCACTGCTAGGCAGGCATCTGCCCAAAAGAAATCAAGACCTATGTCCACAATACAAAACAAACAAAACCCAGATACAGTATTGACCATTACAGATGTATGCATAAAGCCAAAAATATAACAACTCAAACATCCATCAACAAGGAAATGCTTAAACACACTGTGGTATATCTACATAACAGAATACCACTCAGCAATAAAATTAAAAAATTTTTGATACATGCATCAATACAGAACAATCTCAAAAATATTGTGTTTAACAAAAGAAGCCAGACACACAAAAAAGTACATACTGTACTGTATGATTCCATTTTTATGAAGTTCAAGAACAGGCATAAACCAAGCTATGATTGACAGGATCAGAACAAGGGTTGCCTACGGAAAGAGTGGGAAAGGAGGACTATTTGGGGTGGTGAACACACAATACAATATACAGATGATATATTATAAAATTGTACACCTGGCCCTGGCCGGTTTGGCTCAGCAGTTAGAGCGTCAGCCTGCGGTCCAGAGAGACCCGGGTTTGGTTCCCGCTAAGGGCATGTGCCTCGGTTGCATTTGTCCCCGGCCCTGGTTGGTCGTGCGGGTGGCAGCCACTCGATGTGTCCCTTTCACGTCGATGTTTCTCTCTCTCTCTCTCTTCCTCTCTCTCCTTCCCACTCTATCTGAACAAAAAATGAAAAAATGTCCTCAGGTGAGGATAAAAAATAATAATAATAATAATAATAAAATTGTACACCTGAAACCTATATAATTTTATTAGCCAATGTTAATAAAAAACAAAGGGAGGACTAAAGAAATTTTTCAGGTGATAATTATGTTCTCGAACTTGATGGGAATATGGGTTACATGGGTGTGTGTATTTGTCAAAATTCATTGAGTTATACACTTACGATTTGTGTGTTTCACTGCATGTAAGTTGTACCTAAAAAAAATTTTTAAGATCTCCAGGTGATTCTAATTTGTAGCTAAATTAAAAAGCACTGCTTGGGGAAGGGGGGCTAATCTCTCTCTCTACCCCTTCCTAATTTGAGCTCTCCATCAGTCAGCATCACAATGAATTACTGTACAAACTAAGACTATAACTGTGCATATCCAATATTTTCACACAACATCCTACATATTGCACCTTGCTGTCCCAATCCTGGATGCCCATTACCTGGATATTAATGAACTGATCTGATCCTGGTTCTTCTACATCACAGTGTACACCTATTTCAGGAGACATTAAAATCTGGGAGAGCTAGCAACTATTCCCAGCACACAACTCCCCAGGCACATCTTCCCCTCCAGACTGAGCAGATGGCCCTCAAAGAGCCTGCCTGCACTCTGCCTCTGATTTGCCACTGCCCTTGAAGACAAACCCAGCCCTCCCACAACTGCCGATTTTCAAGACCCTAAAAGGGGCCAGGCATCTCCACATTTTCATGCCTCAGTCCATATGTCTCCTTCCCTGGAATGTTAACCCTGCCTATCTACATGGCATACTCCTTCCTGTCCTTTGAAACATCATTACTGTGTCACCTCTTTCATGAAGGTTTCTCTGATCTCTCTCCAAACTACAAATGTCCCCTCTTGCATGCTCCCAAATTACTTAATGTGTATCTCTAGCACATGAAGGCTATGTGGCAAGCAATCTGCTGGAAGCAACAGCATGCCTATCACCACCCTCTTGTAGTCATCTATTTGCATGATAACCATGTTTACTTTTCAAACTTTTACACCTTATTCAAGTGGACTCCATGAGGTCAGGAACCATCTCTTATTTATCATGGTAAATCCTGGCATTCAGTAAGTGCTTGATGTATTTTTATTGATTTTACAAATAAATGAATACTAATACTATACCTCCCTTCCCCTAAAGTAAAGTCAGCTGGGATAGAGGACCCAAAAAAAGTGACTATATATGAGTGTATTTTACATCTGTGGTGAACATCTACTTGGGAATAACTGGAAGCTCATATAACTAACATAAAAAATTCTTCTCTGTGGAATATTGAAGTTTAAAAAACACTTCAGTTCTTGCCTGGCTGGTGTGGCTCAGTGGCTAAGCGTAGATCTATGCACCAAGAGGTCACTGGTTCGATTCCCAGTCAGAGCACAAGCCTGGGTTGAGGGCTCAATCCCCTCTCCACCCCCGTAGGGGGCTTGTAAGAGGCTGCCAATCAATGTGATGCTTCTTCTCTCATCGATGTTTCTATCTCCCTCTCCATTCCTCTCTCTAAAAAAATCAATAAAAACATTTTTTAAAATACATTATAAAAAATAAAATAAAAACACTTCAGTTCTTAAATAAAAAAAGTTCTACTTTTGATTACCTTTTTCTGACACTATTTTTATTAGCTAATGAATACTATAAAGGTCTACAGCAGTCGTTAGATACTTACATATCTGAACTGTAACAAATTATTAATCAAAATTAAGCTATACAAACACATCAAGAATCTAGAACAGATTTCCTCTCTGGACATGCATCCCCAAAGAGTTGCTCTTCTCCAACCAAGTCCTCTATCCAGTCATTCCACATTTCTCACATTCATACTCAGTTGAAATGATAATACAAGTCCTAAATCATAATTTGAAATTTTTTGCAAAGAAGGAAAATAAATTACCACAGGGAGATTTTTGTGGTTATTAATATTATCCCTAGTAGTAACATTCAATCAAATCTTTTTCATTCAGATCAGCAAAACAAACCAGAAAGTTAACTAAGTCTGTAACCTTGAATCCTGATGCTACAGTTTTGCTTTTTGTGCCTTTAAAAGTGCAATGTTTTCATTTCTTTTCAAAAGTGCTGATCCAGAGGGCACAAGACAACAGCAGTCCTGTGGATATCATTTGCAGGGAGAAAAGGAAACGTGAGAGATTAAAGAGACAACTCCCTCACAAGTACAATGATAAAATACTTCATCGTCTTTTGAACACGAACTTCTTTGAAATAACAAAAAACAAAACTAAAGATTCTCACAGGCCAATGTACAGCAGATGGTTCGGCAACACTCCCTGCCTCACAGAATTCTTGAAAGCCAATGAAATTGTGAAGTCACAAAGTCTGGAGTAGAAAAGAAGACCAAAAAAATCATCCAATCATTTTACAGACAAGAAAATGGAGGGGCAGAGAGGAAATATGACTCATCTATGGACATGTGACATACAATGTTAGTGGTGGGTCAGGAGTCCCAGGTGGTTTGGCTCCTCCCCAGCTTAACAGGATCCCTTGTTTACACTCAAAAGTATCCTAGAGGCCCCTCTACTTGCTAAAATCAACACAAGCCATGCTACTTCTGGAGTTTACTCTTGGGTCCTACTCATCCATCTTATACCACTGTGCTACAGACTTCTATTCTCTCCAGCTGATTACCAGACATTCCAGGATGCCTGCCTTCACTTCTGCCTCTGCCTGAGGAGGTCGACTGAGAGTAGTCATCCATTTCACTAAACTACCATTAGAGTGTAATGAGTTGCTTCTTATACAATGCCAGTGGATTGGGGTGTGAAGCTCAACAAGTCCATTACTTACCCACTGATCATTTCTAGCATTCGGCCACCAAAGTCACATTCTGACAGAGCAAGCAGAAAAGGCTTGGCATTGTCCAGGCTTTCTTGCAAGGCCTCAGACATACCAATGGCTATGAGAAGGCCAAAAATAACACCAGCTAACATTGAGAGATCATGTATTGTATGCCAGTCCTTGGTCTAAGTGATTTGCATGTATTTCTCATGCAGTCCTCACAACCACCCTTTGGTCAAGTACTATTTCTATTCCCCACTTTACAGGTGGGAAAACTAACTTTCCCATTGTCACATAACTAGTAAGTGGTAAAGCTGGAATTGGGACCAGGTCTTTTATACTCCAAGAAATTTATTTAATATTAACCACTAAGCTATTCTGTCCTCTGCCTAAGTTAAAGCTCTACAAAACAGACTGATTTCAAAGCAAACCTTATAAAAGCATTCCTATTCTTTTTCCTTCTCAAAGACAGGAAAGCATTCCAAAATGTAAAGTTTCCCAAATTTCCTAAAATGGTTTCAGAAAATCACATGGCCTATATGATATTCCATATATACACAAGACCACAATTCAGCCATTCCAGATGAAAAAGGCAGAAGTGACAGGGGGCCCTATACGAGCTCCTGTGAATGATGAAGGCAGTAAAACCAGGATCAAGTGTCCAACTGTCTCCCACAGCCCTTCGGAACAGGTACTGCTGTGACCTGAAGGTTAATGTGGCCTGCAGGTTAATATGCAGTAGCACATCTAACATGATCCAGATCTCCTTCTTGCTTCTGCACTGCTCCGCAGCAGCTCTCACCAACTGCTAAAACAGAATGTGTTTTGACATGCAGAATACAAGCAGCAAAAATTTGTTCCTCTAATGTCAGCTTTAAAAACTGCACAGGCACTTCTTGGAAACAGTCATGTTTGGCAGGGTGTGAGTTGCCCTGACACTTTGGTGATACCATATTCCAGGAAAAAAGCTATTCCAGATCTAATTCTCATTCTCTCTCTCTCTCTCTCTCTCTCTCTCTCTCTCTCTCTCTCTCTCTCAGATTTAAATTCTACTCTCTTCAGACCTACTTCTATTAAAGCAAAGATTTTTAATGTTACCTAATACTGCCAAAGGGAATTTTAATAGGAAATTCCCCATATACTCTGTTCTGCACATCAACAATGTAAGCATATCAACAAAGTCCATCCTTGAATGGGAAACAGAAGTACAGGTAAATGAACTGTCCAAGGTCACAAAGCTGCTAAACATATGCATTGAAATACAAATTCCTATCTTTTTGCCAAGGCATTTTTCAATTAAATTATTTTATTCTGTCTATGAACCAAAATAGCACTCTTCTCTCTTTGTGTCCTAATGACAAAGGTTTGCCTCTATTAAAATAAAACAAAAATGAACAGTTGCAAGAATGACTAGTCTTTCATCTTTAGCCACCACCAATAAAAAGAGTATCATCCACAGACAAAGGGAATTCCTTTTCATTTTCTTGTCATTCAATGTGGGGAATCCCAAACATTCTCATGTATTTCAAGTTAAGAAAATTGCCCTTGCCAGTTTGGCTCAGCAGTTACAGCATCGGCCTGCAGACCAGAGAGGCCCAGGTTCAGTTCCCGCTGAGGGTGCATACCTCTGTTGCAGTTTGTCCCCAGGCCGGGTTGGGGTCATGTGGGTGGCAGCCAGTCGATGTGTCTCTCTCACATCAATGTTTCTCTTTCTCTCTTCCTCCCTCTCTCCCTCCCGCTCTATCTGAAGATAAATGTAAAAATGTCCTCGAGTGAGGATAAAAAAAAGAAAATCACATCCATGGCTGTTTATATCCTACCTCTACCAATCCTTCCTTTAGCACTATATTTTGGGTATCAGTGTTTCCCTGTTTAAAGAGTTTGGGTCTCACCACTTTCCAGAAGATAAGGTCCAAACTTCTTTCAAGAACACATGTATCAAATGTCCTTCCCAACCACACGTCCCAGTCCTCTCCTTCATGCTTCACCATGCATCTGTGCCCTAACAGCCACACTGAACTCACTCAAGAACTTTCAAACAAAATGCATTTCTAAGGCTCTCCAACTTCATTCACCCTCTTCTGTCAGCCTACAATATCCTTCTTTGTCTTTACAAGTGAACAAAAGTCCTCCTTATCACTCTAGATCTAGTTCTGTGATGACTATCTCCAGCTTATTTCTCACAGCTCACAGCACTCTGTGATCAGAGTATTACTAATATAATTATATAACTTATTAAATAATATCGGACAGTGACTGAACCCTACATTCCACTTCCCATTCCCAGGCCTTATCACAGTGATAGGCACAGAGACTCCCTAAAAATCCATTCCACAAATGTTTATGGATTAAGTGCTTGGGAATATTATGATGAGCAAAATAAAGTGGGCCTCAACTCTCATGGAGCTTACTTCTAATGGAAAGAAAAAGGAAAAACGTTTAACAAATAAACACTTTAGATTATCAGGAAAGATCTACCTGATAAAAGAGCTAATAGCAGAAACTTGAAACAAGTTAGCCTTAAAGGTAATAGCATTCTAGGCAGAGTCAAAAGCACATACTCCCTCATCATCCTAGACTCCTAGTGGATGCCTGAAACTGAGGATAGTACTGAGCCCTATATATACACTATATTTTCCTATACATACATACCTATCATAAAGTTTAATTGATAAATTAGGCACAATAAGAAATTGATAACAATAACTAATAATAACATAGAACAATTATAACAATACACTGTAATAAAAGTTATGTGAATGTGGTCTCTCTCTTTCTCTGATGACCAATCTGATAACTGAGATGGCTACTAAGTGACTAATGGGTAGGGAACGTTAGACAAAGCGATGGTTCACGTCTAGGGTGGGATGGAGCAAGATTTCATCATGCTATTCAAAATAGTAGGCAATTTAAAACTTATAAACTGTTTATTTCTGGAATTTTCCATTTAATATTTCAAACCACGGTTGACCTCGGATAACAAAAACCATGGAAAGTAAAACCTCAGATAAGGCAGACTACCATAAATGTGACAACCTTGGGAATAGAGTTCATAGCTCCCAAAGTACCTGAACAGAGTGGCAGAAGGTGCTAAAGTCGCATGGGGTTCACACCACATGCAGCACACCCCTCACACCTGGACCAATGAAAACTGACCTGGGTCATTCCGAATCCCCTTTGGGAATGTCCCTTGCTGCTGACCAGTATGACAACTGGATGCTGCTGTGCTGAGTGGAAACTGCCCACAATCCTCTGGTTTCTTCTTGTTGCTGCTAAGTCTTCTCTTTGCTTCTCAATCTTACACAGCTTTCTAAGGGTGAACTCCATTTTACCTTCTTTGACTCTCTTCTTTAAAAAGCCTAGTAAATGCTGTGGTCCCATTTCCTCCTACTTTAAAATATTTCATAGCCATTTCTACTGCAGTTCCCAGAAGATCCTAATAAATCTCCCTGCAATACACTGGGCAACCTTCTCCTTCTCCCATAATAACAGTAGAAGCTATCTAACTTCCTAAGCAGAATTTTGCTCCCTAAAAAGCAATATACTGATTTCTTACAAAATTCTCCCCATTTTTCTCTGTTATTCTAATGCCTAATTGCTCTATGTCCCTACAATTATTTCATTTCAAAGAAAAATAACTTTGTTTAAGCAAGCCTAATATATGGACTTATGAATTTACTCAAAAGATAAATTGCGCATGACTTTGGTTACAAAAGAATTTTTTACTTTAGAAAATGATTCATAATAGCATTTCTAAAAATGGCAAGCTCTCCTATTTCATACTAAATTTAGGAGCCAATTCTCACACAAATCTTTGAGGACACATCATTAGGTCAAGTGAAGTATCTGAACAATGAGATCTTCTTTCCAAGAGCCAGGCTTGGACTCTAATCATATGTTCTTGGGAATATTATATTTAACCACCACTAATTTGGAAACCTATAACACTCAAGAGTTGATTTATAATCATTCCATTATGAAAGGCTGTAATTCATAAAATGTATGCCTCAACTCCAAAATGTCTAAAAGTGTAGTAACTATAAGCCCACCAAATCAACCAGTTTTCTGCCCTCTTCTAGCTGAGATTCCACACTTATAATTGTCCAGGTAGCCAGCCGGTATGTTTCCGTTTCTCTTATGCACACACATTACCATGCCAAATTATCTACACTGTTCTCTGCCACTTCTTACAGAACTCTTCTTGGACTTTTTCTATGCTCACACTGTCTGATCATCAATTTGAATGTCAGTTCCTTTTAATTGGATTTCATCCAACCAGAATTACAGCTGTCTCTCTCTATGAAAGAATAAAGTGATTTTTTTCCTTCAACAATGCCAGGGTCCCTACCAGGGAATCAAACTGTCACTCTTCTTGCTATTAATTATCCTGAGCTAAGCCACTGTTTCCCTTCCTTCATAAAGCCATGAACCATATTCCTTCCCCCTGTGATTAACAGCAGTCATGATGATGCCTTACATCCAATGAACCAACACAAGAGGGAAATCCAGGCATCAGGCATAGATGACAAGCAATGACAAGAATACTTATGCAGAACATTTAACTGAAAGATAAGTCTCTTATAAAAAAAAATGAATTCTAAGGTTAAAGGCTTGTCTTATATACTTCTAGGGCAAAAGATCCTTCAACTTCCCGTGGCAGTCCATTGAAGTATCTCAATCCATGAGGTTAAGACAGGTTTCCTGATACCTAAATCTCTTTAGCCACAATATAAGCCTGTGATTTCTTGTTTCCATGGTGATGGCCAAGGTCTTACCAGCCTCCTCAATATGACAATTCCCCTGGCATTTGAAGGTTCCTTTTAAATCATCCTTCAGTCTCCCCTTCTTCATGTTGTATCCTACTCAGGAGAGGGACCATAACGGAAAGAAGTCTCAAAACAGTTTCATGTGAGACCCAGTTGAAGACAATGATTTTTTTTTTTATTTGGTCTGAATACTTGGGGAATATGATAGCTTACTTTAAAAAAAACCTCATGGGCTTCAAGTATGAAAGAGGAAATTAGATTTATTCAATATGACCCCAGATAGTAAAACAAGAAAGAACCAATAGGTTCTACAACCTACAAAGAGACTTCCCCTCAATATAGAACAGGAACTCTCAATTTCCAGAAAAATGGAGCTGCTCAGAGAAAACATTATCTGTCAAGGCAGGCCATTCCATGTCGGCATAGGTGAGACTGCCCTTTGGAAGAGATATCTATAAGCCCCTGCAAGACAAGCTGGCTAAGAGGATCTCTAACTTCCCTCCATTGTATAAAACTAATCACTAAATTTTAGGTGGCTAAAGTTTTATCACAATGAAGAAGAGTGAGGCCTTAAGGCAATAAATGACAAGCCTCTTATCCTCACATAAACAATATACATTCATAGGTAACAATGTTATGCAAAGGATTATGGGAGGGGCATTACATTACTTCACTTGAGTGTGGAAGTGAGCAAAGTTTGGAAAAAGCCCCCCCCCCCTTATGGAAGGTAGAATAATGGCTTCCCAAAGATGTCAAATGTCCTAACTACTAAAAGCTGTAAATATATTGTATTCCATGGCAAAAGGGAATTAAGATTACAGATGGATCTAAGGATGCAGATCAGCTGAATTAAAAAAAACTGGGATTATCATGGATTGTCCAGGTGGGCCTGATATGATCTCAAAGGTCCCTAAACAGAAGAGGAAGATGTGAGTAGAAAGCAGGAAACAGAGAGATTGCATCATGAGAAAGATTCAGCCTCTAAAAGTTAAAAAGGAGAAGGTAACAGAATCTCCCCTAAGATCCTGTAGAAGGAACACTGTCCTGCTGACACCTTGATTTTAGTCCAATGAGATTCATGTTGGACTTCTGTCCTAATAAAACTGTAAGGTAATGAATTTGTGTTTTTTTAAGCCACTAAATTTTGTGGTAACTTGTTACAATAGCAAACAGGAAACAAATATACCCACCAAAGATCCTGATGTGCCCATACATTCTCAGAAAGAATGGGTTATTTGCTGAATAGTTTAAAATTATAGTCTTTAATTATCTTTGATAATCTTTGTGTTATATGAGAAGCATGGATTAGTGGAAGTATATCTAGACCACATAAAATTAACAATTAGCCTGTAGATGCCATATCCCATGTTCACATGACATACTTCGCACATAACAGGCTCCCAATAAATTTTTAGTAATTTAAATGGAAGAGTCAAAGTTCAAATGCCATCTTTGGCCTCCTTCACTGGCAGAGACAAAATGATTCTCATGCTAACCAGTACATGGCTCTACCACTTAACAATATGTGGATGAACTAGTGGATGAACTCTGTCCAACTGCCCTCTGTTTAACAAAAACAAGGATAGTGTGTGTGTGTGTGTGTGTGTGTGTGTGTGTGTGTATCGGAACATATGAGAGACAGATAGAGTGAGAGCCTTTCCAATCACCTATGCTTCCTCCCTTCAAGAAACAATCACTCCAGATTATACACCAAAAGATCTACCTCTCTACCTCTACCCCCTTCCGAAAGCAACAAATGCTACTACTATAGGTATAGCTCCCCCAATGATAGAAAACCTAAAGCTAGATACACAGAGCCCATCAAGCCGACTCCTATACTCTCTAATGCCCACACCCAGGGAGCTGATGGCAAATGACATCAAGAATGCTTTGTCAGCCAGAGCCAAGCACAGCAGCTCCATAGCCTCTGCAAACCAATACCTGTTTTAGTGGCAAGGGTTCTTTAAAACTACTTATATCTGGCCCCATATAAGTATACATAGCCATACAGTCTCATTGCTACACTGTAAATCAAAGGCACATTCAACTCTATTTTGATATAAGCTTCAGTCTGTCTTCTTCAGAGAGGAGGGGGGAAAAAACTTGAGAAGCAAATATTTAAAGCAGTTGTGGAAGAGAAGGGACTTATAAAAAAGGGAAACTTTTACATGCATGCATGCACATACGCACATACACACACACACACACACACACACACACACACACACACACACACACAATGTTTGAAAACCTATATGATCCCAAGAGCTTTAAATTTAGAATTTCAGAAATGAAAAATGTCAATCTCGTCATTGACAGGAGTCTCTCTTACTGAAAACTGAAACTAAAGAAAAGGTCCCTAAGACTAGCAGAGAGGGGCTTAGGGTTCATTTCCTTAATGGTTCTCCTAATAGACATGCTCTTTGGCCATCTATCAGACAGTGCAGTGGTTAAGAATGTATTCTCTGGAGAAAATGCCTGGATTCCTCTCCCACCTCCATCACTTACTAGAAAAATTCCTGATCCCTCTGTGCCTCACTTTGCTCACTCACAAAATGAAATAATTACAGTACTTATGCCACACAAGGTGGTTAAGAAGGTTTAATGAGCTCATACACATAAATCACTTAAGAGTGGTGCCTGGCAGAATGTAACTTCACTTGTTTATGTAAGCAGTTATCATCCACACTGTCCCTCATAATGACCATACTGGTCACATTGTCATCTCTGACCAATGACCATCCTGGCACTAATAACACCAATCCCTTACCTCTCCATTTTGTCTGCCTAACCTGACTGTACATAATCTGCTGAATGGGAAAGGTTATATCTCTATGGTTTTTTATGAAACAGACTAGCTTTCAGGAAGAGCTCAATGGGAATACATACGATCCTCCAAGAAACCAAGTAACCAAGTCTCTTTAGGCTCTATTTCCCTTTCTGTGGACTGATGATCTCTAAGGAATCCTTCTACTAGAGCACCCCACTGGCTCATGAATTATCTGTTCCCAACCTAAAATATGTCCTTGACTGCTATCTGAATAAGAAACATTGATGATGCTTCAAAAGCCACCCGTGTCCTCTCAGTTGCTGAATGCCCAGCATAAAAAATGATCAGCTCTTGAGCCATTTAAAAATCTTCTTTCAACCACAGTTGGATTACAATTACTGAAAACATTTCTGAAACCACTTATTTTTGGCTTGTGCCTCAAAAAAATTATGAAAGACAAAGAAAAAGCTACGTTAATTACTTGAAAGTAATTTACTGATGCTAATATAAGCAGGGTTACCTAGGTAGTCAGTGACCTTCTATGGCAGATTTGACTCCAAATTAAATTTAGTTTCCTTAGGAAAACTCAGGCAATATACTGAAGACTAACACAACTCAAGTTATTAATAGAAAGAAGTAATATAAACATATCTCAAGAACAGCACCAAAGAGGGTCTCTCAACCTTTTGAATTAAAGCTATGTAAAAAGAATAAGTATAAGTAAGACATGTATGTGACAAGTATGTTATTTCTATAAGATGCTGATGGAAAGAAATCAAAACAGATAAAAATAAATAGACATATTATGATCATGTATTAGAAGACTCAATATTCCAAACAATTCTCCCCAAATTGATCTAGATTTAATGAAATTTTAATCAAAATCCTGGGAGGACATTTTTGTAGATATAGGTACGATGATTCTAAAATGTGTACGGAAAGGCAAAGGAATCAAATAGTCAAAACAACATTGAAAAGAACAAAGCTGGAAGACTCATACTACTTGATTTTAAGACAATATAAAGGTACAGTAATCAGGACAATGCGACATTGAAGACAGGATAGACACATAAACCTAATGGAACAGAACAGGGAATCTTTACGTAGATACACACATAAATATAGACAACTAATTTTTGACAAAGATGCAAGAGGCAGTTCAGTGGAGAAGGGATAGTCTTTTAAACAAATTATGTTGAAACAATTGTATATCCATATGAAACAAATTAATTTCCACCTCTACTTCACATCATATATTAAAATTAACTCAAACTTAATTGTAGACCTAAATCTCAAATCGAATCCTAGAAGAAAACCTTTGTGACCTTTGGTTAAGCAAAGATATTTTAGTTGTGATACCAGATGTATAATCCACAGAACAAACTGATATTTGTATTTTGCCAAAATTTATAACTTCTGCTCTTCAAAAGACATTGTTAATGGAAATGAAAAGACAAGCCACAGGCTGGAAGAACATATCTGCAAATCATATATTTGATAAAAGACTTAAAATCAGAATACATAAAGAACTCTTAAAACTTAAGAAGAAAACAAACAGCCCAGTTTTGTTTTGTTTTATGGACAGAAGCTTTGAACATATGCTTCACAAAGGAAGATGGCAAACACATGAAAAGACATTCAACATCACAGGTCATCAGGAAAATGCAAACTTAAATCACAATGAGATTCAACTATATGCCTATGAGACTGGCCAAACTTTGTTTTTCTTGTTGTTGTTGTTAAGCCTCACCTGAGAATATTTTTCCATTAATATTTAGAGTAGAAGGGAGAGCAGGAGGGAGAGAAACACCGATTGGTTGCCTCCTGCATGGCCTCTGGGGGGGGATCAAACCTGCAACCCTTGACCGGGATCGAACCCAAGACCCTTTAGTCCTCGGGCCGAAACTCTACCACTGAGCCAAACTGGCCAGGGTGTAAATTTTAAAAATATTGACCATATCAAGAGTTGGCAAGAATATGGAGGAACTACAACTCTCATACACTGCTGGTGGGAATGTAGAACAATACAAACACTTTAGAAAACTGTTTGGCAGCTTCTTACAAAGTTAAAAACATACCTGCCATATGACCCAGATATTCCATTCCTAGGTATTTACCTAAGCGAAATGAAAGTCCCTGTATGTCCTATAAAGACTTGTATGCCGATATTCACAGTAGCTTTATTTATAATGGTACAAAACTGGAAACAACCCAAATGCCCCAAAACAGATGAATGGATAAAACAAACTTTGGTATATCCAAAAAACAGAGTAATATTCAGAAATAAAAGGAAACTATCAATACATGCAACTACATGAATAAATCTCAACATAATTATGCTAGTGAAAAAAGACAGACAAAAGAAAAGAGTACATAGTATAAGATATTCAGTTTCTATATTAGAAATGCCAATCTACCTATAGTGATAAAAAGCAGATCAGTGGTTGCTTCAGGAAAGGGAACATAGAAAGGCAGAAGGAAAGTATTATAAAGGGACATGAGGAAACTTTCAGGCAGGGTGAATATAATATGTTCATTATCCTAACTGTGGGATAATTTCATGGGTAAAAAAATACTATGTCAACACTTAACACATTGCACCCTTTAAATACATAAAATGTACTGTATGTCAATTACAACTTTAATTTTTTTAAAGAATTCAGAGGGAAAAAGTAAAATAAAACAAGCATAATATCTGCTCATGTCAAAACACTTAAATGGAGAAATCAGACAAATAAATAATACAGCATGGGAAGTCCTACAATGACGGAAGTATGGAGTAGTACTATGGGTGCACAAAGGAGGAGCATTATCCTGAATTGAGTGGCTAAATATGACTATGCAAGAAAGGATGTCAAAGCTGACATATGAACAATGAGTAAGACTAATCAAACTGATTAGACCTATAAGTAGTAAGATTGCTTAGAAACGGTGCTATGTTCATTTTGTTTAAGTTAATCTCATCTTATTATCACATCTCATTGCTTGTGCATTGCTCCATGATGATGATGTACTTTACTATAAAACACTACACATAATACATACAAACATACACTTTGAAGGTAGTCATTTCCTCAGAACCAATAATCAACTATTGTAGGACTGCAGGCAAGAATGGTTTTATTTTGTTCGGCACATGGGGAAAATTGTAGAACTCAAAGTAAGAAACCAAGCTAATAATTTGGTTGAGGTATTCTTACAAAGGTAGAAATAAATTATAGAAAAATTGTTTCAAAGGAAGCATAGGAATGCTTGTATAAATGGATTTAAAGCAAATGTCCTCAGACCCACAAGCCTTTAAATTTATTCTGCTCTGATATATTATAGACGTAACATAGATATGTCCAAAGAACTAAACAGTTTTCCTCAATAAAAATGTATCTCTAATAATTCTAATCTCTGCACAATAATTTATATCATTAATCATAACCTTAAAGGAACTCTGAAAAGAAGTACATTAAAACAAGACTGAATCCCTTCCACTATTCCTCAAAACTAAATAATAATTGCCCTGGCCAGTTTGGCTCAGCGGTTAGAGCGTCAGCCCGCAGACCAGAGAGACCCGGGTTCGGTTCTCACTAAGGACACGTACCTCGGTTGCAGTTTGTCCCCGGTCCGGTTGGGGTCGTGTGGGTGGCAACCAATGGATGTGTCTCTCTCACATGAAGTTTCTCTCTCTCTCTTCCTCCCTCTTTCCCTCCCATTCTATCTGAAGATAAACGCAAAAATGTCCTCAGGTGAGGATTAAAAAACAAAAACTAAATAATAATCACAATACACTTGCTTTTTCTCTTTATCTTTGACTTTTTTTTAAATTTTTTATTAATTTTTGTTACAGATGTTTCTCTTTTTCCCCCCATTGTCACCCTCTCTCCCTGCCCCGTCCCCAGTTTTGTTGTCCATGTCCATTGGTTATGAGTACATGCGTACAAGTTCTGTGGTTCATCGCTCCCCTCCCCCACCCCCTCTTCTGGCAATTGTCAGTCTGTACCCTACTTCCACATCTCTGGGACTACCCTGTTCCTCAGACTGTTATGTTTATTATATTCCAGAAATAAGTGAGATCATATGATATTTGTTTTTCTCTGCTTGGCTGGTTTCACTTAGGATAATAGTTTCCAGGTCCTCCCATGTCGTCGCAAAGGATAAGAGATCTTTCTTTCTTACAGCTGCATAGTACTCCATTGTGTATATGTACCACAGCTCTTTATCTTTGACTTTAACATCCAGCGAAGCCTTCTCCCATCCTGGTCTAAATGCTAAGCTCATTCTTAAACCATCATTTTCATGTCAATTGCATGGGTGCCTGCACACACAGGCAAGGCAATGGGAGGAACCATGTAAACTAAGTGATCTGTTTTCTTCCACGTGTGCTATACGGATTTCAAAATAAAATACACTAGAAAACCTCAACCTCCCTTTAAATATTGATTTCTACCTGTCCACTAAATGACTTGTTTGTCTAATGGTATCAGCCACCATGTCATTTTGTTGTTAAGGAACAAAGAAAACAGTCCAAAATGGTCAAAGGAGCAAAGAAAGAATAGCAGGCAAGCACCATGCAAAGGAAACCACTAAGAACTATTATATATCTCCCTGAACTATTATAAGACCAGCCCTGACAATCACAGCCTTTCCCAAAGGCCAGTTCAGACTAATCTCACTGTGAGATGGTGGACACATAGCTTCACACTTCTTTATGTTCTACAGTTCAGAAACAGACATCACCCACATCTTTTACCTACATTTCCCCAAAACCTCCCTTTCAACAATCAGACAAGAAATCTGACCAGAGCAATGGAGATGTTAGTGGAACAGATTAAATGTTCACTTTCAGAATCAAGCTACCTTCTTAAAGATATGACAATGCTTCTTAAAAAGGCCTTCTCAGCTAAAAGACTATAATTTGGAAGTTTAGATTTTTGTCTCCTGTATATACAGTAGGACTTGATCGGGAACTTACATTCCCTAACTTTAGCTTTTATATAAAAACCTATATGGCTGCTTTTACTTATGGAGGAACAATAAATACTCAAGGACTTGAGATATGACCTACCCACACCAGTGATTCTCCTAGTAGAGTATTAAGGTGAAAGCCAATCAACTGCATCCCAAAGAGCCCAGCCAAAAGCCTCAATTTTAATTTCTTTAATTGCCAAATACATTTTATAACTAGAACATACAACCTGTAACAAGCTTAATTATAACAGTGGGCATTTTAATTGCTTTTGGAAAACTAGCCAACAACCTGTGGTATACAGCTACAATATCATGAGCTAAGTAAGATCTAAACCCTGACAAATTGTAGCTCTCCCAGTGATTCACTTGCAAGCTGCATTAAAAGTATATAAAAGGATAATTTAGAAATTACTTATGAAAATTAGGGGACTTGTTTAATTCGATTTTGTTTTGGATCTTCCCACAATTTATAGTGCTGGCCTTCAAGAAGAGAAAGTCTCCCAAGTAGGAAAGTCAGACTCATTTGCTTTGTTTAAGTCATTTCCAATCATTTCATACTTGTGTCGGTTCATTTAGCTGATTTGGGAAGGTTCTGTTTTTTTTTGTTGTTGTTGTTGTTTTTAATTGTAAGGGGAAAAAACTAAAAAGAAGAATTGATGATTTGCGTGATGTTATGAAGCACTAAGTTAAATTTGCTCAATGGACACAGCTCAAAAGGTATCCAGAAAGTTTTATAAGAAAGAAGAATAGCATTTCGCCTCATTTGTAACTCCACCACACTCCTCACTTAATAAAGATTGGAGTTCTGGTTTATATTATTTAAGGAACAAAATCCGCATGGTGAAAAAAGTCAACAGAAGAAAAAAATCTCTGGTTTTGCCCTTTCCACATTGAGTCAGCACATGCTTGCAACTAACTCAGAGAACAAAAGTAGTACCTCATTATCTGCACTGCTGAGCACTAGGATGGATGATTTCAGAAATGTGCTTTTATTTTAAGGAGCCACGAATGACTGATTCACCATCTTTAAGGAGAGGATTGTCATGGGTGAAAATTTGCCCAAACTATCAGAATGGCCAGATGAGCCTTACTCAACCCTGACAGGGAGAAGTTACAGTAAAAACATTATGGTGTGAAAATTTCTGGTTGTACTGCCCAACTCCTCAACACATTATTACCTCCTGCTGGAGCTAACTCATTCTTCTGGTGTCAAATTTAACTCCACCTGGACAGCACAATGATTCACACATGGCACCCACATAAAGCCCCTTCCTTTGATTCAAACCAACTCCTTTGAGTCCAGATGAGCTATACTACACTATTCTCGAAAAAAGGAGCAAAAGAGCCTCATTCGGGTTCACAGGGGTTACCACCACCAAAGAAGAAAGGAGTTTTCTAAACTTTTTCCCTCCATGCCCTCAAGCTAATTCTTCCAAGGTAGTCAAAATCCTCTAGCCAGCCTTGTGCAATCCTGCTAAGTCCACTCACCGTAACAATCCCCATGGTAATCGGGTTTTGTGACAGATTCAGTCCTCAGCAAGGAAGCAAGTCTTTTGTACACAAATACCCAAGTAGGCAGCAAGGGCATCAGCTGAGTCATCAGGGATGTCTGAGCTACTTTTTGGTGGCTCTGATAAACAAGCACGTAACACCCCACCCTCAGCTGCAATAAACGGAAGGAATTCAATGTGTGACTGGTTGTGTGTCAGAGATCCAATTTTCTCAACGGGTTCTCAATAAGCAACCAAATTCTACATCCTTCAAAAATCATCCAGAATGAAGAATCTTAAATCAAAATTCAATAAAAGAGTAACAAAAACCAGCCTTTCTTCACTATCACATATCACATATTATTTATTGCTTCCCTAAGAGAAAACACAGGAAATAAAAAATGCAAACTGCCACCACATGATGGGGTCATAACTCTGACCTGATATATCTCTCACAATAACACACACTAGGTGTTAAGCCTGGTTTAAATACTCCAAATACTACAGACCCAGCATTCAGCACAGCATGAGATAGATGGGTGCTTGACATCTCTGTCCCTGCAGAAGCCACTGCCCAGTCCTCTCAAGATGTAGCTCTGGACTCACTGATGACAACCACTCCTGCCTCCAAGTAAGTGCTGTATGGTCACTAACATCCTCACATGTCTGAACTCCAGAATCCCACAGAATGCTATCACAATGCTTCTGAAATATTGCCAATGTCTTTCTGTTTCTATTAGTCATCCTCAAAAAGAAAAAGTCTCAAAAAGGTTTTTTTCTTTCAGTCACCCATGAAAAAGAGTTTAGGAGAGTTGATCAATCTGATGCCCTGGGATATTTTTTTCTGCTTGTATCTCTGCAGATATTAACAAACTGGTGATACCAGACAGGGCTAGGTAAGCAAAACATCATAGCATCCTCTCTGAGCCATTCAAACTTTACTTGAACATGCTGGGCTTTCACGAAGAGATGCAAAGGATCAAACATGTCACTCAAAGCTCATTCTCTGAGTCCCATTCTGGAACCTTAAAGAAAACCTATAAAGCAAAGATTCAGAGAAGGAGGCTCTAAAGTCAGCATCCCAAGACCAATAGTCCCAAAAGCTTAGATACAGAGACTATTTTTTTAACAGCCAAAACCATAAACATGAACAAGTGTGAAAGAAGGGTTCTCTCTAAGACCTATTCTACAAGGCAGACATGCACAAAACTAGATAGAAACAGTGTCTAAATGTCAAATAAAGGAAGCCAGTGTCATTAGGTACAAATTTTGGTTTAAAATTTTTTCATAAATGGCAACTATCTTGTTTTCCCACCAAATAGATTCTGTCTGGTTGACAGTCAAAACTAGATTCAGATGTTAATCCCACCAGGGTAGGGATTTGATCTGCTTTGTTCACAAATGCAGCCAGCATCCAATAGTTCCTGGCATACTGTGTGCATGCAAATACTGTGGACAAGCAAATTCGTTTAATCTTCACAACTACCTAGGTAAAGAAACTAAAGATTAAGACATATAAGTGGCATGCCCCAGGTCACATAGCTGACAACTGGCAGCATGACATTTCTTAAACATGTATGTCTAGAGTAGATCCATATATATTGATTACTATAACCATTAGGCTTACTGCACAGTGTAATCAAGCAAACCTTTATTAGTAACTACTATAAATTCTGCATTTAAACCAGGTGCTAAAAAATTGATATCTTTAACAATTGTATAAATTATGAAATCAGCCAAAGAAAGAAAACTGGTGGCAATATAACCTAACCCATGACTAAAATTTACATTTATAAAAGCTACAACTCTTCCTAATGGGGCAAATCTGTATAAAAAGCATGTACATGAAGTCTGATAATTAAAGCACAGAAGAAACTATTGTTGGACACATTGCTGATCTCTTAGAAGGAAGGAGAAATCTTGCTTTCGTAGTTAAGATGACCAAAAGAAATAGTTTTAAAATGTGATAACTGCTCACATTTGAGAGTTTGAGAGTCAAGGAGCAATGCAGGTGTTCTCTATCAAGAAAAAAGCAAAGGAAATGAATAAATTCCAAGAGAAGAGAAGTATCAGAGACTGTAAAGGCTCCAGACCTGAACTCCCAGTACCTTTTATGTTGGTTTCCTGAGAACATACCAACCTTGGTGTACGCTTAGAGCAGAAGCTTCAACATTCTTTTACTTCACAATATGCACGATATCATGTAACCATATGAGGTGAACTGTAATCTCATCACACAATACAACACCAACAGCTGTGAGTTCTAGTTAAAGGACAGCAGCTCAATTCAGCTGCACACCTGCAATTATTTAATGTCTAGTTAAGCTTGTCTCCATTTAATAAATTACTTGATAATAACAAAGAGAATGAGAAGAAAAGACATAAGCCACAACTGAAAACTGGAGACAAGGGTAGGAATTAACAAACAAGAATAGAGAAAAACTCCTTGCAAAAGATCTGAGGAAGAACAAGGTATCTGAACCAAACAAATTCAGTAATTCAATTTGACAGATATTTCATGAGCATCTTCGAGGTGCCAGGCAGAGTGTCAGCCATGGTAGAGGGCCCAAGACTAACCTGTCGGGGCTTCTGCCTTCAGTGTGCTCACCCAGTCAGTCCCTGAGCTAATTCTAGGAGGAAGACCTGAAAGAAGGATGGAGTTCTCACTTTTCCAGACAGGTAAAAAATGTTCAGGATTATCAATTAACCTTTTCACTTAATAATAGAATAAATACTTCCCTAGCCTCTCAACATACAATCAGCTTTCATATGTCCAAAAAAACAGAACAGAATGTGCCAGGACAATACAAATCTATAGACAACACAAAAATCTCATTTTTACCAATAGCGTCAACCACTAACCCCACCATCTATTTCCTGAAATTCACCCAAAATAAATTTATTTTTATTCTATCTTTACTTCTCCTCCTGACAGCACTCTGGTGAAACAGAATTTAGAGAAGGAAGAAAATGAAAAGAAAGGCAGAGAGAGGAGGGGTTGAGTGGAGAAACTTCCATAACATACTGTTAAGGGCTGAATAGTGTTCCCCCCAAATATTACAGGTTGGAGTCCTATCTCCTAGCACTTCAGAATGTGACAGCATATGGAGATAACGTCTTTAAAGAGGTAATTAAGTTAAAATGAGTTCTTTGGGGTGGGCCCTCATTAAATATAACTGTGTCCATATACGAAGATAAAATTTGGACACCACTCACACAGAGAAAAGACCATGTGAGGACAAAAGCGAGAAGGTAGCCATTTGCAAGTCAAGGAGATCAGCCTCAGAAGAAACCAATTCTTGATCTGGACCATCTAGCCTCCACAACTTGAGAAAATAAATGTATGTTGTTTAAGCCACACAGTCTCTAGTACTTTGTTACAGCAGCCCTAGCAAACAAATACAAGCACAAATCAGACAATCAACTCTTTTAAAACAAGGAATTTTTTTAAAGGAATGAATAGACCCATTCCAAATGCTTCAGATGAATTTCCACTTGGATCCAAATAAAAGATCAATAACTTGATGGTATTTCATACTCGCTTGTTGGGTCATCCCTGGCTACTGTATGATAGCTGAAATGACATGCATTCTTTCCACATAGTAATTCTGCAGCTTTGAACTTGGCCAAGAGAGACTCTATCCAAACCACGAAAGGACCCAGATACTCGACCATCCATCTATCCAGTCATCCTTTCATCTACTCATGCGTTAATTCTACATACTTATTGGACTTCTACTATTTACAGGGAAAATTAAGAAAAGTTAAGACTTGGGACCAGCTTCTACTACTAGTACTAAGTAGTATGCGTACTAGTACTAATTATATATCATTAGGCTGCATTGAAATAGGCACAAAAACCTATGGAAGAACCTTGTTAGGCACATCTAACATGTAAGTTTCCAAGTATGTCTAACATGTAGTTTCCAAATATGAGAAGCAAAAAGGGAGGAGGAGGACATTTTAGGCACAGAAACACAGAAGTAGGAACCAGAAGTCAGAATATTAAAATATCTAAATGTGAATTCCAACTCTAACACTTACAAGGTGTATGACCTTGGGCAAATGAAAAAAGTCTTTGATGCTGAATTTAAGTGTAATGAGATCATGCCTGTCAAACACTTAGAGTTGTACCTACCAATGGAGGGCATCTAGTGGTTATATTTTGTTTGTCCTGGAAATGGTAGACAGTACTGTGGGCTGGACAATAGGGAAGAGTAAGCACAGAAATGGGACTGAAACTGTATTTTGAAGCCAGACTGTGAAGAGCTTCATATGACATACTAAGACATATGGAAAACAGTATATCCTATGGAAAACAGGAAGCCTCTGAAGGTTTTTTAGACCCCAGTTGCAACGTGCAGAGTTTGGAATTTCCAGAAGAAATCTCCAGTGGTGATGTTTCAGTGAATAGTTGGGAAGAGAATGAAGTCAGGATGAGGAGTAAGTGCAAGTTGGTGGGCCAGGAAAAAGATCAGAAAGGAGAGGATAAAATCAAGGTACATTTCAGAAGTAAAACAGCCAGGACACAGTGACCTCCCAAGATGAAACTTGTTTCAAAAAGAAAATGACATTGCACTGGCCGGTTTGGCTCAGCGGTTAGAGCGTTGGCCTGCAGACCAGAGAGTCTCGGGTTCGGTTCCCACTAGGAGCACGTACCTCAGTTGCAGTTTGTCCCCAGCCCCAGTTGGGGTCGTGTGGGTGGAGCCACTTGATATGTTTCTCTCACATCGATGTTTCTCTCTCTCTTCCTCAATCTCTCCCTCCCGCTCTATCTCAAGATAAATGCAAAAAAAAAAAAAAAAAGGAAAAGAAAGTGACAAAGGCTTTCAGTTGGCTAGCCAAGTTAGCATTTTGCTCTCTAGAAACTGTCCTATTTAATTAATTAGTTTACATTCTAATGTATTTATATACATGCATACATAAAAAGAGCTAGCAAAACATGACCAAACAGGCCAGCACTCCTGACCAATAAACACTCTCTTTAAAGAGCCAAACAACTGCAGAGAGCTTTTATTTTTAGCATTTAACATCTCTGATATTTACTAAAGTTTATAATTCCACTTCCCTGGGGGTTATTTATTGTTTAAGGGGACTGTATTAATATTCGTACTTCCACCCTGACCAAACCAGCAGATAAGAGCAAACAGCTTCCCCTGACTCTTCAACCTGCTGCTATTTTCATACTTAACCTACTCTAAAAGTATAATGATCAGCTCTAAATCTAGGCTTGAAGGCAGAGTACTAAAGGACGGTACAACATTTACATTTCTCCCATGCTGAAGCATGGAAATTCAGTGACAAATCAATTTTTTATTTTACAGAGTGGTGGATATTCAGGCTTTTGAGAGAGGCAGTGCAGGTGAAAAGAGATCCAAAAGCAGGTGATGGGGATATCCTTCCATGAGCCACTTACATAACCCTGGCAATTTTTAAAGGATTTGTCAGGCCGACAAAGCAGACAAGTGATGAGGGAGGTTGAACAGGTTTCAGATAGGCCATGCACTACTGTGGCCATACGCTGGCCAAAGTCAGGCCACTCATCAGGCTTTCAAAGAAACAGCAGACCACAGATTAGAATCACCCTGGAGTTCTGCACCAATGTAATGGTTCCCACCTTTGCACAGCACCTATCCCTCTGTACACACCCATATAAACACATCCACATTTTCACAGGCATTCTCTGTGCCTCCCTTACTGGCCTTTAACACTTTATATCTTTATACTTACTAGTTATTTCTAAACGATCCTGTCTCCACATCTAGACTATACACTCCTAGAGAAGTAGGATCCACACTGGAGTCCACCTTGTGTTATGGCTAGATAAAAAAAAAAAGTCAACAGAGCCAGGAGGCCCAGGGCTATGCAGGGACAGCAATTCACATTGGCCTGCACCAGAGAACTGCCCAAGAGGACAGGGACCCACACACCAAGGGGCCAGATCCAACAACATCACAGGAAAATTCAGTGAGCTCCATAAATAGCAACTCCAAGTTGGCACCACAAGGTCAGGATTGAGACTCATAGTCAACAACCCTGAGGGCTGAGCCAACCCACAAACGGGCAATAGTGATCAAGACCGAAATTCATCTGTAGAGTCCACACAACCCACACAGTGTCATTCCTAGAGAGCCAGCTCAGAAGATCAAGGAGACTACTCCACTGGGTCCCACAAGAAGGCCACCACACCAAGACTGGGAGGCATAGCAGTCTTATCTGATACACACCAACCTGCCTATACATCCTAATATCCCTCACCTGGCCTCGAACTACCATACTACTAAAATGGTGAGACAAAGAAACAACACCCAAATGAAAGTAAAAGAGAAATCACCAAAAGGAACGAAATGAAAATGGAGGCAAGCAGTTTGTCAGATGAAGAATCCAAAGCAATGACTTTAAGGGTGCTCAAACAACTTAGTGAGAATTACAAGGAACTTAATAAGAATGATAAAGAGCTCGGTGGGAACCATGCCAGCATAAAAAAAGAGGTAGAAGCTATGAATAAAAATCAAGTGGAAATGAAGAATGACAGAGCTGATATAAAAAATACCCTGGAAGGATTTCATAGCAGATTAGAAGAAGCTGAAGACTGAATCAGCAAGTTAGAAGACAAGGTAGAAAAAAACACCCAATTAGAGCAGCAAAGAGAAAAAAAAAATTTTTAAAGCAGGAGGAGAATTTAAGGGAGCTTGGGACAACACAAAATGTAACATTCACATCATAGGGGTACGAGAAGGAGAAGAATCAGAGAAAGGAATAGAGAACCTGTCTGAAGAAATAATGACAGAAAAATTCCCTAACCTAGTGAAGGAAAAAGATCACACAAGTACAGGAAACACAGAGAGTACCAATCAAGATGAACCCCAAAGACCCACACCTAGAGACATCATAAGTAAAATGGCAAATATTAAAGACAAAGAGAGTCTTAAAGGCAGCAAGAGAGAGACAGAGAGTTATCTACAAGGAAGCTACCATTAGTCTTCCAGCTGATTTCTCAATAGAAACACTGCAGGCAAAAAGGAAGTGGCATGAAGTATACAAAGCAATGAAAAGCAAGAGATTGAATCCAACACTACTCTATCCAGCAAGGCTATCATTCAAAATTGAAGGAGAAATAAAGAGCTTCACAGACAAACAAGAGGCTGAAGGAATTTACAACCACCAAACCAGCACTGTAAGAAATGCTAAAAGGACTGATATAAGAAGAAGAAATAGAGAGAGAAAGAAACACAGGCATAAACAATAAAAATGGCAACAAAAAAGTACCTATCAATAATAACCTTAAATGTAAATGATTTAAATGCTCCAATCAAAAGACAAAGAGTAGCTGACTAGATAAGAAAACATGACCCATACATATGCTGTCTATAAGAGACTCACCTCAGAACAAAAGACTTACACAGTATGAAACTGAAGGGATGGAAAAAATTTTTCCATGAAAATGGAAAGGAAAAAATGTTGGTGTAGCAATATTCATATCTGATAAAACAGACTTCAAAATGAAGGTCATAATAAGAGACAAAGAAGGTCACTACATAATATTAAAAGGATCAATCCAACAAAAGGATGTAACCATGGTAAACATGAAGGCACCGAATATAGGAGCACCAAAATATATTTTAAAGCTTCTGGAGAACTTCAAGGGAGAGATCAACAGCAATATAATCATAGAAGGGGACCTGAACACACCATTGAAATCACTGGATAGATCTTCCAGACAAAATATTAACAAGGAAGTAGAAACCCTAAACAACACAGTAGATCAGATGAATTTAATTGACAGTTACAGAACATTTCACCTCAAAGCTGCAGAATATACATTCTTCTCAAGTGCACACAGTTCATTCTCAAAACAGACCACATGTTAGGACACAAACTGAGTCTCTACAAATTCAAGAAGACTAGAATCATATAAAGCATATTCTTGGATCACGATAGCATGAAACTAGAAGTCAATAAAAATGAAAACACTCAAAAGCATTCAAACACATGGAAGATAAATAGCATGTTATTAAACAATGAAAGGGTTAACAATGAGATCAGCCCTGGCCGGTTTGGCTCAGCAGTTAGAGCGTTGGCCTGAGGTCCGGAGAAACCCGGGTTCGGTTCCCGCTAAGGGCATGTACCTTGGTTGCAGTTTGTCCCCGGCCCTGGTTGGTCGTGCAGGTGGCAGCCACTCGATGTGTCCCTTTCACATCGATGTTTCTCTCTCTCTCTCTCTTCCTGTCTCTCCCTCCCACTCTGTCTGAACAAAAAATGAAAAAATGTCCTCAGGTGAGGATAAAAAAAACAAAAAAAACAATGAGATCAAAAAAGAAATAAAAAAATTCCTGAAAACTAATAAAAATGAACACACAACACCACAAAAATCTATGGAATACAGCAAAAGCAGTCCTGAGAGAGAAGTTCATAGCACTACAGCCCTACCTCAAGAAACAAGAAAAACTTCTAATAAACTATCTAACACTACAACTTAAATAATAGAAAGAGAACAAGAAGAAAAACTCAGAGTTAGTAGAAGGAAGGAAATAATAAAGATCAGAGTAGAAATGAATGACATTCAGACTAAAAAAAAAAATACAAAAGATTAATGAAACCAAGAGCTGGTTCTTTGAAAAGATAAACAAGATTGATCAACCTTTAGCCAGACTCACCAAGGAACAAAGAGAGGGACTTCCGGTCAAGATGACGGCATAGGTAAACGTGGTATCTCCTCTTCCCACAACCACATCAAAATTACAACTAAACTACAACACAACCATCATTCAGAACCACCTGAAATCGAGCTGAATGGAAGTCCTACAACTACAAAATTAAAGGAACAGCCACACCAAGACTTGTAGGAGGGGCGGAGGGGCAGAGGGACGGAGGCGCGGAGGGGCAGAGGGACGGAGGCGCAGACGGGCACATCCCACACCCACGTGTGTAGGATAAAAATCAGGAGGGATACCTCAGCTGGGAAGGTCCTCCCTAAAGAGTAAAGGGTTTCTGTCCCACACCAGGCGCCCAGCTCAGGGTTCCAGTGCCAGGAAGAAAAGTCCCCATAACTTCTGGCTGGAAAAACCAGCGGGAACTGAGGCAGAGGGAAGCTGAGGCTGCGGGAGCCCCAGGCAGTTCCTCTTAAAGAGCCCCTGCACGACTAACTCAGACTTGCTCCCTCTGAGCTTGGAGGGGAGGCAGTATGAGGGGTGCCAGAGACATACAGGGAAGAACTGAGCTGTCTGGCCTCGAAACAAGGGCTAGAGGGTCAGCTTTCTCCTGGACAGAGGTGCTGGCGGAGGCTGATGTTCCTTTGGTGAGCCTTTGCCTGGGTTGGCAGACACTGCCATATCTGGACCTCCAGCAACCTGGCTCACACTGTTCGCCCCACCCTGTGATTCCCTGAGGCCCCATCCCACCCAACTTTCCAGGCCCACCCAAGCTGTTTCCAAAGGCTTTACTATAGGATTGGCCTGTCTTGGATTCTGCTTCAGAGTTTCCAAAAATTACTCAAACAAGCAGCATCTGGTCTCAGCAAGCCCCATACCTCTCATTAAGTGGCCCCAGGCCTGGCACTAGAAGCAGCCAGCCTTGGTTCACAGCTTGGCTTTTCCTGGGCATCTCCAAGCCCAGCACAAGAAGCAGCCATCTGCAGATCACTTTGTAGCTTATGCTGGGTGGCCCTGGATAGAACACAGCTGACCATGCCCCAGAGCCAGCACACCCAGTGAACAGCTTCAGAACACATCAAAACACCACCACCTAACCACCTCCACAAGTAACACACTCAATGAGAAGACTCAGTGAGTACCAGAGCCCTGATGAAGAAAGTCTAGTTCTGTGTGGTAGGCCCCTACACAGCTGATCCT
This sequence comes from Tadarida brasiliensis, assembly GCA_030848825.1. Classification (NCBI taxonomy): domain Eukaryota; kingdom Metazoa; phylum Chordata; class Mammalia; order Chiroptera; family Molossidae; genus Tadarida; species Tadarida brasiliensis. Next base: position 100,626,834 of record CM061258.1, read on the forward strand.
CCAAGGTAGTCAGAGGCCAGTGGCTAGTGGGCACAGCCAGTCCTTGTAGCTGATCAGCCTGAGTAAATCCCTCCCAATGATGTGCCAACAGCAATCAAGACTCAATTACAACAGAAGGGTGTAAGGGTACACTAGGGGTGTACCTCGAGGACCCAGCTGTGGTGATCAGGGAAACTGTGCCACTGGATCCTACAGGACACCTACAACAATAGGCCACCCTACAAAGCCTAGGAGACATAGCAACTCTACCTAATACACAGAAACAATCACAGGGAAGCAGCCAAAATGAGGAGACAAACATGTCCCAATTGAAAGAAAAGAACAAAACTCCAGGAAAAGAACTAAACAAAATGGAGATAAGCAATCAATCAGATGCAGAGTTCAGAAAACAGGTTATAAGGTTGCTCAAGGAACTTGGTGAGACATTCAAGGGACTTGGTGAGACCTTCAAGGAACTTAAGGAGACCTCCAAGGAACTTAGTGAGAACATCAACAAAATCAAAAAGGACCAGTCAGAAATTAAGAATGCACTAACTGAAATAAAGAATAATTTACAGGGAATCAATAGTAGAGTAGGTAAAGTCAAGAAGCAAGCCATCGAATTGGAATATAAGGAAGCAAAGAACACCCAATCAGAACAGCAAAAAGAAAAAAGAATCCAAAAAACTGAGGATAGTGTAAGGAGCCTCTGAGACAACTTCAAGTATGCCAATATTTGCATCGTAAGGGTGCCAGAAGGAGAAGAGAGAGAACAAGAAATTGAAAACCTATTTGAAAAAATAATGACAGAAAACTTCCCTAACTTGGTGAAGGAAACAGACATACAAGTCCATGAAGCACAGAGAGTCCCAAAAAAGATGAACCCAAAGAGGTCCACACCAAGACACATCATCATCAAAATGCCAAAGATTAAATACAAAGAGAGAATCTTAAAAGCAGCATGAGAAAAGCAGTCTGTTACCTACAAAGGAGCTCCCATAAGACTGTCAGCCAATTTCTCAAAAGAAACTTTGCTGGCCAGAAAGGAGTGGCAAGAGATATTCAAGGTGATGAAAGCAACGACCTACAACCAAGATTACTCTATCCTGCAAAGCTATCATTTAGAATTGATGGACATATCAAGAGTTTCCCAGACAAGAAAAAGCTAAAGGAGTTCATCACCACCAAACCAGTATTATATGAAATGTTGAAGGTCTTCTTGAAGAAGAACAAAAATACGAACAATAAATTGGCAATTAATACATATCTATCAACAACTGAATCTACAAACGAAATGAGCAAGCAGAACAGAAACATACTTAGAGATACAGAGAACTTTTTGTTGCTTGCCAGACAGATGGGGGCTGGGAAGAATGGGTGAAAAAGATGAAGGAATTAAGAAGTACAAATTGGGCCCCGGCTGGTTTGGCTCAGCAGTTAGAGCGTCGGCCTGCGGTCCAGAGAGACCCAAGTTTGGTTCCCGCTAAGGGCATGTACCTCAGTTGCTGTTTGTCCCTGGCCCTGGTTGGGTCGTGCGGGTGGCAGCCACTCGATGTGTGCCTTTCACGTCGATGTTTCTCTCTCTCTCCCACTCTATCTGAACAAAAAATGGAAAAATGCCCTCAGGTGAGGATAAAAAAAAAAGAAGTACAAATTGGTTGTTAGACTGATGAACCTCAAAAGGAAGGGGGGAGGGAGGGTGGGATGAGATAAACCAAAGAACTTCTATGCTTATATGCATAACCAATGGACACCGACAATAGTGTGGGGAAGGCAGGAGGGGATGGAATTGGGGAGGAGGGGGTCAATGGGGAAAACGGGGGGGGGGGGGAAGACATCTGTAATACATTCATCAATAAAGATGAGTTAAAAAAAAAAAAAAAGAGAGAAGACCCAAATTTTAAAAATCAGAAACAAAAGAGGTGAAGTAACAGGTGACACCCCAGAATACAAAGGATTGTAAGAAAATACTATGAACAATTATATGCCAACAAATTGGGACAACCTAGGAGAAATGGACACATTCCTAGAATCATACAGTCTTCCAAGACTCAACCAGAAAGAGTCAGAAAGCCTGAACAGACCAATAACAACTAAGGAAATAGAAGCAGTAATCAATAAAGTTGCAACAAACAAAAGCCCAGGTCCAGACGACTTCACAGGGGAGTTTTACCAAACATTCAAAGAACTAACACCTATTCTCCTTAAACTATTCCCAAAAATTCAAGAGGAAGGAAGACTTTCAAACGCTTTTTATGAGACCAGCATAACCCTAATTCCAAAGCCAGATAAAGACACTACAAAAAAAGAAAATTACAGGCTAATATCTCTAATGAACATAGACACCAAAATTCTCAACAAAATAATAGCAAATCGGATCCAGCAATATATTTTAAAAAGTATTCACCACAACCAAGTGGGATTAATCCCAGGGATGCAAGGCTGGTACAATATTCGTAAATCAATAAATGTGATACATCACATAAACCAAATGAAAGATAAAAATCATGTGATCATATCAATAGATGCTGAAAAAGCATTTGACAAAATCCAGCATCCAGTTTTGATAAAAACTCTCAGCAAAGTGGGAATAGAAGGATCATACCTCAACATAATAAAAGCCATACATTACAAACCTACAGCCAATATAATGGGCAAAAATAACAGCATTTCCCTTAAGAACAGGAATACCACAGGGACGTCCACTTTCACCAATCTTATTCAACACAGTACTGGAAGTCTTAGCCACAGCAATTGGACAAGAAGAAAAAATAAAAGGCATCCAAATTGGAAAGGAAGAAGTGAAACTGTCATTATTCACAGATGACATGACATTGTACACAGAAAACCCTAAAGATTCCACTAAAACATTACTAGATTTAATAAATGAATTTGGCAAAGTAGCAGGATACAAAATCAACATCCTGAAATCACTGGCATTTTTATGCACCAATAATGAACACACAGAAAGAGAAAATAAAAGAACACTCCCATTTACCATTGTAACAAAAAAACTAAGATACCTAGGAATAAACTTAACCAAGGAGGAAAAAGGCCTATTCTCAGAAAACTATAGGACATTGAAAAAAGAAATAGAGGGAGATATAAAAAGGTGGAAGCATATCCCATGTTCGTGGATTGGAAGAATCAACATCATTAAAATGTCTGTACTACCCAAAGCAATCTACAGATTCAATGCAATCTATATTAAAATACCAACAGCATATTTCACAGATCTAGAACAAATACTCCAAAAGTTTACGTAGAAACAAAAAAAAAAACACAAATAGCCACAGCAATCTTGAAAAAGAGGAACAAATTTGGAGGAATCACAAGTCCGGATACTGGGTTATACTACAAAGCCACTGTAATCAAAACAGCCTGGTACTGGCACAAGAACAGGCATATAGATCGATGGAACAGAACAGAGAACGTACAAATCGACCCAAGACATTACACTCATTTAATATTCGACAAAGGAGGCAAGAGTATACAATGGAGAAAAGACAGTCTCTTCAATAAATGGTGTTGGGAAAATGGACAGCTACATACAAAAAAATGAAACTAGACTACCAACTTATACCATATATAAGAATAAACTCAAAATGAATAAAAGATTTAAATGTAACTCATGAAACCATAAAAATCCTAGAAGAAAATGTAGGCAGAAAAATCTCAGACATCACACGTAGCAGAATTTTCATCGATACATAGCCTAGGGCAAGAGAAACAAAAAATTAATAAATGGGACTACATCACACTAAAAAGCTTCTGCACAGCAAAAGAAACCAGTATCAAAATGAAAAGGGAACCCACTGTATGGGAGAACATATTTGCCAGTGATATATCAGCTAAGAGGTTAATTTCCAAAATATATAGAGTACTCATACAACTCAAAAATGGAAGATTAAACAATCCAATTAAAATATGAACAGAGGACCTATTTAGACACTTCTCCAAAGAGGACATACAAATGGCCGAGAGACATATGAAAAAATGCTCAATGTCACTAATCATTAGAGAGATGCAAATTAAAACGATTATGAGGTGTCACCTCACACCTGCCAGATGGCTGTCAAAAAATCATCAAATACGTGCTGGCGAGGGTGTGGAGACAAAGGGGACTCTAGTACACTGCTGGTGGGAATGCAGACTGGTGCAGCCACTACAGAAAACAATATGGAGTTTCCTCAAAAAATTAAAAATTGAACTGCCATTTGACCCAGTGATCCCACTTCTAGGAATATATCCTAAGAAGCCTGAAACACCAATCAGAAAGAATATATGCACCCCTATCTTCATAGCAGCACTATTTACAATAGCTAAGATCTGGAAACAGCCCAGGTGTCCATCAGTAGATGAGTGGATAAAAAAGCTGTTGTGCATTTATATAATGGAATACTACACAGATGTAAGGAAGAAAGATCTCTTACCTTTTGAGACAACATGGAGGGACCTGGAGAGTATTATGCTAAGTGAAATAAGCCAATCAGAGAAAGACAAATATCGCATGATCTCATTTATTTGTGGAATATAATGAACAAAATAAGCTGATGAACAGAACAGATCCAGAGACATGGAAGTAGAGAACAGACTGATGGACCTCAGAGGGAGGGAGTGGAGGGGGGCGGGAGGAGATGAACCAAAGAATTTATATGCATATATGCGTGGCCAGTGGACAAGGACAGCAGTGTGGTGGAGGGGGGAAGTAGGGAGGAGGGTGTCAAATGGGGGGAAAAGGAGGGACATCTGTAATTAAAAAATTAATTAATCAAATTTTAAAAAAAGTCAACAGACTTTTAGTGAATAACAGATTAAGCACAGTGGCAGAGAACCCTAAGAAGAACCTTGGAGAGCCTCTAAACTAGAGCAATGCTTCCAAAAAAATTAACATGCAGACAAATGACTTGGGGATTTTGTTAAGATACATATTATTGAACCCCACACCCTGGAGATTCTGATTCAGTAGTTCTGGGGTGGGGATCCCCTTATCTTCATTTCTAGTAAGATCTCAGGTGATGCTGACGTTGCTGGTCCACACTAGCTCTGCCTAGAACAACCTGCTATCCAAAGTAGAAATCACTCCTATCCAAAGTGCAATCCTGGAAAACAGCATGTAGTAGCCACTGTCCCCCGACTCCCATGACAAAAATCCACACACACTCCAAGGCAGCCCACTTCTCTTAAGGTCAGAGAACTGCTAAAAACATTCTCCCATATACCAAGTTCCATGGACTTCAAATGCCTGCTCCATACATACTAAGGGTGTGCCTTTCACAAAGTTCTCTCATTGATACTTCTTCAAATCACTCACTTTCCTTCCTTTTCTCTCTGCCTTTGCCTCTTTCTCCTTGTCCTTGCACAACTGGAACCACATCTGAATACTAAACTACAGCTCTTTTATTTATACTCTTCAGAAAAATATCCCAAGAAAACTTCCTGTTTCTCAAGTTATAGGTACTCCTTTCCCATAATGAACCCCCTCTATGCCAGCAATTAATCAATCCCTGAAGACCACCCAGAAACAGCCAAGGGGAACACTACACCATCTACATAAAGCTCCCTGCCAGCACTGTATGGGTCCCTCTAAGTCCCTCCCAAGCACACCAATGTCTTCACTGGTCACATGAAGAGGCTAGCTGATCTCAGGCTTCCTCCTTCCAGCTCTGATGCCCTAGAAGTATATAATCTAAACCCAGGGACACTTAGGAATTATTCCAGGTTCCTACTTTGCTGACACTTTCTTCTTAGAGAGAGTCCCTTGCTGATGCCAGTCCTTTCACTCAAGAGATCAGGGAAAACATCTGGAGATTCAGAGTCAGGAGACCTGGAGTAAAAGCCCAACTCCACCACAAATGAACTATGTGAACTTCGACAAATCTGATAACCTACGTGACCTTTCATTTCCTCAGCTGTAAACTAAGGATAATAATACCGCCAAGCTAGTTTATGATATTTGAGATCAAATGAAATATGCAAAACACTACAGAAATGTTATCATCAATACCTAGAATATCCCTGGTATCCCTAGTTCACCTACTAATGGTTTCCTCTTTCAGGACGCATGTCCCAGGCACCTGTCAAAGGACAGCAACCTTACATTCTTTGTATTCCCACCATATACCAGTAATTTTCAAACCTTTTTCATCTCATGGCACACATAAACTAATTACTAAAATTCTGTGGCACATCAAAAAGTGTATTTTTGTCAATCTGACTAAAATATAGGTATAATTTGATTCATTCACACCAGACAACTATTGTTGTGTTGGTTACTGTCATTTTTTAATTTGACAATCTAAGGGAAAAGAGGTCAGTGCCCCTGACTAAAGAGTCAGGTACTGCATGTTTTAAAATTTCTTACAGCACACTGGTTGAAAATCGCTGCCGTATGCCAAGCCTTGGGTGGCAATGAAGACGGTCAGCTTTGCAATTCACTGGCATCTGTGCTCAGGTTCCTATCAGATTGCAAGCTCCTAGAGCACTCCCTGCAGAATCTCACTCATCATCTTGCTTAGAGAGTCTGGCATTCACCAAGCACTCAAATACTGAGTGCTCAAAGCAGGAGTCTGAATGAGATTTGTTAGTCGGTTAAATTCCTCACAAGCTAAAGGATAGGGGGGAAAGAAAGGTTGATAAACAAAAGTCCAATGCAACACAACCGCTACTATATCCTATGGTCTCTGAAATCACTGCTTTGTACTACTTTTAAGCCACTACTTATTGACAACTTACAACGTTCCCAGCCTAGGCTAAGAACTTCACATGTACCATCACATTTAGTTCTCACACCCACTCAATGAGGCAGGTACTATCAATATCCCCACTTTATAAATGAGGAGAGTAATACTGCACAAAGAAGTGAAATAATGTGTCTGAGGTGACACAGCTAGCAATGGCAAAGCAGGAGTTTGAATCCAGGAGGTCTTATTCTAGAGCCAGCGCTCTTAACTTCTAAGGGAGGCAAACCCTTGTGGGACACAAAGCTTCAAGGCATGTCTCCACCTGAGGAAAGCACCTCTGCCTCCATGTGTTAGCTCCTTACTTGGAGAACCAATTAATAGGACAAAATGACAGCATGATGCTCCAGAAAAATTCATTCTCTCAATTAGCATGTGATGCAGAGAGAAAGGATACAATCAAATACTTAATGTGCTTGAAACCTGGTCTATAAAAGATTCAGCTGCTTGAAAATCACGTTTATAATTGGAAGTAAATCTCAAGAAATACAAACTTGAGACAAAGGTTTTCATTTCAATAACTTTTCTAGTTAATAATTGATACTAGTAAAAGAAGAATAATGGAAGACGGGCTCTGAATTATATGCCCCACAATGGAGGCTAGTCAGAGGCTCAGCAGTATCTCCCAAATCTGTCACTCCATATGGAAAATCCCCAGAGGCTGCCAAGAGTCATGAATTAGATTTGCCTCCTTCTTTAGGCTGACATACTATGACAAGCCCCAGAATTCCAGGAGACTTGAACTTCCTAAACCATCTAACATAATTAACAGAGCTAATAATGGCATAAGAAAAGAGAAAAAAAATCCTGGCAATCTTTGTAACTTTTCTGTAAGTCTCCAAGTATTCCAAAATAGACAGTTCATTTTAAAACTTAGAAAAAAACAATAGAAAAATAAGCAAGGAATATGAATAGACTCTACAGAAAAAGAAATACTACTTGATTTTGGGTATAGTAATAATGCTCAGTGTTACTCATAATAAGAAATGCAAATTGAACTACTTTGAGATATTAATTTTCTCCTATCAGATTGGCAAAAATTCAAAAGTTTAACAACACACCCTTTTGACAAGGCTGTGGGGAAATCCCTCTTAAAGAGGTGGGAATATAAATTGATACAACCTCTAGAGTGATTTGGCAATAACTATCAAAATTACAAGTGCACATACAATTTGACTAACAATTTCACTTCTGGAAATTTACCCTACAGATGTACATACATCTATGGATGAAATGCCATATGATCAATTATTTACTACAGCATAACCTGTAATAGCAAAAGACTGGAAATAATCCAAGTATCAGAACAGGTTAAATTAATTATGGCACAACCATACCATGGAATATTATGCAGCTATAGAAAGAAATTAGGAAGCTGTCTCTGTACTGAGATGAAATGATCTCCAAGGTATACTGATAATAACAAAAGAGCAAAATGCAGAACCAAGATTATAGTATCTAATTATTATATAATACATACTCAAATGTACTTCTATTTGCTTTGAGAAATTATGGAGGATACATAACTAAGTCATTATGGGAGACTGGGGAATAGTACATATGGTTCCAGGACTGGGAATGAGACATTTTTCTATGTACTTTTTATATAGTTTTGATTTTTGAGTCATATAAATATATTACCTACTTAGAAATAATAACAAGATAAAGAAATCAGCAAAAACACCCACAAATAACAGGGTCAATCACTGGTTTCATCTCTATGCAGATTATATTATTTAGGGATTATCAGGAACCAGTCTCCAAGTTCTTTTTCTATTACTTCCTACAACATATCTTACCTCACATGATCTTAGGAGATACACACCAACTTAATATTAACCAAAAGAGTATAATCAAAAGCAGAAAATGTAAATGTAGAAATATAAACATTAAAAAATCTAACACAGTTGAAGTCACCTATAATGTTGGGGAATCTATATCTTACCTCTTATGTGCACTCTGTGCACTGTTTCCTAACCATCCATACCCATCCCAAATCCTCACCTGTCTCTCCCTCAAGCACAGATAGTGGAGAATTAAGCATTTTTAATAATTAAAAACTCAGAACTTATTTGAAAGCAAATTTGAGCCCAAAAAGCATTAATTAAAATCTCAAAATACAATTTACAACAATGAAGTAGTCCTGGCTATCTTTAGTGTAAAATTTTGACATGTTGGCAGATGCTGACCAGAACTGATTCAGCAACACATTATCTCCAGTGGGATCTTGCATATGTCCTTGTGCTGACTCCAAGGCTGTATGCAGTGTGGGGCCATCACAGCAGTCCACAGGGCATGTGTGGTGTCTCACAGAGAGCAGCCAAAATGACAAGGCCAGCCTGTGACATCAGTGATCCTACCAAGAAAGGGCCCTCAAGCTCACAGATTATAATATTAGATAGTGGACAGGTTGCCACTCAGTAGGTAAATACTTTTCAAACAGCCCTTTGAGAAACAAGTCATCGAAGCCCAGCTCACCTAAGTACCATCTAGGGAAAATTATTTGCTTTTCTACTAGATCAATAAGTAGCAAATAGGGTCAGGGACTAGAAATGAACAATCAATAAAATGGGGCAAGCACTGTAACCTGTCACTGGTTTTAGCCACATCCTTTGTTCCTGTCTGGAGAAAGTTTTCACAGGGAGAAGGGAAGGAAATACTAACTATGCTGATTGATTTCTTACATACACAGACACGCACATGTGTGCATGCCTCATTTCACTGTGCTTAAAATTATAGGGCCATTATTAATGAACCAAGATACTCCTTAATAACAAAACTAGGATCACCCAGGAGAAAAACTTGCCCTAGACAGTTCCATGTGTTACTGGAGCTACCAGGTTTTTACCAGTTTACCCAAAGTCACTGCTCTAAGTTAGGGAAATAAGGGCTTCTGAAAGTAACATCCTGCTCCTGCTCCCCTTTATCCTCAGGTCTGTCTTAGTGTCTTTATCAGCAGGACTATGATCTAGAAAGCTCCACTTTAAACTGCTGCACTATCAAAAAAAAAAAAAAAGTCTGATGTACTTGAAGAGGTAAAGGGAAACGCTGCACGCTGAGCCAGCTACAGAAAGTTCCTCTGGTACCTCATGAATTTTAGAAGCTGTCTCATAAATCAGTTCAACCAAGATCATTTAACTTGGTCTTATTACAAATCCTGCTGCCACAGTGGACAGTGTTCGAAATTGTAAGTTAAAAATGTAAAAGAAAAAGGGGGAGAGGAAAAGACCCACCACAAAAGCTGGGGTGGAGAGCTGACAATGCCAATTCTGGAGGTTCTAAATACATAGTTTGAGATGCCCAGGAAGTCAAATAAGAGAGATAACTGATCTGAGTTAACAAAACGCATTGTTGCAGAACATTCACGTTTCTCTCATTTACACATGTGGGTATCAAGCTGAGGTCATCTGAGACCAGCTTAGACCACCCCTCATAGCATATCCATTGAGCCCACCCTGACATCTCCTCCCCAGAACTTCTCCTAGTGCAGTGGTTCTCAACCTGTGGGTCGCCTAAAACATAACAGTAGCAAAATTACAGTTATGAAGTAGCAACAAAAATAATTTTATGGTTGGGGGTCACCATAACATGAGGAACTGTATTAAAGGATCCTGGCATTAGGAAGGTTGAGAACCACTGTTAGTGGGTCAAGGCTGCTGGCTTTCTTATGTTAATTCCCTCTCTGAACTGTGAGTTTCCCAAGGGTAGGGACCATTCTACTTATCCCCAGTACACCTAGCTCAGAGTATGGCACTATGGATGCCACAGAAAAAAAAAATGTTTTAATGTTTGTTTTGAAGAGGCAATGCTTCTGAGGAAAGAAAAGGGAGCCGCTGTAATCAGTTCCCCTTCCCCTGGCAAAGAAGAACAGGAGATCTACATTCTAAAGCAGTGATTTGCAGAGGTCCCAGGACCAGCAACATCAGTATCACATGAGAACTTGTTAGAAAAGCAAATTCTCTGGCCCCACCCAGACACACTGAAGCAGAAACTGTGGGTGAGGTCTAGCAATCTGCATTTTAATAAGCCCTCCAAGTGATTCTGATGCAAAGTAAAATTTGAGAACCACTGTCAGTTTATACTCATACATGTAAGCTACAGTTTCATAACCTACCCCTCATAAGTCAGACAACTGAATAAGATTAACTTTAACCAATTTTTAGATGTTTGGAAATAAAAGTTTACACATATCTGAAAGGCAGTTCTTCTAGTAGTGTTAATTAACTGCATATGCCATACTGGTTCAGTGGTTTTTATTAATCTATTCCTCTCTGCTCACAGTACAGACATACATATTTTACCAATGAAAATATAAGTCAGGCCAACAGATAATACACTAGAAAAAAAAATCCTTTTTACAAATCGACTAGAACACATTAGGAAATTAATGTTATACAAAGTGACAAGAAGGTCAGGCTCCTTGGGCAGAATGGAGGTCATTCTGCATTCATCTCCAACTGAAACAACTAAAAGATATTCAGAAAAGACCTCAATCCCTCTGTACATTGTTATAATGGCCTTCTTGAGAATTCCAGGTTATCTGCTTGTTTCTAAAAGGCACATCTAGATATGTGTGGGTAAGGACATTCAGAGTGTTTAAAGAGGGAGAATTTTTTTTTCCACATGTAAACATAAATGGCATATCAACAATGAGCCTAATCACCCTGCTGCTATTCACAAAAACCTATACCCTGTGTCTGAAAAATTCTGTACCCTAACTGGGGTCTGTGCTGGAGGGAAAGCGGCCCAGCTCAGACACCCTGGGCAGGTATTAAGAAAGGATGGTGAAAGGAAACCCACCTAGGGAGGGAGCTCTCAGTTTCTTGCCTTTCTCTAAGGAGGGGTGACCCAAGCAAAGAGAAAAGATCAGTTGTCATCCTGAATTTCCTTGAATGCCAGAGGTGCACGCAACTCAGCTCAGGCTTCCAGAGGCATCAAGTCTCTTGGTCTTTAGGGCAAAACTAAAGTTGCCCTTGGGATTGGAGAAAGTGCACAAGAAAAAGTGAAATCTCACCGTTGATCTGATAGATGTATGTGCTTCACTAGCCAGAAATCTGTTCTGATATGTTAAGGAGCAACAACTTCTAAAGTGTTATTAGTTTGGTAATAATACATTTTCTTCTAGGGCCCATGTGACAAAATGCCAGAAAGGATCTCTTCCTATTTGTAGACTTAAACAAATTTTGACAGTCAAGAAGGACTCTTCTTTGTGATCCCTCTCATAATGCAGAAGCTGCTGGCAGGGAAACACATTTTAAAATTATGTGTTGTTTTTTTTTAAGTCATATACTGTCTCTAATTTCCATATCCAATTTCAAGAAATTCAAAATTAAGAGTAATTTCAGTCAGAACATGTTAGGTTTATTCTACCAATGGGGGGAAATTATTTTAATAATGTTCATTTGCAAAAAGCAGGTTTTTAAGGTATAACAAAATATTATAAAAATAACATCATGCCGCCCTGGCTGGCTAGCTTAGTTGATTAGAGCATTGTCCTGATACCCCAAGGTTGCAGGTTCAATTCCCAGTGGGTTCCACCCCCAGTCAGGGTACGTACAAGAATCAACCAATGAATGCATAAATAAGTAGAACAACAAATTGATGTCTCTCTCTCTCTCTCTCTCCCCCTCACCCCTATCTTCCTCTCTTTCTCTAAAATCAATAATTTTTTTAAATCACACCTATTAATCTCTACTTATCAATCTAGTTTTATAAGAAAAATGTTTTTCCATTTTATGTTAGTATTTTCTCAATTAATATGTTTATAAAATGAGTCTTAAAAAGTACAGTGTTTGATTGGATCTGATTCAAAGGTCATAAAATTCATCCAAATCGGGACTTGACCTTAATCAAATATCAGACCAGAGTTTTTCAAGCTGTTAATGTGTTATTTTGTTTTATATCTAATTAAGCCACACACAAAATTATATATGCAGTATCTCATCTATAGTGTCAACCTGAAAATATATTTTTGTTCCTGTTAATGTATTCTCACTGAATAAATGAATGATATATGCATATGACAAAACACAGGCTACCACTTTCCCTCCCACGGAATGCCCATCTGTAGTACCCAAAATGTACCAGGAGGATATTCCTGCTTTAAAAAAATAGTACCCCATTTACTATTATTTTCAAAGACATTTATCTTTTTGCAAAGCAAGAAAAGGTAATTTTATTTCTCACGGCCATACCTATACTGAAATCATAAATAGGACAGCACTTTATTAAATAATAAATTTCAATCTACTTTCAAATTTGAGGGTCAGCATTGCAACTATAATCACTTCTTTTAGATAACTCCTGTCCACTGAGCAACCAAATACAAATTAACAAAGGTCAACTATACCACTTATGACAATGTAAAGAGTTTGATTAGCACTTATTCTTTGTTCCTCTAATGCAGATTTCCTGGACATGAGTAAGCATCAAAATCACCTGTGAGCTTTCAAAAATTAAAGATTCCCCATCCTCATCTCATTTAACCATAAACTCCAGGAGTGAGACCCAGAAATCTGTATTTGTTTAAAATGAACAGACAAATTTCAGTACTGCTATGTGGTAGAAGTAAGTGAAAGATCAACAAACATCAGTTTCACAAAAGAACATCAGCAATAATCACATTCAAGTCAAAGGAAGCCATCATCAAAGTTGGACTTGTTTTAAGAGGAGACATCTGAACGGCAGAAGGAGACATTTGAAAAGCAAAATGAAGACCTAGTGTTGCCCATGAAACTCAGCAAATCTCCCTGCCAAATAGTGTAAAGACCAGAGTAGTGGGTCTGAAGTTTTAGGGCATATCAGAATCACCTGGAGCTTATTAAAGTTTCTGATTCAGTAAGTCATGGCAAAAACGTGCATTTCCAACAAGTTCCCAGGTGATGTTGAAACCCTTTGAGAACCACAGGGCTAGAGCAATGATGTGGAAATCAGACTGCTGCAATTTCAGCTTTGTCACTAACTAGCTGCACAACTTTGAGCAAGTCCCAAATTCTCTAAGTAGTGCCTTTTCTTCTTTTGAGAAATTACATCAGTACACCTCCTCTAACTCCAACACTCTCTTGTTCTATGAAATACTAATTCCGGCTGGATTAACACATGAAATTGCAGGAATCTTGGGGGTGAGAGGAGAGGTGCCAGTCCCTGTGACAAGCAATGAATTTTATTAACAGACAAAAATAACACACATCCAGAAGCAACAAATTAGTCTTTTTCTTGTTGTTGTCAAAAGCCTATAAAAGTGTTGCTAACCCATATGGCCAAGGGAAAAATAGTACCCTATTTTTATTTCCAGAATTCCATGCTTGTACCCAAAAAAAAAAAAAAAAAATTCATTGCATGAATTCAACTTCCCTTTAGTGCCAAGTCAGTACCTCATTTACCAAAACTTCCTGTGGCTTTACCACCCCCAAAACGGGGAGACGGGATGCCAAAATTCATTGATTGTAAAAAATACACCAGACAGTGACAGATGTTTTCACATCTTACTATTCATCAAGTCTTCACAACTGTATGAAACAAATATCCTCACTTTACAGATAAAGAAACTGAGGTTCATGAAGCTTAAGTAACTCAGTTATAGCAGCACATATAATCAATAGCAGAGTCAAGGTTTGTACTAAGGTTTATACAACTCCAAACCTCTCACTCTATTTATGGTACAATGATTTCCCCATCATTTCCATCTACAATGACCCTTTAAAATGCCAAGAACCCTGGCTGGTGTGGCTCAGTTGGTTGGGCGTCATCCCGTGTACCAGGAAGTTGCCAGTTTGATTCAGGGTCAAGTTGTGGGCTCCATCCCCAGTAGGGAGCTGCAGGAGGCAGCCAATCCATGTTGCACTGTCACATCAATGTTTCTCTCTCTCCATTCCTCTCTCTCTCTGAAAATCAAGACGCTATTCTTTAAAAAAATAAATGAATACATTTTTTAAAAAATATTTTTTCTTTATTGATTTTAGAGAGAGAGAAAGGGAGAGGGAGGGAGAGATAGAAACATCGATGAGAGAGAACATCAACTGGCCACCTCCTGTATGCCCCCCACTGGGGATTGGGCCCACAACATGGGCATGTGTCCCCACCGGGAATCGAACCGGGGACCTCTTGGTGCATAGGTCGAAGCTCAACCAGTGAACCACACCAGCCAGGAAATAAATAAAATTTTAAAAATTAAATGTCATGAGAAATAGAGGGGGTTCTAGTGTTTTTAAATTAATTTTTAAGAAGATCATCTTCAAAAAAGGTCTTTCAGGCAGTGCATTCCCCACCAAGCTCTTGAATGGGGAAACCTCCAGGGGTTTTGTAAGACTGTTCTATTTAAATTTTCACCCAAGCCTGGAAAATAAGACTACTATTACGACCTTGATCACTTTGCACAGAATAAAACCCCTTGGACAGGTAGATTGTTGGAGGGTATGGGCCAGATGAAGACAAAGAAACCTTCCCCCCCAATTCTCATCTACAGCACAACCCAGATTGACATATACCATGACCCTTTTCTAATAGTCAATTCAGAATAATATCAGCTGATCCCAGAAAATATTTCTCCATCTCCTCTTTTTAGGAAAAGTTGAGCACAAATCCACATCAACTGATAACCAAGTTGAAAGACATAAGGAATTTTTAAAATGTCATTTTTTTAAATTTATTTTTGTTACAGATGTTTCTCCTTTTCCCCCCATTGACACCCTCCTACCCATCCCACCCCCACCCCGTCCCTAGCTTTGTTGTCTATGTCCATCCATTATGCATACATGCATATAAGTTCTGTGGTTTATCACTTCCCTTCCCCCACTCCCCCTCTTCTGAGGATTGTCAGTCTGTACCCTACTTCTATGACTCTGGGTCTATTTTGTTCATCAATTTGTTTAGTTCATTATATTCCAGAAATAAGTGAGATCATGTGATATTTGTCTTTCTCTGCTTGGCTTGTTTCACTTAGGATAATACTTTCCAGGTCCCTCCATGTCACCTCAAAGGATAAGAGATCTTTCTTTCTTACAGCTGCATAGCAATGGCCAAGAGATACATGAAAAAATGCTCAACGTCACTAATCGTCAGAGAGATGCAAATTAAAACAACAATGAGGTATCACTTCACACCTGTCAGAATGGGCGCCATCAACAAATCATCAAACAACAAGTGCTGGCGAGGGTGTGGACAAATGTAGTAGACCCTAGTACACTGCTGGTGGGAATGCAGGCTGGTGCAGCCACTATGGAAAACAGTACGGTGTTACCTCAAAAAATTAAAAATTGAACTGGCATTTGACCCAGTGATCCCACTTCTAGGAATATACCCTAAGAAGCCTGAAACACCAATCAGAAAGAATATATGTACCTCTATGTTCATAGCAGCACTATTTACAATAGCTAAGATCTGGAAACAGCCCAAGTGTCCATCAGTAGACGAATGGATAAAAAAGCAGTGGTACATATATAAAATGTCATTTTTAATGCTTGCAGGCTACTTACCTGCATAGCTAATGGTTCATACATGTAAGGACTCCCCAACCTCACATTCATTCATTTCTCCCATTAAATCACAACACAAATATGTTCCCAGAGCAACACTGTAAAACATGTCAAATGCCTTTATTTCACAGCCCTATCAGAAGTGTGGCCTTAAAAATGACAGGCCTTAGAAATGACAGGTGTTTCTAGAACAGCTCACATTTCAAAGAGCAGGCAAGAAAAGTGTCTTCCAAAGGAGTGGTTCTTTCCTCCATCTCTCTCTCTGTCAACCATGCAAGAAACTATGTTTGTCTTCTCTACAGACCTGGAATAGGCACGGGATGCTGCAGTAGTCTACCTTACCCCGGGAGCAGTTTTGTAGAATTCAGAAGAGGTTTTCCTGGTGGATGGACCAGGGGTCACTGACAATGCCACTGCCCTCTGTGAGGCACATCCACTGGGCCCCTGTCACCACTGGCCCCACTGAAGTTCTCAGTTGGATGACATAGTGGGCCATGGCAGGGAGCTAATGGGGCCAAGGTGAGGCATCAGAAACACACAGGAGTAAGTTCACTTGGCTCAGATCCAGGGCTACAGACTTCATGCCTAATTTCAGCTTGGTAAATGCTGGCTGTGATAAAGAAAAAAAATCCACCCTCTTCCAGGAACTCACCTCCTGCCTTGGATCCCACTGAAAGCAAGTCATACTTAGAAATTATTAAATCTATCTACAGCAAAAACTATGTATGGGACACTCAATGAAAGCAATAATGGCCTCTATTTATTAATCAACTTACTAAGTGATCAACATTCAATTTTCAACTAATATTTATTGAGTACCTACTGTGTATCATGCATGCACTGTTCTAGGAACTTTGGATACAGCGGTGAACAGTAATTCAGGTCTAGGACCCTACTTTAAGAAACACTAGTCAGCCAAATCAATTTATAGGTAAATGACACTAGACATTTTGAGGGAGGATTAATATACAGGAGACTATCCAAATAACGGTCTTCTTTCCTTTTTTTTTTTTTTTTTTTTTTTAAGATCACCCTAAATGTTCCTGGATAACCAGATACCCTTTCTTTTCAAATACCCCTTTACTTACCAACACCCTTAAGCCTGGCCCTCTTCCCTCACAAAGCTTCCAATCCAATGGATACAAACTATTAATTTATACAGTGAAAAAAATATATTAATGGAAGTAAAGCAAAATGGGCATTACAGAGTGACTAAAGAGAAGGAGGAACTACTTTAGACAGGGTCACGGAAAGCCTCTGAAGAGGTAGCTTTCTGGCAAGGGCTGAAGTGAACACCTGACATTTACTATCTATAATCTGTATGACAATCCCACAAGCAGGTATCCATGTTTTACAAATGAGGAAACTGGGGCTCAAGTTAGTTAAAAGACCTGCCCAAGTTTATTTATATCACACCCAAGTCATAGCTCTACAACCCAAAGTGTCATTTCCACTACACAAAGGCATCAAGATACCAGCCCTGATCTCCCAATGCAAGATGTGTGTACGCCAGGGGTGTCCAAGAGGATTCATTCAGGTACAGAAAGAAAATAAGGTCATCTATATACACTTATTTTTTTTAATCTCAATCCTTTCAACTTCTATCTTTATGTAAGATCATAAGTCTAAATATGTATACAACTTAGAAGTGAATATAAAAATATTTATTATTGATAGGGACACATGATCATAAAAATTTCAAGATCACTGCATGGGAGAGGAGATGCCAAAGAAATAGACTAACAGCTGTCAGAGGGGATGGGGGTTGAGGGCTGGGTGAAAAAGGTGAAGTGATTAAGAAAAGAATTTAAAAACTCACAGACACAACAGTATGGTGATTACCAAAGGGTGAGGGGATATAAATGGAGATGGAAGGAGACTTGACTTGGGGTGGTGAATATACAGTACAATACACAGATGATGTATTATAGAATTGTACACCTGAAACCTATGTAATTTTATTAACCAATGTCACTCCAATAAGTTCAATAAAATAATAAAGAAAGAAAGAAACATGGTCCCTCTTCCCCCAAACGACTGTTTTGTTATGCACAGCCTACATTCTGTGAACACAGTTTTGAATTTCAAGATCCAAAATGAAATAAAATACACTATACACATGAATATACAGTACAGTTCACTATGGAGTCAAAACGTTTTATTATAGTGCCTCATTCGACCAACATGCAGGCCTCCAGGACTGGGTCCCCACGCACTGATGATTACACAGTCTGCTCCCCTGACAGGGAAACCGGCTTCTTCTACACTAAAGGGAATCCACAAATTCATTTAAAATTGGTCACCAGACAGCAGCTGTCAACTGGTAATAACTTCTGGTCACTCCCTTCCCAAGCTGTTTAATACACATGTAAACATAAGTTTCATAAATTGTTCAAATGTGTATTTACTCAAAATACCATTATGGGTCCATCAGACTGTTACAGGCTATCAGCTAAATAATATGCATTTTTTAAAAGGCTTGGCAGCTTCATACATATTTTTACTGCTCACATAACTCAAAAACAGCCTCGGAGTAAAACGGTTAATTTGACACATAAGTAGTCCATTATATAGCCTAATCCTCTTTTGTGTTTTCAAAATGGGAAGAAAGTGCCAGGGTATTTCAAGTTAACAGGAGAAGCACAGCAGAGGAAGAGAAAAAAATTATTCACACACAGCTGTTGATCTTACTTCAGGGCCAGGCTTAAGGGTGTTGGTAAATAAAGGGGTATTTGAAAAGAAAGGGTATCTGGTTATCAGGAACATTTAGGGTCATCTTAAAAAAAAAAAAAAAAAGGAAAGAAGACCATTATTTGGATAGTCTCCTGTATATTAATTCTCCCTCAAAATGTCTAGTGTCATTTACCTATAAATTGATTTGGCTGACTAGTGCTTCTTAAAGTAGGGTCCTAGACCTGAATTACTGGTAATCACAGGAGAATTCCTGTTAGACTATATAACCGATCTTTAAATCTTTCTTCACTTCTCAAAGGCAAATGTACAATTTAACAGATTTTCATCTTCTTTTATATGACCAAGAGCTATTTACTAGTTTCCTAATAAGTGAGTTAAGGGGTTCCTAAAATCTATACAATCTATACAGGTAAGTTAAAATCAGCAAATTAAAGTATCCAAAGAAGTTGACATTGGTCTACCAAGAACTGGGGCTGCTCTCCGATGCTGCAAAGTGTCTACTGGGCACTCTCACACACCAACACTAGGCCTCTCAGAATTCTCACAATACTTTGAAAAGATGATGTGTTATCACTGTAACATCAGTGTTGTCTAAGTTAGTCATAGTTTACAATACTGCTATTCCTGCTTTTCAATTATAAATTATTACTAGTTCAACTGTATCACTAGAAATTTGATTTGTTAAAGATTATCTGGTTAATTTCAAAATGTGTAGCAGCATATTTACAATATTTATATTTTTGACCTGTAATTTTCAATAATGAGACCTTAAGACACATCTGTGGTGTGGTTAAAATAAGAATATAGACCCCTACAGCTAAAGCACATTTATACAAGCCCACCTCCAAAAAAATTACTTGTACAATAAACTTTCATTTTTGATTTTATGCTCTTTAAATAACTTGCCATCTACAATCAAGGCAAGTACAACAAAATTACATTTTTTTAAACTTATGGGACACACTGCTTTATAAAATAAAATCATACATAAATGGCTCATATTAATATTCTAATCTCGGTATTGGATGGCAAAGGTGAGATAAGGAGCTTCTGCCCCACCTAAGTGGGTTAAGTCCAAAAATTTGAGAACCACTACTCCAGATCAGTAATTCTTAACCTTTTCTGAGTCAGAGTCACTTCTGAGAATCTGACAAAAACTATACTGGTCTCCACAGAAAGATACACACATGCATTAAAATTTGCATCCAGGGGCATGTTTCTTAATTCTTAAAGCCTTTACAAATCCAAATTACTTATGCCAAAACAATTTTGTACTCTTATTTTTCCATGATTAATATTTTCAAAATATTTTAAAGTTTCCCAAATATACAAAGGTTAATATTTAATATCCTTTTGAAATTGCTTATGACTTCCTGAAAATTCTGCAAATATCTCCTTATTCTTAACCCTACTCTCTAGGTTCTTGATCCCAATGTTAAGAATCCCTGGTTCTAGATTTCATGTTATTTTCACCATCATTTCAATATCAATTCAGTAAACTGTACATCTTATTTCTTGATTCATGTTGGGATTTGTTCCTATTTTTGGACACAGTGGGGTTTATTACTTTCTACTGAATCCTTCTCCAAAATCCTAGGGTAAAAGTTTTACCCCAAGGAGAAAATGACCTGTTCTAAAGGTCTTCTGCCATTCCAGCACCTGTGGCCCTTTCACTATAAAGCCATACATTTTTAATATTAGAATACTGTCTTCTGTGTGCACATACCTTCACGCACTTGGGAAACTTAAAGCTATCTCCTGAGGAATTTCACCTTTTACAATACTATGAGCAAGTATTTCTTATACTGATCTGTATAACCTACCTCCAGCAGTCTTTGTTTTCGCTGCATAGTTCCAAACATGAAATCTAATATACCTCTCTTCCTGAAGACAGCCTCCTGAATATTTGAAAACAGGACACAGCCTCCCTTGTTCTCCTCTGCCTACCCAGCCTTCATGTTTTCAGGTCTGCCTCACCATCCTGATCATTGTCTCTGAATTTTATCATTTTACCTGGGTCTGAACCAATACTCCAAGACAATTTCAACAACAGAGTAAAAAGGCCTGCACCATTTCTGTAAATACTTTACTTCTACCAGTGCAGCCTCAGACTTTTTATGAATGTTGTTAGTTTGTGAATTCAATGTCCTGCTAAAAACTTCTGTGTCAAAACTCTCTGATCTCAGGAAACATGGCACCATCCTTAAGTCTGGTTTCCCTACTAAATTCAATTCTAATCCTCAGAAATTTCTGTAGTCAACAACTTGCCCACCTGAACAAATAGCTTGGTTTGTCTAGAATAGTAGATGGCCAAGCAGAAAGTGGGGAAAAGTAGGACTCATTCTGAATTCCCTAAGGTAGAAAGGTAGCAGTAGAAGGAACAGAGAATTGTGACCTACTTTTAATTTTCTCTATATTTCAAAATGAGCAGGTTCCTATCCAATCAGGGCAGTCAGAGAAACTTCTAGAACAGGGTTTTGGAGGAAGGGTAGGCTTTAGACAGGCAGAGTAATAAGCAAGGTCATTTCATGGCCCAGAATGATTTGAGCAGAGATATAGAGGTGAAAAAGCCTCTGGCATGCTACAGGGATACAAAGTCAACCACTCTGGAGTATGGAAAGGTCCACATGGAGTTGGCTGAGGGAACAGGACTGGAAAGCAGGCTGAGGTCAGAGCATAGACAGAGGTCCTTAAAAGCCAGACTGCTGAAGTCCAGCTTTCATCCTAGAAACAGTGGGGAGTCACTGAAGTTTCAAAGCAGGAAAGTAACATGATGAAAGCTGTATTTCAGAGATAGTACAGAGCTCCGTATACACCAGGCATTTAATCAATGATGCTGACCGGACATATAGATTCAAATTGCCAGGAAAGAAGCATCTTGTGACCTAAAACTTACAGAAAAATCACTTCCTTAGTGAAATCCACCTCAGCAACAACATACTCTATGTTTCTAATTTAATTAAGTACAAAGGAAGAAAAGGAAACAAAGACTGTAACTCAAACAAGCTAGTACTGCCTGGAATGTCCAAGATGCCCTCATTTCACTCCTAAATCAAAATACATATTTTGCAGAAAGCTAAAAATGATATAGAGGCATTAAATATTTGCTCTTTCCATTTGCTATTATTTTTCACTAGTTACTCGGCTGTAACAGTCATTAACATGCTGAAAAGGAGCTTCATGTAAATTCATCACTGGTCTGGGAATACTGCTGCTCTGATGTATTGGCTGCAAGCTACACCCGGCTCAGAGGCGCCATTTCCCCACAGGCAGGGCCAAATGTCTGCTTCACTCACAATTTACAAATGATTATTTTTCTAATTAATCATTTATCAAAAAACATAAACGGCAACAGGGTGTGAAATCAGTGGTAGCAAAATTCAGAAGGGGGCATCGATTTGTCAGTCCCTCTATCACAGCTATAACCCAGGGTAGCAAGCCTTGGCCCTACTGAGGCCACAGCAGAGTCACCAGAGAAGGCTCCTCTGGACTGATGGGGCTGCAACTTCAGAGCAGGGCTTGCCCTTATCTCAGGGTACAACTGCCCCTTCAAGAACTCTAAAGGGATAACTTACCTATAAATGAGAGCCTCACTGGTCTCTCCTTTCTCCAGATGCTCCTCCAAAGCCTACCTAAGCATCTCCTCATGCCTCCTTCTCCTCAAGACACAGAGTTAAAATACTTCCCCTCAAAGAGAGTCTTCATCATGCCATAAGAACCTACAGGAATATTTCCTGTCTCAAGATGTCTGACTCTTACAACTTGAAAGGCCCTTAAATATCCCCCGGCACAGGCCCTTCATTTTATAGTTGAAATCAGACCTAGTGATGTTCCAGCATGTCCACCATCATCTGTTGAGCACGACTTGAGGACTCTTCAAGGAGAGGCTTTGTTGTTTTTGGATAGGCTGTCCCCTCTCTGCCTCTGTATTGATTAACAGAACTGTAATGGCTCAATAACTGCAACACTACTGCTACCTGCAGCAGACATATGCAAGATCTACCCACCTTTAAAAAGACTGGGTAAGTTTTAAATATGTAAATCAGATTTCTGAAGTGGCTGTACTAAATCAGTACTAAAAAAGCTGGTATTGGTACTAAGTTATATTTCTAAAAGAATATAAACACTCAATATTTTCCCAACCACCAGGATTAAAAGCAGCTAGACCTTGGTCTGCAGAGAAACCAAAATGATCCAAGCACAGGTCAACCTGGAAAGCTTACTGCTAATAAAAGGGCAAAGAAGACAGGAAGAGTCCTCATCAGAACCAAACATTAAGACCCATTCTCACGAGGCTTTATTGTCATTAAACCTGGGACAGTGTGACAGGCAAGGAAGAAATGGGCTCCAATCATGAGACTGAAGTTTTAATCCCAGGCACATAAAGCATAATCTCTGCTGTTCAGTTTTTCCAACTGTACAGTAAGTGTATCCTTTCCACCTATAGAGGAAGACTGTAGGAAAACAATATTCTCAGAAGGTACAAAATTTTCATCTAAATGTGGAGTTCTAATGGAAGATGACTTCATTCATTTACCACTGTCATAACTAGGATATCATATGATAACTAGAGTTTAAGTTTATTGATATGCTAGCACCACCATGCAAAGTACCTGAAATGCATTGACTCATCTAAACCTCACAAAAATCAGACGTAGGCACTATTACCTCCATTTCACAGATGGAGAAACTGAGTCATGGCGGTTCATTAAATTGTCCAAGGACATGTATCCAGTAAAAGAAGAGCAAGGATTTGAACCCAGGCCTTCTGACTCAGTGACAGCACTCTTAATCACAAAGGTCTCCCTCCTCATCACCTAGTATCTGGGGCAGTAAAAGAGTAAGAAAAACGAGATGTTTAACAAAGAACAACAAAATCCAAACTGGTGCTAAGAGAAATCTGATCTATCAAATAATTACACCAAGCTATACACAGTATCTTTCTAGATGCTTGGAATGAACAACAGGATTCTGGAACAAGTAAGATAAGAGAAAATACAACCCCCATGTTTCACAGATAACAAGGATAAGGAGGAGAGCCTTAAGGTGATTTGCTTAAGTTCATTCACAGCAACTGCAACCTAAGTCTCCAAACACCCAGGCCAATATTCTGTGCACAATTCAGTGCCAATCTATAGGCCTTGGTCCAGCAGTATGACCTTACAAAAGGCTGACTAACCAGTACTGATGAGGCTGATTCCAAGGACCCGATCAAGCTTGAAGAAGGACATCCTAACTTTCACAGATGCCCTGTTCTCATGGAACCACTGTGTCAGTTTCAGATGAGAGTGTTTAAGAAACAGACCTGGGGAACACTTGTGCACTACTAGTGGGATTGTAAAATGGTGCAACCACAGAATGGAGGTTCCTCAAAAAATTAAAAATAGATGCACTATATGATCCAGCAATCCCACTTCTGGGTATATATCCAAAATAACTGGAAACAAAGACTCAAATTTGTACACCATGTTCATAGCAGCACTATTCACAATAGCCATTAAGATAAAAACCCATGGAAGGATGAATTGGTAAACAAAATGTAGTATATACATACAATGGAAGATCAGCCTTAAAAAGGAAGGAAATCCCTGTCACATGCTATATAACATGGATGAACCTAAAGGACATTATGCTAAATGAAATAAGCCAATCATAAAAAAGAGGAAAACTGTACGATTCCACTTAGATGAGGTATTCAAAGTCGTAGAAACGGAAAGTAAAATAGGGGTTATGGTGGGGGAGGTGCTAGGGGGAGAGCAAAGAGGGGAGTTGTTTAATGGGTATAGAGCAGCGATTTTCAACCTTTTTCATCTCATGGCACACACCACAAACTAATTACTAAAATTCTATGGCACACCAAAAATTATATTTTTTTGCACATCTGACAAAAAAGCAGGTATAATTTTGATTCATTCACACTGAATGGCTATTGTTGTGTTGGCTGTTTATGTTTTTTTTTTAAATATGTTTTTATTGATTGTTTAGAGAGAGAGAGAGAAACATAGATGTGAGAGAGATACATCAATCGGTTGCCTCCTGCACACCCCCTACTAGGGATCAAGCCCAAAACCCAGGCATATGCCCTGACCAGAAAGTGAACTGGGACCTCTCAGTCCATGGGATGACACTCATCCACTGAGCCACACTGGCTGGGCATGCTGTCATTTTTTTATTTGACAATCTAGGAAAAAGAGGTCAGTGCCCTTGACTAAATAGCAAGGAATCGCATGTTTTAAAAATTCCTGCAGTACACCGGTTGAAAATGGCTGGTATAGAGTTTCAGATTAGCAAGATAAAAAAGTTCTGGAAATTTATTTCACAACACCGTGACTACACAGCACTACTGAAACTAAACTGTACACTTAAAAATGGTTAAGATGAAATGTAATGGTTTTTTTTACCACAACAACAACAACAAAAACTATGAAAAAATAGGCCTGGTACTAGTCATATTAAGCAGCTGTTTAAAGTAAATTCACCCCAGACTTTCTCTGAACTCAAACCGAATCAGTGTAGTATTTGTCAAGTGGACTAGATATGCTAGACAACTCTGAGGATCCCCTACCTATACAATTCTACTTAGGTATTCACAAATGAGTCAATGAATGACTTCAATCAATGAACTTCTTCTGAAGAATAATTACTAAGGGATTTCTATTTAGTGTAAGGCAGTGTACCTGAACCCATTTCACTTCAAGAATAACACACACATACGATTCTATTTTTCCAATATAACAGAAAAAAAATCAATGATATCCAAAACCACAACTGATGAAAAACATTTAATTAATATCTACATTAAAAAGATACACAATCTTAAAAGAAAAAGTTGAAACTAGTTTAGTCAAGAAAAGGTGACTGATTTCACTCAAGGGTCCTTGTGTGTTCAAAAACAAAATGACCACATTTTCTCATATTTGTAAATTCACCCAACTAAGGCAACACTTAACATTCTCATCCAGTGAAAATAAATAAAATAAAAACAAAAAAACATACCTCATAGGAGAGAATGTATACAACTAACATTTGCTTCACTTCCCAGGAATAAATGATTACTACAAGAGATATATAATTACATCTTTTACAAGTCCACCATGGAGAAGTGAAAAACTGCATACACACTGTCCTCTCTTTTCCTAATTTCTTCCAAGATTGGACCATTCCCCAAAATATTTTTTCATTCCTTAAAACTACCAATCTGAAAAGTACATTTTAATGTAATTAGAGTTATTTTTTTTACATTTGAAATGTTTGCAGAACAATCTACCACACACACACAACTCAGTTTCTATGAAATCAATATATATCTCAAAAATGTAATAGCTGCCATGGCCGGTTTGGTTCAGTGGTTAGAGAGTCGGCCTGCACTGCGGGCCAATGAGTCACAGGCTCGATTCCAGTCAAGGGCAATTTGTCCCCAGCCCTGGTTGGGGTCGAGCGGGAGGCAACCACTCGATGTGTCCCTTTCAGGTCGATGTTTCTCTCTCTCTCTTTCTCTTCCTCTCTCTCCCCCCTCCCACTCTATCTGAACAAAAATGGAAAAAAATCCTCAGGTGAGGATAAAAAAAAGAAAGAAAAAGAAATAGCTAAGATTACTGAACACTTATATCTAAGTGTCTTACATGTGTTAACTAAATTTAATTCTTAGAACTACCATATAAGGTAAGATCTGCAATCCTCTTTTTTTAACTGTTGACAGTATTACAGATGTCCCCCTTTTCCCCTCTTTGCCCTCTTCCACCAAGCTCCTGTCCCACTCCAGGTCTGGTCCATACTACACTATTGCCTTTGCCCATGGGCTATGCATATATGCATGTAAGCACCCCTTTCCCCCTTCCCTCTGAGATGTTTTTTGCTGGTGAGTAACTGAAGCACAGAGGTCCTGTAGTCATGGCACAGTTGAGTTTGGATGTGAACCCTGGTAGACAGGTTCTAGAACTCATGCTATTTACCACCATGCAATGCTATTTCCTATGTGGCATCAATGAAAGAAACTGATGCCATGTGTTGATTCTGCCATATCTCCAGGAAACAGGCCTATGGAGAAAACCAAAAAGAAACCATGAGTGTTAAACACGCTGGCCTTGGGTCAATTACAATCTCTCAAGCTTTGTTTCTCTTGTTGTGAAATAAATGTAATACCTCCAATGAATAATACAGTTGGCTGGATAGTGACAAAAACCAGCAGAATTTGGACACATACACTTCACTAAAGTGAAGCATGGTGAAACACACTCCCATGATTTCTCCCTTCTTCTACTTCTCATCTAGAGACAGGCTTTCCTTTGCCAAACAAACTTTCCCATCCCCACAAAAGTAATTGACTACAGCAAATGTGCAACATTATTGGCAAAAGCTAAACAGAAGGAGTCAGCATCTCTCTTCTAAGCTGTATCCCTGTCTGAAATATAATACAGTGGGCAGTTTGTTTCTTTGAAATAGATGGATCTATGGTTTGAGGGCAGCACAGAGCGTAAATCTGTCTCTGTGAATGGCTCACACCATGTCTTTCTCGTTTTGTGTGCTATTGTGTGCTATCTGGCAATATATCTGTCACAGCTCCACTTCCTCCCTTCCACAGGAACAAAAGTTGAGAGAGATTGGAAATACAACCCCAGGCATAGCCTTATAAAGGCAGCAATTGAGTTTCTGAAAACTCCAGGCCAACTCTAGGCAAAGCACCAGTTCAGCTTCTCTGTACAAGAAGCAATTTGGTTAGGTAATAACTCCATTTTGTCATCTTTTTTATTCAACTTGCAATGGAAATCATATCAGAGTAACCACCACTTCCCATAAAATTATTTGTAAAAGGACAACTTGATGCTGAGACCCAAATAAAACACAAATCGTGCTTTCACTCACAGTGGTCCCATTGACAACATCTATAAGCTATGGACAGCCTACAGATAATTCTAGGCTCCCCTTGAAACTATCTGTATAGCCTCAGGGGAGACTGAAAATGCTAGCAGTACTGCTCTTTATGTCTCCTTTCTGGCCCCAAGACCTATAGATCTGGCTTCCTCCAAGAAACGCCTGCATGAGGATCAAGGAAGGGACAAGATTTTCCTGTGCCTGCCCTAAAGAATATTGGCCTTTCAGATTTCAGAGGTCAGCCTGGGAACTTGGAAGAGTATTAGCTCTTCCAGATTTCAGAGGTCAGCCTGGGAACTTGGAAGAGTATTACAAAAGCACTGCCCTTCAGCTCCAAGCTTCTTAAAAGCAATTTATCAATATCACTGCCAGCCTCACCCCAAGAACTTGCTTTGGAAAAACAACTGCCCAGGATCTCAGAGAGGGCTCTCTCAGAGAACTGGCAAAGATCCCCAAATTTAAATTACTGATTCCAAAACTCAGCATAGAATCTCAGCCCATTTGAAAACTGCACTTATAAAAACCACCATTCAGGCTCAAATCTACATGACTTGCAAATGATCCCACTTCTATCTAACTTTGCTTTTGGTACTTACAACTCAGGCAATAAATGGAATTTAATACAACTACAAAATTAACAACAGATGGCCTAGTACATTTAATCTAGAGGAGTCCACAATGTGAGCAATGTCTCCAAAAAATAAATCTCCCCAGGAAGGTTATAAGAATATCTGAAAAGCACCAAAATAAATAAATTAATAAATTGTGGTTTTACAAACAAAATTCAGAACTAGATTAGATCAGCATCTGAGCATTACCATTTCCCTAATCATGTTTCAGTTTTCCTTACATCCATGTGGGCCTTTTTGTGAGGACAAAATACCATCTTTTTTCTTGACTCTTCAAATAGACAACTTTCTATTTCTACATCTTTATAAAGCAATATTTTCACTACCACTTGGCAAAGGCTAGGTTAATGCTAGGTTTTCTAATTAAGCACTCTGGTTTTACAATAGTACACAAATAACCAATTTTCAGACAATTATAATATAACAAAAGATACTCATCATGAACTTTAATAATGCAATTTAGCTTTCCTTAGAAGAGTCAGAAGACTAGAAAACTTGGCCCTTGGACTCATTATTGTAGATACCAGTTATCATCAATAGTCAAAGATGAGTGATGGGCAGCTCAGAGACCAGTGGGGGATCACTAACTCTCAACATCAGGCAAAGCAACTCACTTCTCTGGGCTCCAGGCTCTCTTGAATTATAAAGGCAGAGTGGTATTCAGAAGCCCTATAAAGTCTTCCTGCTTTGATGGCCTATATACATCTTCTGAAGTCCTTCTATGCAAAAACCTCCACTAAATAAGATGTCAAAGTAGACCAGATGTTCTGTCACTTTAAGGGAATTTTCTATCAGCTGATAATTTGCAAGAAAGCTCCATAAACAGGCACCGAAATTGTCCACTGTGATTTTTTCAGTATTAAAATGGATGATGAGAAGTTGTATGTTCTTAAAAAGCATCAACACATGAAAACCCTATGGACTTCCTTTTCATATCTAAATGAAAATCTGTTGCCATATAGACACAGTATAAAAAGAGAGTTTCAGGAGTAAGAACTGAGTTTAAAAGAAAAATAACCCAGTGAAAAATTCATTAAAAAGAGAAATGAGATTCTCACAGAAAGCTGAATCAAACCATTCTTTATTTTCAGTTTTCCCCACAACAAGGGTTGATGGCAACAGGGACACAAAAGGGTCTTACCAATCTAATATTTGGATTGTAAGACTTACTAAGTCAAGAAATCTTGTATAAGACCTCAATCTTTGTATCTTCACCCAGACCATGGCCTAACAAATTATAAGAGGAGGCCCAGGACTCAGTTTAGAGTGTGGTCATTTCTAGAAACAGCTACATTTTCAAAAGAGGAGACCAGAAAATGGCATTACCTCAGCAACTCTCTAAATGCATAAAGAAATAGAGGAAAGTGATCTCAAGGAAGGGGAGGGAGTTTTCCAAGGATGCTAACATCCCAGGATGTGGGTTTAGATTTCTATAAAAGCCACCCTGGATAATGCCAGGGCCATACTTAAGGCTATAACAACTGGTTTCTTTAATTTCCCTAGGCTTCACTTTCTTTCTAATATGCTGTAGAGTATATTACACACTGATGTGGCTGCAGATAATTTCTTATTTTTAGAATGTTATGGCATCCTTCAGAATAACTGGAGATATTTCTGAACACTGCAACCCTAAGTTCAGGAGTTCCTGACTCAACTTCTTAGGTAGGCAGGTATTCAGGTGTTGGCTTCCCTTTCAGCATTCCTGTCCACCTCCAACTCACCAATATACCTTCCCCAGGCAAAGGAATGGTCTGCAAAAATATAAAATAAAAAATATAAAAAAGTACTCCTCAAGCTCTCTTAGAGATCTGCCAAGATGATGTCAATCCTCTGAAATGTGAATATATACACATACAAATAAAGACTATCATGTGGCTGTGGTACAAGAGTCAAAACCTCAACAACAACAACAACAAAAAAAACACACCCTGAGAAATGATCAAAGTACAGGATTCTGCTGGGAGGAGAAAAACAGAGTTCTAGAGAGACTGAAGTGTCTAGGATCAGCAATTTTCAACCTTTTTCATCTTATGGCACACATAAACTAATTACTAAAAGTCTGGGGCACACCAAAAAATTTATTTTGCTGATCTGATAAAAAGAATAGGTATAATTTTGATTCATTCACACTAGACGGATATTGTTGTGCTGGTTGTTGTTATTTGACAACCTAAGGGAAAAGAGGTCAGTGCCCGTGACTAAATAATCAGGTATTGCATGGTGTGGGTTTTTTTTAATGTTTTTTAATGTGTTTTTATTGCTTTTTTTTTTTAGAGAGAGGAAGGAAAAGATAGAAACATCGATGCAAGAGAGATACATCCACTGACTGCCTCCTGCACACCCTCTACTGGGTATCAAGCCTGCAATGCAGGCATGTGCCCTGACCTGAAATCGAACCAAGACCTTTCAGTCCATGGGATGACGCTCAAGCCACTAAGCCATACCGACCGGGCTTTTTAAATATGTTTTTATTGATTTTAGAGGGAGAGAGGGAGAGGGAGCAGGGGAGAGAGAGAGAGAAAGAGAAACATCGATGCAAGAGAGAAAACACTGATCAGCTACCTCCCTTACACACCCCGACCAGGGACCAAACTTGCAACCTGGGCATGTGCCCTGACCAGGCATTGAACTGGCAACTTCTCAGTGCATGGGATAATGTTAAACCAACTAAGCCACACCAGCCAGGGCAGCTACTGCATGTTTTAAAAATTCTTGCAGCACACCGGTTGAAAATCACTGGTCTAGACAAATCTATTAAAAGTCTCAATAGATTAATCTTAAAGGCAGAGAAAAATGGTTAAACAGTTTTCTTTCACTTATTTTCTTTTTTCTTTAACTTTTTAAACAAGCAACAATAAAAACAAACATCAAAATTCAAATTATATACAGTTCTAAAAAGTTCTAACATTGAAGTTGGTTTCTCATCCAGGAAGTAGGCCACACATAAAAATGGTCAGAGTCTCACATTTGGGCAACCTAAAAGGGGTTAGTGCTACCAGAGACTCCTTATTAGATCTGATAAGGGTCCCAGAAAAGAGAAGCAAGGATTGTCTTCCTCTGGTCTTGTTGCAAAAGTGAAAGCATTACCAAGAACAAACTGTGGTCAGATGAGTTTCTCCTCTATTCAAGTCCTACACTATTGTCAACTGTCAGTCACAGACTTAAAGACATAGAGACTAACAATAACAAAAGCAACCAACTAAAATATGCAGGAGCCCAAATGTATAGGATGTCCTGCACAATCATCAGAGTCTGTCCCCGCAGACACCCAGCTTCCTGATGTCCATTCTCGTCCCTCTCAGCCTCACCACAAGCCATCCCACCTGTGATCAAGCACATGAAATACACCAGAGGAACTCAGATAAAACAGTTCACCCTCACCACACAACCAAACACCTGATTTCATTATGCACCCCCCCACACACACACTGTTACTTGGTTTCCTTTTGATCAATAAATAAAAATGAAGTGATTAGATTCTCATCCTTATCCCCTATCTACGTGCCCATCCCATGCTGCTGTGATGAATTCTCAAGCAAGATACACTTCTAATAATAATGATAAGTTAAAATAACAACAGCCAACATATTTTGAGTGTTTACAATGTGCCAGGCACTGCTCTAAATAATATAGATATTTTGAGTGTTTACAATGTGCCAGGCACTGCTCTAAATAATATAGATATGTAGCTTCACTAACATAGTGGGAACCTAATCCCATTTCACAGATAACATCATTGAAAATAGAGAAGTTAAGGTCATACAGCACAGATGTCATGTCAGACAGTACCCAGAGCCAGACAGTCAGACTTCAGAAGCCCGTACCCTTAACTGCTGTACCACCATGCCTCTCAACACAGGCAGCCAGAACAGAAAACATATAAACTCCAGAGAAGGTATTTGGGAAACACTCGGTCCGTTTGCCTATTCCAGGAATCACTCGTGAAACTGTTTTTTTTTGGTTGTTGTTGTTTATTACATACTGAAGTTTCATAAATAACAAGCACAGAATCAGAACAGTCAGACTAACAAAAATGTAGTCTTCTCAGCCATGTCCCAGACATACTCTGGGACCTCTGTCACTCTCTAAGTACAGCTTTGATTCTCTACTTAAAAAACAGGAGTAAGGCCTGGCCAATGTGGCTCCCATGGAGTGTAGTACCATGGACTGAGAGTTCCCAGTTCGATTCCCAGTCAGGGCACATGCCTGGGTTGCAGGCTCGATCCCCAGTAGAGGGCATGCAGGAGGTAGCCAATTGATGTGTCTCTCTTTCACATCGATGTTTCTCTCTCTCCCTTCCTCCCTCTCTAAAAAAAACTGAATAAAACATATTTCAAAATAAAACAGGAGTAAGGCCCTGGCTGGTTTGACTCAGCAGTTAGAGCATTGGCCCTCGGTCTGAAGGGTTGAGGGTTCAATTCTGGGTCAAGGTACATACTTGGATTGCAGGTTTGATCCCTGAACCCGTCAGGGTTGAGTGGGAAGGCAGCCATTCAATGTGTATCTCTCAAATCAATGTTACTCTCTCACTCTCTCTCTCCACCCCCCCACTTCCACCCTATCTAAAAATCATTGGAAAAATATCCTCAGGTGAGGATTAACAAAACAAAACAACACCAACCAAAAAAAAAAAAAAAAAAACAGGAGCAACACTTCCTGATCCTATTTGGTTGTGATGGCAAATGTATAAATTAAAAGTTTGTAATGTGTTGCAAACATTTCATTTTAGGGAAAATATTAACTGACTTTGATACTTAAAGCATCTAAGAATAAAAGCATACTCTAAACAAAACAAAACCACTAAACCCTTCTGATTTCAGGCTTCTAAATTTTTGACATCAGATTCTCATTCTTGACATAATAGTCCATATCCCTTTTTTGTCTGAGGAGCACATGCTGATGTCAAATAGTTGATGTGAATTCTGGAGTAACTAATCCACCTCAAACCCCAGTACACAGTACCTGGTGCAATTACCCTATAATTACAGTAAGACCTTTCCACCTATAAGAAATGCAGGCCATGGGCAGAAACACAAATATAGCCTTTATTCTGACCCAATTCTAGGGCCAAATTCTTAATGAGAATTTTGTCACAAGCAACTTATGTGGACACAAACTTGGCCACGGACATTGGTAGGGCTGGCTTCTGGGTAACTATAGGAAGCAATCTGCATAACAGTCATGATTATTCCTTAACAGGCTTGTATCTCTCCATTAGGCCTCCAAATATACATGGCAGAAAACAGACTAAGTCTGTCTTTAGCTCCCCCAAATGACTGCCACATAGGTTTAGGGAATATAAGATCAGGTGAGAAACAGGGCTTCCTTTAATGTAATCCACAGCCAGCATGTCATTCTCTTTCTTTTCTTACTGAAAGTGCCAGGGACAGGCCTGCCAATTTCCTCTTTTAGTGCCACAATCTCTCGCCTTAACCAGACAGTCTCCTTCTGTGTCCCACTAAAGCACAGAATACAATTCCTGTTTCTAAAAATACAGAGTTCTTCTGAGGATTTTTTTTTTTTTTTTGGTAGTATGTAGAGCTGGTAACAATAGGGAAACAGAAAAGTAGGCAAAGAGTTCAAGCTGAATTCTCTAATGAAAGCATTTAGCAATGATTTCATTCTAGGAACAAACTCTACAAATATGATGGATTTGAATTCAGTCACCAGGAGCTATGAATTGAAGTAACAGCCACTCAGTGGTCACACAATAGCCAACATAAAATGAGTTATTGGCAGTCCACAAATTCCCAGTGGTTCCCAGCATAGCCAAAGTCCAAAAATCACAACTGGCTTTCAGCTGCCCTCTCCAACAAAACTACTCAATTGCCTGATCCTTGCAACAGACATGCCAGAACCAAGAATGAGAAGGAAATGCCAACAGCTCACAGATACTTAACTCTCAAGACAGGATGGACATCTCCATCCCTGGTCTCTTGGCCCCTGACCTGTGCCACAGCATCACTGGAAACCATTCAGGGAGTGATGCCAGCTCCCAGCTGGAATAAAGAACATTTATAGAGAAATGCCTGAGGAGGGGCAGCTTATCCACTCCTTGACATGTTCTAAATGTTGTCCTTGGCTCAAGTCAGCCCTTCAGAGCTGCCTGCATGGAACACATGATCTTGACCCCTTTCAGTTACTCTTTCCCTGAATCATGCTTTGTCACTGGGTTATCAATTTTCACTGAAAAGACAGTATAAAAACAATTGCTTCATAAATCACTGTTGTATATTTTAAAGAGTCTAGCTCATGGCCTCATCCTCTCCACTGAGGAAATTTCTCAGGAAAAGTTAGAAATGTTTCCCTTTGTTCTGTCCCCTGGGAAGTTAAATAAGTGACCCACCTCTACCTGTGTGTTTTTGCCCATTATCCTCAACATGACTTTATCGTATTTTCTCTACACGTGTGTTCTTTGTCCTGCTTTCCTCATTTTAATTCTGTTGCACTGTACATGTTCTTGTAAGCCAGCTCAAAGTTTTTTCTGAATGACATTGAAAATGTAATAAAATAGAACAAAATATCTTAATAACTGGTATTGCCTACACAAATAGCTGTTTCACCCAAATGAACAGCAAACTTAAAGGAGGGGGACAAATGTAGTTGTCCTAAAGCACCAATAGCATTCTTCATAACTAGCATCTATTCATGGCCTTATCATTCATCATCAGTCAAAATCCTGAGATCCATCTCAAACTTACACAGTTGTATACTAGGCTGTCAAATCCAAGGTGGAGGCATGTGCACACACACACACACACACACACACGCACACAGTGGCCCAAGAGATAAGCATTCTGTACTACTCCTGTCCGTTACTTTTTTAATACCAGATTATCACCTTAGAGTGACTGCTTTCATATATTTTTTCTTACTGGATCATTAATAACCTTGTTGTCAAATAGGTCAGACAAGCATTAGTACCTCATTCCACAGGGGGAAAAAGGCAGATTTCTTGAGTGCTCTCTCCAAAGCTAATGAGTGCTGGGGTGCATGCAGAAGATGGTAAAACTGAAGTACAAGTAAAACAAGTAAGAAACAGGCACCCACACTGCTTAATTGATTATGTTCTCGAGTTTAACATCTGTACACAAATCTTTCCTTTTTATATTCTCCTAGCTAAAGAACTTACAGTCACCATACTTCATCAGGAATGATGTCAGATGTTTCTGGGGTCCCCACAGGTTTTTACACGCCAAAATATTCCTAACTTGAAACCTCAAGCCACAGATACATCTCTCCAAAGACAAACCGTAAAAATATTGGGATAAGCAAATGTACTCTTCTCCTTTGTTCTTTCACTCTTAAGTCTGTATTATCTCTCTAAAGTTCAGCTGTTGTCTCAAAAAGAGAAATGTATTATTTTTCTTTCTATTACAAATTTAATATTTCAGAAAAGATTCAGTATTAGGATTGCCAGAAGCCCAAATATCAGAAAATCACTGAATTTTAGAGCTGGAAAGGACCTTAGTGATACTAGAGAGGAGTTAAGGCAGATAGCCCATCCTCAGTCATGCTCACTCTGTGCCTGAAAAGGTCATTTCCACTTTCTGCACTATCCAAGTCTTGCCCACCAAGCTCTGAATTCCAGGATTCAACCTTAAATTCAACTTTAAAAACATAGAGTTTGGGGATAGGGAATTTACCGTAAGAGGATAAAGTAGCAGCCTCTCTCATATATAAGCTCCTAAATTACCTATTTAATAATATAAATCATAGCAAAGTCACCCAAGTAGAAATTTTGGATCCATAAACTCAAAGCCTATGGATTGACAACACCCAAACCCTACTATTCATTATGTAACCTGACTGTGAAATCAGAAACCAGTTCTTCATCTCAGTATCCTCAGATCTGGAACAAAGCACCCGGAATAGAAATGACATTCAATAAATATTCAGTAAGTGAATGACAAATAATTTCACAGCCAACAAAAGAGTACAAAGATTTCGTTAAAGCCATTTCCTACCTACATACAACCCACTACGCATACCTTGCTTCATAAAAGGAAAAAAATAATTTTTTTCAATTTTCTTTAAAAAAGAAAATAATCAGCTTTCAAGTAGCTTTTGAAGCCAGAGTTATCATATCCAACAAAATTTACATTTTATGGTATGGTGTCAAGATGGGTACTTACTAGGGTAAACACTTCATAAGGTATACAAATGTCTAATCACTATGTTGTACACCTAAAACTAGTATTGTATGTCAACTATAATTAAAAAACAAGTTTAAAAAAAGGAAGGGAAATTCTAACCCATGTTACAACACGGACAAACCCTGAGGACTTTATGGACAGGGAAATAAGTCAAATAGTATATCATTTCACTTATATGAGGTACCCAGAGTAGTCAAAGTCATACAGACAAGAAGTAGAATTTGGTTGCCAGAATCAGGGAGCAGAGAGGGGACAGGGAGTTATTGTTTAAGGGATACAGAGTTTCTATGTTACAAGATGAAAAGAGTTCTGGAGAGGGATGGTGCTGATGGTTGCACAACAATGTGAATGAACTTAATACCACTCAACTATGTACTTTTAAAAAAGGTTACGATGTTAAATTTTATGTGGTGTGTATTTTATCACAGTAAAAATTTTTTAATTTACCTTTTATGACATGTCTACATACTAAATAGAGTCCAACTGAGCCTATTTAATTTTAAATAGCAGAAAGTAAACACATGATATATAATATTTAAATATTAGAAACGCCCTGGCCGGTTTGGCTCAGCAGTTAGAGCATCAGCCCATGGACCAGAGAGACCCAGGTTCGGTTCCCACTAAAGGCATGTACCTTGGTTGCAGTTTATCTCCCACCCTGGTTGGGGTTGTGTGGGTGGCAACCAGTTGATGTGTCTCTCTCACATTGATGTTTCTCTCTCTCTCTTCCTCCCTCCCTCCCTCCAGCTCTATCTGAAGATAAATACAAAAATGTCCTCGGGTGAGGATAAAAATATATATATATTTAAATATTAGAAACAACTCAAATGTAAATAATAAAGGATTAGGTAAATAAAATATGATATATCCAAACAATGGCACTCTATATAGCTATTAAAATTAATTATACAGAATCCTGAAACATCATGCCAAAATATTACATAATAAATCAAAAGGTCAGGTTTACATACACTTACATACATATATATGTATCTATTTTATTAAAATCTGAAGCCATGGGAATGAACAGAATATTATCATATATGTGTCCACTAAAATACTGGCAAGATATATGTCAAAAAAGAAAAGAAGACATATGTCAAAAAAAAAAGATTATCTCTTGGTAGCAGGATTACAAATAATATTTTTGCTTTGTGCTTTTTGGGTATTTCCCACATTTTATACACTAAACATACATATATAGTGAGATATTACACATACATAAAAGTCTGTAAGGTATGTATTTTCCAGAAGAAGGATAACATGAACACTATTATAACCATAGTCATGATTAAGAAATAAAACATTACAGTACCTCAAGGTCCCCTTATGTGTCCCTCAGGGATCAAACCTCCTTTTCCCCTCCCAAAGTATGAGTTTCATGTTAATCATTACTACCACAAACTATTATTATTTATACGATTAAAAAAAATAGATAGGTTCTTGCTATAGGTATGAAAATGCAGTCCATATTGCAGGGGGAATAATTTATACTTTTAATAGAACATGGTTTTGGTATCTTTTCCAGGAATGTACTTGTATCCAATCATACTTCCTACCTCATCTGGTGTAAACATATGGCTAACCATAAGTTAGTAAAGATGGGCAGCATAGGGCTAAAGCTGACTTAATTCCAGTACCATTTTTCTAGCCAAATGACATAACCAGCCACAAAGTAATTCAACAACAGTTTTGCAAGAAACTATAAGCAAAATGATTGCTAGGTTCATGGAAGAGACGATATTTACTTCTCTTAATTGACAGGGTATCTTCACAAAGATTGCCATGTGCTAAGTAAGATATACTGGTCTGTGTATTTTAAGTACTGTATAGTAATAATGGATAGGTAGTTTCCTTCCTTCCTTGGATAATCTTTAAAGTCGGCCAGCCATTTTGTTTTGATAGAGGATGTGGTGCACAATATGCGCATTTAAGAAGATAAGTTTTAAACAACTAGAACTCCCAGAAAATATTATTTGGTAATGATCACTGAGAATTACTAAAGCTGCACTATAATTTCTTCATGTTTTGAAATTTAAACATCCCAAATGGAAGCCACATTTACACGTATCAAAATAAAGTAGCAAAGCCACAAAAGTTGAACAGAGGCAAAGTAAATCAAATCATAATCACCAAGAATGAGATAGCCAAAAACCAGACAGTATCTGGAACAACCCACTATACACTCAGTTATTGGTCTCCCTCTACCCACTGGTGGCAGCTATTGGGAGGATCACCTGGATAGGCACATCAGCTGAATTACACACTATTTAAACATTCATTTGTTGCTTGCCATTAGCTGTCATGCCATCAACTGTGGCAGTAAATAAGCCTCAGACAAAAGATGTATTGAACAGCCAAAGGATTATTAGACTTGGTGGTATTTTGAAAACACTGCTGCTTCATCAGAAAAACAAACAAGAAAGTGTAGCCATGTAGCTGATGAAAAGCAGCAGCATTTCCATGGAAGGGTAGAAGTGGAAGCCAGGCTGCAGAGATGATGAAGAAAATAGGTGGCCTCATAGCTGGAAGGTTTACCCCAAGAGTAATTACTGCTATTGCATTGGAAATGGGACCCATCGGCACAGACAGCACATTCATAAACGTAATGAAATAGAGAAGAAAGTTAGAATGGAAGTAGTAAGTCCCCAACTATCTCCCTATCCCTACGGTTCTACTGTC
Source organism: Tadarida brasiliensis (assembly GCA_030848825.1). Lineage (NCBI taxonomy): Eukaryota > Metazoa > Chordata > Mammalia > Chiroptera > Molossidae > Tadarida > Tadarida brasiliensis. Next base: position 100,666,058 of record CM061258.1, read on the forward strand.
AGAAATACTGCTTTTGGCACTTCTCTTTCTTGTTAGACATGTACTGTCTTGACAGCAAGACTCCAGATCTTACAGAGCAGGAACCATATGCTTGACTCCTCTTATAGTTCCCCTTTATCATGGGGAACATAGTGAAGTGCCTATCCATGTCTTCCAGTGAAGATGTCTTAGAACTCAGTTTTTAACCAAATAAAAATCTGTTAAAAGTAGATGAAAAGTAGTACTCACCAAGCAAAAGAGTAATAGTACTTGATCACCAAGGGCTTAGGGAATCTAAAAGTCATTACTGAATTAAGTTTGCAGTTTCCTGGAAAAGCAAAAGGACCCTTACCTAGTTATGTAGCATTCATTCATTCATTCATTCAGCAAACCTTTAAGAGTTATAAGAATGCATAGATGTTGTTCAGAAAAAAGGAACTTTTTCCTGGCACTGCATTTTCAAAGAAGCTCTATATATGTGTATACAGAAACATTAAGATAACAGATTATTTTTAAGGTTTTGCAAGAGACAGAAATATTTTCTGAATATAGAATATTGAGTCCTTAATTTGCGGGCTCTTACTTTCCATTTACCAAGAACACAGCATTTTAACTCCATGATATGGCAATTCTCCAAAGAACCAAAACAATATGGTACAGGTGCGCACATTTCTAATGCTCTAACTGAACTCAAGAGAGCCTAAAGAATGGATAACAACATGCCTGATAAGCCATTTATCTCAAAAATCACTTGTGTAAAGCTGGTTTCTGCCAAATATGGCAACTTGTACAACCAATGGTACAACCACAAAATGCATTGTTATATTTTGCTTATTAACTACTCTAAAAATAATGAATTTACAAAAAATTTCATCAGAATCTGGTACTTAAAAAAGCTGAACAGAAGAAACTTAGGAGGGAGAATTATTAAACAGAACAGAGGGGAAGGCAAACCTTATGGTACTAAAAAGAAACAGGACAAGGTAATAAAGAGATGAAATCAGTGCTGCAGCTGGAACTCTGAATAGATTACAACGTCTTATGCTCCTGACTATGTAAGTGCAAGGCTAGTATAATTCTTCTGTTCATATACTGCATCCCAGATTCCCACAGATCTACAGCTGCAAAAAAGATATTGTATCAAGTGTGATACAACCTAATAGGTTAAATTTAGCGGAGGACCCTAGTACCCCTGGACAGTTAGAACAGCTTGAGTTTTATAATCATCATTTCCACTGATCTGTATACATCTTTATCTTTTAAAATGCCCTTCTATGGGGTTCAAATACCACTAACTGCCTTGAATTTATATAGTACCATGACCTGTACCCATATTGTGAAATAAGAGTGAAAGGCTTACAATAGGGGAAAAGAAAGACATCCCAATCTTTTAATGAACTGAAGGGCTTTAAGACAGGGGCACAGGTAAAAAGTAGGGAGGGGAATGAGTGAGAGAAATGCAGATCTGCATATTTTAGGAGCTTCATTTCACACAGTGAAATTTTACTGGGCATCAGTTTTTCCAATTGCAAAATGGAATGTGTTTTAGCAAAGTCAGGCTGGTGCCAACCTAAAGAAAGGCAAGCAAATAAAGGTGATGGGTCATCCAAACCACTCCTATCTTTCCTTTGATTCCAAAACTAACATTTGTACCTCTCTCTTAAATTAAAGTCACATAAGTTACTGTCAGTTTCACAGGCCCTACTGGCCAACCCCTTCAAATCCAAGGATTTCATGTGGTACCCTAACACTATTATGAAGCTGAAAGGAAGGAAAAGACATAACTTGATTCTTGCATGTTATACTGTTAACCTCCTCAACATGATAATTATGACAGAGGCTCAGCTGTAAAGTGATGGGGTAGGGGATGAGTACATAAATGCTCATCTATGGAATTTGCAGGATAATAGACAACCCTGTCACACTGTTCCTTTTACGAAGTTATTCTCAATTTGCTGGTTTTCTTGGTAGCAGCATGAGACATAGCTCTTTCCACCTACCACTTAACTATAGTTTACTTGAACAAGCAGCCGCTCTGAAAAACACAGCAGTATCACCATGGTTAATGTAAAATATTAATGTCTCATTTGTTCAACAGTTTTGTGGAAATTAAAACTTTTAGGTTAATCATATACTGAACAATTTTAATTAAAACAGTTATAAAACAATTAATCCACAAGAGCTAGCTTGGAACTTTGCCAGTCTTATTGGTTTAATGCATGTAGGCAAAACTCATTTTTTTCCCGTTTGACTTAATGAATGCTAATATGTGACACAAAATATGCATACAAAGCTCCTAATACAGTTAGTCCATCTGGTTTTTTCTTGCATTCTCTATTTGTCATTTTTCTTTGATAGCATAATTGAAAATGAGTTCTCTGTGTTAGAAATGATAATGATGCCTTGTGCCGTGCTTCATCAAAAACTGCTCTTTATAAAAATCTTCCAGGGTGAAATGAACACCTTAAGTACTGTATTTTGGCTATTACAAAGCTGGGAGTAAAAGGAAAGGTAGGTCCCATGATAGGGTTCAGAACCCCAACCGCAGTTTGAGGTAATACTGCCCTTTCATTGCCATTTCCAAAGATTCTTTTTTTTTCCTGAGGGCACTATAAAGACATGAGGATAAAATATGATTTTGTAATTCAACATACTTTCTTTTTATCCAATTTATTGGGGTGACGTTGGTTAATAAAATTATATAGGTTTCAGGTATATAATTCTATAGTACATATATATATTGTATTATGTGTTCACCACCCCAAGTCTTCTTCCATCACCATTTATCCCCACTATACCCTCTTCTTACCTCCCCTCACCCCCTCTTCCCCTCTGGTAATCACTATACTGTTGTGTGTTTATGAGTGTTTTTACGGGTTTGTCTGCTTAATCCCTTCACCTTTTTCATGCAGCCCCACAACACCCCTCCCCTCTGACAACTGTCAGTCTGTTAAAAAAAAAATACACACACACACACACACACACACACACACACACACACACACGATTTTAAATATCTAAGACAAATCCTCAAGTATTTCAATTTGCTCCACATTACAATTTGTTTGATTCATTTTTGGATCTTTTTGTTTGCCAAAGTAAGCACAGTTTGAGCCCTTTGTTGAATATTTAATGCATGTAAAATTACCTTTTTAGCACAGGCTAAGAGACCTTTTATTTCCAATAAGGCTTAAGAACAGCATTGTGTCAGAGCACGATACCTTCAGATTGGTTTTCCAGGCAAGAGCCCAAAGAAAGCATACTCAGCTGTTAGCATCCACTAGAATACACCTCCAGATCCATCTCAGTCCTGCTGTGAATCTGAATATTCCAGGCTTAATGGTTTATCAAGCTCTAGAAATACAAAAGGAACACACCACCCAATCCTTACTGTAAAAGCACAGGCACCTTCATCTCAGCTTCAAATTTAAGCAACTACACCAAATCCTGTTCGAGATAAAGAAATGAGTTCAGTGTAATTCAGCCATCAAATGGTGGAAATGATCCCCAGCATAATTAGATTAGCTGATGTCTTCACATCTGGTATGTATCTTTTTATTTCTGGTTGGGCACATCACATGTGAAGCATATAAACCTATAAAAGGTATTGGATTTCCCTCTTAACCACCTCATTCAGGCCAAATATATATATTATATTGTCTACTCTCGTTAAGCTTTAAAAGCAGTTAGAATAGAAAACTTGCCAATTTAATCCCAATATATCAGCCAAGGCACTCTGGGAAGTCAGTTTCCTTCATCGAAGTAGCAGAGCATAAAGCTGTTTGGCAATAAAGAATATCAGTCTGAGCATGGGACCACTAAAATAAACAACAACATTTAAAAGCCTGATTCCAAACAAAAGACATTATTTCAAGTTCAGGCAATTAATCGCCTGATTTCCAATCAGTCAGTAGCAAAAGTCTGTTGTGATAAATGTTTGTAAAAGTCTGTTGTGATAAATTCTCCAAATATGAGTATTTAATAATGTCCACTGGTAAAAAACCAACTATTTTTTCTGGTCTGATCTATTTGTAGAAATCACATTGGTTAGAACTAATGGGAGTGGACCAAATGATCACAAATAAAGTTTCAACTCTAAAGTTCTGTAACTGCATAAAATATCTTTTTTATAACTAAAATCATAAAATGTGAGATCTATGAGACACCTCAGAGATTACTTACTTCATTCTACTACAAACCTCCTCATTTTGAAAATAAGGAAAAATAACATACCTATACTTCTAGTCCTAGGAAGTTGAAGCCAAGAGCTAAAATGATATTTACAGATTACACAGGAATTTCAACTAAGCATGCCCTTATCACTGATATTTGAGAGGTGCTTTTAATGTATCAAAGCATCCAAATAAAGTTTCCAGCCCTAAAAGGTTCATGGCTACCCTCTGCACCCCTTTTCTTCTAAGGCAGTGATTCTCAACAAGGGTGATCCCGCCCCCTCCCCAAGAGACATTAAGCAATGTCTGGAGACATTTTTGGTTGTCATACTTTGGGGGTTATCTAGTAAATAGAGGCCAAGGATGCTGGTAAACATCCTACAAGGCACAGGATACTCCCCAACACACCACAAATAATTATCCAGCCCAAAATGTCAACAGTACTAAGGATCCTGCTCTCAGTGGTCACTGCCATCACCAGCAACACTCAGAACACACCTAGAACTGAAAAATAATTCCCAAGAAGCAATTAATACCAATTGCCCTAACTCTTAAAAAAAGAAGAAGAAGACGAAGAAGAAGGAGAAAAAGAAGGAGAAGCAGCAGCAGCAGCTCTATGTCTTTGATTCTAAATAGGAAAGGTTTTCTTTGAAGGAGAAAAAAAGGAAGAAATAGAAAGAAATAAGAAGTGTATATGGGAAGTTGGAGGTGAGGTAATACTGGCTTTCGAACAAAATAAAAGCAGCAAATAAAGAAGAAAAATTACCCTCTCCTATAAATCCTATGAAAGCATTTCAAATCATTGCAATTACAGGCACCCAGGAGAATCCCCATTGACAGTCACAAGGTATTTTCTCCTAATGTTCATGCTATTTCAAGTTAAAATAACACTGTCACAGAGTGATTGTGTAGCATCATAATAGGTGATAAGTAAATGGCACAGATGTAGCCCAAAACACATGGCACACATATACATGCAGCACTGCATCATGTTTTTCTCATTCCCAAGGACAGCACTGTTCACAGTTCTAGAACATGCAATCTTAACCTGTCTATACTTTGAACCACTACCTTAGCAAAACCATGAGAACACAATAGGCTGCCAGGGTATTTAAAGAGAGCAGCTTTTCTTTTCCTTGGTCATGGATCTTAGGCCCTAGAGATTTTATAAAGTATCACAACAGTTGCTGTCTTCGTTCAGTTTATTCACAATTTATTTGTACAGGCAGGTCATATGATGTTAAAAAAAAAAAAAAAAAACTACCAACACCATATGGCAAGATTCTGTACACTACTTGAGTTTATGGGAGTAAGAGAGGAAACTTGATCACCTGAAGCAGCAGTAGTAGGAAAGGTTTCAAACATTTTGCTCCACCTCCCCAAGCACCTTAATGTATAGAATGGGAAGCATTGTGGAAAGAAAATAACCTTTCAGTTTTCAAATTAAACCCATATGATTTTTTCCTTCTAACATTTCTTGCTAAATTGACTCAACTTACTTTTCTTTAGAATTTTCACAATATTTCAAAAAGGCAAGTTCAACCCTTAAGTAAAGGTCTTCTCTGAATCTTTGTACCTCACAAATCAATCCTTCCAGGCTTGCTGTCTTTACTCTTCTCTAGTCCCAATTTTTTTAGAGATCAAAAAGTCCGCCTGCATGCACAGACTCCTCTGCAGAGGGACTAGTGTTATCTATGGCAGGGGCAACAGAGTTTCCACCAATCTTACCCATGTAGGATACGAGGGATTCCTGGGTTGTTCCTTGTTCAACTGCTTTGATTTGTAGGCTTCCCACTTCCCAATGTTGTGGGCTTTTTATATTCTCTCTGCAACTGAGGTTAAAAAGTAAATATGCACTATTCCTTTGCATTCGCTCATCACTGCCTTTACATCAGCCACATCCAAGTCAGCATCTTTTGCAAAATCAACTTCTCACGAACATTACAGAACCATCCTCCAATATAATTCTAAATTTATCAACAGCTAGGATCTGCATCCTGAGAAATGAATAATAGTCGGTTTCCTTCAACCGTATACCCTCTGCCCTTTGCTCCCTGGCCCTACTTAGAATTTGCCTGGTTTTATTTTCTCTCCTGGGGGCTGCCACTAAAAAGTCCAGAAAGGTTCAGAAGTGAACATATGAAAAATAAATAAATAAATAAATAAATAAATAAATAAATAAATAAATAAAAAGTATGTAATTGTGTCAAACGTCACAATTTTAAAAGAAAAGCGCCTATAAAACTCAGTGGTATAAATGATGAAAGCCGCTGTAAAAAGCCCCTTAGAGCACCAACCACATAGGTACAAAAGGAAAACAGCAGGAAGAGGGAAGCAGGTGGCCCAAGATGAAAAACTAGTAGGAAAACACAGGCTTCTTTGAAAGCTGCCAAGAAATCCTCCAACAGAACCTAAGGAATATGGAGGCTCTAAGCCTAGATTGTTGTTTCTCAACTCTTCCTTTTAGAATCCCCTGAAGTTCCTGGGCAGAAAATGAGGTACATACCCCAAAGACAAACCAACCTTAATTTTTCAGTAGGGTGGAGGTTATTGGTTTTGTTATAGTTTTTATCCCCTCCTAAAGTTCCTCTATGTTAAGTAGCAAATTTTATATTGACAAAATGGTTAACATCTAAGGGAGCATGGGAAGCTCACTAACCAAAGACATACAAAGTCATTGGAAAGAAAGAGAAAGCAGGTAAAATGGGGAAGAGATTTAGTCACAATCTCTTTGTGATTAACTCACAAAATGGTGAGTTAAGGCTTCAGGTTGGATTTACACATCTTTTTAACATCATTTCAATGTCAAAATCTCTGGGCAACAAGCACTTGAAGAATTAGGACAGTAGAAACAAAGCTGGAGTCAGATTTGGATTTGAAACTTGGCTCTGCGGGCTACTAACTATAAAACCTCAGGCAAGTCAATTAACCTAAGTTTCAGCTTTCCCATCCATAAGACAGGGATATTATCCTTACTACAACAGGGCTCTTATAAAGCTGGCCAAAATGTACAAAAAATACCTGCCCCATGATGGGTAATAAGTGAGTATAGTGGTGTTATTTTAAGAAAAATAATGCTTCCTAAAGAACTGAATCTGATCCTTTTAAATATATTTAATATGATAAAGGGAGGGGACAGAATCCATACTCCCCTCAAGGATTCCACAGGAAACGATGTAAATGTGGACAAAATTTAACAAGTGTCTTACCTCAGATTCCTAGGAAAGCTTAGACACATATTTCTTTATGTATTTCCTAACCTTCCTTCCTTATCCTTCCTGCCAAATTCCTCACTCTCTCAAATCCCAACAGGCTAGGAATTTTCTATTTCTCACTTTATTCCTGAATAAAGCCTCCAACTCCCCTGCATATGAATAGACTTCTATTTGGGGCATTGGTCATTTTAAAAATACCTTCTCAAGCCCTGGCCAGTTTGGCTCAGTAGTTACAGCGTCCGCCCGCGGACCAAAGAGTCTTGGGTTCAATTCCAGTCAAGGGCACGTACCTGGGTTGCTATTCAGTCCCCAGCCCTGGTTGGGGTCATATAGGAAGCAACCAGTCGATGTGTCTCTCTCACATTGATGTTTCTCTTTCTCTCTCTCTTTCTCTCTCTCTCTCTCTCTCCCCTCCTCCCCCGCCCCCTTCTCCCTCCCACTCTGTCTGAAGATAAATGGAAAAATATCCTGGGGTGAGAATTTAAAAAAAAAAACTTTCTCAAAACAAAAGCCAGATTTCCAGGTCATTGTATATCTGCAAGTTGTTGTTTTGTTTTGTTTACCTAAGAACATTAGTGTCTTAAAAATAAACTTTGCCTATACCTCATCTGTCCTCCTTGAAGCACATTCCTTAACAGTCAATGGGAGTAGATATATGAATATCAAAGGCATAATAACTTAATTCACTAAACAATTTCACAGTAGTTCTCAAAGGCCACACTGTTTACATTTGGTAATTGCTATCACTCTCTGCAGTGTTTACTTTTTAAACCATGGATTTATTATTTTTTTAAAAGAATTTCCCTGGTAATGAACTGAAAAGCCTACAAAGATATTGATGTCTATAAGAATTAGTGTATTATATAGTACTGGACAGTAATTTGCTCATAAATATCCCCAAAGTTTGTATAAATGCTTTTTCATCACAAAGAATGGCCTCAGCAGCTAGAGAAAAAGATGAATATATGAAGCGTCATCTCAACTCTTTACTGTGTGACCTGGTCAGTTTAACTTCTATGTACCTTGTGGTGTCTCTGCATCCCATACAACAGATTCAGAACCTGGAAAATTAATAAGGATTAGCAGAAGTCTTTAAGTTACTCAGAAGAGAAATACTCCTATGTAATTATCTAGCTCTCAGAAAAGAACCAGCACCACTAACACCTAAACAAAAAGGATAATAAAAGAAATAGATCCATCAATCACCCATTCATCTTATATTCAGAATAACTCTATCTGGAAACTCTGATTTATATTTGAAATAATTCAAACAATAAGCATTTCCAACATTCCTACTATATAATAGAAAACGGTCAGCAAACCTCTTCTGTAACACATCATATAGTAAATAGTTTGGGCTTTTTGGCTATATGGCCTCTGTTGCAACTGCTCAATTCTGCTGTTGTAGCACAAAGAACCAAACAATAACGTAGATGAATGAACATGGCTGTATTCCCATAAAACTATATTTATGAACACTGAAATTTGAATTTCACGTAATTTTCATGTGCCATGAAATAGTCTTCCTTTGATTTATTTTCAAGCGTTTAAAAATGTAAACATCATTCTTAGTTCATGGCCATACAAAAATAGATAGCAGCCTGGTTTAGCCTGTGGGCCACAGTTTGCCAACCCCTGTACCTGGGCCCAAGTGATAGGCATTTAGGCAGATATCAAGAAGAATTAGACAATTTCCCTGCTTTCTAAGACAGAACAAGAGAAGTAAACCAACAATTATAGTACAGTGTGATAAATGCTAAGAAGGAAGGTGTGCCCAGTGTTACAGGAGCCAGAAGACAAAACAATTAAGGACATTTCTCCTAAATTGCAGTGAGGTCTTGATACAAACACGAAAGCAGTTCTAGTTTGTTTTTCTATGTACCTTAATAAACAAAGAAACTGTGACTTTAAGGAAAAAAACCTTCACCACCAACATTTGCTAAGACTTTATCAGACCATGCCTGGGTGCATTTTAGAACGTCCTTTTTAATTAGCATTCCAAGCCAGGACCTGGGGTAAAATCCATTCTCCATTGATCTACCAGGAAGCAAGCATGTCCCAGGTGGTGGCTGACTGAGACTCTTAAGGGCAAGTCCACAGGTCTTGCCTAATTATTTCACCTAAGTCCTTTAGTTGTCACGGGTAATAGTTTTCAAGTACTCTGTGATAGAAAGAATCAAACAGGCTATTTTCCCCCAAGTGAAAAGCCAAAGGAATATAGTCGGCCCTCATTTATCGCGGTTAATCAGTTCCAGACTCTACCACGATAAATTAATTTCTGCGAAGTAGTATTCTTTATTTATACAGTCGTCCCTCGCCACTTCACGCTTTGACTTCCACAGCTTCACTCTATCGCAGTTTTTTAGTATAGTATTTGAAAAAACCGCGATAGAGTGAAGCCACAGAAATCGAAGCACGAAGTGGCGAGGGACGACTGTAATCAAGTTGGCAAGAGTCTCAAATATTTGCCTGCACCTCAATGGTTCTGCCTAATCAAATCATGTTTATTAGAGGGTCACCTCTAATCAGCACTAGGTTTTATCTGCATTTGGAGATGTTTAGGCAGATTTATTTTAATTACATCAGAACAAACGAAGCTTGGGTCTTGAGACTTTAATTGTCACAACTGTCTGCCCGGATGTTTTGTTCCAAGAGGGAAGCTGAAGGAGCCAGGAGCCAGGCTGACATCATCAGCTGTGTATTTAATTAAAGCAAGATGAAGCACAGGCAGGCTGGAAAGGATGGTGGGTCACAGTCTTCCTGTCCAGATACAGAAAGGCTACACCACTCATGAAAATCTAAGGAGCTAAAGACTTAGACCCTCTCACTTATCTGGCAGAAGGACCATCTTTTCCTGACGTCCAGGAAGGCAAACACTTCAGTGTGAGCCTCTGGTTTCTCTATTAGCCCTAATTGTCACATGGAAGGACAACCAGCAACTAAATACTCCTAAGAGCTAACAGGCCACAGATCCCTTAGAATAAAATAAAATTTAAAAAAAATACAAAATAAGCCTTCACAGTGATGAATGGCCCACACATTCGCAGTTTCCACCAGAATTCCAGATGTGCTGGCAACTAGCTTCCTTCCTTGGATGTCTAAGTGACCTGAGATTTCATGGAATAGTCAAGACCTTGCCTTAATGTGACTGTAGGCTTCTGTGTTCTGGAATCTTAACATCAGATTGCATTAAGCTTTGATGGTTCCTTTATTTGAAGTACTTTTGGTAATAAAATTATTTCTCCCCCAGGAAAGGAAAATAAATGAATAAATAAATAAATAAATAAAGCCAGGTTGGGTTTGTGATTCAACATCAAATTCAGGTATTCAAGCAAGTTTTCCCACTTGAGACCACAGAAGGAATAAAGTGAACCCAGGATCTGGGTGGTTCCTTTCTTAGTTTCCTCCCCCCAGAAATCATTCTCCTCCAGGTCAGGGAGGACAGGTGCTATGTCTCATCCACCTCTATCCCTACAGCTTTCCCCTGCTATGTGGGTGATTAAATCAAAGAATCGGATATAATAGATCCTGTGCCTTGTTTTTAAGGAATAAGAAAATTCAATGATCTAGAAAATAGAAAGTATGTGAGCAAAATAAACATTTTAAAATGTGAGCAAAATTAATAAAGCTGGATAAAAACCAAGAAAAGATGAGTATTTCTGTTTGTATCAGGTTTCGTCCTCAACAGACAGACAGACTGTCAACCAATCTAGTCAAGAAGTGTCAAGAACCCAAGCCTTTGTGGCAACACCACCCGGGAACTCATTTTAGGCTGGCAGCAAGCTCTTATTTCCTGAGAGGCCTTTCCAAGAGACCTAGTAGTCAGCTGTGCATGGACTTCTAATGGCTCTGAAATGAACCTGTGTCACTGCTGCGGTCACCACACAGTGGGGAAGAGACAGAGGAGCCATTTGTCAGAAGATCCCAAGAAAATCATTAAACAAATCCCATTGGCTAAGATAGCTGGAGGCAGAGAAATGAAATAGGAGGGGACACACAGAGAAAAAAAGAAATCTATCTTGCCACCATCCCAGTCCCATCTTAACTTTCGGTTTTTAATGACAGTTCTTGACAACAATGAACACATTACATCAGCAGCACTGCTAAGGCTCCACTTGAGAAATAAGACAGTCTGTGTTTTTGTCTCCTCTCCATGTCTCTTCTCCTCTGTCCAATACTACCTTGGTTTGTCAAAGCTGACTAATCCAGTTATTACTATAAGGCACAGTCCAAGCCCCCTCTCTCAACCAGTCCCCACAAAATCACAGCTCCTTCCCTAAGAATCCTCCCCCTGAAAGCAGGGGGTCTTCATATGTTATTACTATCACACCTCAGATCAGTCATCTATCTCTGGTTAGAGAAGCCCAATGCTCACCTTTGGATAAGGACTAAAAGGGAACTCCATTCCCCGTCCCCCAAATTCCTCTACCCACTCCTCAGTGTTTCTCAAACTTTAGAGTGCACCAGAATCAGCTAGAGGACATGCTAAAACATAACCTGCTGAGCCCCACCCCCAGAGTTTCTGATTCAGTAGGTCTGGGGTGGGACCCAAAAACGCCTCCATTTCTAAGGAATTCCCAGGTGATGCTGATTATTTCTCATCTAGAAAGAATAATCTGAGAACCACTGCAGCAAATTAATGAAAAACAAGAAAGTCAGGCAATTGCTGTTTTCAGTTTTTTAAAAATATGACAGCCCCCAAATTAATAGAGTCTAGAGCTTTTTATATATAAAACAGCTGCCAAAATCCTGAAGTGTTTGCTTTGTTGTATAAGCAGCCAGTTGTGATTTTGCATTCAGCCAAAAAGCAGGATTGTAGAATTTTCTGCAACAACTGGAATATTTGCTTCATGTCTGTATTATTGTTTTACAGTTTCTAATTACTGGGTTGTGAAGTGCCAAACGGTCAACAAGCTTCCCTATTGTTATTCAGGTGCACCAACTGGTACTGGCTCTGAAGAGCGCCTTGTTTTATAGGACTACTGGACTACACACTCGATGCCTGTGGATACAGTTACTCACGTATTACAATGACAGGAACACAAATTAACCACAGAAACACCACCTCTACCAATTAACTAATCTTTCCAAAGCATGAGCACTGACGGCCTATTTCCTTGTCAGGAGTCCTGTTATCTGACTGCATCGTTTATAAAGCCCATCTCTAACATTTTTCTTTCTGGATCTTTAAAACACACAGTTGGCGTAATCAAAGACTGAGCCAGAACACCCCAGTTAGTGAGTGAATTAAAAATATAAAGACCACCCTGGCTGGTATGGCTCAGTGGTGAGAGCGTCACTCATGGACCAAAGAGGCCCAGGTTCGATTCCAGCCAAGGGCACATACCTCGCTTGCAGTTCATCCCCGGCCCTAGTTGGGGTTGTTCGGGTGGCAGCCAATCGATGTGTCTCTCTCACATCAGTGTTTCTTTCTTTCTCTCTCTCTCTCTCTCTCTCTCTCTCTCTCTCTCTCTCTCTCTTTCTTCCTCCCTTTCTCCCTCCAGCTCTATCTGAAGATTAATGTAAAAGATTAATGTAAAAAAAAAATTATACTCGGGTGATTAAAAAAAATTATATATATATATATATATATATATAGAGAGAGAGAGAGAGAGAGAGAGAGAGAGAGACCACAAGAGGTCAGTGTAAAAGGGGAGACATCCCAGATAAGAAAAGCTACGATGAGCACAGCTATGCTAACTCTGAACTCCTAACATTTCCCTGAGGAGTTGGACATGAGCCCTGGAATTGGACTGCGTGGTTCGAATCTTGACTCCATCATTTGATTCCAGTGGTATACATAGTCACAAGTTACTGAACCTCTATGGACATCAATTTCCCATCTGTAAAATGAAGGCAGTGATAGCACATATAATTTATCAGGCTCACTGTAGTAAAAGACATAATCCATGTAAAATGCGTGTCACAGTGCTGGGTGTATTTTAAGTAATCAATAAACTTTAGTCATTATTATTGTCATTGCTTCCTGTGAAACTCTGGGGCAGAACATGAAAGGGTCTGTGCCCTCCTTGCCCCTGGGCATGCCAACAAACTATGGAGAGGACAACTCTCCTTCGTCCCAAAGAGAGTCAGCAACATTGGGAGCAGCTGGTGTAGGACGCAAATCAAGAAGACTTTAAAAAAGGAGTGGGCTTATAAAGACTTGGGCTCTCTAGGCAAACTGGGTGGTAAGAGCAGAAATGGGACAGGGAGAAAAAGTAGTCCGGGCTGTCTGACAGCTGGTAAGAGCAGCTCTCACAGTCCACCAGAACAACATCTCATACTGTGATCCCAAAGCATCTGAGAACCATTAGCACAGAATACAGAAGTTTTATAAAATTCTCCTAACCAGATCCAATTTTCTCCTTCTTGAAACTCCCTCCTCAACTTCTTCCAATCTGGATCTGCCTCAACAGAAATAGATGCTAAATTGAAGCAAGAAGGTCTCATTCAAAGAGTGTGAACAAGAGACCCAGAAGAACAAAGCTGGGCTTTTACAGAGGAGAGGGCAGAATGAGTGAGCCTCAGGTCAGAGGGCCACAGGAATAAAGTTCACGTGGATAAAATGAGCGCACATTCTTCCAGAAGCTGTTTCCTAACAAAGGTAACCTGGAGAAGTGAGCAATCAAAAATCAATAAAAGTAAAAAGGGGCTATTCCTCCTCAAGGAGCACAGGGAAAAACCCACATTTGTGTGAACAAGCTCATGCACATACAGAGAATTAAAGTAATTCTTAGTACACTTAGAGAAAATTACATCACTTGCTTCAGATGTGTGTACTCTGCTGTGCTCTGAAACTCAAGAGTGAGAAGTGTTCTGTCAATGACCCTAGCTCTCGAAAATACAAGTGTTATACAGGAAGAGAACACTGCACACTTGATACAGAGGAGGGTTGAAGAGAGATCTATTATTTTCATCCAAAGGGCTAGTTGTACTTTTCTTCCTAAAAGCAAATCAAAACCATTAACCTATCATAACCGTTCTTCAGACTCCACGTCTGATCCACACCTGAAATACTCTTTAGTCTTTGGGGAAAGGACACAGATGCAGGGCTGCCCCAGCAAAAAGGTTAAATAGAGAACTAAGCTTAACTCATTTATTGGCCTAAGAATGGGCAGAGCCCAGAGAGGGGAATAAATTAAGGGCTAACAAGTCCCCTAGGCTCTATCAAGAAAGAAGTCCCCTGCCCTGGCCACTTTGGCTCAGCGTGTAGAGCGTCGGCCCGCAGACCAATGAGTCTCGAGTTCAATTCCAGTCAAGGGCACATACCTCGGTTGCAGTTCATCCCTGGCTCTGGTTGGAGTTGCACAGGAGGCAGCCAGTTGATGATTCTCTCTGTCCCCCTCCCTCCCACTCTATCTGAAGATAAATAAAAAAAAAATCCTTGGGTGAGGATTAAAAAGAAAGAAAGAAGTCCCCACCCCATGACAGCACTGAAAGGCCCCAGGCCAGTGTCACCTCAGCCCCTTGAATACCGGAATCTTCTCATGGTTATTCACTAAGTAGCCAGACGCAACATCAGATGCCTCACTTTTTGCTTGTGAGCCAGTTAACTCATAGATTCTGAATGGTGGACACTCAGATCCTAGTTCAGGCAATATGCACCTGATTTTTAAAGATGCCAGGAAAAACATTCCCCATATCACTGGAGGCCAATCCAGTATGTAATAATCACTTATGGGTCTTGAAGTTGCCCATGTCTAACTAAACTACCTTTAGCAAAGTTCTATGTCAAATTTACTGTATTGTTCCATAGTCCCTCCAGTCTTCATTGTGGATGTCGACGGCATACATTCAGAACTGGACAGTGCCAGTTTCTTGTACGTTTTTCCTTTCTTCCAAAAGACATTTCTTCCTTTCTATAATAAAACTTGATGTAATGTATATGCTTTTGTAAAACTTTGCCTGTCCATAAATTCACAAATTAGAAAAAAAAAAATTAGGTGACAAAAATGTTTTGCTTCAGAAATATATGGTCACTGTATAAATAAATAGGCAAGAGCCAACTCACACTTATAATAAAACTAAAAGCATGCCCAGGAAATCACAGATAAAGATGCCTTCAGCTCCCAAGTTCAACATTCTTTATTTTACTCTCAACGTCTAGCACAGTGTTGCAACTATACTATATACTCAGCATATGATTCTTAATGACAGCCTCTAAAATGGATATGGGCTATAAGAGATGACTTGACAAAGCTCAAAAATAAAGTTCCCACCCATCCATTCACCCCCACACCTGCAACAATGACAGAGCAGCCAATTTTACAACTTTTTACACATCTTTGCTGACTTTTTTTTTTTTGCCTAAAATGTCCTTGGCAAACAAAGATACTAACAACCACCAAGCCAAAGGGCAGCCAGGAGACAGACTACTTGTCTATGTGGAATACTCCCCCTACCAACTGTAGGTATCTACTTTCAAATTAGTTGGAATAACTTGCCCCAAACCAGCATTACCAACATATTTCAAGAAAGTTCGTATCTGTCAGCTCACCTTAAGGGCCAGAGACCACCATAGAGAGTATAGGGCAATGTTGCTTTATGCAGACCTGAATTCTTCAATAAGATTAACTAATAGGATTTAGGGATGCAATGAAGGCCATTAGGGTGTCTCCTACAAGCTAGAGGCTCCAAAGGCTTTAACCATTTGATTTAATCCAATCTGGCCTAATCTAATCAAGGCTGTCTCCCTGTATTCAGTCAGTGGACTTTGAGCAGTGATCTTAAAAATGAAGGAAAAACTTCCATTCAAATCACACACTGAAGATCAAATATATATTACCCTATATCTAGAAATTAGTGCAGACCTAACTACAAATATGTGTGTGGGTATTTTGCTGCCTTAGTTTGCTAGTTTCTATGATTTACCTAGGCTAAGAAATGATTCTACTATCTACTTTTTGCTTAGATTTTAATTAAACTGCACAAGATTTCATGTTTATTAGTAATCTTACTCAAAAAACCACACCTTCCTTCTTAATTCCCTGTAAGAGAAGCAAGGTTCTAATTCAGCAGCAAACTCTCTATGCAGACAGGGGGTCAAAGCCAAAACTGAGTCAACAGCAGAGAGACTGTCCTTGACTGACAGCCCATGTCCTTGTGCAAGGTGATTTCTGTCCCCTAAGAGCTGTAAGCACTACCTCCAGATGCCCAGCACGAAGACAAGAGGTCTACAGTAAGCCCATGCTGGAGTATTATGAGTTTGCCTGACCCCTTCTACTGACACACGAAAACTAATTAGTCAGCTTACATCCCAAATCTGTATTGTCACACCAGACACCAAGCTTGCATGTTAATTAGTATGGGTTAAAGCAACCTAGAAAGGAAAATAAAATTAAAATTAAATGTATAGGCTAGTATATTTTAGCCCTGCACTATCCAATAGAGTAGATTCACTGGAAAAAAATTAAATATCTCACTAATACTTCTGTACTGATATGGTAAAATGATTAAAATGGATTGAAATCTAGGGTTAAATGAATTATTAAACTTAATTTAACCTTTTTCTTTTTACTTGTTCAATTTTAATATAGCATGTATGGCTCAACTTATTTCAACTGGACAGCACTGTGTTAGTCAATCTGTCCACTTTAGCTCCTCACTGTTCACAATGTCAAAGAGGAAGTACATATTTCATTTCATTAACTCCGTCAGGTCAAGGCCAGATGACAACCCTCAAAGTAAGAATAGAAGAGTCTTTGAACAAATATTTACTGAGGACTCAGAAGTAGCAGCAACCATGGATTCCAGACCCAACTCAGGTACTCAATATCTGAATCAACCCTGAACACGCTGTTTAACTTCTCTGAACTTATTAGTTGGCTCATCCACATGTAAGAGGAAGAGGTTTCACAGATCTCTTATCAAATTCATAGCTAACTCGTATTACCTTAAGACAGGAACAATCAGTCCTTTTAAGTGCAGAGCCTGATTCTCAGCCTACAGAACGATGACTGCATTTACCAACGCATCCAGCTTGGGGGAATTCTCTAGAACACACTAGCTCAAACAATTCAGAATGTCTGGTTTCAAATACTAACCACTGAGCAAAATGGTCACCTTCCTACCACAAGAAATATTACCTCGGGTTCTGTTAACAGCACTTTTGAACTTAAGTGGCTTAGAAAAAGCTGTTGTTCCCAGGAACTCAAGAGGTCAATGAGAGATCCAGGAAGGGAACACTGGTTAACAGAGGAAGGGTAGCTAACAAAGTGTTAACCACAGAGGAGGCAAAACATGCCAGAAATGTCCTCAGTGTGTCTCAAGCCTTGTTCCTCAAGCTGTTTGACACCAGCCATGCCCAGGCAGCCCTGGCCTGGCACATAACACTGCCTGGGTCCATCAACACTGCCGCCAACACCTCACTCTGAACCAAATCTACATTCTCAGTGGTCTTTAACCTAATTAAAGTTTTAAAAAAGCATTCAGGTTAAAATATTTTACTCAGCAAACTTATGAGGAGACAGTGGCAGAGTCTCAGCTAAGGGAAGGAAATATAAGAATGAGGAAGACTGGGCCCTCAAAGGACACAGTCTAACAGTGGCAACTTACAAAGGATTCTAATACAGTTCATGAAAAAACTGAGATAAGCCTAGGTGAGATAGAAGAGATAAGAAACAGCATTGCACACAGTGAGACCCAAGAAACAAAGGCAAAGAACAGTGTGGTGCATGGGGAACAACAAGCAGCTCATTTTAAAAGGTGAACAAAAGTGGTGAGTAGAGTTTCATGGACTGGCTACTTGTTCAGTCTTCCAGGTCCCAGCACTCAGAAAGGCCCATACTTAGTTTAATGCTCTGCTGTCACCCTCTTGAAGTTCTTAAGTTTTTTAATAAGAGGTTCTGCATATTCATTTTGCCCTGGGCCCTGCAAATTCCGTAGCTGGTACTAGTGGTGAAAGATGGTGAGAAATCCAGCAGGGGCCTGGTGCGGCTAAAATGGTGATAGTCCTCATCTTTAAGCTCTGAATGACCGACCCATCAGTAATCCATGCTGTCATGGCAGTGGTCTCAATAGAGTGCTTGACAATGGCCAGGAGTTCTAGTGATAAGATTCTAAGTCAGCAAGTCTGAGATAAAAAGGCTGTGAAAAGTGCATTTTTAACAGGCTTCTGGTGATCTGAATGTCAGAAGTTTGAGCAACTATATCTAAAAAGTAAGATATGTTAACACAGTGTTATCTCCTACAGATAGAAAGAGTGCAGAGAAAAAATTCCTTCAGCAAGTGTATCTCTCCCAAGCCCCTAACCTACATCAAATACCCAAGGGTCTATACATAGCCTTAGACTTCCAAAAAGGTTACTGGAGCACAATTTAGAGAAATAGTATGTTAAGAGCCCAATTTAATGAGTTAATCATCCCAGTGAAACAAAAGTACTCTACTGTTCCTTGTCTAACTTATATTCAGCTTCAACTCCTATCCCTTCCCCGTAGCCCACAACCTCCATCACCCAAGTGTATAGCAAACTGGCCCACTTTGGATGGCTGAAATTGTGCCTCTACATAAGACTGTGTGTGGAAGAAAAAGGGCAGAGAACGCAACAGAAAAAATTTTCACAGTATTCTTCTTAGAAAACAATGTTCCCTGTTCCACCTTCCTTTCTAATTCCCAGTAATCCTCCCATATTTTGCTGAATTGTTGCTCTTCAAAACAGCCAGGACAGGGTTAGGTTCCCCTTACTATGTACTCTCAAAGAGCCTATGATTATCTTGGTCAGCCCTCATCCAATTATAACTATTTGGCTATTGGTTCTGACTTTTATTTAGTTTAATAATTGTGTCTTCCACTAGACAGCTCCACAGCATCAAGAACTCTGTGTAATTCACAAATGTCTACTACTTAGCACCAAACAGTGCTTAACAGAAATGGTGAATGAGCCCTGGCCGGTTTGGCTCAGCGGTTAGAGCGTCGGCCCACGGACCAGAGAGTCCCGGGTTCAGTTCCTGCTAAGGGCACGTACCTCGGTTGCAGTTTGTCCCCGGCCCCAGTTGGGGTCGTGTGGGTGGTGACCAGTCAATGTGTCTCTCTCACGTGGATGTTTCTATCTCTCTCTTCCTCCCTCTCTCCCTCCCACTCTATCTGAAGATGAATACAAAAATGTCCTCGGGTGAGGATAAAAAAAAAAAAAATGAAATAGTGAATAAATGAAAAAAGTTATGTTTAGGGTAAGCCATGGGAAGGGAATGAAGTGACTCTTTGTTCAACAGGGCAAAAATCAAACATACTGATGAAGCTCTGACAACACAGTAAACCAAGGAGGCACAACTAGACCAAAGGGTTTAGTTTCCCATCTCCACTCCTCAATGGCCCTGGGATGGTGTCATCCATTGAAGCACAATCCTCTGTGTAACAGGCAAAACAAAGGAGGTAGCTTGGAACCTAGCTACTTGGGCTGTAGAAGCACAGCATACCATAAGTCAAAGTGGTTTGTCAGAAGTCTCCTTGTTCCCTGAATACCTGGAGAGCAAGACAAGCTCCTTTAAAAAAAAAAAAAAAGTTTCCGGCTGACTCAGAAAACTGGAGAGGTCCAAGGTATCTGAAAGTCTGAGACAAACTGTAAACAGGCTTAAAAAAATAAAAAGGCTGATTCTCTAATAGCACCCTGTAAACACATAGGAAGAGAGACATCAACCCAGAGCTCAGCTCAGTTAGTTCCACGGAAAATGACCAATGTTGCTCTTCCACTGCCATTTTATTATTATTTTTTAATTATTTTTTCTTTAATGATTTTAGAGAGAGAGGAAAGGAGGGAGAGAGAGAGAGAGAGAGACAGAGAGAGAGAAACATCAATGAGAGAGAACATCGATTGGCTACCTCCTGAATGCTCCTCAAGGGGGATAGGGCCCACAACCTGGGCATGTGCCCTGACAGGCAACTGAACCAGTGACCTCTTGGTGCATATGTCAACGCTCAACCAGTGAGCCACACCAGCCAGGCTTCTGCCGCCATTTTAAATCCAGCTCCATACAAAGCTCTACCGCCAGTGCTGCCAGGACTCTCTACTGGGACTGCACCCAGCACACCCAGCCCACAACGCCATCACTGGGAGGACATGAGTGAGTACAACAACACAGAGTAATTCGCAGAGGGATCTAAGATCAACACGCTCAAAAATCAGCAGGATGAGGTAAAATGTTTACTATAGGCTTGAGCTGGGATACAAGCAAGAAAGATATGACTGAATGTTTGTCTCGAATTGGGGAAGTTGTAGACTGCACAATTAAGCCAGATCCAGTCACCGAAGATTAAGAGGATATGGATTTGTGCTTTTCAAAGATTCTGCTAGTACACCCTGACAGGTTTTGGTCAGTGGCTAGAGCGTCAGCCCTTGGACCCAAGTCTCGGGTTTGATTCGTGGTCAAGGGCACACACGCACCTGGGTTGAAGGTTCTATCCCCAGCCCTGGTCTGGGCATGTGTGGAAGGCAAACAATTGATATGTCTCTCTCACATAGATGTTTCTCTTTCTCTCTCTCTCCTCCCCCCCTCCCTCCCTTCCACTCTTTCTAAAAAATCAATGGAAAAAATATCCTCAGGTGAGGATTAACCAAAAAAAAAAAGATGCAGCCAGTGTTGATAAGGTTTTGGAACTGAAAGAACACAAACTGGATGGCAAATTGATAGACCCCAAAAAGGACCAATGCCTTAATAAGGTTTTTGTGGGTGCATTAAGCCCAGTTACTTCTGAGGAACAAATATAAAAATTAGATTTTGGAGAGATTGAAAATACTGAACTTCCCATGGATACAAAAACAAATGAAAGAAGAAGTTTTTGTTTTATCACATATACAGACGAAGAGCCAGTAAAGAAACTGTTAGAAAGCAGGTATCATCAAATTGGTTCTGGGAAGTATGAAATCAAAGTAACACAACCCAAAGCAATATACACACAGCAACAGCAACCACAAAAGGAGGAAAAGGTGCTGCAGCTGGTGGGTGAGGTGGTACTAGGGGTTGTAGCCGAGGTCAGGGCCAAAACTGGAACCAAGGATTTTATAACTATTATGATCAAAGATATGGAAATTACAATAGTGCCTATGGTGGTGATCAAAACTATAGTGGCTATGGCTGTTATACCGGGTATAACTATGGGAACTATGAATATGGACAGAAATATGTAGACTACAGTGGTCAACAGAGCACTTTCTGCAAGACATCTCGGAGGGGGGTGGCAATCACCAAAACAATTATCAACCATACTAAAAGAGGACACTAAAGAAAAGAGGAGGAGATTGCTAAAGTAACCCATCTTGCAAGACGACACTGGAGATTGGTCTTCTGTTGATCTACAATGATTATTTTGTAAAAGACTTTCAACTGTCTAAGCAGATAGCCGCCAATTCGTTTTCTTCATTTTTACTGTGTCTTTTGCTATCTGTGTTACGATTCAATGTGAATTTGTGTTTATTCAAATTTTAGTTGTATGATTTCATGTTAAACCTCAAATAAATGCATCCTTATGTGGAAAAAAAAAAGACAAATTACCAAATTTCCAGAAGAGGTCCTGTTCATTTATTTCTTCATGGGTTCTAGCCTAAATGCTGCTCCTGCCTACTTATTTAACCACCCTTGAGTGATTAAGGCCTTTCTCCAGCCATCCAACATAAATAGCGCTAAGTTCTTAATTAAAACCCACTATAAAAAATGATAAACAACCAAATTCAGGTGCTGCATAATTTATTTACATTTATGTAACACTTCCCCCAAGGAATGCAAGGCATTTTGCAAACTTCAAATCATCTAGCAGATATTAATCTTCACAAAACTCCCAGGAGAAAGATAAGAATGTAAGGAACATAATCAATAATAGGTCACTTACCGTCATATATACACACCTATCTCATGAAAATTCAAGAGTGTACCACTAAAAATCTCTCTAAGCCACAGATCTGAACTAATTCAGAAAACTATAGGTGATATTTTTCGGGAAACCATCCCAAAAAGAAGAGGAGTGAGGATTGTTATACCACACTGAAAAAAAATGCCATTAAACTTTTCCTTGTATGTTTTTATTCTGTAATAGAAAAAAATCCCATCTCACTCCAAAGTTAAATTGTCTAGATCATCTTAAAAATACACCTTGGGGTAAAAAAAAAAAAAAAAAAGGTACCAAATTCTAATTCTCACTGTTGTCCTGAATCTTCTTGACCAAACCACTCAGAGGAGAATCTGTATTTTAAACAAATACCTCAGGTTTTCCAAGGCCTTCAATGGTAATGTTTTATTTCTTAAGCTGGGTGGTGAGTACATAAGTTTGTGGTTTATTTTTCTTCTTTAAACCATTTTTATAATGTTTACAATTTCTTTAGTGCTGCCCATGAATTTTGTGCATGTAGACCAAGAACCATACTTTGGGAACCTGTGCAGGCTACATCAGAATCTCCCTGGGTACTTTATAGAGTAGAATCTTGTTATGGGTTGAATTGTGTCCCCTCAAAAAAGATATGCTGGAAAATAATAAATGGGACTACATAATACTAAAAAGTTTCTGTACAGCAAAAGAAACCATCACCAAAACAAAAAGGCAACCACAAGAATGGGAGAAGATATTTGCAAACAATACCTCCCATAGGGTACTAATATGCAAAATACATAAAGAACTCATACAACTCAAGAACACCAAAAAAAAAAAAAAAAATTAAAAAATGGTCATAGCACCCTGGCCGCTGTGGTTCAGTGGTTAGAGCACTGGCCCTCACATCAAAGGGGGGGGAACAGACATGAAGGAGGCAACCAATCAATGTGTGTCTCTCACATCGATGTTTCTCTCTTTCTGTCTCTCTCTCTCCCCCCACCCTCCCTCCCTTCCACTCCCTCTAAAAAAACCAAGAAAAAATGTCCTTGGGTGAGGATTAACAAAAAAAGAAAATGGTCATAGGACCCAAACAGACACTTTTCCCAAGAAGATATATAAATGGTCAACAGACATAGAAAAAGATGCTCAACTTCACCAGCTATGAGGAAAATGCAAATCAAAACCACAGTGAGATACCACCTCAGACCTGTAAGAATGGCTATTATCAGTAAAACAAGATATAACAAGTGTGAAGATGTGGAGAAAAGTGAACTCTCATACACTGCTGGTAGAAATGTAAATTGGTAAAGCCTCTATGGAAACAGTATGGAGGGTCCTCAAAAAAAAAAAAAAAAAAATTGAGAACAACAGAGCCACCATATGACCAAGCAATCCCTTTTCTGGGTATTTACCTGCAAAATTTGAAAACACTTATTTGCAAAAATTTGAAAACACTTTATATATATATAAATATATATATATATATATTCATTGCAACATTATTCATAGAAGCCAAGACATGGAAACAACCTAAATGTCTTTCAACCAATGACTGTATAAAGAAGAGATGGTACATACATATAATTGAATACTACTCAGCCATAAAAAATGATGGATCTCGAGAGTATCATGGTAAGTGAAATAAGTCAAACAAAAAAGACCAATAACCATATGAGTTCACCCATATGTAGAATATAAAACAGAAAGCAACAAATTAATAAAACAAACAAGCAAACTCAAAGACACAGACAACAGTATAGTAATTACCAGAGAGAAAAAGGGAGAGAAGATGAAGAGAGTAAAGGGAGTCAAATATATGGTGACAGAGGGAGACTAGACTTTGAGAGATGAATACACAATGCAATATACAAATGATATATTATAGAATTTTATACCTGAATCTTATGTTATTAACCAATGTTATCCCAATAAATTTAATTTTAAAAAAAGATACACTGAGATCCTAATTCTCAGTATCTCAGAATGTGACCTTATTTGGAAACAGGGCTTGCTATAGATGTAACTCATTGAAAGTAGGTCATACTGGAATAGGGCGGGCCCCTAATCCAATATGCCTGGCATCATAAGACAGTGGCCATGTAAACACTGAGCCACAGTGGGAGAATACCACGTGATGACAAAGGCAGAAATGAGAGGTAAGCAACTGTAAACCAAGGAACACCAAAGACTGCCAACAAACCAACAAACCGCCAGAAGCTAGAAAGAGGCAAAGAAGGATTCCCTTCAGGTTTCAGAAGTAGCATAGCACTGCTGTTGACATGCTGACTCTCAAACTTCTAGCCTCCAGCACTGTGAGAGAATGTATTTCTGTTGCTTTAAACCACCCAGTGTGTGGTACTTTGTTACAGCAATCTCAGTCCTAGGAAACTAATACAAACCCCGATTAAGAATGGTGTTGGAAGTACTTAACCATCTGATATAATTTTGAGAAGTCTGCTGCAGGTTCTAGAATCCTAAGAACATTTGTGCAGAGAAAAAAACCCTAAATAACCCCACTATTCTGAAGATAAAAAATTGAGTTTCACAGTGAGTCTAAAATTCTCATCACTAAAAAAAAAAAAGTGTTACCTGGTAGTGACAATATTTTAGAAACACAATAAAACGTCTGGAAAAAAATGACACACAAGACAGATATGTTTTTAAGTGAATAGGGAAGAGACTTCAGGGACTAAAAGGGAGTATAAACAAAGAAAGGTAGCCTGGCCTCCTGGCTCTGTAATAGGAGATAGGAAATGCCCTCAGACACACACTGCTGCCCAAGTAAGTTTTAAAGAAACTGTCTCTGAAACTTACCCACTAGCTTCAGTTCCTATTGTTTCATTAAAAGCCTCAAGAGAGCCCTGGCCAGTAATATTCAATGGTTAAAGCATTGGTCCATGCACTGAAGTGTTGCAGGTTCAATTCCTGGTCAAGGGCACGTACCTGGGTTGCAGGATCAATCCCCAGCCCTGGTCGGGGTGCATGCAGGAGGCAACCAATTGTTGTGTCTCTCTCACATCTATCTATTTTCCTTCCTTTTTTTCCTTCCTTTTTTTCCTTCCTTTTTTTCCTTCCTTCCCTCCCTCCCTCCCTCCCTTCCTTCCTTCTCCTTCCCTCCCTCCCTCCCCCTTTCAACCTCTCTAAAATTCAATAGAAAAGCCCTGGCTGGTTTGGCTCAGCAGAGAGCGTTCAGCCCTCAGACCAAAGGGTCTCGGGTTCAATTCCCGGTCAAGGGCACATACCTGGGTTGTGGGTTTGATTCCCAGCCGTGGTCGGAGTCATGTGGGAGGCAACCAATCAATAAGTCTCTCTCACATTGATGTTTCTCTCTGTCTTCCTCCCTCCCTCCCTTCCACTCTATCTAAAAATCAACAGAAAAATACCCTACGGTAAGGGTTAACAACAACAAAAAAAATTTTTTTAATCAAGGGAAAAAATATCCTTGGGTGAGGATTAACAATAATAAAAAAGAGTTCAAGAAAACCCCGACCTGTGCCTGGTTTGGTATAATCATATTTGCAAAGAGCTAATATTTGGAGGAAATGGGGGAGGAAAGTAGTGAGGAAAAAGCTATCTGGTTCCACTATTCATCCATCCATCCTTTTAAGTGTCTGACTATAATCCACAGCAGACATACTTAGCAAACTTTAAAATACAGACTCTCAACATTGTTACAATTAAGTCACTCTGAAATGTCATGAAAAGCAATCTAGTCCCATTAAAATCTTCACACTCTCATTAAAAAAGCACTTACAGACTTGAAAATGTTCCTAATACATTATTTAAAGACACAAGATGTACAGTGACTAAAATCCTTGTACAAGGAAGAATAGTAGTAGCCTACTTTTTTTAAAATGTGCAAATTTGTGTCATAATTGGGTAATTGGCAAACTGCAGGTAGCAATCAGGTTTTAATATACTGGTTTTAAAAAGGCTTGGGGGTCTCCCACTTGTCTGAAATTCCAGTCCACCCAGGAATACCCCACATCAAATTTAGTTTAGTAAATGGTCCCTCCTTCTTCCTTCCAGGATTTCCAAGCCCAGAAAGTGGGAAAGAGGAAGAGTGGAAGAGAAAAAAATCCAGACTATTTCAGCAGACCCCACCAGGCCACTAGTCATCACTATAAAGTCCTGACCTCTAGTCCATTTGGTCTCCTCCCTATCAATTAAGGGTCATTGCTATTTATGTGTTGCCATTCAGGGAACTAAATGTGCTTTCACAGGCCCTATATCCCCTAAGGGAACAGCAAGAGACCCAGGCTGGAAGTCTCTTTTCCACTCCTCTTTCCCTAGCCCCCCACCCCAAAAACCCACACAATCCACCTTTAACTAGGAAGCTGAGCTTTTGAACACTGAGGGAGTCTGACACTTGACTCCCAATGCAACTATACAATCCCTTCAATGCAGAGATGACACATTGAGGGGGCAGGGACAGGGAGGGGCATTTCAGCCTGACCTCAGTGGGTTTCACAGGTCTACATTTGTTTAGTGTTTCTTCCAATGAAATTTCTGAAAATGTTGAGTTTGTACAGAAGATAAGATCTATGACTCCCGTTTCCTTCCTCTCATTATATGTCACTGCACAAAGCCCTCAGCCTACAATCTATGAAATGAAAGGGATGGACTTCTTAAATTCTAAGATACTCCCTCTAAATCATTTGTGAGTCCTTAAGTTGCAATGAAGTGCCAGGTCAAAAAAATATATATGATCCTCACTGCTTGATCATTTTGACTGCAATTATTAAAAACAAATAAATTTTATATGGCTTAGAAATATTTTTAAAACCCGTTTAGGAATTCAAGGTTTGTTTTCAAGCAGAAGGAAGACGGTAATTTTCTTGGTTCCTTCCCTGCCCCTATCATCTTATTCACTTCTAATATATTATATCATGATACAATTGCTGGTATGATAACTGAAACTGAATAACTGTAACATGTTAATCATTCCTCTACAATTAGTCAAATTGTCATTCAGTGAGCACCTATTATGTGCTTGGAGCTTTATGTAATTATTTCACTCTTTTTAAATAGATGTGACTAGCCCTGGTGGGTCTGGCTCAAAGGTTAAAGCGTCAGCCCACAGACCAAGGACAAGGGCACGTACGTCTGTTACAGTTAGTCCCTGGCCCTGGCCAGGGTCGTGCAGGAGTCAGCCAATCGATGTGTCTCTCTCAAATTGATGTGTGTGTGTGTCTCTCTCCCCCTCCCACTCTATCTGAAGATATTTGGAAAAATATCCTCAGGTGAGGATTAAAAAATAAATAAATAGATGTGACTATCCCAATTTCACCAAGAGGGAACCTAGAGAGAAAAAGCATTTCACCACAGTCAGAAAGGTAGAAAACTGGGAGAAGAGTACTGAACCCTCTACATCTCGATCTATGAATGAATAAAGGAACAAACCTCTGAACGAACAAACAACTGAACTTCAAAAGTTAAAAAAAAAAAAAAAGGTAAGACTCAGGAATAAAATTAAGAATTCACTGTAGTATAAGTTTCCATCACTGAGGCATTTTATTAAGAGTAACATTTTGGTTTCATTAAGTGTTCCTGTTTGACAGTCCAATGCTTAAAAACCAAGGACATTATGTTTTGGATCATCATTCTACCCAGAAAAAAAAAAAAAAAAAAAGTCTAGTAGTCTTCTACAAATAGTTATGACTAAATGTCAACAAAGAATGGGAATGGTTGCAATTAAACACCATTCTTCCTGGCTTACTGGCTGCTGGGGGTTACTGCCATTCTGCAACCTTTGCACTTAGTTGTTATCTCTTGCTCTTGATACACAGAGAATAACAGAATGGTGGGGATGGGGGGACTGTCTTAGTCAGCTCGGGCTGCCATAATGAAATACCACAGACTGGATAGCTTAAACAACAGACATTAATTTTCTCAGTTCTGGAGGCTACAAGTCTAAGATCAAGGTGTCAGCATGGTCAGTCTCTAATGAGAGTTCTCCTCCTGGCTTGTAGACAGCCACCTTCTCCTCTCTTTCTTCACATGGTAAGGGCAAAGACACAGGGAGAGAGGGAAAGAAGAGAGGAGAGATGACAGAGGGAGAGAGCTCACTCTGGTACCTCTTCTTATAAGAGACTCAGCCATCTATCTCATCATGAGGGCTCAGCCCTCATGTCTCCTCTAAATCTAATAATCTCCCAAAGGCCCCATCTCCAAATAATCATCACACTGGGGTTAGGGCTTCAACATATGAATGGAGGTACATAATTCAGTCTATGGCAGGGAACTTCTTCAAATTAACTCAATGCTGCTACTGGAACAATAGTCACCATCTTTCAATGAGCGCTTAATGAGCACCTAACACCTGCAGGTGCAGAGGAAGAAGAATGAAAAGGCCTCAAATTTTGCCTTCACCAATATCTGATGAGAGCTTGGTACAAAAAAACAGCTTTAACTGAACAGAAGTACTTTCAGTCAGTCAGTCAGTCAATGGTTATTGAGGTTCTACTGTAAAGTACGATGTTTAAGCACAGATCCAAAAGAACAAACAAAAAATTTTTAATATGATTTCTGTCTTTCATAGATGTGGCTGACAGGCTCTTAAGGTGGCCCCCATGATCTTCACCTCCTGGTATCCATGCCCTTCCCTTATATGATCCTCTCTCCTTGAGTGTGGGGAGATCTGTGACTTGCTTCTAACCCCTAGAATACAGCAAAGATGACAGATGTTTATGATTGCATGATTACATTACAAAAGACTGTGGTATCTGCCTTGTTCTCTCTCTTGTTGGCCATATGAGGGAACCTCACGTGACAAGATACTGTGGGCAGCCTTTAGGAGCAGAGAGAGCCCCTAGCCAGCAAGAAAGTAAGGCCCTCAGTTCTACAGCTACAAGGAGATGAATTCCACCAACAACCTGAGTGAGCTAGGTACCCTAGAGGAGCATTCAGAGACTCCAGCCCTAAGCAACATCGTCTTGTCTGCAGCCTTGCAAAGAACCCAACTAAGCTGTGCCCAGACTCCTGGCCCACAGAAACTGAGAGATAATAAATGTTATTTTAAGCCACAAAACCTTTAAATTTGTGGTAATATTGTTATACAGCAATAGATAACTAATACAAGATAATTTTCTTGAATGTACCCATTTAAAGTTTGAAAATTCTCCTTTCCCTCAGAAATCAACAATTGTCTGGGATTGTGTGGGGGAGGAGGTGGGGATATTGTTCATCTTTCAAAAAAAAGAACAGGAAGGAGCCTAAAATAAATGCCTGGAATTGTCTAATCACAGAGCTATTCATAATCATAATGATGTCAAATCTAACCATTGAGGACACTGAAATTCAGAAAGATTCAGTGACAAATCCAAAGATACACAGTATATTCATCAAAAAGCTGGGCGAGCCATCTTCCTATATACAAGGCCTTTCCGCGCAAGGCAATTTCTTGTCTAAGCTCTCAAGGAAAACACTCAAAATGTATCTATCAAGTACAATTCTTCTAGATTTAGGATGGCAAACCCAACCAAATATTTATTTTGCAGTTAAGATTTTGCAGCAATTCATTGAATATGGTTATCTATACTGTCTATGTAGAAAAATGGGATGAATTTGTCCTGATTTGTGGATATGAACAAGCTTGTTTTGCTATCTTTTTTTTTTTTTTTTTGGCCTTCAAAATAAAAAATAGGATAAGAACTACAGCCTTTTGGTTTTACTCCAAGACAAGCAGCCTCACTGCTCCAAAATGGGTTGGGGGGGTGTGGGAGAGGGACTAAATAAACAAAGCCATTTAACCTAAAAATGTATCCACTTTTAAACCTACTCCATGGAAGTGAATCCTCCCCAGAGAATCATAGAATGTCAGCATTAGAAGAGATTGTGCTAATTCTGGTCCAACCTCCCCAGTTATTGGAAGGTTAAGTAACTTGCCCAAGGTCACACAGAAAGTGAACTACAAAATCAAGTCAGGCTACCTTCCAGTTTAGTTATTTTCATTGCACCATACTAGGAATCACTCCACCCCCTCAATTACATATGGCTACAAATACTTTAAAGGGAAATGTCATCAATCAACACCTTGACCTTGGGCGTCACATAGAATCACTAGTAGGGAACAGAATACCAAACTGAACTTATTCTTAGGATATTCCAGATGAAATACAGGACTTAAGAGAAAGGTCCTGCAAAAACTAATGTCGCCCTGGCCAGTTTGGCTCAGCGGTTAGAGCGTTGGCCTGTGGTCCAGAGAGACCCGGGTTCAGTTCCCGCTAAGGGCATGTATCTCGGTTGCAGTTTGTCCCCGGCCCTGGTTGGGTCTTGCCGGAGGCAGCCACTCGATGTGTCCCTTTCACATCGATGTTTCTCTCTCCCTCTCTCTTCCTCTCTCTCCCTCCCACTCTATCTGAACAAAAAATGGAAAAATGTCCTTGGGTAAGGATAAAAATAAATAAAAAAACTAATGTCTATAAAACTTTTACGTGAAATAAAAACACTTCATGATATGGAATTGTTGAGCTCCTACAAAAAGGTAATTAAATTCCATAAATTTAAGTTATACTTAGGCGCTTGGGGTGGGGGGAGTTAAAAAAAAAAGAAGAAGAAGAAAGGAGCCATACTCTCAATAACACTACCACCTTCTCAATTTATGTTTTGTATAAAATTCATTTTTATTTACTGAATTTACTTAAAGTGAATTAACTTCCACAGCCCAACCATGCCTGTCTAAACAAAACAGCCATTGTGCACTGCAGATTTTGGTACATACTGTGCCTGCAGGCCCTGGAGATACAAGAACATAAGGCCAATGACAGAGGTATAAGCAAGGCTCTGACTACAGATGATAAGATTAACTCTAGAGCAGGGAAGGAATACAGAAACCTAGTCATTTGAGTCTTGATGTATGAGTAGAACTTTGTCTGGAGGATCTAGAGGGGATCCAGTTAATATGGTTTTTTGGCTTATTGTATGAACATCAACTCTGTTCTAAATTGGGGAAAAAATACCATTCCTTCCTCTGTCCTATTTCTGTTCATTACACATTTGAGTGCATTATGGCTATAATCTGTTTACATGTCTGTTTCCTCCACTGGACAGCCAGCTCCTGAACGAGCACACATAGACACCTTTCATCATTGTTTCCATACAGTACCTGGCAGGGCAGCCTTTGACACAAACTGAAACTACCATTCAACTTCCATAACAGTAAAATAACTATTAGATCACTTGCAACTTCCTTTAATCTCTGTACCACCTTACCTTAAATCTCCAATGAAGCACAGACAGTAATATTTTATTTATTTTTTTTATCCTTACCCGAAGACATTTTTGTATTTATCTTCAGATAGAGAAGGAAGGAGAGAGGGAGGAAGAGAGAGAGAGAGAAACATCGATGTGAGAGAGACACACCGAGTGGTTGCCACCCACATGACCCCAACCGGGGCCGGGGACAAACTGCAACCAAGATACATACCCTTAGCGGGAACCGAACTCGGGCCTCTCTGGTCCGCGGGCCGACGCTCTAACCGCTGAGCCAAGCCGGCCAGGGCCAGACAGTAATATTTTAAAGGAAGAAAAAAAACCTACAGTCTGCCACAACTTCACACAGAGCTGACAGAAGCAGTGCTTAACATATAAGTTCCGTCAGTGTAGAAGGAATTATTCTTAACTAATGTTGCTGCATTGATTTATTCCATATTACTACTCTCTATACCAACCTTTCTCTTTCACAGATCATAGTTCTGCAAGATATTAACAACTATTCCATGGGGGAGTAGAATGAATGGGATTCTGAGTTCAAATAAGTTTAGGAAATGTTGGGTTAAACAAAGTCATTTTAAGGTAGACATCTCAGTGCTTTCAATATGCTACTATTAAAGTGAATTTCCAAGAAAGGAATGCAGTATTTCCGGGTTTTTCATTTAGCCTCAGAGAATCTTGGTCTCATTCTTCTACAGGAGGTGAGGAATACTTTCTGGGAAATTTATTCAAGTTAACAGCATTTACCGGCTGAAGAAAACAATAAATCTCAGTGAGAAATCTTCAGTAAATATAAGCAAGACTGACAAGTGGATTCATTGTTTCTATCATGCAACCAGTATTTACTGAGCCCTGCCCTATAAAAGAGAGACAAAGGCCCTGCACTCACAGAGCTTAAATCCAGTGGAAGGGAAGAAAGCCCTCCATCCCCAGCTTGGGAGATAAAGACGTCTTTCTAGTCTCGTTGAGGCTGGACACTATGTCTTTTATAGCTCTAAGCACCTGGTCGGTGTTCTGTAAATAACTGCTAGCAGCAGCCTGATCACAGTCAAGTCTGTAGACATTTTTGAAAACCAATCAAAACACTAATAAAATGTACTGCTAGAAACCCATGTTTGTTATTTAATCATGTGGATAAACTTTTATAAAGATAACCATTTCGAAGAATAAATTATTCAAGATCAGACCTGACGGGTGGGTGGGGAACATCCAGCCACGGGCCATATAAGGCCCATGAAATCAATACCAGCTAACATCACACATCTTACCAAATTAGCCTGACCAAATATACAGCAGGCTAATTTTTAAGTTGATAATTTTGTATGGCCCATGAATGATGTTATAAACATCCAAATGGCCCTTGGCAGAAAAAAGGTTCCCCACCCCTGAAAGAGATGTCTTAGAAATCATCCACTTTTACCCCCTTGAATTTCCTAAGAGGAAACTAAAGCCAAAGAGGCTAAGTGCTTGACCAATATCATACAAGCTGTGCCATACCTGTTGGCTTGGTTGGTTGGAGCATCATCCTGTACACCAAAAAGCGTGTGGGTTCGATTCCTGGTCAGGGCACATAACTAGGTTGCAGGTTCAATCCCTCATTGGGGTGTGTAAGGAGGGTAATCGATCAATATTTCTCTCTCACATCATTCTCTCTCTCTCTCGCTCGCTCGCTCTCTCACTCCTCTCTCTCTAAAATAAAGAACATATCCTCAGGTGATTAACTTTAAAAAAAAAATCATTCAGACTGCAAGAAAGGGCAAATACAGCAATGCCCCTGCAAAAAGCTGTGACCATCTGCCACCTGGGGCTTCTCTCCATCCAGAGTCAATGGTTTTATGGACTAACAGTCCCCTTTCCGTCTTTTCACTGCTTTCTTAAAAAGGTAAGAAGTCATTTCATCAGTGACAATTCTCTAAGTACTGTCATAGCACAGTGTTCATTTCGGTCATATCCAAACCCACCCTCATAGAATCATGGAATGATGACCTGTGCAACCAGGAAAATTTAGCAGCAGGGTTTCAAACCAACAAAACATCAAAGAATATGCTCTTCTAAAAAGAGATTAGACTAAATGTTTCAACTATGATCAGAAAATTAAAAGGAGAGATGATGTTCAGGCAGTCCTAGGTTCAGCCCACAGCTCGCTCTCTCTAACCTGCTGAATGACCCTGGACCGTAGGGTAATTCTTCCCCAATATAGAAAGGGCTGGACTAGACATTATGAAGGCCCTGGGAGTCTGAAATTCTATGATTTTGCTGAATTTATGCCAGCAACAAGGAACTTGTCATCCTCCTCTTGGACTATAATCAGTTTTGTTCTTTTTTGAGTCAGGATCTGCCACATTTGCATCAAGTACTGAATGTTACAGGACATAAAATAGATAAGTACTCTCTAGGTACATTTTATTACACTTCCCTATCATTTTACATACAGTAAAGAGATGTACTATGAAGTATTATGGAACCTAACAGTAGTGTATCCCAGACTGGTCTAACTACCATGGTGTCTAATTTCCAGAACTTACAATTTAAATAAAACTCTGTAGTAATTCACTAAGAAGGGGAAAAGGGAAATCACAGGAAAAAATTAAAACACAGAAATGTTAAAACTTCTCTTTAATTCCCCTTTATCCTCATTTACCCTAATACCAACTTTTGCTGCAGACATTATTTGGGACTGGCAAACAAAAAAGTTCCAAACAGAAACTGTATTCAGAGGCTGCTTGCTTAACCCCTTCCCAAAAAAAAGGCACATCTGCACCCCCACTGTGAATCAAATCATGGGTGGGCCAAAGGGAAACACCTGTGGCTTGGGGAAAGCCTTTGCTTTACCTGCCTCAATTCCTGGCTAAATTCCTCCTTTCTGGGGCAGGTGAGATCTCCAGATAAGAGGTCAATTCAATGCATTTTGACATCCAGATGGCAATACTGCTGGGAGTAAATTAAAATGTCTACTGAGAATGAAATCGGAGAGGTGAAAATATCAGAGAAAGGGAAAAAGAAATGTGAGTTAACAGTGTGTTGAATTTTAACAAAAACTTAGGCTGATATCACCAGAGAAGAAAAAGAGGAATTAGGGAAGCTGTACTGCGTATGAAATGAGAATTTTACTATTGATTTTAAATATAATCGTACAAAGTACCATCCTGGGAAAAATCCTAGTACTATAACAATCTGGGAAATACACTGATAAGAGAACTCCAACTTCTACTTGATCATTAACTTGCTCTTGAGCAAGATGCCACTTAATATTTCTGAACCTCCGTTTCTTCAGCTATAAAATAGGGTGGGGGGAGTCCCATATACTATGAAAGATCTTTTTCTTTAATCTTAACTCTCCTGTAAATCTGTAGTATTCATTCAGTGAACAATGAGCACCTGCAATGTGTCCAACTGTATGTCCAACTTTCAGACACTGTAAATACAAAAAATAAGATTCTTGAGAATTCTAGCCCACTGGTTTACACAAGTAAGGAAAATACAGAACAGTAAAGTAGATACCCTAACAGAGATTTGGACAAGGTGTTATGATGGTTTCTCCAAGGCTACCCTAGATGGAGATGCCAGAGTTTATCTTTCTCCTCTAGTCATGGGTTAACAGTCAACACATCCATGGACTTTGCCAACTCAAGAAGGTAAAACAGCTTTTCATAAAGTGAGCAACTTTTGTTTTGATTTTACATCTATATCCCTTAGATTGGTCCTTATTCATATTAAAAATATTGTTTCAGAATATTCCCTGGGGGAGGCAGGGGGAATAAAACACTATGTCTAAATAAAACAGCTACTTGACTTTTATTCCATACCTTTACCAAAAAATTACCATTATTAAAATAATCAAAACTCTATTGTACCATAGGAGGTAAGCTGGCTTCTTTCACCTGATATGGGGAACAGAGTATTTATCTACAAGATTGATATAAATTTTAGGAGCAACAGCAAAATCACTGATCATAATATAACCTATCTCTGAGTCAATACTTTCTATCCTATACCCTCGAATATCAAAAATAAACATAAAGTTCTCATATACTGCTAGTGAATATAACTGGGACAACCTTTGAGAACTGTAATTTGGCAATATGCATCAAACATTCTAAAACATGCAAGACCCTGTCAAAGTAATCTAGAAATGTATCTGTTGAAATAAAGAACTTAACCAAAAAAAAAAATCAGTAACAAAAATATATATCACAATGCTGGTTATAATATGAAAAACCTGGAGTGAATTTAAGTGTCCAATAATAACACTGTTTAGATATGTTTGGTATATCCACACAATGAATTAGTATGTAAGCCATTTAAAATGCTGTAGAACAGGGGGTCAATGGGGGAAAAAAGGGAGATATCTGTAATACTTTCAACAATAAAAAAATAAATGGAAAAATGTAAAAAATAAAAATGGCCAGTTTGGCTCACCGGTTAGAGCATCGGCCTGCCGACCAGAGAGTCCCGGGTTCGGTTCCCGCTAAGGGCACATGCCTTGGTTGAGGTTCGTCCCCGGCCCCGGTTGGGGTCATGAGGGTGGCAGCCAGTTGATGTGTCTCTCTCACGTCAATGTTTCTCTCTCTCTCTTCCTCCTTCTCTCCCTCCTGCTCTATCTGAAGATAAAATGAAAAAAAAAAAAATGCTGTAGAACATTTTATGAAATGACAAAGTGTTTCCAACTTATTAAGTAGGAAAAAAGTAGATTACAAGTTGGTTTGTATGATGTGATCCATTTTTGTAAAAACAGAACCTATAGAAGCATTTATATATACAGATTCATGCATTCCTTAACATGGAAGAAACGTATCGAAAGACAAATACCAAGTTGTGAAAGGTTTTGGTAATATTAAGAGTGTATGTGTTTTCTTTATTTTATTTCTTGCTTATCTAACTCTTCCAATTTACAATACTATATGTAGCTTTTGTCATTTTCAAAGTTTTCTAAATTAAAATAAGCATACAGAATTTTTTAGTACGAGACTTGGTAGAAGGAAAAAAGGTGCAGCTGTCCATAGGAAGGGAGGGCCTTTGTGTCCTGCCAAAGATAAATGTAAATTGTTTGGCTGTCCCTGCTACAACCAGTTCAATTGGCGTCAAAACAAAGGCTCTTTAAAAGGCCATGCAAACACTATATGGGCTAGAGTCTAATTGAGCTAGTTGTAAATTAATTACCTAATGTTGTCAAAATGGGCAAAAAATAACTCATTCCTTCTGTAGAGCAACCTGAAGCTGATCCTAAAGGTAAGCAAGAGACAAGTGTTGATAGTAGCAAATTGTAGTTTTGTAAAATAGCGACAGAGGCTTTACAATTCATTGCTGATTCATGACAAATTTCCTTGCCAAGGCTTGATTTGTTAACGTCCCCTCCTCCTTTCCCAGTTTAAGTACCTCCCTTGGCAGAGAAAATGATACATTTCCATTCTCTCTCCTCTTGATCCTTAAGACTTAGTTCTGAGATGAACAAATCAGTGCCAAGTGTCTGAAGAGAGGAGATGCTGAATTAGGGCCAGAATGTTAATCCATAGTGCCCTCTGGTACTTTGAAGCTGAAGAGTTCA
Source organism: Tadarida brasiliensis (assembly GCA_030848825.1). Classification (NCBI taxonomy): domain Eukaryota; kingdom Metazoa; phylum Chordata; class Mammalia; order Chiroptera; family Molossidae; genus Tadarida; species Tadarida brasiliensis. The sequence goes on from CM061258.1 coordinate 100,702,978, forward strand.
TTCCAGCTTTCCTAGTAAGACTGACCCCCACGTGCACACCTCCACCACCTGTTTCCCACCCTCCTCCCCCACCGCAAAAAACAAAAACAAACAAACAAAAAAAAACCTCTTTTTACAAAATATCCATTCACTATAATGATGCATCTCCAGTCTGTTTAAATAGAGACCATATTATACTCTCAGGCATATTTTCAGCCATCACAAAATACCTTTCCAGTCTCAAAACCGGCAGTCTTATTTTTTTTAAAGGGGTGGGGGAGCTATGGAAAGTAAAGCATGAACATCTTCCTTAAGGATGTCACTTAAGTGACTTGAAATGAAAACCTGTATATCCCAAATGACTGAACTCAATTACCATTTTGATTTCCAAACACACAGGCAAACTCCAATAAGGAAAATGTCAAAATGTTGCTTTTAAGTGTCCTTACCTCTAAGAAGTCAGACTATGAGAAGAAACCTAGTCCTGGAGGACTAAATTAGCTTAGTTTCATTCCAATTCAATACACATAATGGCCATGGGATTAAATACTAAGTAAACAACACCCAAGACTGAGGTCTTTAAAAAGAAAAAGAATTTACAAGGAACAGATCTGGACTTTGAACCATGACTAGATTTACTCAGAACACTTTGCCTTGAAATGCATATAATCATAGTCCCTTTGGGATGGAGAGAACTCAATGGTCAGTAATTTCTGATGTGAACCCCCATTACAATAATCCAGATGAGTGACAAGTGAGCCTGTTTGAACACCTTCAGCAACTGGAACTCAAGACCCTGAGATAGCATTCATAGAAATATTTTTTTTATATACAGAATGCCAAATTGTACCTCCAATGGAAGTAGGAATGACCACTTGGATCTAAATCCCTCTTCCTGAAATCAACCCTATAAATACTTTATAACAGCCACCATGTATCGTGCTGAACAGCCTCTTCTACAGGAGGAAACATTCCTAGATCCACTTCTCCCGTAGTATGGTTTATAACAAATCCTTCACAGTTCTGATCCCTCTCCCCCTCAGGCCTACAAATCCTGATTTTCAAGATAACTGATGACAGTCATCCATTCATTAAAAGCTTCCAATATTCCCTCCATCCAAATGTAGCTGATAAGACTGTAACTGGTTAAGAAAGATATATTTTAGTGATCATATCTGTGGTGAGATCTCCTTTCTTTTTAAAAGCAATAACTACTAAACAACTCTCAAAGTTTCACTCCATTTAACATTTTCCAAATGAAAATTAACTGTTGTACTCTACCTTAAAATTCTCTTTATGCCCTGGCCAGGTGGCTCAGTTTATTGGAGTGTCATCCCATGCACCAAAAGGATGTAGATTTGATTCCAGGTCAGGGCACATACCTAGGTTGTGGGTTCAACCCCCGGTTGGGGCCCATACGAGAGGTAACTGACTGTTTATCTCTCTCTCTTTCTCTCTCTCTCTCAAAATAAATAAAAACATATCCTTGAGTGAAGATTAAAAATAATTCTCTTTTAACTCTGAAATTCTAAATATTTACAATTTTAAGAAACTGGCTCAGCTGTATGTGTGGTTCAAATTTATGTATGTGAACATAAATTTTAGAGAGAGAGAGAGAATAAGAATATATAGAATAAGCCTAAGGAACAGACCTGATGATCCATTTTTACATTCCTACCTTTCTAAGCATGTATTGAGTTCTGACTCCAGACTTATTCCATGTTCTGGTCTCTTGGTGGTCCAAGACTCAAAGGTAATCAACATATCCAATTACTCAAATATTCACTGAGTGTCTATTATGTGCTCAGTATGTTAAATAATGACAAGATTATAAAGACTTACAAGACATAATCACTGTCCAGTAAGTTAAAATCTACTTAGAGAGATAAAATATTCACTTTTCTCTAAAAAAAAAGAATAATGAATAATGCAAGGAAGTATATACAATGGTTCAAAATAAGTAATATAGACATTTGAACAGCCCAAAATGATGTTACAAGACTTCAGTGAAAATGACGGCCTCTAACTCCCTTCTAGCCCCAAAAGAACAATCTCCAAATAAACAAAAAACTTTACCAGTTAATAATATTTAATTCTATTGACTGCCCACTTATTCCAAATCTGTCCAATCCTAAAATGCAGCATTATCAAAGCTACAGTATTTAGAACCTCAATTAAAATCGAATTATAGCCCTGGCCAGTTTGGCTCAGTGGTTAGGGCGTCGGCCCACGGACCAGAGAGACCCGGATTCGGTTCCCACTAAGGGCATGTACCTCGGTTACAGTTTGTCCCTGGCCCCGGTTGGGGTTGTGTGGGTGGCAACCAGTCAATGTGTCACTCTCCCATCAATGCTTCTCTCTCTCTCTCTCTTCCTCCCTCTCTCCCTCCCACTCTATCTGAAGATAAATGCAAAAATGTCCTCAGGTGAGGATTAAAAAAAATTGAATTATAAAGCTATCCTTAGATATAAAAACACTGTATATAATGGGTTCTAGTATTTTGCTAAGTAAACCTGTAGCAGTTCAAGATGGGCCTCTCATATCTAATTCTGCTCTGTGATGAACAGTGTTATTACTGATGGATTTTAGGAACTAAGGAAGGATGAGCCAGCAGTACAGATGGTAAAGTTATTTTGGAATTAAACAATTCAATGGACATGCTAGGACAGAACGCAATAAAAATAAGACAATTAGTCTTTATGTATGTCCATGGGGTGAAAACTGTTGTCTATAATTGGACTAATTATATACTGTAAGAAAATTGGAGTGGACCTTGCCTGTGCTACCCTGGTTAAGAAGTTCTTTTGTTAGACTGACCACTGAGTTGTTTTATTATCAGCAGCTCTTTAACATTAAATTTGTTACAGTTCACCAAATAGCTGTTTCCTATATCCCTTGGTCTTGTTATGACCACAACCCAGGTGTTACACTATTTTTTTCTTCTTTTTAAATATTTAAATAGGACAGAAAACAGGTGCAATTCTCAAACTGCTATCGTCTCTCAAAAGGCCAAAAACACTATAGGTGGCAACAGAAGCATTGCTCTCTTCTACTGTTTTCAGAACAGCTGTATAAGCGGCCAGATCTTGGTTCTTAACCTTTTATGGGTCACTGACCCCTTTGAGAATCTGATGAAAGCTAGAAAAACGTGTGTACACAAAATCTTCTGCCTATGACTTTTGGGAAGTTTGTAAATTCTTTAAAGCTTGACCAAAAGTTAAAACTTTTAAGCCAGACTGTGAACACAGTGGGGCAGGGATTGTGTTCTAATTCTGGTTTCCATACCCAGTTCTTAAGATAACCATTGCCCCATAAATGAACAATTCTCATCCTCTCAAGACATGGATAAATGGATAAGAATAAAATGAATGGATGCAAATACAACATTACAGTTTTCTTAGTGGCTTCCAAATATGATTAATCAAACAATCGTTCGGGGTGTTCTTCAGAAGAGATTCCTGGTTCTCACCCACCAAGAGATTCAGATTCAGTAGGTTGTAAATGTTACTCAGGAATCCATATTTGTAAGAAGTTCCATGATGATTAGGAAACCACTAATGTACTTTACTTAACTCAGTAGAAGGAAAGCTTTCATTTTTTTCTTAATGTATTGTAAAAGAAGGATATACACGTCCATGTGTTACACAAACAGAAATAGAAAAAGAAAGTTGTCTCAAATGCTGCAAGTGGGCCTGACAAACTGTTAAGCACCAGAGTTTACAATCCTCAACCAAAAAAAAAACCTGACTAGTGTGTTTGGTGGTTTGTTTTGTTTTCCCTGAAAGGTCATGCTGTGATTCACAACCAGACTTTTACTCGCACAGCTAGTTTACAGCAAGAGATTTAGTGTAGTTGCCAGTGAGATCTTCACATCGTTAGAAGCACAGCTTTGCTAACTAAACCTTCCTGACAAGTTTTGATTCCACAGGCTCAAAGCACAAAATAGGAATGAATATGGTCTAATTTAGAAGAAATTCTTGACAACCTGGGTAAAATTTTGTTTCACAATACAAATATGTTCTTAAGAGAAGGTATTGCTATGCAACTCTTTCAAGGGGATAAACTGCGCCCAATTTGTAAGACCTGGTGATTAAGAGACAGGGCTTTCCTCCTTCCTATAAAACTGAAATTTTAAAAATGCCATTCCCCTCTCATTCCTATTTTCTAAAGCTCAGTTAGAGTATTCATTCCTTCTTTAGTTCGCACAGTAAGTGATGCTAGACCCCACAGTGTGTGCCAGGTATGCCAGCCTCCAGCAGAGTACAGATCTCCTGCCCTCCTGTTGCTCACAGTCTACTGTCTGCGGTTATTTCAGGAAAGTACTTCATGAAAACAATAAATTCCTTACTGGAACCACTACATACAGATGACAGCCTGAGTCTAGAGAAAGAATCAGGACTAGAGTTTCTATTGAGAAGTCAGGGCACATCTATTTATGATGAGATCTTCCTCATCCCACACATGGCACATGTATTGGAGAGAGCCAGGGCCCAGGGGAGTCAAGATGGTGAAGTTCCAGCCTAGGCCCAGCTTCCTGTGTGACCCCTAGTTTGAGCCAATTAATAAGAATCCCACCTACCTTTAGTTGAGAACTGGGTACTTTACAGGCATTATCTGTAGATACTTTACATGCATTTTCTTCAAAACCACTCTGAGGAGAGAGGTAGAACTAGAGTGCCATGCTACAAATAATAAAACATGTTCAGACAACTTAGGTAAAGTAACATATATTGTAAGTAGTGGGACCACGATTCACATATAAGTCTGTCTGGGTCCAAACTACACAAGATTTAGGTAAACTCAAAGAATTGTAAAGAGTCAACGTTTTCTCCAAACTCTAACACTGCGTGAGTAAGAACATCATCTTCTCATTTTATAGATCCCAAGGCCAAGAAGTAAAATGCATTGCTTGAAGTAGTTTAAAAAAAAAAAAAAGGCATAAAATAGCCACCTCCAAATATTCAGTCCAAACTAAGCTCACCATGATGCCCCATTAGCTTCTCATACACTACTTCCCTCTCTCCCTATAAAATGGAGATAACTGACCTTTCTCATAAGGTTGCTGTGAAACAAATCAAAATGAAATGGTTTATATAAATATAAAGCAAATGTGATTAAGAGCTTAGGCCCTAGATCTACACAGCTACAAGACTTCAGGCAGATTATTGAACATTTCAGTGCCTATGCTTCCTCATCTGTAAAACGGGGATAGAAGTGACAAAACCTGGAACACAGTAAGTACTCAACAAATATTAGTGTTATCATCATTATTATAAGTTTCCTATAAACTCATCTGTCTGGTACCTTAGGAATAAACACGTTTCACTATTGCTAAAGACTACAGAAAACATCTTTATAACTTATTGACCACAACACAGTGATTTGCAAATACAACTTTTTAAACTAAAAATTAAAAATAAAATAAAAAAGATTAAAAAGTCCCCTCTCCACTGGTCTGATTTACCCACAATAAACCCAGGCTCCAAGCCCACCTCAATTAAAGAACCACGGCTGGCAGTGCAGAGCTCTCAGCAGCCTTTCACACCTACAGAGAATGTGCATAAACAGTCTTCCTGCTTCATCGGGCTGTTCTGAGAATAAACAGTTGTAAATGCCCTTTGTAATCTTTTGACAATGGTGCTACATAAGCACACATTACTGTAGGCATTATAAATTAAGTATGTGGTTACACATGACAATACAAGAAATGCCTGAAACATCTTTCTGTTCTTCAGCATCCAATTAAATTACCATTTCCCCTAAGAAGGAATTCTCTGTTGCATTATCCCACAAAAATGACACCACCACAGACACCTTAGATGTTCATTATGTGCTATACACTGTCATAAGCACTTAATAACTCATTTAATCCTCACAACAACTCTACATTACTATTTTTCTATCTTACAGTTGGGGATACTGGGGTAAAGGACACAAAGCTAATAAATTGGCAATGCTGGGATGTAAACCCGAGTTATGAGGCTCTAGAGAACACCATGACCTCCAAGAGCAAGATTTCTGTTGATAACCACCCTCCCCCTGCTCTTAATCCACAGGATAGCGTGGCCTGCAAAAGTAAATTCTCTCTTCATGAACACCACCCCTGTCGCACAGAAATGTACCAGTACCTATCGACACTGCTGCTTTGAACATTTCAATACCAGTTACAAAATGCATCTGTTTTAACTGCTCTGCTAAGCCAGCCTCCATGAGGACAGGGCCCCTTGCCTCCTCTGTATTTACATAACCCCATTCCTTCTAAACATAATGTTGGTGCTCAAGAAAGCGATGAATGAATTAATTAAATAAGCGTTACCATTAAGAATCTGATCATTTAGCCCTGGCCAGTTTGACTCAGCGGTTGGAGCATCGGCCTGCGGACCAGAGTCCTGGGTTCGGTTCCCACTAGGGGCACGTAAAAAAAAGAATCTGATCATTTAAAGAGATGCAACTCTTTTTATACTGCACTTTAATATTAAGCTCCATGTAGGGGTTAATGTTTTGTTTTCTTTCTAAGCAAAACTAATCTTATTTTCTTTGCTCAGGCAATACATTTCATTAATTACTAATTCAACAGACCAAAGAAAAACAGACTATTCAGCTGTCAGATCACACAAGACCTTTTTAATACTTCATTCTCGTGGAAATTTTTGAAGCAGAAATTTTTTAAATCCCATTTCTGTTTTAATGACTTAAAAAAGAAACTGCCCTTATGGGGGAAAGGAGCATATAAAAGGTAATAAACATTTAATGATCCAATAATTGGTTATATCAGAGCAATCACTGTTAAGTAATTAACTTCTCTTTCGACTTGTTCACTTGATATTTTGAGCATCTTTGATAGGCCTGGAATTATCCATATTATTTATACATATTATAAGCTAAAACCTTTTGGAGAAGCCCAAAACACAAGGTTGCCAATCACCCATGTGCATCTTGGTACCGGTCCAATGTGGCCTTTCAAAAGCCAACTGGTTAGCAAAACCAAGAGTATCCCAAGCCCTCTGCATTGAACGGGCACCAAAGCCACAGAAATGGCATTACTGCTAAACTGTGGGGGCCGTACACATGGCAGCAAGGAGGGGTTAAAGGAAACCACAAGAGAAAATTGGATCTTAAAAGATAGCAAAAAATAATTAAATCGCACCACCAGGAAAGAATACAGTGAACAGCTGGTATGTTGTTACTATGCAAAATTACAATTAAGCTCAGGTTAATGTCATTTCCAACTAATTACCTACAGTCATTTGGAAGAGAGACACTAAGAGATTTCATGTTACCTACTGCAACAGTTTTCCCTGCTTCTGTGTCTCTGCCACCCACACAGCTACAAGGTTCCTGGTAATTTTTTTAAATGTCACAGCTACACAGTAGCATCCATCTCATTTTTGTCAAAGGGGTCCCCTCTCAATGGTAGTGTTAGGAGTTGCTAATATTTCAACACCTCCTCTGGTCACACTTCTCTGCTCATGACACTTCCTTCCCACCAAAATAATGTTCATGGGGTCTTCTCCACAGCCTAATGTCCTTCATTCCTTTCTCATTCTTTCGCCTCCTTCCCTCTAATCTCCCTGTCCCAGACCCCCTTTTTAATGCCTTGTATTAAAGGAAAGTACTTGGTCACTTCACAGTTGCTTTACAAATCATTCCTTACCACTAAGGTGCTTGACAGGTTACAATAAAGGATTACATGTAACACTTTCTAAACCAGTCATATTTTTAATCTACATGCATTCATCTTAACCAGCCCCACACCTTCACCCTCCAAAAGAAAGGAAACACACCAGCACCACCATGGCTAGAATTCCTGTCATTCCACTGTCCACTATGGCTATCTACCTAAATGATGAGAGGGTCTCTCCTGCTACTGCCATTTGAAGGGAGCTTGTACATAAGTACACAAAACAGGACCAAGTCTCACACAGGCTCTGTGGCTTCCAGGGGACACCGAACACATAGAACTACTTCAATACCAGAAGCACTCTTTCCTATAAAAGAGAGGTAAGTTAATTTGAAAGACCTTCCTGAATCTACTTCTGGTAGAGTTGAAGGGGACAGACAAAGGTCCAACAACCTCAAAGCAGGGAAAAATCTTCTAATCTAAATCACTCAAGTTCTTCTACTATCCATACACCATGACACAATCCCTCCTGCTTCACAGGCACCTGAAAGTGGAGGTCAGGTAATTTATCTGTTACTTGCACCTCTGAGAATGTGTGGTGAAGAGGATAAAAGGGGAGAGGGTGGGGAGAAAATGGCAGCTCTTCCTTTGCTACTAATGGACAGATAACTGCAGAATGCCATGACTGATTTCAGTTCCTTTGTGCACACAGGAATGTTTACTTAACCAACGTACTGTAACAAAACAAGCCTCTGGTGTACTTTTGGAAAGATGGAATACCACTCAGAGCGGGGTGATTGGAGTCTTGTCACCAGTTTAGTTGATACTGGAGATATCAGAGACTGGGGAGTGTGAGGCAGGGTTCGGGACGGGCACCTCTTCCATCCACAGAGCCCATGTGCCTGCCAGGGAAGTACACATGTGCAGCTGCTGTCACATAATTACTGGTCACTTTGACCTGCAGCCTTGGAAAGCTCTCTCCCTTCACTGGAACACAGCTTAGTGCAGAGTCTGTCTACACTAAGCATCCCCTTCCCGAGGGAAAAAGCAAGCTTGCTGTTTAATACAGCCAGAATTTCTCCCACTAAGAATCTAAAGATTCTTCAGTGTCAAAAGAAAATAGAAAACAGGAAAAAAACCTCAGAGAAACTTCATTACCTTTAGCTTTAAATGCTCTGGATGCAATATTAAGGGAGGAGAGATTATTCTGGGGTGAATAGAGAGGAGGGCAAAACTTTTTTTGTTGCTGTTAACCAGAAAACCCCCTTTTCTCAAGCATCAAGATAAAGACATCTGACTACTGAGATGTGTTTACTGGGCTACCTGGGTAGTATTGACAAGACTCATTTTGAAGGTTCACCTGGATCATAACTGCCAGGGTTGCTTATCTGTCCTTTTACATGTTTCAAAACTATCATGAGAATATTTTCAGTGAATTTGATTTCAGAAAAGATAGATTTTAGAGCTTAATCTTGATACATGCTGTGTTAATAGATAGTCACTGTAAGGAACTGACTTAAGGCTGACTCAAAACATAGGTAAACAATACAAACTTAACATCACCAAAAACTTACAGAAACGAGAATGATTAAGAAACACCGAGCATAGCCCTGGAGGGTTTTGCTCAGTGGTTAGAGCATCAGCCTGCAAACCAAAGAGTCATGGGTTAGATTTCGGTCAAGGGCACGTACTTGAGTTTCGGTTCGTTCCCTGGCCCTGGTTGGGGTCAAGCAGAAAGCAGTCAATCGGTGTATCTCTCTCACATCTCCTCTCTCTCTCCCTCCCACTCTATCTAAAGATAAATGGAAAAATATTCTCTGGTGAGGATTTAAAGAAATAAACACCCAGCACAGAAAAGCAGGATGCTTTTTACACTTGCACCTTAATATACGGTTTTATCAATTTTTACTTATAGTCCCAATTTCTTGGGATTTGAGGAGGGGGTGGAAGAGGAATTTTGAGGAATGTAATAAAAATCAAATATTTTTTGCAATGTTCTATTTCTTTACCTTGGTCCTGGTTACCTGGGTGTTCACTTTGTGATAATTCACTGATCTGTAAACTACACTTATTTCAGGATGTGTTCTACATCACAATATATAATGTTTAAAAACCATATATGTATGAATGCTTTATTTTCAGAAAGGGTTTGGTAGCAGAGAAATTAATTATATTAAACTGTGATTCTAAAACTTCTGCACAAGGACTTGCTATAAAAAAATGTAAGCCCGGCTGGTGTGGCTCACTAGTTGAGCTTCGATCCACGCACCAAGAGGTCACGGTTCAATTCCCGGTCAGGGCACATGCCCAGGTTGTGGGCCAAATCCCCAGTGGGGGGCATGCAGGAGGCAGCCAATCGATGTTCTCTCTACTCGATGTTTCTATCTCTCTCTCTCTCTCTCTCCCCCTCTCCCTTCCTCTCTCTTTAAAACCAATAAATTAAAAAATATTTTTAAAAATTTTTTAAAGAAACAAAAATAAAACACCTCCTGGAAAGCCAATTTAAAAAGTGAATGTACCGGAGCCACACAGCACCAGTTAACTTCTAGTAGATGGGGGTAGGGCCTGGGAATCTGTATGTTTAACAAGCTAGCCTGGAGGTGCAGATATGCAACTGAGTTTGGAAACCACTGCACAAGAACTTGTGATTCCCAACAATCTGAAACCATCCAATCCAGATTCTCCATATCCAACATGGGTGGCAAAATGTTATTGGGGAAAGGTTTGCTGAAGCTTTAACAATTAAAAAGGTACACTCTCACCAAATACAAAAAAAATACTTGGTTAAGTATTTCATAAATATTTTTCACACAATTACAATATGTAATATAATCAATAAGTTACTCCTCTATCCTACAAATTTAAGAATACAAACTGTGAAATCAAATTACTCATCTGTGGCCACATGACATTCAGGGTCATTGGCTGTATCTGAACATGTGCTTTTCCCCAGCACAGTCTAGAAGCCTGTCCCTGTTCTCATTATAATTATTGTGTCATTGAGAGTTTAGACTTTCAGAGGTTAATAACATGACCAAAGTCATTTAGCTAAAAACACAGAGACAAACTGGAGCCCACAGTTTCTAACCCCAGACAAAACTAGACTACCCATCATAGACCAGCTTCCCATTAGGGACCTTTGAGGGTTAAATCCAATCCACATTTCCCCCTTTCAAATTTATATTACGTAGTTTTAGATAACCACACTAAGTGGGGTTGGAAACTCAGCAGTAAACGGAATTCTGCTCTGGGGCATGCATAGGCAATGTCAATTCAAAGACAGAAAGAGCACTACCCTGGGGGTCTTTTATCTGAGAGCACAATCAGGGAGCCGCTGGATAATTTGTTTTAGAATACCAGAGCACTTGTTTTTAAACAAAGCATTAGCCAAGGAAAGAGGTTACAACAAAAGGAATCACAGGACCAGAAGAAAAAAAAACAAACAAAAACAAAAAGCCAAATACCAAGAATCAAGGTGGTTCTTTCCATCCTGTTTTAAAATCTTATTTGCCAGACAAGAAAATGTCAGAAGGTTTGTGTTTAGGCAGCCTGTTTTTGTTTTTGTTTTTTCCTTCCTCATTTAGGTCTTTTTAACTTTAACCTTGAGTGGGACACAATCTTAAAAAAAAAAAAGGAAGGAAGGAAGAAGGAAGGGAGGGAGGGAGGCAGACAAGCACACTTGCCAGTTCATGAATCCTCATTATCATGCATAACTCCAGTCTGTGGATAGTTCTTGCATTTCCTCTAAATACTTTCCATTTTTAAGTGAGCCTACCAAAGACTAGAAAGACTCAAGAGTGGGTCAGATAACCCCAGAGGCAAGCAAATGTTAGTTTCTTAAATGCCTACCACCTTCTCCCTAAGGCAAAATCACTCAGAACCTAGCTATTTTAATTTAGTTCATCCACAGGAGTGACACAAATTAAATTTATAAATTTTAGTTCGGTTAAAAAATTGTTTTTAATGGAAGCAATGCAGTGCAATGGGAAAAGCAGTGACCTATATATTAGGAAACCTGGGTTGTCCTACCACTAACTCACTAGGTCATACAGAATAGTTATGTAACATAATTTTCTAGATCTCTGTTTCTCAGCTATAATAAGGTGACAGCCTAAGGGGTGTGTTATCACCTCTGAAAACATGCAGAGAAGGGGGAGGAATTAAGAAAGGTTTGAAAGCCCCATTAAAACAATATCACAATAAAATTCTTAAGCATTAATTTAGTTCTATGATGCCGTGGGTTCAAGTCAGGCTCTGAAGCCAAAATGTATGAGTCCCACCACTTGCATGCTGTGTGACCTTGGGTGTGAACTCTGTAGCTGTTTCCTCTTCCTACAAAATGGGGATCAGTACCTACCTCACAGGACCACTGTCTGAGGATTACACGAGTTGATTTAGGCAATTAGAATAGTACCTGGCACATAGCAAGCACTACATAAATGCTAGTTCTCATTATTATTATCAAATACATAAACACTGAGCTGACAAAGTTGACAAATAATCAAGTATTTTCATGTCTTTTCTAATCAAAGGAGAAACAAAAAGATATTGTATCTCTGTGAACTTTGGAGCAATCTTCACTGCTATGACCCCTCAGAAGTTTCTGTCCTTATTCCTACACCTGTTGATTTGGGCAGGTACACAAGTATTGGACTCTCTATTCATCTGCACACACAGTCCTGAGGATCCATACATTTCAAAACCCACCAAAAAAACCTAAGCTGGAAAAAGAAAATGTTCTCATCTTTTGAAAAACAATAATAATAAATCTCATTTCCCACCCACCCTTTGACACCCTGGCATCAAAATCCATGTTAGAAATCCAAAAGCTGATAAAACAATATATACTTGCTTTTTATTTTAGATGATTCTTTTTAAAGAGCTCACAGGTACAAAGAATATTTTACACAATGAGATTTATTTTTCCCTCTTTGACAAACCACCATGCCTGATGAAGATGATCATCCAACAAGGAAATCTTATCAACCACTGTTTTCTTCCTCCACTTAACCCAAAAGCTTTTTCAGTATTTTTCCCCTCAAACTTTCCATTTTCTCCCCACAAATCCATTTTATTGACTGACTGCAAACATCCTCTAATGCATTCCCTTTATTTGGGGATCCAATGGTATTCATCAGTGCCCAATTCCCTGACTGCTGTGGACGACTCTGACAGATTTAAGCTTCACTTCTGATTAAGTCTTCCCAGTGAAAGTAACCTGATAGCCTGGCGCAGTGTAGAGCCCTAGAAATAAACTTCCCCTTCTGCCTTCCTTTCCCTCAAATTTATGAGCACACCCGTAGATTATGGGATTTCACGTGAGCAGAAAGTATCATTATTTCTTCAGCATCTACCCTAGGCTTGAACACCTTAAAGCTGTGCATCTGTTTCATTCTCATCATGTTAAGCTGATAACTAATAAAAGAAAATTCAATTGATTCCAAAAATCCCTGGAAACTTGAATGTCCCAGCATTTAACCTCTCTTGAAGAAATATACTCATGAAAGCACTTGTAATTGAAATCCTCAGAATCAAGCACTTAATTTAAGTCAAATTAGGCAAAAATGCTTCCCACCTGCCAAATGGTTCCCCTAGAGCAGCGGTTCTCAACCTGTGGGTCATGACCCCTTTGCAGGTCGAATGACCCTTTCATAGGGGTCCCCTAAGACCATCGGAAAACACTTATTTCCGATGGTCTTAGGAACCCAGACACCGCTCCTCTATCCATCTCCGCCCACATGCAGATACGCCCACATACAACATGAGGAACTGTATTAAAGGGTCGTGGCATTAGGAAGGTTGAGAACCACTGCCCTAGAGCTTTTTCTAGGGTAGAATTACAGTTTCACCACACCTTTCAATGTGACACCAGAATTTAACAACCCCTCTGCCTACTCCATCAATGCCATTTCTCGAAGCCAGGCATAGAACGGTGTCTAGCACACAAATGACTGGGTGTAAGGGCTATGGGTGCTCCTGGGAACTAAGGCCCACAGGAGACAATTAGTCCCCACATAATCGAAAGTTGGCCACACTTCTGAAAGATGTCACGGCCTCAGATGTATCCACAGAAAACTGACCACTCTGGTGACAGGGCACATCTTACTGTACATCTTACCCCCACATCTTACTGATAAAGCTGTGACTCTGGCCAAAAGGCCCGCCAACTGCCATCTAACAGCTCAGAGCCTTCCATTAAAGATGCACATGACTCCAGGTTTTCTAAATGAAACCCTGCCCTGACTTCTAAGATAATTTGAAAATAACTGTCAGCTCATCCCTAACACTTTCAACAGTAGCTCCTAACACTTCTGAATTTCTCAGGCCCCTTTCTAATGCCTCATTCCTAGTCTTCAAAATGCTTAGTAGCAAAAAAAAATAGGTAAAATTATCCCCAGTTGGTCTCCGTCATGGTGAGGAGGAAGACATAGCATCAGGAGAAGAGTGCCCCAGAACGTTACCCTTCAAAATCTTAGAGAGCAGACCACATAAAAAACTGACAGGGAAAATGAAAACTAAGGCTAGGAGTACAGCTCACTAATTACATGGCTTGGTACTAGGCATCCGCCCTGGATGCGCAACAGAATCCCCTGGGGAGCTTTTCAAAGTTCTGGTGCTGGGGTGGGGGGCTTCCTCCACCCTCCCATGGGTAGAAGGACATTTTTAAAAGCTCCCCAGGGGATTCTGCCTTGCAGCCAAGTTTGAGAATCGCCTGTTCTAAAGCTTACAGTTGACTCGCTTCCTCTTCAGCGTACATACTAAAAATAAGCCAGTTTTAAGAAAAGTATGGTAAAGTGCTGTGGTTTGTTAAAACCGGTGGTGGGTCCAGCTGGTATGGTTCAGTGGTTAAACATCAATCCATGCACCAAGAGATCGCTGGTTGGATTCCTGGTCAGGACACATGCCCAGATGGGCTGGATCTCCAGTGGGGGGCATGCAGGAGGTGGCCAATCCATGTTCTCTCTCATCATGTTTCTCTCTCTTTACCTCCTTCTCTCTCTCTAAAATCAATAAAGAAAATAATAATAATAATTTAAAAATAGGTGGTGGGTCCATGGGTGCTGGTTATGTTATGTTTTATATTATTCCATACATATTTACAAAATCTTTCACAGTCCTATATACACATATACACACATTTTTACACAAATATATTTTAAAGCAAGTTCATCATATATTGGTCCTCAAAAGCACAAGTATTAAAAAGATGAGTTCACATTTCTAAGGAGTATAGGCACTGGTGGTGTCTGGGGCTTTTACTTCACTGGGGGGAAAAATAATCAAGACCAATTTAATTAGGTCTGCTGACTTGAAAACACTAGCCTGAATTCTATAATAACACTCCACAGTACAGGTCTTAAAAAATGTTCCAGTCAAACTTAGCTTGGAAAGACTAAAAGGTATCTCTGCTTAACTAGCAATCCACCTAAAATCAGCAGAGTTGCCAGGGCTAAGCCAGACTGTCTGTGAAAACCTTTATATAATCAAACATTTGCAGACACAGAAGTGGGTTATGACAAGACAGTATTACTCCCAAGGCTCAGCTCTAAAATCATCTTAAAATGGGGTTGGGGAGAACATATTCCAATGAAAGTTTATCCAGACACAAGCCCAACTTTCTCCTCTTCATCAGGGAGTCAGTGCAGGCCCTGACATCAGAAAGTCTGGGCTTGAATCCTGGCTCAACAACTTTCTAGCTACATGACCATAGGAAAATTATTTAATTTCTCTGAATCTCAGTTTCCTCATCTCTAAAATGAGAATAAATAATGTTACCTACTTCACAAGGTTGTTGTGAGGGCTAAATGTGATAATGCTCTGGATACAGTGACTATCACATGCAATGAGTTCTTAATAAATGTTAGCCATTATTACCATTGTTGTTGTTGTTGTTGTCATTAAAAGTATTACCCAAATGGTGGTGGATTATGGCACTGAAGAAAAGAGCTAGTTCACAATCTGTGGTTATTGAGCAGTGGAATTCTGTATATTCTTGAAGCATGATTTGGGGAGAACCATACCCCAAAACAGCAGAAGAGACACAAATCTTCTGTCTCCTAAGGCCTGGAATGGTGGTAGTGAGGTAACATGTAAGTCCCAGATCAAGTCTTGTTTTAACACCAGCTGGGTGATCTTGGGGAATTTCAAAGGCTATTTCATTTGGGTGATAAGGGCTTCGGATAGTTATTTTCAGCTGTTTTTAAATTTCTCAAATCCTTGGGGTTTAAAAGTCAAAGTTCCTACAGGCCCTCTCTCCTCTCTGCCTCTCGCCTCCTCAGTAGAGTGGATTGCTCTACTCTATCCACCATAGCTTCCTATAGTTACTCACGCACCAAGCCACCCCTACCTCAAAGCCTTCACACTTGCTCTTCCCTTCCTTGAATGCTCTGTCCCAGTTAACCACATTTCTTGATTCCTCACTTCCTTCAGGTTTCTGCTCAAGTATCACCTCCTTAGAGAGGCCTCACCTACATGAACCTCTATAAAATCACACATATGCCAAATGAGAGACACCTCATGCTGCTGTCATGATTTTGTCAAGATGATCCAATAAACTTACAAAACAGGAAACAAAAATAAAATAAAACTGCACATATGCATATACATTAGATTTTATTATATCTGTACCCTGCTTTGAAAAACCCGTCATCACCCAACATAGTATGTATTTGTTTATGATTTATAGCATGCCCCCCACCCCCGCTAGAATATAAACTCCACTAGAGCAGGTATCTACTTCTCTCATTCACTACTGCATCCTCTGTGCCTAAAACAGTGCCTGCCTGGCACATAGAAGCAATTGATAAATATTTCCTGAATGAAAAAAATAAATAAAATAAAAGAACCCAGATACCCTTTCTTCCCAAAGAGAATCTTACCCTTAAAAAAAAAAGGTAAAGGTGGTGCTGTGGTTGAATGAGGCCAGGGCCTCCCCTCAACTGACTCAGTGTCCCTGAAGTGCCCAAAACCACTGCCCCAAAATTTTCCAAGGTCATTTCTTGCTCAGAAAGTCTCCAAGTCCATGTTATTTCTGTTAGACTCCAAAGAGAAATATTAAAGTTGATGAATGACTTCCCATTCTGTAATTTCACTTACTGTTCACTGGCAGCTACATAGAGTTCCCTGGAAATTCAAAGCATACCATGTCCCAGAACTGTTGCATCCCTAACACCGTATCCACAACCAAATAGAACGCATGTCTGGATGGAAAAACAAATCCAACTCCATGAGGCAGATGGAAGGATGTCTCTTTCATGCCCTGTCACATGGTACCTGGATCTCTGGGACCTACCACTGGTCCTCTAGGCTGCAAAAGTCTCACCACTTCTAAGGGAATAAGGAAGGAGGATGGTGGACTCAGGACCCATGTGGAGACAGATATTATATAATGCAGGATATAAATTTGAGCAATATGTGGGTTCCTAACTTCAATACTTACTCCCTTTTTACATTTAAAGGATCTCCTGGCTTAGCCTGATTTGGGCTTACATTCAGGAAAACAGAGGCTGAGAGAGAACCCTAGAGAAGAACTCTGCACAAGGTATGAACAGTTGGAAGAAACACCCCAGAGAAGCCTACTGGCTACAATATTGTGATGAGGTCTTATGTACAGCTAAAAGACCTCCTCAAAAGTGCAGGTAAGATATGAAACATACTCAGCAAACAAGTATATAGGACCTTTGCAAATCTTTATATCCAGTCTAGCAGTGCTGAACTGAGCAAGAGTTATTGATTGAAAGTACAGTGACCCAATCCTTAAACTAAAGACAATTTAATGCCTTTGCATGTCCATATGTTTTCTAATGACGACTTCGCTGTCAGCATGCTACAGGAGTGTTTCTTGGAAGATAGAAGTAATGACAAAGCACATCAATGGAAGGCAATTATATGCAGTACTAACCATTTTACAATGACCATATGGGCTATATTTCAACAATATGATATCCAAATCAGCCTGAGCATACATATTTCTCTGTCCTTAATCCCAGTACACTATACTAAATGAAGAGTACCAATGAAATATGGGCAGCAGATGTAGAAATCTACAATAAGAATGTTAAACTTCATCTGTAAACACTAAACAAAGGGCACCCAATGCCCCCCTCAAAGTGAAAGTGACACCCATCTCTATCAGTCCTCTTCACACTGTTTCCTTAATTGAAAACATCACAGCAGAGGTATTACAAACCTTCAAGGGGTAAGGAACAACACAAGGAAAGGTTAAAAATACATAGTTCCTACCTAAGTATTTACAATCTGAGACAAACCCTAGAGGTAATACAGAACTCATACTTTACAAATATATAAAATTCAGGTATAAGAAATCCCTTTTAAAACACTGGACTTAAAGGTGTGGTTCCTATTACACTAGATTTTTATAGTGATAGTTAAATTTCAAAGGACATGCTTTGACTGGGGTTGCCTGTACGATCACAAACTTGGGTAAAAACTGAAATCTACTGTATTTCCATTTTGGATGAGCAAAAGGATAACCATGCCCCTTGTAGTTGGAGAGAGAGGAGCAAGACTACAGGTCACAGGGCATGATGGTTCCAAGAAGAAACAGCCTCCTCTCTTCAAAAAGAGACTTTTCAGAGAAGTGTTTAATTTGATTGATCTTCATATTCACCCAGAAATCTTTGGAAATTTCAGGCCCAATGAGGGTACTCATGTTCTGTGTGTGGTGTGTCTGTGTCTGTGTGTGTGTGTCTGTGTGTGTGTGTGTGTGTGTGTGTGTGAGAGAGAGAGAGAGAGAGAGAGAGAGAGAGAGAGAGAGAGAGAGAGAGAGAGAGAGGTGAGGGGGGTACAAGGGATGGTCATCATCCCCAGGTCTGAATCCTGAAGCCCTAGAGGATTAACTGTTTGGAGGCCCATCTTGGAGGGAGCTTCTCAGGAATGTACATTACTCTAATCACAGTTGGGATTTCCATAAGAAGCAAATGTAAAAGTCACATTTGTTAGCATACTCTTTGTAGCATAAACAAACCTTTACAGGGTAGAGTGGGGGAAGAGGGAGAATAATTTGCAAATGTGCTTTAAATAATAAAAGGAAACAATAACAGAAAGTAATGCACCTTTTGTCAACAGGTATCCTCAATATAAAGATATCAAGAAAAGCAAATAAACTATTTAGTATGGTCTTTCACCAGGAACAATAAAGACTACTAGGTAAAGAACAAAAACAAAAACTACCAAAAAGGTCCGTTTTATGTGTAATAGTTTGCCAAGAGAAATGCCACTTCCTAGAATAATTCAAAACCAGACAAGATAAAATACTTAGGAATCTATAGTAGAAAATAAGCTTATATCCACAGTGACTTGTGGAGAGGGTACCAGTCCCTTCTCCAATTTTACACTTCTGTTCCAAGGGGCTGCTGTAAAAAAATCAGTGAGATTGCATATGTGAAAGGGTTTAGTATAGGAACTGGCAAACAGTAACCCTCAATATTAGGAGCCTGCACCCTTGTCTTTGACAAAAGCTTAAAATATACCTGAGCAATGTGATCTGGGAAAAGGTCAGATTTTAATACAAGGAAAAACAGTCAAAGAAACAGAGAAAAAGAAAAACCATAAATAAGTTACAGATGTGCTGTAGGAGTGGCAACCACCTACTGTAAGCTCCGGCTTTTAAAAAGAAAATAAAGAACTTCCCAAAAGATGATGAGGTGCTTTCCCCTCCCTAAAGCCTATTATTTTATACCTAAAAAATCCTTTGTAACCAAGACAATTTTCAGCAGCAACAAGGAACAAATGTGGTCTACCAGAGACCCATTTGGGACTCTCTCACAAAATGAATCTGTATTAAAAACAAGAGTGGAAAAAGGTGAGGAACACAGCTTTCAGGCCAGGCAGAAACCGCTGCATTTCCTGCCTCTCTTGTACTGACCTTGGGCAAACTGACTTAACCTCTCTGAGCTTCAGTGTCTTCAACTATAAAACAGGGATATCGCTTGTTTTTTCACGGGTTTGCTCTAATGAATACAAAATTCCAAGCACAATGCCTGGCACAGAGTAAGTTCTCAGTAAACAGCAGCTTCCTTTTCAAAAATGTCTTCTCCTGGAATTTTTGTGGAAATGGGTCAACTCTAAATAAGCACTGATTGAGTACCTACTACGAATGGATTACTGAGCAAAGGAAGCAACAATTCTGAAAGCCTCAAATATCCCCCCCACCCCACCAAAAAAAATATATATATATATATATAAATATATATATATAAATATATATATATGCAGGGAGAGGACAGAGGCTAAAGGGAGAAAACAGAGGGAAATAAAACAATACACAAGCAATACAGAAAGAAAACTCTGGCTTTTCCAAGGTTCCAGTCATACTCCCAAGTGACATACAATAAACCATTACAGAGCATATAACAGATCAAGAGCATATAACAGACACACAATAAGCCATTACAGAACATATAATAGCACTTGAACTTCCCACCATATCCCAAATAAAATACAGAGTACAGTATGTCATGGTCAACACTTCAAAAACTCCTTTAGGCTGGCCCTATGATCTCAATCCACAGAAAAATTATTTTAGAGAGATAAAATATTCTGAAAGCTAAGAAATAAAGCATTTCTCCCACCTACTCCATATCTCAGCATTAAGACTATCAATAAATGTTATTGTTATTATTTTTATTATCATTATTATTATCTGTGACTTTGGAAACAACATCTGCAGATAAAATTAATTCTGGGTTGAAATATAGATAAAAGGATGGCTTTACTGGATAGGTTCTGAAGTCTGAATGATTCAAAGTGGAAAGCCACGTTGCCAAAATATTAAACAAATTTTAAAAAGTGATCAAGGGAGCTAGAAACTGTATAGATATGCTGAATTAAAGACAGTTTTTTGTACTTTTAGGTATTATATGAAACTACTTTTTATAAACACAGGAAATATTTCTGTAATCATATTATACTTCAATATTTTAAAACAGTTATAGTTCTTCAACTGAAGGTGACCTGGAACAATCTGGCCCATTTCTATATTAGACTAGCAAAACTAATTTTAAAACAACACAACTGTCTAACACAGCAGGTTTCAACATTCAGGTGTGAAATCACACCTCCCAGCACACAGGCTGAATTATCCCCCTGCCTCTCACCTGTAATTATCATTTGCTGTCTCCCCAGGTGGCTCTTAGCCACCATATATCCTCTTAGGCTCACATCTGGAAATACAAACTCCCTCTGGGGCCTCAAATGCTGTGGGGGTGAGAGGGAGGACAAAAACAAAAACTTCATGCTGGCTTAGACAACTTCTGAAAATATCTTTTTCCACACACAGTGTAAGAGCACTTTGACAAACTTAAAACACCCTTATGTCACCATGGTTAAGGATAAGTATTTTCCAAATAAAAAGAGTAAATTTACTTCACAGTTCCTGTAGAGGCCAGCTTCTTCCATTAAAGCCAATTCCAAAAATTTAGCAAAAGATCTTTCATCAGTTGAAAGGACATAATTAGCTGTTTTGATTAAAGCATTTTCCTCCCCTGGTTAACAAGATATAACAGATGTCACCGACTACCCTAATAACAATACAGCCCTGCATTTGGCATCTTTACAATTTTAAAACTGAACTGTCATATAGAAAAATTATAGCGAGGGTGTCTCTGTACAATGATGACTCTAAAGTGGTTATGACATGCCTGGACTCCCCAATGGAACAGATATGGAAATCATATTCCATATTCATAGCCGCAAGCCCTCCTTAGCACGCACTTGAAAACCAACCTCTGAAATCAGAATGATGCGGGCTTATTCAAATCACCACCAATTATTCCTGGAAGCACAGACCAAGTGAGGTATGAAACCTGAACAGAAAATGCAAATCTCACAGTCACTTTCTTCCAGCACAGGGAACACATGCAGAAATGTGTTTCGGGAAAAGCAAGGTCCATCTAAATAGACCCACTCTACCAAAATCCCAACTTCCCTGCAGAGAGAAAGAGTATTTTATTTTATTTTAAAGGGGGGGGGGCTCACATTTTTCACAGTAGGATTCTCCTGATGCATTGATCCAATTTACAAAAATTCAACTTACACCAATTTTGTCAACATACCAGTCCAGAGTGTAACTAGAGATAGGCCTGTGTTTTAAATGGGAGGCGGCCTCTCTGATTGAAGTTCAACTCAAACATCCTGGTTTAACAATTCCATTAATGACATCAAGCACAGATCTAAAGATTACTCAGCCCCTTTGTCAGTCGCATGTGTTATTTATAGGAGAGTATATCAATCATGTCTTCCCTTTATTATTTCCTACTTTCTGGTCCTAAGCTATTTGGTCTGCCAAATTAATACATTCCATTGCTGCTGCAAATCTAAACAATGCTTGATAAAAGATTAATAAAATAGTTAGGTTCTCTGCAACCACATACACATCCAGGGAAATTCATCAATGTCTTTATTTGCATATCTGGCTGACTGCCCCCTGCAGCAAAAACGTAAAGCACAACGCTCAGGTATCATGTTTTATGGTTTGCATTTAATTCGGGGTGTCAGTCTGCTTCTGTTTTAATTACATCCATCTTGATATGTTATTACAATCTCATGAAAACTTTTCTTTATATGAATGACTATAAATATATACACACAACAAACAGTTATTATATATTTTCTGGTTCAGCAATAAAGAGGCAAGATGGTTTAGCCAACACATCATGTGGATTTAATGGTCTGAGTCCTTCATTTCACAAGAAACGTTTGGTTGAGTCTTCAAAGCCACCATACTCCAAAGTTCACTTGTTTCAAATGTTCTGCTACCAAACTTGTTAAGTTGCTTTGAATTTCTCTAAATTGCCAGGCTGAAGAAAATATTTTCTCCAAAAAATTATATTATAATAAAAAGTGGGCCACATTAAGGTCATTTTATATTCAAATAGTTATTTTATCTTTCCATTGTACTTTCAAGGATGAGAAACCTTCATATCATCACCCAAATTTTTTTCTTCTACATCCTCATTGTGGGAAGTGGGGTGGGGGTAGAGTGTTAAAATTATTTTTCAAAGTGGGAGCTTTACAATCATGGGTGCTCATTCTCATTTGTAGCATTATTTTTGTTTTTTAAAAAACCTCCTTCTAACATTTCCAGTCCTTGTGAATCCTAGTACTAAGGAGAAGCAGTCTTCTAGTTTCACTGGATATCAGTGAGCGTCTCTAACTCCCAGTGTTTTCTGGAGCAGGTCAATTAACCCCTCTGGGCTGTTTTTTCATTTGCAAAATAAGAGGTAGAACTACACTACTAAAGACAATATCTATGCTTATAAAGCACATCAGCCTACAATGGCTGGAGTAAAATGGATCAAAATGGAGTAAAAAAAAAACTCCTTAGGAGTTTCTTAAAGTTACTAAAGATGCTCTGCATATGAAGCTCAAAACTAATTTTCACAAGCAATCAAACTGATTACCTGATAAGAAATAAGAAAGGAGCAAACTGCAATGCACAGCAATGCAATAACAAATAACAGCAAAAAGAATAACAAATGCTTATCTGTTTCCCCTTTTGCCCCAGTGGAAGCATAATTTCACTTGAATTACAAAAAATCATTTGTTTAAATGTGGTGGACGAGGTGGACCAGCAAGCAACAAACTATCAACACTGTAGAAGAGCCCCTGGATCTTATCAGGCTCAGCCTGGATGAGCAAATTTATGTGAAAATGAGAAATGACAGAGAGCTTAGAGGCAGATTACATGCTTATGATCAACATTTAAATATGATATTGGGAGAGTGGAAGAAACTGTGACTACTATAAAAGTTGATGAAAAGATATCTAAATCAATAAAACAAAATATTCCAATGCTCCTCATCTGGGGAGATGGTGTTGTGCTAGTTGCCCCTCCCATTGAGAGTTAGCTGAAACAAATAATTTATCCTGTTTGGAAATTAGGAGATTGCATCCTTAAATGTATAAGATACTCAAAAGAGAAAAACCTGCATAACTTTTGATATTAAGAAATGACCAAGGATTCCTGCATTCCTGAAATGAGTTGATTTGCACATAACTCACAAATTCTTAAGCTTAATGGCATTTTATTCTCCAACCTTTCCAATAAATGTGATCACCAAGATGCAGCCCTCTTCTTTTTAGGACTTGATTTGCTCCATTAATTTTTTTCAGACAATTTCTGATTCAATTTAAATTAAATTTGATGTTTTCTGATTAAAAAATCATTTTAGAACAACACAATCCTGGACCTTCATTTTTGCCAACTGAACATGTACAGAGAGAATGGGAACACTGGAATTTCTAGTATGTGGATAAAAAACAAGTGATAATCTAATGTTCAACTATTGTTTCATCTATATCCTCATTCTCCCAGTATTTTTCTTACTTATTTTTTAACTATGGAAAACTATTCACTGAACAACCTTTAGCCAGAAAGTATAACTGAACAGAGACTATAGCTAACAACAACAAAAAGTAACCTTCAGCATAACTTTTGAGAGGTGACTGCAATACTGGACTCGTTTAATGCCTCTTTTCAAGCTTTAAAATATCACTGCCATCAGAAACTGTGCAGAAACCTTAAATGAGGTTGGTAGGTTGGCTCTGTGCTGCAGTGAAGGGCAGGTGTAGGGACAACAAGGAAAACGACATCCCTCAGGTACCATCACAACTTGACCCTGGCATTGACTTTAAACCCTGTCCCAGATTCAGAATGTTGCTGCAGCCTGAAAGTATCAGATTTCAGCCATATTACCAAGAGTCACAATTTGTCTTCACAGGCTGTGCTGCTGAATCGAGCCCAGGTCATTTCAAAATGCCTCAGTTAATAGCAATCACACAGTACCTGCAATTTGAAGGCTTTCTGCCAAAAATGAATCCCAACCTACATTAGCCATCTTCCATTACTTACAAACTGTGGGCTTTGCCCCCTCCACTTGTGCCTCCATTTTGCCACACTCAGATTTGCCAGAGCCCTGAAGGTACCAAGGAGGTAGGGTACCTTGAGGTCTAGTGGCGAGCCAAAAATGACAGTAAAGTAAAAAATATTTGTATGTAATTTGGTAATTTGTGGCATTTGTCAGGCAAATCCTAGCTAAAGATTTGGATATAAATGAAAAATCAGAATGATGAAATGTTAACAGCCCAGAAAACTGGGGCAAGCAATTTACTAACATCACAGTCCCTCCCTCAAATAGATTGTCCAAGTTCAAACAATGAAAGCTTGAAATGTTTAAGTTTCCACATTTCATTTACAACTTCCTAAATCTATTACCTTCTATTCACTACATTAATAATTTTGATAGTTCTACCTTAGTAAAGGAAGAGAAGGAGAAAGAAGGGAGGACAGTTGGGAGGGAGGGAAGGAAGGAGGCAGGCAGGCAGTGGATGGGTGGAGAATCTAACTGGGTTCTGAGATGAGACTGTCATTCACACTAATATGTGAAATAAACACTTGCAAAGAAGGCAGCAATACACACAATTTCAGGCTACAGGTCCCCAAGCAAAGGATGGAGTCAGAGACCAAAAGAGGACTGAGATATAGGAGCCTGCACTTACCTAGTCTCTTCCTAAGCAAGCAAAGGGAACCAGACTATGTGAAATCCATTCCTCCCCTCCTCAGTTACTAACAGCATAAAGAAGAACTATTCTTTGGATTTTGCAATGATACCTACTGACTGCATACCCCTTACTCTCCAGGCTTGTGAGAAGAAAAAAGGAGATCACAGCTAAGATTTGGGAGAAGGAAGACAGTCTTAGGGTCTCACCAGCCTTTAATTTATGCCCCTCTTCTAGAAAAAAAAAAAAATCGGCATTCATCTATGGAACAGGTACAGACTGTGTAAGAGAAACAGTTCAGACCCAACTAACAATGTACCTAAAGTGTTTTTTATCCTCTTCTGTCTTGGGTTCCACCAAATTAATTCCTATCTTGCTATCCCAAACTTCAATTACCTGAATTTTCAAATCTCCTTGATTATTCCAGAACTTTATCAAATGAATATCCCATTACCAACTTCTTTTTCCTGTATCTATAGAGTATTGGGTTTAATCCTGACCCTGAAAAAAGTGTTTCTTGAAGAGAAAAAAACAGCATGAGGCACTTTTACAAAGTTAGGCTACACTTAGTGTATTAGACTCTATATACAGCATAGGCATAAAATAAAATATAATGTAAAGCCACTAATCCACTGTCCTCCACCCTCTGCATGTGGACACACACTCATCAAGAAGTGCTAAAGACCTTCTGTCCAAAAGGCTTCCAAATCTTGTACCCATTGAGACCTAAATTATTCCTTAACTGCTGGCCTCAACTATGATTTTCTCAGTTTAGGGACCTTATTTCTAATCCTAACATTCTCTAAAACTAAATGATAACTATTGATTTTTTACAGTATATAGAACTGTTGTTATCTCAGAATCTCTTAATCATCCTCAATGCTCCGTGAATCATGCTGAATACTCTGTTTTTTGTTTTTTTTTAACCCTTTTTCAACTCTGAAAGCTAGAGAACAACACTCTTAGAAAGGATGAAAAGCTAATCACTAACTTTGTGACTTATTTTTTCAATTTACTGGTTCATTTATATCCTGTCTACTTCCAAAAAGGAGCTGAAGTAGTTAATCTCAACAGCTAACACAAACTGCACGGACTCATGCTATCACAATCTTCAACCTCATCTCACACAAATACTCCTGAAGTGATCTCTGCCTTGTGCAGTAGAATACTGAAATTCAGTACACAAATAAAATATTTGAATTCACAACCAAATCACATTATTCACACTCTTCCTTTTCTGCAAACGTTCTCACCACGTAGGAACTCCTCAGGTCCTAAAGCTATGCACACTTTCACAAGCGAAATGTCGGAACTGATCCATTTATTCTGCAATCCCATCCCAAACTTCCCAAGATAAAAAGTGAAAAATGCAAAAAATAAAACATATCTCCACAGCTCTCCCTGGCTGAGTAACAGCAGAAAGGTTCTGACCTTTCTTGAACAAGCACTTCATACATATGGGAGCCAAAGGTAGATCATTTGAAACCTTCATTTTAACATCAGTGTCAACCTTTCTCATCCAACCTTCTGTCCCAGCTTGCTAAAAAAGCAGCAATACAGGAAACTAGAAGGGACTAAGACGACAGGATATAACTTATTGGCTAGAGGCAGCTTGGTGGCATGAGAACTGGGTTGCTATCACACTGAAAGCGCTATTAATGAAAATCACTGGCCAATTCTTACCTCATGGTGGGTTGCTAACAATCAATGAAAGGGCTGACACCAGGCAGGAAAAAAGGAGCAAGAGGACAAATGAACTAATCATCATTATTTACACCTTGCACTCCTCTTACCACTCCCTCTTAAGCAGCAGCCTCCACTCCAACTTCAAACTTCTGTGCCTGGTTTTCCAAGTGGGCTATCATCTGCCACTCACCCCAATCTCAGAGATCACCAAGTCCCTGAAAGGGACCTTTGAGACCTTTCCCAGTATCTCCCACATTGGATTATGGATTCCAATGCCAAGAATAAAAGTGCCCTGTGCTCAAATAAATTTAGGAAATAAGGCGCATCACGTAGCCTTCTCTGATATTTAAAATTCACATCCACATAATAAAAGACTTAATGCTGACAGAACAAGTCACCCTTTAATTTTGTCTAACCCATCAAGTTTCAAAATTATTTGAGGGTAGATCGTATTTTGGGGGGGTTGAAACACAACCTATGAACACCTGGCAGAGCTATGTTCCCATCCAGCGTTGCATCTTTGCTCTAAAACTAGTCTAAACCTCTCAATTAATGAATTAAGAAAATGATGCTTTAAAGAGTAACTTCCCAAAGTCACTCAACTAGTTAGGACAGTCAAGCCTGGACTGTATTTCTCCACTGGTCTCCTGACTCCCTAACAAGCTATCTTTACTTCCACAATTTTGTACTAATTTCTATCAACCCTTCCTTACCCCCAAGCCCTGATCAAATAGCGTCTTCTCACTCCTCTTTTTTTCTGTGCCTTCTTCACTATTCCCTCTTCTTAGAATGTTCCAAATCACGTCAACCTTTTAGGCCCCATCTTCTCCATGAAGCCTTCTCAAATACTTCAGCCAATGGCACTCACTACCCCATTCTCTGAAAGCCTGCTGCACTTAGTTGGTATTAGGTATTCGTGTGCCTATTTCAAAATTATTTTGTAGGTGCAAGTCTTAATTTAGCAACTAAACTGCACACTCCTTCAACATGCTACATGTATTTTAGGTTTCTTTGTACTTTTTCTAGTGCCTTGCACATATCAAGCACTCCATAAATATTTGCTGACTGATAAGAGGAACATGATTGGTGTCATTTTTTCTAAACAACTGGATAAATGAGATTTGACCATAATAAATTATTAGAGCCTATTAACATGGCATACTATAAATACAATGAATTCTGTGCAGCCTATTTATGCTGCCGATGTGTAGTGTTTCAGGGTAAGCCCTGAAACAGAGCTAGGAAATGATAACCACATGAAAGTCTTGGTTTGATTCTGTACCCACCAGAAATGAGTCTTCCTTAATTTTCACAGGCCTGCAAAGCTCCAATTGACCTCCTGTCTGCTAATCCCACCAATTTCATCTTTGTTTCCCTTAGTCAGTTATACAAAATGAGACTGCACTAAGAAACCAGTGCACAACAGAGGAGCAAGGGGGAAAATAATGAATTTGTAAAGTCAAATTTTCAGTTGCAGTACTCACATGGCTTACTAATTGATACTACACAGCATCTATAATTCTTAACTTTTATAAGCACTCCCATCACATACATTTCTGTCCAAATAAGAACAGAAAGGCAATATTATCTGGCATATCAGGGTATACTGACAGTAGTAGAACCCCAACATTTCCCTTTATACTTTGTTTGCTAGAAGCCACTTATTCTTTTTTTTTTAAATGAGGCATGACATCTGGGGATATTCACTCTCAACCTATTATTCAAAGAATATCCAAATAAACAATACCATATCCAAATGGTAATTCTGTTTCTCAAATGCCTAATGAAAAGAACACCATGTTCAACTTTAGCCTCCTCACTTACCCTCTTATCTTCTATCATGAGACTCTTCACAATCACATACTTGAACTTCAGGGCGCAATTACTCAAGACAAGTGTCCCTGCAGAATATGAAACTACCTCAGCCAGTTTCACTGCCTATAAAGTGTGGGCTTCTAAAACTACTCCCAAAGCTTTCATCATCTTAAACATCCAACAGTGAAAAAATAATCAACATAAAAATGCTGGTTCTCATTAGGCAAGTTTCTTACTTTTGCTCCAGCATTAGTAAAACCATAGTTGGACTGGAACAATTTATATCAGCACATTACATTTTTAGTTAGGAGACTCTTTTTTAAAGGAGGAGTCAAAAATCAATGTGTCCATCCATTAACATCCAAAGTATGCTACTCCAGTTTGCCAGCTATTGCTCTGAATTGGCATAAGGTATAAGCCTAGCTGTACAAGCCAACATTTCTGGTTTTTTATCACAACATCATACTAGCAGCAGCCTCAATGTTACATGGTGACAATTGTTTTCATTTCTAAACACAAAGCACAAAAAAATAGTATATATTTAGGGTACTCTTAGCATCTATAATAATTCTTAACTTTTATAAGCACTCCCATCACAAACATTTCTGTCCAAGTTCATAGTTTGGTTGCCTGTTTCCTAATAAGCCTTTACAGTTTATGGTGAGAGTTGAGTAAATCTTCCAAAATGAGTACACACATAGGTTTCATCTTCATGATCACCACACCATCCAGCCATGTACACAAATGTGCAACAAACGAATCTACCTTTGTCCACAGAACTAGACATATATGACTTTTATTACCCACTGTATTTTTAATCTGAAAAGTTTATTTACAGCTTTACTACATTAGGGAACTGTTGTTTATTTAAATGTGATAATGACACTGTGGGGGGTTTGGTGTGTTTTTTTAAAGTCATTACCATTTAGAGATACATACAGAAATATTTACATATTTCTCATATCATATCTGGGAGGGGGAGTGAATAAATGGAACACAAATGAAATAAGATGAGACATGAGCTGGTGGTTGCTGACCTCGGTGTTGGGTATACTGGAGTTTATCAAACTGTTCTCTCTACTTTTGTATATGTTTAAATTTTTCTATAAAGCTTTACGAAAACTTTTGAAAAAGTTAGACCTTTTAGACCCACACACAGATATGTAAATGATATTTAAACATGAAGGTAGCACAGTATTTAGTTAAGCAAAATAACCTGGGTTTTGAATCTAGAAAAGCAGCAGAAAAAAAATAATCACAGCAAGAAAAGGAATAGTGTTAATGGTACACTTTGAACTTGGTCTTCTTTAAAAACTAAAAGTTTTTTTACACCCAAAAGAAACTAGAAGGGCACATTTTCTCTCAAATGCCAAATGGAAAAATATACACATCACAAGCCCAGGCAAATATTTATTTATTAAAAGTAAAAATGATCAAGAATAACTGCATAAGTTGTATCTCTCTCCTCTTGGCCTTCAAAAATGTTCATGGGAATCTGCAGGCCCCTGTTGCTTACTGAGAGGGGCCACAGGGCGGCCCAGGATAACCATAAAAAAAGCAGAACCACTTGTAAACAGACTTTACAAGCACTGTCCTAAACTAGCCACAGACAGCAATTGTGAACCAAATTCTAGGCAGCATTTTCTATTAGCATACATGCTGCTATGTCAATTCCTATTTTAAACCAACAGAGAGAAAGAGGTCACACTGTACAGCACCCTCCCACCTTGGCAAAGTTGAAGCCACAGTTAGAATTATCCTAATAAGTGGTGAGCCTCAACACTCAAAAAGATTGAGTAAGATCCATTTTAGCCAATAAAGTACCAGTTCCAGAACCAAAGGGTAACTGACTCAATCACTAACATCAAAATCTATGGCCACCAATACCACCAACCACCCTCCCCCCTTCCTCCCCAACCACTGGCCACCATCCACCACCACCATCACCACCAGCAGCCCAACCAAAAAGCAGTTCAAATAGAAAAGAATAACTCTGACAGGAAGGCTTCCTTAAAAAAAAAAAAAAAAAATTAAACCTGACACCCAAACACACACAGAGAACCAGCAATCTAAACCTGTACAGGTACTGCATGTGAGATTTAAGCTGTCATTAACAAAGCTTGCATTTGATCATCTAGAACAATACCATAATAACAGAAAAAAATCAAAGGGAAAGGGAAAAGTTTCCTTCAGGAACCGCTAACCACCATATCAGGTGCATGAAAGGCTAGAAATCAACTATCTTGGTTTTGTGTTTAAGAAAAGCCGGACCAACTCTGCAGAATCTCAAAGCCTTGTGCGTGTGTGTGTGTGTGTGTGTGTGTGTGTGTGATGCTTTGGGGGTGGGGAAAGGAAGGCAGGGGGAGGAAAAAAGGGTTACATTTATAGAGACCAATGACCCATGCCAGCACCAAATCTGATCCTTCCAGGTAAAGACAGTTTCCCCCTGACCCCTGGACAGTCTACTTCTAACTCCCCACCCCCTTCTCCAGAAGCTGGTTAGAGGGCAGCAAAATGTGCGTTTGGAAATCAACACTGCAGGTGCCCAAGGAATAAAGACTTATATATACACACAAAGCCAATCAGAAAGAAAAAAGAGAGAAAAGAAAACAAAAAAAGGAAAGGGAGAGGGACAATTGGGTGACAAGCCCTTCAGACACCAGCTAGGATTTTATTCTTTCCTCCCACCAGTCCTCCCTAGTGTACCTTTTTCTGTCCTTTAACCAAATTGCTCATGTACACACACATGTGCATATATATGTGCACAGATACTATTATTAACCCTTTCTGTAATACAGCCCCATACGGAATACAGAAAGATATTCCATCCTTTCCTCTCTGCTCTCCCCTCCTCCCTCCTTTCTCCCAACCAGGAGAAAACGCCCCCTTCCCCAGCTATACCAGGGGGAGAAAAAAAAAAAGGCTAGGAGGGGGGACAGAGAAACCACAAAACCCTATTAGTCTCCAGTCCCGAGGACACCCAGGAAAGGTATACACTATACGGACACGGACACACACACACACACACACACACACACACACACACGGCTCTGTAGAAAGCACACAGAGAACCGTCCACAGGCGCCCCAAACCCAGCAGAGACTTCCACCAGCCAAGAAGCCATGATTGGGGAGGGAGAGGAGGAAGGAGTAGGGGCTGAGCTATCCGTGGAGGGGGGCGCATTGTTGTGATGCCTGAACCCCTTTCTGTATGCCCATCTGCTGGGGAGGGGGCGCAGGGAGGGGGCGCAGGGGAAAGGCGAGCGAAAACGAGGAAACCAGACCAAGCACGGCTTTGCGATTCCCTCCTGCTGCCTGTCTGCCCGCGCCCCCAGCTCTCCCCCCAACAATAAGACCTCAGCCTAGACAGACAGACAGACCGGCCAGAGCACAGTGGGGGAAGCAGCAGAGCCGGGCGCAGCCAAGTGGGGTCGTGCATAAAGGAAAACCAGGGGGAGGGGGTCCCCCTTACCTCCAGCGCTTCAAAAGTGACAAAGCTGGTCATGGCAAATCCATCAATGATGTCCTCTTCAGCCGAGGTGGACTCTCTCCGCTTCCTCCGCGGGGGTCTGGGCCGGGACGGGGCGGAGGACGGGGGCTTCCCATTGTCTTCCTTGTCGGAGCCCGACGACGAGGCAAGCGAGGGCGCCCGGGTCCGGCCGGCGCCGCCGGCCGCGCCGGCCCCCAGCCCGCCCCGGGAGCGCCTCTCCCGGTCTCGCTGCGACCGCGACCGCCGCTTTTTGCGGAGTCCATGGCCCCGCGTCGGGCCATCCATGGCTCTGCCGCGCCGGGGTCTCCCCGCTCGTCGCCTGCCCGCCACCGGCTCCAGCCGCGGCCACACAAAAAAATTGACACCAACCCCTCCCTCCCCCCTTCTCGGCTTCCCTCCGCCCCGAGGAGGGCGCGGGGGAGACGGCGGCCGAAAGAAGGGAGAGAGGGGAAGAAAGAGAGGAGAAAGAAAAGGGGGAAGGGGCGGAGAGAGGAGGAGGGACCGGAGCGAGGGCGAGAGGCGAGAAGCCCAAGTGCGGGGCTGCCCACGGCACCGAGGGTCGGAGATTCCTGTGAGCCGCGCCGAGCAAAGTAATGGCTGAACACACAGGTCTCCTTTAGAGGAAAAAAAATAACTCACCAAGCAGGCAATAAATCAGAATAGCGGAATGCTTTGATCAAGAGACTGGGAGGCTCCGGGGAGCCCTCCCCGCGGCCATTCTCCGCCGCGCCCCCCAGCCCCCGAAAACGCCTGCCCCCCGAGTCAAAATCGGGTCCGAAAAGGTCGCGGGAAAGTGGGGGCAATGAACTTCACCCGCCCCTCGCGCAGGAAAACACCCCCGCCGCCTCTCACACACGCCTCGGAGAAAACTCACTCCCAGGCTCCCAAATTTTTAAGAAATGCATCCAGGGGAGGACAGGGCTTCCCAGCGATCTGAGAGGGATGAGACCCCCCAGAGAGGGAAGCATAATAATGAAATAATTAGGAGAGGAGAGGGCGAAACTGGGAGAGGTGGAGAAGGGAGGTGGAGGAAGGGAAGGAGGATGCTGGAGCAGTTGTGGGGTTTGCTTTTCGGTCTTGGAGGGGGGAGGAGGGGGAGCTGAAAGAAGAGAAGAAGCAGACCCTGACGCTGCCACCCACCCCCCTCTACAAAAAAATTTTTTTTTTCCAGTCCCAGAGAAGAGGTCACCCTTCCTCAAAAAAGGGAGGGGGTGAAGTCTGTCGACGAGGAAAGCTGAAAGAAATCTCCAGCGAGAGAGACACCGGTGTGCCGCCGCCACCGCCTCCTGCTGCTGCCGCTGCCTCTTCGCTTCGCCCAGCCCGAGGAAGAAGCGCGGCCAGGAAGCGCTGGGAACGCCGCTCTCCCCGCAGCCGCTAACGCTGCTGCCGCCGCGAGAGCCCCGAGCCGGAGGGTGCACGGCGTGTCCCCGGGCGGCTGCAGCGGGAGCACGGGCACAGCCCCATCCTCCGCCCGCCCGCCTCGCTCAGCTCCCGCTCCTCCCCCTCCGCGGCCGGCCCGCCGCCGCCGCCGCCGCCGCCGCCCGCCTCAGCCCAACCCCGCGCCCGCCCGCGCGCGCGCGCACTCGCGCACACGCGAACTCGCCCTCCCCGCGCCTCGCTCGGCGCGCGCTCCCGCCCCCGCGGCCCCGGCCGGCTGGTCACGTGGCCCACCGGGCTCCCTCCTCCCCCGCCCCCTCCCCAGTTGTAGAGTGTGTAGAAAGCAAAAGACTGGGGGCTGGCCGCGCTCGTGAGCCCAGGGCATGCGCGCTGGGGCGGCCGGGCCTGCGCACTGGGGGCGGAGGGGAGCCGGGAGTGGGCAGCAAAGGTACGGAGGGGGGTGTGGAAGGGGTTATCTGCGTGGGGTGGGCTGTGACCCCGCAGAGTTGGCGCACGAGGGTGTGGAAGCCGTGAAATGATCCCGCCAGTCGCACTGGGAATGCGTGCGGGCTACTGTCCCCTGTCTACTTCGGGCTTCCAGCTTCGCGCCCCACACCCCCGCACGGTCCTCGGGACACTTGTCTCTCGACCCCCTACTGCAGGCCCTCCTCCGGAGACGCCCCAGCCGCCTTCTCGGGAGGCCCCCAGAGTATTCTCCCTGGGTGACCTGCGCAGCGAGGGAAGGAGGGATTTCAGGGAAGACACAAGTGGGCTTCCCTGGGAGGGGGTCGCGACTGGAGGCGACAGGCAAGGGAGCGGGTGCCAAAGCGCAGGCCGCTACTCCACCGGGGGGAATTGGGAGGCCCCACGGGCAGAGTTGGAAACTTTTCTCCCACGTGGTAGCACTTCGCGTGGCCGAGTGACCCCGCACCCTGATGACCTCTGGACCCTCCTTGCCTTCAAACCCGGGCCCTTTGGACGCGCGGGCAACCTCGGAGCAGGCTGTGCGAGGCGGGGGGCCAAACTTGAACCTCGGGCCATCGCCGCGGGCGAGGGGCGGGGCTGGAGGAGCCGGGACAACCCCGGACCCAGGACCGTTAGACCAAAACAGTTCGCACCGCGGCGGGCTACCTTTTATTTGGGTGACGAGAGGGTCTTTCAGGCTTTTCCTATCACTGCCCCTCCTCTCGCTGCAATGTAGCTGATGCTTACAAAAAGTTGTACTAAAAAGCTTGCTGCAGCCGAAAATCAACAAAAGCGACTAGCCTTTCTGGGTAAAATAGCGGTGCGTTTTTCCGGCGCTGGAATTTATTTACTGAGATCAGAAAGACGCCAACAGCCCTTTCTCACAAGCGGTTTAGATATCCGCTTCACTTTCTTTCCAGGCACATAAACACCCCCCGTGTCACATCACCCTTACCCCAGTAACCTACACTTAGGGAAGAAGAAAAGGAAAATGAACTGACGTTTGTTAATTGCTCACAATGGGCCAGGCACATACCAGACGCTTGCACAAGACTTCTCTTCAGAATATAAATATGAGGGAGATGGTAGAGAGAAAACAGGAAGGGCATGACAACCTGACATACCCAAGATTTATTGATTCATTCATTCATTTCTTCGTTTAACAATTATTAGGGCCTACTATGCAGCAAGCACAGTTCCAGGAGAAAGTCCTTCCTTTTGGACCTTATGTTCTAGCAGCTAAGCCTCACTCATCTTGCACTTCCTGACGACAATTTAATGGTTGTTCATTCCCTTAAGTAACACTCTTAACTGTCCCCACTTCTGGTTCCCACATCTGATCTTTATGAAATCGAGGTAGGGGACAGGATGGGAGGATGGTGGGAGCCATGGCAAAAGAGCAAAGAAGAGCAACCACTGAAATGTGAGTAAGACTTGAGTTTTCTGCCTGTCCAGGGAACAAACCATTTGACATTAGGCAAGACTCTTAAATGACTAGTTTTCTCATCTGTAAAGTCAGAGAGTTTCAATTAAATGTTCAAAAAGTTCCCTCTCAGGTCTACCACTGGCTTCAAAAGATGGCATCTTCTCCAGTAGACTGTGTGCTTTATTTCTTGAGAAATAGTGACTGATATATGGGATCTGATTCAATTTATTAGGAACAGGGTGCCTTCCAAAATTACCTGCCTAAGATAACTGAGTCTACTTCCCCCAGAGCAATTAGCTAAAACAGCAATTAGCTGTACTAAGTGTAACTACCGTCTGTATTAACTTCCAGAATGCTCTCCCATCAGCTGCTGAAATTCAGGCTGAAGTTATTAAGTTCATGTCTACTAAAAATGGCAAGTTCTTTGCAGTTTAAAGCAAGGATCTGGACTCATTTTTAGGGTTTTTAGGATTGTGGAAGATGCTGTAGATAACTGGTAAGTTTCAAGGAAAACTAGGAACTAATTTTACAATTACAGTCACTTCTCAACAACTTTGTGGGTTGGTTTGAGGGAGGTGTGAAATTGGCAAATATAATAAAAAGTATAATATTAGTGACTTTCCAGAGTAGCCCTTGGCAGTCTTGTCTTTAAAAAGTAATGTCTGGTAGGAAAAAAAAAAATGGTAATGTACTGCATTCAAGAACCATGCCTCTGGCAAGAGTAATTTGCAAATGCATTTTGGGATCATGTTTAAATGTATTTTTTTCAGGGTCCAAGTGTAATACTCACTAGAATTGGTAATGCCTTTTGGGTCAGAGTTTCAATTTCCTTCCATCAGAGAATGAAAATTGTTTGTGGATTATACTGTCCATATTTGTTTCTAATTCCCCATATTGTCTAGGTTGTAAGAGCTAATGATTAATAATCACCATAGCTAAGCATTGACTATGTGCCAGGCACTGTTCTATGTTGCGTTAAAATCATATCTCATTTTATTATACCTATTTTATGGTGAAGTAAACTGAAGCTTGAGATGGTTATACATAGGTGGCATAGCTGTTTAGTGGTAAGCTGAATTTAGTGTGAGCGACTCTAAAGCTTGTTCTCTTAATGGTTATGCTGAAATTCTTTTTTTTTTAATTTTTTTCTTGCCCTGGCCGGTTTGGCTCAGCGGTTAGAGCGTCGGCCTGCGGTCCAGAGAGACCCGGGTTCGGTTCCCGCTAAGGGCATGTACTTCGGTTGCAGTTTGTCCCCGGCCCTGGTTGGTCGTGCGGGTAGCAGCCACTCTATGTGTCCCTTTCACGTCGATGTTTCTCTCTCTCCCTCTTCCTCTCTCTCCCTCCCACTCTATCTGGACAAAAAATGAAAAAATGTCCTCAGGTGAGGATAAAAAAAAAAATTTTTTTTTTCTTTATTGATTTTAGACAGAGAGGAAGGGAGAGGGAGAGAGAGATGGAAACATTGATGAGAGAGAACATTGATTGGCCACCTCTTGCATGCCCCCCACTGGGGATTTGGTCCACAACCTGGGCATGTGCCCTGACCAGGAATCGAACTGGCAACCTCTTAATGCATGGGTCGACGCTCAACCACTGAGCCAGGCTATCCTGAAATTCTTTACTTAGAATGATTCCTCAAGAAATCATATGCTATGTGCATAGTACAACCACTTTGGAAAACTGGTAATATCTACTAAATTTAAGCATATGAAACCCTATGGCCCAGCAATTCATTTCCTAGGAATATACCAATGTCAAATGTATACCAAAAGATATCTATTGAACAGCTCAGAGCAACACTATTTATAATAACCCCAAATTGGAAATGACTTGAATGTTCCTTAACAGTAAAATGGATGAATAATTGGTGATATATTCATATAACAGAAAACTATACAACACTATCAGAAATCAGGATAATGGTTACCCTTGATGGGAGCTAATGACTGGGAAGGGACATAAGCAGGACTTCATGTGTGGTCAGTCTGTGAAAATTCAGCAAGCTGTACTATTATATAATACGTGCACTGTTCGGCCAGTGTGGCTCAGTGCTTGAGCATCAACCCATGCACCAAGAGGCCGCCGGTTTGATTCCCGGTCAGGGCACATGCCCAGGTTGTGGGCCAAATCCCCAATGGTGGGCATGCAGGAGGCAGCCAGTCGATGTTCTCTCTCATCAATGTTTCTATCTCTCTCTCTAAAATCAATAAAGAAAAAAAATATGTGCACTTCTCCGTATGTAGATCATACGTCAACAGATTGTACAGATGAGTACCTGTATAATACTTTATTTTTTCATATATTCTTTTTTTTGCCAATTTTTATTAATTTATTTTTGTTACAGATGTTTCTCCTTTTCCCCCCCAATTTTTTCACGTGTTCTTAACACTACCCAAATGCTAATCCATAGTGAAATGAATAAATAAGCTATGGTTTATTTACACAATATTTTACAGCACAAATATACAATGGAATACTGTATAGTAAACCAAAATAAAGCATAACAGATATCTCCAGATTTCTTACTGGGCAGAATGAAAGATAAAGCTTAAACTTGAAATGGGCAGTTTGAATGAGCTCATAATTCACATCAGCAAAAGCTTAGGTGACTTCTTTGCCAAAAGATAATAGTTGATAAAGAGGAAAGCTAATGAAATAACTCCAAAAGAGGTTTCTTGTTTAGTAGGGAAAACATTCAAGTGGTTCTGGAATACACAAAGGAAAAAACTTACATCTGTGTTCAGGAATAAACTACTTAACCCAGGAAAGTCTCTCCAGTTGTTCAATCTGTATTTGAATTGATGATTAATACTAAAACTACATCTTGAACATTCAACCTTGACTAGTCAGAGAATACTATTACAGCTCAACGACGGAACTGAACTCTGAGGCTTCCACTAACAATAGCTACTTTTGGTATCAGATTTTCTAAATTACTAAGTTTTTATATCCCTATAAGTTTTGCATTTTGAACTCTGCCAACATGGCAATTATTAATACATCATTCTTGATACTACATGCTGGTATATAATATTTGAATTTAATTTATTAAGAAGATTGATTTTTAACTCAAGGCAGCTAAGGTTTATGTTTTGGTTGTTAATAACTTTCACTTATTGTGTGTGTCTGCCCTGAGACCAAGGTAGACTGAGTTGGTTAATGGATCTATCTCTATGCCATTTCCAAATGAGCAAATAAAGAGACTAACATAGTTAATGTCCCTTCTTTAACCCTCTTAAGTTGTTTTTAATAATAACTATTCCTGGGGAGAAATGATAGCTTGCACTAACTGACAGGTAGCCCATTAGCAATAACATTGTTGTAACTTTGCCCTAATTATCACCTGCTGTTTTAATTTTTTTCCTGCAATGGAAGTTGTTTTTCAAACTGCAATTTTGATGTTCAAAAAAATGCGGGTGGGAGGAAATGTGCGGTTTGATTTGCTAAATATTGTGCTGTTTTCCATAATATTGTAACAAACTTTCATCATCTCTGCACGTGCCATTGATAAATGATACATTGATCAACAGATATTCTTTAGACTCTGCCATATGAAGCCAAGGAAAAATACCTGCTTGTGACGAAATGATGATCATGTAAAAAGGACAGATCTGGCAAATTTAATCAGCTTTAGATTTTCACAAAACTAACTAGTCTTCCTGTTCCTCCTCAGGGCAATGCTTTCTACTTGAAGATTCATTTGACATGATCAGGTTGGAAAATTAATGGATAATCGTAAAAAACAAGCTGTAAATGACTCTTGAAAGCTACCAATAGGAGGTTCCATATTTATTACTGATTATAACTCTGAGGATCAATTTCTCTATTGAATTTGGTAGATGAGTTGTGATGAATCGTGATTTTATTTTTATTTTTATTTGAAGTGCAATAGAAATAGAAAATGATCAGATTCAGATAAGGTAACATCCTGGTTGAGAAATTATCAATCCTTTGGAATTACATGACGAATATAATAAATTATAGCCCAGACCTAATTGCAAGCTCCTATTTACAAAACATAGTAATTATTTTACATTTCTGTTGTGTTCAAGGCTGCTTGCAGTCCAGTTACATTATCAACTGCCTTTATTCCAGCATAAATATTTCCTTGCATCCTAAGCTAGCTCTGGCCCAGAACACTTCCATGCCTTTGCCCATGCTGGTCCATCACCTCAGAATCTCCTTTCCTACTCTCTGGACTTACTGAATGTCAGCTCATCCATCACAGCCAATTTATCCATCATGGCCAACTCATTGGAAAAGCTTATTCAGATTGCTACTTCCATACGGAATTAATAGCCTCTTTTCTTCTTATGTGGCACTTTAATGTGTGTATATTTTAATGTATTATTATATATTTCAAAGCAATATAATAAATAATCATGTACTCTCCCAGTACCTTAAGAAATAAAACATTTCCAAAATACTTGAACACACCTCCTCTGGAATTGTGTCTTCCTTCCTCCCCCTCCCCCACCCCCAGAAATTGTTATCCTGAATTCCATACTTACCATTGCATGCATTTCCCTATATTTTTACTTCATTGGAAGTATCTCTAAACAATATATAATATTATTTTGCATGTTTTAAAGTTTATATAAATGATATCAATCTATATGTATTCTTCTAAAACTCATCTTTTATATTCAGTGTTTTATTTGTGAGAGTTGTTGGTGTTGACATATATAGTAGTTCCTGTGCATTCATTTTCATTGTTGCCTAGTATTCCAGTGAATGACTATGCCATAACATATTTATTTATATCTTGTTGATAGCCATTTAAGTTCTCTACAAGTTTCTGTCATTATAAATAATCCAGGAGCTATCAGGTTATACTACAAAGCTACTATAATCAAAACAGCCTGGCACTGGCACAAGAACAGGCATATAGACCAGTGGAACAGAACAGAGAATCCGGAAATTGACCCAAGACATTATGCTCAATTAATATTTGACAAAGGTGGCAAGAGCATACAATGGAGCAAAGACAGCCTCTTTAATAAATGGTGTTGGGAAAATTGGACAGCTACATGCAAAAAAATGAAACTAGACCATCAACTTACACCATACACAAGAATAAACTCAAAATGGGTAAAAGACTTAAATGTGACTCGTGAATCCATAAAAATCCTAGAAGAAAATGTAGGCAACAAAATTTCAAACATCATACGCAGCAGAATCTTCACTGATACATCACCTAAGGCAACAGAAACAAAGGAAAAAATGAACACATGGGACTACATCAAACTCAAAAGCTTCTGCACAGCAAAAGAAACAACCATCAAAACGGAAAGGGAACCCACTGTATGGGAGACCATAACTGCCAATGATACATCAGATAAGGGGTTAATCTCCAAAATATATAGAGTGCTCATACAACTCAACAAAAGAAGACAAAGAACCCAATTAAAAAATGGGCAGAGGAACTAAATAGACACCTCTCCAAACAGGACATACAAATGGCTAAGAGACATATGAAGAAATGCTCAACATCACTAATCATCAGAGAGATGCAAATTAAAACAACAATGAGGTATCACCTCACACCTGTCAGAATGGCCGCCATCAACAAATCATCACACAACAAGTGTTGGCGAGGGTGTGGAGAAAAGGGGACTCTAGTACAGTGCTGGTGGGAATGCAGACTGGTGCAGCCACTGTGGAAAACACTATGGTGTTACCTCAAAAAATTAAAAATTGAATTGCCATTTGACCCAGTGATCCCACTTCTAGGAATATACCCTAAGAAACCTGAAACACCAATCAGAAAGAATACATGTACTCCCATGTTCATAGCAGCACTATTTACAATAGCTAAGATCTGGAAACAGCCCAAGTGTCCATCAGTGGATGAATGGATAAAAAAGCTGTGGCACATACACACAATGGAGTACTATGCAGCTGTATGAAAGAAAGATCTCTTATCCTTTGAGATGACATGGAGGGACCTCGAGAGTATAATCCTAAGCAAAACAAGCCAAGCAGAGAAAGACAAATATCACATGATCTCACTCATTTGTGGAATATAATAAACATAACAGTCTGGAGAACAGGGTAGACCCAGAGATGTGAAAGTAGGGTACAGACTGACAACCCTCAGAAGAGGGGGTGGGGGGGAGGGAAGAGATAAACCACAGAACTTATACGCATGTATGCATAACTGATGGACATGGACAACAAAGCTGGGGAAGGGGTGGAGGGTCGGGGAGGAGGGTGTCAATGGGGAAAAAAGGAGAAACATCTGTAACAAAAATAAATTAATAAATAAAAAACAAACAAACAAAAATAAATAAATAAATAATCCAGGTGCATAAGGAGACATGGACCCCCATTATTAACACTGCTGAATTGGAACTTACCACACTCCCATATTACTTTATTATATACATATCCCATGGCTTTTTTCCTATGACTTGGTAAACTCTAGAGAATAGAGACTGAGCAGGCAATGACAAATGCTCAATAAATGTTAACTGATTCAACGTCTTATCCTTTCTGTGTTTGAGTTTAGATTTTATAGACTCAAGCTGTTGTGTTTTAATTATAGTACAGATGAATATTTGAATTTGGGGTTCTAATTCTTTATATTTCAGAAATCCTAAAAGGAAATCTGAAGGGACAGTTGATTTGGTCATACTTAGTATTAAAATGAGCTCCTACCAAGCATCTGTCCTTAAAAATGAGTTGGTAGTACTTCTGAGTTCCTCAATGTCTCTGTCAAATTTGGAACACAGTAGATGTCTGTCTATGGAATTAAGTGATCTAATTTTTTGTTAAGTGCCATTATTCTTTTGAAAAACCATTAAAAAAGGAAACGTCTTCATCTGTGACGACAATTTCTTGACATTCAGACCAAACACATTGTTGTTTCAAGTATCCAAATAAAAAATATTGTCCAGTTTCTTGAAAGGGCTCATATTACCAGGAATTTTCATGAAATAGTTATTTAAATAGCAGGTTAATTGATAAGAAACTAGCTGACAGAAGAAAATACTGATAATTTAAACTGTTTCTGTGTTGTCAATATAATTCTACCCTATGTATGTTTTCCTCAAAGTTTTATTTCTTAAATCTAAAAGTATTATATATACAAAAATATTTTCAGCATTATCATTTATAATAGAGAAAAACAAAACAAACATGTCCTACAATGAATGATAATTGACTTAAAACATGGATATATGTAAGAATTTTATGGAGTCATTAAAATCACATGTATGATTTTGTGAGATATGTATTTGTTAACTAATGAACATAGACTTGTACATATCTTGTGACTACAATTGCTTTTATAATTGTTAAATTATATATTGTTTGTATAAAGTTTAGAAGGAACAAATCTACATATTATATAGTTGCTTTATTTTAGTGATACTATGAATGAAATGTATTTTTAAATGGTCTGTTTAATTTCTTTAATAGTAAACAAAGTTTTGTGAGTATAACATTTCTTTTCAAGTGAGATGTATGATTTAGGGTGACCAACTGTCCCGACTTGCTTGGAACAGAAGGGTTTCCCAAGATAGAGGACATTCATTGCTAAAACTAGGACCATCCTGAGCAAAATGACACAGTTGCTCACACTATAATGTGTCTTTGATTGGTAGCAGAAGGTGGGAAGAAATTATAATTTTATTTCAATTGTCAGGAAAAAAACTAGATACCAGTTTGGTCACTAACCAGAATTTATTTATATTTAAAATTCTATGTTGTGGGTAATCTTGGAAAACTGCACACAAAGTCTTAAAGAGACAACCTTCTACTAACTACATATTCACCTGATATCTATTTCAACAAATGAAATTACTCTCAGCACACATTAATTGATGTAATTACTGAAACACCAAAATCAGATTAGCCACTGTAGCACGAATTAGAAAAGAAATTATTGCTCCAGCAAATTGCAAAAGTGTTAAGAAGGGCTTGAAAAGGTTGTTCAACTTATAGATAGTTTTAATTTAAATAAAGCTTATAAAACATGGCTATTTTATTATTCATTCATGAGACAATTCTGGGTTCATAACAGTATATTTTAGCTATATTGCAGCTTAAAAATAAGTCTTTATAATATCCTGCACTTTGTTGATTGCTCTTGTAATCACCCTTGTGCATTGTGCACTCCTGTTAAAAGACAAATAGTATCCACTACTGTTATCTCTTTCATAATTAACAATCATACAGTTATTCTAGAAAGACAACAGCAGCAGCAATGACATCTTTGTATTTGCAAAAAGCTTACTTTTCAAATTCCTGGCTCTTTTTCCT
Organism: Tadarida brasiliensis; assembly: GCA_030848825.1. Classification (NCBI taxonomy): domain Eukaryota; kingdom Metazoa; phylum Chordata; class Mammalia; order Chiroptera; family Molossidae; genus Tadarida; species Tadarida brasiliensis. Next base: position 100,746,621 of record CM061258.1, read on the forward strand.
GAAACACTGACATCATAGTAAAACAGAGTTCTCCCTGCTATGGGTTCGAGTCGTCTGATAAATTAGAGAAACATGAAGATAACAAAGGAAGACATATGTTAGGATAATTCCACAAGGCAAAAAAGTCTTTGCTAGGACTTCTTTACTTCTATTTTTTGAATACATGGAATCTATTGTTTCATGGTCTTTCGTATTTCATTTCCTATGCCAGATTGTTCTTGCCACTTAAAATGTAATCTTTTGCACAATTCACCTTCCATGCTCTCTGTTCCAACTGCTGTACTATTATTAGAATACCTTTGCTTTCCAGGATCTTTTATCAAAGTTCATTAGCATTCTTTATCATAATCATGAATATTGCTATTATTATTTGTTTCTGCTCGTCTATGCAGAATGTTTTTCTCTTTATTGCAACATTTGGTTTGTTCTCCATGCCATTGATAACCAGCCCCACAAATTAGTGTAGAATTCTGCTTTTGTTGAAAATCAGAAAAACATGAAGAAAACCAATGTAGATATTGTGGTTCAATTCTTCAAGATAAAAAGAAGCATGTTCAGATTCTTTGTTACTCTCACTTGATCACATGGAATCAAGCACTTCACAACTTATAAAATCTATTGCAAACTTCTCTAACATTATTAATTTCTAATTGTGTTTCCTTTTAATAATACCTTAATTTTATCTAAAAGTGATATAGTAATATTATAACCAAAAATATAATGGGGGAAGAGAAGAAATATAGAAGGGAAGCTATAACTCACCATAAACAAAACAAAATAAAAAAACAAATATTTTTATACATTATTTGTATTATATGTGCCCATTATTCTTAAGCTCTAGGTCTTGTCTCATACTATGGAGAAATTGCAAATACAAAAACAGTATAGTGTATCTGTTGTGTTCAAAAGTAAATTTGCTTTTCTTAGATTTAGACATTAGGCATCCCAACCTTAGCCTTCACGTAACACTGCTTAAAATGCTAACAGCATGTCAAAGCTTCTCACTCTACTTCAGCACTTCCATCTCACACACATGCACAAAAGTATGTGCGTGCATGCACACACACACACACACACACCACCACCACCATCAGCATTTATCTCTGGTTATGTCCACACTGACCAATTCTTTCCTCCATCTGCCAGAGGCGTGTTGATTGTCCCAATTCACCTTTATAGAGGACAACCAAAACATAGTACCCTTGCAGCCACCATTGTTGATAGATGCCAAAACCTGGGAAAATAGTATATTAACAAAGTATCAATGTCACTCCCAATATTGCTTATTAATGTAAATGGAAATGGCCCTGGCCGGTTTGGTTCAGTGGTTAGAGCATCGGCCTGCGGTTCAGAGAGACCTGGTTCGGTTCCCGCTAAGGGCATGTATCTCGGTTGCAGTTTGTCCCCGGCCCTAGTTGGGTCGAGCGGGAGGCAGCCACTCGATGTGTACCTCTCTCTCTTTCTCTCTCCCTCCCACTCTATCTGAACAGAAAAAATGGAAAAAAATGTCCTCGGGTGAGGATAAAAAAAAATAAATGGAAATGGAATTTTAACATTGCAGATATTTTGTGACTATTGTCTTAACCAAATGATCAAACCCTATATCACAAATTACGACATCAGGTATCTCTGATGTGATGCACTGAGAACACAATACCTATATAATATTCCTTGCAAAAATCTGTAACCTAAATCTAATCATTAGGGCACAGCTAGGCAAATCTAAAGTGAGGGACATTCTGCAAAACAACTGTCATAAACTCTTCAAAAACGTCAATATCATGACAAGCAAACAAATAAAAAGGCTAGGAAATTATAGAACAAAGGAGAATAAAGAGAGAAAATAATTGAATGCAACAGATAATCCTTGTTTGGATTCTAGAATACAAAATAAATGAAGCTACATCGGATATTATTGGGACTATTGGGGAAATGTGAATATAGAGTATATTTTTAGATAATAATATTGAATTAATGTTAAATTTCTCAAGGAAATTTTTTGTGGTTATGTAGAAGAATGTCCTTTTTAAGGAGATAAATGCTAAAGTATTAAGGGGTGGAGCGTCATGATATCTGCAATAAATTCTCAAGTGGTTCGACAATGCCTATATATGCAGAAAAGGAGTAGAGGAAGAGAAAGAGAGAGGAAGCCAATGTGGAAAAATGTTAAGAATTGGTAAATCTAAGGGAAGGTTATGTGGTTGTCATTGTATAGTCCTACAGTTTTTCTGAATGTTTGGAATATTACAAAATAAAAAGCTGGATAAAATATATTAAGCCCAAACCTTGTATTTCTCAGGAAAAGCAGTTCAAAAGTTAATACATTAAACTAAAAATGTTTTTCTTCAGACATACAAGAAAATGCAATGGACACCAAATGTATGGGCCCAAACATTACTGTGAAATAAGGCAGGATCATCAGCAATAGGACATTGCTGTGTAGACTACATTGCTATGTACACTTGTTTCAGGAAATGTATATATACTATATATATCATATTCAATAATATATATAATTACATATATATTTTATGTATCATTTTATATATCATTAGAGATTTTATAGTCAAAGATATCGACTTTACACATAAGTAAACAGAAGCCCAGAGAGATCTGGTGCCTTGCCCAATGTCACACAGCTACATAAAAATAGAGCGAGACTGCCCTGGCCGGTTTGGCTCAGTGGTTAGAGCGTCGGCCTGGGGACCAATGAGTCGCGCTTTCAATTCCGGTCAAGGACACGAACCTTGATTGCGGCTTGTCCCCCGGCCCTGGTTGGGGTTGTGCAGGAGGCAACCAGTCAATGTGTCTCTCTCACGTCGACGTTTCTCTCTCTCTCTCTCTCTCTATCCCTCCCTCCTTCCCTCCTTCCCTCCTGCCTCCCTCCCTCCCACTCTATCTGAAGATAAATAGAAAAATATCCTCTGGTGAGGATGAAAAAAAATGAGTTAAAAAAAATAGAGCTAGACTTAGAACTCAGGAGTCCTATATTTTATTAACTATTTTAGGCATCTTCATTTTGTTATTTCAGCAAAACAATGACAACAGTAGTCAATTTAGAATTTCCAAAACTATTTCATTTTAATAAAAAGTTTTTATTTTATTTTTGTGAATGAGTGCTACCCAATCCCTCTCTCTTTTTCTACGAATCCTCTGTGAAAACGAGCCTACAGAGTAAAAGAAAGGACAGTAACAACATTATAGCCCAAGTGACCTTAAAAGCTAGTAAACCCTGTTATTTTGAATGGAATGATGGATAGTCCTGAGGATTATCAATCACTTTAGATGTGACAGAAGTACACTTCTTGTTAGAGCATCAGAGTAAAAACCTTTTCAGCATTGCATTTGTCTCCAGTAAGCAAAAGGGAGGAGATAACAATAATGGGAATGTTGTCTTCTATATAGCTTCTTTTTTTTTTTTTTCAGAAATATCTCATATTGGAAAATGGACTATGACATATAATTAAGTTGCTTTGTTAAACAGTCTCATTCCTCCTAGCCCTTCAGGTCACTTCTATTTTGCAAACAATGTGTGGAGTGTCTTTTAGAAACCGTTCCTTGCCCTTGTAATGAAGATCCTTACTTTTCCCCCTTGAGGAATTTTGACCATCTTCTCTCTGTAAAATATGGACATATTTGATATTTGAACACCATATGTATTTATTTGTTCCCTCCCTTAAGTACTATCCTAGCATAACTTAACTGTTTCTAGCTGAAATGATAAAACTCTGCATTCAGGCATAAAGTGCTATGTAAGGAAATATCTTCCACCTGGTGCTAATCTACAAATTCTTACTCTTTTTAGAAAAAAAGAGTCATTTAGGCACACGTATGGTACCAGACTCCCAAGGCAATGAAAAAAGACTTTCTTGGCTATAGTAAAAATAATTTTATTCACCCTCAGCTAGGCAAACCTAGAGGAAGATTAGGAGATAAGTTGCCCACATTTATCATCATACATTCAATCAATACATTCACTAGACATTTCCCCTGACACGCTATTAAACCAACCCCCTCTACTAGGAAGATAAAACTCTTTAAATAGAAAATAAGTAGACAGTGATGAACAGCAATATTATCCCTGCCTACAATTTAAGTTCCCAGGACCTTGGTAAACTTCTGAATTCTCTCTGATCAGGACACAAAATTGTATTTCCCTGCTCTCTGGAGAAGATAATTTGAATGACTTGCTCTCTTGCTGGATGTTATAGGGCAAAAGAATGACTCCTATACTTACAGAATTAGTAGCAATGGCCCAGGGTTGCCATAAATATGGACAATATGATCCTGCTACATAAGGAACCAGGTTGATGCTACAGTCCAGCATCTTGATTCCAGGGCACTGACTTGGATATACATGGGTAACTTTGAAGGATCCGAACTTCAAGGGTAGTATATTATTCAGGGTTCTCCAGAGAAATAGTACAGTAGGAGAACCAATACATTCAGATGGCCCCTGACTTATGGTTCTACTTACAATTTTTCAACTTTACAATGGTGTGAAAGAGAGAGATATTCCATAGAAACCGTATTTCAAATTTTGAATTTTGATCTTTTCCTGGGCTTGCAATATGACATTAGATATTCTGTCCTGATGCTGGGCAGAGGCAGAGAACCACAGCTCCCAGTCAGCCACGTGATCAGGAGGTAAACATCTGATAGTCTACAGTGTACTGTGTTGTCAGCATTTTTTGGATATTGTGTTCTGAGCATGTTTAAGGTAGGCTAGGCTACGCTATGATGTTTGGTAGGTTAAGTGTATTAAGTGCATTTTCGACAAGAGATTTTCAACCAGCTATGGGTTTATTGGGACATAACCCCATAGTAATTTGAGGAGCATCTTTTCCATTTACCTAATTTTTCAAATACTCCAGCATTTCTGCTCCATGCTTATCAGTTCCACATTTTCCTGGAACTTCTCCCCCTGAGCCCTCCCATCCATCCTAGGAGCTCCTTCCAGTTGCTGCATCGTTGTCATTCTTGGCTATTCCTTAACCATCATGCCCAAACTTACCTAAGCCACTCTTCCGAGTTATACCCCTTGTTTTCTGAATCCCAGCTCCCCCCCCTTTTTAGTATTTTTTCCCTTGTCTTTTGCAATATACCTTCCAGTAGGGAACATGGGTGGAAGTATTTTAAATTCTTGAATGGCTAAAAATTTATTTATCCTATCCTCACAGTTGATTGGTAGATTACCAGGGAACAAAATTCTAGTTTGAAAATCATTTCCCTTCAGGATATTGAGTCATTGCTTCATGTACGCTAAGCTTCCAATTTCACTATGATTGTAAATCCCATTGGAATTTCCAAACCATTATATGGGATCTGTTTTTCCTCTCTGTAAGACTTTAAAAAAAAAAAAAAAAGACTATTTTTAAAGAACAGTTTTAGGTTGAGAGAATAATTGAGAGAAAGGTTCAGAGATTTCCCTTTTACCCCCTGTCCCTACACATGCACAGTCTCCCCTATTGTCAACATCCTCCATCAGAGTGGTACACTTGTTACAATGAATGAACCTACATTGACAAAGTCCATAGTTTACATCAGCATTCACTCTTGGTGTTGTATGTTCTATGGTTTGGACAAATGTATAATAACATGTATCCATCATAACATGTATCATACAGAGTATTTTCAATACCCCCAAACCCTCTGTGCTCTGCTTATATATCCCTCCTTGCCCACCCCCACCAGTCCATGGCAACCACTGATTTTTATTGTTTCCATAGTTTTGCCTTTTCCAGAATATTATCTAGTGGGAATCATATAGTATATAGCCTTTTCAGTTTGGCTTCTTTCACTTAGTAATATACATTTAAGTTTCTTCCATATCTTTTCATGGCTTCATAGCTCATTTCTTTTTATCACTGAATTATAGTCCATTGTTTGAATGTACTCCAGTTTATTTATCCATTCACCCACTGAAGGATATCTTCATTGCTTCCAAGTTTTGGCAGTTATGAACACAGCTACTATAAACATCCATGTGCATGTTTTGTGTGGACATAAGGTTTTAACTCCTTTAGGTAAATACCAAAAAACATGGTTGCTGGATTGTATGGTAAGAGTATGTTTAGTTTTGTTAGAAATCACCAAACAGAGTGGCTGTACCAATTTGCATTCTTACTTGTCATGAAGGAGAGTTTCTGTTGCTCCACACCCTTGTTAGCATTTGGTGTTGTCAAGTGTTTTGGATTTTGGCTGTTATAATAGGTTTGTAGTAGTATCTCACTGTCATTTTAATTTCTGTAATCTTTTATGACATTTCTTCATACCTTCTGAAATTTCATGATGCTATAACTTGGTACGGAATGTTTTTTCATTCATTGTATTAGGCACTCAGTGAGTAGGACATTCTCAGCTGGGATGTTTTTGTTTTGCTTTTTATCATTTCCTCCTCTTCATTTTCTGGAACTTCTATCATTCATATGTTGACCCTCCTGAACTGTTCCTCTTATTATCTTTTCTCTCATATCTTCCATCTCATTTTTTTTTTTATGTCTTACTTTCTGGGAGAGTTCTTCAATGCTGTCTTCAAACCCTTTCACTGAATTTACTTCCCAACTTTTTGTTTGTGTGTTTGTTTATATTTTCATTGATTTTTTTAGGGAGAGAGAGAGATAGAAACATCGTTGTGAGAGAGAAACATCGATTGGCTGCCTCCTGCACACCCCCAACTGGGGATCAAGCCCACAACCCAGGCACATGCCCTGATGGGGAATTGAACTGGGACGTCTCAGTCCATGCAACAGCGCTCAATCCACTGAGCCACACCGGCTGGCCTGCTTCCCAACTTTTTTTTTTTTAATCCTTATCCGAGGACATTTTTCCATTGATTTTTATTTTTTTCAGATAGAGTGGGAAGAAGGGAATGAGGGAGGGAGAGAGAGAGAGAAACATCGATGTGAGAGAGACACATTGCCTGTTTGCCTCCCACACGATCCCGACCAGGGCCGGGGATCTAACCACAACCGAGGTACATGCTCTTGACCAGAACTGAACCGCTCTAATCGCTGAGCCAAACTGTCCAGGTCCCAGCTTATAATTTCAAAGACCTGTTTCTTTGTTCTCTGATTGTCCCATTTCTAAGGCACCCCATTCTTGTTTTGCCCATTCTTGTTTTGTGCATATATTATATTGGTTCCTCTCTCTAAGACTATTCTTGGTTGTTGTTAAAATTTCTTTCTACTCTCTGAATTTTTATTTATTTATTTATTTATTTTATTTTATTTTTCATTTATCTTCAGACAGAGTGGGGTGAAGGGAGAGAGACACATTGATGGGAGAGAGACACATCGATTGGTTGCTTCCCACACGACCCCGACCAAGGCTGGGGACAATCCGCAACCAAGGTATGTGCCCTTGACTGGAATAGAACCTACGACTCTTTGGTCTGCGGGCGGACACTCTAACTACTGAGCCAAACTGGCCAGGGCTACTCTCTGAATTTTTAAATTTCCCCTTTCTTATCCTCCCCATCACCACACCCCGACCTACACTGTTCACTTTGATCTCTGTCTTTCATGTTGGAAACTTTCCTCCAATGTCTGGTACCTTGGCTGTCTGTTCCTATTAAAGAATATGACAATAACAAGCTAATTGGAAATGCCAGGTTCCAGAGAAGATTGGGGCCTGAAGAGCTTCAAGCTGGCTTTGTCACTGATAGGACCTATAAATACTGGGGTCTGTAGGTTTGTTTGTTGTTGGTTTTCTGAGGCATTTTAGTTTCTGCAGAGAAGAATCCTTGCTTGATAGGCTGTTTGTGAGGAGAAGAGAGGTGGAAGCTTGACTACCAGCATCCTAAGCACTGATCTAGGTGAAGGTTGCAAGGTCCCAGACCAGTGTCATAGGCTTCAGAGCATCACACAATTACTAAACTTGAGAGAGTTGATAGGATTCAATTTTTTTTTTTTTGGTGCCTTTTTCCTCAATATAGATTCATACTCAGAATGGAAAATTTCAGAAGCTAAAATTACTCCACTGCATATTTTAAAGAGGGGAACAGGTTGGCTTTTTGTCACAATGAAGCAAAATATTCCTGAGGGGGGAAAAAAATGCCTGCTCTTTCTGAATTTTACCAGTTTGGATGTTTTTCTTGCCCCAGAAACTGCTGGTAACAGCCCAGCATAGTAGGGGGAATAAGAGTCTGGATCCCTGTGTGTATGTTGAAACTCTGAAGCTCAGCCAAGACGTGAAGTCATTTTAGGGTCTAAGAAATGGAAGCAAAAACTTAGAACATCACTAAATTGTAACAGATGAACTGGATTCCAACCAAAAATATAGATATATTACAATACTGTGTTCACAAATAAATGTCTACACCATTGAACTGAGAGGTTAGAGAAATGCACGTGGAGGCTGAGGTCTGACCTGCTGCTGCCAACCAAAGTATATGGTCTAGAAAACAAAAGGAAGAGGTGTTTGAAGGGCAGAAAGAAAGTAGTTCTGTCTCATGTTAAAGTAAGCACACCTGCAACCAACTAATTAGTCAACAATATAAAAATACTGCCTGTGCAATATGGTCAAAATCAGAAAGGGCGTAGATCACAATGTAGCTTATAATGAGAGATGTATATTTTTAAATATATTTTTTATTGGTTTTAGAGAGAGAGGAAGGGAGAGAGAGAAAAAAACATCAATCGGTTGCCTCCCACATGCACCCTGACGGGGGATCAAACCCACAACCTGGGCATGTGCCCTGACCAGGGATCTAACTGGAGACCTTTTGGTGCACAGGATGATATTCAACCAATTGAACCACACCGGCCAGGGTGAGAGATACGTTTTTATCAGAAGTTAGATCAACATTTTAAAAAAGTATCCAAGATATTGGAAAAGTCCTCAAATCTGGCATTTTGTCCTTTAAAATCCTTACCCAATGACATTTTTCCATTGATTTTTATATAGATTGGGAGGGAGAGAAGAAGAAGAAGAAGAAGAAGAAGAAGAAGAAGAAGAAGAAGAAGAAGAAGAAGAAGAAGAAGAAGAAGAAGAAGAAGAAGAAGAAGAAGAAGAGAGAGACATCGAAGTGAGAGAGACACATCAATTGGTTGCCTCCTGGGACTGAACCTGTAACCGAGGTACATGCCCTTGATCAGGAATCGAACACGAGACTCTTTGGTCTGAGGGCCAATGCTCTAACCACTGGGCCAAACTGGCCAGGGATGTCCTTTAAAATTTAAAGACTGAGATTGAGTTTTTGGAGAGCGAAATTTGACCTGGGTATACTTAGGAAAGCAGAATATCTGGATGTTCACTATTCTCTTGCATTACTTCAAACTCCAATATTTTTAAAAAGATGAGACAAAGCTACATTTTGAGCCTTTTATGCCAAAGTGGTCCAAGTGGTTCTAAACAGTGTTTGATCAAAGTCTTATTTGTTTGAGACACGTTGTACCCATTTAACTTCTAGGTAATTGTTGGCACAGGGTTTGCACGTCATCTTTTTCTTTTCAGATCACTGACAGGTAGCTTCCTGGAAATTTATCTTTAGTTAATAATTAAAGGTGCACACAAAATTCATGTGCAATGATCATAATAGAAAAAAATCGGAGGCTACCCAAATGTCCAACTTTGAGGGACTAGAAATGGGAAAATCATCCAAACTTAGAAAAAAATATCTGTTAGCTTGCCAGAGTTTGACTTACTGTGTTTATGCACTTACTATCTAAATATGTAATAAGTCTAAATGATAATAAAAGCATATAAAAATATCTTGAAATAAAATGAAAATCCAGTTGACCCTAGATGTTTAGTTTACATGATGCCAACAATCTGAGATTGTTTGTTTGTTTGTTTGGGGGTATGACATACATACATACATACAGATCGTAAGTGTACAACTAGATGAATTTTTACACATGTACATATATACATGTAACCACCATTTAGATCTGGACATACAACATTTCCAGCACCATTCATCTCCTCAGTTGCCCAAGCCAATTTCCCACAAGTAAGCTCTATTCTGACTATCCAGGGTTTTTAAAAATATTGGTCAAACAGCTGGATTTCTCCAGTTATAAAAATGTTTGATACCAAAATAGTTGGGCTTAATGTTTTATTTTTCTTCTGTATTGTTCAGTCCCAGGACTACACTCACAGAGGGAATCAATTTCTTTCCTGGCATTTTCTCTGTCAGTGTCTATAATTTTCCACAAAGAATGAGGAAAACAAAAATTTGTCCACTAATCCTTTCATCTTCTATGGGAATTACTAAAATATATCTTCACCTACTTAAATATTTCTTTTAAGTGGCAGAGTAAGAACCACAAAGGAAACTATTAACAATAAACAACAAAGAGTTTAATTAACAACCTTTTAGATTACTTCAAAGGAGGAATACAATGGTTAAAAGAATAAAAACCATAGTTGTTAATATAAAAAGTCTTAAAAATACTCATCATTTTTACCCCAGCAATTCTATATCTAAAAACTTATTCTGAGGAATATTTAAAGACGTGTGCAAGGATTCACATATATAGAGTAAAAAATTGGAAATGAATTAAGTGTCCCTAAATGGGAGAATATTTAAATAAACTATAGAGCATTCATACAACAGAATGCCATGTATTCCTTAGAAATGAAACCATTGAAGTAAATTTATAAACAGAATATCACAGTCAGGACATGTTGAATTACAAAAGCAATTCACAAAATACTTTATGCAATAATATCCTATTTTGGACAGTAAAAGCCTCTGGGCTGTACCACTTACAATCTGAGATCTTTCTTAATGTCTTCAAGCCACACAGTAAATTATTTTACATTTATCTATAAGATAAGGATAATAGCAAAAATTGCATAGTGTCATTGTGAAGATGATATAATATTTGACACATTTATGCATTTTGTTGACAATCATTAATATCAATATATTAATATTAATTAGCTATTATTAATATATAAACATACTAACACATACTTATTTATTAATACAATAACTGCATGTTATTTATGTAATTTGCATGTTTAAATTTTTTATTTTATTTTATTTTTTCAATTATTTTTTTTATCTTCACCCGAGGACATTTTTTCATTTTTTGTTCAGATAGAGTGGGAGGGAGAGAGAGGAAGACAGAGAGAGAAAAACATCGACGTGAAAGGGACATATTGAGTGGCTGCCTCCTGCACGACCCAACCAGGGCTGGGGACAAACTGCAACCGAAGTACGTGCCCTTAGCGGGAACTGAACCCGGGTTTCTCTGGACCTTAGGCCGACGCTCTAACCACTGAGCCATACTGGCCAGGGCTAAATTTTTTATTTTTATTTATTTTTTGTAGGTTTATTTTTATTCAAAACATTACTGTCTGAAGACATAAATGCAAATCAGAAAACAGTACAATTAGGACAACAGACCGTGGAGGACAAGAGGCTAGAGTAATATATAAAACATTTTTAGCTGGTTGAAAACAAAGCATGTTTAAAATTTAAAAATTATATCCAAATATTTTCTTCATATAATGGCTGAAATATTGCCTTTGAAGCCAAAATTCTCCTTTTTCTTATCTACTATATCTATACATTTTGGATTATTTTAGGTTGTTAATAAATCTTAGTGAAAATTCTTGCATTATAAAACCAACCTGATGATGAGATTACAACAATAATTTATACAGATTAGGCTAAACATTAATGTATCTTTTAGAAAATAATAAACATATATAGAAGGAACTTAAAAGTTCATAAAATTTCTTTTGGTTCAAGACCTTTGTTTTATGAAAAGATGAAGGAACTGAGGTTCACTTACTTTGTCTAACATTATTTGTATGTAACAGAGCTGGGGCTTGAATCAGTTTTCTTGACTCTACATTCTCAGCTCTGTTTTCTGAGAGAGGCATGTAGCAATTACATACGATAAAGTATTTGTTTATTAAACAAGTTAAATTAATATTAATTAAATGTTGTTGATGATAAATCAGAAAATGGCTGAGCTTCTTAGGAAATAAGGTGAATACAAATAACTTCTGGATGGCTAAAAATAAGTAACATTACTAAGCAAAATTTTTCATTTGTAGCTATTCTCTATTTTTTTTTATCCTCACCTGAGGACATTCTTGCATTTATCTTCAGATAGAGAGGGAGGGAGAGAGGGGAGAAGAGAGAGAGAAAAACATCAATGTGAGAGAGACACATGGACTGGTTGCCACCCACACGACCCCAACCGGCGCTGGGGACAAACTACAACCAAGGTACGTGCCCTTAGCGGGAACCGAACCCGGGACTCTCTGGTCTGCGGTCCGACGCTCTAACGGCTGAGCCAAACTGGTCAGGGCTGTAGCTATTTTCTTACTTGTGCAATTTAGAGGCATAATGACCCTGATGGAGGCAGTATATTTTTAAAAATTAGCTAAAATGCACCATATAGTTCATTGTCCTTTTAGAGATTATTTCCTCCCTGAAATGTCACCAATAAGAAGGCTCTTTACTAGGAAATTACATTTTAAAAAATCTCTTCTATGCCTCTCACAGGAGGATTTACTTATCCCACAAATGTAACACATACCTTTACAACTTGAACACATTTTGGGTCCTTTTGAAGGTTTTCTTCTGTCTCAGTTCTCTTGTTTTTTTAACTGCAGATTTTTACAATTGTCTTTCAAATTACCTAATTAGTGGGAGTTTTGTACACACTTTTCATTTTTTCCTCTGTTCTTTCTAAGAATAATCCTTCATAGTTTGACTAATCTTTTCTTGCTTACACAAATGTCACATTTAATTCTGAGTATTTTCACTTTGTACGTTTTTTTTCCTTTATTGATTTTTTTTTTTGAGAGAGAGAGGAAGGGAGAGGGAGAGAGAGATAGAAACATCGATGAGAGAGAACTTTGGTTGGCTGCCTCCTGCAAGCCCTCCACTGGGGATCAGGCCTACAACCTGGGCATGTGTCCTGACCGGGAATCGAACTGGTGACCTCTTGGTGCATGGGTTGACGCTCAACCACTGAGCCACACCAGCTGGGCAATACTTTTAATTACCTAATTCTTTCCATACAGTAATTTCCAAGTCGACTCTCTATGTTTTTTTCCAAATATCTATCATTTACCCACAACCCTAAATTTTAAGTTCCTGGTAGAGATCTCTGAGTAACTACACAATTTTTCACCCATTGATTTGGTTGGTGGTTTGTAAGACATTACATTTTAAGCACTTCCCTGTGTTAAAAGATTTAAATAGTCTCTATTTGTACTTCACCTATATAATATCAGTTTTCTCTATATAATTGAAGAGTTCGTTATTTTTCTGTATAGATATTTCCCATTTCATAAATTTAAAATTTACAAACAACTACGTACTACACCAAGACACATCAGAAGCCCTAAGTCAGAACACTGGATCCTTTAGAAAAGCAAGAAAGGGATGAGGCCGGGAGAGGTAAGAATGGTTAGGAGAGCTGTCCTACAGGAACTTCACTACCAAATGTCCTCCTTCATACTTTTTAAAACTCCAAAGATCTCTCCCTGGGAAGGTAAAGGGGAATTAAGCATGGATGCCTCAGAGATGACCATGAGTTCGAACACCTAGCAGAGACATCAGTGCTGGAGTCAGGGCTCTAAACTGTGTGTCTGACAGAAAAAGAGAAAACCTGTCATCTTTCTTTCCCTTCCTTTTCCTCTCCTGTTTCTCTTCCTCTTCTCTCTTGCACTTGTCACTTCTTTCCCCCAGGACTGAGGCTGTTTTCAGTAGCATTATTGTGAAGGTAGAGTTTTAATATTTAAATAGACTTTGGTGGGCCACTTTTGGAACTTAGCCCCTTGTTGTCATATGCTGCTGTGGGAAAGGATCTCCCAGTTACACAGCCAAACAAAGAATACAGTGAATAAAAAGAAAGAATGCAAACTTATTTATAAATTGCAAACTGAATTTTTGTTTTCAGGTTTAGAACCTGAGTTTTATTCTCAAATTCTTGCTCTTCCCAAGTACATATTTACGTTTTACATTTCTTCAAAATCATGCAAGCCTTTCGGTAAATGCTTGGGAATTTCACCTAAATCTGCTTCTGTTTGAGGTGCACCTTAGTTATCCTTCTCTTTCTTACATATGTCATTGAATCTGATTTTACTTTGTCTTTTTGGACTGTTCTCCTTTAGACAGACTCAATGAGCAGTCAATTTAGGCCTCAGTTTTTATTGCATGGTTCACTTTTGTCCTCCTTCTGTTCCCAGTGCTGCACATGACTCCTGTCATGGCCTTCTTCTGGGCATACAAGTCCAATCCCTTGTCATATCAGTATGAATAATTTTATGTCCACTCATTATCTCTTTCATATTTGAAGTGTCTTCTGTATTCTCTGCTAACCACCTTATTTTTTCTTAATATACATTAATATTTAAGACATTTCACTTTCTCTTGCCACCATTTCATTTTATAAAAGGGTATACCTGAAAGAGTTCTTTTTCTCTGTCGTGGTTAAAATTAACGTTGCTCTTTCTGGCGATTTTTAAATGCAACAACAGACTCCATTGTGTTCTTTCTCCATCCTTGCTTCCCAACCTCTCTTCCTTTCTTACCTCTAACCTCAACTCTTATTTGTTGTTGGGTCTCCTTTGTACAGTGGTCTCTCTCTCTCTCTCTCTCTTTCTCCTATCATTTTTAAGAAAACGTTTCTTGAACCCACATATGATTTCTATCCAGAATTTTGGTCCTTACAACACCAGCTCTTCCCTCAAAGAGACACATATTAAATGTATGAAACATTCCACAGAACTGCCTTTGCTTGTGTGAATGTGCTACCCAGGATGCCTTTTTTATCTGTAATGTCAAGCACAGACAAGAATGTTAGGATCTTGGGCCACTGCAGCAAGCTCTAATAGGTGTTAGCATCTTTCCCCAGGCTGTTCCCTCCTTACTTCAGCAGGATATGGACAGTGACTTCTACAGAATCCATGCCCATCAATAATTCTGAGAGTTGTAGTAAGTTTTAGATTGTAAAATGATAGCCTCTGTGGCTAACAAGAGAATGGAAAAAGTCGAAGACTAGGGAAGTAGGCATTGTTTGTTTTCTATTTTAATGCCAGGATGGGTACAGGCAAGGCTTCTGTTTTCTTATATTAAGGCTGATTGTATACTGGAGGCGGGAAAGTGCGGGGAATATGCATGTTGAGAATATAACATCCAAGACAGTAAAGCGATAGAGGCTTATTTCCTCTTCAGATCTCTTCACTTGCAATAAACTGTCATTTTATCTCTTTGTCTTTGATTCTCAGGTGTAGTTTATAATGGCCTTTGCTTTCTGTTTAAATAACACTGTGACTCAAGAGCATATTACCAAAGATTATTGCCACTAACGGCTTTGCCTTACTGTACACACACTCAAGTACAGTTTAATGATATCCCAGTACAATACTACATGCTGATATCCTTAGTTATAGTTATTTTATTCCTAATTAGCTCATTAATTTAGGCTTTTATATTTCATATGCACTTGTATTCCTTTCAAAAGTTTTCCCTTTCTTTATTAAAAATAGATGAGGCATTTTGGGTTTGTATTGTATTTATTAAGCATATATCATGTGCATCCCACATTTGTTATGTATTGAGTGCCTAGCAAATTGCCTGGCACTTAAAAAAAATAGCTTTATTGAGATATAATTTACATAACATACAGTTTACCTATTTAAAGTATATGATTTAATGGCTTTTCCTATATCGTAGAGTTGTACAACCATGACCACAATCAATTTTAGAACATATTCATTACCTCAAAAAGAAATCCCATATCCCTTATCTGTCACCTCTCATACTCCTTCCCCCATCCCCCTTTCAGCACCAGGCAACCACTAATCCAATTTCTGCCTCTATTGACTTGCCTATTTTGGACATTTTATATAAATGGAATTACACAATATGTGGTCTTTTGTGACTGGTTTATTTCACTTAGCATGATGTTTTCACCCATATTGTAGCATGTATCAAAATTTTATTCCTCTCTATTGCCAAATAATATTTCATTGTAGGGATATACCACATTTTATTTATCCATTCATCAGATGATGGACATTTGGGTTGTTTTTACTTTTTGGCTATTATGAATAACGCTGTTATGAATATTCATGTACAAGTTTTTGTGTAGGCATATGTTTTCACTTTTTCTTGGGTATATACCTAGGAGTGGAATTGCTGGGTCTTATGATAACTCTATGTTTACCTTTTTTTAATTTAATTTTTTTTAAATTTTTTAATCCTCACCTGAGGACACTTTTTGCATTCATAGAGCGAGAGGGAGAGAAGGAGGAAGAGAGAGAGCGAAGAAACATCGATGTGAAAGAAACACATCGACTGGCTGCCATCCACACAACCCCAACCGGGGCCAGGGACAAACTGCAACCGAGGTACGTGCCCTTAGCGGGAACCGAACCTGGGTCTCTCCAGACCACGGGCCAACGCTCTAACCACTGAGCCAAACCGGCCAAGGCTATGTTTACCTTTTTGATGAACTATCAGACTATTTTCCAAAGTAGCTGCATCACTTTTCATTCCCACTAGCAGTGTTTGAGGGTTCCAATTTCTTCACATCCTCACCAATACTTTATTATATGTCTTTTTTATTATAGCCAGTCTAGTAGATGTTAGTGGTATCTGATTGTGGTTTTGATTTACATTTCCCTGATGGCTAACGATATTGAATATCTTTTCAAGTGCTTATTGGACATTTGTATGTCTTTGGAGAAATGTCTACTTAGATCCTTTGTGCCTGGTTCATTTTAAATACACATTAAAATTTCAAATAATTAGATTAATCATAAATTTAATCGCCATAGTAACGAAGTTAAATAGATTTTATTAGCTCAATTTTGTAGACAAGGATTAGAAAGTTAAATGATTTACTCAAGGCCATATCAAAGGTCAGTTGCTTATTTAGGCCTTTGGATCCATCTCTCTACTATTGGGGCCAAATGCTTTGTGTGATGGCCCTACCATATATCTACAAAGAACACAGTGAGTAAGTGCCTCTGATAATGGCTACTTTATGTGCTGCCAACAGAGTCCCACAAAAGCCTGTAAATCAGAATAAATACTTGTACTTGACCTTGACTTAATCTATCTGTTCAGTACATTTCATTCTTGTAGAGTTAATTTGTTACCCGTCTTTTATTTAGTTCATTTTTCAAGGCACATTTTTGGTGATTACAAACTGACTTATTTAGCCACTTTCAGAGATAAAATTAAAAGAGAACAGTTGAGTCTTGTTTTTCTTTACATTCAACATTTGTGGGAATACCATTCCTAGAGATGTCAAAAAGAAATTCATTTTGCCCTGGCTGCTTTTGCTCAGTGGTTAGAGCATCGACCCTTGAACAAATGAGTCATAGGTTCGATTCTGGTCAAGGGCACGTACCTCGGTTGCGGTTAGTCCCTGGTCTTGGTTGCGGTTATATGGGAGGCAACCAGTCGATGTGTCCCTCTCATGTCAATGTTTCTCTCTCTCTCCCTCTCTCCCACTCTGTCCAAAGATAAACAGAAAAATAACCTTGGATGAGGAATAAAAATAAATAAATAAATAAATAAATAAATAAACAAAAAAAAAGATATTCATTTTGGCCCTGGCCGGTTTGGCTCAGCAGTTGGAGTGTCCACCTGCGGACCAAAGAGTCGTGGATTAGATTCCAGTCAAGGGCACGTACCTTGGTTGTGGTTCAGTTCGGCCTGGTCAGGGTCGTGTGGGAGGCAATCAGTCAATATGTCTCTCTCACATCCATGTTTCTCTCTCTCTCTCCCTCCCACTTTGTCTGAAAATCAATGGAAAAATATCCTCGGGTGAGAATAAAAAAGAAAAAAAGATATTCATTTTGCCCTGGCTGGATTTGCTCAGTAGTTGGTGTCGGCCCACACACCGAAGGGTCTGGAGTTTGATTTCCGGTCAAAGGCACATACCTGAGTTGTAGGTTTGATTCCCAGTGTGTTCGGGAGACAACAAATCTATGTGTCTCTCTCACACCGACATCGATGTTTCTCTCTCTCTCTCTCTTTCCTTTCCACTCTCTAAAAAAAAATTAATAGAAAAATATCCTCAGGTGAGGGTCGACAATAACAAAAAAAGATATTCATTGTATGACCAAAGAGGAAGATAATTACCATTCGAATCACTCCTTGTTTTAAAACTACATACACTTCAAATGTCTAGTGTCCAGCCCTGTAAAGGAAAATAGAGTACTTACTCTTGAAAGATTATCTCTGTAAAGCTAATTCCTTTGGCAAATCCCATCTAATGCCCCGAAACACTGCAGAATCTTTTCCAGTTCACCCCTTCACCTTCCTGTGTCACCTGCCTTCCACTTCCTGCTCAGTTTCACTGTGAAGTATAGCTCTGAAGTTCCAGAAGGGTGATGGGTTTTTCCTTGAGTTGCGGAGTCAGTTCCGTGAGCAGCAGCCCTGATCGTTCGCCCCAGAAGTGTCACCACAACGCTGTGGAGAGTATTGCATGTTTTCTGCCCTGCTGCCTGCCGATGGAGGCTTCACAGTACAGATGTGGAGCAGCCTTGGAAATCTGCCAACGTAAATGAACGGAAACGTTCATCATTTGCCCACATTGCACCCTGACCGGGGTGTTGAATGGAATCCAGGTCTGATTTTACTTCCTCTGGCCTTGCACTAAATATTAAGTGACTGAGATAGGATTTTTATTACGTGTGCCAATGTGCTTCTCTTTCACCATGGACCGCTATAAAGCAATGTGATCTTTTTATACCTGGGGTGTGTTATTGAGCTTTTTGTTTCTCCCAGATGTATTAAAATTGCTTTAGTCAAAATAAAACTCAGCATCATTCTGGGCCAAGCAGCAAAAAAGCAATTAAACTTCAGCACACACAGGACACTTAGAGCAGTGGCGTTCTGTGGGGAGATGTTAGTGTGGCAAGTACACTGCTCCATGGGATGGTATTAGATGGCAGTTTAGTTACTGATTCAGAGTCAGAATCCTCTAAGCCAGCGGTTCTCAACCTATGGGTCGCGACCCCTTTGCAGGTCAAATGACCCTTTCACAGGGGTCGCCTAAGACCATCAGAAAACACATATTTCTGATGGTCTTAGGAACTGAGACATTGCTCCTCTATCCGTCTCCAGGCGGGTCTGCCCACATGCAGATACGCCCACATACAGTATTAAAGGGTCGCGGCATTTGGAAGGTTGAGAACCACTGCAAGCCTTAGGATCACAAAACTGGTGAGTCTTAAAACTGGCTGGCACCACAGAGGCCACCTCATCTAGCCTCTTCCAATGAAAAATTGTCTCCATTGTGACCCTCAGGGAAGGCCACCCAGTACCCACTGAAATTTTTTTGGTGATAGGAGGTCCCTTCTTACAGGTAAGTCTATTTCAGTGCTGAAAACTTCTTGTCTTTAGAATGTCCTTCCTTATGCTGAGATTTTCAGAATGTTCCCAGGATTGCTTTTTCCAAAAGTGGTCTTTTATTTCAACAATAATATTGTCAGAAAAGCAATCTGTACAGAAGATCAATCATTAAACTTCCCGTGCTACAATGGCCAGTGGGTGTCGAAACTTCAAAACCCCAAAGGCTAATTCCCAAACCAATCATAAACCAATCACTCCACCACATTAGATCTCTGGACATTAAAGATGCTGAAAGCCCACATTATTATGAGCACCTGTATTATGGAAGTGTTGTGTGTTCTAGATTATCAGTCTAGGCAAAGTCTTAGATCAAAGTTTTAAAAAGTTATGTTGGAATTTATGGTAATAGAATTTATATTATAGACTAGGAATTTAGTAGAAAACATTATTGGAAAATTGGCCTAAAATGTCTACTTCACTGCAGTTTTGGCTAATTAGTCTTGCTTTGTTCTTTGACAATGTTTTGGTTTATTTTGCTTATTACAGAAAATTGGCTTTGATTTCAGATAAATATATATACAAATTAGGTAGATATATTGATAGGTGATAGAATATATCTTCTAGATAATAATCCAATATCCCTTCCTAAACAATTTCGTGTGATTCTTAATTGAATTTCTAACATAAGGTTGCTTCTGCCTCTCACTTCTATGACAGTAAAATTCCATTTAAAATATCTTTTCCAAAGTAGTTATTTTTTATGTTACTGTGGCTGTTTTCCCTTTAAATTTGAGAGTGTCATTGAAAGTTTTGGGGTTACTTTTAGGAGAAGGGCCTTGGGAATCACAAGCTTCCGTGTATAAGGGGACTTTGAGATGGTGGGCCCATGCATCCTGTCTTGCCATGCAGACTTCCTGTCTAGTTTAACATGTGTCCTGGCAAGAATGTCCTGTTTTTTACAGTGAGTTATGTAGTCTCCCTTCTTAAAGCTCATTTAGTCCAATGGTCTCATTTTAGAGAGGCGAGAATTGAAGACTAGGGAATGACTTTCATAAGATCCCCCACATCAGGCTGGTGACTGAGCAGGCTTCCTGCATGTTCCTGCCTTCTCCAACGGGCATTTGATTTCTGGGGGACAGCTTGTGAGGCTCTACAAGCCAGGTTGCATCAGTAAGTTATAAAAGCAGTCCTAGCAGCAATTACAGGGTTGAAAGCCAGCAGCCCCTCTGTCCTAGGTGCTCCTTACCCCTGAAGAAGAGTGTGAGGTCACGTCTGTTTTTCCCCTCCCATCTTCCTAAGCCAGTTTTGTTCACATGAAAGAAACTTTTTTATTTTATAAACTTTTCACTGCTTCATGGCTCCCATTTGAATCATTTTCAAATTCTTCACATCTCTCTTTACTCAGGAAACTCATATTGGAAAATACTTTCTTTCAAAGGTGTGCCTAAATACTTGTTAACATAAAAGTTAAAGAAAACTGGCTAATGACATGAGGCTGGAGAGATGAACAGCAGTGGCCAGAATGCAAGGTATGAATGATGAAACAAGGATAACGGAAATGATGGCAGGTTTAGACTCTGAGACTGAGTGTTAATGGCTCAGTTGTCGTGGGGTCCCTGGTGTGAAATGAAAACATCTTCGTGCCAGTAATAGGGCAGAAGGTGTCATTTAGTTAAACAAAATTAAGCCCTCCAAGCGAAAGCCTGAAAGGAAATCACTTTTCTTTGCTGATAGTTTCTTCCTATTTGCCCTGACTTGAATGAATAACCAGAGTTTGATCTTTGCTATAACATTTACACTTGCACACACACACACCGGAGGCCCAATAACTGTTGGCAACTTTTGCAACTAATAGGGAGAGCAGGAAACTTCCTTCAACACATCCTTACTTTGTGTTTAGCCAGCAGTTGGAGGCTGTTTCCCAAGAATGCAGGGAGGATGTGTTAGTGGAGTAGGAAACAAGGAAGGACCGAGAGAGTGCTTTTCCTGTTTGGAGGAGCTATAACGAGGACCTAAAATATCGCAAGCATTGCTTAGAGACTTGAAAGAAAAGAGTGTTGTGTGCATTTCACAGGCCTCTTTATTTCTCCAAATCCATTCAAATACGAGATTTGTATATATTTAGGGGGCTCTGTTGTTTAAATGATCACTGAGGGTTAAAAGAATTCTGGAGCCTCCAAACCCCTGCTGGGCCACTAAGTTGCCGGCTGTTGTGAGAGCACATTTTTTCAGCTGACCAATGCTCCCATTGCCAATGGAAATAAGCACAAAATTGGCTTCTTTTCTGGGATCTAATTAGGATTAAACTTCCCAACTGGTGGCAGAATAAATAATAAATTACATGTGCCTTTGTGCAGGCCATTTCCTCTGTCTGCAAAGCCTTTCATCCCATCACTTCCCATGGGTCAAGACCAAGCTCTTGACACCACTGGCTTGATTTCCCCAGGGGGAAGTTATCAGACCCGCTCTTGAAATCCTACAGTACTTTGTCTCTACCACCTACTGTTTATATCCTTATGGCCTCATTTCTCTAATTAAAGAGAAAACTCTTGGAAAAAAGATGTATGCTTTATGCATCTTCACATCCCTCAAAAAACCTAATGCTTTGCTTGGCATATAGTAGGTGCCCAGTAAATATGTATTGAATAAATGGGTGATAAATAGAAGTGCTTGATATTAAGGGTGAGAGATGAGGGTTTTTTTTTTTTGTTTTGTTTTGTTTTTTTCTTTTAAAATCTAGTTTCTACATGAGTGAAAGGGGAATTCAAAGGAACTTTTCCTTAGGTGCCTTCACAGGCCTGAGATGCTGGTGGTTGTCATGAAAACTACAAACAATTCAGTTATTTGAGTTCATGTAGACAGCTCCTCATTCACCCTGAAACATAACAAGTCCACAGTTATTGGTTGGTTGCTCTTCTCTTGACTGTAGTTTAAACCAGTGTGTATAACTTAAATATGTAAGATCTGGAAGATGCTCTTAGCCCTTCTCAAGTAGTTAGTAGAAAAGATGACATTATTATAGATATTCTAATCTTTTCCATGATGCTTTTTACCTGTTCCTTCCTGTTTTAACATCTTGTCAGTCTTTTAGGTAAGACTAGCATTTTTATCCTAATTAGACAATTGCACATCATGATGCACTAATTTGTTAACCCATGTTCACAAATCATTTAATTACCACTGCCAGCTTTGATGTGCTGTTATTATTCAGTTATGGGAGTAAACAATTGACAGCTAACAGGAAGAAACTCATTATTTTCTTGGAGCTATTACTGTTATTTTCACTGTTTTAAAAACACTTTAATCAAAACTTTTAAGAATTCTGACATTGTACTTATAACCGTAGTACATAAACAGAGTATTCATTTCTTTAATGTGCACCATTATTTGGGGGCCAAACAATAGCTCCTGAGTTTCACGATGAAAAGATTTCTTAAAGAAAAGAAAAAAAGATAAACTTCTTTTTTTCCTTCATGCCGATTCACAATCTCCCATGATGGTGTAATTTATAAAATGCAGTTCCTAATATTGATTTGTGGAGCACTTTGATGGCTGGAGATAAAAGAAGCAATCTCCTTCCTATTTGATGCTGCTATATACTGTCGTTCAAAGTCTCTTGATCTTCTAGTAGCTTTAATTCCATTTGGTAAGCACTCTAAGTCACAGCCACATCCCGGGAGCTGTAGGTTCTTTGGGGTTCTTTCTGTGGCTCCTTGATGACTAGGAAAACTGGCTGCCAGGTGCGAACTCCCATCAGGTTTCACAACTGCTTCTGCTGATAGTTTGCATCCAGGATCAATAATATCATTACGCGTTTATGTGCAAACATCAAAATTACTCTAAGCAATTAAGTTCCTATCTTCCCGATACTCCCCCAGTAACAGCATATCCTAAGAAAGGGGGATGCCTGTTATATTATTAAGAGATGACTATCTGAGTCTTGTAATAATATTATTGACCCATGCTGTTGCCATTTATCACATAGCATAATCATGCTCAAATTGTTATTTATATTTTAGGTCCTTGTCATTTGTCTTTGACTATACTGTGAATTTCTCCGGGGCTGAGACTGTGCCCTCTACCTCCTGGAATCTCTGTATTACCAGAAAAACACCTGGCACATAGTAAGCAGTAGGCTCTTAAAGAAATGTTTGTGGTTGGGGAGGAAACTTTTCCCTTGTAACTCACGGCATAGGTAAATTCTTCCTTATTTTCCTGTTATGCCAACATACCCTCTTCCTCAGCTTCTCCTGAGAATTTTAGGTGGCGGCATTGCATGCTTCCACCAAGTGAAAACTCACTCTTCCACTACAGGAAAGCACACCAAGTGAATGCTAATCCAAGGAGTAGATACAGACCTTCCCTATGTCCCTTCTGTTAGGATTAAAGAAAAGCTGATCCGGTGGTATTTTTGCATTCTTCCTTTATCCTCTATCAGTCAGCAGCTTTACCCATAGCCCACACTTTCTGACAGCTTGTATCTTCATTTCCCCCAGAACAGCAAGGAGAATGATATTAGCAGGAAGGGTCGAAGAGCGTTGTCTAACTCTTGAAGATTTTGACGGGAAAGCTCCCTAACATTCTGTCTTCAATGGCATTAGGTATAACCCCTTATAACAACATCAGGGTACAATGCTGTGATTCCTCCTGACAAAGGCACAGAAACCAGGCCACCCGACTGAACGCGATGCTGGGGCAACTTGCAGGTGTAGGGAACACTGTGTGTTGCTCACTATCACTAGTGAGGTGCTAGTATTTCAGGCAAGTCGAAAAGCCTTCTTCGTTGGGAATAACTGACCCCCTGGAACTGCAGTTGGAAACATCGTTAAATGATGCTTTTTAAAATTCATGAGCCACAGCTTACAATCAGGGGATGCTATCTTTCCTGTTTTGGTCACCTTACCTGAGCTTTTTAAGAAGAGGACCAGTCTGGCTGGTGTGGCTCAATGGTTGAGCCTCGACCCATGCACTAAGAGGTCACCAGTTCGATTCCTGGTCAGGATACATGCCTAGGTTGTGGGCCAGATCCCCATTGGGGAGCATGAAGGAGGCGGCCAATTGATGTTCTCTCTCATCGATGTTTCTATCTCTCTCTCTCCCTCTCACTTCGACTCTCTCTAAAATCAATAAAGGAAAAAAAAATTAAAAAAAACAAGAAGAGGACCAGATGCTCATGGCCCTTGAGTTGGCCTCATCAGAGGAATCCAACAACCTGCTCTGGTCCCTCTTATGTTCACTTCTTCCCCATCAGCTCCTCCTCTCAGGCTCCTAATTTGAGGGCAAGTGATGGTATCAAAACATTTGCCCAATCTCTTCTCCTAGTAAGGGAATGTTAAAGCAACAGGGGATGGCTTTTACCTGGCCCCTGAACACAATTAAAATTACTGCCTCAGTTGATAAGACCTAGTTTTCCCTTCTTTTTCAGAAAAGATAAATCCTTCAGTTGAAACGAACTAAATGAATAGATACTAAATATTATTAAATCTAGATACAAAATTATTCTGGGTGTTTTGAGGTAAGGAGCATTCAGGATTCTTTATTCATTCTTATTTATTTGTGTAGTGGGGTTTTGACAATCTCCTGATTATCACTTTCAATGTCATAAGCTGCTTTGGGGCCACTGTGGTTAGGTCTTACTTTGAAAATGCTTGTTTGGAAACTTTTCATAGGTTAACTGAATTAGCTAGAGAATTTGCTAAATCTCTTGGTCTCAACTCAACTGAAAAATCTGCTTGACACTGAAAATTTTCACTCTAATCTACTAATTTGTCTGACAGTGTCAACAGGAAAAGTTACTTGTGGTAGAGTGATTGTGACTGAGTCCACATATCTAAATATTTAGAGAGTGGCAGTGGTTAAAATACAGGTTCCCAGGCTCCACCCCAGGTTTCTGAATCAGTGTCCTAGTTTGGGTTCTGCCAAAAATAGAGCCTTAGACAAGGATTTGTGTGCCAGGTGTTTGAATGATCATCTTAGTAGTGCACTGGCGGGGATCTAAGAAAGGGCGAGGGAAGAAAGAAATGCCAATAAGACGTATATTAATGAATAGGTTATCTCCGTGGGCCAGGGGGACTGAACCCCAAAGGGATCTGAAAGGCTGTGAGATACACATTTCAGAATTCTCCCATAGATAAGCAAGGAAACAGAAGCATTTATCTACCAGCTCCTGTTGCTGATTGGTCCAAGGTTGCTCTTGGGAACATTAACTCCCTGATACTTCTGGCCTCCCTCATGGCCTCCAGAGAAAGCCATCCAGCAGAGAATCACAGAGGCATTGAGATAGGATGCTGTCTGTGTTCATGGAACTCGTCATAGAAGCTGCAGATAAAGGAGAGAATATGGGCAAGGCAATAATAACCTCCTAGAGTCAGGATCTCTGGATGTGTGATTTACTTGGAAATCTGTAGTTGTTCTTTCTTTTTAAACGTTTTTATTGATTTTTAGAGAGAGAGAGGAAGGGAGAGGGAGAGATAGATAGAAACATCAATGAGAGAGACACATCGATTGGCTGCCTCCTGCATGCCCCTCACAGGGGCTTGAGCCTGCAACCTGGCATGTGCCATGACCGGGAATTAAACCGGTGACCTCTTGGTCCACGGGTTGATGCTCAAACACTGAACCACATCGGCTGGGCAAAAATCTGTAGTTTTAATGCCAGATGATTCTAATCTTCATAAAAGTTTGAGAACCACTGCTCTAAAAGGCAATCTGATCTGGTTACCCCCATGCTATACTACCTTCAGACAATCCAAAGCCCTTAGCATAACATAAAGAGCCCCCCAGAGTCTGGATTTCTTTTTATTTCAATGGCTATATCTCATATTCTATATTTTCCTCCCTAAACTCTGGATTTAGCCATCAGATTGCTTGCAATTACTGGAAAACCAGGCTCTTTTACACTTCTGCCTTGTGCTCAGAATGTTTTGCCTGCAAGTAACAAAAAACTTGACCAACAGTGGCTAAAACAGATAAGGATTTATTTTTCGAACACAGCAAGAAGACTGAAGATGGGTGGCTGCAGGCACTGGTTGGTTCTGTGGTTCAGTAAAATCAGGGCAGGAGTCTGATTCTTTTAGATTTGCCTTCACGGTTGCAAGAGGTTGCTGCAGCGCTGGGTTGCTGCACATTTGGATTCAAGTCAGGAAAGGGCAGCACCAACTCAGCAAAAGCCTTCCCAGAAGAACCAGCAGAGTTCCCTTAATGCTTCATTGGCCAGAACTGTGCCACATGGGCAGCAAGAAGGTAAGTAAATATTTGGCTATTTCAGGCTCTATAGAGGAGGCTGGAAAGGCAAACGAGGGTTGCAAAGTTGAAAATGGTGTTAGGTTAGCCTTTTCTCATCCTGTTTGCATGGGGGAATTCTTATTTAACTTTCAAGACTCATTCCACCCCCCTCCCCCCTTATATTTCATTTTGAAAATTTTCAAACTCTCAGAAAATTTGGAAGCATTATACACCTATATACCCACTACCCAGATTCTACAATTGATATTTTACTGTATGTGCTTTAACAGGTCTCTATTCATCTATCCACTTCTCCATCCATCCATCCATCCATCCATCCATCCATCCATCTATCTTATTTTTTTGGATGTAATTCAAAGTAAGTTGCAGATATAAGTGTACACCCCCTACCCAAATACTTCATCATGTATATAATTATCTAGAGTTCAATATTTGTTTAGAGTTCTTTTTTAGGTGAAACTTTCAAACAATAAAATACACAAATCTTATGTGAGTTTTGACCTTCAATGAGTTTTGACATTAATGACCAAACCCTTATCAAGATATTGAATGTTACCATTACCCAGGAAGTTTTCTCATGTTCCTTCCTAGTCAAGAGAACTGCCACCACAGCCCTCCCCCCCAAATGCAATCACTGTTCTGATTTCCTTCATAGTAGATTAGTTCTGTTTATTCTAGAACTTCATATACATGGACTCACACAGTGTGTACTCTTTTTATCTAAGACATTTTGAGATACTTGAGAACTGACTCCTTTGAATATCTTCTTTGCATGCACTGCCTTCCGAAGTAGTAACTGTAATTTTTTTTTTACTTGCTGTTTACCCATCTATCTTTCCCTTGTAGTATGCAGTTCCTTCAAGGGAAAAGATCTTTTCTATTCATCTTTGTATTCTTAGCGCAGCTCGTGCAGACATTTAATAAATGTCTTTTGAGTGAGTTAATGAAGGAATAGATTAAAATGACTGGATCATAGTAGGTTAGTAGAAAACTTTAGTTCATTTCCTTTCCTTTTGTACAGTCTTTATCCCATTTCATTACAGTTAGCAGTGTGGGCATCTGTCTTCCCTGCTAGATGTGCCCAACTCAGGTAGGGCTGTGCCTTAGTCACTCGTGTAGCCTAATGCTTAGCACAGTACTTGGCACATCGTGTACGCTGTTTTGAAGGTGCAGATTAGTAATGTGACTGTTCATTGTACAACTGGGGTCATGATGATTCTCCTCAGTGGATCCTTTCCTGTTAACAAGCGCATCCAAGAGCCTTTGCAGAGAATGGGAAGATGAGGTGATTCTTTGTTTTCCATGGACCACAGCTCTACAGTCTGTGGTCTGGGCTATGTGAAGCAGGTAGAGTGAGTCTGCCCAGCCTTGACCAGGAAGCCCTCTTCCTCTGCCCAATTACTTGCAGGTCAGGAACTCTATAGTAATAGCTCCTACCAAGGTATTAAACTGATGACTGAGATGGGGCTGGTAGGGGCTTCTGGGGTATTTTGCATTCGAATTGGGGAGTGTGGACCAAACTCTCAAATTCTGTGGGACCCCTCCAGTTATGCTTCCAGGCAATTTTCATTTCTCTCCAATCCAGGTCCTATTCCTGTATTACCATGAAGAGAAGGTGCCATGCCCCATTGCCTTTGGCTGCCCAGGCCCACTTGGTGGAGTTTCATTTCGTCCTCATATTCTTCACTTCATGGAGAAATAAATCCCAGAGTAAAATGCTTCTTAGGAAAGAGATCTTTCCAAAAGGAGACTATGTATTTGAGGCACCATCAGGTACCTTTACCCAGCCCCATGTACATAAGAGTGAGAGAAGCAGTTTCTTGGCTACTTCTTATAAGATTGGTTCCCACCCCCCCAGCCCCCACCACCACCACCAAGCACCATGGCCCCTCCTATACACTTTCTTCAAACTACTCCTTTTGGAGCCAAGGTCTAGATCAGACTGGTGTGGCCTGACTACATTAGCTCATTGACAGGATCTGGGTCTGGCGGAAGGAAATGGTCCTGCAGTCTGGGGTCATGACCTAAGCATTGAACCTGAGTCCTAGCCCTGACTTTGCTATTGATCCTCTGTGTTACATTGGGCAAGTCACTTCCATGCTTTGAGCCTCAGTTTCCCCTTCTAGGTAATGTCCCAGGTTCCATCTAAAATCACTGCCAGGTCTAAAATTGCATGAGCTATTCAAGAGTCAGGTTCAATTTGAAATGTCAGATTTAGGTTCCATATGAAAAAGACCTCAGCTGGCAGATCAATAAGGATTCCAAAGAAGTCATTTTTCACCTGTGAGTCCTTCATTCATCATTATCTTCCTTAATCATCTTGTCTCCAGTGCCGGCCCTGAGCCAACAGATCTGTCCAGCTGCACAGCTCTTGCTCTTTTGGATGGGCAGCATACGCTGGAGGAGGCAAACCCAGCTTGGTTTGGCCTGGCACAGAGTGAGACGGAAATATTAATCAACACAGAAGTGGCTGCTGGCAGGAGATCAGAAGGCTTTGTCCAGGTTCGTTGAGTGAGGAGGGCGGCCATGTATGCTAGAAAAGGTGCATAGCATGAGGCATTTGTTTGGGAGCAGCCACCACAGAATGCTCTATGCAGGGACACAGTGACTGGAACACCTTGTCTGTCTTAATGAAGCATGGAGCACCATGTGTTTTATGTTGATGCAGAAGGCTCACTAATGGATTAACTTGGACAGCTTGTCTTCTCCAAGTAAAGGAAGTGGTGACTAAAAACGGAGGCCAGAGTGCTGGCCAGACTTAGGAGGGGAAGCCAACAAGGACAGAAACACTGAAGCCTCACATAGCTTACTGGAATGCCTTTCCCCAAGCTACAGCACAGACACAGAGGTGTGTACCTCTTATATACCTTCCATCCATTTCTAGACTATGTTTCTTAATTAGAGGAGGTATTTTGGATGCATGTCATACCCTGCTCCTTGTTAACAGGGCATCTTTTCCACTGTCTACTGTAGGAAGTGACTTCCTAAGGAATATTTTGAAAGCTGGAGTGCAAAGGAAAAAGTGCTTTTCAAAGGCAAATGCAGGATAAGAGAGAATTGAAAGAAGTCAAGCATTAATCTTTATCAGAATATCTCAACCATTTCTTTACTACACATTGTTATTGCCACAAATGTACCTAGTGCCTTATGGAAACCTGATAGATGAACATTTAGGCGATTAAAAAGGGATAAAGTCAGGGGCATTTATGCTTTCTACAAAAGGACTCCTCACTTTACTGAAGATTGCCTTCAGGAGTTCCTTTTTTTTTTTTTTTTTTTTTTACAAAATAGCAGCTTCTCTGAGTGCTTAAAATGCGATCTGATTTATACACCTCAATTGATTCTATTCTAGTCCAGTCTAACATTAAACCATCTTCCAGAGGCAGGAGAAATTTCTCTCCTCTCCTCTCTTCTCTCTTCATCCTCTCTCTTTCTCTTTCTCCATATTTCTCTCCTTTCTTCCCTTTCCCTTTGCCACTGATGGTGTCTGGGTTTTCTACTGAGACCTACAATGCCAGGGCTGGAAGGGCCTGGAGATATAATCCAATCCCAGATCTGACAAATGAAAAATGGGGTCCCAGAGAAACGACATGACTTCTTTGAGATTATCTAGCACGTTAGTACTATTCCCACTCCATGATATTATCCCCTTACTCTAGTCTAGTCCTTTACCATCTTAAATGGTATCCCTAACCACTCAGATGTAAGAAATTATCCCTAATGAAAAAGCAAACCCCTAGCTCAGAGGGTTAACACACTCAGCTATCATTCACTTTCAACTTAGTGAGAATTGGTTTACCAGGTCCTTTCCCAATATGACAGCTCTGTAAAAGAGGTGTGGGGTGCCAAGCAGTGGAGGCAGGGAGCCAACAGGCCGAGGACATGGGATCAGGCTGGAGTGGAAAGCCTGGAGCAAGCAGCTTGAGTGGCCAGAGAGGAGGTGGCAGAAGAGGAAGGTGAGATAACCTGCAAAGCAAAGTACCTTGGCTTCTTACATGTTTTCACATTCAAACTAAACACTGGCTTTTATTATTGAGTATTTTTTATGTTAATATTCTTTGAGTGCTTGTGCCTTAGAGCCTAAGTGTGCTTCAAAACCAAACACTGAAATTGCTATTTCACTGTCACCAGGTCTTCATCTCCCTCTCTCCAACCCATTGCAGTCTGGTTTCTGACTCCCACTCTTAAGGTCACCAACAACCTCTGTGTCCCTAAATTCAATGTATGTGTTTTTCAGTTCCTATATCACTTAACCTCTCAGAGCCACTTAACAATTCTTTCATTTTTGATCTCTCTCTATCTACCATTAAACCCATCCTCCTATGTTCCCCAGGCTTTCCAGCCATTCTTTCTCTCCTTTATATAGATTCGTTTTTAAGACTCTTTCCTGAACCTTCTTTTCTTCTCACTTTATAATCTCTCTGGGCAATCTTGTCTCACCCACACCTATAGCTCTAATGATCACCTATACAAGAATGACTCACAAATTTGTGTCTCCAACCCAGACCTCTATGTTCCACCTCCATGACTCGACTCTATTTGGCCTTCTTGTTCGGTGTCTTAGGGTCTCAAACTCAACACATCCCAAACCAAACTCATGATCTTTGTCCCACAAATCTGGACTTCTTACAATACTCTACATGATACAACCATGGACCCGGTTGCACAAGCCTGGAATGTTGGGGTCAGCCTTAACTTCTTCATACTCATTCCCATATTTAATCTATCATTCAGTACCTTCAAGCTTACCTACTAAAAATTTCTCAAATCCACCTGCTTTCCATCTCCACATCCACAGTCCACCCTCTTTTGCTTGGACATCTGCAATAGTCATCTAACTATTCAACCCTCATTCATCTTGGCCTCCTTTAATGTATTTTCTACATTGTATCTGGAATAATCTCTGCAAAACACATATCAAATTGTGTCACTCTTTCCCCATGCCTAAAGATATTTTATGGCTTCTCATTGTTATTAGACTAAGAGTTTAAAGCCTTTACATACAAGTTTCATGCTGAGCTCCATTCTTTCATGCTCTGCCATCTAGTCACATTGACCTCCAGTTGTCATGTTGAGCTCCTCCCCACCACAGGGTCTTTTCATGTGCTCTCCCCTCTGCCTGGAACATGGATCCCTTCCCTTTACATTTACTTACCCCCGTCTCCTCCGATCACTTTACTTCTCCAGAAAAGCTGTGCTGACTCTCCTCAACAAGGCCAAATTCCCATATTCTAGGTTCCCAGAGCAATATATTTTTCTTTTCATAAAAAACCTGTCAGGTTTTTTTTTTAAAAAACTTGACATATTTTTAAAATTTACGTTTTTTGTATGACTATTTGCTTGTCTAAACCCCACACAAGACAGGATTGTACCTGCTTTTTCTTTCTTTTTTTTTTTATACCTCACCTGAGGATATTTTTCTATTTATCATTAGATAGAGTGGGAGGGAGGGAGAGAGACAGAGACAGAAAGAAACATCGGTGTGATAGAGCCATGTTGACTGGTTGCCTCCTGCACGACCCGACCCAGGCCGGGGACAAATCACAACTGAGGTACCTGCCCTTGACGGGAATCGAACCCACAACTCATTGGTCCGAGGGCCGACGCTCTAACCACTTAGCAAACCGGCCAGGGCTGTACCTGTTTTTTCTTATCATTGTACCCCTAGCACGTAGTGCAGTGCCTGGCACATAGCAGGCATGCCATAAGTATTTGAATATCTCCTTATTAATTGTACCTTGGTTTTTTTGTCTAGAAAATGGGAATATTACTATGAACTCAAGCTAGATCACAGGGTCTATGACAGAATAAAATATTATAAGTGAATATACTTAGACAAATTAAGGTGCTATCCAAATATTAATGTGAATTATTGGCACTAATGAAGAAAATGGGTCACCCACATTTATCACAGAATAATACATTAAAACCATTTTACCCCATTACCTAAACCAGGCAAAAATGGTCTGGTATCATGTTCTGAAAGTCTGAGGTCTTTTGGCCTCAAAATGGAAACTTATCAGACAACTATGTGTCTCAGATTGGGGCTCTTCAGGTAACAGATGTGATGGACAGTTTCTCGGCTGATTTAATCTACAGGATAGGAAACAATGGCATCTTGAGATTGTTCACTTCACTACAGAGATACTCACTGTCTATAGATAGTTTAAATATTTACACTCTGTGAATAAATCGTAACCCTTGAGATTATAGTCATTCTCCTGCCAATCTATAAGCAAATGTGACCTGCAAGACTTTATCCCTCCAGCTGTATATTATTTGGAAACTCACTTCATCTCTGTCTGTGTCCTTACCTATAAAATGGAATGCTAAAACCTACCTCATCTACCTGGGGTCATTGGGAGAGTCTAAAATAAAGTTAAACAAATGAAATTATTTTGTGAATCGTAAAGCTCAACACATGATGAAATTCATTCTTGTTAACAGTAATTGTTGGTACGATTATTATTAACATTCTACATGTAAGTCATACCTATAAATAGCCTCAGTGATTAATTAGGTTATGATGTTCATGCCCAGACACCTGCTATGAAACAAGAACTGTCTCTCAGATGACTTGGGCGAGAAAGAACAATAATTAAGAAATCAGAATGTTTCTAGATTTAGCACTTTATTGTCCCCAAATGGCCTTTTTCTGTCTTTCCAAAGAACTGTGCTGTGTCTCTAAGAAGAATGGAGTTTTCTTGATCAAAAATAAATATCATAACTTGATAATGACAATATAGGATTTCAAACATAATGGTCGGATGCTCTGAGCATTGATTCAGCTGGTGAATCTGAATGGGCCTTTGGCCCTTTGGCCACATGTCCGTTAAAACACTGAGCAAATCATGTGTTTTAACCACACATGCCAGGTTTTAGGGAATATAAATTTCTTTAATTATGAAACAGTTTGCACATTTGCTGGGTGCACACAAGGTGCTATTTTATAAATGCACAATTGTGAGAAAAAAATTAAAAATAACACACAGAGAGATGAATCCGGAGCACAATAAGAGAGGAAACAGAATTGTTTGAAGAGAAAGGCCTAGAGACCCTTTTGGCTAAATTCTGGTGGTTCAGAATTTTGCACCTGTCAGTGTCTTTTATTTGCTTCAGTATAAGACATTTCTTCAGGCTCATGGGCAACTCTGAAATTGCGAAATATGCATGGAAGCACATTCGTGGAAATGCAATCTTGACTCTCCCTAGACCTGCAGGGATTGTGAGTGCCAGAGGCTTGTATGAACTATACTGGGGCTCCATGTGTCAGAGACAAGGAGAAACCTGAGTTGTCCAAGAGATAAGTGACAGTGAAGAAGGACCTTAGACTCAAAGGCCAGAAGTGCAGGAAAAGTGAAAGAAGTTCACTTTTTTTTTTTTTAATCCTCACCCGAGGATATATTTTTTTCCATTTATCTTCAGATAAAGGGCGCGGAGTTGGGGAGGGGGAGAGAAAGAGAAATATTGATGTGAGAGAGACACATTGAGTGGTTGCTTCCCGAATGACCCTGACCAGAGCCAGGGACCGAACCACAATCGACCTACATGCCCTTGACCAGAATTGAATCTGTGACTCTGGTACGCGGGCTGATGCTCTAACCGCTAAGCCGAACTGGCCAGGGCAGAAGTTCACATTTTTAAGTAATTGAAATAACTGCTAATAAATATACTTGTTCCAAGGATGTGAGTTACTAAAGGCAGGCAGCTGGCCCGAACTCCCTAGGCGGTAGAACAAAGAAAGGAGGCAGCATCCTTTATTAAAGTGCAACCAGGGTGTTCGAGATTAGGCACCAGGAGGAACTTACTGATGGCAAAGACTCGTTCAGTTCTGAAAACATCAGCACCATAGCTTGAGAAATTTTAAACAATGGAATAGAAAGCCCTGGGCTAGATTATTTGGAGACTGGGGGATAAAAAGGAGCTCAGATGGTCTCCTCTTCAGCTGGCTCCTCTTTCTTCTAAGCACACTAACTGGGGTGAACTGGTGACAGTGTGCCTAGGTTTAAAACCAGATCTACTACTTACTAGCTGTGGGACCTTAGACAAGTTACTTAATCTCTCTGTGCCTCAGTTTCCTCTTTGGTTAAGCAGGAATGATGTTGACAGAATATTCCCTTCAGGGTTGTTGTGGGGATTAAATGAGATAAACCATGTAAAAACCTTTTACAGTGGTTCTCAACCTTCCTAATGCCGCGACCCTTTAATACAGTTCCTCATATTGTCGAGACCCCCAACCATAAAATTATTTTTGTTGCTACTTCATAACTGTAATTTTGCTACTGTTATGTCTTAGGTGACCCCTGTGAAAGGGTCGTTCAACCCACAAAGGGGTCGTGACCCACAGGTTGAGAACCGCTGCTTTAGCACAACACATGTAGGTAGTAAGCACTTAATACCTGTTGGCTACTATTGTTATTTTGTTACTGTGGTACTGAGTGGTACTGGGAATTTAGGACTTGTATGAATTTTGGGGGGAGGGAAGGTGGATACAATTCAGCCCATAACAGGGTATGTATGTGAAAATTCATCAAGCCATATTCTCAAGGTGCAAAAGTATTTAATCTACATTATACTTTAATAAAATAGTTTAAAAATGGACAGTAACAATAAAAAAAAAAATCAATCTCATTTGCTTGACCTCAAATTGCATTTTCTCTCATCTCATCCTAGATAAATCCTCCGTATCTTTCTCACTTCCCTAGTTCTCTCCATACATGCATCCCCATTTTTTGTTTCTGCACCTACACTCATGTCTTTCCTCCTCTCCATAGCTATTAAAACCTATCTTCAGGGCTCAGCTCAAGTTCCTTCTCCAGTATGCACACAGTTGTTCACACGATCCTTTTTCATTCAACAAGCATTCATGGAATGTGCTCTATGTGCTGAACTCAGTGTTCTGAAAATGGACGGGGAGAGAGGCACTCCCTGCCCTCAAGGAGCCTGCCACTGTGGGAGAGGCAGCTGAGTAATAACCTGTCACGACAGCGTTGTACTCAGTCTGCTTAAGCTGCTGTAACACGGTACTGTGTGGCTTGAACAACAGACATTTATTTCTCACAGATCTGGAGGCTGGAAGGCCAAGATCAAGGTGTGCAGGGTTCCTGGTGAGAGTCCACTTCCTGGCTTACAGACTGGGGTCTCTTGTTGAAATGCAGATTTTGATTTTCTGGATCTGGGGTGGGACCTGAGTGTCTTAACACGGCAAAAAGAGCGAGCTCTGGTGTCTCTTCCTCTTCTTATCAAGGCACTGATCCAATCAGGGCTCCACATCATGACCTCATCTAATTACCTCCCCAAAGCCTCACCTTCTAATACCATACATTGGAAGTTAGAGCTTCAACATATGAATTCGGGGATAAACATTCCGTTCATAACACAGGACATAATGGGAATACAGAGGAAAGGCACTTAACCAAATTTTGGAGGCTATTCCTGGTGGCATGTAGTCAGAGACCATAAGGATGAGGGACTGGGGAAGGGGGACGCATTCATGCAGAAGCTTCTTGCAAAGGCCCAGGGAAGAACAAACAGATGGCAGGCTAGAGAACTGCAAGCAGCCCAGTGCTCCTGGGGCACAAGGGTGTGAGAAGGGGTGATGCAGAAAGAGGATGCTGAGGCAGAAGAGGGACTTCAGAGACTACTCAGAGAGGACTTTAGACTTTACCCTGCACGTAGGGGGTGGGGGTCACTAAAGGATGAGAGTTGGTCAAAATTAGAGTTTAGAAACTCTCTGGCAACAGAGAGGGGGATGAATTAGGGGTGTCTCACTGGAAGCTTTCCCTCAATTCTTTACAACCCAGTTTAGAATTTAATGGTTCAATTTTTTTTTTCCCCTCTCTCTAGATTTCTCTCCCCTCCTGATTATAAGCTTGTTCAGGGCAGGGAACCTGTTTTTTCAGGTGCACAGCAAAAGTTCTCCATAAAAACTCCAGAGTGGTTCTCTTCTAATCTTTTTTTTCCCATTGTCATGTCAGATGTCACCATAACACTTTCTTTGAGTAGAGAATGTTCTTTCCACATGATTACTGTACTTATTTTATGGGACTTTCTTGGACATGTCCAGAAAATGGTCTGATGTCAAGTGCAAAGGTCACGGGGCTGTGGGCAGAGGCAGTGAAATGTAGAGCCGAGTTTCTCAGACTTGAACGTGTACACAGACACTGGAGGCTCTTGTTGAAATGCGGATTTTTATTTTCTGGATCTGGGGTGGGGCCTGAGATTCTGCTTTTCTGACAAGCCCCTTGGTGACGCTGATGTGGCAAGTCCACAGACCCTGAATAGCAGGGGCACAGGGGAAAGTACCCCAGAGAAAAATCTGAGGGCCTAGGTCCTGCTTTGCCAGAGAGCTTTCCTGGACCTCAAACTTTATCTTGACATAAAGACTTTGTCTGGTTGATCTCTAAGTTTCTTTCCAGCTTTAAGAAATTAGTCTGTGATTTGGTAAGTTACATTTGGCCAAAACATTTTGAGAAGCTTGAAGAAAAGAGGTCTTTGAATTCAATCCATTATAGTTATTAGTATTACTGTTGGAGGGGCCATAGTTTGAGTTCCAGTGGATTTAAAAAAATAATCCTTTAATCCTCCTAGCATAGTCACTCACCACTTGGCTTGGCACATGTAGATTACT
Organism: Tadarida brasiliensis; assembly: GCA_030848825.1. Classification (NCBI taxonomy): domain Eukaryota; kingdom Metazoa; phylum Chordata; class Mammalia; order Chiroptera; family Molossidae; genus Tadarida; species Tadarida brasiliensis. Next base: position 100,783,787 of record CM061258.1, read on the forward strand.
GCTTTGAATGTGCTAGGCTAAAACGAAAATCTCAAGTTGGGATCCTGTTGCATTTATACTCCATTTGTGGTCATGCTGTCTGGGCTGCATGTTGAAATAACTTTTCAGTCTCAAAAACAAACCTCCGTTTACTTTAAAATAAAAATTTAAGGAGTTGTATACAAACCCCAAATTTACCACGGTAGCCTGGAAAGAACAGGTGCAACTGAGTGTGGAGGTTTGAATTTAAACGTCTCTAACTGGGGATTTGGATGATGTGATCCCTGAAGGTCTCAGCACTGCTACTGTACATGGATGAAAAGGGTGGATAATGAAGAGAGGTATAATCTCATTTGTTATGGAACGCTATTTGTGACAGCTCATTGGAGCCTCCACGCTGAAGGCCAATAAAGAGGTTAAGCATTTCTTTTCTTTTTTTCAAATACTGATTATTCAAAGCAGTGGCAGACAAATCAGAGAACAGCATCACAATAAGATAAAGGCAATACTTGCTTTCAAATGCAATCCTCTTCTTCAGAATTAACAAGCTGCCAAGTGGTGAAACAGCAGAGGAACATCCTTAGGACTGGCTGGTTTCACTTAATTCCGACAAGGCTGGTTGAAGGGAGATGAGAAAGCGCAACTCGAGGGGCAGCAGTGCCAGCTGTGGAGCTTGTGTGTGCTGTGGTGGGGGTGGGGGAAGGACAGGGAACAGGCTCCAGAAATATACCAATAAGCCTCAAACAATTCCTCATCTCAAAAACACAGACCCTCAATTCAAATCCAGCTTTTAAGGTGTCGGTCGTTTTTAATGAGTGATTTGAGACAGTATATGCAATTATAGAAAGTATAACGCGTACGGTCATACACCACTTAACGATAGGAATGCACTCTGAGAAACAGGTGAAGTGATGCGTGTGGGAACATCATGGGATGCACTTACACAAGCCTAGGTGGTGCAGCCTACGACACGCCCAGGTGTATGGTCTAGCCTAGTGCTCCTGGGCTACAAGCCTGTATAGCATGTTACTGTACTGAATACTGTAGGCAGTTGTGACACAATGGTTAAGTATTTGTGTATCTAAATACATCTACCAGGTATAGGGAGCCTTTTTTTCTGCCAAGGGCCATTTGGATGTTTATAACATCTCTTGCAGGCCATACAAAATTGTCAGCTTAAAAATTAGCATGCTATATTTTGGTCAGGCTAATTTGGTGAAGTGTGTGATATTAGCTGGTATTGATTTTGAGGGCCTTATAGGGCCCGTAGGCCGGACATTCCCCATCCCTGATAGAAAAGTACAGTAAAAATTGGTACAAATGATAAAGGGTGTGTGTGATGAGTGGGTGAATATTGGAGGGGCTGGGGAGGGCTGTGGAGGGAGGTGTGAGAGGAGAGCAGGTGTCAGGAGGAGGGAGGGAGGAAGGAATGGACAGAGGGAAGGAAGAGAAGGGGAGAGGAAGGGAGAGCAGAGATAGAGATCCAGAGATAAAGCTTGAAAGAAATAATGAAATGGAGAGAGGGAGAGGGAGATGGGTATGGGGAGTGGGAGGAAAGAGAAATAAAGAGAAATGGAGAGAAGGGAAGTGAGTTTGTGGTGTGCAGGGGCAGGCGGGAGTGGGCTGGAAGAGGGCTCCGGGCTCCTCTCAACCTAGGCCACTCCCCTGGATCCCTTGCCAATTTCAGACCCCAGCCAGGGACACATGGCGGGAAGATAATATATTGAGTCTCCTCAACCATTCAAACCACTCAGAGCTAGCAATAAATGCTGTATCATAGTTGGGTCCGGCCTTTTCTTTCAACATTGCAAACAAATTTTTTGCTTTTAATCTATTATAATCTCCTGGGACCACAGTCATATATGCAGTCCCTCATTGACCAAAACATTGTTATGAGGTGCGTAACTAGAGTGCCCTTCCCCTCTTCACCAGCCTTCTCACCCTGCACCTAAAGCTGGGTGTAAGTTGATGTGACAGTAGTAAAAGCGTTGTTGTCTGGCATGTCTCAGGAGAGGCCGCCTTTCCCATAGCCTTGGTGCCGAAACTCCTAACTGTCCAGACTTTCAGGAGGCTGCCTGCCCAGCCCCACACTGATGATCTGATTCTCAAAGATCCCGCCTGCATTGTTAGAAAGATTTAATCTCTCAACCCAAGCCTCTGGCCTTGCCTGTATGTGATGCTTCTCCTGTTAGGCCTACATGAGTTCCTCTGGGTCGTGCAGCCTCTAGGTCCTGTCTGTAATTCCGCTGCTAAGAGGATCCCTCTTCCCCAGCAACCTGGGGCCATCTGGAAGTTGTTTTTGTCTCTTTCCTCAGCATGCTGTCCAGCCAGGATGAGAATTCAGTTATCTCCTTTTCCCCTAAGTCACAAAGCTCTTCTCTATCCTGATCTTCCCAGGAAACTGGCTCCCCACCACCACCCACTGTCCCACTTGTATTCAGCCAGCCCCTTCCTTCTCCCTGGATTCCAGTTGGTGAATTTGACTTCAGTCTTATGTTTTTTTTTCCTCCTCAAAGCTTTTGCTACCAAAAAACAAAAAAAAAACAAGCACATGAGTTCTTGGGGCATTTTTTTTTTTTTAATATCATGGTGGGAAAACAACTCATGTATACATCTTTAATTTCTTCTTATGCTATCTTAGCTTCTAGGTATTAAGATCTGAAAACGCAGTGACTGGTGTTAACAGTGCAAGTGGCCCCAGTACACCCCTGTGAGCTCACAAACCACGACCTTGAGCTCTTAAGTGAAATATGAAGGCATTTCACAGATGCTGACTGCGGGGAAAGCCTGGACTGGCAGTCAGACTGCGTGAGCTCAGATCCTTAGAGCTGTTTCCAATCATTGCACCTCTCTGAGCCTCAGTGTCTTCATCTGAAAAAATCAGCCGAACAGTCTGGGAGTACACTGAGATACTGCTAGTGAACGTGCCTGGGTGTCCAGTGGTGTCCAGAACATGTTCATCCACTCATTGTTTTCATTTGTTTCTCTTTAGTCAGGAAGACGGAAACACTGACTCTTGGCCAGTCTCCAGAAAACTTTGCTGTTTGTCTCCTTTGTAGACAATCTGGACACCAAGAGCCATTTTCATTAGTATGTTCGATAGAATAAAACTTTGGGAAGTACCCTGAGGAAGGAACTCTACTGGGGGTATAGATCAACTTACCAGGCCTGGTAGACATCGCTCTGCCCCAGTCTGGGCAGGCTCAGAAGGGAGAGCGTTGTTGATTCCCATCGACTAAAAGGAGGCCCCAATGTGCAAAGCTCTGTACTCCCCCCTCAGTGCCACTACCTCAAGGTAGCTAAGGGCAGGCACACCTGGGTTCAAATCCTACTCCACCACTTGTGTCCCCATAAACCCATGCAGCAATAGCATAGTCAACATCTATGCATCGAGCTCTACTGTATGCCAGCCACTGTGTTGGGTGCTGGGGATACTGTGGTGAACAAAAAATCAGGGATTCAGCTCTCACAGATTTCATGGTCCAGTGGCAAGCTGCTTCACTGCTCTGAGCCTCAGTCTTCTCATTTGTAAAATGGGAAAGATAATACCTAGCTCGTAGGTTTGCTGTAAGAGATAAGGTACAGTCATGGAGCTGAGAACAGCGCCTGTCACACAATAGATAGCATGTTTTGACATGATAGCTTTGGTTAATTTATTACAGCTCTGAACATAAGTGTGAGTTTGTTTTCCTGCACGAGAGAGGCACTTACCAGTATCTAACAAGTAGAACTGCCTTATGGGAGAAAAAACCCTATATATATATGAATATGTTTAGATACAGATGTATTTAAATAAATGTAGGAAAAATAGCAAGCTCAAAATGGTGGGATAGGAGGAGGAAAAGGAGAGATTATTATTTGCCTCTGAATTATTTGATTTGCTTAAACAATTATGCATTACTTTTTGAGCAAAAATTTTAAGAAGCAAAAAAATTTTAATATATAAAACACATTAACGAGTGCTACCATGAGAACTGATCTATCTATTGGGTGAACTTTTCTTGTCCTAGAAATGTGGACAAGTTTCCCAAGACAACCCCTCCACAATTATTCCAGCCCCCACCAGCCTCAGCCACAAGCTGCGCTCTCTAATCCCGGAATAAAGGGCTAAAGTTATTGTTGGGCTGTTTCCTTCTGCAGTCTTCTGCCGGGCCAGAGCTACCTGAGTGAACAATAATTGTTATCATCTCTGACAATCTGCAAAGATTAGCTCTAAGGGAAAAAATGCATGTGCAAGTTATAGAATGTGCCTTAATTTTAAAGCCACAATGGAACCACAGAGCACTGTAGCGTACCGCTATTTATCAGACGCAATTATTAGAGATATCAGTTTTCGTAGTACATATTTGTGTCCATAAAAATGCAGTACATACTGACCTGTCTGGTCTCTGAACTCCAGATTGCTCTTTCGCTTGGATATCTTAATTTCTCCCAGTCCCCAGACCAAACAAGACAAGTGACAAAAAGAGCTATTTGCTCCTCTTAGTAGAGTAACAGGGTGTCCCGGAACAGTTTTCCTGGTGGGCGGCCTGAGCAGTCTGCCAGAGCTCTTGGCCTGAGGGAAGGCTGAGGTCACAGTTTGGAGCAGGGCTCAGGCAGTGGGCCAGGCTCCCTGGGGAGCACCTGGAAGACTTTCTGAGCACTCCAGGGGGATCATAATGGGGAAAGGAATGCCAACGGGGTCAGAAGTCTGCCAATTATGCAGTGGGATTTGGCACGAGATACATTTGGGATTACTTGCTAATGTAACACTATTTGTACCCCACATTGGTAAGACCTGGGAAACTTTTGAAATTACAATGAGAAATGCAGATGCCCTGGCTGGTTGAACTCAGCGGTTAGAGTGTTGGCCCTCAGACCGACGGGTCTCGGGTTCGATTCCTGGTCAAGTTCAGAGAGTCCATTGAGCTTGCCTGCTGTGTGCTCTGAGCCCTTGCAACCTCCCTCCAGCCACACTTAGCCTGGCCTGAATACCAAAAAGTGGTGTTTATAACGTAAGTGATTTATTACTTCTTCTTGTATCAGATCACTCCAAATGGTTATCGTGAAGTTAATCTGATATCCTTCCTTCGTCCTTTATCTTATCAGTTGGGGAAAGGTAAAATATTTGCAGCAGATACACACAGGCACTTGGGACTCGATGTGAGGCTGAACATGCCAGATTTTAAGGCTGAGGGTTTTGACTCCTACACCTGTTCCACTTATTTATGCATTCATTGGTTGATACTTGTATGTACCCTGACTGGGGATCGAACCCACAGCCTTGGCATATTGGACGATGCTCTAACCACCCGAGCTACATGGCCAGGGCCTTGACTCCTACACCAGAATGTCAGTGTCAGCCCTTACTATCTGACCTCTCTAGGCCAGTGATTCTACTGGTCTGGAGACCATGCTTTGAGAACCACTGGTCTAGATCAACATTCATCCACATAGAACCAAATTTAAGTAACTTTTGTTTGATTCTCTGTCTTGTGGTCAAATTGAATAGGTGAACTGACATTAATCATGATTAGACTGATCAGTAAGTGTGACTGGCACAGTTCGGCTTAAACAAGTCTTCTCAAGGCTCAAGATCATCTTGTACCTAGGACCTCAGTCAGTTCTTGCAAACTATTCAGCTTCACAATCGTCTTTCTTTTGCTAGTGGCTATGCTTAAGAGGCACACCTTTTATTTGAACAAACCTACAAATCATAATTATACTCTCATGCCAAGCAGAATTTTGATAATAGACCCAAGTTAGAGATTTGATTTTAGAGAGTCAAGTATGTTCTAAAATCCTTTGTCTAGGGAATAATGCCTCTGAAAAAAATCTACCCCAAGTAAATAATCCAAAATACGAAATACTATTTATGCACAAAGATGTTCATCATGGCATTACTTACAACAGTGAAAATTTAGAAGCAAACACAAAGTAGATTGTAGACTAAATGTAAGATGTTGATAATAGGTTAAATTAGCTATTATTTTGATAATAGCTAATATCAAAAACCTGTACTATCTTCCCAATTTTTCTGTAAATCTAAAAGTGTTGTATAGTATGGAAATGTAAGGGGCTTAAACGGTCAAAATCTCTTGAAAAAAGAACACATTTGGAAGACTCACACTTTTCCCTTTAAAAACTTACTAAATGACTACAGTAATCAAGATAGGTGGTACTGGTGTAAGAGTAGACCTATAGATCAATGGAATAAAACTGAGTTCAGAAGTAAGCCTTTATATTTATGATCAATTGATTTTGACAAGGTACCAAAATAATTTAGTAGGGAAAGAATAGTCTTTTCAACAATACTGATGGGATAGCTGGATATCTACATGTAAAAAATGAAGTTGGAACCCTTCTTCACACATATGCCAAAACTAACTCCCAAAGGATCATAAGAAAATGATAAAACTAGTAGAAGAAAAAAAAGGATTAAATCTTTGTGACCTTAGGTTAGGCAAAGTTTCTTAGATATGACACCAAAAGCACAAACAACAAAAGAAACAAATAGATAAATTGGACTTCAAAGTTGAAAACTTGGTGCTTCAAAGGACACTATCAAAAATTGAAAAACAACCCAAAGATGGAAGAAAATATTTGCAAATCACATATCTTGTAAAGAACTTGTATCTAGAATAGCTACAGAACTCATACAATTCAATAACACAACAAATATCATTGAAAAAATATTTCTGCAAGGAAAATATGCAAATGACCAATAAGCACATAAAAAAATGCCCAACATCACTAGCCACCAGGGAAATGCAAGTCAAAACCCCAGTGAAAGACAATTTCACATCCACTAGAATGGTTATAATACAAAAGACAGATAATCATGGTTTTTGGTGAGGATGTGGAGAAATTGGAACCCTCATATATTGCTAGGGGCAATATAAATGCTACAGACACTTTGACAACAGTCTGACAGGTCATCAGAAAGTTAAACATGGCCCAGCTGGTGTGGCTCAGTGGTTGAGCGTCGACCCATGCACCAAGAGGTCGTCGATTCGATTCCTGGTCAGGGCACATGCCCAGGTTGTGGGGCATGCAGGAGGCGGCCAATGGATGTTCTCTCTCATCAATGTTTCTATCTCTCTCTTCCTCTCTCTTTCTCTCTCTCTACGAATCAATAAAGAAAAAAAAAAGTTAAACATAGAGTTGCCATAAAACCCAGCTGTTCTCGTAGGTATACACTCAAGAGAATTAAAAGCTTATGTTCAAACAAAAATTTGTCCATGAATGTTCATAGCAGCATTATTCATAACAGCCAAAATGTGGAAACAACCCAAATGCTCATCACCTGATAAATAAAATGTGGTATAGCTGTAATTTCTAGCATGACTGATGCTGAGGCTATTACTATGGAGTAGGCCCTTCCGTAAGATGGGAATAAATATTTCAAAGATTTTTGTTTCCCATCCTATAAAAAAGAATGAACTTTCCAGAAGATTTCTAACACAAGTTATATGGGTTTTGGAAAGTTCCTTAAGCTTTTAGTGCCTCAGTTTTTCATCTAAAAAGCAAGAAGATTAATACTATCTACTGCTGGGTTGTAAGAGAATTAAAATGATATACTATGTAAAATCACCAAGTTCAAGGCAGGCACATATTAGACACTCAATGAATGTTAGTTTCTTTTCCCAGCAGAGTTGGCATTTGAGAAGACCTTTACCAGCACAGTGTTTATCAGAGTTCTCTTGGTTGCAAGCAAATTGAAATGGTACAAAGTAGATGAAACCAAGAGAGGATTTACTGGCTCATGAAAGGTAACTGGAAAAACAGTGGTGGGGGTTGGGGGGAGGATTGTTCGACTAGTCTCAGTAATGCCTTGAGACAGGACTCCTGGCCTCCAGAGGACTCTCTGCATTTCTTGCTTCTCTGTCTCCTTATGTGTTGGCTTCATTATCCATTACTGTGCCCCAGCTTCTTCCATGTGGTGGGAAATGCAACCCCTGATGCCTCTGGTCTCACATTCTCCCACCTTGCCCTCCATTGAGAAAATGTTCTTTTCCCTTAGCTGAAAACTTTTGGGAAAGACCCTGATTGTCCCAGCTTGTTCTAATTATCCACCCCTGAGGCCAGATGTTTGAGTACTAGGGTACTAAGTTTGGAGGCTCCCACTAGAACTATGAAGTTGGAGTCGAGAGACTAACCCCTCTTCAATAAAAGACGTATGCTGATCTAAGCAGGTGAGAAAAAAGGTACCTGACCCTGACACTTGCACCCATTAGGTGCTGATGAAATGGAGATAGTATAAGTCTGCAGGAGCTGATAATGGTATTTCTGCTCCCATTTACTATCTTGGCTGGAAGACCTGTGCAGTGAATAAGTTGTACACTATGCATAGTGGCCCTGTGCTTCCAGGCCCTCCCCTCCTCCCCAACAGATGTCAGGTGGGCCGGATCACTGAGCAGGCTCTATGGGCAAAGAGTTTGTGTTTAGTGACAACACACTTATCCAAACTGGGACTTCCATCCAACTAGGTAGATTACCTGAAGGGGATTAGCCAGAGAGAGTCTGAAGCTGTGGTGTGGAAACCGGACTAGAAGGACAGAGCTCAAAACACAAGGTAGTTGGTGGATTCCAGTTGGGAGGGCTCAGCTCTGGCTGCATTTTAGAGAAATATGTGACCCAGTGTGAGCAGAGACAGAACTCTGTATGTTGCAGCTCACGTTGGTCACAATTAGGTCCCCATGGCACTGTGATAATAACTCAGTACCTTTACCTGAGAGCAGCACAAACAGGTGTGGTGAGCAAAGCCCCTGTGCCCCAGCCCACAGCCATGTCCAGATTGTCCTCCCAAGGAGGGTGGTCTAGAGTGAGGAGCAGTTCCAGCAGCTGAAATGGCTCTGGCAGCAGTAGTACCCTAGCAACAGTAGCAGCAGCAGTAGCTCCTAGAAATGGTGACAAATTCCCTGAAGTGTCACCTTCTTTCTAAGTGGGACTGCCCCAGGAAAATAAATGGGAAGTTCCCACTGGTTAAAAGGACCTCTGGTGCCCAACTGTACATGTGATTTTGAAACTCCTCAGTGGTTTGCAAAGGCTCTCCCTAAATTTTCTTTCAACGGTGCACTTTCCCTTTCTCTTAGATGTACACGAAACGAACCGGGCTTCCCGAGAATGCTTTCCAGGTCAGATGGTTGGCTGCCTCTTTCCTTTAGCTAAATAAAGGACACCATCTTCAAAGGACGAGGAGGGGACTCCATCTGGTCTCTCTGATCGCACTGGTCAGGGGAGTTCCAGCCAAGTCCCAAGCTTTAGCTATGTGGACAGTCAGCTCATACCACCCAGAATCTACATCTGGCTGCCAAATGCACCTTGCTCTGGCCACCCACATACACGAGATCCAATGAGCAACAGCCTCAGCATTCTCCTGGCTGAACAAAAAGGGTGATTGCCACAAGCAGGGCTATTGTTCAGTTGGCATTGGCATCAAAGGCCTGGGCTAGCTCCCCTTTGTCTGTCAGCTGCTATTCAGAAGGAAAATAGAAGAAAAGCAAACCAATAGGTTTCTTGGAAAGAATCATCTGTGGACGTGGGACATTTGCTGTAGAGCTGCGCTAACGTGATTCTAATAACAACTTGTAAAGCTACTTAACATGGAGAACCTTACCAACACGTATTCTAAAATGTCACAGTGCCTGGTTATAATGGGCACGCTGTTTCTCCGATTTAGAGCTGTTGAGTTGAGTCATCCTCGCCTGCCTATGAGGAACAAGGTCCATGCACGGTGTTTGGGGCAGGTTAACACCGTACGTCAGTGTTCAGAACATGTCATCTGGTCTTTAGATAACATACTCCAAGAGTCTCTTTCCCAGAAAGTCAGGTTTTTCTTTTCACCTGGCCCTATGCCCATCTCCTGCCACCAATAACAATGGGCTCTTGACACCTTCAGATATGTCAGCTTTTTTCTGACCATTCACCTGCACAGTCCTCCTCGTTAGAGAGGAGTATTTTTTGTGTGGGGGTCAAAATTTTATTTGTATCATAAAATATTTCTGACGTGTAAAAAAAGCAACAGGTAATAAAAGTAATTAACTTGTGTTTGCCACCTCTGGGCTTAAAAAAAAAAACACAAAAAATAATGATGTAATTGCTTTCCTTCCTCCCCACCTTCCAGGTCTCACCACTCTTCCTGGGGTTGACCATGTCCATGCATTTTTGTACTTTTACAACATGGTTCCACACACAGCCCCTGTTTTATGTGTTTTAAAACTTTGTGTTTTTTTGTTGTTGTTGTTTTTTGTTTTGGTATGTGCCTCTAGTGGGAACCGAACCCGGGACTCTCTGGTCCGCAGGCCGATGTTCCAACCGCCAAGCCAAACCGGCCAGGGCGTGTTTTAAAACTTTGTATAAATGACATTAGACGATGTAGAACTCTGTACCTAGTAACATGCTTTGGAGTTGCCCAGGTTGAGCTGGAGTGCTGGTTCATCTGTTTTCACTGCTGTATAGTGTTCCCCTGTGTGAATATAGCACGACCCATTCATCTATTCTTTAGGCGGGGGACATTTAGGCTGCTTCCAGTTTTCCACTGTTAAAAACACTACTGTAGCAAGCATCCTGAGGCAGAAGTATTTAACTAACATTTCTTAGGATTGCTGGAGTATGGTAAGAACAAAAAACAGCCAGACTATTAGTCAGTCTCATACTGTTTTTAAATTTCTAGAGACAATGCATCCCTTATCGATGTGTCCAGTGTGGGTCTGGCCCATCACCACTCTCCATTCTCCACTATTCTCTTGGGCCATCTTTGCATCTATTTCCTGACCTGTGCTTGGTCTCTTCAGCATCTGTTTCCTGAGGTTAGCTTGCCTGCCATCTCTGATTCCTGGTACCAGTTCTCTCTCCCACTGGACTCTGGCTTCCCTTGCCCCTTTGGTTATACAATTTCTAGCTATTTTAGGTGAAAATCTTAGTTTTTCCCCAGATCCTGTTCCTATGGCTTAGATGCTCTTGGCAAGCATCCTTGCTGAAATTTTAGGTCCTTAGAGGGGAGATGTATAGAGTTTTCTCTGAATCCCCACCACCCCTCTCAGGGATGGCTGCAGAGAAAATGCTCAGTGCTTGAATGATTTACTGAATAAAATAAGAGGGTAAAATGTGATTTGATAGATGTGGTATAGGGTCAGGGTTACATAAGACCCTTCTAACAATGCAGGTAGATTGACTCTCATCGAATAGAGAATCTTTTATGGAAACACTATGGCACATAAACCAAGTTATTTAAGAGAGCACAATAAACTTGATGTTTCCTTTCACCTGACTGTATTCCTGAGGAATCTTCAATGTTCAACACCCACACGTACATACACACTCAGAGGCCTACACAGCAACACTTCCATTTCCTGAAAAGATTCAGTCGTAATCTACTTTAAGCACTGCTAAGCAATTTCAATAGAAGACTACCAAGTTGTCTTTAAGTAAACTTTTATTGAAGTATAACAAACACAGAATACACAAATTGTGAGTGTACAGTTCAGTGAATAATCACAAACTAAACTCACCTGGTAATCGTAATGCAGATCAAGAAACATACAAGCTCTCCAAAGCCCCACGTGAGCTCCATCTGTCACTACGTACTCCCCTCAAAGGAAACCACTATTCTGAGTTCTAACTGATTTAGTTTAGAACTAAACTAAATTTTAGTTTTGCCTGATTTTGAACTTTAAACGAATAGAATCATACAGTATATACTCTTTTATGTATTTTTGTACAACAATACATTTGTGAGATGCATCCAAGGCATTGTGTGTAGTGTGATTCATTTTTATTGCTATATGGTATTCCATTGTATGAATATATCACAATTTGTTCACTTTACTGTTGGTGGACATTTGGGTTGTTTTAGTTTTTAACTATAATAAATAGTGCTACAAAAAATATTCTTGTACATGTTTTGGGGGGTGCACTTATGTACGCACTGTTTTTGGGTATAAACCTATAACAGAATTGCTGGTGCAATAGGTATGCATTCGTTCAGCTTTCTTGTTGCCAAACAGTGCATGTACCATTTTACACTTGTGTCAGCAGTGTGTCAAAGCTCCAGGTGTTCCTCACTAGAACTTGGTGTTTTCTGTCTGAGGCATACAGTAAAAACTTGTGTCTAGTCTTCCAAGTTGTAGCTCCTTCAAAATCACAAGTTCTTTTTCCTTCTGATACTACTTCTTTCCTGATCCTTCTATTTCTTTTGCTGGTTCCTTTTCCTGTGCCTACTCTTTATATGTTATCTGTTTTCTAAGGCCCCGTGTTCCTCCTTGTTTCTTTATCATTTTATCTATACTAGACATACATTCAGTTTTTCAGTCAGCAAATGGTGAGTTCCTACTGTGTGCTAGGGATTGTGCTAGCTGATGAGCAAAATAGAGCTGGTCTCTGCCCTAGAGTCTAGTTGGGATGCAAGCATTTAACAAGTAAATCTCATAAATGACTTTATAATCCCATATAACAATCACTGACATGAAGGAAAATAAATGAGTGCAATGAACATAACTTGGGGACTTAATTTGTATTGAAAAGTTTAGGAAAAGCCCCTTTGAGGAATCTGAGGTAGAAAGTTGAGTAGAAGGCAAAGAGGATGGGTGTTGGGAATCAGTATATGTGAAGGTTCAGGGGGAGGAAAGTTCTGAGAGCATTCAGAGACCATGGGAAGGCCAGTGTTGGAATCTGGGGAGCAAAGCAGCCTGCTGTAAGTCTAGGGGGGTGAGCAGCAGACAGAACATTGTCAGCCATGTTAAGTATTTTGTATTTTATTGCAAGTGCAATGGGAAACAATTGAAAGGATATAGAGTAGGATGTCTACATGTCCTCATGGGCTTTGTCAGAAAACTCAGGCTGCTGTGTGGGGAAGGGTTTGGAAAGAGACAAGTGTGGAAGTGAGGAGACCAGTTGGAAGATTACTGCAGTAATCCAGAGGAGAGAGAATGATGGCTAGTAGTTGGGCAGTAGAGTGGAGATGGAGAGAAGTAGACATAGGTGACAGAAAATTGGGGAGGGGAGGGAGCAGAATGGGCAAGATTTGGTTTCCCATCAGAGGTGGTGGGTGAGAGGTAGGAGTTGGTAGACTTGTTTCCCAGATTCATGACTTGAGCAATTGAATGGGTAGAGGAGCCCTTCTCCTGGTTGAGGGAGATTGGAGATGACGCACATTTAGATAAGGGGAGAATCACAAGTTTTAATAACATTTTGTTACTCCTCTGAGACATACAGGTGGACATGCCAGATGGATAGTTTGGTACTGAGATATTTTATGCTCAACAGTTTGGTTTTCCCCAGGACTCTCCACCCATTGAAGGTGAGGCATCCCATTGCTTCAGGGGAGGGCAGACAGAGCTGGGAACAAAGGTGTTATGGATTAGTCTTACTTTCAAAATAAATTAAAAAAACAAAGCATAGGAACAACAAGCCCTTTTTATTTGCATGAGAGAAATTTTGTGGAGAAAAGAGTTTGTGATTTCCAAGGAGGTAAAACTTAGAGAACTGAGCAGTTATTTCTTTATTTATTTTTCCTGAAAAGCACAAATTTCCTTTATTGCCATTAACAGGAAATCTTTTTTTTGTCAGTCTCTTGCTATATACGATTACTATACCAAGTGCTTTAAAACACATAATTTACATTAAGTGGTAGAACTGATATTGTAACCTAGATCAGAATTATTCCAAGGTCTATATTATTATTATTATTATTATTATTATCTTTTTCACTTTAAGTCCCAGAGGAGAGAAGATGAAAGACATGTTGTAAAGGCAGCTTCCTACCACACAGGGAGGCAATGGGCTCTGCCAGGCTGAAGGACAACAGGCAGAGGTTTAGAAGGACTATGGAGCCAGCAGGCAATAATAAGAGAAGTAGAAAGGAAATACTATGAATGTGACATCGCAGAAACCAGTGAAGAGAAAGTATTTTAAGGAGTGAATAATCAATCTCATCAAATACTGCCGAGAGACCAGGTAATAAGAGAACCTCAGAGTCTCTATTGGGTTTAGCCAAATGGAGGCCACTCGTGATCTTAACAGGAGAAACTCCGGTGCTGCTGCGGGAGGAGCAGAGGAGAGAGTGGAGTGGATTGAAGAGTAAATGGAGATGAGAAAGTAGAAGCACCTTTGGTGGAACACTCTTCACAGGAACTTGGGTGTGTACGGGGACAAGAGAGAACGTTATTTGGAGGAGGATTTGAGAGCAAGAGAAGATGCACTTCCTAAAGTACAGATGGGTAGGTTGAAGATATAGGAGCTAAGTCCTACCTCTGCCTGAGAAGGCAGGAGGGAATGGGCTCATCCACCTTCTTGGCTGCTATGGTGGCCATGAAAACTAGCTGCCTAGATCTATTGCTGTGGGAGCATAATTGATGGATGGCTCCAGCTGCAGTCCTTCTGGGCCCATTCCCTCATCCCTGCTGAGGCCATGATCCCCACAGGCTGTTCCCATTAAATGACTAAGCGTGACAGAGCCATTCCTATGGTGATTTTGGCACGAGGACCCCCCTCGCCGCAGCCTTCCCGCCATCGTCCTGGCCAAACCTTTCTTGCAACTATGCTGCAGTCTGAAATTCTTCATGTCCAGTCTTCCTTCCTCACTCTTTTGAAGGTGTCACTCCTGCCCTCTATGCCTCCTCGTTTTTATCCTTCACAGGCATTTCCCCCCATAAATTGTATGTTTAATCCTGTCTTGTATGTTTAATCCTGTCTTCACATCTGCTTCTAGGAGAAACCTACATAGCTACTGACCCTGAAATCAGTCTATATCTATGGATCTCTTCTGACCATCATACTTGTATTTCTAACTTCTTATTGGATAACCTCAACTGGAACATTGCAGCGTGTGATTATAGCTTATTTCCTCACGGTTTTCTCAACCCTTTTGCTGAGTACATTGTCTGCACTACTATCAGAATGATCTTTCAAAATAAACATTTGGTCATGTAATCTTTTAAAACTGAATTAGCTTCATTTATTCTACAGTGGCTTCCCATCATGCCTAGAATACAACAGAAACTCCTCACCGTGGTCTCTCTGACATCTAGTATATTGTGTGAACTATTTCTCAGTCATACACAACTTGTTCCTTCTTTTTTTTTTTAATTTCTCACCTGAGGATACTATTTATCATCAGATAGAGTGGGAGGGAGGGAGGGAGAGAGAGACAGAAAGAAACATCGATGTGATATCGACTGGTTACCTCCCTCACAACCCTACCAGGGCTGGGGACGAACCGCAACCAAGGTATATGCCCTTGACGGGAATTGAACCCGCGACTCATTGGTCCGAGGGCTGACGCTCTAACTGCTGAGTCACACCAGCCAGGGCACAACTTGTTCCTTCTTAAAAGCCTTTCCTCTTGCTGTTTCTTAGAATTCTTTTTCTCCAGAGCTGCAGATAGCACACCCCTCACTTCATTCAGGTTTCTGCTCCAATGCCACCTCCTTCCATGAGACTTTACATTATCTTCTTAATTAAAATTGCTCACCCCATCCCCTCTCACTGTCATTCCTGATCCCCTTACTCTGCTTCATCTTTCTTCTTCTTCTTCTCCTCCTCCTCCTCCTCCTCCTTCTAGCATTTCTCATTCTGAAATTGTATTATTTATTTGATTACCTATTTGGGCTCAGTAAATATTTAAATTAAAGAATACTGCCCAGCCAGTGTGGCTCAGTGGTTGAGCGTCAACCCATGTACCAAGAGGTCGCTGGTTTGATTCCAGATCAGGGTGCCTGCTCAGGTTGTGGGCTCGATTTCCAGTGGGGGGCATGCGGGAGGCAGCCAATCGATGTTCTCTCTCATTGATGTTTCTATCTCTCTTTCCCTCTCCCTCCCTCTCTCTCTAAAATCAATAAAGAAAAAAAAAATTTTTTTAATTATGATATGATAGGTATTCTTTAATTTAAAGATTCTGACAACTACATATCATCTAAAGCAATATAATCTGATAGAAATATAATATGAACCACTTATGTAATTTCAAAATTTCTGGGAGCACTCTGTTAGGTCTTAAGCTTCCTGGATAGTGAGTGTGAATTGTATGTAGTTGTGTGTAGAGAGGCAAAAATTCCCCAGGTGGCCATAGCTGGTGCAAGGGCAAGCCCACCTCATAGAGATAAAAGTCTTCTAGTAAGAAAGCACTGAAAGAAGAGATGTGTGACTTGGCTTTATCATGAAGTAGTCCTATGACCTTGGGCAGATCACTTGGGTCCAGAATGGCAGATAGGCTTTATCTTTCATGTCATCTTCTGTCAATCGATAGTGGCTGCCTGGAGATCTGCTGAGGGAAGGTTTCTGAGGCTTCCTTAGTCTGAGCTTCTGGGGAACCAGTTCCTTGATCAATTAGTGATGTCTGCCCTGGGCACCACTAGAATTGGAGTGGATGTTCTGACTCTCTTGAAGTCTTAGTTTTTACCTCAATCAAGAGGGGATAAAAATAACAGCTCTTTCAGCCCAACTTGGATGCTACGAAGCTCAAATGGAGTAGGCTGAGAAAATGGCTATGAAAGTCCAACACAACACTAGACTATTATTAGAAATGTATCTTAGTGGGGAGAGACAATATAATGTGTGTGTGTGTGTGTGTGTGTGTGTGTGTGTGTGTGTGTGTGTGTCTGCAGGTATGCCTGCGTATGTGCGTCTATATTCCCCCAGGTCAGTGTTTTCCAAAAGGCTGGGTCTAGAAAAATGCTCAGTTGTGCCAAGCTCAGAATATGGAAAAGCTGTCCTGATGAAGATGAAACCAAATGATGAGCTTTAAAAAAGTATTCAGTTTAGCTTTTTGTCCGCTCTCTTCATAGAGTCAATTTATTATATGTGTATATGCACATATTTAATCTATAAATTTTTTTAAAACAATGGTCTCTTTACAAGGCATTTAAAATTTTTAAAAGGCTCAATTTCTGCTGCTTTGGGAAGCAGAGTGTCATTTTTCCTTTTTTATAGACTACTTATGGTCTGATCAAATTTACTTTCTTCTCTCTACCCAGGCATCTTTCTCGGCTTCTCCCCTCTCTGCAGATGCTCAGGCCACCTCAGTGAATCTGCTATTATTGATTCAGGAAAAGACTTTGATTCTGCAAACCGCAAGCTGTTACTCATGAAACTATGACAACTTGGTATTAGCTACAAATCAATGAACTTTTAAAATGCAGTTGAAGCAACAAAACTCTCTTACTGCTAAAGCTTGATAAGCTCGCCCTGGAACTGCCAAACCTTTATCTTAACAGCCATGTGATCTTTGTTCCTTTGATAGCCCCTTTGCTGCATTGATAAGGATTACACATCTCATAGGAGCTGCTGTCCTCCCTGGAAACATTTCTAAGTTGGCTGCAGGAGAAAAGGGAGTCTCTTTCTATGAGTGAACTGTGGTAGGTCAGTATTCTCAAATAAACGATTCTCAGCCCTCTTTCTTTTCACTCAAGTTATTCTTTAGAGACAAAATAGGAAATGGGAGCATGTCAAGGAAGGGTTCAGGCTGTAACGAGGGGCTCTTGGCATGATTCACTGGCGAGGGTGCTTAGATCTTCATTCTTGTGAGCCATTCTCTAGATATAGCCCCCTGCCCCTTGCTTCATAAGCAGGAGTAGTCTCTTTCTTTATTTCTCTCTCTTAGTCGTTAGGCAATAAAATATATATAACTAAAAAAAATAATAATAAAATAAAATATATATAACTAGGTCACTTAAGCAGGAATGTGGAGCTTTCTCAATACAGGAGGCAGCAGCAGTGATGATAAAGAGACAGAGGGCCAATTGAAGTGTCCAGAGCTCAGGGCCAGTGTCAACAGTTTTCTCATCAACTCAGTTTTGTGATGTCATTTGGGGCTCTGCTCCTGGAAGCTGAACCTCAGATGTGATTCCCCATCCCGTGGTGATTCTATGAACTATTCAATGATTATAAAATGACAGAGAAGTCTACAAACAAAAACAAACAAACAAACAAACAAACAGGAAGCCTTTCTCTGATTAGTCATGCAGATTCAGCTTCAGTGTTTAAGCTTTCAAGGATGGGTTTATTGTATAGTCACCCAGGGAAGCAAAAGATAAGTATTTAAGATCCCAGTTAACAACGATGCCTTTCTATTCAGGAGACAGTTTGTAAAAGCCTGTGCTTCCTCCCTGATGCAGGTGTTATCTCAAGTTTACATAATAGTAAGCCACTAGGGAGCTTGTAGACAAGAAAGTATTTTCCTCAAAATGAGGCTAGGAATATACTTTGAATGCCTGGGGAAGTTCTAATAAAACCAGGCAGGAAGCATGTTGGTAAGAAAAATGGGAAGGCCATGGTTCTAGTTGGCTTCCCAGAAATGAAGTGGCCTGCAGAAAGTCCCTGCTGAAGCCTCTTTAAAAGCACTGTCGCCTAAAAGGCCCACTAGCATGAATTAGCTAAAAATCATACCCTCAGATTATGGCACACAATAATTTGATGACTTGAGCTCTGTAGTACTGTTCATTTGAACATTGACAAATTCCTGCTGAAATCAATCATTTCTTTTTGGCATAGTTGAATCTGAACTGTTCTTTTTGACAGTGATTAACCAACAGTTTGAGCTGGGTCTTATGGCTCTTCCTATTATAAAGCTTCACCCTAGCCCTCCGTCTCCCATTTTTTATTATTTTTTATTTTTTCCTTTTATTGATTTTAGAGAGAGAGGAAGTGAGAGGGAGAGAGAGATAGAAACATCAATGAGAGAGAACATCAACTGGCTGCCTCCTGCATGTCCCTAACTGGGGAGTGGGCCCACAACCTGGGCATGTGTCCTGACCGGGAATCGAACCGGCGACCTCTTGCTGCATGGGTCGACGCTCAACCACTGAGACACACTGGCCGGACCCTCTGTCTCCCACTTTCCATCTTCCTTTCAACTATGGTGGGAGGGCAGGTATCCCATGCATTTGAAATAGGAATCAAGTTGCCATATATACAAGTTAATATGAAGTAGGACTCAGGAAGCCCTGTTTTATTCTGAAAATGGAATTTTGTCTGGCCTAAGAACATTCATAGCCATTCCGATTCTGCAATAGTATTATAATACAGGTTTTAGGCCATGATAATCATCTGGGATTTTTGTCAAGATCATCAAGTTTAGTGCAAAGGCAATGCCTGTCCACAGAACCAAAGGCTGATGATAGACTGATAATGTGTTATAAAGTTTCCATTGTTCATAACTAACTCCTCAGAAGATTTATCATACGGAAGAAGCAGAGTGTAGATTTGTACTTGTGTATAAGTTACACCTGAGACCTATTTGTTCATCATGCTAGTTAGTTGGTTGAGAGGCTTGCTAAGAAGAAAGATAATATAGAAATCTGAGAATAAGTCCAGCAAGTTAATGAGTCTGTAATCACTGACAGATGACGGAAAGCTCTTTTTGAAGATGGAGTAAACTTTACTTTATGTTCAGTCTGAGGGATCTATAATCTGAAGAGTCATTTCATGTCTAATTTTCAGTAAGGACTGGGGTAAACAGCCACACTTTGTTTTAAAAATAATGAGATTTGTTGTGGAGGAGGTTTCTATACCCGGTCATAGAAAATTCTGGAATCAATGAAATATGGAGAGGTCATCTTTAGACTGTTAGCTCCAAAAGACTAACTTTCTCAGTTGTCAGTAGTTATTCGTTTTTCTACATTTTCTTATAGAAGTCATGTTATGGGCAGCTATGCCACCAAATCCATTAAGGATAAATCCAAATTTTATTAAAAGTACATTTTTGGCAAATGAAATTGTTTATGAGAGGCTTTGAACTTGAAGAATTTCTATATCGCTTTCTGTGTGTTCCAATTGTGATATCAGTTCCCTAATTTTGTTAAGTTTGTATTTTTTCTTCTCTGGCATTCAAAATAAGTGACCAGGTCACCATTCTCCTAATGGCTCAGATGTGTTGGATGAGAATCAGGAATATGTTTAGTCTGTATCCAATGAGTGATTGGGTTTTGTTTTTTAATCCTTTGGACCCAAGAATATTATTTATGAAAACTTAAAACCTAGAACTTATTTTGAAGACATAGGTGTTTACTCACAGCAAGAGAGGATAGTAAATAGATTGGGAGCTGGTATTTGATGACTGGTCAGGGCAAGAGCAAAGGGTCTTGGTCTAGCAAACTGCCTACCTCAGGGGTCCAAAAAGTGAGGATGCTCAGATTCAAATCCAGTTCTATCTGGTTTTGGGGTTCACATTCTTTATATTTTTAATTTTTAGGTTATCCATTTCTATGCTCTTTCAGAATTAGAAGTTAATTAGAAATATAGGTAATAGGACTGAATAGAAACCTGGGTCAACTCAAGGTACAATTAATTATTTTTAATTTATTGATTTGAGAGAGAGAGGGAGGGAAGGAGAGAGAGAAACATTGATTTGTTGTTCCACTTATTTATGCATTTATTGGTTGCTTTTTGTATGTGCCCTGACCAGAGATTAAACCCACAACTTTGTTGTATAGGGATGACACTCTAACCAACTGAGCTATCCAGCCAGGGCTACAGTTAATTTTTTAAACAGCTTTATTGAGATATAATATACATAGTATTTAATTTATTCATTTAAAGTATACGATTCAGTGTTCCCTAATATAGTCACAAGGTTGTGCAACCATCACCATAATTTAATTTTAGAACATCTTCATCCCCCCAAAAGAAACCCTATGTCCGTTAGCAGTCATTCCCCACCTCCCCTACCCCCAGCCCTAGGCAACTACTAATCCACTTTCTGTAGCTATAGGTTTGCCTATTCTGGACATCCTATATAAATGGAATAATAAATATGTGATCTTTAGTGACTGGCTTCTTTTACCTAGCATAATGTTTTCAAAGTTCATCCACGTTGTAGTGTATATCAATACTTCATTCCTTTTTATTGCTAAATAATATTCCATTCTTTGGGTATCCTACTTTGGTACATACATTGTTACATAAAACAATTAATTAATTGATGAATATTTGGGTTGTTTCCACTCTTTAACTATTATTAATTTGGGGAGAAAACATCTACTATCCTTCTAGGGTCTTTGGTTGACCTAATAAATTAAATTGACATAAAACAGATTAACAGGAGAAAAACACACAAAAGTTTAATAACATGTATACATGAGAGAGATCCAGGAAAACTGAGAAACTCTGAAATGAGAGAAGCCTTTGTTTTAAATACCATATCTTCAGCTAAAGATAAAAGAAGATTTGGGGGTGGGTAGTCAGTTATGGGAGGTTATCAGAAGCCCAGTAAACAAGAGTAAGGGTGTTACATACATATTTAAGTCCTTGCCTTTTGCACTAATAAGACTTTATAGAGATAAGGTTGATCCCCTCTTCCAAGTACAGTGAGGGAAATACCCTGCAAATGGAGATTTCCCTTATTACATGTAAATTCTCTTACAAAAGGTTAACTTCTCAGTTTTAGAGCTTTTTCTATATCTGCAGTTTCTTAAAAATAATCAGCCTAAAATAATCCTTATGCCAAAGAGACATATTTTGGGGTGGCAAATTCTCTTCCCCTCCAACTGCTATGAACGTTCATGTAGAAGCTTTTGTGTGGACATATGTTTTTAGTTCTCCTGGGTATATATTTAGGAATGGAATTGCTGGGTCCTTTTGAGGAACTGCTAGACTGCTTTCCACAATGGCTGCACCACTTCACATTCCCACCAGCGATGCGTGAAGATTTCAATTTTCCACGTACTTGTCATTATGTTTTTATTATACTTAGTTTTTTATGCACGTACTTGTCATTGCTTATTATTATGTGTTTATCATACTTAGTTTTTTATGAAGCCCTTTTGTTTTCCTGTTCTGTGCCCTTCTGTAATTTCCTGACACTCCTCTTCACTGGTGCCCACTATTCTGGGCTGTTTCCTCTGTCTCTGGACCTCCATTGCACTGTGCTACCTGAGATAATTGTGTGTAGAATTTACGTTTTGGACTTTTGCTTTCCTCCATCAAAATAGGAGGACAAGCTATTGCTTCATGGCTCTGCTGTGTTTGTGTATCAATTTGATATACTCATTTTATTAAAAAGTAATGAATGATAATGGTTTGCTATGTTACCTCTCCCTGGAATTCTGGATTTTAACAAGGTCCTCTTAAAGATCTATACTTTATTCTATGGGATAAATTATTTGTAGCAAAATTTAAGCAGGATGCAAGGACATGGTTGAGAAATATGTTTCAGTCAGACCAAAATGACTAATCTGACTTAATTTGGTTGCTTTCTTGTACAACTCAACAAAGGTGCTTAAAATAAGGAGCTCTCAGGGCTAGAAAACTCTGTCTTCTTTCTTCCTTGCCTAGAAAACTGTCTGTCCTTAAGGTAACGATGTGTATTATTGATCTGGTCTATCTATAGGTAAAACCTTATCTAGCACATTACTTAGTCAACTTTCAGGAAATTGAAAATAGTTACACAATTCCCTAGCAGATTACAGTGGTGTTGTGAAGTTGGTCAAATCAATAAATACAAACCAGGCTAAATCAATATATTTTTGAAGAATATCTGAAGGATTCTGGTCTTTTCCAAATGCTGTTACCTTCGATCTTGGGTTTGCATTCCAGGGATTTATTTGAAGACTACTTAGAAACAGAAGATCATAAAGAACATTTCACCTCTTTTTGAATCATGGGAAAATTAGGCTTTCTAGTAATTCTTAGTCAAATAAATCACTTTACTGAGTTGTAAATGTTGTTGTTTCTCCCTTGGCACATACTTGGCCATCACCACGTTCGGGGAGTTGGCTCTTACGCTTCTGCTCTTCACGAGGAAGGGAGCTGCCGAAAACAAGGTTCCACACTGTATAATTTCCATGGCTTGTATTAATGCAGACAGTATAGTCACCATAAAGAAGAAAAATTACCAGTGGAAGATAAAACTAAAATACTAGTTGCATTACAATCGCATTCTAGTGCTGCAATAAATTGCGTGAAGCCAATAAAGCAAAACTAACTGAAGATATTTGGCACAAACCAAAAATGAAATGAGAGTCATTATGCTGTCTGCTACAGGGACGTGCCTCCATGTAGTTAAAGCAATAAACTACCTGGGAGTAATCTTTACTTATTTTAAATTGCATATTCCAATTACAAAGCTGTTTCTGGCATTTTTGCCACACAACTTTACCGAGCTAAGGAAAAAATTACGTGTCTGAATAAGTCATGTTCTACTAAATGTGCTTTCCCTCTCCAGTAACTCATAACTCACTTGAGTCATAATATTGTTTATTCTAAAATTAATCATGGTTTTCTGCCATAAATTAGCTTTTCTCCAACAGACTGGAACTAAATTGATCCTGAACTCCAATAACTACTTACTCTATCAGTAGCTTCCAATCTTTCCTTATTATAATGCCTGGCTTTTTAGGTTTTCAAGATCAATGAGCCTTTCTTATGACTAAAGGAACTTAAATAAGTCAACCCTGGGATTTTAGGAGTGAACTTTTATCTAGTGTTAAGTAGTTTTTCAGAAAGGCAGATTATCTGAGTTGATGGGTGATTTGTCCAGGTGTACCGTCCTTTTACATGTTAATAGATCTTTTTACTTCAAAGGAATGTTCCCTTGAGTCAGCAATCCAGAAAGCAATCACGTCTTTAAAATGATAAGAATTTACAAAGTTAGATAAAATCTGGCCAGCAGCATCCAGGGATGTACAGGGAGTGGGCACCATTGTTTTCTGGATAAACCAATGATAAAGTTAGGGCTGTCCTCTTGATAAGATGATGGCAGGAGGATGGAGAGTTCCTGGAAGAGGAGCAAGCCCCGTAGAGAGGACAGGATAAACTTATTCTTGCTTTAATCTACTTGCATTTTGATTGTTAAACTGCATCAACAGAGCTGTTTGCATTCAACAATTGAGCAGTTTTTCGTACCTTGCTTTTAAAGAGAGCATTCTCACACATTGTTAGTGGGAGTATAAATCAGTGCGTCTTTGGGCAGGTGATTTTAACAATATTCATTAAAAGCCTTAAAAATAAGCATGTCATTTGGTTTAGCAGTTACCTCTAGGAATTTATCTTAGGGAGATAATCATGATTGGGCTAAATATGTTTGTACAGAAAGCATTGATTGTAGTAGTAAAAAGCTAGAAACCACCTTGACATCTCAAGATTGAAGATTAACTAAGTTTTAATATATGCACAAAGGGGAGTGCCATGCCCACAGCCATTAAGTGAGCTATTATGGAACTTGAAGGGGAATACTCAGCCTTTGGGAAAAGGAGGACAAAATATTACCTGAAAAGCAGGTTACAAAATGGCAAGAACAGCATGTTTTTACTATTAAGATATATGTATTTACATAAAACAAAGCAAATGCATCAGATTGTTAAATGTGGTTGTGTTTGGTTGTTTTATTATGTGACTTATTTTATTTGTTTCACTTGTATGTTTTCTAAAATCTATTATAATGAATATGTATTACTTTTGTAACCAGATAAAAGTATGGTTTGAAAAAAATCCTTAATGCATTACAATAATTATTGCAATGCGAAATACTACTGTTTTCTCTGTCTTTAGGCTAGGAGTGGGCTGAGGCCCAGCCAGCCCTGCTCTCCTCCTGGGCCTCCCTCCTGACCACAGGCTCCAGCAGCTGCAGAGACATTGCTGTCTGTGCATCTTTGGGGACAAGGGTCATTTGATCTTTGGGACTTCTGGCCTTTGATCCCACGAGGATCATGTCGGCTGCCATTGTGGTGAAGAGGTTCATGGAGAGGTTTCTGAATGTCTTCTGGTAACCTATTCCTTACCCAAATCCGCCCCTTCTTCACTGCCCTGGAAGATTTTGTGGGTGGTGGGGTGCATATCTTCTGATTACCTTCATGCCCCTTCTGAGAGAGGCAGTCATTGATTATGGTGAAGAACTGCTCTAAAGTCAAAGGAAGTTGGGTTCAAATTCTGGTTCTATTTGCTGTTGGGCTAGTATACCTCTCTACACCTCAGTTTCCTCATCAGTAAGATAGACATGATGAAGGTTTCTATCTAACAAGGCTGTTCTTATTTTATTGCCTTTGACCTGGGTTCTGCCTCAAGCATGTGAAGGCAGTGTAGGATGTCATAACATGCCACCCCAAAACACACCACTTTGGCATATTGATTATTTTAAGTTAAAGACACTTGAAGAACAGCAGATGCAAGAAGGGCCCTCTGATCTTCATTTTTCTTCTGGGAAGCAGGAGATACAACTTTCCTGTGAAAGGTGTCCTCTCTGTACCAGGAGGGAAAAGGAAATCTTATCACCAGAGATGGGGAATTGAGACTGAGAGAAATCTGTGCAAACAGACCTTGTTAACCTAACCTTACATCCCTAGTCACTTTCCCACAATTAACTACCCTAGGCCAAACCCCTTTAACTTGTCATATTTTCACAATTTACTACTCTTTGTTCAACTTAGTATATAAGCTTTGGACCCTAAGTGCTTCTTTGGGTCTTCATTTTTCTTGTGAAGTATATGTAAACATTACTAAAAAAAAAATATCAATGTTATTCTCCTGTTAATACGTCTTAAGTCAATTTAGCTCTCAGGCCCAGCCAGGGACCCTACAAGGTAGAGGAGAAATTTTCTCTCTCCTCTAGCAGCCACTGAGAAGTATTTGCTAATTGTTTGCAAAGGGGGCTAATATTACAAAGAGGACTATTTATTGATGTCTTACATCTTTTCAGGTCCTGTGCTAAGAGGATGATAGCTGTGCTCTCACTTAACCCTCAGAATGCATTTATGGGGTAAGACCTGCCAATATGTTCCCACTTTGCAGGAAATGAACCCGAGATTCAGGTGCTCACACTTCAAAGCTATTGAGTGGCTTTTAAACCTGACTCTATTTTGACCTCAGTCTCTGAAATCAATTATAATATTTAGAAGTATTTGTTATCCTTGGCCCAGTAGCTAAATTGTTAGAGCATCATCCCGACATGCCAAGGTTTCGATCACCGGTGAGGGCACATACAAGAATCAACAAATGAAGGCATAAATAAGTGGAACAACAAATCTCTCTCTCTCTCTAAAAATCAATAAATGAAAAAAAAAAAGTATTTGTTGACACTCGTGATTTAGAATTAATTTCTCTTCCAATTGCTCATCTCAAGGTCAAAATCATCAACAGTTCTAGCTGCCCAGCAGCTAAGACACCAAGCTGGGTGTGTGTGAAAGAAACTAGAATAAAATGCTCTGTGCTCTATTCAAGGTTCCTGGTTTCAATCCATCACCTAACTAATAACCTAAAATAAAATGGGTGTATTTGCATGAGAAGTGGCTTCTGAATGAAATGTAAATATGGTGAATGGCGGCACGTTGTGTCTCTTTCATTATGGACAACAACCACTGGCATTAATTAATTACATGTGCTTTCTTTTCCTGCGAGATAACTGCCCTTAAATTTTTGTTACAAAGAGAGCTAATTCCATTGTGCTTCCATCAAATGTCATCTTCTAAATAAGTGGGATTTGTTTTTGCTGATGTTTTACAAACCTTACAATCTTATCTACAGCATTCCTTTCTGTTAGGCCTGGCACATTCAAGTTTTTGCAGAAAGTCTGTGACATCACAATGTGTATCACCTTAGCTTCCTTTTGGAGTTCTTCGAGGTATTAGGAAAGCCATGTTTTTCTGCAAAGATGGGGAAAAAAACACAGCTGTGAGACTGACTTTTCCTCTCAAAACAAGGTTTAAAAAATTCCAGCCATCTGAAATAAACAATAAATAAAAAGAAATAACTGACTCACTTTTTTTCCTCTTTTAAACCAGCCTCTTTTTTCCTGATGTTATAAACTGGTGACAAAATGAACTGATTCAATGTTTTATTACTCATTGACTGTAAAATATACAGTCTTGGCAAGTTGATGAGCAACTATAAAACTAAAAACACTTCATAATAATTCAAGAAACTTAGTATGATACAGAATTATGATACACATGAAGCTAAGTAGGTAAACACTACTACTAATATTACCCTACTGCTATTACTATAAGCTAACAATTTTTTTCAAGGACTTACTATGTGCTAAGCATTGTCTCCTATTTAATTCTCACCGTTATCCTATTGTGGGGTACTATATATGTGCACTACTTTTTTACCTTATTTTACTGATGAGGAAATGGAGGCTATGAGAGATTTGGTAAGTTGCCCAAGATCAACACTGCAAGTCAGTATTGAAATTGAGATCCCTATTTAATTCTATCGTCTGTCAATGCCTGTCTTCTTAACCACCATGTTATACTGCCTCCCAAGTGATTTCTAATTAGTCTTCATGTTTACACTAACTTCTACTACATAGCTTTGCTCAATCATCATTTAAGAGCAATTATAAGATCATTATACTCGTAGCCTATGATGTCAATTTGACTTTGGACATATAAAGTTCATTGTTTCTCGGAGGAAGCAAATTATAATTTATTTCAAGGCTGAAATTAGAGATGGAAGGAAGCCTTCCATTTCTTGTATGTCACATAATCATTTTTAAAAAGAGCTTTGGGTTGAGAGACATCTACCATCATGTTTGAAATAGTTTCGAACTGAATACAGAAAAGGAAAGACCCAGCCAATTCAGGACGTTTTGAAGATGACTGCATTGGTGGGCACTTGCTGTGCGCTGACTGCCACTGCTTCCCCACCTCTTTCCTGGGGTCAGATCTGGAGTTCAGTCTGCTTGCTGTGTGTTTGAACCTGGATCCATTTTAGGTAGTATACACACTCATGATCTGTTCCCTTTACTTTCTCCCATAGCCCCTGTTTGGTTATTAGCAATAACCATCCTTTAAGTTATTTAATATAAAAATGCTCAGTGATCTTTGACTTCCCTGATTCTCCCAAACCAGTCTCATTAGTCAATATAATTAAACACCAAGTACTGTTGTTTCTAGCTCAGATTGTCTCTCTAATCCATTTCCCCCATTTCTGTGACTACCTGCCTGGTTCGGCTCCTGTCATCTCTCCCCTCAGACAACATCAAAGCTTCCTGATTAGTCCTTCTGCCTTCAGTGTCTCCATCCTCTTTGCCAGGAGTTCTTTCCTGATGTCTGTGAACTTCAGAAAGTCCAAATCTCACACTCTAAATGTTTATAAAATTTTGTGCATATGTATAATGTTTTCTCTTGGGAGAGAATCTATAGCTATCATGAGATTCTCAGAGAAATTTTTGAGCCAAAGAGGATTAAGAAGTGTTCTACTTTATGACTGAAGTGGCCAGAGTGATCTTTCTAAAACATACATGTGATCATCTTATTTCTTGGCTTAAAAATGTTTGAAACTCATACTGCCCATAGAACCAAATAGAAGTTACTTTTCTCAGCCTATGTAACTATACCACTGTTTAAGTTCTCCATATGCATCTCTTCTTTACAAACAGGATATTTATTTTGTTGAGGGGGCGGGAGGGGCATTGTGCCCTCTAAAAACACTAACCTTCCCAGACCTTCTTGCAGCTAGAAATGTCCGTGGGATCCAATTCTGGCCAATGAGAAGAGGTGAAAGTTCATTGGGTAGGATTGGGGGGAGAGCTCTTTAAAGGAGACAGATTCAACTGTCCAGCCCCTTAGGCCCTTTGCTACTCACGCTTTTCTTTTTCCTGCAGGAAGGCTGATGCACGGTGACATTTTGCTCTTACAAAAATGAAAGACAAAAACCAAGTGCTAATGATGGTGGGAGCAAGAGCTTCTTTACCTGCTTAGGGCAGCCTATGCTTAGACTGTTTTTTGTGTGTGAGACTAATAAAACCCTTACTTGTTTAAGCCACTGCTGGGCCTAGTGTTTCTAATTGATGCAGCTTACAAAACTCCTAGAATCTGACCCCAAATACCTTTAAGCTTTATCTCCTCTCCTCATCTCAACTACCTGATACTCTAACCATGACAGATTTCTTGCTCTTTCTCCAACTTGTCCTATACTTAAAGAAAACCTCTTTGTTTTAGAATAGTTTTAGATTTACAGAAAAGGTGCACTGGTAGTTCAGATAATTCCCATACACTTCTCACCCAGTTTCCACTGTAGTTAACATCTGATATTACCATGGAACATTTGTCGCAACCAAGAAACCAACATTGGCATGTTATTATTAACTCAACTTGATTCTTTTTCTCCCCTTCTGTTACCATATTTCATCTTTTTTATGGCTGAGTACTATTTCATTGTGTATATGTTCCATTTCTTATTTACCCAGTCATCTGTCAAAGGACACTTAGGTTGTTTCCATGTCTTAGATATTGTAAATAATGTTGCAATGAACATAAGGATACATATGTTTTTTTTTATTGATTTTTTTTTTTTTTTTTTTGGTACATGCCCCTAGTGGGAACCGAACCTGGGACTCTCTGGTCCGCAGGCCGACGCTCCAACCGCTGAGCCAAACCGGCCAGGGCAGGATACATATGTTTTTTATAAATAAGTGTTTTCATATTTTTCAGGTAAGTACCCAGAAGAAGAATTATTTAATCATATATTAGCTCTAGTCTTAATTTTTTGAGGAACCTCCATGCTGTTTCCCACAGTGGCAACATCAATTTACATTCTCACCAGCAGTGTACAGGGGTCTTTTTCCCCCACACCCTCTCCAGCACTTATTTCTTGTCTTTTTTATAATAGCAATATTAACAGGTATGAGGTGGTATTAATTTGCATTTCCTTAATAGCTAGTGATGCTAAACTTCAGTCTTTATTTGGATTTCAGTAGTATTTTTCACGAATGTCCTCTTTATTCCAGAATTCCATCCAGGATACCACATTACATTAGTTGTCCTCTCTTTAGTGTCTTCTGGTCTGTGACAATTTCCCTTGTTTTTGACAACCTTGACAGTTTTGAGGAATTGTCTTCTCTCAGTTTGGGTTTGTCTGATTTTTGCATGGTTAGGTTGGGGTTAGGGGACTTCAGGAGAAAGTCTACAGAGGTGAAGTGCCATTTTTATCTCATCACATCAAAGGCATATACTATTGACATGACTTATCACTGATTTTACTCTTGATCATCTGGCTCAGAAAGTCTATGCCAGCTTTTCTTTTTTTTGCTGTAAATTTACTTTTATTTTTTACCCTTTGTAGGAGATTAAGCTCCATCTCTTGGAGCAGGGAGTATCTGTGTAAATTATTTGGAATTCTTCTGTAGAAAAAACTTGTCTCTAAGCCTATAGTTATCTATTTATTTGGTCACTTATAGCAGTATGGACTCACGTATGCTTATTGTATGCTTTGGGTTGTCATCCAATACTATACTATTTTGTTGCTCAAATTATTACAGTTTGGCTTCTGTATTATTTTGACATGCTCCTATTCTTTTGTTTTTTGAGTACTTCCTTACTTTTTGGCACTATAAGCTGTTCTGGGGTCATCTTGTATCTTTCCTGACCCAGCCCTAGAATCATCTGTATCTCCAAGGAGCCCTGGTTCCTTTTGGAGAATAGTGTTAGAAACCAAGATATGGGCACTTGGTGTGCTCATTGCTACTGAGATGTCATTGCTTCTAGGCCTTCCCAGCTGACAGAGCTAGGACGTATATGTGTGTATACTAATTCATGACTACACACATATCCATAATTATTTCTGTATGTATCTATGTCTATATTATCTAAGTGTGAGTTCATGTTAATGTTTCTGACTCAAATCCAGCACTCTATGGTGTAGTCTAGCCTTTACCTCCTGCTTATCTGTCACCCCTCTGCCCCCATAGTGATAATCCTGGCTCCCACCACTCATCATCCATTATTAGTTCAATCCCAATGTATAAAAGTTCAAGAATTTAACCTGTAACCTTGTGAGAAACAACTTAACAACTAGAGTACAGTATTTGTCTTTAGACCCATTTTCCAAAGTTACTGAGATCAGTGCTTCTTTTCTCAACCCCCTTCATACATTTGCAAAACATTTAGGTGCTTTTGTCATAGTCTGTGTTTCATTCTGGGACACCCTCTCCCCCATCTCCTGGTTGATTAAAAAAAAAAAAAAAAAAAACATCTGCATACATTGAAACTCTCTTTGTGATGTAAACTTCTAAGTGTCTTGACAAATGCATAGCAATGCATCCACCACCCAGTTCCATACAGAATAATCTTATCACTCTGTAATTCCTGTTTGTCCCCTTTGTAGCTTCTTCCTTTCCTTCCCACATTTTTACTTTGCCCAAAACTGACTTATGCTCCTCTGCTAGTGTCTACTCCCCCAGTTAAGGATGACTCAAACATCTCCTCTTCTGCGAATTCCATTCTTTGCATTCTTACCTCCCAATCCCACAACACACACACATTGCTATGCAAATATAATCATTGCTAAGGTTCCCACAGTACTTCAGTATTATTTCTATTATAGAATTAAAATATTATGATACAATTATTATTTTAGTTATTGTCTTCCATAGACAGCACCTTTGGACCAGGGACTGTGCTGGTTCAGTCATTGTTATGTCTCAAGAACTAGACTTACAGTTTGTGCTCATTAAATGTTTGTGGTTTTCTGAATTGGGTATGTGATAGTTAATATTCAGATAAACCAGTTAATTAAACTAAGCAAGTATTTATTGAGCACAAGGTAAATTCTTGGCAGCTTAATAGGTGCTGGTTGTGAAGATTACAAAATAAGTATCCTATTTTAAAATATCTGCGGGTTTATAACGTCATTGGAACAGTAGTGGTTGATATTGACATGTGATTGTGGTCAGGAGGTTGGAGCTAGGGATGAGGAGATATCCTTGTTTGTTATTTTGGGCAGGAAATCTACAGAGGTGAAGGGCAGGCAAAATTTCAGTGATCCAGGATTTGAATTAGGGTATCCCAAGAAATATTGGTTCAGATAAAGAAAAAGAAAAAACGAAAGCCAAAGGTAACTAGCTCTTTTTCAGTTTCTCTTCTTAAAAGGAAAAAGAACAAACTAGAGGTCCCGTGGTTTACCTGCCCAGCTGTATGTATGCCAGCAAAAGCACACATGACTTTGTCTGGTCTTTATCCTGAGCTCCTGGCACAGAACTTCTAAAACCCTTGGAATTTTCCAAGAAATAGGAGTGTCTTTGTTATTCATGAACCCCCAGATCCCATGGGAGTTTATGCTGATGAGATAACTCATGGGCTCCTAGGTAGCTTCTGGATGGGGAGAGGGGTGGTCACCAGAAAGACCAACCTTGGGATTAGAGAGTTGGAACTTTCAGCCAGCTGGACCAATAGACAGCAAGGGGATTAGAGACTGAGTTAAATCACATGACCAATGATTTAGTCAATCAGTTTATATAATGAAACCCCAGTAAAAACTATGGACTCTAGGGCTCAAGGAGCTCCCTGGGTCCTGGGAGGGTGACTGTATGCACTGATCCCACAGGGGATGGTATGGAAGCTCCGAATTTGGGATCCTCCTCGACCTTGCCCTCTGAGTCTCTTCATTTGGCTGGTCTGGATTTGTATCCTTTATAGCAAAATTATAATCCTATGTATAAAGCTTTCCTGAGTTTTGTGGAGTCATTCTAAGAAATTATCAAACCCCAAAGCATCATGGGAATCCCCAAGTTTGTAGATAGTCACGTGTAAGTGCAGATGGCTTGAGAACCCCTGATGTGCAGCTGGCATCTGACACGAGGACAGTCTTATGGAGGACCAAGCCCTTAACGTCTGGGGTCTGTGCTAACTGCACGTGGTTAGTGCCAGATCGGAATTGCAGTAAATATGTTTGGGTTGGAACAGAATATGTGCACTGCTAATGAGTGAATAAAACATCAATACAGAATTCCAGGCTTGACATGAAGTCAGAGTGATGTTTGAGGCACTGGTCTTTTAAGTTTCTTTAAATCATAACGTGTGGATTTCTTGCTACTCTTCATATAATAATAAAGACAGATAGGTGGGTGCTATAGACTGAATGTGTGTGTCCCCCACCAATCCACATGTTGAAACCTAATCCCCAAAGTGATGGCATTAGAAGGTGGGGACTTTGGAAGATGATTAGGTCATGAGGGTAGAGCTCTCATGTGTGGGATTAGTGCCCTTATAAAAGAGGCCCTAGACTGCTCCGTCATCTCTTCCACCATGTGAGGTCACAGTGAGAAGACAGCCATCTATGAACCAGAAAGTGGGCTCTCACTAGACATCGATTCTGCCAGTGCCATGACCTTGGACCTTCCAGCCTAAAAAGCACAAGAAAAAAAATTTCTGTTGTTCATAAAGCACAGCAGCTGTTATAGCAGCCTGAATGGATGGAGACAATGGGAGAATATAGTTTGTAAACACGGTGAAATGTAGGCCTGGAGCCGGCCATTTGGGAGACCAGTTCAGTAGAAACACTACAGCATCCGGTCTGTATCTCCTCCAGGGATGGATGCGCCTACCTTCAGGGGCCACGGACCTGCAGGAACCACCATCCTAATGCCTTAGGCAGGGAGGTTCATAATTCTCAATGGTCATGGTAGTAGGTGTTTAATTTTTTCTTCTCTAAAGGTAAATGTTATTGATATTGATATCCAAATGCTGTGCTACTGAAAATAATCACATTGCCAAATCCAGCTTTATGCTGACAGACCTAATTCTGACTGAGCACAGTTCACAAATCAATAAACTGTTATTATTTAAAGTTCCATGCCAGGATCTGAACACTGCCCTAATTCAATAGGACTTAACACAATTCTGCATTACATTTCTCTCCTCTTTCTGTCAGCTCAAAGAGAGTACAAGCATGTTTGAGGTAATGACACCCTGG
Organism: Tadarida brasiliensis; assembly: GCA_030848825.1. Classification (NCBI taxonomy): domain Eukaryota; kingdom Metazoa; phylum Chordata; class Mammalia; order Chiroptera; family Molossidae; genus Tadarida; species Tadarida brasiliensis. The sequence continues at coordinate 100,817,366 of CM061258.1, forward strand.
GTTACACACACCTGACTCCTTTGAATGTGACTTTTGGTGACAAAGTTGCAGAGTAGGAAAATATGCCCGTGGGACTTCTCAGGCCATCGCTTATTTTTTCTGTTTCCCACCAGACCTTTAGTTCCCACAATATCTCCCTTTGTCAGGAGAACAACCATTTTCCAACAGGAATTGGCTCATAATGGTGGTACCTTTCCCAGGGGCACTTGCATTTTAGTAAGAAACTCTTGAACACCTAAAATTCAGCACGGCTCATAGGAAAGTGTGGAATGTGCTGGGTGGGAAAATGCCTAGGAGCAGAGAGGTAGCACAGGTCCCGCATCAGCAAGGCCTGCGTTTGAGTTTCATTTGTGCTACCCTCTGGCTTTGTGACCTTAGGTAAGTTTTTAATTTATCTGGGGCTCAATTTCTTTGCTTATAACACCATGGAAAGAGAGAACTAACATTTACTGAGGGTTTTATAGAATTACCTCATTTAGTCCTCTCCATAATCTTACATGGTAAGCACTATCTTTTCCATTTTACAGAAGAGAAAACTGAGGCTGAGAGTAAATATAGAAATTGCCGAAGAATGTGAATCTGGTGGTAAATGAGAGGGCTTCTCAATGTTTCTGATAATGATGACCTAAAACCTTCACTTTGAGTTGTCCTCATGAGATGATAAACTGTTCTTACTCTCCAAACAGTACCCTTCGCAAGGGGGCTTTGGGCAGTAATGAACAGTGATTTCTGACAGGCAGTGGGAAGGCAGGCTTCCATCAGCTCCTCAGAAGGGAGAATGGCTTTGGACTGGGAGGACACCCAAGCCAATGCCATTTGCCCACTGGTCATTCCTACTTCCTCCTTGATAACAGGACCCACGTTTGTCCAGATCACAATTAGGCAGTCGTGGTCATCCCATTCCCTTAGAGCAGATTTGTACTTGCCTAGCAGCTAGCTCTGGCCATCTGTCCCAGTTCTGGACAATGAGACCCAAAGGTCAGTGTGCTAAGGAGACTTCTAGAAAAGATATTCTCCTCTAATAAAAATAGAGAGATATGGGAAGAAACCCTCTTTCTTTTCTTCCTTCTCTGGGTGGTGGTGTGGGAAGACCTGTGTTTAGAATGGCTGCAGCCGTATGGCGACCATGAAGGCCGGGCAAGGAGTGACACAGAAATGCAGAATCATCCTGGTAGAACTCCATTCCAGGTTTCCAGTTAGATAAGATAATTACATTATCTCTGTCATCTAAGTCACTCTTTGCCCCATATTCTGATACTTGCAGCTGAAGGCATCCTACTGATGGTCCTGGTCTGCAGGAATCTGTGTTCCCCCTTTGTCCTCTCCCTCTGAGTGTCCCGTCCTAGGTATTTTTATGTGGTAGTAATGGCTCTAGAATTTCCCAGTTGGCTGGGACCTGTGAGATATATGTGTCCTTTAGCACATAGGAGCTCCTGGAAGAAGGAGCTCCCATCCTTTACCTGTAGTAATTGAAGAACAGCAGAGTGGGGAAAGCTTCTTCATTTCAAGGCCCAGTGCAAAATAAAAATCCAGAGCCCCTTGTTCAAAAATCATAAAGAATTTCAAGACAGTTACAGCAGAGTGTTAAATCAAGCATGAGGCTTTCTAAAGGACCCTGTATGACTGCTCATATCATCTGTTCATGAAGCCATCACTGCAAGGAAAAGACGGTTGAGGGCCACTGCCTGCCAGTCGGAATCCAGCCACGTGGCTCTCTGTTGGTGGGAAGGAGGTTTCTAGTGTCCTCCAATTCCCACTGGGCTTTTCCTACTCAGTTTTCAGGTAAAACTCTTTGGAGCTTTTGTGTTTTGGGCTAGGATCCTTAATTTTGGCCTGGGTCCCTTCATATTTGTTCTGATATGTTTCTTCTCTAAATTTCTGTAGGAAGAAAGGGAACTAAAATTATTGAGCCCCTTTGCACTAGGCATTTCCATGTGTGTTATCCCTTATCATCACAACCTGTAGAGGAGAGGTGTCTTATTTTCCTGTTTTACAGATGAAAACAACCCAAGATTCAAGGGCATGAAGTGACCAGAGAGGTGTGGTTGGGATTTCAGTATAAGCTGGTCTATTTCCAATGTTTGGACTCTTTCTTCCACATCACCCTACATCTTTCCTCCCTTGGTTACCTCTTTCTACCCAATAAGTCTCCAATAATACACTTAGTTTCCATGAGAGAGTCCCCTCCCTCCGAGTGAAGTGAGAGCATTACGTCTTGTTCAGCCTTCTCTGTCCACGGCAGGGGATGTTTTAGCAATTACTTTCCACTCTGTTTAATCCCATGGGAGTCATTACTGTTGGAAGGTAACAATAAAACAGGCTCATTGGAATTTCCTGAAGGTAAGGCTCTCCTCTAAACAGTTTCATTGTGCTAAACAGTAATGGCAGAGGCTGTTCCTCTCCATGACATCTTTGATTGGCAGGGAAATCCAGACTGCAGGCTGGAGCCAACAGTCTCTTCTTTTGTCATAGGGATTGGGCCATGTTCCAGGCACCATTTCAGTGTGAGTGCCAAAGCTGATAAATGCCCTTGATAATCACCTCCCCCCAGCCTTCCAGTCCATCCCTTTGCATTCCATAAATATTTCCCCAAGGTCCACTCTAATTGCTGTGCTGCCTTGGGGCCAGAGAGTTGAGACAAAGTCTCTGCCCTTAAGGAGTTCACTATCTAGTAAGACAGAAAGACAACTTAATACACAGAATATAGTGCAATAGTAAAAGTGTGTCAAAGAGGAGGGACTGATGACTTTTCTGCAAGGAATCTGAGAAGAGTTTTTAGAAAAAGAGATCTCTGAGTTTGACTCTGAATGATTAGTTACAGTTTTACCTGATGGAGGTGAGGGCATGTGTGTGTGTAGGGGGGACTTTCTAAGCAGAGAGAAGAGCACGTGCAAAGGCATAAAGCAGCATGTGTGTGTCACAGTTAGCTATCACTGCATAACAAATCACCCCAAAACTGAATGGCTTAAAACAATAATTACTGTTTCTCATGGGTTGGCCTGTGGGCTGGTGGAATTAGCCTGGGCTCAGTTAGGGACTGGCTGCATTCCAGGTGTCTCCCATTCTCCTCCTGTTGCCAGACCAACTAGCCTGTCATGGCATGAGCAGAGGCGCAAGAGAACAAGTAGAAACATGTACACTGTCATTTCCACCACATTCTGTAAGACAGAGCAAGCCAGAAGTCTGAGTTCAGATTCAAGGCATGGGGACGAAGCCCTGCCCATGATGGGAGGACACTGAAAAAGGAAAGGACTTAGGGTGCGGATACAGGGATAGTTAAGGATGTGGGCCATTAACGCAATTTACCAGGAAAGAGCTTCTCAACGCTGGCACTACTGAGATTTGGGGATGGGGTATTCTTTGCTGTGGGAGATTGTCCTGTGCACTGTAGGATGTTTAGCAGCATCCCTGACCTCTACCTGCTAGATGTTTGTACGTCTCTACTTATGACAATCAAAAATGTCTTCGGAGTTTCTAAATGTCCCCTTGGCAAGGGGCAGGGGGAGGTTGGCAAAATTGCCCCCATTTGAGAACCATAGTACCAGAGTATGTTTAGAAAACAAAATATTCCAAATTGTTGGAGTGTAAGATGCAAAGTAAGGGAGAAGAAAGGGGGAGGGGAGGAAATGAGAGTAGAAATGGCTGAAAAAGCAGCTGCAGAGGTAGGGAGGGGCCGTTGTTGGAGGATCTCACTTGCCAAAATTAGGGATTTAGATTTTATCAGAGGATAGCAGATTTGGGTTTTGGGAAGTTGACTCTGATGTGCGGTGATCTGTTCCTATGCAGCAGCTGAACCCCTTGTTCCCAACCCAAATGATGGCCAGCCTTGGTGCAGGGCTTTTCGGGGGCACAGATGCGTGGCAGTGGCAGCTCTCTTGGCCACCGGGGGTGGAAGGAGTGACGCCACTCACACAAAGGCACAGACCTCTGTGTGCTGCTTCACGTGGCATGGAGAACTGGCTTATCTCCCCAACTGCATTAAGATTAATGATAGCCTTTTTCTGAAACATTTTGCTCCTGGGCCTCAAGCAATACATTGTTCCAATAATTCCTTTGATTTTTCTCATCAGGGGATGATGCAGCTGAGTAATAGCATTCATATAAATACTTCTTTGCCTTTCAGAGAGCATACACCCTTCTGAATTATACGCTGCAATTTAGAAATTACACTCACATGTGAAATAATATGGCTTGGTGTACTTCTTAGGGAGGCTGGCATCAGTCCTTCAATTGTTAAAGATCCCTGGGTATTTCTATTATGGTGTAAATTAGCTAGTATTTTTTCAAGTTCATTATTGGTATTTTTATGTCCATTATTTATTTATAAGACATTAGAGGTACACACAGGTTCATGGCCTTACAAGAGAAATCTTTTCCAGTTAACTTGGCACTGAAGGTCTTAGCGCAGAGGCACACTTACTTTGAAATCAGATTTCTTTCAAGTTTGATTGGATGGTTACGGTGTATAGCACTCATACATAAAGGGCGTGTCTTTTTTCTCACTGAATTTTTGCTGAAGGGGACAGAATCCTGTGGGAATGGAGTGTTTCCTGAATGGTGGCTTTTGACAGTCTAAGCAATTAGTTTCTTTCCCCCCCGCTTTTTATTGAATTTATTGGGGTGACAATGCTTAACAAAATTATATAGGTTTCAGGTGCACAATTCCACAATACATCATCTGTAAACTGTATTGTGTGTTCACCACCCCAAGTCAAGTCTCCTTCCATCACCATTTATCCTCCCTGATCGGGGTGAACCACAATGTCATGTGGGGCTGTTACTGTGTAAAGTGGTTAGGGCTTCAGGGATGAGATTTGGGCTGTGTGCAGTGTTGAAGCCTGACGGAGCAATGTTTCCCAAACTTGCTGGATCCCAGGAGTTACCTGATGTGCTTGTTAAATATTCCTATTCTCGGGGCCCATGGAGAGAGGCCTGGGAATCTGTATGTCTACCAAGTTCTAAAAGTGCCTAATGAATGGCTAAGTTTGGGAAGGAAAAGGAATAGGCTAGGTTCTCAGATTGGACTTTTCCTTCTAATCACTGAAAAAGCTTTTCAAAATCCCAATTCCTGGGCTTCACTTAAAGTCTCTGGGGACAGGACCCTGGAATCTCTACTTTCAAAAGTTCTCTAGGTGATCACTCTGGTTTAGATTACTCAGTCCATGAGGTCAGAAGTTAAGTATCCATCTTATCTACCATTGGGTCCTAAATCTGCCTAGAACCACGTACTAGGTGCTCAGTAAATATTAGTTTAATGAAAGAAATCTTTTTTTTTAAATCCTCACCCGAGGATATTCTTCCCTTTATCTTCAGATAGAGTGGAGGGTGGAAGGGGGGAGAGAGAAACATGGATGTGAGGGAGACACACTGACTGGTTGCCTCCCGCATGACCCGACCAGGGCCGAGGATGAACCACAGCCGAGGTACATGCCCTGGACCGGAATGGAACCCACGAATCATTGGTCCATGGGCTGACACTCTAACCACTGAGCAAAACCGGCCAGGTCATGAAAGAAATCTTAATACACCATGATAGTTTCTGGTCTATTGTCTTTTCGCCTTCTGTTATTTTTCAAATGCTATAAGCATCAGATTAAACATACTTCCTCCCTTGGACTTTCTTAGTAGAGAAACATCCATTTAACTGAGCTAATGTGCAGTAATTCAGTTGGGGACCTGGGGGCTCAGCATTCTGATGGAAGAATGTTTGGCTAGCAATTCAGAGTTTACAAAAACAAAGCAAACCCCGAACAAAAACCCTTTATTTTTTTTTACATCCTTGATCTAGAAAGTTCTCACAGGACCTACCTATTTCTGTTTGCAATCTAATTACTCTGCATGGGAGCTGCTCTGAGGGGCGGAAGAGGACAGACTCTCTGGACCAGGCCAGTTACTTTGGGCTAAACACATTACTGAAGATAACACCTTCTCCACAGGGTTATTATGAGGATAAAAGTAAAGAGTTTGAAAACCTTGACTGAAGTGTAAGAAGTATATAAAGTATACGTATATTTATACAAAATTAATATCTTTGCTCTTGGGAGACAGTGCATTAAAATGGAAAGAGCCCAGGTTTTGGCCTCAGACTGCACTGCATTCACACCTGGCTATGCCACTTCCAATCTCTGACGAGCTCTGAGACTCAGTTTCCTGCACAGCAGTTTAGAAGATGAAAAGAGTGAAAGCGGTCAGGCACCTGCACGTGGAGAATTTGATGATAGAGGGAGATATCCTTTTGGGCGTACACGTAATCAATCTGATTCTAAGGTGATTATGAGGTGAAGAACACAGTAGCCCCAGCCTGTCTGGCCAGATATCCCTCCTGTTGTCACTGTTGGGTCCTGACTCCCACACTGCTAGATGGTAGAGAGGGAGGAGGTGAGTTACTGTTATTTGCATTTTAAAAATTGTGGTAAAATATATAACACAAAACTCATCATTTTTAAGTATACAATTCAGTGGCATTTAATACAGTCACAATGTTGTGCAACCATGGTGACTATTTAGTTCTAGAACATTTTCATCACCCCAAAAAGAAACCCTGTACCCATGAAGCAGTCACTCCCCATTCCTCCCAGCCCCTGGCAACCACTGAGCTGCTATATCTCTGTATGGATTTACCTATTCTGGACATTTCATACACACGGAATCATATAATATGTGGTCTTTTACGTCTGACTTCTTACACTGCGCATAAAGTTTTCAAGGTTTATGCATGTTGTAATATTAACTGTACTTTACAGACGAGGAAACTGAGGCTCAAGGAAGGTAAGTAACTTGTCCAAGGTCACTGGAAGCCCAAGCAGTTTGGCTTGGGCCATTCCTCATCTTTATGGGTGGGCTGTACTCTGGGGAAAAAGGCATCTCATCGCAGTCCTAACTCGGTGACTATGTCACTATCCATTCAAGATTCTCAGTTGAATTCAATTCTATGTACTATGGCGATAAGTGATCCATCAAGCTCTGGGTTTGTCCAAACTTCTAAAAATAAACCGTATTTCTGGGTCAGCAGCTGTGAGGGCCACACTGAACAACGACAGTGCCTCTGACACAGTTAGCTCCAAAGCTTTCATCCTGTGCTCTATCCACCCTTAGTGAAAACAGCATTTCCTGTAGACTCTGACCTGGGCCCACCCCACTCCTATGATGTAGAGCCCTGGGACTCTGGGTGTTTAATAAGTGGCCCAGTTGGTCTTTAAGAAAGAAGACATGGAATTCTTTACTACAGATGGGGAAACTGAGACCCAGCAGAGGGGGGACCTCCCCATGGTGTTGGATTTTGTTCTTTTGACTTTTTCTAATGAAGAATGGAAGCCTGAGGTACCAGAGCATTACTTTTAATAAATATTTATGTTTTATTACCTCTTTAGCTCTTTGAGAAATGGTTACATCAAAGGCCTATTAATCTGTGAGCTCCTGGAAGACGAGGACAGATTGTTGGAGTGCCCTCCTAGCATGTTAAAAATTAGTGACGAGATAACGACGCTGATGACAATGATGATTAAACTCAGCACCAGGGCCTGGATCCAGTCCCTTAACTTCTCTGGATGAAGTGTCTTCCTTTGTTAAATCAGGATAATGACACTCTCCCGCTGTTGTTTGTGAGGCCAATTAACTACTGCCTTGGAAGGACTCAGACCTATAAACACTCTGTAATCTATTCAGATGTAAAGAGCTTGTTGACTAGGACTTTAGTTTGTGAACTAAAGCATACAGAAGTCAGAAGATGCAAATGTTCCAGTCTGCCTTGTGAAGTCAGGCTGCCAACACCATCTCTATCTGCTGGTAATAGCTTTTCTAGTAATTGAAACCCTATAAAACAAGCAACTAATGGTTCTGCATTGCAAACAAACAAAACCCTGTGTAGAATGAGTATGAATTGGTCTTCAAGAGACTTTTTCAGTTATAAACAATGGCTTAAGGGGTGTGTGTGTTTGTGTGTGTGTTGTGGTTGTTATTTTGGAGTTCTTTTTTTCATGATGGTGTCAAGGCCAAAATCATTATATGGCAGATCTGCTTCTGGAAATCATGCCAACTTAAATCATTTGTAATCATTTATTATAGCAGCCATTTGGGCTGCTATAATAAAATACCATAGATGGGGTAGCTTATAAACAACAGAAATTTATTTCTCATGGTCCTGGAGGCTGGGAAGTCCAAGGTCAAGGTGCTGGCAGATTTGGTGTCTACTGAGAGCCTGCTTCCTGGTTCCTGGCTGGCTGTCATCTCTCTCTGACTTCACATGGCAGAGGGGCAAGGGAGCTCTCTGGGGCATCTTTTATAAGGACACTAACCCCATTCATGACCTCATCACCTCCCAAAGGTCTCACCGCCAAATAACATCACACTGGGGGCTAGGATTTAACATAGGAATTTTGAGGGGACACAGCATTTAGTCTAGAGCAATTCCCAGCACAGAAATCTCAAGTGGTATCGCTAACTAGGAGCAGTCTGCAGGCGGCTCTTCCGCCCAGGTTCACGCTGAAGGAGGGGAGCAGAAGGAAGAGGGATGTGGGGAGGAGTCACCCTGTCTGAATAACCCCACAGTAACTCCCACCCACATCAGAACCTTCACTCTAGCCCCTTGGCCTTCCCCTGTGAACTAATATCTTTTATAGCTTCCATAATTTACAAAACACTTTAACATCTCTTACCTTGTTTAAGCTTGAGAACAACCCTCTGAGGTAGTCAGTGCCTTTATTCCTGCTGCACTGCACAGCTGAAGAAACTGAACTCCAGCGATGTGAAGTTTGCCTTGCCCTGGCTTCTTAGTTTGGGCTCATTTTCATGACAACCCCCATGCTTCCCCTGAATGAAGGAAATCCCCCCAGTAAAATTGGGGCTGGGACCCAAATGGCACACATGTTAAAAGAGTTTGTTCTGTGTCATGGCAACAGATGGATTGGGCAGGGTGTTCTCTTAGGTATGGGAAATTGATGTGAGTTTTGGGGCTCCCCAAGCTGTGGTCCGGGGAGGCTCACATTTCTTGAGCACTTTTAACATGCCTGACCTTGTGCTAAACTGTGGATATGCACTATAGCCCAGTGGTTAAGGGTGAGGTTTTAACTCCTGATTTTCCCGTTTATTAAGTTTTTTAACTTCTCTGTGCCTCGGCTTTCTCGTCTGTTAAAAATAATGATAATAATCATCACAACAGTCTGTTTCTCATAGAGTGATTGAGGATCAAATGTGAGGATTCCTATAAGTACCCACGTTAGGGCCCGTCCCAAGGCTGCACAGGGAGTGAGTGGCATGGCTGGAAGAGGCATCCAAGCCCCAGTAGAACATATGTTCTTAAACATCGACCTCTTCCCCTTTGAGACTACCTGCTTGTAAGTACCAACACATCCAAGCTCTGATGTCACCCATCTAATTTTGTTTTTAATCCTCACCTGAGGATATTTTTCTATTTATTTTCAGGTAGAGTGGGAAGGAGAGAAAGGAAGAAAGAGAGAAACATCGACATGAGAGGGATACATTGACTGGTTGCCTCCTGTATGAGTCAGATCAGGGCCGGGATGAACCGCAACCGAGGTACGTGGCCTTGACCGAAATCGAACCCGTGACTCATTGGTCCGCCGGCGACGCTCTACCACTGAGCCAAACCAACCAGAGCTCACCCATCTATTCATTCAAGCCTTTAATGAGTGCTTACCGTGTCACAGGCCACGCTGAATGCTGGGAGTGAGGTCTCACCATGAATAGGTGCTGTTCCGGCTGTGGGGCACAGGGCGGGAGGCTTGGCAACTGCAGCAAGAGAGGCTTATGTGGCAATGCCAGGCGATAAGTACCACAATGGCGGGAAGCCGAGAAGGCTGGGGGCCCAGGAGAGAGGCACCCAACCCCATCTTGAGGAAGAGGATGACCCCTGCACTGAGTCCTGAAGATAGGCTGAAAGGCCAGGAGTGGATGTGGAGTGAATAGAGGCTTCATGGAGAGAGCAATCCACTGGTAGGAGGGCCTGGGGAGCCAGAGGACTGCACTCTAGGAAAGAGTGAGGGCAGCAGGGGAGGCTGCTGAGAGGGGAGGCTGGAGAGGATATGGAGACCGGATCTGGAGGGCCTGGTGCTCCAGCCACTGACTGTGAGCCGAAGGCAGTGGCCTGTGATCACATTCACATCCAGGAAGGATTGGTGTCTGCAGTGTGGAGAACAGATGGGATAGGCAGAAGGACACTAACCAGAAGCAGGGAGATGAGCTAGCCATTTATTTAAAAAAAAGGGGAGCAGCAGGAAAGATAAGGGGGCCTGAATGAAGGTGGTGGTAATGGTAGTGGGGGCTGGAGGGAGGGGCTTCAATTCCAGAACCTTCTTGCAAGGCTGGAACAGCTCCATCTAACTTTTAAAAAGGCCCATTAAGTGCTCCTTGGTGACTTTGTCCTTCAAATGCAGTTAACCAGATTTCTTGGGAAACCATTTGGCATGAAGTGGGGGAGTGTCCTGCCCATCTCTTGGCAGGCCCTGACAACCAATCTCTGGGAACTTAATTTAACCCAGAGCTTAAATCTTTGCAGGTGCTTGGTTAGCAGCAGGAAATGTACTGCTGCCCTGAGGAAGGCTCTTTAAACTATGAATGAGAGACTTGGATAGAATTTAGAGATCCTGAGGATGCCAAATGCTTTCGTGCTGGCTATTTAAAGTCCAGCTGCCTGGCACCCCAAAGCCAGAGACTGTAAGGCAAATAGATGGAAGAGGTTCCTAAGGACTGGATATTGCTTAGAGGAGGAAGATACTGCAAAGGCCTGGGTCCTTTGTGAATGAGGAACACCCTGCCTTTGTCCAGCTTTCCACCTTAGCAGGATGCGGCTTCCCAGAGCCCTGACCCGGAAGAGCATTTGCCAGTTTCCCTGGTGGAAATATTCCATCACCTCTGATTGCAAACGACTGATGTGACATTACCAAATCCAGAGTTGGGAAGAGAAGTGCATACTGTCCTATAATATTCACAGCACTGAAACAACACACATAAATGACCTCAAGAGCGTACACTGTAGTAATAGCAAAACGTAGTAAAATAATTATGAAATGATAAATTTTACATATTTATCACCTTTGTTTTCCATATCGTTTATTTAATTGTAACATTACATAATTTAATGTTTAAGAAGGTGCAACATTTCTGGTAAGAGCTGGCTGTGGGAGCCCACTGACTTTAAGGCGAGTCTCGGCCATGTTTACCCATTTTGTTCCATCACCTTGTGCACTGTTGTTACATCTGGGGTTGGGATAGACTTGCTGTTCCAACCTTCCACAGCAGACTACTTTCCCATTAGCCTGAGTTCAGAGAGCTTCTCTGCTCATTCCTCAAATGTCAGGCTTTGGCCCTTTGTATTCAGCTCTTTTCCAAGAGCCTGGATTCTGGTCCCACCAGCCTCTTTGTTCCTTAGGGGAGATATCTGGCAGTTCTAACTCTGATTCCTATGATTTCCATTCCCCACTATTCAGACAGTCATCTGATCCATGTCCTTTCCTACAATTTCTCCTCTGGAGACTCCCAGCAGCATCTCTTCCGACCTTCACCTAACAAAGGTCAGGATCCATCCCCTTCCAGCTAATTGCGCTGGTGTCTGCCCTGGCTGTCCTTTCTTCTGCTCCTCTCTTCCTCCAATCAACCAGCCCGTGGAATGGAGTCCTGATCATCATTCTGATCACGCCCCCTCTCTGTTTAAGATTCTGCCGTGGGATCTGTTCCTTATCAGATCCTTCTGGGCTTCCTGTTCTTTTATCAGCCACCAGGGACGTATGCCCCCTACTGTGCAGGGCAGACCCAGTGCCCTGGGACTGAAGGTTCTCTATTCTTATTACACCCAGGCCACCCTCACGCGTTTGCTGGCACGTAGCATTTTTGGTTGGTCAGACTTACTAGCAAAACTCTCCCAAATAATTTCTGTAACATGTTTCCTCCTACTGATTTAACTCACCTCTTGGAGGAATTTTAAAATTAATCAGCTGCACAGAGGAATAGAGTGAAAGGCGTGGAAGTCACATTTGCAGCAAAGATGAGTCTGGGCGGATTCCCAGGTCTTTTTTTTTGGGACACACAGGCTGAGTCCTTGTTCTGAGAGGCAGGAGTGGGGAGGACATAAGACCACTGGCTGATAGTGAAACACGGAGGCCAGCCGTTGGTTTTGGCATTACTTAGGCAAACAAGTGAGCAGAATTAGTATTGCTGATGAATTGCAGCAGTTAAACTGTACCATGCAGTGCACGTGGGCGAATGGGTGGCCTGGGGAGGTAAGAACATTTCTCTAACAAAACGAAACAAAAACAAACCCCATTAACTGTAACTATTTATAAAGCTGTAGCAAAATGGGTGAGTCCTAAAGCAATTCTTAATTTAAAAAGAATTTCCTCCTGTGTGTAGACAATGGCCAAACTAGAACAGAAAGGTTCAGAGAAATAAGCTAGACTCACAGGGAAGCACAGCCCTGGAGTCAGGATGCCAAGCTGGCCATGCCCACCCATCCGGGACCTCCCTCCCACCTGGCAGAGTCCCCACCAGCCAGCGGTCTCTTTGAGCTTTTAGTAAATCCTCCTCCTCGGAGCAGAGGAGGCAGATGTCTCAGACTGGGAATAAATTCCCTGAAGCTGAGCTGATTTAAATAGTGTTTGGAGAGAATGTTTTTCCAAAAAGTACTGTCAAGTTCTTTCTAAGTGACTTAAGGTGCATGATCTCTAAGTGTCCTATAATAATTATAATTTAATAAAAGCAAAAATGTATTATTCACTAGGTTCTAGGCACTATGCTAAGTACTTTATAGGTATTATCTCAATTATCACAAGAGTTTTATAATAGAAGTAGAGTGGATATTAAAAATATTTAACAACTAGTCCAGCATGGACCTTTTGATTGTAAGATGATGGGGAGTTCTAGGGGAATGGGGCCGGGTCACTTGGGGCTGGGTAACTGCTATTCACTGATTGGTATGGGAGTATTTTAACAGCTGGTATGACCACACAGCTGCATACTATCTGATTATCAGGCATATTAATATATTAATATGAGGTATATTAATAAAAATTAGGCTTGACTTTGACTAATAGAGAATGCAGAATGTCAGTAGCTTAAACAAATAGGTGTTTATTTCTCACAGAAACAGTGAATACACTAAGAAATGTTACTCAGGGCTACAATGTTCTGGTCATCAAGAGAAAAAGCTCCATTTTGGGTGCATTAAAAAATAGGTAGGATACCTAGCCAGTGTGGCTCAGTTGGTTGAGTGTCGTCCGTGCACAAAAGGGTTACTGGTTCGATTTAAGGTCAGAGCACATACCTGGGTTGCAGGTTTGATCCCCAGTCAGGGAGCATACAGAAAGCAACCGGTCAATGTTTCTCTTCCACATCGATGATTTTTTTTTCTCTCTCTCTCTGCCTTCCTCTCTTTAAGAATGTCTCTGGGTGAGGATTAAAAAAAAGTATTTATATGGGTAGGTCTTGCTGTCCACCAATGGATAAGCATAATATGGCATATACATACTAGGGAATATTATTCAGTCTTGAAAAGGAAGAACATTCTGACATACGGTACCACATGGACATTAAGCTAAGTGAAATCAACCAGATGCAAAAGACACTGCTTGCTTTCATTATGAGAGCCAAAAAATCCTAACTTTCTTGGGTTCTCTGACAGCCTGGGGTGGTCAGGCAGCAAGGTTTGGCCAAGAAGTAAGCAGAATCCTATTGGGGTGATTTTGGGGGAAAGGTTTTCTTTGAAAAGAGAAGCCAACATTCACTCTCTTTTTGTGCTTTGGTGGTAGATGTGATGTCTGGAGCTATGGGAACCATCTTGTGACCATGAGGGAAAGATCAAGAGAGTCACTGAAATGTCTTTTCTGACATTACGGAGATGCTGGACCAATACCAACTGCACTTACCTCTGGATTTCTTATTATATGAAAAAAAATAATACTGAGTTGTTTAAGCTACTTGATGTAAGCAAAAACTTCCCTAGCTGATACAAATAGCCTCGCTAATTATTATATGGGAGTCAACATAGAAGACACTTTATTTAATCCAAAAATATTTGTTGAATGCCTATCCCGTACCTGACTCTAGGTTCTGAGTTTTTGGTGGGTTTCAGGAAGTCTTCCTGGACCTCCTCAGACTGAGTGAGATGTGCCCTGTCTGTGCACTTAAAGAGTCTGTAGTCTACATGTGTAGATTCTTCATCTGATGGTAAGTCCCTGAAGACAGAGATCATGTGTTGAGTCATTTCTATATTGCCAGTGCCCAGGGCAGTGTCTGACACACAAAACAACCCTCATTTAGTTAAATAAATTACTGAATAAAACAAGTACCGTTTCAAGTGTCCAGGATCTGAAAAGCCTCATTTGCTAGCTTCTAGGTGTGTTGAGGCCTTTTCTCTCTGCTCTCCTCTCCTCCCCGACACACATACACACACACACACACACACACACACACACACACACACACACACACCACTGAGCGCTTATTTCACTGGACAGAGCGTTGGCAATGATTACTGTCATGATCTCACCTGAATCAGGCACATGGAATGGGGCTGAGGAGCCAAAGCCCTTTATAAAATTAATTATGAACAGGCTCTGAGAAGCTGCTGCAGAGATGCTGGCAGCCGGGTTCTTAGCCTTTTGGCTGCAGGGATCGGACACTGCTGGGAGGAGCAGCGTAGGTAAAAATAAGCTAATTAGGCCTGGCATGTGGCTGTGCTTTGAGAGTGTCCTGAGCTCCCTGGGTACATTTGCTGTCACTTTGCACTGGAGAGAGGTCAGAGGTCATGCCCTGGACTAGGGAGCCTTGGCACTTTGTTGGGGCTGCCACATGGGGAGGGGATTTCACCGGGTAAGATGGGGATTTGGGTTGTCAGCATAGACTGGCAGCTCAAACAGAGAAACCTTTCTGAACCAAAGCTCACGTTTATGTACTTGTTTGCATTACATTTTTTACATTTCTCATTAGCATGTTACATATTTTCTATAATGCATCAGGGAAACAGGAAGCCAGGCTGGATAGACATTTCCGACTAACACTTAGCAGCTTTCTCTCCCTAAGTGGAAGGTTGTACAGTACAGTGATAAGAACCTGGATGTTGGCGTCTGGCAGCCCAGGAGTTCATCTCTGGGATCTGCTACTAACTACTGTGTACTCAGAGGTAAGTTACTTCTCTCTTAGTTTCAAGTGCCCTATGTCTGAAATGGGATCCTAGTCATCCTCTCAAAGGCTGTTGTGAAGATGGAAGGAGTATAGATAAAGTGCCTAGTAGAGCTTGGCATGTGGTAGGTGCTTAGTTAGTGGTAGCCATAGTACCATTGTTATGGTAATCATTGTTTATTCCAAGGAATACAAAGGAAGACAGGCTAACTGTGTGTGTGTGTGTGTGTGTGTGTGTGTGTGTGTGTGTGTGTAGAAAACATGCATATCCATCCCTTTTTGAACTTCCAGATTCGAAATATCTGCAGATGGAAGCTTACCTTGGATAGATAATTTTCAGGTCTCCCCTTAGCAGTGTGTTTTGGTTACTAATCGGAGCTCACATTTACTGAGCCAAGCGCATGCCTCATTTCATTTAATCTTCACAAACAACCCCATCAGTTCGGCACAAATCTATCCGTTTTTGAGGACATCAAGACCCAGGGAGGTTTATATTTGCCCAGGGCCTTGCAGGATTCATTTCCTGGCAGTCCCCATTCTGAGTTCTGACCCCAGGCCACCCTGTCTCTCATAAAGATGCACCCTAGCTCCTGCCCTGCTGTGCTGTGTTGTGGAGTGTGTCTTGTTGAATAGGCAGCCTTCTGCCTTTGTAACTTCATTTGAACTGTTGACTCTGCTGGCTTGCTGTGCTGATCCCTTTAGTTGAGATCAGCTTGTTCTTTTCTCAAAGCCAACCTATTTGCACAAAAGCACTAAGGAGCCCGAAGATTGCTGAATATTTAACATTCACAGGCAACATGCCACAGTAACCAAAAACACTTGAAACAGGCCCAGACAAGGGGGTGGGGGAAGGAGAGGACTGGAAGAGGAGGCCCAGCAGATTGCCGGCCAGCGGCGGTGTCACTCAGGCACTTCTCATAAGCTGGAGGAAGCGCAGCTTGGTTAAGTCAGAGAAATACTAGCCAGCGCTGCTATTGTTCACATCTGCCAAGGGTAACTGCCTTTGGCAGTTGAGTTTGCGAAACCCCAAACAAAAGAACTATTGCTAGAGATGAGCCCCTGGGTAAGTACATGGATGGCAGGAACATATTTAGACAGGCAGTGTCTTAGAGTTAGGGCCCAGGGTTACAGCTAAATCACACCAAGTGCTTCCTTTTGGCCCTTGAATTTCCCCTTCCTATAGAAGGTGGATAGTTGGGAAGGTTCCCTCACTCGAGGGACGGGGAGAAGAAATGCTTGGCCGGGACAGAAACCACTTAGAGAAAGGCAAAGTCTACTTGTGATCAGAATTTTGGATCTTAGCTTGCTGTGAGTTTTCATTTAAGCCAGCTATAAACATTTTTCTTCCTGCCGTAACACGTAGGGGGTACATGGACCATATTTCCTTCTTAATTGCGGACAGAGAGGTACAAATTTACTGAACGGAAATGTAATGCTTGTGGCGTGAATTGAATTGGGTTGTCAAGTTACATTCAGGAAGGTGTTCTTTAGTGGGGAGCAGGTACATAAGGCCAGAGTTCTTGGCTGGAAAGGCGAAAACACAGAGGAGTTAGAAATGCATAAGCCAGGCAAATAAAATAGCTCATGTGCTTAGAGAGAGAAATGCAGCTTAGAAACACAGCATCATTATGATGACATCTCAAACCTATGAGGGAATGGAAAGAATAAAGAGCTTTGTTGGTGCAATTTG
This sequence comes from Tadarida brasiliensis, assembly GCA_030848825.1. Lineage (NCBI taxonomy): Eukaryota > Metazoa > Chordata > Mammalia > Chiroptera > Molossidae > Tadarida > Tadarida brasiliensis. The sequence continues at coordinate 100,834,185 of CM061258.1, forward strand.
TTTAATTTTGCATATTTTACATAGGAATCGAGGAACTTTGATTAACTCTGAAAAATACTTCCAGGAATGATTTTATTTAACCAGGTATACCCCAGTCTTTTTCACTTTGGAGTGGGAGGGAAGTAGTATATCTAAAATTAAGGTCAAAAAAGATCAGAATCAGAAGTTCAGGGCCCAGGAATGTTCATTTTTGACAAGCACTTAGCTGGTTTAAACTTAAGGCCAAATTCCTGTGACTGGCAAACAACCGGCTCAGGGGGAAATGGGGGCAGTGTTCCCTTCCATCTGATGGAATTGGTGGGCAGCCAGGGCATCCTGGTGAACAGCTGCTCGGGGAGGACCTTGTCCCATTTTGCAGTGGCTCTTTGGGATCTAGGCCGATGCTTCCAGCTTCTAGAGGAATCCCTCAGAGATGGACACGGACGGAGTTGAGAGTCCACATGCAGCTGGAGACCGGCTTCACACTAGGTAATACGTTACGCACATCTCTTTCAGCCTGGGTAAGTTGAGTGAGTTGAGTGGTGGGGAGACATGCCAGGCAGAGAGGACTGGGGAAGAATCTCTTGGCCAGTGGAAGAGGCAGATACGGAGTTCTGGTCTGACTCAGAATTCCTGGACAGCCTGCCTTGCCTTCGTCATCGCTGAACTTCACATTCCAGTGGTTCAGATAGACACCGAACAAGGAAACACGTGGGTACGAGTAATTCCAGATTGTGATAAGGAGAAAGGAGAAACCAAAGGTGTGTTGTGATAGAGAGAGGGGCAGGAGGATGGGTGAGCGCAACACTAGATAGGAGCTGAGGACTAGCCAGCGTAGGTGACATTTCAAACACAAGCTCCAACAAGGGGCCATTCTAGCACTCCACTTGCCTTGGGCCGTGGGGGCATGTAGTCCGCAATCCCCATCCACTCTTAATCTTTAGCTCTGACCTTGTGAAAAGCACATGAATGCATGTGGGTGTGGAGTAAACTCCCCTGATGACGAGAAGCCACAGCCGGTGTGGACCTGCTTCGTCAAGCAGAAAGTGGGGAGAGTGACTGGATGTCAAGCAAAGCTTGGTCCTGCTGGAGATTTGGGAAAATCCAGAGGAAGGCAGAGAGGCGGCAGTGCTTCAGAGAGTGTGTTCGCCCAGGAAGTACTGATAGCAAAAGAGATTTAGATGCTTCTGGCTTCAGATTGGAGACGGATGAACCAACACCCACCCTCGGCCTGTATTCCAAAGTCTGTCAGGAGAAATCTGCTGAAGGTGGAAAAGCTGAGTGACTTTGCTTGTGCTTGTCTCTGAAAGAGAAAAGACATTCTTTTGATTCTGTTTTCTCCCTCCTTTAAAGAAACACACAATACCACATAGCTGCAACAAGAGCCTTTCTTGATCCCCTCCTTTATCTTCCTCTAGCTGGCTTTGGGCTGCCTTATTTGGGATCTCCACGGAGGGTAGAAGGAAAAGCTTCTAAAGGGGGGTGGTGGTGACGTGCACCTCCTTCACAAGGCAGAACTGGAGTGAGTGGTTCTTGGCTCACCAGCTGCCTGGATGAGTGTGCATAGCTGTTTTTGGCAGCTAGTTCCTGGTTTACTTGGCCCCAGCTGGATCTCTTGATTTCAGCTAAGAAGGGCTGTTATGTCCTCATTTTAGAGGGTGGGTACATACATATGAGCCTCAGAAATAGTATTCATTGAACACCTACCATGTGCTTAGCTTCACACAAAGTAAGCTCTAGGGAGGGACCAGATGTGTGCAAGTCTAGAATTGTGAGTAGGAGCGGAGTTGGAGAGCTTTAAGGAGGCATGACTTTTTTGAATTTCAAGAAAGTTTAGTTCATCAGACACTTACTGAGCATCTACAACGTGAATGGGATGTGGGAGAGAGATGAGTAAGAAATTACATTATAAGAGGACATATTATATAATAGAAACACAGAGAAGGTTCTGTGGGAGCAGAGTGGAGAGTGACTGAGTGAGGCTGGAGGAGGAAGCAGAGGACATCAGGGGCTGAGGAGAAGGGGTACAGGCAGAGGGTACCCTGCAGGGGCTCCCAGGGGCATGAGACAGTCAAAGTATTTAACAACTTGGCGTCTTGCTGGGCCAGATATTCACCCTTGATTGCTGGAGGTAGCGGGTGGAAGGGCTGGGGTAGCAGTGGGCACCTATGGGCTTAGGCCAGTGGCTATTTACCAACCTGTTCAAAAGTCTTTTCTTATTTAATAACTGATTCTGTCCTGGTGGTCTGTATTCCTGGAATGTCAATCTACTCTGAGAAGAAAAAGAAATGGCCCATGGAAAAGTGGGGATGGTTTGGAAATGTAGAGTGGGTGGGATATAGAATTCATGCCAAGGAATGCTGAAGGTGAGATTGACAAGGCAGCTGGGCACGAGACCCTAAAGGATCTTGAATACCATGCTAAAGCACTTAGAATTCATCTTTGTAGGCAATGAAGAGCTGTTAAAGATTTTAAAAGGTGGCATGACCCACAATGTATTTGAGAAAGATTTCTGGAATTTTCCAGTTAGTATTTTCTGACCATGGTTGACTGCTGGTAACTGAAACCATGGAAAGTGAAATCATGGCTGCGGGGGGACTATTGTAATGTGATGTTCCTCTGCTTGATGTTATGTTATAGGTCCCTTACACTAGCTTCACTTTTTAAAATTCTTTTTTCGTTGGCTGCTCTGTTTGGGTGAGTTTTACTGCCCTGTCTCCCAGGTTGCTGCTCAGTACCTTGCTTCATCTGTTCTGCCCAACCCTCAGCGTATTAGGTAGTATACTCTTCAGCTTGGTGACTTCTTTTGGGTATTTGTTTTTTTAAAATGTGTTTTTCTCTTTGTTAAAGTTCTAATTGTATTTATCCAATCTTTTCCTGAGTTCAGTGAGCATGCTCATACCCATTACTTTGAACTCTTTATCAGGTAGATTACTTATCTCTATTCCATTAAATTATTTTTCTGTTTTTTTTTAGGGAAGAGGGCATATATTTCTCTGTTTCCTCATTTTTCTTGGTTCTCTGTGTTTCTGTATATTAGGTAAAACAGCTGCTTTTCCCAGTCTTGAAGGAGTGGTCTTGTGTAGTGGACGAAACTTCCCATTGAACATTTCCCTAGCTCTTAGCTGTCTCTCGAACCTTTGTGACTGTCTAAGTAGCCGGATTTATTCTTGATATGTCCCAGTTGTTCAGAGTGTAACGAGACCTGTTAGTATTCTAAAGGGAGTGATCTCAATCAACACCTAGTTTTGGGATGGTTGAAAGCCAGTTCCTCAGGCAGCAATTTTTAAACTGTGCAAATATACAGTCCTGGGGGCCCATAGTTGTAAACACTACTGACCTCCATACCAGGGGATCTAGAGGTGTAAAGAATGCCATTGGGATCTTGACAGGGAGTTCACTGACTCTATAGATGGCCTTGTGTACTATGGATGTTTCAGCAATATTAATTCTTCTTCTGATCCCTGAACACAGGATATATTAACATTTGTATGTGCCGTCTTTAATTTCTTTCATCAAAGTCTCATAGTTTTCAGTGTACAGATCTTCCACTTCCTTGATTAAATTTATTCCTAAGTATTTTAGTGTTTTTGATGCTATTATGAATGAGATTGTTTTCTTTATTTCTTTTCAGATATTTTGCTGTTAGCATATAGAAACACAACTAATTTTTGTATGTTGATTTTTATACCCTGCAACTTAACTAAATTTGTTGACTAGTTCTAAGGGTTTTTGGGTGGAGTCTTTAGGATTTTGTATATATATATATAATCATATCATATGTAAATATAAAATCATATCATCTGAAAAGTAAAAATAAAATTTTACTTCTTACTTTCCTATTTAGATGCTTTTTTGTTTCTTGCCTGATCTGGCTAGAACTTCCAGTGCAATGTTGAATAAGAGTGGTGAGAGTGGGTACCCCTTTCTTGTTCATGATATTAGGAGAAAAGTTTTCAACCTTTCATTATTGAGTGTAATGTTAGCCGTGGGCTTGTCATATATGGCCTTTATTATTTTGAGGTATGCTATTCTATATCCAATTTATTGAATCTGTTAATATGATTATATGATTTTTATTTTCATTTTATTGTGATGTATCACATTTATAGACTTGTGGATGTTGAACTATCCTTGTATCTGAAGAATAAATTCCGTTTGATCATGGTGTATATCTTTATAATATGCTATTGAATTGGTTTACTAATATTTTTGAGGATTTTTACATCTATATTTATTAGGAACATTGGCCTATAGTTTTTTTTTTTTTTCTTGTAGTGCCCTTTTCTGGCTTGGGTATCAGGGTAATGCTGACCTTGTAAAATGAATTTGGAAATGTTCCCTCCTTTTTAGTTTTTTTGGAGGAATTTCAGAAGGGTTGGTGTTCATTCTTTAAATATTTGGTAGCATTCACCAGGGAAACCATTTGGTCCTGGGCTTTTCTTTGTTGGGAGATTTTAAATTACAGATGCATTCAATTTTCTGTTTCTTCATAATTCAGTCTTGGTAGGTTGTATGTTTCTAGGAATTTGTCCATTTCTTCTAGGTTGTCTAATTTGTTGGTTTGGAATTGTTCATAGTAGTCTCTTATGATCGTTTGTATTCCTGTGGTATTAGTTATCATGGCTCCTCTGTAATTTCTGATGTCCTCTATTTGAGTCTTCTCTCATATTCTTTATTAGACTAGCTATAGGTCTGTAAATTTTGTTTATCTTTTCTAAAAATCAGTCCTTAGTTTTGTTGATCTTTCCTATTGTTTTTCTGGTCTCAAATTTATTTATTTCTGCTCTGATCTTTGTTATTTCCATCCTCTGCTCACTTTGGGCTTACGTTTGTTCTTATTTGAATTTCTAACTCTTGAGTAACAGAAGAGCAATGATGGTCTTACACAAGGCAAAGGAACTGGGGTTTCTTCCTTCTTCTTTTATTAGGCTATAAGGTATGAGCAGCGCATATCATAGTAAACCTGGGAACCAAGCTCAATATAATGTAAATGGAAGAGGCCTAAGGGATCCTGGAAGGGCTAGCAATAATGCTTACCACCTGGTGCTAGAGAAAGTGACCCTATAGAATGCTCTTCTAATTTGGGCACCGTAAGTGAGATGAAGGATATGCACATACAGGAGGAGTTGGTTGATTCCAAATATGTTCAGACTTGCTTGGCAATTCCTCCCACCAGGTCTAGTCCAGCAGTTCGTGGTGCAGTGAGCAAAGTAGTGGCTGATGTAGTGTGTTTTGTGTATTTTTCATGGAGTTATATCTAGTCAATTTAAATGAATGTCCTTTCATCAGAGAATTGGTTCTTTCTAAATTTGGGGGGTTTAAATATCCATTATTTCATGAAATGTTGCTAATGTGTTTTTTTTTTAATTTTTTTTCTTTATTGATTTCAGAGAGAGAGGAAGGGTGAGGGAAAGAGAGATAGAAACATTGATGAGAGAGAACATTGATTGGCCACCTCCTGCATGCCCCCAATGGGGATTTGGCCCACAACCTGGGCATGTGCCAACTGGGAATCAAACCAGCGACCTCTTGGTGCATGGGTCGATGCTCAACCACTGAGCCACACCAGCCGGGCTGTGTTTTTGTTTTTGTACTTTTGTTCTTGTTTTGGCAAAGGGGAAAAACAGGCAATTCTATTTTAGTTTCAAAAATCTTTTTAGGAAAATGTTTCAGACCATGAAATCCAAATTCTTGGGAGCCATAGTTTAAACTCTAGGTATTTATTGAAAACATCAGTGGTTGTGACTTTGGCCCCATGGACACTCTTGAGACTGTCCTTCCTCCCCAACTCCCCTCCATTATAGACTCCTTTCCTAGTCCCTAGTCCACCTGGCTTGTTCTTGATTCTTCTGCTCTGCCTGGCTCTTTTGGCTAAGGTGAGCTTTGGACCACCTGCTTGGCTTTTGATTCTGCCATTATCCTTGTGTGTGACCTTCAGAGCAACCTCATTTCATTTGCTAACTCCCAGCCTATTTCTAGGCACCAGAATCTCAGCCCCAGACCTATGGCCAAACTCCTCATGAAACCTCAGAAGACAGTTTGCATGTACATTTTTCTAATTTGATACTTTTATATATTGCTGATTAAATGTCTATTCAGTTAACAGTATCTGGCATGCCTTTCTTGGATATCAGGCATTCCAAGTAGTACTGATGATGGGAAGACTGTACCAGTTTTGGACAATACTATACAAAATGTGTTTGCTGAGGGTCTAAAGAAAGGGTGGGCTGTCCTGGGGGCACGTTTGTTTATCAATGTAAAAGCACCATGGGCAGTGGAGTGTATGCTGAGCTGAGAGAAGGCATGTATTCAAGTTCCTGTTTCACTGTTGATAGTTATAAGGCCTTATTTAAGTCACTCGAATGCCTCGTTTTATGGACAAATACAATGGGGTTTGACCTGGATTCTTTCTGTGAAGATCTTTCTAAGTCTGCAGTTCTCTGATAGCACACTTAGTTTTGAGGTCACCTGTCACCTCTGAAAAGTATAGTTGGAGATTACTAGTAATGATAACTAACAGTGGATGGGACCTAATTGATTAACCCCAGCTTGGGTGAGAGTGGCAGAGTCCAAGATGAGGAGAACCTGGCTGTAGCTCTCAAGGGTTTTTTATTTCTTTTTTACTCCCTCTCCATGACTTCCTACTCCACCCTACCTCACCCCACGATTCCTTCTTCAGTGGGTCTAAATTCTAAGCTGAATTGTCCTTGTATCATTTCATATGTATCAGTTTGTTCTTTTTTTATTTTTTTATCCTCACCCGAGGACATTTTTGCATTTATCGTCAGACAGAGCGGGAAGGAGAGAGGGAAGAAGAGAGAGAGAGAAGCATCGATGTGAAAGAGACACATCGAGCAGCTGCCACCCACACGACCCCAACCGGGGCCGGGGACAAACTGCAACCAAGGTACGTGCCCTTAGAGGGAACCGAACCCGGGACTCTCTGGTCCACAGGCCGACTCTCTAACCACTGAGCCAAACCGGCCAGGGCTCAGTATGTTCTTTTTAAGGAGGTATTGCTCTCAAGGAGGTCTGGGACTGGGTCTTTTCAAGTGGTGTGCTGGTAAAATTTTTAATAAATGATTCTCTGGAAAAGAAAGACTCTTTGGTTTGTAACATTTGCAAGTTTCTGAGGTATAAAAAGCTCCCACCATGGCTGATTTTAAACTATTAATGAAATGTAACTAAAGCCAAAAAGAGATAACTACAATCAGCTCTCATGTGCCAGTATGAGCCAGTATAAGCCAGTATGATCCAGTATGAGCTAACTTCAGCACATTCTTGTGGTTCTGCGAACAGATAGCTGGGTGCCTGGCACACATGGTACTTTCTCAGGAATTGCTTGCTTGGCAGCATCCCCACTGTGAGGACAAGCAGGAAAAGGGAGGGCAGAGAGAAGGTGTTGCTTAGCCCTGCCACGTGGGACATGTATTGTTAGCACCTTTGGAAAGAGATCCTCCCCCATTGTCTTTTCCATCTTCCATCTGCGGCTATGTAATCTTTCTCAAATACATTTTAGATCATGCCACCTTTTAAAATCTTTAACAGCTCTTTATTGCCTACACAGATGAATTCTAAGTGCTTTAGGGTCTCATGCCCAGCTGCCTTATCAATCTCACCTTCAGCATTCCTTGGCATAGATTCTATGTCTCACCCACTCTATACTTGCAAATCACTCAGAATGTCATGGTTTCAAGTCTGCCGACCTTTGTATGTGTTGTGGCCTCTGCCTTGCTGGCCTTTCATCCACGCACCAACTGGAGAATTCTCACTCACTCTTAAGCCTTAAAGGTAAGGCTTGCTCATGTGTCGCTTCCTTTATGGAGCCAGACTTGACACCATTTGGGCAGTTAGACTCCCCCTGAAGTGCTCCTTGCAATCTTTAGATAATTCTACTGGAGCATCAATCACATTGTATAATACGATTACACAAATGTTTATCAATCTGAGCTCCTTGAGAGCAGAGAACATTTATTTGTTTTATCCCTTGACCCAGTGCTATGCCTGGTACATAATAGCTGTGCAACAATCATGTGTTAAATGTCTAATCAGAGAGACCACTGGACTTGGCCTCTCCTCACCGTCCTTGTCTCTGATTCAACTGCATAATTTGAAATTGGCAGTGGCTTCAGTTCTTCCCTCCCCACCTGGGCTTAAACCAATACTAAAAAGTTGTATTTGGTTGACTGTTGTCCTTCCAGGCAGATGAAAGTGGCAATTCAACCCTCTCTTTCTTATCAACTCCTGCATGTGTCAGAGCATTTGAAGATGTTGTGTGTGGGAGCTGTGGCTCTCTGGTGGCTTCTCTCAATTTAATTAGTCTGACCTTCTGTGATAATCCCCCTCGGATGTCCCTGGCTCCCCCCTCCACTTCTGTATCATATTCAGGCTTCTGCTTTCATCAGCAAAAGACCAACTGCTCAGCTCAGCCTGTAGCATAATTCACAGCTTCACTCCCCAAAATGAACTTTTACTCCGATGGAGCTGCTCTTAGCATTAAAATTGGCCTGAGAGAGCTAGGAACGTTTATCTTGGAGCCAGCATGGGGTCCGTCCCTCCAAGTCAAATATTTCTCTTTAAAACTAGAATGAGCTTTAGTGTGGCACGACCAATAGCTTCCTGAAATATTGGGATATCTTTAAACATGAACATTTAGTTACAGTGCTGAAGGCTTTCTGGAGAGTTTTTAAGTCTCCCTTGCTCTTTTGAGTAACTAGGGTTTTCACACACGCTCTTCTTTCCTTTCAGACCATGCGATCTCTCAGGTCAGGAGGGGAAATGCATCAGAATAGCCCCAAACTGGCTTCATCAGACAGCTACTTATTTTTAGCCCATCCTCATAGGATTTTCTGAGTGAGGTAGAGAGGCCTCTTAGAACGATCCAGAAAGTCAAAGTGGTACCCCTGGAGCTTCCGGTTTTTAGGATGCTGGGGAAATTCTAGGGGGTTTAATGCTCTCCTTTTAACCCTCCACCCCATCTCAGGCTGAGCTATATCATTATTTTCTTTATTTCCTGCTTCTCTCACTATTTGGGAATAAAATGTAGCAATGTATGAAGGAATGACTTATTTTTCAGCGGTGTAAGATGGGTTGGGGCAATTTGTAACATGAATTTATTCAATACCTATTGATACACACCCTGGGGCAGGAATTATTCTATGCACTGGAGATATAGAGGTGATAGGTGTGGCCACCACCCATGAGAAATCAACTGAGGGAAAGAGATGGACACATCAAGAGAGAAATACCATTGGGGCACATTAACATGGTGTCTGGAAACCAGAACAAGGGGCAGCTAGCTCTGTTGGGGAGAACTGAGGAAATTGTCATAGAGGACAGGACCCTGAGCTGGATATTGTAGGTTCAGTAGAGTTTCTACAGCTGCTGCAGATTGAGAGGAGCACTCTGGGCAGAGCCATGGCACCCTGAGGAGTAGGCATGAGTTTGAGTGGAGTGAGCACAGGGAACAGAAGACTAGGGTATTGAGTGATGATGCTAGCAGGGTCTTTGGGACCAGATTACAAAAGGTTTTTCATGCAGTTTTAAGGAAAATGGAGCAATCTGTTGGCACTGTGGCTATGGTAGGATTAGAAACAGAGTAAAGGAATACTCAAATTAGAATTTGTAAAAGATAATGGACAGTGGCATGGAGGAGAGAGGAATGGAAATAAGATAAGAGCACCGTGATAATAGAGTCGGAAATGAAATAATGAGGGCCCCAGTGAAGTAAGTCAGTGGCAGCAGAGAGAGATGGGAGAGAGTTGTCTGTAGCTGCTAATTAAAATCGCCCTGTGATGCCCTGGCTGGTTTGGCTCAGCAGTTAGAGTGTCAGCCCATGGACCAATGAGTCTCGGGTTTGATTCCAGTCAAGGGCATGTACCTTGGTTTTGGTTTGTCCCCGGCCCTGCTCGGAGCAGGAGGCAACCAGTCGATGTGTTGCTCTCACATTGATATTTCTCCCTCTCCCTTCCTCCCACTCTATCTAATGATACATAGAAAAATATCCTCGGGTGGGGATTAAGAAAATAAAAAAATAAAAAATCATCCTGTGGGGGCCCAGAGAGTGACATTGGTGACAGTAGCCATCAAGCACCATGGCTACCAAGGAGCCTATGAATTATCAGAAGGGGTGATGAGGATCTTAGGATCACAATGATTTGCCTAGATGTATGGGGAGGTGTTTCAGGGTCATAGGGCCACTAAGATTGTGTAGCAGAACATTTACTGCTCTTTGAATATCCATGTGCTCACCCAAATTTCCCAGCCCCCTTGTAGTTAGATGGGGTCATGTGACTAGTTCTGGCCAATGAGTTGTAAGCAGATATGATCAGTTGGTTTTAGGTTGAAGCAATTAAGAGCTGGCTCCTCCCTGGCCACAGTGTCCCGGAAGCCATGTCTTCCAGACGTGCAAGTCCCCTGGATCCACAAGTCACCACTTGAAAGGAAACTTCCCTGGGAAGTTTCCAGATACACAGTGAACTTTGCATGAATAACAAATACGTTTTTATTGCTAAACCACAGAGATTTGAGGACTCTTTGTTACCATAGCATAACTTAGCCTATCCTGACAAAAATACTTCCCTCTTCTCTAAGGTTAGTGAGGGCCTGGGGGAGCTGGGATGAGGCCAGTACCTATGAGTGCAGGTTCTTTGAGCTCCTTTACCACAAGCTGATGCTTATCAGAAAAGCATTCAGAAGGAACCACATCACAGAGGTCTGCTTATCTGCCTCAGAACACTGGCTCCCCTTGGCTGAAGTATATGACAGTTTCTTCAAGCAGGCAGCCCTTTGGGAGAAAAAAAGGATTATATGGTGAAATGCTAGAGTCCCTCACGATGCCAGAGAGATTGACAGCAATTCTTAGTACTCCTGGAGTATGTGTCATCCTGAGAAAGCATAAATGTATTACAAGCCTCTGGGGGCAGGATGAAAGCTTCTCCAGTCATCAATAGTATATGCCTCTTGTCAAGCCTGAGGCAGAGAAGGAGGCCTAGGTGGGAAGAGGACTCAGAATCATGTGCTGAAGGAGGAATGGCTAAATGACCTGGGGATGTTAGGCCTGGAGCAAAGAGGACTTGGTGGGGGTTACATGATTGGGTCTTTAAAAATTCAAGGCCTGTTATGTGAAAGAGAGAGTAGATTTGTTCCTGGTGGCCCTGTGGGGCAGAGTTAGACCAATGGGTGGACAGTAACACGGAGACAGGTTCCAGATCAATAGACGGTTACACTTGCTGCAGATGGCGCTGTGGGAAGATAGACTGTGAGGGCTGCCTCTGTGGGGGGTGAGTCCCTCATCATTGAAAGAGCTTAATCAAAGCCTGGAAAACCACTTGGTAAAGAGGCTGCTGCAGTAACAGGGAGTGTGAGTTAGGAGACAGTCCTGGGTTAAAATACCTATTCTTCGGTTTCCACTTCTTCCACCCCAAGGCTGTGCAGTCTTGGGCAAGTCATGTGAACCATTCTGAACTAGTTTCTTTAATTGTGAATAGTACTATTTTACCTCTCAGGATTATGGCAGATATATGATGTGAAATACATTCACAGGCTGGCTTTGAAATATATTGATAATAATAACATCATCATCAACCACTACAATGACAGGACCTCACATTTATTGGACACTTATTCTGTGGTAGGCGCCATGCTTTGCACACATCATCTCATTTGACACTTATAATAACCATATGAGATAGGCACTGTTATTATCTCCGTTTAACACATGAGAAAATGGAGGACTGGAGTGACTTCCTAAGGTCACACAGCTAGAGAGTTCCAAAGTTGGGACTCCAATCCTGATCTGTCTGGCTCTGGAGTCAACTCTTAGTTATTAAGCTTATTATAGCTCCTCATGATCAAAATAGAAGATGCTACTCTGAATACTGCAAAAGGACCAAAGTTTTATTTAAAGAGACTCATCATTGTATGGACAACTGATGAAATTAAGTTTTCTTCTAATATCTTCTTTTATTGTATGCACATTGTTTAATTGTGTTTTATGGCTCCGATGTTTTATAAGTGTGCCAGTTATCCATTGCTATGTAATAAACTACCCCAAAACTTAGTGACTTAAAATGACAATAATTGTTTTATCATTCATTCTCATGGCTCTGGAGGTTGGCTAGGCTCAGCTAGGTGCTTCTTGCTCAAGGCCTCTGCTGCACTTACAGTCAGATGATGGCTGGGGCTGGAGTCATAGCCATGGCTTCCTTATTACATGTCTGTGTGGTAGCTGTTGCTGTTGGCTGGACACCCATATGTGTTCTCTGCACGTGGCCTGGGCTTCCCTATAGCATGGCGACTCAGTTTCAAGACTGAGCATCCAAGACAGCCAGGTATTTTTTACCTGGCCTTAGAAGTCACAAGGTATCAATTCCTCCATAGTTATAAGCCCTCCCATATTCAAAAGGAGGGAGCAAAGACTCCCCCCCACCACACCTCCCAACACAAGGAGCGCCAAAATCACATTGTAAGAAGTACATGTGAGATAGGAGGTGTTATTGAGGCAACTTTTAGAAAATTCATTCTGCCACAAGCTGATAGGAGGCATTAGTTCAAGATATCATTTTGGGAGAATAGTGAAAAAGCTAGGAAAGAACGGGCTGAGAATTTCTACATCGTTTCCATCTTGTGGTCATTTCATTGTAAAAAAAACCATTCCAGTTGGTATATTGTACATTTTTTTGTTAACTTAAACGTTGGTCAACACCTCATATGATTTTTGTCAACTTCAACATTGGCTTTCAACCAAGCCAATATCTGATATCTACCCTTCCTGAGCTATATTTTGTTACATATTTATATGCAAAAATTAACATACCATAGCTTACAACTTAAACATTTGAAGTTATGTCTTTTTTTGCCCAAAGATTTCCCTGGAGAGTATTCAGTGGGCATTTGTTGACTGATTTTTAAAAGTTTCCTATTCTTTTAATACTAAAAAATGGGAAACGAGGAGGGTGATACTAGTCATGACATATTGATGGGAAAGAGGAATTTGGAAAAAAAGCTAAGAGACTGTGGCAGGTTCACAGTGTATAGCTCTCTTCTTTGGGAAATTGTCTTTAGCGATTCCTGCCTTGAATGGTACTATAAAGAACTGAAGAGGCCTGGATTCTCTTTGACTAAAGTGTATTCTGAGGAAATAGGATTAGGGACTAAAGATCAAACATCATCTTTGGGTCTTTTAGTTCATACTCTTGATGGAAAGAATTCTGTCAAGGGAATCTGGGCAAGGTGTTGGGGAATCATGTCATCTACTGTTGAATTTTGATGATTGGACTTTAAGTGCCTGCCAGGCTATTGTGGCAGGGAGAAAGAAGAAGAACATAAAAATGTAACTGCAGGAGGGAGACACCACCTTGGCTTTTCAAGATGTTTTGGGTGGCTTTGCAAGGCACTGCTTTGCCCTTGTTTCTGCACGGTCCTTCTTCTGGGGCTGCACTGGCCCCAGGGGCATTGGACTTATTGGCTTCCCCTTCTTGTCTCTTTACTCCCACGGAACCCACACAGTGAGTTCCTCATAAGCACTTTGATTTGCAAATCAGCGCCTTTCAGAATTTATGTCAATGAATGGGACACTGAGAGAAACTGATGAACTCTGTATTGTGGACTGCAGTGAGACCAGGAATGTATAGAGGAAAACCAAGGCAGACAAAAGGGCAGGTGGAAGAAGTGATTGCAGGCTGTGTGGAATGTCACTGTGTCCACTGAAAAAATGACTGTGTCTTAAAGTATATACGTGATATATAAAGCACATGGCCTATGTAAACCAAGATGGATGTGAGACTCTCACTTGCCCAGTGAGACCGAAATAGGGAGAGGGAGAGAAAGATGAAGACAGATAGAGATAAATACTTTACAAGAATAATTGTTTTAGATTTTAAAAAACACAGTCTAGAGAAATTAGAATTTAAAAACATGTGTATTTTATATATACACATATATACAACTTGAAAACACACACATGCACACACACATACACACATAGAAATAATAAATGCAGTTTTGTTTTCTTTGGGGAAGGGTATTATTTGCATTACCTTACCTAAAGATATTTTACTTTGCCATAGAATCCCTGAGGCTGATCAGTCCTTCTCCCTCCTTTTATCCCTCTCTGCTTCTTCCCTTCCTTCCCTTTTCTCCTCCCTTCCTTTCTCTCTTCCTTTTGAATCTTACAAAAATTTTCAAACATACACAAAAGTAGAGAGAAGAGTATAATAAACCTTTGCAAAGAGTTCCTCTTTGGAACATTTACAGTAGGGTTTATTTATCAAAAAAAAATTGTCTGGGAAATTTAGGAAGACTCCTCTTTGTGTACATTAAAGAATAAATATATTTTACAAAATTATTCTACAGAGATGTGTACATGTGATAAAATTATAAAGACGTCCTGACCTAATATACAGTAGATCAGTAAACCCAGTAGAATATTAGCAATATCAGAAAGGCCCCTTCTCCACTTGTACATTTTTTAAAATTCAGCCTCATGAGACTCTAAATTTAAGGAGAATCACTGTAAATATTTGTTTAGGCCAATGCTTTTGGCCAGTTTGTCATGATACATGACATATGATGCAACTGACCAATTATTTCAGTGAAATAATCAAGTTGGTATATTTTGTTTCTTGCCAAATTGACCAGTGGTTTCACCCCCGAGCTATGTGGCCCAGTGAGAACAAAGAAGACATGTTGGAGCTGGAAGGCACATGTTAGACGGGGGTTCGTGCCTTCCAGCAGGGCCGAGGTGGACTGAGCAGGAGAACTTGGCCTTTGGGCCGCCACCTGTGAGGGATCCCAAAGGCAGAACTGAATGTCTGGAGTTGGCAGACGAGAGCCAAGAGGTGGACTTGCCTCCCAGTGGAGGAGCTGAGTGTTAAAAGTGTTGCTTCTGAGGGGCACCTGGGAGCTGAGGAGCTGAGGAGGAGAGCTGAGAATCTTCTCAGGAGCTGAGAAGATCAGAAGTGTATTAAGAAAGAGAAGGAGGACAAATAGTTTAGAATGAAGTCTGTGAACCAGGTAAAGGTGTTAGAAATCCGTTCTTAGTGGAACTGTCCCCATGGCAGGCTAGGACCACTGCAAATGCTGAGCCACAGTGAAACAGCGGTAGGTATCACCTGCATGGAACCATCTTGGGATTTTGCATAGCGCATGGTTCTCACACTGTTGCACATTAGAGTTCCCGGGGAGCTTCTACAAATCCCCATACCTAGGCTGCACTCCCAACAAGCCAGAATCTCTCCAGGGGAGACCTATGCATCAGAATTTAAAAATGTTCCTCAGGTGACTCCAATATGCAGCCAAGTGAGAAGCAGTGGCAGAGAGTATGAGACAGGTAAGAAGTCAGTCCTGCCACTAACGCAAATTATGCGATCTTGGATAAATCACTTAACATCTCCAAGCTTCAGTCGTTCATCTAGAACCTGAAGGGGTTGAGCTAAATGACCTTACTGGTAGTTTAAAATATGACCCCAATTTTTTTAAAGAGGTGGAGTCTGTACTTTCTCCCACTGAATCCGGACTTTGTGATTTCCTGACCAATAGAATATGGTAGAAGTGATGCAATTTCTAGGTTTTTACTGATATCTCCTGCTTTCTGCCTCTTGGGATGCTTGCTTTTGGAGCCCAGCCACCAGGCGAACAGGAAGCCCAGGTTATGTGGAGAGGCACACGCAGGTGTTCCAGCAGACAGACCCATCTGAGGTCCCCGTGGATCTCTAGCATCAACTGCCAGATGTGCATGTGATGATATCGATCCCCAGCTGTTGAGTCACTCTCAGCTTTGAATCTTTTTAGCTGATGCCTTAGATAGTCTTTGTGGGCAGAGATAAGCTGTCCCCACTGTGTCCTGTTCAAATTCCTGATCCACGCTGTCCATGAACATAACAAAATGGGTGTTTTGCTTTATGACATTTTGGGGTGCTTTGTTACACAGCAATGATAACTAGAACAATCTGACAGCTTCACCATTTAAAGAATGTTAGAGAATGATAGGATAGTAAAGTGTTTAAGGGGTGAACTCTGGAGGCAGACTGTCTAGGTTCAAATGCTGGCTCTACCTTTCTCTAGCTGTGTAAATTAGGGTAAATTACCCCTTTCTAAGTCTCTATTTCCTCTGAAATGAGATACTAATAATACGTACCTCAGAGGGTTGTCAGGAGGATCAAATAGTATATTTAAAGAATAAGTCCCATGCAAATGTTTGCAATAATTATAATAATGATAGTGATAAAGAACATGACTTAGCCTGTGTTATCTGTAGTTTGCAAGATGCCGGGGTGGGGTGGGGTGGGGTAGTTGGGGGCTGTTGCATAAACTGGGCAGGACCTGCGTTTGCCCAGCACACGTCGCATGTTGCTAAGGACATCCAAGGAGCCACATTGTTCTTAACTATTCAGCAGGTGTTCAAAGGCACCTTGGAATTGTGTATCATGTCTCTGGACCTGTCACCGTCACATTGCTCAGAAATTGGATTCTGCAGAGTGGAAACATGTGGCTTGTTGGCAAGGCAACTAGTTCAGAGCAGGGACATTTCCAGCCTGAGAGAGCTTGCCTTTGTCAATTGGGTTACAGCCCTCATAAAAACCTGTGTGTTTGTGTTCTTTTCTGGGTGCTCAGAGACATCAGCCACCTTGAGTGGCGAGGGGAGAGTGCTCTCCACGCACGGTGGCTTCTGCTGCACTCCTCTCACCCCAGCTCGGACTTCCTCCCTGTGGAGAGTGTCTGGGCCTGGTGATGCTGGGATAACCTCTCCATTCCACGCTGAGGTGGGGAGGGCCTGCAGCCCTGAGCGCTTCCCACTTTTCTCTTTTCGCCTCCAGGTAGATGGAGAGACTGGGGAGAGGGTTTGCAGCTCCTGTGCTCTTGCCGCCATGTCATCAATTTCCATTTAAAAACCAGAAGGGTAGCCTTCTAAAATATTGAATTTTGGGTGTGACAAATAGAAATTTATGGCACAAGGGGTAACTGCCAAACTGTTAAAATCTGTCAGCGGTGCCATTATGAGTGAAATGAAAGGATATAAAAGTTGAGAAATTTAGATGCTCAGGGTGGCATTGTGGGATTTGGGGGCTGATGGCAAATTCTTAGCTTAAATGCTGGCTTTGTCGTTTGGAGCCCCTTGATCTAGAAAAAGTTAACCTTTCTGAACCTCCACTTTTGTTTGTTTGTTTGATTATTTATTTATTTTTGTTCCTCACTCGAGGATATTTTTCACTTATCAGAGTGGGAGGGAGGGAGAGAGAAACAGAGAGAAACATTGATGTGATAGAGACACATCGACTGGTTGCCTCCCGCATGACCCAACCGGGGCCGGGAACAAACTGCAACGGAGGTACATGCCCTTGACCGGAATCGAACTTGTGACTCACCGGTCCGCGGGCCGATGCTCTAACCGCTGAGCCAAACCGGCCAGGGCCCTCCACTTATATTTAGTAAAAGAATGACAATGGCATCATATCTGTTGTGAGGCTTGAAAAGTGTCTAGTCTGTACAAAGATTTTTTTAAACCATAAAGTTTGACGGACGTCCAGCTATATAGACTGGGTTGGGATAACTTCATAAAGGATCCTTACACTTGGTTGCCAAGATCAGATAATATTCCTTTTTTTCTTCATTTTCTCATTCACTCACTCATTTATTTATTCAACAAATTTTTACCGAGCACCTACTATTTGCCTGGCACTGTACCAGTTGCTGGGATATAGTTAATGAACGAAACTATAAAAGACCCTGTTTTTCTGAGCTTGATTCTGCTGTGTAGAAACACAGATAAATAAGTAAAATGTGGTAGATTAGACAGTGATAATTGCTGTACAGGAAAATGAAGCAGGAGGGGCAGTGGGACTCGCAGGGTGCGGGGGTGCTCTAGTCTGAAATACCATGGGAAGGCCCCACCGAGAGGGTGACATTTGAGTGAGGACTTGAAAGAGGTGAGGGAGTGAGTCGTGAAGTTACCCAGCTGAAAAGCTTTGCAGGCAAAGCAGACAGGATGTATAAATGCCCCGGGAGTGCAGCTGGTGTGTCTGAGAAACAGCAAGGAGGCCAGGTAGAGAAATGGGAGTTTCAGGGCCGGGTCATGTAGGGCCTTATAGGTCATGCCAAGAACTTTGATTCTTTCTCTGAATGAGACAGGAAGCCCGTGGAAGGTTTGGAGCAGCTGAGGGATATGATCCCACTTAGTTCTTAAAAATATAATTAAAAAAAAAAAACCTTAAAAGCTGCTTTATTGAGATGAAAGTTACATATAGTAAATGACATATTTCAAGTGTGCCATTTGATCATTAAAAACTTTTAAATTCTGGTAAAATATACATAACAAAAAATTTGCCGCTTAACCATTTTTCCAGGTATGGTTCATTAGTGTTAAGACCCTCACAATGTTATGTGACCAATGTCAGCTTGCAAAACTAACATTCCATCCCATTAAAAAACAACTTCCCCCTCCCCTCTCCCCACAGCCCCTGACAATCACCATTCTGCTTTCTGACTGTGACTGACTCTTCTAGGTGTCTCATATAGGTAGAATCATACAGTATTTTTCTTTTTGTGACTGGCTTATTTAACTCAAGTTTTATTCATGTTGTAGTATATGTTAGATTCCCTTCCTATTTAGATGTATAATAGTCCATTGTTTGTATATACTACATTTTGTTTATCCATTCATCTGTCTATGGACACTTGGGTTCCTTCCACAGTTTAGCTGTTATTGTGAATAATGCTGCTATGAACACGGGTGTACAAATATCTGCTTTCAGTCCTTTTTGGGAATAAACCCTGAAGTGACATTGCTGGATCATATGGTAATTCTATTTTTAATTTTTTAAGGAACCACCATATTGTTTCCCATTGTACACTGTGGCTGCACCATTTCAGATCCCCACCCACAGAGCCCAGGGCTTTCAATTTCTCCACATCCTTGCCAACACTTGCTATTTTCTGTCTTTTTTTTTTGATAGCAGCTGTCTTAGTGGGTGTGAAGTGGTATTTCATTGTGGTTTTGATGTGTATTTCCCTAATGACTGTGATGGCGAGCATCTTTTCATGTGTTTGCTGGCTATTTGTATATCTTCTTTGGACAGTCCATTCAAGTCCTTCGCTCAGATTAAATTTTTTTATTTTATTTGAGTAATAGGAGTTCTTATTTATATATTCTGGATTTTAACCCCCTTGTCAGATATATGATTAACAGATATTTTCTTTCATTCCGTAGTTTGCCTTTTCACTCTGTTGACTGAGTACTTTGATGCACAGATGTCTTTTTATTTTTGATGTAGTCTCATTTATTTATTTTTACTTTTCGCCTGGGGCAATTTGATAAATTTTGACATATCTATGTGTCTGTCTATCTATCTATCTATCTATCTATCTATCTATCTATCTATCTATCCATCTATCCATCTATCAATCTATCTGTGAAGCCATCACCACAATCAAGATGGGAAACAAACCCAACACTCCCCCAAATTGCCTCACTCCTCTTTGTAATCTCTCCCTTCTGTTCCTCGCCTTCCCCTTCCCTGTCACTTGTCCCCATGTAGCCACTGATCAACTTTCTGTCATTAAACATTAGTTTTTTTTCTAGTATTTTATATAAGTGGAATCATAAGGTATGTATTTTTCTTTTTTCTGGTCTCTTTTTCCACAGCATAATTATTTTGAGATTTATCCATTTTGTATCAATAGTTTGTTCCGTTATGTTGCTAAGTAGTATTCCATTGAATGGGCATATCACAATTTGTTTATCCAGTTTCTCTAGATGTTTGAGTTGTTTCTCGTTTTTGGCTATTAGAAATGAAGCTGCTGCCCTGGCCGGTTTGGCTCAGTGGTTGGAGCGTCAGCCCGCAGACCAGAGAGTCTCGGGTTCGGTTCCCGTTAAGGGCACGTACCTCGGTTGCGGTTTGTCCTTGGCCCCAGTTGGAGTTGTGTGGGTGGCAAGCACTCGATGTGTCTTTCTCACATCGATGTTTCTCTCTTTCTCTCTCTCTCTCTCTCTCTCCCCCCAACACACACACTCTATCTGAAGATAAATGGAAAAATATCCTCAGGTGAGGATTTGGGAAAAAAAGGAATTGCCAAGTTCTTTCCAATGTGGTTGTACCATTTCACATTTTACTGCCAGTTTGGGAGATCCAGTCGCTCCACATCCTTGCCAACACACGGCACCATCAGTTATTTTAATTTTAGTATTTCTAATATAGTAGCTGGGTAGTGATATCTTACTGTGGTTTTAATTTGTATTTCTCTAATAACTACTCATGTTGAGCATCTTTCCATGTTCTTATTTGCCATCCACATATCTTTTTTTTGGTGAAATGTCTGTTTAAATCATTTCTCAGATTTTAAATTAGATTGTTTATTGTCTTATTTTTGAATTTTGAGAGTTCTTTACATATTTTGAATACAAGTCCT
The DNA here is from genome assembly GCA_030848825.1 of Tadarida brasiliensis. Classification (NCBI taxonomy): domain Eukaryota; kingdom Metazoa; phylum Chordata; class Mammalia; order Chiroptera; family Molossidae; genus Tadarida; species Tadarida brasiliensis. The sequence goes on from CM061258.1 coordinate 100,854,573, forward strand.
TTGCCAGATATATGCTCTGCGAACATTTTCTCCTGGTCTGTGGCTTATTGTTATTGTTGTTATTGTTATTTTAACAATATTTTCAGAAGAGTAGGTTTTTAATTTTGGTGAAATCCAATTTATTAGTTCTTCCATGGATTTGTTCTTTTGAGGTGTCATCCCACTTTGGTTTTAGGAGCATCCCTCTGGCTGCTGCGTTGGAAAGAGTGAATGGTGCGCACAGGTGGAGGCGGGGAGACCAGTTAAGAGGCTATAACAAGAATACAGGTAAGACGATGGTGACGTTTTGGACTGGGGTGGTGATAGTGGAGGTGATGAGAAGAGGAGGGATTTGGGTGTATCTTGAAGACACAGCCCATTTTCTGATGGATTAGATGTGAGATGTGAGAGAAAGAGAGGAGTCAAAGAGACTCCAGCCGAGAAGCATTGCTGTTGTTTGAGATGGGAGGGCGATCAGCTGTGAGAGCAGGTGAGAGCAAAGACCTGGAGCTTCGTGTCTGACACATAAAATTTGAGATGCCTATTTGACATCCCAAGTGGAGTGGTATTTGGACATATGAGTCTGAGCTCAGTGTGATTCAGCCTCTGGTTATGCGAGGTTCTGTGTCATCCCCTGACATTTCTCTTCTGAATTTATATCCTTTGCTGAACTTGTCACTTCTTTTATTGGAGCTCACAGACTAATCGCATACGTTCTGACTCATGTAGGCAGTTGTTCACGATTCAAGCCTCTGACAATCCAGGAGCTGAGAGTGGAGTAACTTCCCATTGACGTCCTTGTCCTGGGTGGAGATTTTCAGGCCTGGCTGACTTATGGGAGGAAACACTGAAGGATGCCTGTAGTGCTTTCCCTTGTTACTCTGAAGACTATCTGGTGATTGGAATTGTTCCCCATTTGTAGATTTAAAATCTGGGGCTGACACTGGCTAAGTCTTTCCTGCCCATGGATGGTAGGTCCTAGTCACATGACCAAAGGGAAAAGTAACCACACTCTCCTTGGTCCTGAAATGATGGTGCTCACCACAGAGCAGCTCCCTTGGGATGTTGCTGTTCATCAGGAGTGAACTTGGACCCATTTCCCAACTACCTGGAGATTTGCTTGAGATGCTTCTGCGCCTCAGTTTTAAGAAGAAAAATAATTTATCTTTAAGGAAAACTGAAAAACGAGCACTAGTATATTATTGAGGCCAATAAATGCCTCTTCAGTCCCTTGGGCAAGTGAAACAGCGCCATCCGCTGGCTGCTCCCACACACCACACAGCATCTCCAGGGGGCATATGCACTGGATTTATTATTTCAAGTTAATATTAAGCTCCCTTAAAGAATGCCAATCCATTTTAGGAGACTTTTTTGGCATATTCTAATTTTGTGTTTCTCCAGATTTCTACTTGTTGTACCAAAACCAAAATAATTTCAAAAAGAAAAGTGGTTTGTGCTCTTGCCTTGCTCACGTAGTAGCCATTTTCATTATTCCTTTCTCTTGCGGGTCCTCCTCCATTTGCAGATGTTTACATTGCTGTAATCGCATTGAATGGATTCAGTTTTGTCTCATCATTATTCCTAATTGATCGAGTGCTGCTCTGTGCCACACCCTGTGCTAAGAGCTTCGTTTAATCCTCATAACCACTCCTCAGTACTCTTATTAGCTCTGTTTTATGAATGAGGAAACTGAGGCTCAGAGCAGACATTCCTAATCACACCTTTAACATCAAGAGATCGTGGGTTTGGTAGGAGGCGTTTGAGAGCCACTGGTTGTGTGGTTTTGTGTAAGTCACTTCATTTTTCTGAATCTTAGCAACTCTTACCTATCTCCCGGGAATGTGCAGTTAAGTATGTAAGGGTGCTTGATAAATTCTAATTCTTATAATTATAAATAATGATTTATAACTCTTCCTTAAGAATTCCCCTGTTACTACATTCAGATCCTCTTTTATATATTTATTTAGGTTGTTAGAGGGACACTGCAACGAAAATTTCATGTAGTTTAATTTTTCATTATTTATAAATTTCTTAGGCTAAAGGGGTATTGTGGAATTTTGAGAAAGCTCTTGAAATGAATTGCCAAGAGATGATACCAATTCATATGGCTACCCTAGAGTGTGTGAGTAGACTAGTTTACCGCAGAGTTGTAATACTGGATCATTTCTAAAATTCCTCTAATGGAGTGGGTACAAGATGCTACAGCATCATTTGAGTGGGCATTTCTTTGATTACAAGCAGAGTTGAACATTTTCCCACGTGCTTGTTTACTAATGGTTTCTCTGTTTTCACAAATTATCTCCTTATGTTCTTTGTGAGTTTACCAATTGGGGACTTACTATTATTTTTTTTTCATCAACATGTATGAACTTTTTTTTTTTTTAAATGTGTTTTTATTGATTTCAGAAAGAGAGGAAAGGAGCAAGAGAGAAACATCGACGTGAGAAACATCAATCGGCTGCCTCCTGCACACCCCCTACTGGGGATCAAGCCAGCAACCCTGGCATCTGCCCTGACTGGGAATCAAACCTGTGACCTTTGGTGCATGGGGCTACGCTCAACCAACTGAGCCACACAGGCCAGGGCAAACATGTATAAACTCTTTACAGAACATAGAAATGAACTCTTTTTATATTTGCTGTGAAAGCTTCCTCCAGATGATACTTTTCCTTGCATACCGGTTTTGTCAAATGGTTATTTACTTCTATAATGTATAAACTGTCCATCCTTTGGAATTTCTTTCAACTTCTAAAGTTATCATCCTTGGGCTGGCTTTAGCAGCGCATTTACTAAAATTGGAACGATATAGAGAATATTAGCCAGGCCCCTGTGCAAGGATGGCACACACATTTGGAAAGGGTTCTACATTTTTTATGGTGCAAGAATTATATCTCAGTAAAGCTGTTACAAAAAAGTATCTTTCCTCTAAAGATCTGAAGTAGTACAGTAAAACAAGTTCCTTTTTAGAGGTGAGGATTTCACTTAAGCTTTCCCTATCCATATTCATTTGTGATATATGCCTATAATTTTCTTTTTGTGTGTTTTATCTTTATCAGGCTTTATGAAGAAGATCATGCTTGCCTAGTGGACATAAAGGTACTCTGATCTCTTTTTGCACTCTGGATGTTTTATACAACATCAAAATCATCTGTTTCTTAAAAGCATGAAAATTGTTCTGGTGCAAACATTGGGACCAGTTGCATTTTTTTTTTTTAAATGTTATCAGAAATTTCCTCAGTTTCTTTCTTGGTCATTATTCTGTTTAGATTTATACTTCTTGAGTCATTTTTAGTAAACTGTATTATTCTAGAAATTATTCATTTCATTGAAGATTTCAGTTTATCAGCCTACAAGTGTGGGTCACATTCTCTTTGGATTTGGGGGAAAAAACCTATTTTCTTATTTTGTCCTATCTCCAGTCTCATTTTTAATTAAAAATCTTTTCATAATTATATTTGTCAGAGGTTTGTTTACTTTAGTGGTCTTATTAAAAAACAGCATTTGAACTAATTTATTATTCTACTGCCTTATGTTTTACTATTTATTTCAGCTTTTATCTTTACTTACTGCCTCTTTTAAAATTAATTTTCCCTTACCTTTTAAATAGAAGGCTTTGTTCATATGAACTTGGGCAATCCCACCCTGAATAGGATTCTGAAGCTCAAAACAAGTTGTGGGGAGAGAAGCTGACATACTATCATTATATGTTTATCAGTCGGGGACCAACCAGGACAACAGAGCCTGCGCCAGCCAGTTTAACAGAGGAAATTCAGAGGGGAACTAGTCGTGAGGTGTTGGAAGAGCTGGAAAGCCAAATGGGCTGGCGAGTCAACGCAGAGATGAGCAGCAGCAGCAAGCTGGAGGGAGAAGGGGAATGTTCCCAGACCCCAGGAGCTGGGTACCTGGCGGGAACCAGAAGCTCAGGTCTGATGAGAAGCCACAGAAGGCAGAGATGGGGTTGGGGGGTGGAGAAGGAAAGGGGGAGGAATAATTTGGCTTTTACTGCCTTCCTCCCCCAGTCTCCTGCTAGTGCCTCTCTCTGGCAGTAGCCAGTTGGCAAAGGAGCCTGAGAAATGTAATTTGCAGGGGTCAGGCTAAGAAGGAAGGGCTGTCAATGGACCTGAGAACAGACAATGACTGGCACAGACACCTTCCCTTCACTGCAGGTGAGGTTGGAAGAGCTTGTGATGCTAGAAAGATGACAGCGCTCCACCAGGATGCTGTGAGATCTTTGCTGACTCCCGCTGGGTCTCAGCTTCTGCACCCTTTTCTCATTCTCCCTGCTTGCTTTTAATCATTGAGCCCATTTAAAAAAGGTGAATCCAGTTTGTGTTCTGACTCTTTCCTCAGCTATCTTACCCAGGGTTTGATTCTAACCTGGACCTCATACCTCATGGGGTGCCCAGATCTTTATCTACTGCTGACTTCTTTGCTCAACTCCAGACCTGGATTTCTAGCTGCCTAATGGCCATCTTGGATGCCTCCGAATCCTTGTAAATGGAATTTATAATGTTCTCTTCTCCCCACATCTCTTCCATCACCTGCGTTCCTTCCTCAGTTGATCACACCTCCTCCATCCCGGTATCAGAGCTGGTCAGCCTGGGTAACCTTTAACCCTTCCATCTCCCTCACATCGCATACAGGCCTCTGCACATCTGCTCAATTCTGTGCCCTAATATTTCTGTGTTCCTTTCTTCTTATCTCACTGCACCTGCACCAGCTCTGGCCTCATTATTTATGCTCTGGACTCTCTCCCTCTCTTTTTTATTTTGTTTAACTTTAATACTACATGAAATAGAGAAATTCATAAAAATCACCATTACTATAGTAGTCAGTATCTTTTCTGTCTTTTGCTATGCATATTTTAAATTACCGAATGCTTTTCGAAAGGAGGTAGTTTCCGTTTTGACCACCTGTTAGTTGCAGAAGCAGTGTTAGGCAGCACTTCATATTTCAGAAGAGTAGCAGTCTCTGTGGAGACCTTCTTGCCTGTCACTTAGAAAAGCTGTGCCCTTTATTAAGCTAAAGCAGCAGTATTCTAAATGTAGTGGGCAAATGTGGGATTGACTGGATAAATGTTCAATACTATTAAAGCATTAATGCCAAATTGTGAGCCATGATGCTTTTCCAATGTGCAGTCTCTTCTGATTATCATCAGCTGGTACTGCATGTTTTTCAATGGCTGCAAGAGGGTGACAATGGATTCAGAAAGTACCAATGAACCATTCACAGATGGCAAGATCCCCCAGAAAGCCAATGGATGATTAAGTCCTCAATAAAATGGCTGATAACCAATCACTTCTATTTATTTCAGGACATAATGTGTGTGTGTGTGTGTGTGTGTGTGTGTGTGTGTGTATATATATATTTTTTTTATCCTCACCCGAGGACACCTTTGCATTTATCTTCAGATAGAGCGGGAGGCAGAGAGGGAGAAAGAGAGAGAGAGAAACATCGACGTGAGAGAGACACATCGAGTGGCCGCCACCCACACAACCCCAACCGGGGCCGGGGACAAACTGCACCCAAGGTACATGCCCCTAGTGGGAACCGAACCCGGGACTCCCTGGTCCGCGGGCTGACGCTCCAACTGCTGAGCCAAACCGACCAGGGCCATAATATATTTTTTAGATCCATGGATGATACTAAGTTATAACCCTGTAGGGTATTTTATTTTTGCAAAGATAGGTTCTAAAAATCATAAAACCAGATAGATTAATAATAATACACATATCAAAATTAGATTAAAAATGTAGGTCATGGCTCTCATTCGCCATCCTGGTGTTAAAGATGTTACAAAGATACATACTTAGAATACCACCAAGAATCCTGACATTTACAGACATAGTTGTTGTCAAAAAGATCTTTCTCTGATTTTAGCAAAGAGAAATGTTCTCCCTTCCTCTAGTCTCCCTCTGTTCCAGTCCGTTCCCATGTTGATGCCGAAGTGATCGTTTTGGAAACACAAACTGATATGTTACTCAAGGCTGTGAACTCCCAAAGCTCCCCCAAGTGCACAGGATTCGCTCCAAGTTTCTTCGCTTTGGGATCAGCTTTGGCCTCCTTTCCCATCTCATCTTTTGCCATTTTCCATCACTGCTCTCTGATCCGATCATGCGGACGACGTTCTCTGCCCTGAGACGGCCAGGCTGTCTCACATTCCCGCACCTGTGCCTGTGCTCCTGATTCCGAAAGGCAGTGGCTCTCAGAGTGGGTGTTTGGACCAGCAGCAGCATCACCTGGGAACTTACTAGAAATGCAGATTTTCAGATCCCACCCAGACCTACTGAATTAAAAACTCTGGGGGTGGGGCTTGGGAATCTGGGTTTTAACCTTCCAGATCCAAATGCAAGGCCAGGTTGAGAACCACTATTGTAAAGGACCTCTCAGTGCACCTTGAATCCTAAATCACGGATGCCAGCCTTCCCTGTTACACTGGGCGGAGTTAATCCTGCCCCCTGCGTGTTCCCGCAGCCCCCCACCCACACTCCTACTGGAGCTGTTAAAACCAGTCTACATGAAATAAACTGAGTTTCTCAAAGGAGAGGTCTGTCTTGTTCATCTTTATTTTCCCAGTCTCCAGAAATTTCCTACAAATGCTCAACACACATACACACGTACACACAAATAACTATGATTAAAGATTATTTAGCAAACACTTGCATAATGCTTATAGCCAGGCATCGTCCTGAGCATTATAATAATTTAAAACCTTTTAATCCTCATAAAAACTGTAAGCCTTGGGAGCTGTTATAGCTATTGCTTTTCAGATGAAGAAATAGAAGTTCCAGGGACTTGAATCACACAGCCAGTGAGTGGCAGAGCAGTGGTTTGAATTCTGATGGCCTGGCTGCAGATTCTGACCCCTACAACCCACTGCTCATCAGCGGTATTCGCTGTACTGAAAGAATGCGTAGAGGCTGTCTGGTGGGCAAACCGGACAGCTGTGTCTTGCAGAAGTTCTTGGTCGTGCTGCCCGTGGCTCAGGCAGCCCCACAGCCACGGGGCAGCGCAGGGCAGCTTCTTAGCAGGCTCACTAGTTCTGCTTAGTTCCTCTCCCTACAGCAGGAGAGGCCCTGGGTGAATGGTCTGGAAGAGCTTATTTGTTTTGATGACTAATTACCACAGCTGGCCCAGGAGGTCTGAGGATCTGGCTAAAGTTGTAGTTTTTCATCTTGAATAAGTCAGACTATTTCTTGAAGTATTTTGGAAAGCTTTAAGAAGAGAATGCATGACATGATTCTCCCCAAGACAGCACAGGCCCTGCTCAGAGAACCGTCGGCTTAACTAGAGATGTATATAAGTCAGTTTCAGCTCTGAAGCATTGTTCCTCTTCCGTTCGGTTCCCTAACGCACAGGATTTCTGGAGTTCTCCCCATGGAAGGCCGTCCCTCAGTACCCAGGCACTTAGCACATCCGCACTTCGTGTCTCGCACTGCCCCATGTGAAGGTGTGAGAGAAGTGTATGACTGCTTACAGGAGTCACCTAGTATAGTTGGAGAGAAAAGCTAAGGCACAGCCATGAAGAATTAGGACAAAGTGTGATTTTACATATTAGCATACGGTCATGAGCGTGGGTTCACGTGCCAAATTGAGTGATACCAATAATTAGAGAACAGGACAGCATGTTGTAAGATGCAGATGATGTGTTATGAATAGTAAGTATAAATCGAGTTAGAGAAAGTAGGTAAATGAAGGTTGGGGGAGGGGAGGTGTTAGGAGGGAGTGCGATTTGATCTAAGTAATGCAGGAAGATGATGCCCGATAGCACTGATCACTTGAATGGAGAGCTTTACTGTGTGCTACATGCTCTTCTGAGTGCTTTTCATGAATCCATGTGCTTTTCACAATAGCCCTGTGAGGTAGGTCTTATTAAAAGTCTCATTTTAGGCCTGGCTGGTTTGGCTCAGCGGTTAGAGCGTCGGCCTGCGGACCAGAGAGGCCTGGGTTCGGTTCCCGCTAAGGGCACGTACCTCAGTTGCAGTTTGTCCCCGGCGCCGGTTGGGGTCCCGTGGGTGGAAGCCACTCGATGTGTCTCTCTCTCATCGATGTTTCTCTCTCTCTATCTGAAAGATAAATGCAAAAAAAAAAAAAAAAGCCTCATTTTACAGATGAAATTGAGGCACAAAAAAGTTAAGTAATTGTTTACAGTGACACAGCTGGAAGGTGGAGGAGCTTGACTTGAACCCGCCAGCCTACCTTTAGCCCTTATACTTAACCAATGGGCTACAGAAGTAGAGTTTCTTCTTTCTTCTGAGACACTTGGGAGCCTGGGGTGACTGAGGGTGGAACAGGACCAAGTAGTGAGCAGCAAAGTATGGGGCAAGGGTGCTCTGAGAGACGGGGCCCAGTGGTGCTGGCCACCAGGTGTCAGGCAGATAATCCAGCCAGGTATCCACCTACAGAAGCTGGTCAAATATGCAGAAGCCAAGCATTAGCTACAGGTGGGGAAAAAAAGTGGCTTCCTGGGGGGGGGAGGGAGTTTAGTCCCTCAGCCTTTGCCTCCCATTATTTCCTCTTTATTCTGCTCAGAGCCTAGTGTCCTTCATTTCAGTGACTTGTCTCAACAACCTTCCTTCCCAGCCTCCCCTCGGCTCCAATTCATACTCTTCCAGTGAGACTTCAATTCTGAAAAAATCCAATTTTCTCTGAGCTTTCTTCAAGCCTGTAGATGAGCAGCCAGACTCTCCTAGAAAAAGTTACCCATTAAGGCCAATGGGGTCTACTCAAAATTCATGATTGCTGGTGGCAGCTGCATCCTTAGTACTGCGCATCCAGCCTACGACAGGCGCAGCTCCATTATCTGCTGTCCAGATGTCTGAATCAGCCTCCTAACTGGTCACCATTCTTATCCCCCTGCAAACCAGTTCCCACCAGCACCTAAAATGACAGAATTAAGGAGTAATCACATGATGCCACTCTCTGCTTACCCCTTGACCCCCCACTTGCTTCTCAACATCCTGGGAATGAAATTCACAAGGTCCTTCATGACCTAGTTTCTCCATCTCTGCCCTCATCTCCCACCACATCCCCTGTCACTCCCTCCCTCCACTCACTGGGGGGCTTCAGGCCTCAGCACTCATTGTTCCCCCTGCCAGGGGTACCCCTCCCCACATAACTCCACGGAGGACTTCTCATAATTCCAATGCCACTTGTTTGGAAAAGCCTTTCCGCCCTGCCCTGGGTGCAGTTCCTGCCTTTCTATTCTTTTAATCACATTTTCCCCCCTTCAAAATAACACCAGCTGAAATCCTTATTTGTTTACCTACTATGGCAGAGACTGTTAAATACCTACTCAATACTTATTCTCCTCTTTTCTTTTTTTAAAAAACAGATTCCTATTTTCTTTGTGGCAAAAATATAACCAGCTGGGATTACATTTTCCTCCCAGCTTCCCTTGGAGGTAGGAGTGGCTAATAAGTCATATGTATTACTATGGGCTAGGGCTTCAGGGGAAGCTCTTTAAGGGGGCCTGACTCAGTTGGGAGACATCCCCCTTGCCTTTCCCCTTTTTTCTTTCTTTCTGTTAGCCATTTTGGAAAGTGAGGTGCTCTGAAAGATGGAAACCATGTGCTAAGGATGGTGAGTCAGGAAGATAGGGGGAGTCTGTCCCTGACGACATTGTAGAACCACCCTACGAGTCTTGGATGGCCAACTCCAGACTAATTTTATGTGAGAGAAACTAGACCTATAATTTGCTGAAGTTGATATTATTTGGGTTTTCTGCTCTGTTCAGTCAAGCTTATTCCTAACAGATAAATTTATATTTATAATCTGTCTTCATTGATTAGAATGTAACCTCCATGAGTCCAAGGATTTTATCTTTACTGTTACACTCCTACTAACTCCCTCGTACCTATAATATCATCTGGTACATTGTAGGTACTCAATAAATATTTGTTAAGGGATGAATGTATGGTAATGGAGAGGGCTTGAAGTGCTATTTATGGGGTATGGATCAGTAGGGTAGATGAGGTTATGCTAAAGTAATAACACCAGAATATCAGTGGTCTAACAGAAGTTTATTTCTGCTCAATTACGGTTGCCTACGAGTCTGAGCAGGTTCCCAGTTAGCTGTTCTCTGTGTCCACTCGGAGGCCTTGACTTTGTAGTATCTTTACTCCGATCCACCACAGCAGAAGAAAGGAGCTCTTACATACTTCTTCCTGAAAGCAACACATACCGTTTTTGCTTACATTTCATTGGTCAAAGTCAGTCATGTAGCCACCGCTGACTTCAAGAAGATAGGAGGGGCGGAGAAATGGAAATACTGCAGAGTAATGGGAGTGCCTACCATGGGCTCCATGCAGCCTCTGAAACTGCTGGGGAGGGAGAGGGTAAGCGTCCTGAGCACACTCAGGGAAGAAATGGCAAGTAAATCCATCGAGGATGCCTTAAGTAAGGAGAAAGCAGGCCATTGCACACAGATGCGTCTTGAGATGATCTTTGAAGTGTGAGGATGACAACGTCTCCATGACGTGGACCAGCCTGTTGCTCAGCCAGGATTGTTGACCTCACTGTTGGTGCCATCAGACGATACTCTGTTCTCCCACTTTGTCCTGCTACGTGGGCCTGCTCTTCAGGAAACAACTTTTAAACCCTAAACCTTTGAAGCATCTTTGCTTATGGCGCTGTGTCCCATCACTTCAGGATTTTGAATTAAGCTATAAACTAATTCAAGCTAAGATGTGATAGTTTGATAAAATAACTCACCTAGCATATTTGCATTTTAATGGAGGCTTTCAAGGCCTTAAAGCAGAAGGGCTGTAATTTCAGGCATCCTGGTAAGCAGGTTGGGAAAATATATTTCTCCTGAGGAACCTTTTAGTGCTCCTTAAATCTTATCACACTGCTCTGCAGATGGAACAGGACTGACTCTCCTGGCTGGTTTCTGTCATGTCTAAGCCAGGTACTTCCTGGGGAAAGGGTGCAGTGATAACAACACGGGTCCGATTTTATTAAGTATGTTGGTAAGAGAAGAAAGGAAGCTTATTCAGGGGAGACGGGCTCAGGTGTGCAGAGCAAAACAAATAAGTCATCCCTCTCCTCTGTGCCCCGATAGAACATGTTGGTGTTCATGACAGGATTATTCTGCTTTCCCATAAAACACAACTCAGGTTTTTTGTGCGCTTGTGGAAACGGCTAGGTCTCTTCCCCACTGTTTGACATTTTCCGTGCTTGTTGCTAAATCTTTGACAGAAGCATTAGCTGGGCTGAAGAATAATAGTGTTGTAAGAAAGCTGATAATGGCCTAGAAAAAAAAAAGTATGTATAATACATACCTTGACATTGAACCACTGAATACTTTAATAAGTAATGCACACAAACGGAGGCCTTTTGTGTTGACATAAATGTAAGCTCTACCTTTCTTCTCGTTGAGAAGCATAAAGAACAGGAGAGGAAAACGGATGGAAGAAATTCAAATATTTTCTTTTGGGGACTTTGATGTGTCAATGTGCTATACACCAATAGGTTCTTTTTAATTTTCTTAAGTGTTGGAGAACGAGAGTGCGCGAGGAGATAGTGCGTTGTGTTTCTTGGGGTTTTCCAGAGGCCAGTTCCAGATGTGAGGGTCTTGTTCCAACATGGCCTCAGAATCCCAAGGGACCTGACAGCTTACTTGAAGTGAGCACCACAGAAGGGTGCTCAAAGGGGCCCCGGCTCCAATGACCAAGAGCCAACCTCACTGCCAGAATGAGTTCATATGACTTAAATGACATGTCCTCTGAAGTGGAGCCATTGGGCAGGAGACAGGATCACCGACAGAGCCGTCAAGGTGGGGAGTGAAAAACAGCAATGAAAGTAGTTGAATGTGTGAGCAGGTTTCGTTGACTCCCGACATTTTTTTTTTTAATCCTCACCCCAGGATATTTTTCTATTTATCTTCAGATAGAGTGGGAGGGAGGGAGAGAGAGGGAGAGAGAAGGAGAGAGAGAAGCATCAACGTGAGAGGGACACATCGACTGGTTGTCTCCCGCACGACTCCGACCAGGGCCGGGGACGAACCACAACCAAGGTATGTGCCCTTGACCGGAATCGAACCCACGACTCATTGGTCCGCAGCTGGATGCTCTAACCGCCGAGACAAACTGGCCAGGGCAACTCCTGAAATGTTCTGATTTAGACTTTTGGAGAAAAAAAAATCCTTATATGTTTCTGTCGTAAAGACTTCCCTCCTGGAGTTCCAGATGATAAACTCGAAGCCTTTTTGTTTCTCTCATTTTCAAGCTTTCTCCACAAAAGCTATTACTGCCTCCACCCCCTCTTCCCATCTTTCACCCATCCTTCAAGCAGTTATTGAAATGCCGCTTCCTCGCTGACAGCTATTTTCCTACCTTATGGCATAGAACTCTGACCCTAAATGTGCCTAGTTGCCTCTTGCGGATCACACTTAACCCTGACTAGACTTTGATGTGGTTCGGATGTGTGTCTGACTGCCAGTAATAGAAAATAGGGCTCACAGTGGCTTGGAACAAGGAAGGCAATTGTTTCACATAATAAGAGGTCTGCGGTTAGGAGTTCATTTGTTGTTTGCTTAGAGTCCCCACCCATCTAGATTTTTTAAAATGTGGCTAGTGTGATTGAAAACATTAATGTTTAATTTAATAACAAGAGGTCTGCTGTTAGGACCAGTGCCTTCCCAACGCCATCAAGGACCAGGCTCTTTCTCAGTTTTCTCTCTGTCAACCCTGGGTATGGACACTGAGGCCTCACACTAACTGCCTCACGGGCACCATATGGCTGCTGTAGCCCTTTGCATTCAGGGAAGGAATCAGGGATCTGGGTGAGAAAAAGGATCCTCCCTTTATCAAGGAGGAAAAAAATCATTTCCTGCAAGTCCACCAATCGATGCTCTCAAATCTCATTGTGCAGTGCTAGACTGCATGGCTATCCCTAACTGCAAGGGGGACTGCAAAAATTAGTGTCTTGCCAAGTATCTTGTCATCATTGACTCAGACTCAGTATGATTCATTGCCTGGAGATGAATAAGTCCTGCTAGTAGGAAAAGCATTGAGGGTGGGTAGGCAACTACAGTGTATACCAATGTATAGATGGTACATTTTTATCCTGCCGTTGTGCCACAGACATATATCTTACTCTGCAGGGTAGGTATGTCCCTAGGTGGTGATTGTAAATATTTATACATGAAATAATTTTTTATGGGTTTTCATTAAAAATCCTAACATGGGTTTATAGAGAAAGCATTTTGCCCAAGATTATTCCAAACCACGTGCTGAAAAGAGTGATAATACAGATATTGAAATACAAAACCCTATAGGTAATTTCCATATTTGAGCAATAGATGTGTCCCAGTGAAGTGCCCCTAAGGTGACTGTATGTAAAGTGAATCCTGTACCCCTTTAACCATCATTATGAAATTGGAGATACATTCTCACTGAAAAACGTTCTTCTGTAGGCGGTAGATGCGGCTGAAAATAATAGCAGGTGAAGTCTCTACACGGCGGCTCAGCTCCCGGATGGGGCTTTGTGTCAGAATCACCTGTTGGGTTTTCTAAAACTACCAAATCCTCAGACTTCTCCTCAGATTGGCGGAATCACCATCTCTGAGACGGAAATCTGGGGAGCTGTAGATTTATAAAGCTCTCCAGGTGACATTGATACACGGGCAGGTTTAGGAATCATTGTTACAGACCTATAAAATCGTGGGATTTAATGAACTAATAGGATTTTGCAATGATTTGGTCCAACTCCCTCATTTTACACATGAGGAACGAGAAGTTGTGAGGCTTGCTAGTGGATGTAGTGGTCTGTAGGAGCTGAGACTCGAATCCATCCTCTTGGCTCTGACATTTGTGCTCTTGCCAGAATGCCACCCTGCTGGGGAAGGGACATGGGATACTTCCTATGGTGCTTCTAGGGTTTCGTAGTATTTTCTGAACCTGGACTCTTCCACTTCCTTCATATCTCTTACTCCTTTCTTTCATAAAAACGTCCTCAATATATATAATTGTCTATGGGAGTCATCAAACTCCTTATTCTTAGACATTTTTCCTTTGGACCAAAGATGTACATTGCTGTACAGGGCCAGACTACATGATTACAACTCACCAGGGGCAAACAATATCGAAAAGGATATACACCAAATAGACGTATTAAACCTGAAGATTTTGTAATATTTTTGTGTTAGCAATGTTGTTTACAATTCTGCAAAATGAGTTTATTTGCATCAATAAATTTTTTTTTTTTAATCCTCACCCGAGGACATTTTTGCATTTATCTTCAGATAGAGTGGGAGGGAGAGAAGAAGGAAGAAAGAGAGAGAATCATCGATGTGAGAGAGAAACATCGACTGGCTGCCACCCACATGACCCCAACTGGGTCCGGGGACAAATTGCAACCGAGGTACATGCCCTTAGGGGAAACCGAACTGGGGACTCTCTGGTCTGCAGGCCGACGCTCTAACCGCTGAGCCAAACCGGCCAGGGCTCAATAAATTATTAATGACAGTCTCACGAAGCTAGCTTATTGTAAGGGAAAAGGGAAAGGCACAATGATTTTATTTATTAGACAATTTTTTTTTTTTTTTTTAGAATGCTTATTCTATACTAGGTACTGTTCCAGATGCTGCAATGAGAAAGGTGGTAGAAAGAGTTTGGGATGGTAAGACAGGGAGAACTAGTAACAGACCACTATTACAGAGTGTGAGAACGGCAACATTCGAGGAATGTCCCAAGCACAGGGATGGCATGGAGGAAGAAATCAACTTCTGGAGTTCAGGTGGGAGGATGCTTTATATATGGGATGTGACTTCTGAGTTAGATCCTACTGTGAGCAGAAATTCAACAGACATCCATGTCTCTTTAAGAGGTTGAATCAACAGGATCTAGTGGCTAATTGGACATAGGAGATGAGAAGGAGGGAAGAGTCAAGAATGATCTTTATATTTCATTTCTTGGGAACAGAGCAAGAAATGGTTTAGTATTGGCCCTTGACGTGAGGTACCTAAAAGATATATAATGAAATTTCCATAGACAAGAAAGAGATTTCTGGGGCGATAGCTTTGAGAGTCATCATTTTGGTGTTACTGTATCGATCTCCCAGGTTGAGTAAAGAGAGACCTGAGGCCAGAAACCAGGGAGCTTCTAACATTTAAAGAGTGTATTTGTCAGCTTTTGCTATATCACAAAGTCACTCCAAAGTTAGAAACTTAAAACAAAAAGCGTTTGTTATTTCTCATGATTAGTGGTTTGGCTGGGTGGTTCTTCTGGAGTGGGCTGGGCCAGCTGAGACCAGATAATCTACGGTGGTCACTCTCACATGTCTGGTGGTTGGCTTGATGGGACAATGAGATGATGTGACCACATGTCTCATTGTCCAGCAAAATAGCTCGGGCTAGTTCAGATGATGGTGGTTAAAAGATCCCCATGAGTTACAAAAGAGGGGAAAACTCCCATACACAAACGTGTTCCAGGTTTCTGATTGTGTCGCATTCGCCATGTGCCTTTTGTCAAAACAAGTGACCCAGCAAGCCCAGAGTCAGGGTGGGGAGGGGCACAGATACAGACAGTGGCATTATGGTGACTATTTTTGCACTCCTACAGGGCATGGCGGCTGGAAAGGGAGCTCATGACTATGTGGGCACCTACTTAGTGCCTGGCAGTGTGCCCGGCAGCTTAGAGAAGCTGAGGTGGGTAAGCTATCACCTCAGAGTCCTGCTAAGTGAGCGAGCTGTTCTAGATCCAAAGTTTGTGTTTGAATATGCTCCCACTGTATCTGGGTAGGGCGAGCTCCTCATCTCTGCAGACCTTCACACTGTGCTAAGAACCCCTTTTGCTGCCCCTGAAACAAGCACACAAACAAAAGAAAGTGTAAAGTGACCCTGTAGCATTTTGAGAGCAGAGATGATGTGCTTGTATTGGAGCATTTGTTCCTAAGGTAATTGTTTGTCTTACAGCTGGTTAGGGATTTTAGGATTGGAAGTGCCGCTAGCACATTCTGGGTTTGGCACCACTGGCGTGGGATGACTCATAGGGAGTGCAAGGTTTGCCTTTGAAAGGTGTTTATTTTTTCTCGTTAAGTCTGTGTGCAATCTATTCTTCCTGCAAACCACGAATTCTTTCTTCAGGCTTGCTTTCAAGAGGAGTGCCGCAGGGCAGGTGCCTGACTGTCCCCACTCCCCTCATGTCACAGAATCTGTTTTACATGGTTAGCTCTTAGCAGCAACTCTGTGTGTGGGATTTTTATTGAACGAGAAGGTGTAATATGCAAAGATCATCGGAAGGCCCTGGGCAAGTTGCTTCCTCTCCCGGTGACTATTTTCCTGACTTATGAAATGAGACGACTGAACTAGCTAACGTGTAAGTTCACCTCCACCTCTAAGCATTAATTGTTTGTGATTTGTAATCCTTGATTCTCGGGTCACAGGAGAAGGTCAAGGGTGTGGGTTAGCTTGCTGTACAAAGTTCTGTGTGATCCTGGACCCGACTGCCTCTCTATTGGTCATTTCCCGCCATGGCCTTTCCCGGCCATGCTGTGACACTATTTCCTAAAAACCCTTGTGCTCTCATGCCCTCACTCTGCACAAGTGGTTCCTCTTCCTGGAAAGTCCTGCTCCTTTCAAGTACTCTCCTTATCCTTTAAAACTCAGCTCAAACTCATGGGTAATGTGACCACATGTGTCTTCCACCATCTCCTCTGTCACTCATGTTCCCACGTATTGGGAACCCTTTTCTCTTCCCTCCAGTGTCCTGTGTGTATCTCAACTGAAGCAAGATCCCCTGTATTGTAATTTTGTGTCTCTTCTTTGGGCTGAGAAGAAACATTCGTGAACGTAAGAAACATTCAAACCTATAGAGAATTTTTGTGAGTTTATTTGAGTCAAACTGTAGACAGTTGCAGGGAAGCAAAATCTCAATGGATTGAGATAATGCTCCAGAGAACGGTAGTTTTGTACCTTATTTTATACATTATAATTAAAAGAGAAGACGTAAGTGGCTTACATGAAGTTCATTGGTGATGGATTAGGGAGGTGGGAGAAAGCAAAGAGGAAACACTTTTGGTGTTCCCCAGGCCTCAGATAAAGGCTGCTTGTTGGAAACTATGCTGTTTTCATTTATATTTTTTAAACAAGCAATTAGTACTTGGAAAGTACATTGGGAATTCTTATTTATTCATTGTGGTAAAATAGACATAAAATGTATCATTTTAACGATTTTTAAGGAAACAGTTCAGTATATTCACAATGTTATCCAACCTCTGGGATTGGATAAAAAGAAAGATGATAAACACAAACTTTTTTACCTAGGTGAGTATAGGATAGTTAACAGTCAACAATTAATTTAATAACAATGAGGGGATTTGTGGTGTCTGCAGAGCGGTACCTGTGCTTTGAGGGGTCCAGAAAAAGGAAAATTACTTTGACATTCCAAAGGTATGTCATCGTAGATGTAAAAAGACAATAGGCTCAGTTAGGGTAAAGATTGACCTTTGTCAGGGAAGATGCCAGCCTAGGACATGACTATTCACCATAAACTGCTTTTAGTTAAAAAGTTTTAATTTCAGACCTCTTTCATGTTTATTTTAGGTCTCTGAGTTTTCAAGGGTGCCATGCAGGCCTCCCCCGAGCTTGTCAGGACAGCATGTGGCCCCTTTCCATCTACACGCTGAAGGATGTGGCTTGGTTCTCTGTGTCTCTAGCTGCCTGGTATAGTGCTTGGCACATAATTGATGCTCGATGCATAATGAGAGATTGAACAGCTGCCTCCATCCCATCCTGCAGAGTCTTCAACTCCTCCAGCTTTCTCTGGTGGCAGTGCTGACCCCCATCTTATCGTGCTAGGAGATGTATTGTAAGTGTCCCTTCCCCTCTAAATAATAAGGGTAGTGTCTATAGGTTCAGCAGAAACGTGGAGCATTTCTAGCTTCTGTATGTCTGTGGCTGAATTCTAGGCAAGTTCAAGTTTCCCATACCTGTGCATTCACTGACCTCTGGTTTGTGGATATGTGAGGTCCCTGGAACTTCCCAGTATTTGCAGAGAATGATCAATTATCACTGTAGTTTCTGACACTTCAGATGGGCAGAGGAGTCAACTAATCAAGGAACGTGCCAGGTGGAAGGAAAACCAGAAGGCAGAGGCATAACATAGAAGGATATCACAGGTGTCAGGGAGGTTCCATGCTTGGGTGACTGGAAGGATGGTGATGGTACCATTTGCAGAAGCATCTGGCACAGGAAGAGGGTGAGATGATAAATACTGTATCATGCTAGCTTGAAGTTGTGTGGGACATCACCGTGGAGCTGTCCAGAAGGTAGTTGAAGTGGAGACTTGAGGCTGGGAAGAAAAAGGTCAGAATCTGAGAGAGAAAGACTAGGCTCATTGAAGTTGAGAGGGTGGATGAGACTGCCAAGAGAGAACTTACAGAGATAAGGAGAAGCTGGTGAATGGCTACTTGGAGAACACTGATTCTAACAATGAGCCAGAGGGATGGAGAAAGATATGAGTCCCAGAAGAACATAAAACCACTGGAATTTATGAAGAAAGGTTTGTCAGGACCTCACTTGGAGACTCTTAAAGGGGTCTCTTACTCATATATCTTAATGAAAAGTAGAGTTTGTCTTTATGGAAGGATACTGTCCTCAACTGTGTGTTTGCAGATTTGCACACGAGGACCAGCTCTCTCACCCTGCCAATTTGGTTAGCTGAGTCAGTTCAGGCAATGGGCGAGAAGACAGATTTTGCGTGGGAGTGGGGAACATTTCAGTAAGATGGGATGACTACAAGGTCAAATGACACGAAATGACTGAGGTTT
Source organism: Tadarida brasiliensis (assembly GCA_030848825.1). Classification (NCBI taxonomy): domain Eukaryota; kingdom Metazoa; phylum Chordata; class Mammalia; order Chiroptera; family Molossidae; genus Tadarida; species Tadarida brasiliensis. The sequence continues at coordinate 100,873,323 of CM061258.1, forward strand.
TAATACTGATAGAATTCTTGACTGCTTTTTAAAATAATGTTTTTTTCCAACTCCCCAGTCTTTCCCTATGAGCAAAAAGTATATTTCTAATTTATAAACACAATAACTGGATCCAGATGGGATGATCTCTGTACTTTCATTAATTAATTTCTTTTTGGTGTTCACCCAGGCCTCAGATAAAGGCTGCTTATTGGAAACTATTCTGTTTTTATTTATATTTTTATTTTTTTAAACAAGCAATTAGTACTTGGAAAGTGCATAGGGAATTCTAATTTATTCATTGTGGTAAAATATACATACAATGTATCATTTTAACCACTTTTAAAGAAACAGTCCAGTGGTATTAAGTATATTCACGATGTTCTGCAACCATACCCACTGTCCATTTTCAGAAATTTTTCATCATCCCGAAGAGAAACTCTGTACCCATTAGACATTAAATCCCCATTTTGTTCTCCCCAAGGCCCTGGGGACCTCGCTTCTCCTTTCTGTTTCTATGACTTTACTTCATTTAGGTATCTCATGTCAGTGGAATTATACGTATTTGTCCTTTTGGGTCTGGCTTATTTTACTCAGCATATCCTTGGACATTCTTGACAGCTCTCTCTCTGGAATGTGGCTGTCCCAGTGTCTTGGATACAAGTTTCTGGAGTATGTGACATAATTTTCTATTATTTTCTCCGAGGCTCTTGTTCTGTTAGCTCTTGAAATGGTGAATAGAAGTTACTCTTCAAAAAGCTACCCTGCACACTTTTATACAACTTCCAACTGTAACAGCTGTGTGATGATAATTCTGATGGTGGTTTTGACTGTTGCCAAAGCCTTCAGAGGAGGACGTGTGGCTCAGGGCGGTTCTGCTCCTCCGCAGCGCAGTACTGCCCTGGTCGTGTAGCCCGGCCCGTAGAGGCCCCTGCAAATCCTTCATTATGTCGTGGAACGCCAGGGCTTCTTTATCTTCACTAATTGTCACCCTGTTGTGTGAGCACTTGCCACATATCAAAACACTTCTTCATTTTAATGGCTTTAATAAAATTTTTTTATAAGCCCCCAATTTTTTATTATTAGATTCAACAGACATAAAATTACTCTGCCAAATTGCTATAAAAGTTTCTAAATGTTTGTTCCCAACTGCTATAATTATCTTGTTGTGGCCCAGTAGCACATCATCCCCAGACCACACTCTGAGTAGTCCCCCGGGTAGGAGTGCCACATGTGAGGGTGCCTTGCTTGGATGTACGTTTATATATATATTTTATATATATATATATATATATATATATATATATATATATTTAATTTTAGAGAGAGAGGAAGGGAGAGGGAGAGAGAGATAAAAACATTGATGGGAGAGAACATTGACTGGCCACCTCCTGCACGCTCCCCACTGGGGATCAGGCCCACTACCTGGGCAAACCCTGACCGGGAATCAAACCAGCGGCCTCCTGGTGCATGGGTCGATGCTCAACCAGTGAGCCACACCAGCCAAGCAGATAGATTTTTTTTTTTTGAAAGATATTTTCTGTCAAGATGACTTTCCCTCTTACAATTCTTTATCCCCTTGTACTGTTTGGTTGCCAGATCTAATCTCTATTACCCAGCTTCTGGGGAAGAGGCTGTGTCTTCCCATTGTTGGCCTCATATTTGTGTTGGGAACTCTGATATGAAGTAATGAAACATCATTGGCTAGAATTCTTATTTGGAACTTGGCAGTTGTCAAATCTGGTTCTCTCAAGACACTGCTGTATCCTTTCCCAAGGTGAGTCATCAACATGCCACCGAAGAAATCCTCCGGGCTACCTTGCTGAGCTAAATGGCGCATTCCGCAACGTAGGTACCGATTCCCAGCCAACTTCTTGGTCTTAATAATAATATTTAAATCTCTGAACAATTCCTGGTGTCTTCAATAATTCTATAACTTAGTTCATTGTGGAGTCTTAAGAGGCAGGTAAGTCTTAAGGGAAGTTGGGATCATGAGAGATCTTATCAAGGCCTATATTTAGGCTCTGTAGGTAAGCAATACTATAGTATTCTTCTGCTTGGAAGCTCATGATTAAAGTAAAAAGATGGCCTCTTAGCATATGAATTTCAGAATTCAGGCCAGTGGACTTCAAACACCTCAGCATAACAGGAGTGCACAAAATATAGGTGTTGCATTTAGAACTGGGTTTTAGTTCTTCCTCTGATAGTTATAATCTCTGTGAGTTTGGGCAGGTACTTAACCTCTCAGAGCCTCATGGATTAAAATGTTAGGAGGATTAAATGAGAGTATGTGTGGAGCTTGGAGCCCGATGAATAGCAAGCACTCGCATGTTGGGTTTTGTCCCCTCTGTGATTTCTCTGCTGTGGTCCAGAAAGCAACTTATGAATGCTCAGGTTATAGGTGGAAATCAGTCAATTGCTTCACAGAAGTGGCTGAGAACAGATTTACACTGCCTGCTGTTGCGCTTTTTTTTTTTTTTTTTACCCCCCGGAGAGTCTGTAGTCATTGTCTCTTAAAGAGATTATGTTTGGTAGCAGTAAACAGGCTTTTAGAAAAATGCCTCTTTAATCCTGTTCAGGCATATTCTGCATTCACAATAGAAATGCAGATAAAAACAAAATATCACTTTTTACCTATTGGTTGGGCGAAGATTAAGAGTTTGATAGCATGCTGGGTTAGGAAAGGTACTGAACAGCAGGCACTGGGGTGGGGATGGGGGAGTAAATTGCAATAATGTTTATGGAGAAGAATTTAGTAATTTCTATTAAAATCCCAAATGTACGTTTTACTTCTAGAAGCGTATTTATGCTTGCTCATATGCAAAATAGAGTGTTTACTTATATACTATCATCTTGAAGGTATATTTTTAAGTGAAAGATGCAAGTGGGGGGAATATATATAGTTTGCAATCTATATCTATATCTATATCTATATCTATGTCTATGTCTATGTCTATGTCTATGTCTATGTCTATGTCTATGTCTATATCTATATCTATATCTATATAGATATGTTTATGTTGAATAAAGTGAAAAATTCATTCATCTATGTAAAAAAGAATATTTAGGGTTGACCCAGACATATTTAACTGGAATCACAAAGGAAACGAAATGGGACCACAGCATTTGCAGGAATGTGGAATCACATTTAGTCTTCTCTGTAGGTGTGCCATATGGGTCTTCCATAGCTCTCTTTCCCAGTAAGTTATATGAGCTCAAATTGAGTCTGTTTTGCTTTTCTACTCTGAGCACCTAGGACAGAGCCTGTCCCGGTAAACACTGTTGAATGAATAAATGAATGAATGAAAGAGTGAGTAAACTTGACCTCTCTACTGAGTTTGCAACTGAATGAATCCTGCCAGGGAGCTACTACCACTGTATTCACCTAATGTTCACTGCAAATATTTCAGAAGATCACAGTTGTGGTGGGAGACAACAACTAGGACCCTTGTAACCCAGGGCTATGGGACCTGATTATTGTTTGCTGGAAAGTGCCAGTAGTATTGCACAAGAAAACTTAATGCTTGGTACCATGGGCAAGAATAATTTACATAGAAAATCTCTTGTGACCAGGTCAGTTTTATTAGTCATTTTATTAAAAATTATAAATAATTATGATAGAAATTAAAGATAAGCAAAAAATAATTATTAGCAATCCCACTAGCCAGATATAGCCACTGTTAACATTTTGGAATGCATTCTTCCCTTCTCCATTTATAACACACACACACACTCTTGCTTTCTTAATAATCCCTATTTTGATTTACATAAAACGAATGTATTACATGTTTATGTTTTACAGTTGACGTAAAACAAAAATTAGGATTATTAAGTCAATTTAAAAATGCATCTCCTGTCTGGTCTTATTTCTCCCTTTGTATTTTGCCACATTTAAGCAATGATTTAGCCTTCACCTTCCTTAGGTCATGCCCATTCTCTGAATACTGTTACTCTTACACTCTACCATATTGTTTTAGATTGTAATACTCTTTTCTGATTATTCTCCATCACACTGAGATGATTTCTCCTATAACCATACAGAAGGACTTTCAGTTCCCTGAAATGTCCCATCCTTTTCTTTTGGCCTTCTTTTGGACTTCTCTCTGCCTTAAAAGTCACCCCAAACTCCAGTTTCTCACTTAGTTCCTTTGTGTTCTTCACACCTCAGCTCTCAAATGTCATTTCCACAAAGAAGGCTTACCTGGTCGCCCATTCAATTAGATGCCCCTTCTCTGCAGTTTTTATTGCTACACCTTGTGCAGACCTCAGTATCTTAGTGCACTAACCGCGTACTGTAGTTTTTGGCTTCCTTGTCTGTTTCTCCTACTAGACTGTAATCTGAAGTAACAGAACAATGTTGTATTCAACCTAAATATCCTGGAAGCTGGTGACAAGACTGAGCAAATAGTAGATGTTCAATAAATGTAGATGGATTGAGCGAAAGCATAAAATGCAGCCAATGTTTTCAGTTTACGTGGGGCTTTTACATGCTTTATCTTGCTTAGCTGACCTCTCCTGATATTTCCATTTAGGTAGAGAGAACACATCTTATGAGTCACCTTTGGCTGTTCTCTGCCCATGTAGTATCCTCTTCATGGGAGCAGAGGGATCTATCTGATTGGTCGTCTGGGCAGAATCATCTGAACATTGCTCAGCTCAGCATAGCTCTCCTATTTCTTTCTGAGAGTGACCCATGCACTGAGGATCTGAGTTTTCCTCTACTCCTCAAGCCCTAAGCCTTAATTTGACACCCCCCCTTGGCACTCAGAGGCCTGCCCCAGCCCAGGGTGGCCTGGGACTGAATGAGTCATCTGACTCACTCCGGGGTACAGGTGGAAGGCTCATTTCTCTCTCTTTCTATTCTGTCTTCTAATCTTGCTTCTCTCAGACTTAGGAGGAACTGCCATCTTCCTCATTGTTTCATTTTCTACTTATTCAGTGCCTGGGTGGAGAAGAGACATGATTTGTTTTTTTTTTTTTTATCCTCACCTGAGGACATTTTTGTACTTATCTTCAGATAGAGTGGGAGGGAGAGAGGGAGGAAGAGAGAGAGAGAAACATCGATGCGAGAGAGACACATCGACTGGTTGCCACCCACACGACCCCAACCGGGGCCAGGGACAAACTGCAACCAAGGCACGTGCCCTTAGCGGGAACCGAGCCCGGGACTCTCTGGTCCGCGGGCCAACACTCTAACCGCTGAGCCAAACCGGCCAGGGCGAGACATAATCTTTTTTCTATGCCCCTGGCAGCCCCAGTAGGTGATATGACTATTATTCCCATTTAATTGGTAAGGAAACTGAGACTGAGTGTTCAAACAACAGATATTGCTGGGACCTGATATCAGGTCCTCTGATTCTCCAAACTGTGTTCTTTCTATCTGAAATATTGTTTGAGTTGTCCTCCCACTGTCTGGACTGCAAGCTATAGCCAGAGTTTCCACCGAGGGTGGAAGGAGGAACTCAGGAATCTTGAAGTTCCTCCTAAGTCTGAGTCTGTAATTCACCTCTGGGGCTGGCATATGATTGTCCATTTCTTTGTTCTCCGTCCCATGGGGCGCATGCTAAGTGTTCAGTAACTGTATGCTTACCACCAGCCTGATGGTTTAGTGTGGGAGACCTTCAAGAAGAGAAACAGGCTGTGTCAAGATTCACTGCAGATGATCGCAAACGAGCTATGAAGTCATGTCTCTAGTATGGGAAGCGTGGAGGACACTGGCTTTCTGTCACACCCACAGCACAGGTCAAGGCGCCATCACTCACGTACACCATACGCAGAAGTGAGGACTGTCAACACAAGCACAAGGGTAGGAGCTGATGGGCTGCCTGACCACTGGCTCCATCCTCGGCTTTGGGGGAGCTGAGCCAGGCTCTCCGATACAGCACGCAGTTCCTCAGCTAAGCTCAGCTTTGGAAAACAGTTTCCCTTTACTTTTTATGTGTTTTCTGGGCTTTCAGACCCATGGGTATTTTGAGGGAAACATAGTGCATATGTTTTTGATTTACTTACATTAAACTTGCCAGAAGTTTCTTTTGTAAAAATCTATTTCACGTCTGGGAAACCTTTTCTGCCTGTTTTTAAAGGCCTTTACCCTGGATCTTCACACTGAAAAGGAAGCAGAGAATTGAAACAATTATTAGGATATAATTGAGGCCAGGAAACCCCTTCTGCGTTTGTTACCTGAGCACTTCTGGGAGAAGGTGAAGCTGGAAGGCCTCCGTTATAGAGGTAATTGTTCTGGTTATCCACTTCACATTTCGTGTGTGGACACAATCTTTACAGACTAATATCTTTCTCCAAAGCATCGTATACAAGATTTTGGTTTTCTAGTTAAATTAATCTTGGCTAAGTGTCCCGGTCTGTTTCCTATTCAGAAATCTCTGAATTTGAGTAGGTTATAAATATGATAAAGTGCTTTTATTTATTTAGTCTTTGCTTGGTGGAGAGAGTGACATAAATCCAAGGAAAAATAAATGTACATAAAACTTTCAAACTATACTACTAACTTTCAAATGATACGTATTATTATTTTTATTAGCAATAAATGTCAAAGCACTGAATAGTGGTTGGGACAGTTGAAGTGGTGGGAGAGAGAATATATTGAGGAGAAATAGGGACAACCCACGTAGGAAACAGGGAAAGCAAATTATAGCTAATGCACCCAAAATACACATCAATTTAAGAAGCTGAAACTCTGCTTTTATAGTCATCCAAATTCCTAACCTAGAAGACTGGATGCAAGTCAGATGGTGGTATGAGGATCTGGGGTCTCCTAAAAAGCAGAACACAATCCCCCCGGCCACCAACTACCAGCTGGGCTGTAGGAATCACATTTTGGCTATTACCTATGATCAATTTCCAGTTTTTCCTTTAAACTGTATAACATTCTCATAAAGTGAAGTTTTGATTTTGGAACCTTATTTTCCACTCAGCTCCCTTTGCAAAATTGAATGTGTGCTTTCACTGAAAGGTGTTTATGCTGAGATGTTCCAGAAATTACAACCAGTGAAAGTAGAGAGACTGTGTGATGGATCAGTAAAATGACAGGTCTTCGGGGAGAGTGCAGACTTTTAAAATGGGAGCATTGGTTTCAAATCAAGCACTGTCTTTTAACCTCCACAATGCATAAAATTCCCCAAAGGGGTGGGGGTGATGGGGAAGAGGAGGGAAGGAGAATAACAAAGAAGTTGATTTGAAGATGCCTTTTGTTGTCGGCAAGATGTCCTGCCCTTGGCTTCTTCCTTGGAGCAAAGGCTGCCAGGAACCCTTAGGGCTGTAGTCATATCCATGTTGTCTCTCTGTCCTTCTCAGTCTTTGGGGGAAAAAATTGAAGCATACACTTTTGATCAAAAAAGGGCCACGATGGTCCTATTTTCAAACATTTTGATTTTACAGTTGAAGAAACTGTGACGCAGAAATATTAAGTGACTCTCCCATGGCCACACAGCTGGCTAGGGCTAACCTAGGGCTCAAACAAGTCCGTTGACTTTATCCAGAGCCTTCTCCATCGCTACGAATGCCAACATATTTCTCCTCGGAATATACATAAGATGCTCAAAACTGTATAATATTAATACCCTTTATAACTCGTTATTAGACATTTAAAATATTACTAATTTGAACTTTCAAGTAATTATATAGTACTGGATATTGCTTCATAATATTTCAATCTGAAATTTCATATGTTGAGCTGGTATAAAATTAGAGATTCCTGTTCTATCCTCAAGAACAGACTACTTTTCTTGCCTACTTAAAAGGGTTTATTTTTAGATATGAGAAACTGTGTTTTTTTCCACCCCCACTAAACCAGATATAAACCAAATGAAACCTTAACTTTCATTTTCTACCCTTGGAATTATGTCCCTGCTCACCTAGATACCTGCCTCTGCAAAATGCATCTGTCAGTCGGGGGTTCCAAGCTTGGTTCTGTTGCTCCCTATCCAGGTGCATTTGTACACACTCCCCGGGCTTCCATTATTTGAAGAAGGCAGTGCTTGGATTAGAGAGGCAAGTTTCTTTCTGGCATTTAGGATCCTGCTCAAAGCAGATATTTTTCTCTCAGTTTCCTTGGGGAAAATGTGGGAAGGAACAGAAAAGTTTGAATCGCTGATCCAGAATGCTAGCGGCTCCAATCTTTCACATAGGAAAAGAAAAACAATGACCACAGGTAAGCGGATCACAACATTTTGTCACCGTTTTATCGGGCGGCACATATCATGCTATTGTTCTCCGATAGTGCAGTGTGAAGTGTTTCACTAGAACATTTGTTTTGACATAGTGTGCTAACATGTTATTGAATTCTTGACACAGGCATTTCCCATGCAATGCTAACCTCAAATCCTTTTTAAAGAATCATTCCAGATTGATTCCATACACGGGCTTGCATGAGGCGTGTGCATAAACATTGCCATCATGTGTCTTAGGTACAAGGGACCAAGTGTTCAGCTGCATTCTATCAGACAAACGACAGTTCGAAATATGATATAGAACAGGGCCATTTTCTTGAAGCAGAAAATCGCCACTGGCAGCTCAGCATGGTGGTGAGGACAACGTGTTTTGAGGCCACTTCTCCATCATTCCTGTGACCTAGTTTTCATTATTCAGTGAGTTATATTACTGTGTATTTTATTGTGTGTCAGTTAAGATCTGGAAGAGAAATATGTAGTTGGATTTTCATTGGTCACAATCTCTTGCACAGTTGTCAGCTGTCTTTCTTAATGGACCAGGGGCTCGCTCTGTTTTGGGTGCTGCTAATAGACCGCTTTTGTACAAGAACAAACTGCCCAAGTTAAGGTCTAATGCTTCTTAATGTATTTGAATGGAAGTTGAAAAATTAAGATTACAGAGGAAGTAAATGCCAAAGGTCAGGAAAGTACAGACTCAAAGTCAAGTTCTAATGTTCCTGCTTTCCTGGCAGGAAATGACACTGGAGTCAGGCAATGGAGAAAAAAGTAAGGAGAGGATGCATTTCAGTTAAGGCTAAGACCTTCTGGACAACTCTCCCATGCTTCCTCACTTCAGAGGAGTCAGCCATCACTCAAAGCCCAAAGTGTGCTGGTCTTCTAGGAGACTTCTTTGGAAGACAGAGTGAAAAGAACACATGCTTCAGAGTTAACTTCCAGCTCATCCACATTCTAACTCTGTGACCTTAAATATATTAACTTCTTTGAGCCTCAGTTTATTTACCTTTGAAATATAGGGGCCAGGATTCCAATTCTTCAGCATAATGTGAGAAATCAATGATTTACTGTATAATATATGTAGAAATGACTCACTATACTTTGCACCTAGTAGATGCTCAATGAATGTTACTCTCCTTAATTTCTGTAACTGCCTATGTTAAAGACATTAGGTATTGCTTGGCTTTAGAAGTCTTTCTGTTTGTGGATGTTGGGCTGTCCAACGTTTTAGAACATTGAGAGACAAGAGCCTAGTACCAGAGAGCCTTTGCTTATGTTTGGTTCTTGTTGACTCTTTAATCTTCCAAATACCAGAAACTGTACGCTTCCCTGCCCCTCTCTCCCTTAGTTGATCTCCTGGGATTCGACTCCTTACCTGCCTAGAACTGCTGTATCTATGAGGCCTCTCTGAGTCCCGATTAGCCCCCTTTTCTTTTAGTCTAGGCTTTAGCATTACCCCCTCCCCAATTCTCTAGTTACTTCTGGGGGTAATAATAACAGCTATTACTTATTTGATGCTGTTAGGCATTGTGCTGAGTACATGACATCACTTAGCCTCATTTAGCATGATCTTACAACGACTCAGAAGAGGAAGATGCTTTTATTATCTATATCTGATAGTCAGGGACCTGAGTCTTGGAAAGGTTGAGAAACTTGGACTGAATATGTGACAGAATGAGGATTTGAGTCCAGGACTATAAGACTTCAAAACCGGCACCTAGTCGCTGTGCCCGAGAGCTCTTTCAGTACCACCTGGTCACTGGGCTCTTGGGGGGCAGCTGCCAAGGCGCTGGGGGCGTGGACTCTTCATCCTCAAGGGGAAACAATTGACAACAGAAGCCACACAGCCAAGACATTCAGTGGCTATGAACAGGATGCAATTAAGTCTATAATCTGTTATGATCACCTGAAGGATCATTTGGAAATGAGAACTCTTTCCAGCCAACAGTTCAGATGATGTAGGTGTTCACGTCAGACTCACAATGCCTGTGCTTATCATTCTAGATGGAACAGCAGGACGTATCTCTAAGTGTCCTCAAAATGAACACCTGGAGGAGCCCGAGTGACCCTTCACCTCTCAAACTATAGGATTCTTGCACACACTAGAGCCTTGTATGCAACAGCTGTGTCCGTCCTCTCAGGGCACGAGGGCAGTGCGGCTTCAGCCTTTGGGAAGGGGATATTTACTGACAGAGTGGTGACAGGAAAGCTCCCTTCTGTTCTGACCCTGAGCACAATGACCTCATCTCCTTGTGTCTTAAGTTCTACAGCCCTGGGCGAGGGGCAACATGGAGGTGGGGGTGGTAGACTTTGACCGCTAATTTAGAAGTAACTCAGGGAGGCAGGTAAGTCAGGTTGTCAGTTGACACTTACAAAGGAAAAAAGGAAGGAAGAAAGGAAGGAAGGAAGGAGGGAAGGAAGGAAGGAAGGAGGAAAGGAAGGAAGGAAGGAAGGAGGGAAAGGAAGGAAGGAAGAGGGGGCCTAAAGCTTGTGTAGGTCGAGTGCACATATAGACCTTCACCCCTTGATTACCGAGGCACAGAGAGCAGGGCTGCCCCAGCTCCCCAGGCAGTTGTGACCTAGCCAAAGGGGTGAGTGGTCTGGAATCAGACAAGACTGGGTTGAATCCCCGTTCCTTTACCTTTTAGAAATGTGATTTTTGATAATTCAGGAATCCTCCTTGAATCCCTTCAACTTCACATTGGGGATAATCACATAGTGGCAGTGAACACCCCCCCCCCAATTCTTTGATACTTCTCCCACTGAAAAGCAGGTGTCTGTGTCTCCTCCCCTCAAGCCTGATAGATCTTGTAGCGGCTTCAGTCAATAGAATGTGGCGGAAGTGACGCTGAGTGGCTTCTTGCTAGGTTATAAAAGCCGCCCAGCCTTTGCCTGTCGTCTTGGAATACAATCTGGGGGGAGATAACCACAGTGTAAGAGGGCCAACCCCCCTGGAGGGGCCAACCCCCCTGGACAGGCCAACCAGCGGACAGCAGCATCAAGTGGCAGCCTCCGTGTGAGCCATTTAGGAAATTCGGTCTAGTCGAGCCCTCAGATGACCACAGCATGGCTGACATCTGACCACAGCTGTGTGAAGGGCCCCAGATGAGATCTGCCCAGCTGAGCCCTTTGCAGATTCCCAACACACAATCACGAGCAAAATCAAATTGTCGTTTTAAATCACGAAGTTTGGGGGAGTGATTTGTGGTACAGCATCATTAACCAGAGCAGATACCAACACTGGAGGGTTGATGAGCAAGTGTGTCTTCCACACTGGTCCTTTTCCCACCTAAGGTTGTTAATTGCCCAGGATGACCTCATGTCCCAGGGTAATTTTTTTTTTTCCAGAGGCTGGAGGCACACAGTGAGGTGATTGTGTGCCTTGAGACCAGTTGTATAAAATGGAGGCCACATAGATAGACTTGTCAACTAGGGTAGAACCTGGGAAGGTGGAGACCATCACGGGAGACTCACTGCCACTTTCAGAGCTCCGAATGCTCTGATACTTCTCCCACTGAAAGCTGCATGTCTGGGAGGTAAGGGGGTCGTCCACTAGAACATGAATGTGACTAGAGAGGAAATATTGGGCATCTTTAGCAAACCAAAGCAATTGAGGAAGAGTCAGAACCCAGGGGAGAGATGTCCCTGTGGCTCCTCTGCCCAGGTTATGACCTCCAGCCAGAGCTGGAGTGGGCACAGGCTTCTCCAGCAGAGGAGGCCGATCGGATGTGCCATGAATTCTGAATGCTGGGTGCCAGTGACTTGTTCTTCCCTGTCTCCAGTTAAATCTGCCCCTAGCCAGCCTTCTGCCTTTTCCAGGTACAGTGTCCCATCCTCTCTCATCTAAGGGACCTAGACTTCAGCAGAGACCTGTGATGTAGACATAAAAACAACAACAACGATACTTTTTCAATGTTGAGAGGCAAATGACAACAACTTTGGGCGGAAGATTTATTCTTGCCTTTATGACCTCAAGGCCAGGCCCCCTTTTCCCGTAACCCAGTTGCACGAATGCATTATCATCTGCATGAGTGCCAAGTTATTCTCTGCTCTCCTCCCCTTCACGCAGCTCTCCTCCAGGTAACTTCCGGAAGGGGTTACCGTTCTCCGTGGTTGTCTTGACCTCAGCCAGATTACAGGTGGTGCGGGGCTGCGGCTGCATTCCTTGGAACTGGTGCCTTGTAACTGGGAAGTGTGGAGGACTTTGATAAAACACTATGCTGGACTCAGCTCCCCGAGCAAGGGATATTTTATAAGAGACCCAATAAAACCAGACATTTGGGTGTCAATATTTGTGTTTGGGAGAGAAGAAGTTTATTTGGAGACTTGAGAAGGAGGCTCTGCTCTTTATAAAACACCAGAAGGAAGTTTACCCTTTGCGTGGGCAGCTTCCATCAGGGAGCAGATCGGGCCGAGGCGCAGGAATGCTTCCAGACGCCACATGTGCCTCTGGGCGGCACAGGCCAAGTTCTGCGGGGAGCTGCAGGCAACACTGCTGCCCTTGGGCCTTGGGAGCCATGATCATTCCTAAGAAGGCATAAAGCTGCCCTCTGTCCCCCTCTACCCAGGACTACGCCTCGGCAACACTGCAAACAGAAGCCAACCAGGAAGGACTCAGGAGGGCAGCTGGCAGGGAGCACGGGGAAGGAGGTTAATCAGACTCATGATCCTATTTGTCCTGGTGCCAGGGTAGAAGGGCATAGGCTGGGGCAACAGCCTCCACACAGCCTGAGTCAATCACCTTTCTCTCCACTACAGGACCCTATTGTGTGTTTGCCAAGCACACGACCTGATCTTTAGTCCCTGGGGCTAGCTCCGGGAGAGGCTGCCGGTGGCTAATAACTCATTTGTGTGCTCAGGTGGACACGTTTGCCCACTCTGTCCATTTTGTGTGATGACTTTCAGGTTCCTGAGGTACTAAGGACTCCCAGGTGATATTATCTGTCTAGTGTTGGGCAGTAACAAGCCTGTGATACTCGTCTGATGGTTTGGAATATAGCAGAGGATCTGGAAGAGACTGTGCTTGAGAGCTTAATTCAATCTGTTTATCCTGCCTGGTATGGGGGGTGGGGTGGATAGAGAATTAGGGGCACTCTCTGTATTGCCCTTAGTTCCCCTCCTTGGCTAGATGTGTGTATGTGCATGCATAAACTTAGTCTGTTTTTCATTATGGTATTGCTATCCATGAAAGTAGGAGATCCTTTTCCCCACTGAGTGCTGGGGGTCGGGTCCTTATGATATCTTGAGAAAAAAATTTTTCTGAAACTCACATGGGAGGATAGTGATCTTTATTTTCGTGGAATGATATCCTTGGGTTTCCAAAGTCCCATTTCACTTAATCTAGTCCTGGAAGATGTGCAGCTGGGGATTCAGTAGAGCTGAAAGCAAAGCCGTGTCCAAAGTTTCTGTACCATGATGGAACTGGGTCCGGTTTGGCATCAGGCTAGCTGCAGTCCCCCAGTCCATTGTGTGGGGTCCACATGGCTGTGGGCCATGTGGGTAAATGCAGGGGTGTGAGAAACCTGCGAGCCAAGAGTCAAGCACAAGCAAGCAAGAGAGGACATTCCTTTGTTTAGGAGATTAAACATCTTAAATCTTCCTGTGCTTGCAGTGGTCACCCCTACTCTGGCCAATGACCTGTTCCCAGGTGTGACTGACAGGCAAGTACCTTCCCTATTTCACCCAGACTTTACTAGGCATGCATCTATTCTTCCCGGTCCAGTCCCTTCCCCCATCAACCTGTGGGGGGCAGGCGGGGGGAGTGCTAAACTGCAGCTTCCTGGCAAAGCTGCACAAATGGCATGCCTATAGTATTTGGTTTTCCCTTTGCTCCCTTTCAGTTATTAATAATTGGGTTAAATTACAATGGTATCAGTATTAAGGGAGAGTTTGTGGAGAATGTGGTAATGGGTATTTTCCTTGATACAGTACAATGAATCTCACAAGTTTAGGAATGCTAAAGAAGAAAAGGAGTCAGGCATGTGGCTATGATACGAATTGGGCTTTGGAATCTGTCTGACTGGTTTGAATCTCAACTTGACTATGCAGACCAGCTGTGTGATTTTTTGTTCTTTAACTTCCCTGAGCCTGAGCCCTAGGTTTCTCATTTCAAAGACCAGGGCAATCATTGTATTTACATTATAGGGTTCTTGTGAAGCTTAAATGAGATAATCTATGGAAAGGATTTGGCACAGTGCCTGTGCCATTGTACTAGATTTATAAATGCAAGGTACTACTATGATTAATCAATATCTCTAACAACCTCTCAGTATTGCATTCTAGATGGGCAACATGTCTTAATCGAAATCTTTGCTGAACTCCTGCATACTGGTAGCTTTGCCACCTTTTGGAGAAAATGCACTCCCCCCACCTGGGTGTTCCTGGGCAGCTGGAAGCCCATGGGTACAACAGCCCCTCTTCCATGTCACTGTCCCACAGGTCAGGCTGAGTGTCTCCTGGCTTGGTACTTCGGGTGCCTGTTCTCCTCTCCTGGCCTCACCTCGGGTAGGGATTGCTGGCCATGGTTACCAGAGCTCTTCTGTTCTAAACTGAAGGAATAAAGCAACTTCCCTCCAGGACAGATACATTTCCCTACATGACTTTAATAAGTTTATCACCTAATTGAAAAAGTCATGCAAACGGCAAGAGAAACTGGGAAAGAGCGCGTGGGGGGTGTGTTGTGTAACTGTGTGTGTGTGTGTGTGACTGGGCACCAGTGTGTGTATGGCTGTGTGCACCCTCGCGGAGCGAGGTGAAGGAAAATGAAAGCCATAAATCCCATACTGCTGTTCGTGAGGCATCTTTAGAGTTTGTGTCTGAAGATTATAGTTGAACTCTGCCAATTCATTCATTATTTAATCCTTTAATTGATGACAGTGGCAGAAAGATGACAGCAGCACATCCTTGGCGGGGAGGCAAATTCCATTTATTTGTTTATTACAGTTGCACAATTTATCTAGTGGAGAGCGAGTGATGGGAGGTCACCCATGCTTCATGGCTCAAAATATTGTTATAAATAACAATTAATCCACTTAGATATCTGGCTCCATTCAACCTGAAGAATCCCACTGGATATAAAAGGTTCTGGAGGAGAAGGTGGAGGAGGAAGCAGAGTTTTCTATTTCCTTGGCTCACTCTTACTGTCTGGTCTTCCAAAAGTGCCCGAGGTTTTCAAAGACGGTGAATATTCAGGAGAGTTGGTAGCATCTCACACAACTCTGTGGCTGCCAGCATCCCCTCGATGGCAGTTAACCACATGTTACCCTGGGATGCTTCTTGGACTGCTGTGTTAAACTCCTAAAATGTCTATCATTCATTTGTGTTCTATATATGGTCTCCTTAAAAAGATTACAAACTCCTTGAAGGTGGGGATTATCCCTCAACATAGGTACAAGATACATGCTTAATAACATAGGAAGTGAAAACTGATGGAGCTGCTGCTGTGTGCCAGGCCCTGTGCTTGGAGCCTTCACACATGTCCAGTAAGATATGAATGGGGAGAAAATGGAGATAGAGATCTATCTGAATTTAAAAAAATACAGCATAAAACATAATGTTGTAACAGAGCGTGACATAACAGAATGAAGGAAAAAGTCAAAACTATAAAATAGCTAAAAATGCAGTTTTATAAATCTGGGGAGAATATAGTAACAACTCTAACAAGATCCTCTTTATAAGAGATTTAGCTTCATGTTTATATTCACAGTCTGGTTTCCACCTTTACCTTGGCCTTCAAATGGCTCTTTCTAAGGTTTCCAATGTACTTCAGTGAGCAAATCCACAGGTTCATTAGGTTTGGTTCATTAGGTTTATTGAGGAAAACAGAAGCTATTCCTTGCATTCTGGGTGCAAAGACTTTTTTAAAAAACAGACTTTTTTTTTTTTTTTTTAGAGCAGTTTTAGGTTCACAGCAAAATTAAGCAGAAAGTACAGTGAGTTTTCATATAACCTCTGTCCTTCCACAGGCTTCCCCACTATCCATGTCCTCCATCAGTGATGAACCTATACTGACACGTCATTGTCACCCAAAGTCCACAGTTTACATTAGAATTCACTCTTAAGGTTGTACATTCTATAAGTCTTGACAAATGATCTCTATCCACCATTGTAATATCATATAGAATAGTTTCACTGCCCCAAAAATTCTCTGTGTTCGATGTAGAAAAGGTTTTAATGTAGGATTTAGAGGTAATTTAGCCATTGGGACACACAGGAGACTGAAGTGAAGTTTGTGGTAAGTCACCATCAATGAGTTTAGCCTGATGTAACAAAATGCCACTGCACAAAACAATGGCCTACAGACCGAAAACATTCAATATACATCTCGATTTTCAAGAAAGGAGATGCTACGGAGTGCTGTAACTATAGGACCACTGCTCTGATTTCCCATGCAAGTAAAGTGATGCTCAAGGTGAGGCAACAAGGCTTCTTCCTTATAGGGAACAGGAGATGCTGATGTTGAAACTGACTTCGGAAAAGGAAGGAGCACTGGAGATACAACGGTGAATGTTCATTGGATACCGAAGTGCTCCAAAGAATGTCAGAAGACATTTAGTCTGTTTCATAGACTACGGTAAAGTTTTTGACTGTGTGGATTACAAAAAACTATGGGCTGCTCTGGAAGAAATGGGTGGCCTTAGCACCTGATCGTCCTGATGCGTAACTTGTACTGTGGACAGGAAACCACCGTCAGGGCAGAACATGGAGAGACAGAATAGTCTCCTTCAGGCAAAGGTGTCAGACAAAGGTGCATTTTATCCCCCTATTTATTTAATCTGTGTGCAGAACATATCATACAAAAAAGTGGGGCTAGACTCTGAGGAAGAAGGAGTGAAAATTGGTAGAAGAAGTATCAATAACGTAAGATATGCAGGTAACACCATCTGACTGGCAGAAAGTAGCAGTGATTTGCAACAACTTCTGATGAAAGTGAAAGAAGAAAGTGTCAAAGCAGGACTGCATTTGAACACCAAGAAGACAAAAATCACAACTACAGAAGAAACACACATCTTTAACATAGACAATGAAGACAATGAAATTGTTCAAGATTGCTTACTTTTGTTCAGTCAGTTCAAATGGAGACTACAGCCAGGAAATTAAGAGAAGGCTGAGAGACTTGGGAGAGCAGCAATGGAAGAATTAGGAAGGATCACTAAGACCAGTGATGTGTCATTAGAGACCAAGGCTAAAATCACCCACATTCTCGTATTCCCAATTACTTTGCATGGATGCAAAAGTTGGACAGTGAAGAAGGCTGATGGGAAAGAAAAAAAATGATTCATTTGAAATATGGTGTTGGAAGAGGGCTGGCTCTATGTGTACTCTGGACTGCCAGAAAATCAAACAAGTTGATCCCAGAGCAAATTAAGTGGGGAAACATCGCTGGAGGCAAAAATGCAAAACTGAAGTGGTCCTACTTCAGGCACATCAAGAGAAACAAGGTTCTTTGGAAAAGACATTAATGCTGGGTACAACAGAAGGAAACAGGAAAAGAAGACCTCATATGAGATGGATTGACTCTGTAATAGTAGCTATAGGCGTAAGTCTACAGGAGCTGAGGAGGGCTGTTGAGAACAGGACACTGTGGACATCACTTATTCATAGGGTCTCCAGGAGTCGGAACCCACTGAATGGCACATTGCGCATGGGTGCTCACGCGCGCGCGCGCACACACACACACACACACACACACACACAAATGGAGGAGTTTGAAAGTTGAACCTCCTCTCTGACCCTGTGTCTTTCTTCATCTGCCTTGAGAGAAAAATGGTCTTTTCTTCCACCTTCCAAATCTTCAGTGGTAGCCTCTCATTGGGAAACTCAGCACCATATGGAGAAGGGGAATTTGGAAAATGCGTTTCTTGGCTTTTCTTAAGTGATGTTGAGGAGTCAACGGGGCTAGTAGTGCTGAGCTGACAGTAACTTTTTTATAGTTGACCTTTTCATAGAAAGTTGACTTTTCTACAGCATTAGATCCTCACCCCCCCTCCATCTCCATCCACCCCTTTGAAAGTTTAGTTCCCAGAGAAATTCAATGCACTAAATTTATTTCTCTGCTGAACTTCTATCCTGAATCCTTGCCTCCTTCCTTGTCTTAGGATCCTGGCAGGACAATTTAGAAGAAAATCCAAAGACACTTATGTCCTTTCCCCCTTGATATTAGAATATGTTGAATGCAGCCAGAAACTAGATTCAAATCTAGATGTCTATGATCTATTGTGTTTTATAACTTCAAGGTATTTTTTTCTTACTACATGGGCTTTATCACAGTGTTTTCTTAGGACAGAAATATTGTTTCTGACTGGATTCCATTTCTTTTCTTAATACAAAAAATTACAGTATACCTTCAAACTCAGTGTCATCCTTTTGTAATAATGTATCACAGCACCTTGTAAATGGAAAGAGTAACTTGTTGCAACCAGGGTCTTCTAGAGGACAGGTCATGATTTTGCTGAGATTTCCAGGGGTTACTTTTGGGAATGACACCAGATCTAGCAGCAAAGGTGCCATTAGCCAGACTCTCTAGGACTCCCCAGCCTGTTCTGCTCCAGTTGTTACTGATAAGTGGCTGCTTTATCATGTGAATAGAAAGATAAAGCTGGCACTCAGTTCAGTACTGCATGTAAAATAGGAATCACTTGAATGTCATGGTCATTGTCATCAAATCGATGTGAGTCCATCCTGTGTAAAGCCTTTCCATTACTAAAACAAAAGAGGAAGAGCAATGAGCTTCCTAGCGTTTATTTATTCAAGGAGGCTTGAAGTACAGGTGGTAGCATTCATAGAGCCAAAGATAGTTCCTGCCTACAAAAGGATTTCATTGTTTGGGAGTCACACTTTGCAGTGAATGGGAACCTCTGAAGATATGAAATGCGTAAGTAAGCCTCCATAGAAAATTATTTTCAGTTGTGCATCACCCACTTCCAGGTTCAACTGTCTTTATATTTTGCTCCTTGTGTTGCTAAAGCTGCAAATATGACTCATTCCCGCTCTTCAAATGGTTTGGGTGTCATAAACAGAGGCTCGCTCAAATTTGTGGCCACTTAGGTTCACCAGCCCTTGTCTCCTCTAATTGAATTTAGATCATCACTTGAAGCATCAGGAGGCTGGCTTGTCTCCTAACACCCCTAATGGTTAAAAAAAACAAAACTAAAACCTTTTCCTTTTTATTATAGAAACAATGCAGTTTCATTTTAGAAAATCTGGAGAACACTGAGAAGCAAAAACAAAAATTAAAAGCCCGTATAATGCAGTGCCCAGAGACTATCACTGTCAATATTTTAGTAAATATTTTTAAAAACCCCTCTTTGTTTTAATTTCTATCCCTATTCCTATTGCAGACCCGTCTACATATATCCATATGTAAATACCCCCCATACACACACTGTATCTTATCAGTGAATATTGATATGTATACTGTGTCCTCTGCATTATAGTCTCTCTTTACTTAAGTATTTATTTATATATCACTAATTATTCTGTAGAATCGTTTCTAATGGCCACCTCCTGCCTTTTAGTGTTAGTTTACAATAACCTTTAATTACAGTCATACCTCAGATATATTGCAGGTTTGGTTCCAGACCACCACAATAAAGCAGATACCGCAATAAAGCAAGTCACACAAATTTTTTTGTTTTCCAGGGCGTATAAAAGTTATAATTACATTGCAGTCTATTAAGTGTGCAATAATATTATGTCTAAGAAGACAAAGTACATACTTTAATTAAAAAACATTTTATTGCTAAATAAATGCTAACCATCATTTGCGCCTTCAGTGAGTCGTAATCTTTGCGCTGGTGGAGGGTCTCACTTTCAATTAGTAAAAAAACGCAACATTGTCAAAGAGGAATACAGCGAAGCACAAAAAAGCGAGGTATGCCTGTATGTTGCTTTGTTAATAAAGTTTTCTTAACACGTCTATAGTAAAACCTTGTCTAATCAACTCAGAGATATGCAGATGTAAGAGCCATCTGACCCAGTCTGGGCTGAAGATTACGGTGTGTACTCTCCTGTGAAGAAAGGTTTTGTTGAGCAAACGTAATGTTGATACTGGGGATGTGAAACGGGTCCAAAAACTACTGTTTTCGGAAAGTAATTTAGCAGCAGTCACTTTGTCTCTCTGACTTGAGGACACACATAATTTCCTTTACTTCTTGTTTTCTTCCAATAGACCTAACGCAGGCCAGCACATACTTATTGATTGTGGAGCCCTTTGTAGGTCATCATAAACCGGTAATATAACTAGCCTTTCTGTATTGAACACAAAGTATGTGTGAGAACTTTTGGTAGACGTTTGAAGAGAAATAAAGAATCTCCCCACCCCAAATGAACGTCAAGTACCTGTCTATGCTAGTTGCCCTCCCAATATCGACTGCCTTCTTCTGTTTTGCTAACAGTGTCCAATTTTGTTCTGGGTGTTGTTGTGCCTTGCTTAGGTGCTTTGAAATATTCATTTTTCCAGCCTCCCTTGCAGGTAAGGGTGGGCATTTGATAGTATTCTGGCCAATTAGTTGTAAGTAGGAGCCCGCTGGGGGCTCTGGAAATGTTTTGACTTTTTTTTTACAGTGAAAGAGATGGACTTTTCATACAGTGAACGTGGATTCGATGTCTGGTGCTATGGCAGCTATATTTTAATCTTGAGGTAGAGCAAAGAAAAAGAAGTCCTGGTTTCTGGTGGCATTATTGAGCAACTGAACTGACAGCAGCAACTTCCCATCTCTGGATTTGTTATATGAAAGTAATACATTCCTCATTGTTTACGTCACTATTAATCAGTCTCCATCTCTTACAGCTGAATACATTCCTGAAGAACATGCCGTACTGTAGGAGTGCAGAGACGAGTAAAGAATGCAGATGATCACCATGTTTCCTAGGAATGGTGAGAACTTGCATTTGGCTGCAATGGAGGGTATATCAGGAATGGAGGATACAAGTCTTCAGGGATACATTGGGATCATAAAGAGGGTTTATATGTGAAGCTTATCGGTAGTATCTTGAAAGTAGTGGTGAGTTTATGCTCAGTTTGATGAACAGTAGGGAGCTATAGGTGACTGGGGCAAACTTTAGGAAGTTTAAGCTAGCACTAGTGAGAGAAAGGGACCGCAGTGGAGAAAGGTAGGAGATGGAGCAGGAGTTAGAAGGCTATTGCTTTACCTAGACAAGAAGCAATGAAGGCCTCGAGTAAGGTGGTGGCTGTCTTAGTCAGCTCGGGCTGCCATAACAAAATACCGCAGACTCGGGGAGCTTCAACAAAAGACATTTATTTCTTACAGTTATGGAGGCCAGGATCCAAGATCAAGGTGCCGGCCAATTTGGTTCTTGGTGAGGGCTCTCTTCCTGGCTTGTAGATAGCCGTCTTTTCATTGTGTTCTCATATGGTAGAGAGAGAGAGTTCTGGTGACTCTTCTTATTTTTATTAGAGCACCAGCACTAATGAATTGGGGCTCCACACTTGTGACCTCATTTATCCTTTATCATCTTCTCACAGGCCCTGTGCGGGCTAGGGTTTCAACATATTTACTTTGAGGGAACACAGACATTTAGCCCTTGATAGAGGCTATGGGATGGAAATAAAGGGTTGGCGTCTGAGGGATTGCAGAAATAGAACCTATCAGACTTAACACTGATAGATGTAGGGTGAAGGCAAGTGATGAATCAAACATGTCTTTGAGTGTCGAGCTTGAGTGATTGCAAGAATATTGGCATCATTTATAGAATTAGGAAACAGGAGAAAATGCAGATTTTAGAAAAGTTGGGTGTTTAGAGCAATTGAACTGGAGGTACTGACATGACATTCAGGAGCAAATGAAGTAATGTGCTTTTTTACAAATATTTTGGGGTTATTTTCTTATGTGCTAGACATTGGTCTTTTGGGTGCATTATGCTATTTAATTATGAAACCCCTCTCCATTTTATAGATGATGAAACAGACATTTATGGTATTATGGGCTGGAAAATTATATCCCATGTTACTGAAAAGAAACCTGTCACAGTAGATCACCCAACTACTCTGGGTGGTCTTTGTGAACTATGGAGAATGTAAGTGGTTTGGAAAATTGGAGACAAGCTAACGGAATTTGGATTTCCAACCAAGAAAGAAGTTGGAATCTGCCACTGAAAAGGTTTAAAGAATGCCTAATGGAAGGCTACAGGGCTGGCATGTGAGCACCTCGAACAGGAAGCTGCAGAACTAGCAGCCAACAGCTCACCACGAGCAAGTTTTGTGTGATTAGCTTCATCCAGAATGCTGAATGTCAGCGTGACGTTTGGCAAGGAAAAGGACAAGTGAGTGGAAGAGTCACTGATTAAAGAGCTCTATTTTTAAAGGAACTGATTTAAAAGTAAATGTTAATCCAGTGGGAAGTGTGTAGTGACAAGCTTGGAGATTTGCCCTTGCTGTCTGTTTTTTTCTTTTACTCTGTGATATGCATGAAGAGGTTTATTAATGTATAACATGGATCTGGGAGCCTTGTAAGCATGGAGATAAAAATCAATATCCTGAGGGGTGTAAACAAGAGGATGAGGGAGGCAAATTTAACCAGATCAATGCACTGGGATAAGTGGAAGGTCCCAAACCCAGGTCCAATTGCTCACAGCTGGAAAGACATGGCTAGAAGGGCTTCTAGTCAGGTAGTGAGTTCCCTGTCACTGGAAGCATTTAGCACAGATTGCTGTTGTTTTGTTGGGGATGTTGTAGAGAGGATTCCACCATCAGGTGAAGAGTTGAACCAGAGTTGCTCTACTAACTTTGACATTTGATGGTCTGTAGTTTTAGCTGTGGAAGTGGTTCTAGAACAGGAGGGATCCAACTCCTACACTCTAAAATAACTTGATTGTTTTTTATGGTCTCTCGACCACAAGAAGAATGGGATTCCCTTGACTGAACAGTTAGAAGAGTGGGCGGGGTGGGGGAGGGGAGGGGAAGCAGTGCATATGCACCTGGGACTCTCAGAAGGCCAGTCACATCTGCAGAAGCACCTATGTGCTCCGAGGAGGGTCCTTGTCGCGGCCAGATTAACCTCACCCCACCCTTAGATCCTGGCTTAGGCCTGCCACAGAATACCTGTTGCATGAAAATATGAGTCTGTGAAGGGGAAAAAAACCCCACATCATCATAACCCAATCTTCCAGCATTGCTTATCTTATCAGTGTCATGGTCCAATTGTGGAATTTCACTGTTAAAAATTCTTGTGCTCATGGGACATTATAAATCTTTCAGAATATGTTATAATCACATCAGAGTACTGTTATAAAAAGCCAGGAGGAGGAATTCATTTTTGGTGACTATGAGTAAAAAAAAAAAAAAAAAAAATCCTTCAGTTGAAGCCCACATGGCTCTGAAGGGCCTGGCATATGTTACAGCTAATCCCAGACTACTACTAGCATAGCCCGCCCCCGACGAATGATCTGTGTTCCTTTGGGAAGTGCTGGAAACAGAACCCTCCCTCCCCTGCTTCCCCAAGAACAACAAGAGTCAACAAATCTGGAATCCTTGCCTCTGTCCTCTTTACTGAGAATCAAAGTCAGCCCACAGTGCATATGGCTTGATTCAAGTGGCTGCGTTGGGAGAACACAGCTCCAGGAACACTGAGCCCGTTCTCCGCACACCCTCTCCTTTTGCTCTGCTCATCGCTGCACGCATCAGTCAACAGCAGCATGTCACCAGCAGCACCAATAATCAGCTGGACAGATTCTAGTGGCTGTAATCTCATCTCTATTTCCTTTGAACTCCTGAGAGGGGACTACTGTCAGAGGTTTTATTCCATTATTTTTGCTGTTGGATGCTTCAAGTGAGAACTGTGATAAGTTGGCCACAGTCTCATTTCCAGAGCTATTTGGGACTTCAGGGAGGCGGAGATCTGCTGTAGGTAGAAGACAAAGTGGAGATCTCAAGGACACAAGGGGAGAGGGAAAGAAGGTCCAAGTCCTCCTCCTTCCCGGGGCTGTTTTGGTTTGGCTTTCTTCTCTTCCCTGTGAAGCAGATGGTGTGCTTAAACAGGCTGCAGGAGTGCTGGTCTAGGAAGTAGCTCTGCCCTTAAAAATGCCAGGGATCTCCCTGGCCAGTTTGGCTCAGCGGTTAGAGGTTTGGCCCATGGAGCAAAGAGTCTTGGGTTTGATTCTGATCAAGGGCACGTGCCCCGGTTGTGGTTCAGTCCCTGGCCCTGGTTGGGGTCATGCAGGAGGCAGCCAATCCATGTTTCTCTCTCACATCGATGTTTCTCTCTCTCTCTCTCTCTCTCTCTCTCTCTCTCTCTCTCTCTCTCTCTCTCTCTCTCTCTCTCTCTCTCCACACACACTCTATCTGAAGATAAATGGAAAAATATTCTTGGGTGAGGATTTAACAAAAAAATGCCAGGGAGGGGCTCCTGGGAATGGGGCATGGAGTGGGCTGCTCTGGGCTCCAAGGGAGCTCTTAAGTTAATGAGTCCAGAGGAACTTTTGAATCCCTGTGGGGCTCAGCCTAGATCATCAGGCTTTCAACCAGAGAGGGATTTATGGCTAAATCCTCAGCTCCAGGCTCCATTAGGAAGGCAGCTGAGAGGGGGATGGCAGCAGCCATGGTTACTACTGGTCAAGGGTTTGAGGTCTGGTCCATTTACCCTTTCCAATAAGTAACAACTGTTGTCCACCAGCAGACAGAGGTGAGTATATGCACAAAAGCTGGAGGTTTTGGTTTAGCTGACTAAAGAAACTTGCACTGTCAAGAGAAACTCTGGTTTTCATTAGTAAAACTCAGAGAGAGAGAGAGAGAGAGAGAGAGAGAGAGAGAGAGAGAGAGAGAGGAGAGAGTGTTTGTGCCTTGATTTTGATTAGCAGGAATTTGGGTTTGGCAGAAGTAGAAACTTCTGGGTTCTTGAAAAAGCTCACTTCCAAATAAGCAGACTTCTGATGTAAATGCCTTTAGCGTCTGGATTGTGGACTGAATTGGTATTAATGGACTCAGATTTCATTTTATTATCGTGTGTGTGTGTGTGTGTGTGTGTGTGTGTGTGTGTGTTTCCCCATTGAGAGAGGGAGTTCTTAGAAATATGTAGAAGATGGGCTCAATCATTAGGAGTTGGTACAGTTTATCCAAGAACAGATTAAGGAGAACGAGGCTGTGGGCTCTGTGTGCAGGTGGTGTGTGATCTTGGACTGAGTCAGGGGACAGCTTGATGGGATTATCCAGAAGGGAGTGGTTGAGAATGAAGCAGCAACAGCAAAACAACAATTGCCTGTTGCTTGGAATCATGTTTGCTCACTGGAGGTGGACATGTATGTAGTAAGTGAGTGAGAAAGATTTAGGAACTGGTTTGTGAACAAAACATGCTCAGATTTGGGAGGTAACTCAGGGAGAAATGGAATCAGCTTAGAAATAATTTTCAATCTTCTAGGCCTGGAGAGACCTCTGGGGAGAGAAACAAGGTTCGAAGGATGTTGGATGGTTGAAAGCAGCTTAGCTCTCAGATGGGGGTGGGAAGAACAGGACCACCCACCCAAGGGTAGGTTGAAGGTTTAAAAAGCCACCTGAGCCCGGCCGGTGTGGCTCAGCAGTTGAGCATTGACCCATGCACCAAGAGGTCGCCGGTTCGATTCCTGGCCAGGACACATGCCCAGGTTGTGGACCCGATCGCCAGTGTGGGGCATGCAGGAGGTGGCCAATCAATGTTCTCTCTCATCCATGTTTCTATCTCTCTCTCCCTTTTCCTTCCTCTCTCTCTCAAATCAATAAAGAAAAAAATTTTTTAAAAGCCACCTGAACCTGTGTTCTGGGAAAGTAGAGTCTGAGCTGTCAAGACCTGGGGAGTTCAAACCTTGAAAGAAGACAAGAGTTTTGGGATTTTGAAGCTCACATTATGACTGAGAGCAGGTTTGGGAAATTCTCCAGAAGCAGCTGAAATGGAGAAATCTTGCAAATGGGTTTCTCCAGGTGAGACAAATATGGAAACGAAGGCGGTGGAGGGGGAGGTGTTCTCTTTTAAGGCAGACATTAGGGGACAAACCTAAGTTTCAGAATGGAAGGGAGATGCAGTAGCCACCGGAACGGAAATGGAACACAAAATAAGGAAGCTTCCAGGGCCTTCAGATGTGGAGAAATACAGAGAGAAGGGTCTGCTCCTGGGATCAGGGGAGGTACAAGGCCGTGGACTTGGATGGAGAGCTCGCGGTGCTGCTGGGCAGAACCTTGTTCAGCGAAGTTCAGGGTGCAGGTATGCAGGCTTGGAGAGGGAATGGAAGCATCAGGCACGAATTATTGAAAGAGAAAAGGTGTTGAGAGAGGATATGGGGATTGGTCCTTTATCCCCTTTCCAAGGCGTATTTTCATAGAATACGGAAAACAGAGTGTCTCGATGAGCTTCTTCTTTCCAATGAGCATTAACTTTGTAGGTGGTGAACTTTGAGCACCTGGCGTTGGCTGGCTGACACGCCGGAAAAGCTGAAGCCGTGTGGGCTTTAAGGTTCCTCCTTTGTCACTTTGCTTGTTAATCTTTTCACTAAGCTAATATGACTCCTTATCTGTGGTAGGTGATTCCAACATGGATCTAGATGATATGGTATGTTGGATTTAGGAAACATTATCTCTGCTTGGGAATCAATATTAAGATTGTAAACAATTTATAGTGGTCATATTTGGTTTGGGGATTAAGTGATTTTTCTAAACATCGCGGAAATGGGCCTCATGCTATTGTATTGTGTTTCCTTATAAATCCCTGAAATTCTGGGAAGATTAGACATTCAGCAGATTGGGATAATCACATTTTGAAGGTGTTCATGTTCCTGTGGGAAATATCTGTCTGTGAGAATGAACCCGGGCCTGGAATAAATTTCCTTTGGTCAGGGTTGAGTGGCTCTGGAAAGACAGGAAAGAAATGGGGTGACTGTATGAAATCATAGTGAGACTTTAATTGCTCTGAATTGATCTGAATGAATGAGGGAGGAAAGATGGACATCATTTTCTAAATGTCGAATCAGTTTTGCCTTTCTGGCATAATCCCAATTTAGTCATCATAAATTACTATTTTTAGACATTGTTGGATTCATTTTGCTAATATGTTGTTTTCCATTTTGGCACCTACATTCATAAGAGAAATTGACCTGTAAGTTTAATTTTCCATATCATCTTTGTCTGATGTTGGTATTATAATAATGTAATAAATTGCATATTTTACGAAAGAGTTTATATAATATTGGAATTATATTTTTCTTGACTATTTGGTTGAATTTTACTGCAAATCCATCTGGGCCTGGTTTTACCTTTATGGAAAATAATTTTAGTTACAGAGTCAATTTCTTTCATGATTATAAGACCATTCAAAATTTCTATTTCTTCTTGGGTCAATTTCAATAATTCATATTATTCTAGAATTTTAAAATTTTACCTACATTTTCAAATTTATGAACATATAGATGTTTTCAGAAGGAATTTCAGAGAAAGGAAGAATATCATGGTGGTAATGATGATGCACCTAGGGGACAGTGGAAGCAGAGTTCAGGAAGGGGACCAAAGGAAGGGAAAATGAGAGAATAGGACTTGGTTTAGGCATGGTATAAGTGAGAGGCTATTGATCTCTACATTTTCAGGAAAGGTCTCCTTCATAATTGATTACTAGTAACATAAACAGATAAAGTAACAAATGATTGATTTCCTACTGTGTTTATTCTTTGATTTGGAGAATCAGGGTTTTGAAAACATAAGAAATATCCTTTCCATTAAGTGCTTACCATTTAGTTTTTTGGACAAGATATAAATAGCAATTAGAACGGTATAAAGCGGTGTCAGGGTTCGTTTAGGATGAGTTCATTGTGAGACGAGGGAGTCAAATAAGCCTTCGGAGAGAAAGAAAGACAGGCATTGGCCTTGAAGGGTGCATTCAATTTTAGGGGGGCAAGGGACAGACAGGGACCAACTGTACAGAGGAGATGTTTGTTTCCCCACTTGCATGCAGCTCTGCTTGTGGGGCAGGTTGCCCACACGACCCAGAATGGCAGCCTACTATTGCTGACTGAAGAGATTTATAGCTTTCCTATTTTACAAATGAGGAAACTGAGTCTCAGGGTACGAGGTCACAGACCCCCAGGTCTTCTGACATTCTATTAGTCTTCCTCCATATACTGTTTTATTTATTTATTTAAAAATGTTTTTTTCTTTATTGATTTTAGAGAGAGAGGAAGGGAGAGGGAGAGAGAGAGACAGAAACATCGATGAGAGAGAATATCGATTGGCCACCTCCTGCATGCCCCCCACTGGGGATTGGGCCCACAACCTGACCAGGAATCAAACCGGCAACCTTGGTACATGGGTTGATGCTCAACCACTGAGCCACACCGGCAGGGCCATATACTGTTTTAAAACCTCCTAATATGATACTACTTGTTCTTGGTTGGTCAGTAGTTATTTCAGACCATCGCTGGAGTAAGACTAACGCATGGCAATGCATAAGTTCTGCACAGACAAGTAGTTACGTAAGCAACAGTTATTGATTTTAAATTTTCTATAATTTAATAATTCAGTGAAATACCTACAATAAACAATTAGTTGGTATTTGCAAATGCTTAGCTTTCTCTGGAGAAAGGTGCTACATTAATATAAAGAAAAAGGTCCTGTGGTGTCATGTGCAGTACCTCTGAGCCTGGAAGGGTCAATTAGCTGGCAAGAGAGATTCCTAGAACAAAAGTCGATTTGATGATCTGTTACACAGAGGGACTCAAGGCAAAGAGACAATACTCACAAGTGATGTAGCCTGGAAAAAAAGAGGGGAGACTCCAGGAACCAGCAGAGAGAGAGCTCTTGATTTTCATCTTATTTTTTATGATAGTTTTACCGATGTCTGCAAAGGGAAATATGGTATTTTAAGCCACTGTGTGGGAGGATGACAGGCGCTGTCTGCCAGCCCTGTGCACACATTGCAGGATGGACACTAGCACCAAGTTCTGGTGGGTGAAACCTCAAGGCAGATAGCTTGTGAAACAAATGGAAACCAGTCGATGATAGCCTGAGGGACTGCAAAAATCAGGCATATATTGAAAAAGAAGAATGTTTTATTTATTCTCTTTCTCATAGGGGAACTGGGAACTCCAAAAACTAATGTGTGTTACAGTAACTAACCAAATCTCATCCCTCACTCTGGAACCAGCTTCCTTGAGCAAATGCTCTGTATCCGCCTTTGGGGAGAGCTGTGTGGAAGGCCCAGTCATGCTTCTGAGCCCGGGCCTGGGCCTGGGCCTGCAGCTCTCTGGAAGCTAATTTCTTAGTGTCGGCCTTGATTTTCTAACTGGCCCATCTCCTGTAATTCCACCCATCACGCTTAGGTCCATTTGACCACAAGCCTGCTTCCTCCAGCCGAATACCACTTCTTACTCCTGTTATTCCACTTCTACTGAAAATTCTAACAATTTTTTTTTAGGTTAAGGGTTTGAAAACATCATCTTAGAGAAAATGTTCTTTTCTGTTTCTAAATTGATCTCCTTTTCTCTCCGGATGCCGAGCTGCGAGGCCACATTCTGAGAGTGTCAGCATTAATGCCGGTGCTCGTCCTTGGGCCTCCCAAAGAAGACTGCAAGGGGTCTCCCAGGATTGCCATTGTCCCCATTTTTTCAAGTAAAGCACAAGAGGACCAGAGAACTTGTCACTCATGCCAAAGCCTTATTTACGTAAAGCAATTAGGAGGAGTGCCTGACACACAGTAAACAAATGATACCATGATCATAATTATTTAAATTACCCAGAGACAAAACAGGAGCTCAGGAGGCCTAAGACAGACCAGGTTAGAAGAGGATGGTATATGAGGACAAAGAAAACCCAGCAGGGTGGTTCACAGTCAGTGCTCTCAAGTTTTGCATGCCAAGCATTCACAGAGTGGGGCTCACTTGGCTTGCTTGGGGCCAGAGAGGAAGGGTCCAAGGACCACCTGTCACATTGGCAGCTGAGAGATCAGTATCTCAGTTCCCTGTAAGCTGCTGTGCAAAGCCCAGGTTAAGCATTTGGGAACAGACTTTGACAGACAACAGGAAGTCTGGGTGAATGGCCATGGCGACTGGCAACAAGGACAGTCAGGTTGTCAGTGTCAATGGGGCCCAGGAAGGTGTGGCTGGCTGTGCTGTGGCACCCAGCAGGGCCAGTTCTAGCCTGAGCACAGACACTTTCAGCAGGCCACGTAGGCCGGGACAGCCCAGGCAGGCTCCAGGAGGTCTGTGGGAAGGAAGGGCCCTATTCTTGGGAAACTGAGGTCTTGAGAACATTAGCAATTGTGTGGTGCTCAGTGCCTTGACTGGGAGTAGATTCAGCCTCAAAGCAAAGGGGAGGACTGAGCTGGGATGGGGGATGGGCAGTCAGGCAGGACGCGGTGGGTGTCCTCATCTCTGACTGTGGTCAGTGTTCTTTCTTCCCCCCACACAGTAATTTCTTTTAAGCTCCTCAGTAGGTCGAGTGGGCAGTGTCCATGTCAGCAGCACTTACGGGATGTGCCAAACCCTCCAGCTGAAGGCTCCTGGCCAGCTGGAGTCTTCCCTCGAGCTGTAACTCAGCCAGACACTTTCCTCCCTTTTTCTCCACAGAGCTTCCATTAACCACAACACAGTGATCTCTAATCTCTAACCTGGACTTCCTGCAAAAATTAGTTTTCTTTTCTCGGACTGTAAAAGCAATCACCTTTAATTTAGAAGATGTAAAACATACAAAAAATACAAAGAAGTGAACGAAAACACCCACAGTCTTAGCACAGTATTTTAATTCTTCTAGGTGCCTTTTCTCTGTATTGTAATAGGATGGTTAGAAACATGTGTCTGGAGTTAGAAAGATCTGGGTCTGACTCTGCCACTAATTAGATGTTTCATCTCTGCAAGTTGCTTAATTTCTGTCTTATTTCATTACCTGTAACTTGTAGGAATGAATGACTTTCTTTTGGGCCATTATAAGAATTAAATAGCCCTGGCCGGTTTGGCTCAGCGGTTGGAGTCTCGGCCTGCGGACCAGAGAGTCCCGGGTTCAGTTCCCGCTAGGGGCACGTACAAAAAAAAAAAAAAAAAAAAAAAAAAGAATTAAATAATGTAATACATATAAAGTGCAAAGCATAGTTTGTGGTACACAGTAAATGTTTAATAATAAAGGACAGTGTTTTAAAAATAGGGATCCCGTGCTACATGGTTTTTAAAAAGTGTTTTTTTTAAATTTAACAGTGCAATCTGAGTACATTATATACTAAATATTCTTAAAGAACAGTCATTACAAATCTGCAGTGTTTCTAAGCCCTAAGTTTTTATCTTTTTTGTTTTTTTTTTTATCCTTACCTGAGGACATTTTTGCATTTATCTTCAGATAGAGTGGAAGGGAGAGAGAGGGGAAGAGAGAGAGAGAAACATCCATGTGAGAGAGACACATCAACTGGTTGCCACCCACACAACCGCAACTGGGGCCGGGGACAAACTGCAACCGAGGTACGTGTCCTTAGCGGGAACCGAACCCGGTACTCTCCGGTCGACGCTCTAACCGCTGAGCCAAACCAGCCGGGGCTAAGTTTTTATCCTGTGATGCAACTTGCTTAGACTGCTATTCATAAGAGTCAGACTAGAAAATGTTAATAGTTGGATATACTTCAGCAATCATTTTATATCTGTTATGGTATGTTTTATATGGAAAATAATCTGGTTTGCACTTGGATAAGTCTAGGGTCCCTATGCTGGAGTTTTCATGCTTAGAGTGCCCGCAGTGAAAAGTTCACACAGGGAATCGGGAGTTGTCAAATATTCACCAACAGACTTTAAAAATTCAGCCCTACTGAAACATAACTGTTTAACACAAACCTGCATGGCGTCAATATTTGGACAGTTTGCAGGTTATTTTCGGATGTTTTGGCAGTCCAGTGTAAATCAAAAGCAAATAGAAGTGGCAAATTTTGTAAACAGCACGGGATTTCATGAGGTTGATGAAAGTGATGTAGCAGGATGGCGCATGCTGCTTTCAACTCTACTGACAAATGAGGACCTCGCAAGTAACCATTAGATAATGGGAAGTCACTAACCGAATAAGAGAAAACAAGGGTCGGGATATTAAAACAGAAAAACTAGAATATAAAAGGATTTAGAAGGCCCTCATCTTACGTCCTCTGAATATTTTGTAAAATGTAGGCTTTCCATGATTGCTGTGCCCTGACTTCCCAGCCAACCCTTAAGTCCTTTTTATTTTAAGAGTATGCTTAGAATTTTCACCTATGTTTTATTAAATATAAAACAAAATCATCTCTTCATAAATTTCCATTTTATTTTCCAAGGTGAGTTGCAGTCAAAATCTCTTCACTTTTCACTCTGAGGTTTTGGTCCTTGTTTTCCATGGATTCCCTTCCAGTGGCTCTTTTTGGCGCCAATCACCCCGGGATAGGGAGAAGCCCTGTGCATGTTCTGCGTTGCCAACAGCAGTGCGCGTGAGTCCCAGCGGGGGAGGGGCCGTCTGCAGGTTTCCTGTGCTTCCAGTTACTTGATGACCATGACCTTCAGTAGACTAGACACGAAAGCATGAAGTAGTATGCTTTGAGTTTTTATGATTCTGTTCACCTTGATCATCAATAAGTGATCATTATTATGTTTTAATTGATATAAACTAGAAAGAGTCAATTGGGGAGGTTTGGGGAATTCACTTCCTGGAGAGCTTCAAAAAAATTGGATCAGTTCCAGACTCCTGAGACCTGAATGTGCCTGTGGGTAGAGGGTTGAACATATTATCTTTGGCTCATCTTCTGGTAATTGAAAATTATATTTAAAGTTGCCCTGGCATCTCTGGACTGGGACCTTTCAATCCCACTACCTCTCTTTGCCATTTGCATTGACCAGGTAGAAACAGAAATGGTACAGTTTACACCCTTTGGAGTCTGCACTGATTTCCTACCCCACTGTGGTTTCTGATGGTGGTTGAACTAACTGTTGAGCTGTGGGTGGAGACGACCCCCCTAGCTTTCTTTTTTCCACTTATTCTTGCTCTGGTCACCATACTGTTTGGAACTTTCATTCTTTTCGCATTTGTGTGTTTTCCAAATTAGTAGTTTGCTCTTGTGTGTTGACCTTTTTACTATTCTGTATTTTGATTGGTTGGTCTTACCATTCTCTCTCATTTTCAGCCTGGCTAACCCTCCAGGGAAGAGGTGAAACAGCTATCCAATAAAAATACAAAATACTGAAAAGGTCAAAATACACTATTACAATAAATTACCATAACTCAAACAGGGAAGCAGGCATTAAAATTCTGATACATACAAGGATAGAGATTGGCATGAGAGTTGAAAATGGCACCGCATTAATGCATGTGGATGTCAGAGTTCACCCAGAAGAGAGTAAACATTCTGAAACCAGAGTCTGAACATGCTCTTGTGGGTCTCCTGTGCTGTCACATCCTGGCATTGTCGGGTAGGAGAAATGCTGCATTGAGCTGACTGCTGTCCGCATTTCTTCTTCTCCCCAGAAGTGGGGATGAGAGGGGAGGAAAAAAGAAGGAACAAATACAGTCGCTGCAAGAGGAAACTCTTAAATCAGGCTTGCCGAGGACCAGTTACAATTTACGGCTGGTCAAGACGCAGAGCATCCATTCTATTTATTTTATTATCTGGGTTCTATGGGCTGTCACTCAGCAGGAATGGCATGTGTGCAAGATAGAAGAACTGCTTTCAAAGCCCTTTATCCCCTCCCCGGTTGGAATATTTATTCTAGGGATGCTCCCCAAGACGTTGCTGAGAACACAGAATTGGGAATTAGGAGACCTAGCTCTCACCTATCTCCGCCATAGACTTGCTGTGGCTTACGAAAGTGCTTCCACCCTTAGCCTAGTCTGCCCCATAATAAAAACAAAGTCTGTGCGAATATTATGCAAGACATTGGAGATATAAGTGCCTAAGACACTGTCTGTCACTTTGTGAGGTTCAAGCAATATGAACTATCCTTCCTGATCTTCCCAAGCTCTGAGCTTGGGCAAGTCCCCTAACCTCTCTGAGCTCCGACTGCCATCCTTTTTTTCTAGAGCTAGAAGAAACCTCGAGGTAGAGTGCATGATTCAATGACTTGCCAGGAAGTCCCCCTCCTCCCTCCATCCCATGTGAGAAGCAGAAGCTAAATAAATCAAATCTCCAACCTGGAAGGCCATTTCATATCAGTTGGATCAATAGGAACTCCATTTTCCCCCAGACGTCACCACCGTCACTGGTGGCTACTGACAGCCAGGCTGCCTGCAGCTGTGGCCCGCTCACCTCTGCTGCCTGTCACCCGTAATGATAGCAGACCCCCACAGGGGGCAGGGTGTGCCATCAAACGCCTGACAGAACTGCGGGGGAGGGGGCCCCCCGCTCCTGGGCAGCCACAATCTAATCGGCTCCTGCTCGAACAAATTATCTCTTAAGTGGTAGCGTGAAGAGAGCTGTGTTAATCTACTAAATCATAAACCTTCCCCCAGTGTGACGCCGAGATCCAGACAGATACTAATCTGCAGCCGCACTGTCAGTTATGGTTTTGACACCAACACTTTGAATTGCCAACAGAAAGTCGTCTTTGACATTTAATTCCAATCATGCAGAGCCTTTCATTGAAAGCACTGTCAGTTTACCTTTATTTGGGAGAAGGGGAGACAATATGCTCGTGTCTCCTGGTAATTTTTTTTTTTTTCTTAAAGGAGGTGGGGGTGGAGAGGAGAGAGGAAGAAAATCCAACTTCAAATAACGCACCGGTTGAAGAAGAGCTTTAATCCTCCTGTCAGCGCGACGCGGAATCCACTCCCACGTGCCTTTGCTGTTCCAGTCTCGAATCTGCTGCATTCCAGCGGCCTCCATCATTTTACGCAGATGAGGCATTAATTCAGGTCAAATAAGGATTAATTAGTCAGGATGAACCAGCCAGTGGCATCAATGTGCCAACAAGCGTTTTATAATAATCTCTTCTTATTTTGAATCGGCCTTTTCTGAGGGTTGGGCCTTGGAGGATCAGGAAATTGCAATCAGGTATCCGACAGAACTGGAAAGGAGGAACAATGTCAGTTTTGGCAGTATTTAAATGCCACCTTTCTCAAATGAGATCTGTGGGAAGTAAGGGGGTGGATGACGGGCTGCAAAGAGGTGCTGTGTTCAGAGGGCAAGAGAACTAGCCTTTAAAATCGGGGGTCTCAAACTTGAGAGTGCTTTGGTATCACCTGGAGGTCTTGTTAAAAGATAGATTGCCTCTGGGTGCCACTCCCAGATTTCTGATTCAGTGTGTCTGGGTGGGGCCTGAACCATGTGCAGTTCTAACCAGTTCTCTGGGAAGGCTTATGTTCCTGGTTTGGGTCCACACTTGTGAGAATCACTGCTTCAAAACCCATACAGCCCTCAGCCAGGGCAGAGTGAATGCACTGGGAAACAAGAAAATGGGGCTGCGGAAACGTTGACCCCAAATAGTATGGAAAGCACATCAAAACTTCACAGGTGGCAGGTAGGTCAGACCGTCACCCCAACTCAGCCAATATGTGAGGACCAAGGGGCTGATAAGTCGGTGGGGCCGATCTTTCCCCTCTTACCTGTTGCCTTCCCAATGCTTCGACTCTTCTGGCAATACGGAGGGAGGAAGGGGTGGGGCCACATGTCGAACGGAAGGCAAAGTATTTGAAGCCCTGAAGATGGATATGAAGGGGGAATGCCTTTTGCTTCCTGCCTGCCTGCTGAGCTGGGACATGGGTCTTCTGCCCTTGGAGTGGTCCTTACACCATCAGTTCCTGGTTCTCAGGCCCTTGGACTCAGACTAGAACGATACCACTGGCTTCTCTGCTTTACCTTGCAGGCTAAGTCATGGGACTTGGCCTCCTCATAATAAATCTCCCGTGTGTGTGTGTGTGTGTGTGTGTGTGTGTGTGTGTGTGTGCATGTGTATTTCTGTCGGTTCTGTTTCTCTGGAGAACCCTAATTAATGCAAGTACCAATGGGGAAGAAGCTCAGTTTTGAGAATGAGGCCACATAATCAGAGCAGGACTGCCTGAAGTCTGAATGCTGAGTATGGAGGTCGAGCTTAATTTGCCCTCATTAAAGGCAAGTGTGGCCCGGAGGTTTGGGAAGGGCTGAGCCTGCACCTGGAACCAGGAGGCTCCAGGAGGGCTGCTTAGGCAGGGGCGAGGTGGGGCCTCATTCTCACTGGTTGCTCCCTTCCCACAGGGGACCCGTGTACTAGACAAGGCCTCCGAAGGCCCTCCTACCACCCCATTCCAAACGAGGTCTGTCTGACGGTGAAGGGGGAGACTGGAGGAGCAAGATGGCCCCTGGTCTGTTGGTCTGTCCCCTTGTGCTGCAGGAGGGCTCCAGTGCTCTTCCGCAGGCTTCCCGCAGAGAAAGAGTGTCCCGTCCGTCCTCCAATGCTTGCTGCTGCTTCCCCTTTTTTATATTCCCTGACATTTCCTGGGAGTGGAGAAAGGGGTGTGGGGAGTGTGTGTGTTGTGTGTGCATGCACACGCCTGTTTGCACGTGCTTCCCTGCTGGTCCATGTCTGATACTCTCCTTGGTGTGAGAAGACCGAGGCAGCAGCCACCGCAGCCATGGCAACAGCAGGGACCGACATTGTTGAGAAATGTGGAAGATGTGAGAATTGTCCATTTCACACTGCTCCTTTAATGCCAACGCCGTCCCTGGTGATAATGAAACAGGAGGAGGACAGGAATATTGTTTTTTTCTGTTCCTGCTACTTTCTGGGGCAGCTGGCTGCTATGCAACCTTGTGAAAACTATAGTCACCAAGTGAGAGCCACCTGACCGGGGTGCTCATGCTTCCCCGTCCACAGCGGTGTTTGTTTATTTCACCTTTCACCACTTCAAGGTCTAATCAGAGTAAGCCAATTTCTTTAGTCCTAGCTGGGGCGAGGGCACCTACCTAGCACAATGTCTTCCCTGAGGTAGACATCCAGCCAGCATTTATTAATGTTAGTGCTGGTGATATGCAAAAAGAGACCTCTTGGCAATGTAGTGGTGGTCCAAGTCAGCTGATTTGGACAGGAGGAGTTAAACTGATGACTATCAGTATTTGGAGGTTTTGTTCTTTATAAAGCATGACTTTTGCTGCTTGAGTCAGTAACTTTGCATCTCTGAGTCTCAGGTCCCCACACTTCCTGGGTTTATTATGGGAAATAAGATGGAATGTGCTTAGTATAAATTAACTCAGTAAATATTAATGGTTATAATTGCATAGTGTAGCAGTTAAAGATATGCACTCTTGGGCCAGCCTACCTGGGTTGAACTCGGACTCTGCTGCTTACCTGCTGTGCGATCTTGACCTCTCTCTGTCTCAGTTCCCTCATCTGTGAAATGGGGATAATGAGAGAACTTATCTTAGAGGGTTTTATGATGATGGAGTAAATTAAGTTTTATAAAGTGCTTGGAATAGTTCTTAGCATATAGTAACTGCTATATAAATGTTCATGAAATAAATTAATTAAATCAGGTATTGTACTACAAAGTATCCTATGGAAAAATCTCCTGATAGTGGGACAGATAGTAAAATTTAACTTTTCCTTAAATTGCCACTTTTGTATTGGCCAGCTTTTCCCACACAACAAAACCCGCTAATCTCAGTGACTTACAGTAATAAACAGTAGTTTCTTGCTCATATTTTAGGTGGACTGCTGGGGGTCTGTTGGTCTCTGCTCCATGTATCTCAACACTCTGGGACCCAGGCTGAAGGAGTCACCCCAGTGTGGGACATGCCCACACTTTTGACAGAGGGGAAGATCAA
The DNA here is from genome assembly GCA_030848825.1 of Tadarida brasiliensis. Classification (NCBI taxonomy): domain Eukaryota; kingdom Metazoa; phylum Chordata; class Mammalia; order Chiroptera; family Molossidae; genus Tadarida; species Tadarida brasiliensis. The sequence goes on from CM061258.1 coordinate 100,911,175, forward strand.
GGGGTCTGAGCTGACCTCTGTAACTTCATTTAAAACTTCTGTTTGGATGTGACATGGTCAAGCCCAGGCAAGTGACATGGCAGTGAACTTGAATGCATAATCTCCTTTCTGGGAAGGGGATCGTGTATAATTCTGAACTATACAGCTATCTACCGCAAGATCCAAGGTAGTGAGGAGATACAGCACTATTTCACATGAGGAACAGCAGAAGTGGTAAATGTCTTCACATATTTGAAAGCTATTGGGTGAAAGATTGATGAAATATATTCTGTGCAGCTCTGAATTAAGGCACAAAGCACTAAGTGATATTTGGCTCAATATAAATTCTTACAAAAATTGGCTGTTGCAGGTGGGCCTCCGTATGGGGAAGCGGACAATCCAGTGTCTGGAAGTGTCGGCAGGTCTGCTGAGACCGCCTAGCAGGGCTTCATTCAGCTGTGTGTTCTCCAAAACTGTTTTCCTTCTGGCTGCAAGTGACTCTACGTAAATTTTTAAAAATAGCTAATTTCAAGTCATTTGGGGTCAATATGTGTGGCTGTGTGGACACCGACTTGAGCCTTGCTTGTATAGGACATAAGTGTGATGTCATGGCTACTGCGGTTCATTAAACATTGCTGTCTTCTTCTTCTTCTGGGTATGTGGGACGACTGCCTCTCCCTGCCCAGTGGTGAAACGAGGCATTGCTGTGGGATTTGCTTTGATCAGTGAAATGTGAGCACAGATGAGGTGTTACTTCCAGGAGGAGACCTAGGGCCCGTGTGCGGGTTCACCACGCTCCCTTCCACTGCTGCAGTGACTAGGGGCATGCGCTGGAGGAAGTCTCCAGCAGCCCGGGTACCGTGCTGACTGCGGAACGGGTTGCCCTGCTGGCCCACACTGTTCACGTACTGTGACTGAGACATAAACATTGCATGGTTAGTCAGTGAAATCTTTAGGGTTGCTTGTTACTGCAGCAAAGTCTCTCCAGCCTGTCTGCTTCTGTTTCTACCACCTTGAGCAGTGCAGTCGGTAGAAATATAATGTGAACCACATATGTACTTTTAAATGTTCCAGCCTTGTTAAAAATGTATTAAAATAATTTTTTTTCCTTTATTGATTTTAGAGAGAGAGAGGAAGTGAGAGGGAGAGAGATAGAAACATTGATGAGAGAGAACATCGATTGGCCACCTCCTGTATGTCCCCCACCGGGGATCAGGCCCACAACCTGGGCATGTGTCCTGAACGGGAATCGAACCGGCGACCTCTTGGTGCATGGGTCGATGCTCAACCACTGAGCCACACCAGCTGGACACCTTGTTAAAAATGTAAAAAGAAACAGGTGAAATTCATTTGGGTAGTATGCTTTATTTACACCAATATCAATATGTAATCAATATTAAAAATGAATGAGATACTTTACAGTCTTTTTTTTCCATTCAAAGTCTTTGAACTAGCCACAGTTCAAGTTATAGCCATACCAGACAGCTCCGGTCTAGCATCTTCCAGAAAAAAACCTGACTTTCTAGTGACTTTCCATTAAAAAAAAAAAAAAAAAGCAATGGACTTTATTGCTATGGGTTGTTTAATTGGCCCATATTTATTGTGTGAAGGGGGATAATTTATAAGCAAAACAGAAGGCCTGTTATGTTGATTTTCAGTTACACTGAAGGACAATGGAATGAGATTTTGTTTTTTTTATCAAGAGTCTGTAAAAGACTGCTCATCCTAGATAGAAACTATTATTTAGGGCCCTTTTGCACACAAGATTTTCTGTGTTTAAATAAATGGGTGATGCTTGCCTGGCCAGTGTGGGTCAGTGGATTGAGCATTGTCCCATGGACTGAAAGGTCCTGGTTTGATTTCCAGTCAAGGCACATGCCTGGGTTGCGGGCTCGATCCCCAGTGCGGGGGCGTGTAGGAGGCGGCCAATGGATGTTTCTCACATCAATGTTTCTATCTCTCTCTCCCTCTAAAAAAAAATCAATAAAAACATATTTTTTAAAAAAGGATGATGCATTCACATTCATACACATACACCTGTATGTATATGTATGTATATATGAAGTTTGCAGTGAAGAGTTCCTCCCTCCCCTATTCCCACTGGCTCACTTCCCACCTATCCCCCACCTCCGCCACACACAAGTTACCATTATCACTAGTTTCTTGTGTCTCCTTTCAGTTTTTTCATGCACACATAAACAAATGTGAGTTTCTAGTCTTATTTCTCTTTTACACAGAAGATAGTGTACTAACACACTGTTCAGTACTTTGCTGATTTTTTTAACTAAAAATGAGTATATATGAGAGTTCTTTTCATAAGTATATAGAGATCCTCATTCTGCTTTTTTCTTTAATTTTTTTTTTTATCCTCCCCTGAGGACATTTTTTGCATTTATCTTCAGATAGAGCAGGAGGGAGAGAGGGAGGAAGAGAGAGAGGAAGAGAGAGAGAGAGAAACATCGATGTGAGAGAGACACATCAACTGGCTGCCTCCTGCATGACCCCAACCACGGCTGGGGATGAACCACAACCAAAGTACATGCCCTTAGCAGGAACCAAACCCAGGACTCTCTGGTCCGCAGGCTGATGTTCTAACCACTGAGCCAAACCAGCCAGGGCTGCTTTTTTCTTTATGGTACAGTTTGTTGAATTACCATCGTTTATTTAACTAGTCATCTACTGATGAACAGGAAAGTCATTACAGACAATGCTGAAATAAATATCTGTGTCCGTGCCGTTTTGCATGTGTATAAGTGCATCTGAAGGATACTTGCCAGAGGTGGCATTGCTGGGTGGGGAGGACCAAAGATTTACATTATGTTTTGTCAGCTTGCACTATCATGGGCTGAGCGTTGAACTGAAGTCTTCTGCAGCTGATGGGTTTTTGTCTATTTTTCTATATGTCTAGGTAATTTTTGTTTTAGAAACATTGCTGATTAATCAAATATATAAATATTCATAACTGTTATATCTATTTGTGAATAGTTCCCTTTAGCACTATAAATTGCCCTTGTTTGTATCATGTAATGCTTTTTGGCCTCAATTCCACCTTATCTGATATTAATATCATAAACCTGATTTTTGTTTTGTTTGCATCTTCCTGGTATACCTTTCTCCAGTATTATTATTTTTTAATTGCATTGTTTTACATATGTTTCTTTATAGTATAGAGTTTGGATTTTCTTTGTGATACAATTTTTTTTTTATCCTCACCCGAGGATATTTTTCCATTTATCTTTAGATAGAGTGGAAGGGAGGGAGGGAGGGAGAGAGAGAGAGAGAGAGAGAGAGAGAGAGAGAGAGAGAGACATTGATGTGAAAGAGACACATCGTCCCCAGCGCCAGGGACAAACCGCAACTGAGGTACGTGCTCTTGACTAGAATCGAACCCGAGACTCATTGGTCCACAGGGCGACCCTCTAACTGCTGAACCAAACCAGCCAGGGCTGTGATATGATTTGAAAAATGTTTACCTATTGATTGAGGCTCATTTACATACTGATATATATGCTTGGGCTTAGTTTTTCATATTATTATTATTTTAACATTTATTTTTATTTTTAAATATATTTTTAAAAATTGAGATATAATTGACATATAACACTATATTAGTTTCAATGTGCAACATAATGATTTGATATTTGTATATATTGTGAAATGATCATCACAATAAGTCTAGTTAACATCTATCACCACACATAAGTTTTTATATTATGTGTATTCTTTACATATATACATACATATATATATATACACACATACACAATACACACATATATCTTTTTAGAGAGAGATAGAAAAAAACGTTGATTTGTTGTTCCACTTATTTATGCATTCATTGGTTGATTCTTGTATGTGCCCTGACCGGGAATTGAACCTGCAAACTTGGCGTATCGAGATGACATTAACCACAGAGCTACCCAGGCCAGAGCTGTAATTTTTAAATTTTATTATTTTTTGATTTTTTGATATATCTTCATTGTTGAAAGTATTACCGATGTCCCTCCTTTTTCCCCCCATTGACATCTCCTTTCCCACTCTACACCCCGCCTTCACTGCGTTGTTGTCTGTGTCCTTAGGTTATGCCTATATGCATATACGTTTTCTAGTTTATCTCTTTGTACTCTTTTGATAGTTGTTTCTTTTCAAGTATTTCACTCTGTGATCTTTGCTGTGTGTGTGTGTGTGTGTGTGTGTAGTTCTGATATTTAGGAGGGTTGGTAGTTTTGTTCTAGTTGTTACTTTCATAAAATTAATTATGGCTTTATATAATTCTCTTAGTTCCTATTTTTTACACAGTCTCAAATGGTTTCCTAGTATGAACAGTTCTAAATTTAATGTGTTTCCTGTTCTTTTGTCCTTCCTTCCTTCTTAGTTCCCCAAATTGAGTCAATAATATCTTCCTTGCAGTTTATATTTGAACATTCAATAGGCCTTTATTACTTCACATGCACTTCGATGACTTGATTTGTCAGCTTTAAATAATATTCTCTGACTCTAACCTGTTACTGATGAGGCAAAGAGCAGAATTACTGCATCTCCTTCCTTTGTTTTCTCTTGTCTACTTTTTTGGTCACCTGTACCAATTTTAGATTGTCAGGGCACAGAACACTTGCATTCTCTTCTGTCATCCAAATCTATGTATATGTTTCATTAAAAATTTTTTTTTCTTTATTGATTTTAGAGAGAGAGGAAGGGAGAGGGAAAGAAAGATACAAACATCAATGAGAGAGAACATCAATTGGCTGCCTCCTGCATGCCCCCCACAACCTGGGCATGTGCCCTGACTGGGAATTGAACCAGTGACCTCTTGGTGCATGGGTCAACGTTCAACCACTGGGCCACACCGGCCGGGTTATGTTTCATTTTTTGCTCTAAGGTGCATGTATTTAAAACTCAGCCAGTCCTATTGCTCCAGAACCCCAGGCCTTTCTCACACGACTGCAATTTATCCTCTAGACATTTCCTCAACAAGGAGTGTGGGGCAACAATCCTTGAGTTTTTGCAGGTTCCAAACTGTTTGTCCATAGTCATTGTGCTTGGAGGCTAATTTGGATAAATAGAAAATTCTTGGCTCAGACGTTGAATCCTTGGGGATTTTTAGGCATTTCTCCAGTGTCTTCAAGTGTTGAATGTTGCTGTGGAGAAATCTGAAGTCAGTCTGATCTTTTTCTTTTGCAATTGAACTTTTCAGTGCCAGATTAAAGGATTCTTTATCTTTAAAGTCCAACAATTTTGCCAGGAGATGTCTCAGTGTTGACTATTCTGGGTCATCTTCCCTGACCACAGAATTCCTTTGTGACACGTAGAGTCAAACATTTCATTTCAGGAGAGTTTTTTTGAATTGTATTGTTAAATATTTGTCTTCCTTCATTGTTCTGGTTCATTTTATTTTTTATATGTTAAGAGAGTCTAATACCAGATCTCCTTTGCCTGTCTTTTGCATCTGTGCTTTTATCTCTCATGCTCTATAACTCCTTCCATTTTGCATACTTCATTCAAGTTTTGTATATCTGTCTCTGTACCCCCTTTTTCTGTTTCTGTAGCATCTGTTCTCCCTTTTCTACCTTCATATTTTGTTTTCATTTCTGTGAAGACTGCTCTGTTTTTTTCTGCTTCTTTCCTGAGTTTTGCCAGTCACATTTCATTGGGGAATTTTGGAAATTGATAATTTTTCTACTGTTTGCCCATATTTTCTCTTATAGAGTCTCTGTGTTGATGCTGAACCAGTTATCTATATTATTATTATTGTTGTTATTTATCCATAATCTACGTGACATTATATATACTATTACTACTATTATTATTCTTATTCCAGCAATTAATAATAATAATAATAATAACAACAATAATAATGGGATGTTATTCTCCATGGAATGGATTGGGTTTTCTGAGCCAGCTCATTGACAGATAGACTGCAGCCTGGACGGGCTAAGTCCACGGTTCCCTGTGCATCTTGCTCCCTCTCTGCGGCTGTGAGCCAAGCGGACCCCACAGGGCTTCAGCCACCAGCTCTGTTCCCCAGCCTCTGTAAGACACAGGATGTAGATTTTGCTCTTCGGGACAAGTCCTCTCCTTCACGCCATGTCATTTAGGTGGTGCTTTCTGAAACTTGTCCCTTCTGGGCTGTCCTCTCATCCTCATTGCCTCTAGTCTTTACTTCCCCCAGTTGAATCTCAGTCCAATCTCAGCCAATTTAAGGGGGTCCTTACATGTGCTTTGGCATCTGGGTTATATCCATCTACCATTCTATGAAAACCACAGTTTGTGCAGTTCATAATTCTCTTTTTGCTTTTGTGTGCTTTCCAGGGGGAGAGGGGACACTGAGGAGGAGCAGGAGAAGGCTACTTATTCATACCAGAGTCTTGCTTCTCAAACCCATTTGAAATTCACGTACTGTTGATATTCTTTGGGAGCACAGTTGTGTGGCTCCATTGAAAGCCCGGGACCCTTGATTGTAAGTAGAGTGACTTTGTGAAATAGAGTGTTCTCTCAGCAAAGACAAAGATACTTGGAACATATTATTCTTCATGATACTGTTGCTTTTAGTATCTACCAGTCCTAGATAACTTTTTCAGAAATCCAGAAAAGATGCTTTTGTAAAGCAGTCAGCAAACTTGTATAATTTATGCCTGCAGACTCTCAGAGTGGCTGTCCTGTTTACTGGTTTCTGAGTCAAAGCTGGGGAATGGCTGGAGCTCTGGCACCCAACAGGGACATCAAAGCAGCCCTGGGTTAAAGTGTAGGGGGTGCTCTCATACACAGCTGACAGCAACTTAAATTGGTACAAGATTTCTAGAGGGACTCTGGCCAAAAAAAAAAATCACATCCTTTCACCTCGTAAGCCTATTTTTAGGAATTCAGCTTACGGATAAAATCAGAGACACAGACAGGGATCAATGTCCAAAAATAACTACAAAATACTTGAAACTGCTTAAGTGTTCAAGGGTACTAGTTAAACTGTGGTGCCTTCATATGATGGAGTAGGAATCATTCATTAAAATACTCTTTCTTTTAACATTTAAGTGATATGGGGAAAGGCTTATGATATTACGTTGGGGTAGGATATAAAAATCTGCAGGCCATGCAATCTCAGTTACGTAAAATATGAAAGAAAAACAACTGGAAAGAAATACAGTAAACATTAATAACAATCATTTCTGATTATAAGGCTATGAAGTAACACTTTTTTTTTATTTTATACTTTGCTCTATTTTGAAGTTTTTCTTCAGTGAGCATGTTTAATGTATTTTATATTGTCTTTTTATTTTTAATTTAATTTTTTAGGAGACACATTGATGTGGGACAAACTTCAGAAGGATATATAGTGAACAGTCTATTGCCCACTTCTGTCTCTCACTCATTCACTCATTCATCAATTGCCTAGTTCTTCTCTCTGGAGGCAACAATGTTATTAGTTTCATAGGTATATTTTCATACTTTCAGAGGTATTTTGTGCAATCCAAGTAAAAAGTCCACACATATATCTTCTTTTTCTCTCCCTTTTTAATATAAACGGTAGCATGCCTATATAAACACCAATTCTGTTTCTTTTTTTTTTAACTTCATATATCTTAGTAGTGATGTCAGTATATAAAGAACTTAGAATTTAGGAATTGTTGCATAGAATTCCAATTTTTGGTGGTATCTCAATTTGTGTAAATTAACACTTAAACTGTTATCAATCTTTTCTTTGTTATACGCAATGCTTTGATGAATGACAAACACATGTCGTTTCAATCAGTAGTAATAGCTGATTACAACCATCAGCTTGACAGTGTGATGTTGATTGTAACAAGACTGGGATGGTCAGGAGAGACAGGAAGGAAGAAAGTTCTTTCAGGGCTGAGGGATGCAAATGGTGTCCATTTCAGAGACTCTTGTCCACCCAACTTACATCCATGGACCATCTCATTTAAAAATTCTTTTCTTCCAGGTTGTCCAATTTGTTGGCATATAGTCATCCTCCTATTTTCTTATAATCCTCTGTATTTCTGTGGGTCAGTTGTTACTTCTCCTCTTTCATTTCTGATTTTATTTATTTGAGTCTCTCATTTGTTCTTGATGAGTCTGGTTAACGGTTTATCAATCTTGTTCATCTTTTCAAAGAACCAGGTCTTGGTTTCATTGATTTTTTTTTTTAGACTCTACTTTATGTATTTCTGCTCTGATCTTTATTATTTCATTTCTTCTACTCACTTTGGGCTTTGTTGTTCTTTTTTTTTAGTTCCTTTAAGCATAAGGTTAGAGTATTTATTTGAGACTTTTCTTATTTCTTGAGGTAAGCCTGTCTGTAATGTTATGAATTTCCCTCTTGGGACTGCTTTCACTATATCCCATGGATGGACCTAGAGAGTATTATGCTAAGTGAAGTAAGTCATTCAGAGAAAGACAAATACTATATATTTTCACTTATATGTGGAATCTAAAGGACAATATAAACAAACAAAACAGAAACAGATTCATAGATATAAAGAACAGACTGATGGTTGCCAGAGGTGAGGGGATGATGTTGGGGGACTGGATGAAAAAGGTGAAAGGATTGAAAAGTACAGGTTGGTAGTTACAAATAATCATGAGGATATAAGGTACAGCATAGAAAATATAGTCAATACATTGTAATAATTATGTATGGTGCCAGTTGGGGACTGAAAATATCAGGGGGAACACTTTGTTAAGTATATGATTGTCTAACTACTATGCTGTACACCTGAAACCAATACAAAATAATATTGAATATAAACTAATTGAAAAAAAATTTTTTAATCAAAAACAAAACAAAACTCTAAATCCTTGCTGTTAGTCTACTGTTATTATTTCACAATTACATGGGGCTTACAATTATTTAAGTCACTTTTGTAAACTTTACCTCATTTGACTCTTGTGGTTATCCTAGGAAATAAGGTATGGAAGTTAATACCCCATTTCATTGTTGAGGGCAATTAGCAAGCACTGGGTCTCCCATTTGGTTACTATTCTAGCACAGATCAGAGCCAGCTTGCTCCAGTCCCATCCTCTGGTCTCTTTCTTCCTGACCATGATGTATATTACAACTTTGGCCTTCTTAACTTCTTTCTTCTGACAACTATTTATTGCAAGACAACTCATTTACTTACTAGGGGCAATATTTCACCACCTGCTTCTCTTGGAGATTTTACCAGGATGTCACATTGCTTAAAACTAGACCTTCTATGTTTGATTTCTTCATTGAGATTTTATGGTGGTGGTGGGCTATTTCCAACTAAATATATTGCAGCTATTCTCATTGGCATTGAACTTTAGGGCCTCTGTCTCCAATTTATCTCAGTCTTGGAGCAGACCCAGAGCTGTTTTCTGTGGAAAATCTTGGCCCTGCATGGGCTACTCATTCACCTCACCTCAAGCTTATTATCCTGTTTGGGCTCCTTAACTTATAGGCAAGGATGTCAAACGTTCTGTCTGCTCTGCTGGCTGTTAAAGCATAAAGATCAGTCCTTAATCAGCAGTATGGAGTGTCTGTCTTCCAGGTCCTTGCTGGAGGGCAAAACCCTGAATTTCATGCTGCCTAATTCTTCACTCACTCTCAGCAAAACCTTAGTTTTTTCTGATTGTCTCTATATCCCTTATTTCCACTTATCTATAATAACTGTCTCTCCATTTAAAATTTTAATGTATTCATTAATTCAGTGAACAAATAGACGAAGAGCAGTACTAGGTGTTGGAAATATAGCAGTGAACAAGGTAAGTTCCTACTCTCAAGGAATTTATATTCTAGTTGGAAGAGACGGATAAACAGGCATTAAACAAACAAGTAAGCATATGGTATGTCAGGTGATGATAAATGCTACAAAAATTAAAGCAATTTAAGGAAAATAAAGTGAAAACTATGTGTATACACGATGTCATATAAGTTTGGGAAAGCTTTATAGTTCTATAACATTTGGACAGCGATCTGAAAGAAGGGAAGGTGTGAGGCACACAGATACTGGAGGGAAGAGCATTCTAGGCAGGGGGCATGGCAGGCACTGAGGTCTGTAAGCTTCGCTGGGCTTCTCAGATTTGGGGAACAACAAGGAGACCAACCTGGCTGGAACAGAGAGAGAGAAGGGAAAATGGAAAGAGTTGAGGTCAAAGAAGCAATAATGTGGCATGGGAGGGCCCTGGGGTTGGGCAGGTGGTAGATCACCCATGGCCGGTGGGTAAATTACTGTATTAAGCCGGGTTCCAGATGAAAAGAACCAATAGGTTCTCTCTATCTCTATCTCTATCTCTATCTCTATCTCTATCTCTATCTCTATCTCTATCTCTATCTCTATCTCTATCTCTATCTCTATCTCTATCCCTATCCCTATCCCTATCCCTATCCCTATCCCTATCCCTATCCCTATCTCTCTATCTCTCTCTCTCTATCTCTATCTCTCTCTAATCTCCAGTGCAAAAGCTGTCGAGCCTGAGACCCAGGAAAAGTCATGTTTTAGCTTGAGTCTGAATGCAGGAAAAGATGGATGTCCCAGCTCAAATCAGTCAGGCAGAAGTTTCCTCTTACTCAGCCTTTTTGTTCTATCTGGGTCTGGACAAGGCCCACCCACATTAGAGATGGCCATCTGCTTTACTCAGCCCAGAGATACCCTCACAGACACACCCAAAATAATGCTTGACCAAATGTCTGGGCACCTTGTGGCCCAGTTCAGTTGACACATAAAATTAGCCATCCCAGTAGGCAACACTAATTCTGGCTTTTACTTGGAGAGTCACTGGAGAGTTTTGGGTAGGGGGTGACGTAAGCTGACAAGTTCTAACAGGATCCCTGGCTGCAGTGTTGAGAATAGGTTGGGGGATGGGGTGGGGAGGGTGGGAGGGTTGGTAGGGCAAAAGTGAGGGCAGAGAGAAGAGTTTGGAAGTAACTGAAGTAAACCAAGTGAGCAATGAAGGTGCTTGGACTAGAATGGTACTTGGTGGAGATGGTGTGAAAAGGTCCTGGTTCTAGATACATTTTTAAGATAGAGCCTCTGGGGCCACACAGGGCTCTGTCCACACTTTTGTGGCAGTGGCTCTCATTTGGACTATAATTATTTACTTGTTTTTGTCTTCTGCATTGATTACTATTTCATTAATCTTTGTGATAATAGCAACATAGTAATAACGGCTAACTAATGCTGAGCTGTACTCTGTGTCATTGACAGAGGTCAATGCTTTACACATATCATCTCATTTGATTTTCACATCAACCCCATTTTAATAGAGTGTTTTTAAAGTCTGGAAGTGTGGATATTATTATTTTATATTTTGATAAGTTGAAGATGTCCTTGATGACATTTTGTATATTTGTCTTGGTTTCCAGACTTACGGACGTCCTGTAAATTAGGTTTAGACACATGGAGGTTTAGAAATGTGGCTAAGTTTTCATGCCAGTAAGTGCCTTGCACTGAGTTTAGTATCTAGCAGTTATTGAATGAGTGGTATTCATTCCTTCACAGATATTTCTGAGGTCCACCGTGAACCAGGCACATGGGAACCGGGGACACAGCATTGAAAGGATAGTCAAAGTTGCTTCCGTCATGAGGCTTGTGTTCTAAGGACTGGCATATTTGGGGGCCAATGAGGAACCCATTTTGGCATGAGTGGAAGCATAGAAAGACACCTTGGAGGGGTGAGTAGGGACGAGACAGTTGAGAACCTTGAAAGCCCAGGTGAGGAGCCTCATTAGAAAAGAGGCAATGCCTCTCCTCAGGTAGACAAGAGAGCTCTGGGGAGGGGCATGACGTGCCTTCTCAGCTCATCTGCTGTTTCTTCCCCCTCGTTCTCCTACAGTGCGGCGACCAGAAAACACTGGCTAGGCTGAAAATCCTACTCCTTCCACTCGGTGCTTAGCCAACAGGACACCTCCTCAGTGGGACATCAAAGAAGTGACTGAGCAACAAGAAAAGTCGTGTGCCCCCCTACCCCCCAGTTTAGAGGAGAGATTCATAAGCAAGCATCTGTGGTTCACATTTGAGCATATGGCTGGGCCTAGAGTGGCCCAGATTTCACCCGAGTGTCCTTAATGAGCCAGCAGCTGCTTCCGCCACTGCCTCCCACCCCTGCCCCATTGCCTGGCCCGCCCGCCATCCCCATGACAATCCTCTCTGCAGGCAGAGCAGTGCCCACCTCTCCAGCTGTCGGGTGCAGCAGGGGAGGGGACCAGAAGCATCTCTCCTCTTCTGATTTAAAAGCACCCCTTGGCACTGTGCCCCACCAAAGTAATGGGCAATACACTGAGCTCCCAGAGTGGTCAGCTCTCCTCAGAACTTGATAACGGCTCTGCAAATACAGGGCGTAAAATAAACACAGCCCTTATGCAGCAGGGTTCTGTTTAATGAAAGGCACAGTCAGTTGGTGGCATTTACTGTTTGGGGGAAGACCCAGGCTATGGGTTGCAGCAGACCCTAAGAGGATAAAAACCTGGGTTCTAATACTGGCTCTGCTGCTAAGAGCTGGATGCTATTGGGCAAGTCACTGAATTGCACTTTGTCGTTTGTCATCAGTAAAATGCAGGAACTGGAACAGACAATAACCACCACCACTACCAGGACTTCGTTCACTATGCGCAGGCACCGACCCAAGAGCTTTCTGTGTATTAGATACACGATGTCAAGCATCTCTATTTCAGGTTGCTCTCTCTCCCCATTTCAGAAGAATCTGTTTCTCTTCATTGTAATCTTATGTGGAACCCACATTAAAAAAAAAAATCTGTTCGTTTGAAGCAGAAACAGGGGCATGACTTCCAGCCATTTAACCATTCAGCTTCCCCTCCTGTGCTGAAGGGTCTCCACCAAGGATTCCAGTTAGAAGACAGACACCGAGGATTCCAGCTGGTGGGAGTGTATTCGTTTCCCGTGGCTGCTATAAAAAAAACCACCACAATCTTGGTGGCTTCAAACAACACACATTTATCCTCTCACAGTCCTGCAGGTCAGAAGTCCAAAATCGGTGTCTCTGGGCTAAAGTGAAGGTGCTGGCAGAGCTGGTTCCTCTGGAGGCTGCAGGGGAGAATCCACTTTCTTGCCTTTTCCAGCCTCTGGACTCAGCCTGCACTGACTGACACCGGCCCCTCCTCACACCTTCCCACTCCTCTTGCAGTCAAATGTCTCCCGGTCTCCTTCTTATGAGGATGCTGGTGCCCACATTGGATCTATGCACATAATCTGGAATCATCTCCCTAGTTCAGGATCCTTAATTTAATCACACCTTCAAAATCCCTTTTGTGATGTAAAGTAACGATCACAGGTTCCAGGGATTAGGGCCATTATTCACCCTCCCAGAGGGAATAGCTAAGTCTCTTCAGCTCTGTTAGCTCTTCCATTCAGTCAGAATTGGATAATAATAAATATACTTATGTATTCATTGATCCTTTGCCCACCCCCCACCTGCCCTCCCTTTGATCTCGCCGTGTGTTGGGAAGGGTTTGTTCTCTGAAACTCGTGGGGTGGGGCATGAAGCTGGTGACATGGTCGGGGTCCCAGGGCTCCTCTGTGGGCCTGTGCGAAGGGTGTCTTTGATCATGGCAGCAATGTCAATAACAATTATGTTCCCCTTCATGATTAGCTCCACTCAAGCTGAGTCTAAATGATATCAAAACAGCCAGTCAATTTGTTCAATTTACTCAGTCTGCCAATTTCGTAGAAAATAAAAAATCAATTAAATTAGTAGTTTGAGTGAATTGACAGGTTGTCTCACTGACTCAGTGGAGCCGGGGAACCCTGTATACACAGCTCCCCAGTGTCCCACCATACTAACACGGTTCATTCTCTTAACGGGCCGCTCTATAATCATGGTGATAAAAATAATACCCTTTTTCTGCATTTTCAGAGATTTTAGCTCTTCCAAGAAATTCCACAGTGATGCTCTAATTTTGTGCCAACATCCTGAGGCAGTCAGGATAGCTGAGGAAACTGAGCCGAAGGCCCTGGCCGGTTTGGCTCAGCGGTTAGAGTGTCAGCCTGCGGTCCAGAGAGCCCCAGGTTCAGTTCCCGCTAAGGGCACGTATCTCGGTTGCAGTTTGTCCCCGGCCCTGGTTGGGTCCTGCAGGAGGCAGCCACTTGATCTGTCCCTTTCACATCGATGTTTCTCTCTCTCTCTCTCTTCCTCTCTCTCCCTCCCACTCTATCTGAACAAAAATGGAAAAATGTCCTCGGGTGAGGATTAAAAAAAAAAAAAAAAGAAAAAGAAATTGGAAGATTCCCAGCAACAATAACAACAACAACATATACCTCTTAAAATGTGCTAAGAAGTGATGTAAGCAACTTACCTATATTAGCTCATTTAATCATTTCCACAAGTCTGTGAGGTACGTTACTATCCAGATATTATCCTGATATTTTATCTAGGTATTAACCAGATTTCACAAGGAGTAAATTAAGGGCAGAGGCTGGGATTTAAACTTAGGCCTCTTAACAATCTGCTTTTCTCTCCAGATCAGAATTTCTCAACCCTGGCTCCACGGAAAGAGCCTGAAAATATGAGAAATCATACCCATAAGTTTCTACACTGCAGTTCTACTTGTAATAGCGAAATCCTAGAAATAACCCGGGAAGGGCAATGACACATCTCTGTGACAGAGTGCTGTGCAGCTGTGACAAGGAGTGAGGAAGGTCCCTCCGTGCGAAGGGAGTGATCTCCCAGAGTCAGCGAAAAATAAGGTATGTGAGGTCTGCGACATTTATTTAAGAAAGGAGGGGATGATGTGTTTCCTGGTGAGAATCTCTGCGTGATACTTGTCCTCATTTCTTTATTAAAACTTTCTTCGTAGTAAAAAAGGAAATGATAGAGCAGGTACCTAAAAATTAAAAGAAATTCAGCTTATCAACAAATTGTAACTCACAGAAAAAAATGAGGAAACTTTAAGCTTTTCAGTAATCATATTGTCGATAGTAGTTGATATTGTCATTTGGAAACTGTTGTGCGTAGTAAAGGATAAAACAAATTAATAATTATAAACCAGGCTTTTTTTTTTTTTTAAATCAGAGGAAGATGTTACACATGTAAGACCACTGAGGTAAGTAAAAAACCTGTAGTCCAGAATTTGAATTGGAAGTATATATATATATATATATATATATATATATATATATATATATGTATATACATATGTATATATGTATATGTATATACATATGTATATATGTGTGTGTGTGTGTGTGTGTGTATATATATATATATATATATATATATATAAAACATAAAAACAATCATCAACTCAGCAGCAACAAGCACCCTTAGCACCTGGATTGTGGCCTCTAAATACTATTTTGCATAAAATCAAGCCAGGGCCTGTTAGAGAAATGGGTGATTCTAGTTTGGGGCAGCAGTGTACACATGGGCCTGGAGCACCTTGTCACACAGGAGTGCAAGGAAGCTGTTAATGATGACAAGGACCATCTCAGGAAGACTCATGAGTGAAATTGAATAGGCTCCCACTGGCCAAAGGTAGGATACTTCGAGCAGAAAATAAAATAATAATGGCAATGGATTAAAACATATCAAATGTGTTTATATTATAGAGTTCTTTTTTTTTTTTTTTTACAATTTTTTTTTTCTTTATTGATTTTTAGAGAGAGACGAAGGGAGAGGGAGAGATACAAACATCAATGAGAGAGAACATCGATTGGCCACCTCCTGCATGCCCCCCACTGGGGATTTGGCCCACAGCCTGGGCGTGTACCCTGACTGGGAATCGAACCAGCCACCTCTTGGTGCGTGGGTCAGTGCTCAACCACTGAGCCACACCGGCCGGGATATTATAGAGTTCTTAATGATATTCTAATAACAATAACTCCAAACCAGCTCCTTGTTTTAAAAAGTGGTAAGTGAAGAGAAGGCCTCAAACATTTCTGTTGCCTTTCACATTTGAACTGTGTCCCAGGCAGCCACATAGTCAGTAAGAGGAAGTTTCTGTTACTAGAAGCATTCCAGCTAACGTAAGTGGGAATCTTAGAGTTGGAATCGTATTGCTTTGAAAGCCCAAATAAATGAATGAATCTAGGCAGTGATTATTAATGACTAATATGAAAAAGAGGCAACTAGACATTAAATATCTTTTATGAGAGTATACAATGCTACACAAGAAGTAGTCTTATCAAATAATTCAAATGTGAATTTTATTAGACCTCCATATCGAATGACTAATTTATAGGAAATACAGGGACAGAGGAATGTGTTAAACCATGCCATGGAGATTCACTCAGCAAAATCCAGATGGAGAGGAACTCTGCAGGATACTTGTCCTCATTTCTTCGTAAAAGAAAAAGAAATGGATTGCATCACAAAAAGAAAGAGAAAGCAGGAGCTTATTGACTAAACGTATTTCGGGAGATAAGTCAACAAACTCTAACACACACACCTTATTTACATTCAACCGAAACAAGTGGATAAAAATATATTGAACAACAGGGGATATTAGATTTTGACAGATTATTTGAGGAATTATTGGTATAAAGAGAGCTTTTTTTTTTTTTTTTTTTAAAGGGTCCTTATCTTTCAGAGATAAATCCTAAAGTTTGACATCTGGGATTTGCTTCAAAATAATTATATTTTGGGGGCTGGGAAGTGGCTGGGGGCAGAGGTGAAACAAGATTGGTTCTGAGCAGCGCATTACTAAAACTGAATGAGGTAGCAGTGTTCTGTCTGTGTTGCATGTTCTTAACCTTTTCTATATACAGAGTTAACAAAGTTTACGGAGAAAGAATTCCTGTTGAATTGCCTGAGGTAGTGCCTGGGATGTTTTGCTTTTGTTTTGGTTTGAAAGCTCCCTGCATGATTTTCACGTGCGGCCCAAATCCCAGAACCTCCTCCAGTTTTCCTTAACCTTTCCCCAGGGCGGTTGGAATTCAGTCCCGCCAGAGGTACCTGGCGCTGGGGGACAATCCTTCTTCCGTGATTGATCACATCTTTACATTTTTTTCCGTTACCTCAGTTTCAGGGTTGCCAGATCTATTTTTCTATTAGTTTTTCTAATTTCCCCAGCTGGTTTGAAACTTCAGGAAGTTAATAGCCATTTTGTATTTGACTTATTTTGCCCTTGAGGCCTCTGAGAATGACTGACTGCCAATAATGAGCTGACCCAGTTTTAGAAACCGGGTGTGGTTCCTAAGGATTCACTTGTCTTTTTTGCTCAAAGAGGAAATGCCCATTTTCACGGGCGTCTGCGTGCAGGTCCATTGAAGTCAATCTCAAGATGCTGGCTGCTCGGAGGGAGAATCCCAGTCTCTACAAGGAGTTCGTGCCCAGCGTCGGAGAGGAAGGGGGCATGAGCACTTCCCTAAAGGCTTCTTCACCCACCTGTTTGAATATTCTGTCAGGTCAGGAGAACCATTTGGGAAACTACTTCCCTGCCTGAGGATGGGAGATTTCTAGGGTAATGAGCAATGATATTTCAGAGATTTTCTGCTCAGGGCTCTGAGGCTGAGCAACTAACACAGCTGGTCTACCCAATGGAGCTGGGCCTCAAACTCAGTGGGTCCAGTTCCAAGCCCACTTTCCTGCCCATTTCATATGGGGCAACCTATCCGTTCACTGGCTCATTCACCAGACAAAGTCATAGGTACATTTTTACATGTTTATTTCTATATACGTATACATACACATACAGACACACAGACACATCCAGAATTCCAGATGTAGTTTCAGGTCCTGGAGTTTTAATGTCAAATAAGACAGACAAGGTCTGTTTTCGTCATGCAGGATGAGGAAGCAAGTGGGTAGGCTTACGGTAGGCAGGGAGGAGAGTTCCAGATAGTGTCTGCAAATGTGGGGCGGGGTGTTCAGTGGATCATTTAAAGTTCAGTCATCCTCTGAAATCTTGACCCAGCCTTGAAAACAATCAAATTGCTACTGTTTCCTTCATTTTCAAATAGGCTGGATAATATGGCTTAATTAAAAGAGACATGATTGAACACCATTGTAATGGCCAAATGAACCTCTGACCATGACTTTATAGCAGTGGTTATCCAAGTGAGGTCCCTGGATCAGCAGCATCCACATCATCTGGGAACTTGTTGGAAAAGTGAATCCTTAGGCCCCACCCACACTTACTGAATCAGCAACTCCTGGGGGTGGAGTTCAACAATCGGAGTATTAAGAAGTCCTCTGGGTGATTCAAATGCACCGCCAGGCGGAGACCACCTCCCCTCAGACCCTGAACTCTATTCTATTACAGATGATTCTGATACCCTCTCACCTTTGGGAACTTTACTGTTTATCAAAAAAGATCTTTCACACCCAGTTTCATGTGTCCTGACTCAAACCTGGAAACCACAGAGCCTCTTAGTTCTCATTGTTTCCAGCCTTTAAAGTCTACCTCAAGGACTTTTCATGGAGCTACCATTCCACCGAGCAGAAGAGCAGAGGGATAAAAAGTGGACGGAGAAATGCAGCTGAGAAAAGGGAAAAAAAGGTGGAAGGAGGTATTTGGTTGATTTTTGCCTGATGCTGCAGTCCCATCTCCTCCCCTATCTATCTATCTATCTATCTATCTATCTATCTATCTATCTATCTATCTATCATCTATCTATCTAATCTATCTATAATCTATCTATATCTGATAAAGGGGAGTGGAAAGGCAGAGAAAATAAAGGGGTTTGAGTAAATTTTTTAACCTCTAGGAGCCTCAGATTCTTCAAATGTCAAAGAAGTGTGTGTGTGTGTGTGTGTGTGTATGCATGCGTACACACATGTGGTTGTGTGTAACACTATTATGTCACACAAATAGTATAAGGCTTTAAGGTGAGCACATCTGTTATAACACAGTTTCTGACCCATGTAGAAAGTGGTCCGTTAATGATAATTGTAGCTGAAAGGATTCTGGAAGGAGAAGAAATGGAAGGAAAGGAGGGGAAGGAGAAGTGTGAGGAGTGGGCTGAGCGGGAGGAAGAAGGAACAGAGGAAAGGAGAGCCTGCAGGAAAGTCCGTCCACGTTCATATCCAAGGGGGACTAATGTGAAATACAAGACAAGTGGGTGGGGCCGAGGTGGCATGGGGCAGTGAGATGACTGAGGAGCTTGTAAGGGGCTGTTGAAGGTGGGAGAGCCATGTGGCATTATAATAAGGTGTCTCAGAAATAAGAGGGAAAAGCACTTTTTATGGCAGTAATGAAAGATCCTAAATGAATGTTCCTTCAAATGAATTGTGTGTTTATGTTTCAGAAATGGAGATGTGCCAAGACTGCCTGGGGACCTTCTCCCACAACTCACCCACCCACTCCTGACCAAGTTGTGAAAATATATACCTGCTTCTCTCTCCAAGTCATTCTACCCACTAATTATCTGTGAAGATTAAAATCATGAACTGAAACTCCAAAGCTTTTTATGGGCATTAGGGGAGTATTAAATAGGAAGATTGGAAGCAAAATTACAATTCCCCCAATAGATTTGGGGGGATTGATAAAAATCTGCTTTTAATTAAAAATATACAGCAACAAGGCCTCCTATGCACAAACAAGAACGTCTTTGGGGCTTAGTCCCATGTGAAAATGTCTACGAGGTCTGCTGGGATCTCGATCCCGGCCTCTGCTGCCTGGTCTGTGGGCCTCTGGGAAGAGTGATTGATGGGCTGGCTGGGCTTTCAGCTGAGAGGCCTTGCTAAGAGATACACAAAAACAGAGGCTGTAATGCAGCTCATAAGATGAAGTAATGGGCTTGTCTCTGTCTAGGTCAGGAATTCTGCCAAGCACTGTGTTTTAAATAAAATGAGGCTTTTGTGGTTCTTGGCATGGACCTGCCAGTGCAGGCTAACCTTGGCATCTGTATACTGGGCTTTCTCTAGAATGTGGCTGAGGGTTCATGTGGGCTTAGGGGCTACGGAAGGGCAAGGATACTGGGCCTGGAGACCCTCCCCACCAAGACTGTTCAGCTCTTAGAAAAGGCATCACTCACTTGCTTAAGCTCAAAACCTAGGAATCATCCTTGATTCCTCCTCTGACACACACAGAGTGATCTTTCTGTGTGAAGTCCTCAGCAGGAAAGGCACACAGCTCAGTGCTTCAAACAGGGCCTGGAAAACCAGATGGCCTGACTTTGAATTCTGGTGTCCACCACCTGCTACGTTTGTGGATTTGGCAAGGTAGTTTAACCTCCCTGTGCCTTAGTTTCCTCAGCTGTAAAATAGGAACAGGACTAATGGTACCTTCTTATGCAAATTTTTGAGAATTTATTTATTTATTTTTATTATTATTTTTTTTAATCCTCACCCGAGGACACTTTTTCATTTTTTGTTCAGACAGAGTGGGAGGGAGAGAGAGGAAGAGAGAGAGAGAAAGATCGACGTGAAAGGGACACATCGAGTGGCTGCCACCCGCACGACCAACCAGGGCCGGGGACAAACTGCAACCGAGGTACATGCCCTTAGCGGGAACCGAACCTGGGTCTCTCTGGACCGCAGGCTGACGCTCCAACCGCTGAGCCAAACCGGCCAGGGCAAATTTTTGAGAATTTAATTGACGTAAATAAAGCAGTTGAAACAGTACCGATACTATACATGTAAGTCTTGGTGTACATAGATATGTTACTATGCATGTAATAGTTAGCTATTGTTATTATTTTTCTCATCAACTTACCCTTGCTCTTAAAAAACCCCAGACTTCTCCCATGTCTCCCAAGGTCATGCATAATGTTGGCCTCTCTCTGTTTCTCAAACCTGTCAAGTTCTCTCTTTCTTTAAGCCTTCATGCTTTTTAAAAAAATGTTTTATTTTTTTGCATCACAAGACACCCATTTATTGAATCACAGTAGTCAATCTTACTAGTACATTGTATTCTATTTTTTTTCTTTATTCTTCAGATTCTCCGCGCTTACGGATATTATCAATCTTCAAAATCATTTTAACCATTTGTGTTGCAAGATGTATCTGTGATGTTTTGCCAGTCAAGGTTTCTATGACATGTTGCTTCATATCAATTGTGATATGAAGCACTGTGCAAACAGTCAATCCCAAGAACAGAGTTCATCTCCACTTGTCTGGCTCTGACTTCAGTCATCGTCAGGATGGGATTTGTGCCACTGTTCTCAGAAAGGGCCATGGGGATGACCTCCAGGCCACTGGTGAATGCTTGCCTGGCTGCTGCTCCAAGGTCGGGCACCTATCTGCTGCTTGGCGAACTGCCAGAGCACAGGGGATTTCAACAGCGCCTCTGCCATACACCACACCATTAACACGGATGAGGTTCCGGATGACGCACAAAGCATCGTGAGGGGATCACTTTGCTTCCTCAATGATCATATTATTTCCTCCTCTGATGAAAATGGTTACAGTTCTAGAGTTATTACATTGCTTGATGACCAGCGTCTGTCCTTTAGTTGTCCCAGATGAGATCTCTTTCACAAGCCCAGCAAAACGCAGCTTCTCGCTTGTGGGTGAAAAGCACGGGATGATCTCCCCTTCTGTTGCATTGGCTATCGACTGAATTTCAGGTCCTCCTACCCAACGAACCACAGGCACGTTGTTCTGAAGAAGTGCATGATTTGCTCATTGTCAAAGCTCCACTGCAAATAGCTAGGTGAGTGCCAGTTTCTTTAATGTGCTGAATCATCCCTTCAAACTTCTCCTGTTTGTATTTCTGAAGGGCTCTAAAGCCTTCCACGAGGTCACACCCAGCTTATGCTTCGTCTTTGATTTCAGTGGTTCAACTGGACTTGTGAGAATTGTAATCTTAGCATCTTCTACTGGTCTTGGCATTTGTGGGTAACTGAAATCCTTGTCCACAACCATGCCCTTAATAGATTTTGTGTCCTCTAACCTCCTGCCCACTTCGCCTTCTACTTTGATGAGCTCACAGTCAGCGTCTCTGCACTGCATGTTGGACACAGTGAGGACAGTGCTCGTGGCAATTTGTCGGGGGCAGATGTTAACCACTTTGGGGCCCAGCATGGTTTTTGCAGTCTGAACTGGGCTCATTGTCCTTTATGTCAACAAGGGCATCATCTTGTCCAGGTGCTAGATAGCAATGCAGGTAGCCTGCTCATAGCCCTCGGTTATCCTGATCTGGTGAAAGCTGCAGTCCGGCAACTGCTCGGCTTCTTCCAACAAGGTGGCAGCCAGGACAACCACTCCTGTGGCTTCATCTCCAATGCCATCATCCTGTGATTTGGATAGTGCAGTTATGAGCTTGGCAATCTGATGATCAGTACCCATCATGCTCAGAAGGGTGGCACCATCATTATAGTCACATCACCGTCCTCATCGACTACCATTTGATTCAAGTGATGGTCCCATTGTATTTGCTGCAGCCTTTGTTGCCATTATATGAGACTTGAGGGCCACAAGTCCCATAAGACGAGACTTGCAGTCGTGATCCTTGGTGATGAGGAAAGTGCACCCGTCTTCATCGAAGGTGAGAGTCCCTGTGGACGCCATGGCACAGCATCGGGAGTTACTTTCCCATGACCAGCAGAGACCACCTAGCCTTTGTGCTTTGATTTCCTGGGCCTGGATTGCTCCATCCTCACTTCTTCTGATGGCTATTTTGCTCTCTTTTTCTCATGTGTCTCTTTAAGTATCACTTCCTGAGAGAGACCTTCCATTAGCAGGGTGACCCACACTCCACATGGGGTCAAGGTGCATCTTGCCTTATAGCTGGACCCACTCATCCCTTCCTAGGTTTATCTAGGAAATTCCCACCTGAGTGAACCCCCAGGTTGGAAAGGAAGTGAGGTCCCCAGAGAGGGTGTGGCTGGTTGGCCTCCTCTTCCTTTAGGATCACATGGCAGCCAGGGAGGAGTATGGACTGGACAGAACATCCTTCCAGGGAAGCTTGCTGAAGCGTGAGGGCAAAGTGAACATGTGAGAATTTCCTAAACCTGAGCAGGAGGTCTGGGCTGGCTCCCTGTCCCTCGTACAGGTCCCTTAGTTGATAGGTTCTCTGTGGAAGATCTCTCTGCTATGTGGGGGAAGGGCCTTTCGGTAGATCCAACAGCCAGTGCAAAGTCCCTGAGGCAGGAGTGTGCTTGGTATGCTGAAGTCTAGCAAGGAGGCCATGTGTCTAGAGTGGAGGGAGCAAGAGGTAGAGTGGTGGGAGGGTAGGCCACAACGATAAAGGGGACCAAACCACATCACAAGAACTTTGGCTTCTCCTCCCAGTGACATGGGGAGCCATTGGAGGGTTTTAAGCAGAAGAATGACATACTGAGACCTAGGTTTTTAAAGGCTAACTTTGGTTGCTGTGTTCAGAACATCTGATCAGGTCATTAAGAGATAGCTCTTTAAAATATGTGCAATCTAATAATGGCAACAAGACTAGTACATACATAACAATAGTACCAGATAGAAGTTGGCAAATGCAATGAAAGATACTTAGATCCTCTGAGGGCTCTAAATCCTAAAGAGGAGAGAGACTGATCTCTCTCTTGAGGGGAAGGCGGCATCATAGTAGGTTTTACAGAGGAAGGGCCACTGAGATGGGCCTTGAACACGGGTGGGATTTGAACAAGGAGATCTGGTGGTTAGATTGGCATTGTGGGTCCGGGTATGTGGAACAGAGTGAAGCCAGTAGTCCAGTAGCTATCACCTAGGCCAGTGGGTATCAGACTGTGGAGGACATGCCAATCACCAAGGAGCCGGTTCATGCCCAGAGACTCCATCCACCCTGTTCACCTACTGTGTGCTCGGCACATAGGAGGAGCTCAATAAATATTTCTGAACTGAGAGTATCCAGAGGACTTGGCTACTGATTGGATATGGGAGGGGGGCAAGAGAGAGAAAGAAGAGAGAAGTAAGGTTGAGCCCATTGATTACAATAAAGACTCAACTGATGAGTGATACTCAGGGGACACAGGAACTAAGGGAAAGGCACAAACAAAACAAACAAAATACAACAAAGCAAAAAACCCAGAAAACAAAGAGCAACTCCACCGGATGACAAGACTAACCACCCACCGGCCAAGACCTGGGTTCTGACCCCCGGGGCTTCCAGACTTGTGGGGCTTGGAGAGCCGAGTGTTTTGTGGTTAGGAACCCCCACGCTGGAGCCAGATTTCTAAGGTCTATCTCCTGGTTCTACCTCCTACTAGTTGTATGATCTTGGACAGATGACTTCACCTCTGTCTGTGTGTCAGTTTCCTGGGGTGGCTGTGAGATTAAACAAAAGAATGTAGTCATGTGCCTCTCAGTGTCAGGGATACGTTCTGAGAAATGCGTTGTCGTGTGAACATCACAGAGTGCACTTCCGCAAACCTGGGTGGGATAGCCTGCTGCACACCTAGACTGTACGGAATCACCTATGGCTCCTAGGTACAAGCCTGTACAGTATGTTTCTGTACAAAACAACACGAGCTTAAATCAAGCACAAGAGAAAATGATGCCATCTAGGGAGGCAGTAAACACAAGACCTATGAGGCTGCTGCCGGTGTAACACGGCGTACTGCTCTACAGCAAACCTTTGTGTAAGTAGAAAATACACTCGAAAATAATGATAGAAAGTATGGTATCGTAAACACAAAAACCAGTAACATAGTGGTTTACTGTCATTATCAAGTATTGTGTACTGTACACAATTATATGTGCTAGGCTTTCATTCGGCTGCAGAGCAGTAGGTGTGTTCACACCAGCATCTCCACAAACCCTGAGTCATGCGTTGCACTCCAACATTACAATGGCTACAAGGTCACTAAGCGGCAGGAATTTTCAGCTCCATTACAATCTTATGGGGCCACCGTGGTAAATGCGGTCCATCATCGACTGAAACGTCATTGAGGCGCATGCCTCGCAATGCCTAGTACATAAAAAGTGTCTGATACATTTAGCTGTTACTTTTATTATTAGAAAAGAAAAGGGATCTCCAGTTCAAGGAGGAGAACAAAGAGGCAGCTGCGTGGGGACCGGGTGGGGCTGGTGGGCACCATGGGCTGTGGTGACAGGTTGCACCCATCGGCTGTGTCTGCCTTTATAAAACCTTGGTCCCAGGACAGAGTGATGGGGCAGGAAGTCTGTGGGGCTGGGAGGGAGGAGGCAGCTTTTTGGGGTGACAAGGGAGAGAAGAGGAGAGAGAGTAAGTGATTGTTAGTGAGGAGAAACAGCTAGACTTTGAGCTCGGAGGATACCAAGAAAAGAAACACACCATTTCCGTAGTGAGGGTCCTTGAAGGGCGCAGGACAAACCTGCCCTGGCAGGGCGGCAGCTAAATTTGCCGGTGCCCGAGGGTTGCTCGGTGGAAAACACTGTAGAACTGTGACTCCAACCATAGCCCGAGCAGATGGGTTCAATAAGCCCATGGTTATTTACATCAATGCAGAGACTGCGTGTGTGTATTTCTGGCTCCTGGGGTCTGGAAGGGAAAAGGAATGATTGAAATGAGAAATGTGCTGAAAGGAAAGAATGGACAATCTAACAAGAAATTATGTTTAGCATAATCCCTTTCATCCCAGGGCCTCTGTGGGCTCACTGAGGACTTATAGGCCCTCTGAAGACCTGACCCGTAGCAGCTGGGACCCAACAGGAGGGCCCTGGGAATCGCTTTCTTGTGGTCAGGGGACAGAGGGCTGGGTGGGAAGGGAGGAGCGGAGGGATGCCTACTGGAATGTGTGCTGGGGTTGAACCCTGCCCCGCCCCCCTAGCTGTGTGACATGGGCAAGAGCAGAACCAATCTGTGTTTTAGTTCCCACATCTGTGAAGGGAGCAGGGTAATCCAACCTCCCTTGTGGGTGGCTGAGAGGATTTAATGAGTTAGAGTACTCACATGCTTAGAACAGCTCGGGGCATTATCAGCGTACTTGCTGCTAGACGTCCCACTTGGTCACTTGGTGGAGGGGTCTTCTCTGCATCCTTGACATCATGGCCATAGCAGCATCTTCAAGGGAAGAGGGCACAGCACTCACAGACCAACCTTGTGCCCGTTTGTGTTGGGTGTTCTCTGGGGGTTGGGAACAGGCAAATGCTGCCCGATACTGGTCCTGGCTGGGATGCCAGTGGGGTTCCAGTGCCTTAGGAACACACTGAGCCAACTCAAGCCCCAAGAAGCAGGGCTGCGCTCTGCTGGTTTAAGGAGGGTGTGGAGGCTCGTCAGGCACACGGGTGCTCTGGTTACTGCTGTGGCTTTAGAAACCTCGGTACATTTCTAGCGAATGCCTGGCTGTGTGTTGAGGGGAAACGCCCTCATTCTCTCCAGGCAAAGGAGACTGGCAACTGGCTGCCTTCCCCACGTGAGCCGGGCACTTTGGCCGCTTGGCTGTGGCCTGGGACGAGGGCTGTGTCAGAACCAGTGGGAATGCTCAGGGGAGTGGCCGTGGGGTGGGGGGAGGCCTGGCTGAGGCTTCATAAATTTCTTAAATCCTACTTTTCTCAGGGGAGAAGAAAAACATTAAAAAGCGTGTAGGGTTTTCTAGGTCTGTAAATGCCCTGGCCAGGGCTCTCAAGGGTTCCTTATGAATCAGGCCTCCCCAGACTTGTGCCAAGCACATGGCTCTTGAGATAAGACCTGGCAGCGCCTCAAGCTGGGCATTTTAAGAGCTCTTGGATGCTGCGAATGCTTCACCAGAGCCTCACCATGGGCAAGCTGCCCCCTCTGCTATGCCGTCCTCAGATCCTGGGCGCTGGGAAGCGGGACCCTGCTGTCATGCCACCTCATGTCACTTGGAACCACTAATGAGCTGGGGATCATTACGCCAAGGTCTGGCCTTTGCCTCATTTCTCCTCACAGTCCCGGGTGGCTTTTATTTGTCAGTTTCTGCTGGGTAAGGATGGGGCTCAATCGCGCAGCTCCAGCTGCATCGTCAGCGGTGAGCCAGCACGCAAGCGCTCTCCGTTAAGAACGCTCTGTTGCGTGCATGCACCTGTCTTTTCCAGGTGACAGGGGCTTGAGGGGTACCAATAAGGCATGCTCTCTAACTCAGTCCCGAATCCCCAGCAGTGCCCAGCATGTGACAGGTGCTAATGACCATTGGCCTAATGGATAAGTGCACAAAAAGTGGCTCTTTGGCAGAACAGACCACATTGGAGAGGGATGCAGAGGAGACCGTGGAGCGACAGGAGGTGGGTGAGTGGACACAACTGCGGGACTGGGCCCACAGGGTATGGGGACAGGGGAAAGGAGAGCCTGCTGTTCAAATGACAGAGCCCAGGGGACAGGAGTAAACTCTGGCTCTATCCAGCTGCCTTTAGTTTCCAAAAAAATCTCCAAATGCAAGACTGTGGGCTGCAGAGGACCCTCAGGAGAACGACATTTCTTAAAGCTGGGTGAGTCGCAGGGTTTTGCTTCTAAATGATTTATCCCACCTGGCAGGAGTCCAGGCAGCACTGAGGCTTTCAGGGCAGGGTCTTCACCTCAGAAATATGGGTCTGGCAAGAGTTTGGCAAGGAGGGCGGACCCCAGCCGAGGTGATTAGAGTTCAAGGAGAGGTCTTATTATGGACGGAATGTGTGTGTCTTCCCCAACTCACATGTTGAAACCCTAATCCCCAGTGTGATGGTATTTGGAGGTAGAACGTTTGAGAGGTAAGATTGGGGTTAGAAGAGGTCATGAGGGTAGGGCTCCATGATGGGGTTAATGCCTTTTAAGAAGAGGAAGAGACGAGAGCTTTGTCTCTCTCTCTGCCTTGTGAGGACACAGGAGAAGGTGGCTTTCTGCAAATAAGAAATGGTATCCTCACCAGACACCAGATCTGCTAGCACCTTGATCTTGGACTTCTCAGCCTCCAGAACTGTGAGAAATATATATCTGTTACTGAAGCCACCCAGCTTATGGTATCTGTTATAGCAGCTTGAACTAAGACAGGTCTGGCCCTAATGCTTTGTTGATCAGCAAGTCAGCATTGAGAACCAGTCCTGTGGATGGCACAGGACAGCAGGGATCAGGGAAAACGCACGCAGCTGCCCCGGGCCAGCTGCAGACCTTACACCTCTGATGTGCACACAGAGCGTGAGCACTTATGCCTAATGTACTCCTGAAGGGCTTATAGCTGCCCAGCTCTCTCATTCCTACGCTCATGTCAGTGTACAAACTCCCCCAACGGAGCTGGGGTTCACCACACTTCTCAGGACTGTGTATCTATATCTTCCAGAGTCTCTTTCTTCCTCCTCTTTGCTCTGCTGCCCCATCCGAACCCTGGTCCTCATTTACCTGATGTAAGAGACGCAGATGGTATATTGCCCATACCCCTTGGCATTTCTGGGCACTCCGGCCCCAACTACAAGCACCCCAGCTGGTCGTCTGAGAGTTATCTCATGACATTCCAGGCTTCTGGGATGTGCTTTTCCAGCATCATTTCCACCCACATATTCCAGAAATACCAGACTTATTTCCATTCTCTTAAAGTTCTCATCACTCTCCTTTTGGCTAGCATAGTTTCCTCCATGTTAGTGACTGCCAGAGACCTGAGAATCCTCTACAGCTGAGCTCAACCGTCTCCTCCCTGTGTTAGTGTCTGATTGCTCCCTTCTCTGCCTGAATCGTGCTTTGTCTACAGCTCATCATGCAAACACTCATTCAATCAACTTTTGCATGTGCTGGGTGCTGGGGTTATGTGTGTATTGTCTGTTTTGTTTTTTTTTCTTGAACGGTGAAATTGTCAGCTCCCCAAATAAGTGGAATATGCCTTCCAGTGTGTACCAGGGTGTGGGACGTGTGATCGATGTTTAGTAAACCTTTGTAATTCAAATGGAACTAAAGAGATTGGCTTCTGGGCAAGAAGAGAGTCACCTGGTGCCTCATATGAATAATCAGATTCTGTTGATGTGGATTTCAGTATAAAATGCACTTACCACTAAAACACTACTGCACGTAATTTAATCTCTCTTGGATGATTCAAAAGCTCTCCAGAATGGCGGAGGGCTGCCTGATCATCGGTGCAGGCATCCGTCTCCCTGGGTGGTACTGCCAGTCAGAGTTCAGATTGATAGCGTTCTGAAGAAATCAGAACTCTTTTTTAAACCAACAATTTGCTGAAGTGTTTTTAGAGTGCATATTATAATCAAATCTTGATTAAAAAAATTTTTTTTTTGGACAGAGCAGGTTAATTCTGGTGAGCTGTTGGGTGGATGAGGGTGTAATGAATAGGGATTATCTGGGAGATGAGCTCACATGTTCCAGGCCTTGCTTATGTCAGGGCGTTGAGGTTTCTGCACAGAAAAACAGCCACCACATCTCGGAACAATTGCTCCAGGGTCACTAAGATCGTGAGCTAGCATGGGGCAGGGACATAACAGTTCCCGCTCTGTGCAAGCAACACTGTGCACAGTGAGGTCCTCGGATCTGACTGGACGATGGAGGGGTCTCTGCCATCTGAGTTGGGAACTGCTCTCTCTCTTTAGTCCGGAACTGGCCAGCTGGATACAGCATGACCGAGCTGAGGACTGGGTACTTTAGTAAATCAGCAAACACGACTGTAATCTCCATGATGTAAAATAATCCACTGGACCTGTTTCGGTTTCAGCTCCCATGTGTGAATGGCTTGGAGCGCGTCACTCCCATCCTTAACAACAACATAAGTGGAACGAAATGAAAATGAATGACTTTTCTCAGACTCCCCTCCCCCACCGAGAATGTATATTGCCAGGCAAACTGCCACCTTCAAATCTGGAGAGACAGGCAAATCCAGAGAGCCACAGCCCAGGTGTGTTTATCTGAGCCTGCAGCCACCGGAGCCATACCCTGGTGGGAACACTTCATGGCTGAGTGCGGACTTGCCTGAGAGAGAGACTTCTGCATTGGGTGATTACAGCATATACAGAAGTGAAATGAATGATAGCAATGTCACTCTGGGAGGGAGAAATCAAGACTACTCTGTTATAGGGTGTCTGTGTACATGTGACGTGCTGTAAGTCATTGGAAGGTGCACTTAGATTAGTTAAAAATGTATATTGGAAATTCTAGGGCAACCACTACAAATCTTAAAAAAGATGTATAATTGATATGCTAGGAGATGAGATAAGATGAAATCATACAAAATGCTCACAGAAGGCACAAAGAGGAGGGAAAAAACCTCAAAGAACAAAAGTAACAAACAGTAAAACAGTTACAAACATGGTAGAAAGTGATCCAACGATATCAATTATCACTCTAAATGTGAATGGTCTACCTTAATTACATCTGCAAAGAACCTTCCACAAAGAAGTTCTGGGAGTTAGGTCATGGACGTATCTTTTTTGGGGGCCACTATTCAACCCAGCAGAAGGGGTTTAGACCAAATGAGCTCCAGATCTCACTCAGTTCTCAAAGTCTCTGACACATAAATGACAAAGGGCAACTATCTTTACTGTACCGAGAATGAATCAAAGTAGGTAAGAGAAATATCAACACCTCAAGAAGTAAATGGACATACACACAACTTGAAGACGGTCCAATTAGTAAGCAGGCATGCATGAAAGTTCTAGATGCAAACTAAGATGATTCTTAGATTTTTGAGTCTAAAAAACACTAAAACCCAGTGCTGGCAGGGATGTGATGAAACTGAGGCGTACATGTGGACCCACCATTTATTTCCATGGACCGGCTCACAGTAGGCACTTATTATATTGAATTGCTGATGGGCACCTTGATTGGCAAAACTTTTTTGGAGAAATATGGGGCAACATATTCCAAGAATCTTAAACATAAAGGTATCCATTGGCTGAAAAAAAAAAAGTGTGAAAGGTCTAAATACACCAATTACAAAAAATGTCAGAGTGTATTAAAATATAAAGCAAGACCCAGCTACATATATTGTTTATAAGAAATCCACTTTAAATATAAAGACTCAGATGAAAAGTAAAGACACGGAGAAAGATACCCACTGCTAACACTAGTCAGAAGAAAGCTGGAGTAGCTATGTTAATTTCAGACAAAAGCAGACTTCAGAACAAAAAAGACTGTCAGGGATAGAGAGGGACGTTGCATCCAAAGGTGCATGTACCTAATAGCCTATCAGAACAGTTAAGGCAAAAACTACCAGATCTGCAAGGAGAGGCGGACAAACCCTCGGCTACAGCTGGAGACTTCAGCATCTCTCTTTCAGTAACTGGTAGATCAAGTGGGCAGAAAATCAGTGAGGATGTATTTGACCTAAAATACCCTGCTGGGCTGCATGGAAAACATCCTTTTCTATTTCCTTAACCTCTTTGACATGTCTGAAGAGATAGCCATAGGGTAAATCTAGCAACACTGTTGGAATTTAATTTGGTTAACAAAAACATACCACTGGTTCTATTAGAGCAAATGATTATCCCCCCTTTGGTTTAGAAGATAGAAAATAATGGTATTTATATGACTTTTCATTTGTATAATCACCGCTTCATTTCAAAGTACTCTAATGCTGGGTCTGGAGGTGGGTGAAATGGGGGGAGGGGGTCAAAAGGTACAAACTTCCAGTTATAAAATAAACAAGTCCTGGGGATGCGATGTACAGTATGATGACAGGTGTTAACGAGACTTAATTGTGGTGATCATTACACAATATACAAATATTGAATCATTACGTTGCACACTTGAAGCTAATGTAACATGTCTATTACACCTCAATAAAAAAACAACAACACAAAAAACCCCCCACTACTTTCATGTGCCTTAGTTCATTTGACCCTTATAACCGGTATCTGTAAAACGGGTATAAAAATACGCACCAGGCAGGCAGGGCAAGTGTTTTACTTCCATAGGTCACATCATTCAAGATTCAATGAAGTGACTTGGCTGCAATTACCCAGCCAGGAAGTGACATATCTGGGTAGGAAACCCAATCCTTTCAATTCTTATCCCACGAGTCCTTCCACTCCACCAGGTTTCCTCTCAAAATAACTGGGTTTGAGAGAGGTTTCTTTGCATACTGCTATTTTGGACTTTGAAGACACAGCATTAAGGGTGACACCCCCCACCAACACACTCCAACATCTGTGCCATATTCCCTTCCAAAGATGTTCTTTGGAAAAAGAGCAGCTAGTGTTTATGAAGTCATCGTGGATCTGATGGGATGCTGTCAAGTACTCAATGTGCCCGCCCTCACTGGCTCTCTCTTCCCCTCTGAACCGCTCTCTCTACCCCCACCTCCAACAGACCACTGTGTCTGAGGCTCCCGTTGCTTCAGCAACCGAGTCAGAGGAAGAAAAGGCTTCACATGCCTGGCTTTTCAGATGTAACCCTGGTGTAAATCAGGGAGATGTTGGAGAACACGTACCAGTATTTTTTTTTTCTGTTCGAGGTGAGATTTTGAAAGAGGGGAGTCTCACTGGGGTGGGGGAGAAGATGGTTTGCAAGGCAGCGAGGGGGTGCCAGCGCTATACCCTGCCTCTCCACAACCCTCCTCATGCCCCATTGCCACAGGAAGGTGGGTGACAACTCCCTGGGGGTGTGGGCACCTGAGCAGGAGTAGCTGCAGGAGTCAGGGCCGGGAGATAAGAAATCATGCTCCGGGTGGCCCTGAACCAGCAAGGCGAGAACAGCCGCAGCATCAGGGCCTCTAAGTCAGGGTGGCAGGTGGCTGGGGAGGGCTGTGGTGGACCTGAAGGCTCGCCGTCAAACAAAGGGGACACGGCCTTGCAGAGAGCACAGGGCTCTGCGGCAGAAACTGAAGGCGGGCTGACCCGGCAGACCCCGCCCTCCCCACGTCCCGGCACCATCCGCTACAGGGGCCCCAGTGTTAATGGTGTTTCCTCAGCTTTCACTGCCGCTGGGAGTGGCCCCGAGGTCTCCACGAACCTCCAGACTTGATGTTTCGCGAAGAAAAGAAACTGCCTTGGAGGGTTCTCAAACCTGAGCTCGCAAGCATCACCTGCAGGCCTGGCAGAGCCCACGTTGGTTCTGATTGGTCAGCCGGAGGATCCGAACTTCCAACCAGCACACAGGGATGCGGGCGCTGCTGGTTTGGGGACCACACAGGAGAAGCTCTGATTGAACTCACCGTAAGTCAGGACAACAATTCTTTGCAGTGGAACGTGATCCCGATACCGGGCCATGTCTGAGAGAAACACTGGGGCTTGAGATAGAAATTAAGTTCAGTTTAGAAATACAAAGTTGGAATTTCTTGTCGTCTTCTGAGTAAAAGGTTTGTGAATTCATAGTTACGTATTCAAAAGGGTCTCCTTAATTTTGGGGAGGGAAAAATGGAAAATCCACAGGGAGGTATTAAATGAGTAATATTCAACTTAATTTACTGTTCATAATTTTTGGATGAGTGAAGATTGACCATAATTGGCAGCCTGAAGGGGGAGAGTTTAAAAATTCATTAAAGCATACCCAGGTCAAATTCACAAAAAGGTTTGCAATAGAATGCCTTCATCACTAGGATCTCCAAGTACCATGTCTGTTGTCTCCCTGTTTCAAACTGTTTGATGCAACAGAATGCTGGATTTATGTACATTCTTACAGTGGGATTTGACCGTATTACAGGACTCAATGTGTGCAAACACACTTTCCTAATTGAAAAACAAGCCCCAGTGAATCCTAAGGACGTGTCAAGTGAATGTTACCCATTTACTCTTAGGACTTAGGTATATGCCAAGCACTCGTTGTAGTTTGGGGTGTGCTGGGAGGGGTGCAAAGGTGAATGTGACATCTCCCCAAATGGATTCTTAGTTCCAGGAGCAGAGAAATGAAGACAAATGCTCCAATGTCTTTATGATTAGGTAGGATATGGCAAGTGTATTAAAAGTTATTTATAAAAGGGGTGGAGGACTCCTGGGAGGCCCCTTGATAAAAAGGAAAGGCTAATGTTTGAGGGTTCCTTAATGATGGGTGGGATTTTTGATAGTGACAATAAGACATTTTGGCATTAAAAGGACTCTAAATTGCATTTAGTCCAACCACTCACCTAAGGTTTTCAATTTCTTCCCAGCATCTGTCCAAATAGTCATCTCAGCTGGGCATCTCTTCTACTCATTCATTTGCCCGTTCATCTCATATTTGACTCAACTCTTACGTGTGCTGGATACTGTGCTCAGCGCTGAGGAGGCGATGAGATGGTGGGCACACCCAGATGCAGTCCCTGCTCTCCTGGTGCCCACAGTCTGGTAGGGGAGACGACAAGGGAACAAATGGGAAATTCTGAGGTGGCCAAGACAAGGGGTCTTGTGGTGCCAGGAGAGCTTGGAATAAGGGCAGCGATCTGCTCTTTGAAGAGGCCGAGCCTGAATGCATCAAGAACAAAAGGATGTGAAGTGGGCACTAGGTAAAAGAAGGGAGAGAAGAGCATTCTAGGTGGAGGGCAATGATGGAAATGGTCTTGAGGTAGGAGATTCTGGTAAGAGGTTCTGAAGTGGGCAAGAGGGCGTAAGGAGAGAGGTAAGAGAATGGAGAGGGGGAGGCCAGCAGTGACTTAGAGGCTGCGCAGTTGTGCTTTGGTATCCTAAGGACACTGGGAAGCCTTAGAAAGGTTTAAAGGAGGGGTTTAGGTAGGAGTTGAGCAGTAGGGAAGTTGTGTGTGGGACACGAGTTGTGAGTATGCATACGCATGCATGTGTGTGTGTGTGTGTGTGTGTGTGTATGAGACACAGTCAGATCTGTGTTTTGAAAAGATGATTCTCTTGCATTTTGAAATGCGTCCATTGACAGGTGACTCCCTACCTGTCTATTTTAGACAGTCCTATGTTTAGAAAATAATCCCTTATAATAGGCCACACATCTTTGGATGTTCAAAGATAACTACCATGCACCTACATGCTTTCCGAAGGCTAAGCAGCCCCTGATCCTCCACCTGTTTCTCCTTGGACTTTACCTGAAGTTCCCTCACCACCCTGGACTTCTTCCTCCAAACCTACTAGAGTCTGGCCCCTAAAGTGTGAAGCTCAAAACGCACCCAGAACTGCAGTGTGATTTGACTGGAATGCTGACATCACCTCTCATTCCAGAAGCCCCGCCTCTGGTGCAGGCTAAGGTGGCGTTAATTTTTTTGGCAGTCAGGTCACACGACTGACCCGGGCTGAGCTTACTGACGACTCTAAATCCCCAGGCTTTTCCTATAAACCAAAACCACACACAGGTCCTTCTTCCTGCACAGGTACCGTTTGGACCCAAGGGCAGAGCCTTACATTTGTTCCAATTACATTTTATCTTGTTAAACCCAGTTCATCACTATTCTGTCAAAAATGCCTGGAGCCCTTATTAGGTTTTCCCAAATATATGCTGTACTCCCACAAGTTCCCACTCATCAATCTACACATGTTTGAGTGCCTTTTCTGTGCCGGCTCTGTTCATGGTATCGAGGAGTTAGAGATGTTTAAGACTGTCACTGCCTTCACAGAGCTCGCAGACACGTAAAAAGGCAAATGAGACGCAGTGCAGGGGATGTAAGAAAAGAGGCATTGAGTTTTATGGGAGCAGGTGGAAGTCCCTAATCTAGACCTGGATGATGGCCTGAATCATAGGGGAAGATGCTCTAACATAGTCCTGCATAAAACGTAGGAGAGCAGAAGACGTAGGGTATGCTGACTTTTGGGCTGAGGGTAAAGGCT
The DNA here is from genome assembly GCA_030848825.1 of Tadarida brasiliensis. Lineage (NCBI taxonomy): Eukaryota > Metazoa > Chordata > Mammalia > Chiroptera > Molossidae > Tadarida > Tadarida brasiliensis. The sequence continues at coordinate 100,946,506 of CM061258.1, forward strand.
CAGAGGCGAGAGAAAGCAGATTACATTGAAGAACCTGCAGACACTTCAGTGATCGTGCAACTCGAGGGCCCTGAGAGGAGGATACGGATGGCAGGAAGGTGGTTGGCTTTGGAGTTATTTGGCAGAGCCCTAGTAGTTAATTTAGGATCCAGAGTCAGGGCCCCTGAATTTGGGGAGGAGGCAGGACAAAGCAAAGCAAAGCGAGACCCAGGCCCAGGGGCCCAGGGGCCCAGGCATCTTGTTGGAATAGGTCTGAGGTCCCTTTCCCCGAACTGAAGCACAGGGGGTAAGGTGATTTTCTGAACTAGGCACACGGTCAGGGGCAGATTATTAGTAACATGCCCCAGTGCTGAGACCCAGGTGGCAAGGCTGGGTACTGGGGAGGGAGGGGAGCAGATGAAGAAGTGGACTCGGATGTGGGAAGGAGCAAGGCTGCAATGCCAAAAGCCACGTGTGGCCTGACCTCAAGGCGTCCTGTACCCGGTGGGAAAACCAGATGCGAGGCTGATCTGGCCCAGAGACTTCTCAATGAATTCTTGCTGCTTCCTTTTCTAAGTTCTCAAAAAAACCACCTCTTCTAGAAACTTTCGTGGATCAACGTAAACACATTTGTCTGTACTCCTCTTGGGTTTAGAGGCAGAATTCCAATTTTTTTTCTCTATCTTAGAAAATTAGCACAAGCAAAACACGTTCTCAGTTCTAGGAGTGGGAGTGAAGGGAGCTTTCAAAGAGAGGAGCTAGGTGGTGAGGACGGTCCCTGTCCCCACCACTGTGCTGGCTCCCATGGCCTTTCCCCCAAAGTCCCTTAGACCTCCCCACACCCAGCTACCAAAGGCTTTGCCATCACGGGGCCTCCAGCAGCTGGGCCAGTGCTGCCTTCTGATTGGCGAGTGCCTTTGCCTTACAGCTGGTCAAACAGAGTCAAATATTGCCCTTGCATTTTGGGGAAGTAGCACTCAACTTGTCCATCTTCAGGTCTGCTCTCCGCCTTTCTGGCTCCTGGCTCAACAGTCTCATTAAGCAATTCGTAGACTCCCTGTGAAATTTATTCCGTTCAGGAGACTCCCACGTTCAGTGCCCGAGTGCTGGGTTACAGAGTCCACCTCTCCAGAGCCTGGTTCCTGCGTTTCACTGTTCATTCTGTCTCTTTCAGAACAAAGATTACTCTCCCTGACGGGTACAGATGGACAACGTGGCAGATAGAAGGAGGAAGGGGGTGGGGGGGGGTTGTAGGTGGAGGAAATAGAATAGGCTCATGCCTGGAGACATTTGGGAAGTGGCTAGTCTGGATTCCAGGCTTGTCACATACGTCCAGAGGAGGGAGGGAGATTTGGGGGGGAAAGATCACTGGGGGTCAATGCACACAGGGTTCTGAGTGTCAGGCAAAGGGACTTCGGGTTCATTCTCTGGGCTGTGGAGAATTAGGGAAGGCTTGGATTGGGGCAGAAGATGGACACTGGGCCGGTGGAAGGGCGACTGTGGACTGTCAAGGGGCCTGGAGGTAGGAGAGGAGGCATTAGAAGATCTTGGCACAAGTCCCGGAAGGGGGCAGCTGCAGGCTTGGGAGAATGGGCCAGAGACACATGAGGTGGGCATGGAGGCGACACGACTTTCCTGGAGGGTCACGGAACATGAGAAACAGCAGCACCGATGGCTAAGTCTCGGCGGCTCTGCGCTCCGCGTGGCTCCCTGTGGAATCGCTCTGAAACCCATACTGATTACATTTGTGTCTAAAATTCATCACGTTAGCCAATTCCAAATTATGTTTGGGTTGAAACTTCTGGTTTCCAACTAATGGTTTATCTCTTTAGGGATTTTAAACATTCTTTTAATTTCTGTAAGCTTCTTTGAGACCTTGAGGGTAGGAAGAAGCATAATTTTAACCCTTGGCACAGTTCTGCCCTGGTAGGAGCCCCTCGCTCTCTCCTAGTCACACGTGTTTGTGGGGCTGGGGAGGGGCTGGCTGAGACGATGCCCATGCGGACAGCCCTTCCACATCCCGCCAAACACACCCAGTGGCTGCACGTCCGGCCCGCCCTTTCCACACTCCGGGCATTTAATGTTCACGGGGCATTTATGTTCTGGAACTGGAGGGACAGGAGGAGACAGGAGGGTGGAGGCAGAACTTGGAATGTCTCCTGCTCTGTCCCTTTACTGGGTTTGGGGCCCTTGGGTGGAGGGTCTGACTGGAGGCTGATAGAACTATCCCCCACATGCTTGCAAAGCATAGTCTGGGTGTCAGCAAAATCTGTTTATTAATTGGGTCCCCGTGTGATTCCTCAGCACATTAAAGTTTAAGAAGCGGGCTACATGTACCCCATTAGATGAGAATCTCATTTCTAACAAGCTCCCGGGTGATGTTCCAGGTCCATGGGCCACACCTGTACAGCAGGAGTCTGGAGAATGTACTAGTCTCCAATCACCAGCAGGGGCCTGAGTAGTGTGGGGGTGGGGAGGGGTCCGCACCACACCCACCCTCCCAGCCAGGCTGAGCAGCGACAACTTTGACAACTTCGGAGCATCTGAGGAAACTCCCTGAACCTGCATTAGGTTCCCACATAGGGACAGTCGACATCACAGAGTACCCCCTTTGTGGGCTGCCGGACTAGCTGGAGGGCCCTTTGACAGGGTTAGTTTTCTTCTTGAGTAAGTTGGGGGGCGGTGCTTGGATTCATTATAATATGACTCCATTTTACCCTTTCTAACTGGTAAGGCATGACATATTAGAGATTTTTATCTATCTATCTATCTATCTATCTATCTATCTATCTATCTATCTATCTATCATTCACTTAGCCACACTGATATGCACACAGACAGTCTATCACTTTGCTCACTGTTAGTGAACATTGGCTTGCTAATCGCTGCTGACCAGAATCGTCTGGGATTGGCCACATATTGTTAAACTTTCCCATGAGGATGGAAGGCAGGGCTCTAAAGAAAGCATATAGGAAGGAGCATTCATTCTCCACGTGGGACGGCAATTGCTAAGGGCAAAACCCTGGTACCATTAAGAAATACCCAAAACAGCCACTCACGGGAGGCCACAGAGCCCAGCCCTTTGCTGCCGGTGCCTTGGTTGCTTTAAGAATTCTTGATGTGGTTAGAAGCTACGTCTTAAAATAAAGTGTCCTGTGTCTTTAGGCTTTGTGGAAATTCACTTAGAATTCCGTGCAGACGTGTTTGGCTATTAAAATCAGGGGTGCCCTCAATGACAACCGATCCTCATTAGTGAGCACAAACGACCCACACACGGCCTCAGATCAGCAGCTCCTGGGCTTTGTGCGGCGGCAAATTGGCCCCATTGGAAAGGGTGTGCGCGGATGAGCAGTGCTTTGCGGCAGCCCTCGAGTCATCCCCACCCCCAAGCAGATGCAAGCCCTGCGTGAGTCCCTGGCATTGTGTGGCGCAGATGGTTTGATGGGCGCAGCTGCCTGCACAGGAGTGGCAGTGTCGTGGCTCTCACCCACCCAGAAGAAAGGGAACAAAACGGCCCCACGCCCTTCCAGTGACTGCTTCTGCCCTTGTTATTACTCCTCCTCTCAGGCTCGAGCATTGCTGCTAGCTCTGACTCGCTGCCACCCTCCTCCTTCCTGCAGCTGTGGTTTGGTGTAGCTTTATCCAGAGGCCTGGCGTCCTTTACCAACATTGGCTCAGCCGGGATGGGGCGGGGGAGACAGGGCAGCCCCTAGAATAGAGCAGGTGTGGATGAGAGCTGGCTTAGCTCTGGGCACGGTGTCTGAGAGTGTCCGTTAGTCTCGTTATCAATTCTAGAAGGGGTGAGCTCCAGAGAACCCATCAATCAGGGTTATGCTAGGTGTGGCAGTTGGGTTAGGCAGAGGAATGTGAGGGTCTGTGGGCCAGGCTCTGGTCAGAGGAAGGCCCGGAGCATGGGTCAGGCATGTCATCAGAGCCAAGGGTGGGACTTACAACTCTACAGAAAGGGGGGCTGGGAGGGAAAGGAAGGCAAAGCTGCTCCTGGGGGCCTCCAAGTGGGAGTGGGTGGACGGGGGACTCAGGACAGGGGCTGGGATACAATGTCACAGGACTGGGAGAGTGACTTCTGGCTAAGCTCTCGGGGTGATGGCATTGAGGTTACTGATGGCTGCCCTGACTTACTCGGGTCTGACTCAAGGCCCAACAAGGGCTTCAGCTGTTACATGAAAGCTTTGGGGCCATTGGCCCTGAAAGTGGGGAAGCTGAGGCTTTGAAAAGAAGCAGAGCCTGGCAGCCCCTTAGATCGAATCTGTTAGTTAGCCCTGTTTCCTCCTTTAAAGGAACTCTGAGTCAATCTTCTCCTCACTTCTGTCGGCCCCACTCTGCACTGGACCCACTGTGACTTCACATGCTGATGCCTGTTCTCTGCATCCCCTTCCCAGAGGCGGCCCTGGAGAGGCCGGGCGGGCCGTCACTAAGAGCCGGACTTGATATCCCAGCTCCGCGTGAGAGTGGGCGGTGGCTTAACCTCACTACGTCCCACTTTGCTCCTCTGTAAGATGAGATGATGATAATAATAAGAAGTGTGAGGGTTAAATGACAATATAGTAAGGCCCTTAAAATAACGCCTGGCACATAGTAAGTGGTGTATACGTGTTTGCTGCTGGCATTACTGCACCCCAGTCCCTCTAACCTCCCGTTAGCCTCCAGAGGCAGGCACTCACCAAGTGTTGTGATTTCTACTCCATAAGTACCTTCTCTTCTCTACTCCACCTGTCCTCACTTCATGTTTAGCTCTCATCACCTCTTGCCTAGAAATGGCCTTCAGACTGGCCTCCTATGATGGGCAATTCAGTCCTCCTTTGAGCCCCTTTCCGCTCTGCCTCCAAGAGTTGTTTTAGAGAATCCAAATCAGTTGTGCCACTGTTGTCTTGCAGCATCTCCACCTGCCCACGGAATATGTTCACGCTTTGTCTGACCCCAGACTATCTTGTGAATCCTCTACCTGTGTATCTTTTGCTCTAAATGCAGGGCGGGGCAAAAGTAGGTTTACAGTTATTCATATGGAAAATAATACAATAATAAATGAATAATAATAATAATACAAGAATAAACGCTGTGTTTCAGGTACTCACAACTGTAAACCTACTTTTGCCCTACCCTGTGTATCTAAATTCTCAATCATTGCCTAATCTGCCTCCATTCATATTTCCCCTTCTGCCTAGAATTAGTCTTCCTTCCTTCCTTCCTTCCTTCCTTCCTTCCTTCCTTCCTTCCTTCCTTCCTTCCTTCCTTCTTTCCTTCCTTCCTTCCTTTCTTCTTTCCTCCTCTTCTTTCTTTTTCTTTCTCCCCCTCTTTCTTTTTGCCAAATAAACTCTTGTTCAAACTTTAAAACACAGATTGAGAGAAGTCTTCTCCAGACCCACAGTGCTTACCCACCGCAGACTGCAGTCCTTGCAGGCAAGGATAGAAGCTCATCCACTGTGTGCCTCTCAGACCTGGTGTAACCCACACACGGGCCGGAAGGAAATGCCTCGTTGGAAAGCCCTGCCACCACAAAGGCGTGTCTGAGAGCGAGCTATGGGGGGTGAGGTAGAGTCAGTCATTACGACAGAGGGGGAGACTTCAGGTAGCACTAAATAAGAATGTTTTCCAATTCCGTCCAAAGTGCCAGGTGCCTGGCCACACCCAGAGACGAGGTGTTGCGGATGACAGCTGTGGGTACGGAGAAGTGAAACTCCCTGTTTCAGCTCTGCAGGCAGCATGCACTTTCAAATTAGGAAGAGCCAGAGTGAGAGTCTCAGGAAAACAGACTCAGATGAGCTCCAGCTCAGGCTGCTGTGAGCTGAACTGTGAGCAGCTAGGGACAGACTCTAGAATTCTCTGAGGGGAGGATATCAGCCCCCATACAGAGAAATGGCCAGGGCTGTCTGAATTAGTGCAGGATGAGAAACACTGTGGGAACCAGCAAACGAGGGTGAAGTCGGTGGACCAAAGGGAGAAGAACCCACGCAGGCAGGGCAGAGACACCACACCCAGCTACCAGCAACTGTCTGGTCACTCTCCCTGCTGAACAAGCCAAAATGTAACAGGTGCTCATGAATTTGCAATTTTGTGCACGGACCTGCAGTGAGGCAGGATTTACCGGGAAAGGCTTGTCTTTGCTTCACATGGTGTCAGCTGGGGTGAGGTGTGACCGGGGGATGGAGGAACCACTTTCAGATGGCTCTGTCATACGGCTGGCTGTTAGCTGGGAGCTTAGAGAGGGCTGGGGGCCGGGGGCCTTGGTTTCCCTCCACGCGAGGCTCTCCGCACGCTTTCTGCAGCACGGATGCTGGCTTCTGAGAGCGAGCGTCCCAAGGGAACCGGTGAGGAAGCAGTGTGCTGGGAAATGTTGAACAGCTGGCTCCCTGGGAGGAAGCACCCTGATTTGTAGTGTTTGGTGATTTCCGTGGCATCGATACTCCCACCATGGTCGATGTCAAGCCACTGAACACAGAGAGGGTAAGAGATGTGCGCAGCGGGCTCTCAGGAGCTGGTGTGAACCAGCTCCAGCACCCATGGGTGGAAACCCCCTTGGCCTTAGAGGTCACAGAGTGTCACTTCTGTTGTACTCCACAGACATGCCCAAATTCAAGAGGAAGGGACTTAGACTCCAATTCTTCACGGGAAGGGTATTGAAGTCACATTGCAAGAAAAGCTGTGGGAGAGGAGGTATTTTGCTGCAATTTAGAAAGTATAATAATAGACCAGCCTACAGATGCAAATGCCTAGGAAGCCCGGTGGATAATACAAATGAATGAAGGGGTCAGACGTCAGGTGACAAGAGTACCTGATGCGTGTTCTCAGTGTCAAGGAGAAGTAGAGGGTGGCGGAGGCGTCGGTAAACTGGAGAGCACCGCACGGGGAGAGCCCAACAGATGCTTTTGGGGCCCGAGTCAGAGCTGCTCGTTGTCAACCTCAGGTTTGACTGCTTACAGCTCAGGAGAGACCAGGGGAAATAAATTCATTCTTTCATTTTTTAAAAAAGCATATTAACATTTAAGCCCAGGTTAAAACAACAACATACTGACACACTGCCTTTTGGCTGTCATCGAAGCATGTCATCTGAGATGAGGAGACCCAAGTGATGCTTACATCCAAGACTCTGGTAAGTGGGGGCCCCATGGGTCAGGGCCTGTAACTTTCTGAGTCTCATATTTCAAAGGCACAGTATTTGCTTTGTATATATGCATAATATGTGCACACACAATACACACACACACACACACACACACATACACACAGCTGCACAGGTATAATTAGCATATGTCATAGTACGTGGTCACTAATATTTGCTGATTGAGTGACTCTGTGTGGTATGATTTTGAGCTATTTGCTCCGCGAGTCTCCATTCCAGCGTCTCAGAATCAGGAGTTGTCTCCATGTTGGTTGATTTAGCCAAGTGTCATGCATGACTGGTGACCCTGAGGCTCAGGGTGTTGTTATGATTGGAATTTAGGGTGCAGTCCTACAACTCCACTTTGTCCTTTGCCCCTGCATCCGGCCGTGCCGCCTGTGAAGCAGAGCCAGGCTTCATTATTTGAAGGCTGATTAGCCAGCCCACTGATCCTCTGGACTCTGGGTTTCCCCTCTCCCTGCTGAGGATGCCTTTGGGCCATAGCTGCCCCTGCCAGAGAGAAGGGAGGGGCAGGAGGAACAGTGACATTCACAGTAGGAAATTTTCATACTGGCTGGAAGCAACTCTTAAAATTAAAGGTATGGATTATTTGCAGGTTTCATTATTCAGGCTATTCCTGTTCCCACTGACACAGATAATTGGAAATTGACTGCACTACCTCTTTGAAGAGATTGCAGAAATGCAGCGGATGATTTATGTGGCTGAATGAATAGGAGTGTGGGTCTTCGGTTTTTGTGTGCGTTTAAAAAGTTTTTACTACATAGCTTCCAATTAATCAATTAATATTTACCGGGAACTTTCTAGGCACAGTGCTAAGTTTGGGAATTTGAAGAAGCTGGTCATGGTCTTTGACCTCTGGGGAAACATGATCTACCCCTGAGAAGTTATATAGCATTACAATGAACCAGTGGCTATTGAATACAGCAATTGAAACCAAGAAGGAACCACTGTTTATTTCAGGCCCACAGACCACACGGTGCCTGATTCTTCCACCCACGTTGCCCGCTTTGCTCTTCTCAACAGTCTTGCGAGGAGGAGATGATTACTTTTATTGATACAGAAAATGAGGCTCAGAAGGTTAAGTGACTTGGCCATGGTTTTTCAACCAGCAGAGCCAGGATTTAGTGTCTGTACCTTTTTGATTGTACCCAGTAATCTTATTTGTTGTCCATGAATCTTCAGGTTCCACCCACATTTATTGAACACCAGGTGCTGTCATGATTGTGTTATTTCCTTTTGGCTTCACCCCTGTGGTAGCTTGGGAGACTCAGTCTGGGCAGGTCGCGATCACGACAGCACGGGGAGCAAGAGGAGGTGTAGGCCGGGGCTTCCCTAGGTTGGGCGGGGGACGTGGCAAAGTGAACTGATTGAAGGGGCATACAAACTGACAAATTCCTGTACACTCTACAGCAGTGGCGGGGACAGTGGGTTGGATTAATCTTGGAGTGCTTCATTCAGAAAAAGAAAATCCTACGCTTGCTCTAGGCCTGACGAGCAGGTGGGTAACCCAGGATGGGGTGGGGGTGGGGGAGCCTGAGAGGTGCATGAAGAAGCAAAACCTCAGAACAGAGAAAGTAGAACACTACTTTTTTTTTTTTTGCATGTGTTTGATTTAAAAAAATTTTTTTATTGACCTCAAATTGATTTATTACATTGATGTATCTGTAAAAGACTACAACTATTATTTGCAAAAATAGTTAAAAGGCCAGTTTTGTACAGGGAGCTGGAATGGCGGGTCTGGAAGGTGGGTAGTTGACTGCAGAATTGGACAGGGTGGTTGGAACCAGACTGGTAGACCTAGTAGCCAGGTCAGGTGACAAAAAAGATTCTCCAGGGTGAGATACTGCTTTCGGGAAAACATAGGAATGCTTCCTGATTTGTTTATGCCAGAATGTTCTGTCTGTGAAAAAATAAATTGCTTATTTACTTTTCCAATCTCTATATGTTACAAATATCCAAAAGGTACAAAAAGTATGTAGCACAAATGAAGTCTCCGGCCCAACCCTTGCCTCCAGCTATCCAGTTCTTCTTCCTGGAGACAGCCGCTCCTAACAATTTTTGTCAGGAGTTTTTATTCTAGGGATTTGCTAAGATCAGAGGCTCTCTTGGCCCAGAAAGGGCCAGTTTCATGTGCATCATTCCAAGTTGTGCCCAACTTCTTTATGCTATTCTTCAGCGACAGCTCAGAGCCATCTCTGTCAGATGAACACTGATGGCATGAGTTGTCAACATTACTCATGTGGCCTTTAGTACATGAGGACACGAGGTGCCTTTGGGCTCCAGGGTACAGAACATAGCAAATCAGCTCAAACACGAAAGGTGGTTATTTTTTTGTAAAGAGAGGCCACCAAATCCAAGGGGAAAAAAAATCCAAATAGAACCAGCCTCTTGGGAACTCTGCTGGGAACCAGAAAGATAACCACAGTTTTGTTCTCTCTCTCTTTGGGGTCACGTGTGGCTGGTTTGCCCAATTCTGCTGTTTCTGCAGACTGGCCTTTTCTGAAAAGTGCCTACCCCAGTCCCTAAACCTGTGTGATCTTTCTGCTCCAGAGCTTACCACATCTGTTGGCAAAAGCTTCTAAGCCTGTTAGAGCACATTCTGGTGAGAACTGGATGGGGTCAGTTTGTGTGCCTGAGCCAGGCCGTACTGCCATAGGTCCCACTGGCTGTTTTGGGGTCACATGGCCATCCCTAGGCGTATGTGCTTGAGAGGTCGGGAGGTAAGGTCAATGGCAGGATGGTCTTTCCCAGGCAGCAGGAGTTACCCTCAGCGAGGCTTTGACTTGTCTCCCCTGCGGTGGGGAAGCTGCCTCAGGGCAGAGACCCTGAGGGCGCCTGGCTGGGTGCTCAACACATCATCTGATGCTCCATAAATCTTTGTTGGTTTTATTGATGCTTGTTCCTCTGCTGGAAGATACTATTCTTCAGAAAGGACTGAGAAGTCTGCAACGCAGATATTTATTCAACTGCCATTAAGGAGTGTGGTGAAGCAGAGAGGACTCAAAAATTAGTTACTGCCAGGAAGTAATGATATGGAGCTGTGTGCGCCTCTTAGGGCAGGATCAATAGATTATTTTCATTAGAAAAACAAGACTTAAAAAAAAAAAAATCCCATGGAAGCAGAGCAGCTGTAGCCTGGGACATGTCCTCTACATAGAATTTAACAATGTGTCTACGCAGGCCCCTGAAAGTGTGACAGAGCAATAAACTCTTAATTGGAATATCTTGGAGGGTGGCCAGCCCTGGTGAGTGAAAATTGTGAAATTATGATAAGCGCTTAGCCAAGTACAAGGCCTGTTTTAATGACCGGATAGGAATCATTGTTAAGCACAATGTTTACATGCAAATGATGCTGATAAAATGATTGCCAAATATCCAGAGCTCATTTTCTTAAGTAGATTAAACATCCCCCTTCCACTTTTGTTAGCATTGATCATTTGATTTGCAAGCATATTTCTAAAATCACTATAAATCCCAAATGAGCTGATTCTGAATGTATATTTTACTGTTTTGAAAAAAAAATTTCTATCAACTTGTGAATTTATAATGGCCAAAAATGGCATTAAATTCTAATTGTTTTCTTAGGGGATAAAGTGACTCCAGGCCAGTCACTTCCACTTCCTGCCTCTTGGGAGAGGGCTGCCATAGACGTGTGTGTGCCAGGAAGCCACCGTGCTGTGGAGGGTCTAAGCACGTGGGGAGCCCTGGGGGATGTGATACCTTGCGGAGGGAGAGAGGCCAGGGGCACGAAGGCACCACAGGTGTGAGTGGGGAAGCTGTCTGGGAAGTGGGTTCTCCAGTCCCTGACTCCCCAGCCAGTGCCACGTGGAGCAGAGGTGCATTTAAGCCAAGACGTCCTGACCCCAAAATTGTGGGCACTATATATGGTTGTTTTAGCCCGGCAGGTGTGGCTCAGTGTATTGAGTGTCGTCCCATGGACTGAGAGATCTCAGTTCGATTCCCGGTCAGGGCACATGGCCAGGTTGTAGGCTCGCTCCCCAGTGGGGTTGTGCAGGAGGCAGCCGATCAATGTTTTTCTCTCACATCACTGTTTCTCTCTCTCTCTGTCCCCCCCCAAAAAAATAAATTAAAAAATAAACAAATCGTAGTTTTAGGTGTTAAGTACCTTGTTCCGTCTGTGTCTCAGTTGGTTCATCAAAAAACTGGCCATGATAACCTTTTCTTGGTTTCACAGGGTTAGTCTGCTATCAACTCACCGACAGCTCCAAAACACAAGCCCCAAACCCATGTTTTACAATGTCCTTGGAGTCAGTTTGTACACGTCTATACTTGCACACTTTTGGAGGTGTGGCAGGGTAGGCAAGAAACTGGTTGATATTTACTACTGATTGGAAAGCAAAACAGTTAAGTATGAATGCATCTCCTCTTATTTATTTTATTTAAATATGTTTTATTGATTTTTTTAGAGAAAGAGGAAGGGAGACAGAGATAGAAACATCCATGTGAGAGAGAAACATTGATCTGCTGCCTCCTGCATGCCCCTCACTGGGGATCGAGCCTGTAACCCAGGCATGTGCCCTGACCGAGAATTGAACTGGGACCTCTCAGTCCATGGGACGACACTCAATCCACTGAGCCAGACTGGCCAGGCTGAATGCATCTTCTTTTATTTTTATTTTTATCCTCACCCGAGGACACTTTTTTGCATTCATCTTCAGATAGAGCAAGAGGGAGAGAGGGAGGAAGAGAGAGAGAGAAACATCGATGTGAGAGAGACACACCGAGTGGTTGCCACCCACATGACCCCAACCGGGGCTGGGGACAAACTGCAACTGAGGTACGTGCCCATAGCGGGAACTGAACCCGGGTTTCTCTGGACCGCGGGGCGATGCTCTAACCGCTGAGCCAAACCAGCCAGGGCTGAATGCATCTCCTTTTAAAGAATCTGAATTGAATTGCTTCTTCTCCATGGCCCCCAATTCATCCATGAGCACCAAAATACCCTTCTTGTGGGAGTGAGAGCAGGTGCCTGTCCTAATGACTGGTGACCAGCTTTTCGTTCTGTGAGGCCATTGTACTGGCAAGAACCACAGATACGGATCTACTCAAAGTGTAATGGGGAAACCAATGGTCAGACGTCAGCGGGGCCAAGTACAGCTACCAGGTCCAGAGAACTAGAAACAGTCTTGAAATGAAGCCTGAGACAGGGTCATAATGAACAAATCCTCGGATCAAGGAGGGCTCAGGACGGGTGTGGTGAGTGCCTCAGAGCAGCCTAGATTTGTTCCTGGGAGCTGCCTCACTATAGGGTGACCACCTGTCCTGATTTGCTTGGAACGTCACCAGTTTTAGCAATGAAAGACACATCTTCTGGGAACTCCCCCATTCCTGGGCAAGCTGGGACTGTTAGTCACCCTACATACCTGATTTTTTGCCCTGACTTAAAGGGTTGGGCTGGGCAGTGAGTTTAGGTAGACACACCCTAGATCAGAAAGGAGGCTTCTGGGGACCCAGCCCAGTGTGGGAGTCAGAACGCAGAGTTGAATCAGCTTGTGTTCTGCTCTGTGACATTGCTTGTCACAGAAGAGGGTCCCAGCACAATTAACAGAGCTGATCCAGCCACTTCCACATATCCCTGGCTGGTGTCCTTGCACAGGACCCTTCTGATGGCCTTCCCAAGTAAACCACCAGTTTGGACCCTTCCGATAGGTCTTGTTAACAGGAGTCTAATTTTTGAGAGTCCTGCGTCCCCAGCGGTGGAAAGCACCAATTCTCTGCTGATGGTGAAGTGACCATGTGGGCAATCCAGTGTTTCATCTGCAGACTGAATGTTTACTGAGCGTCTATCAGGTCAGGCTCTCAAGTTTCGGCATGCGCCAGAACCACCTGGAGGTGTACCGAAACGGAGTCCAGAGCCCCGTCTCCAGAGTTGCTGACCCACAGGACTGGGAAAGGACCTGAGAACTTACTTCTAACCGGTTCTAGGGTGGTGCTAGGGTGAGGACCACTAGATTAGGGGCTGGGAACTCTGAGACTTCATGAAAAGCCCACCCAAGGTAGGAACTATTATCGATAGGGTATTTGTAGAACCAAAAGACTAAATGGTTTGCCTAAGTAGCCACTATTAAGTAACAGGGCTGGGAGTTAAACTCCTATGGTTTTTTTCTTTTCTTTTTTTTTTTTGCCTCCATCTGGTTTTCTTCCATTTAAAGGAAAGGTATGCTGGGAATGGTTATGTTCTTTAAAAAAATTTTTTTTCATATATTTATTGAGGTTTGGTTATTTTTTTAAATTTTATTTTATTGTGGTAAGAATGCTGAACATGAGATCTACCCTCTTAACACATTTTTAAGTGAAAAATACATTATTGTTGACTGTAGAACAATGTTGTACAGCAGATCTTTAGAGTTTCTTCATCCTGTTTACCTGAAACTTTGTGCCTGTTGGTTAAGTAACTCCCCATTTTCCCCTCCCCCTAGCCCCTGGTACTACAATTCCACTCATTGATTCTATGAATTTGACTATTTTAGATACCTCATATAAGTGGAATCATGCAGTTTGTCCTTCTGTGACTGGTTTGTTTCACTGCACATAATGTCCTCCAGGTCTATTCATGTTGTTGCATATTGCAGAATTTCTTTTTTAAGGCTAAATAGTATTCCACTGTGTGCATTTATATATATATATATATATATATATATATATAATATATATATAATGCTTTCTTTATCCATTCATATGTTGATGGGCATTTAGGTTATTTCCACATCTTGGCTTTTGTGAATAGTTCTGCAATGAACACAGGAGTGTAAATATCTCTTTGAGATCCTGATTCCAATTCTTTTGGATAATTATCCAGAAGTGTGATTGCTGGATTATATGGTAGTTGTATCTTTATTTTATTTTATTTTATTCTTAAGGAACCTGGAATGGTTATCTTCTTAACTCCTGAAGAAACCCACATTTTCCAGATCTTTGCTTTGTTTCCATTGATTTTCTCCACTCTGCTCATCACATACATTTTATTCCAGGCAGTGAGTAAGACATCAAATTCATGCCTAGACGTTGAGTTTTATCCCTAATATAAACCATGACACTTGTCCACGTTCTGAACTCAGTCCTTGTCTATAATTAACATCTCATCCTCCCTCCAATCTGATATGCTTGTTCGGAGGCAAAGTGTTGCTCTCCAGGAAGGGACTGTTTAGACACATCCTAAGTCATAACAGAGGCCGCTGTCAGGGAGCGATGCCTGGTGGAACTTTCTCCTGCATCTGTGAATTACTGCAATGTGCCAATGATGCTTTCAGCAGCCTGGTATCATGTTACCTGGATTTTGGAAGGCTCAAATGGGAAGTACAGTTTTCCTGGCTTTTCAGAGTCAAATGTCCTGGGGCTGAATGAGCAATTAATGATTAGAGTTCATTATTCTTTTACATAAAGCAGAATTCTTGCCTTTTACCTAGATAGTTCTTTTAAAAATGAGATTGTACAAGAGAGTGTTGTAAATGTACAGTTCCATATCAAGTGCAAGGTTTTATTATGACATGAATAATTGCATACAAATATATTCTAGAATCACTGACCTCAAAAAACACTGAAAGGTGTCTTCTTACCGATTGCAGTCTCCTGTTCTCTGGAGGGAGCTGTGTCTGTGTCAGATGAGCTGGGGTGGTGCTACATAAGCACAGGATTTTAAGCCAGCATCATGAGCTTGTAAAAAAAAAGTGATGGTCAACAGGAAAAAAAAAAAAAAGATTCACTAAGAGAAAAAAGCATCTGATACCAATTTTATTTAATTTTGTTAATGGGTCCCTGGACTGTTGGACTGTAGAAGTATGGAAGATTCATGAATTCTACCAAGGCGTTTGAAATCCCTGTGAGCTTGAAATTTGGGGCATGTGACATTATAATCAGATGAATTAAAGATAGATTGAACATCTGGCCCCCAACAATGTTGATTAATAAATTAATGTCAGGCCAGAGAGGGGGGGTTCAGGGAGATGAGCTACAGAGTTCCACTCAGGATCACAGCCTGTTCTCTGTTTTGGAATCAGTGACTTGGACATTGTAGAAAGGATAGTGACAGTCAGTATGTCAGATGACACCAGGAGAGTCAGATCCATCTTATGAGGCCAGGGTGTGGGCTGAACAAAAAATATAAAATTTAATTGAAGTCATTGTGGAGTTGTGCATTTGAACATTATTAGTCAAAGCTCTCCGGAGGAGAGTAATTGGCTCATGCAATTACGGAGGCCAAGAAGTCCCTCAGTCCGCTGTCAACAAACTGGAGACCCAGGAAAGCTGGCGGTGTAATTCAGTCTAAGTCCGAAGGCCCAAGAACAAGGAGCAGCAATTTTCAAGGGCAGGAGAAGATAGATGTCCCAGAACCAGCAAACAGCAAACTTGCCCTTCCTCTGCTGTTTTTGTTCTGTTCAGGCTCTCAATAGATTGGATGATACCCGCCTGCACTGGTGAGAACAATCTTCTCGACTCAGTCTACCAACTCAAATGCTGACCTCTTCTGGAAACACTCTCACAGACACACCCAGAAAAAAAAATGTTTTACCAGCTATCTGGGCATCCCTTAGTCTAGCCAAATTGACCCAGAAAATTAACCATCACAGGCACTTTAAACTGCTCAGTTATAGCTTTGGGGAAAACTGGTTTAGCAAGTGTGAGAAATTAAAAGGGTTTAGTTGACTATAGCTCAGTGCACATGAATATCGTGAGAAGTTTGCCAAAAAAAGAGAAGGGAAGGAAACAGCACAATAAAACAAGTTTAGTTTGGATGAATTGAGGCAAGCTGTCCGGAGTGAGCGAGGTGAGGGGCTGCTCTGCCGCCCTGCAGGAATCAGATCACTCCTGGAATACAGCACTGCATTCTGGCGTGGCATCCTGGGGCACAAATGAAGGAGAGAGTTCTTAAGGTCCCTTCCCCCACTGCTTTGAATGGTTCTGTAATCCCAGCTCCCAGTTTGAGAATCCCACACGAAGAGAAAGAAGCATTGGTTCATTCAGAACTTATTCTCTGAAAAACACAGGAATGCGTCCACGGGTGAATCTGCTTTGAAGCTGATGAAGCTGAAGCTTCAAACTCCTCTTCTGCCCGAGTCCCTTCTGAGGCATTGGAGGAGCCCCGGCAACCTGTTTGCGTGGTTGTGTGTTTTTGCTAAACTTGTAAACCTAAGATAGCATCCCTGCAGTCAATTAAGACTTATCTCTTTCTGCTCTGAGCTTCCTTCCATCACTAACATCACATTTAATTCCACTTGTGTTGGGGGTCATTGAGGGTGGTGGGGGGAGGGGAGCAGCATCCTTTTGATCTTCTGAAGGGGAAGTTGATTTGATACACAGTTGAGTTCAGTGGCATGAATGTATGTAGTTTGCTGGCAGTTTTAAGTAGATTTAGGTATGGCTTCAAGGAATACTCTTATTGTCCACGGTGTTGACTCACCGGCCATCATGACATGGAGCTCCAAGACCAGAATCATGTAGTGACATGACTGGCTCCTACAGACCAAGACAGAGAGGCAAGGAGGAAGTGGAGGAGAAACCAGAGCTGAAGTGCACAGAGCCATCATCTAGTCTGTGGGAAATCCTTCCAAGAATCAGACAAGCAAAACTGTGGGTAGAGGACTGAGCCTCATCCATGCTTAGTCAAAATGAAATGTCCTTGGCATAAAACATCTTAAACCCTTGCAACGAGGACACCTAAGACACACTGACAAATGAAGGCCAGCAAGTCGAAGAGTAGCTAAGATTTGCTCCTGAACAAGGAAGCTTGAAAGGTCCCCAAATATTACAGCTAGTATAGGAAGAAACTTGGTAAACATAACATTACCACAAACAAGTTGTGATGCACAAATAAACATTTCAAAACTTGTAATACAAAACAAGTTTTGGTTAACCATGCTTGCTGTCAAAAAAAATGTGTCACAACATTTTTTATTACATGAAAAGGCCATCAAAGATTTTGCAGCCAAAAAATTGGAGGTGGACAGTGTTAACACAGGGGTATCAGGCAGTTAAGGAATAAAAATATATACTATTTCCTGCTTTGTCATATTTGTCAGTTTTTAAAATTTGCACTATGCTGTGAGTTCCTTCATTCTAAATAAGTATTTACTTTGTACCTAATCTGGTGTTTATAATTTTATACTGTTTTTCTTAAAGAAGTCCCCCTGAATTGTATAAACTATAGGATTCTCAAAACCTACACCCACCCTGGCTGAGTTTCAGAAAAATTCAAACACAAATGTGGCCACAGTCTGGCCAAAGAGCTTGTCATATAGCAGGGAAAGTGAGACAATTCATCTAAGAAGAATGCCCTCGAGAACGTGACAAGGCCCTCAAGGGAAATGCTAACCAATGGATCTGCAGGCCCAGGGGTCTCTAGGGACAACTTTATCGACATCTCAGCTCTCTGACTGCCCTTCTCCTCGAATTCACAATTCTCTTCTTAAAAGGAAGATTCCTTTTTAAAAAGAACCCATCCTTCCTTATAGAAACCACACCCTTAGAATTGAACACCGGTGTCTCTTATACTGCTTTCTTGTCCTGGAATGTCCTTCTCCCTACGTGACTTATGGAGTGAGTCCTCAGCAGTGTCATAGAGGGTTAGTGAATTCCAGACGATGTCCTGGGCTCCTTCAACATAGACACTTGACCTTGGTAAAGCCATTCGACCTTTCCTCACCTCTACAGTAGGGATTAAAACGCCATCTTCAAGGGCTATTGAAAGGCACTAAATGACTTAATGTGTCTAAAACATGTATCAACTTCAAAGCTCTGAACAAATGTTAAATGTTATTACTACCCGTCCTTCAAATGCTACCACCTTTATAAAGTCTCCCCTCACCCCATCCCACTGATCATTTCTCTGTTTTTCATGTATTTCACTTGATGTTTATTATTAAGTCATTCACTTGTTTATTCACTCATTCTTTTATTTCATAAATATTTTGAGCTCCTCTCTACTAGACACAAACTTTCTCCCTCACTGCATTTATAAACTGGCCAGAGGCTGCCTTATTCTAATGTGTGTCCCTGGAGCACTTACCTCATTACCTTGCAGTCGCTAAGGACTCCGTAATGGTTGTTTACCTGGGGTGACATTTGAGCTGTGCCTTGAAGGTTGGGGAGGATTTAGATCTGGAGATGGATATTCCCTAAGAGATAGAGCACGAGCCCTGCTGTCTCCAAGGTAGTGGTTCCACCCTGGCTAGACATTGGAATCATTTGGGGAAACTTTGAAAGGAATGGGGATGCCTGAGCCCATCTCCAGAAATTCTGCTTTAATAGGCCTGAGCACTGAATGATTTTTAAAGCTCCCAGGTGATTCCAATGTGCAGTGGGTTTGCTATCTACTGCTCCATGATAATTTTATTATTTGGTGACTGAGACACACTCCTAGCAACTGCCATGAGAATGACTCTGGGGTCACAAACCCTCCTTAATGTCCTAGTGCCTGGATCTTGTGAGGTCATCTGTGTTCTGGGTGCACCTGTCAAAGGCCAGGTCATGTAGGCTGCCAACAGCTTTCTAGTTTATTGTTCCACTACTCCATCACTTCCCCGAAATGAGTACAGGTGGTCAGGGAGATAAAGCCATGTCAGGACTACACACTCTGCCATGTCTCTCACCTTTCTAGAAACTTCTGCCCTCTGCCACTGAGGACTGAAAAACAAAACGACTCTGACCTACCCACACAAGAACGAGACAACTTCAGAGTTCAGCCCCTCCCCCATCTCTGCATTTCCTCTCACCTTCCCTAGGTCTCTAATAGAATTTTTACACCTCATTTACCTGTTTTTAGTCAGCTCATCCTTTGTTTGCTTTTTTCCCCTCCCCTTGAAATCGCTTTCCCTCCAGGTTCCCCACCTGTGATTATGCCTCCCTGCAGGCGGGCGGGGCGACCTTTAATAACAGGGGCGCTCCCCACAGTGGTTCCGATGAAGGTGGGGGAAAGGGGCGCACTCAGCAGAGAAAGCCTCGCCTGGTATCACAACCCCAGATGTTCCAGGCTCCACCCGTAATTACACCTTCTCCACCTCCCCTATCCACCTCCCTTTCAGAGGAAAACTGCGGTGGGTGACACTCCCCTCCCCAGTGGGGGTGCACCGCCTCCTAAGCAGAGCCAGCAGGAGTTCGGGCTGGGAAATTAGCATTTCATTCTTTATCTGCCCTGCGGGTGCTGTCGCCACCACAGAAAGAGTTCTGGCTGCAGCCGGAAAGATCATTCATTCAGGCGGTAAGAAACAACAACCTTTACCTTTCTAGGGGGCTTGTTTCCAAAAGGAATGATGCCTCCATCACGGCCCATTTTAGACCATTAGTGATATGTTTGCATTTCCACAAGAATGTTTACCTTTCTCTGCGGGGAACCTAGGCCAGTCAGCACTGCTCACAAATTAGTAACTGTGATCAAAGCTCACGACTTCAGCCCAAAGAACCAACAGTTAGGTTTTGGAGTTGAATTTCAACTCACTAATTGGCTCTGCAGGTGCCTTTGTTTTTCCTTTCCACTCCCTAAGTGCCCTTGTCTGTCTTGAGCTGGCCTCCCCAGGTGCTAGAGAATTCTAAACCAGGAAAGGAGAGCAAACCTCCCAGGAGTGGTGTCTCTCTCCATAAACGGAAGGTATACTATGGAGATTCTCATCAAGCATCTTTTGTCAGCTGGATGTTACTTTACCTCTCCATGTCAGTTTCAGTGTAATTATGCAATCTGTGTGTAACTGCCTTTGAGTCGACCCTCTGAGTGACAGGTCCAGTCCTCAGCAGCCACGCTCAGCTCCTATGCACTCATGCCCATGGCCTCTTCTATGGAGTCCATCCATCTCATGTGTGGTCTTCCTGTTTTCCTGCTGCCTTCTATTTCCCCCTGCATTATCGTCTGTTCCGAAGGACTCTGCTTTCTCATGATGTGCCCAAAGTTAGGAAGATTTCAGATTTGTCATGTTTGCCTCCAGTGTTGTTCAGGCTTCATTTGCTCTAGGGCCTGCTTGTTTGTCTTTCTGGTGGCCCAGGGTATCCACAGAGCCCTCTTCCAACACCATATTTCCAACGAATCAGCACCCCCGCCCCATCAGCCGTCTTCACTGTACAACTTTCACATGTGTACATGGCAATTGCGAGGGTGTGGATGACCTTGGCCTTGGTCTCTAGTGACACATTTCCAGTCTGGGTGATTTTTCCCGTTCTTACTAGGTTTTTACGTGACAATTAGGTGAGATGATGCGTATAAAGTCAGCAAGTGCATGTCAGCGGGGTCCTGCTCATGAACTGGGAGCTGTTTTTGTTGATGTTCTTTTTCCCAGTATACAGGTGGGGGCCAAAGTCCTGTCTGGATGGCCCCTCTCTCCCTGGGAAGAAACCAGTGAGGAAATACATAGAATCCTTCTGAAATCTCTGGCACCACGGGAAATTAATCATTAAAGGGCCAGCTGGAGGCTTTGCAGTCCATTTCCCATTGACAGTAGAAATCCCTGTGAGTCATTTCTAGTGGGAGAAGCTCCCGCTTTCTGCTTGATACTTCCAGGGCCAGAGACTCACTACTCTTCAAGGAGGCCTACACCGGTTTCAGACTTTATAAAGTTCTTGTTCATATTGGGCTCAACTCTATCCCCTCGTACCTTTGACTTAATGTGTGGTGGTGGGTGGGATTGTAATCAAATAGAACATTGGATGGGAAATTGAATTCTTGGGTCTCTTCCAACTCCAAGCTTCTGTGAATCTGGTCTTTTCCCCATTCATAGAATCAGGTTAGCGAGTACTTCCCCTGACTACTTCACACCACTCCTGTCTGTTTGTGACCACACCAGTTTCAAAAGTGCTAAGGAATTTAAGGAGTATTAGTCTTTTGTGCAACATGCAATGTGTTTACTTTTTTTCAGCTTGCCCAACTCTTTAAA
The DNA here is from genome assembly GCA_030848825.1 of Tadarida brasiliensis. NCBI lineage: Eukaryota > Metazoa > Chordata > Mammalia > Chiroptera > Molossidae > Tadarida > Tadarida brasiliensis. The sequence continues at coordinate 100,967,497 of CM061258.1, forward strand.
CGACTTATGGAAGTTTTCAAACACACTCAAAAACAGAGAGATGAATCCCCATTTACTCATCATCCAGCTCCAAAAATTACCAATATTTTTGCTAATCTTGTCAGATGGTTTCTTGGCCTTGTTCCCATCTGCCTTCCTCCTGGGCTCTGTCTAGATTTCCAGCGTCCTGACTGAAACGGAATGACTGCCAGATTGTAAGATGTGAGGGCAGGTAGAGCCCCCGTCCTGTTCACCACTGTATCCCCGGTGCCTGGCACGGCCCTGGTCATGGCAGGCTCCTAACAAAAAATTATCAAAGAACTGAACTAAAAGAAAAGGGCTTGGGTGCTGTAACACGATTTTAAGCATTATACCCTCTCAGGTAGGAAATTGGTTCTTTCTATATAGTACCAAAGTCATGATAATAAATATCAACTGACTGCAGTTAGCAGATGAGGGAATTACAGTACTCCTTTGGGCCCCTTCTGGATAGAGTATATTGGGGCAAACTAGACCTTATTGTGTCATTGGTTTGGAAAAGAAATCACCCCTGAATCCCTTTAGTATGTGCACTCAGGGATTTTCTGAGAGCAGACATAGGTATCATCTCAGTACTTTCCTCTCTCAGGACTCAGCTACCTGATTCTCCAGGGCCCCAGGCTCTCCCACAAATCAGGGGGAAGCATCAACACTGCTTCCAAGAGGAGCAGGAAAGCACCAGAAATCATGACGCGGCCTTCACCTCCTGTGCTCGTTCACCCCTGTGTAAAATAACCCACCTCATGGGGCCACGGGGAGCTGTAAGGAGATAATGAGCGGACAGTATATCACAGTGCCTGGCACAGAATGAGCATGTGACTACCTTTAAACCCACACAGTGGCCTTTCGTGCCCCCCCTCCACTGTCTTCCATGCTTGGTCTCTTTTAGTGGAACCTAATGTGTGCCAGGCATCTTGCCAGGTGCAACAGCGTGATCACCAGATCACTCAAGGGAACTTAGAATGTTGAAGGTAGTGTTTGTAACAATCCTATTCTTTTTGGTGCCACTTTCAGAGCCAGGACATGGGTCTGGGAGGACCATTGGTCTGACATGGGGTCGAAATCCTTGGTCATTCACGATAACACCCATGAAGACCGTGAAGAGGATGACACTGCCATTCATTCTTATCTGGAAAATTGGTCTCCACTTCTTTACTTGCCTGCCATACAGTGGGCACTCATTCATTCTTGTATTTATGGATGAATTTGGAGTGTGGTTAGCCCTTGCTCTTTTAAGGTTTCTCTGGAGGAGTACCTTTGGACATATGTAACCAGGAATAGCAATTATTTGTAGTGGGAAGTTAAAGGGAATCTTGCATGGGAATTACAAAAGTGTTGCCTCACTAAGGAAAAAATAAAGCTGGAAGGAAAAAAACAAATTAATTACGCATTTCCTTGTACCACAAGTCTTTCTGGAACCCCAGGCTTAAAGAACTGCTAGACAACTATCAAACGATGAATTGGGATATGGCCCATGGGGAAAAATTGCTCAACGCTTACAATGGAAGAGACCATATTTGCACTGAAATTTGGCAGTTGACCAGTGTGATTTTTCAGCTCCATCCTATTGATACCTGCTGACTCTCTTTACCCTCACACCTTTTCTCTCAGACAGAAGGCCTTCTAGAGTCTTACAACTGCTCTCACACCTTCGTCTTAATTTTCTTTCTTTTTCTTTATTGATGTTAGAGAGAGAGGAAGGGAGAGGGAGAGATAGAAACAACGATGAGAGAAAACATTGATTGGCCGCCTCCTGCATGCCCCTCACTGGGGATCGGGCCCACAACCTGGGCATGTGCCCTGACCAGGAATTGAACCGTAATCCTCTTGGTGTATGGGTTGATGCTCAACCACTGAGCCACACTGGCCAGGCTCAAGTTCCCTTTCTTTATAATAAAAGCTTCTCCATGGTTAAAGAGTGGCAGATATAGTTTCAAATTCTGCAATTTGCTACGTTTTCTGCTTTCTTCTTGATCATCCATTGCAAGTTATAAGGTACTCAGAGACTTCAGTGGGCGTTGGGATAATGAAAAAATGTTATTCCAAAGCAGAGGAGGGGGGTGTGTTCTCTCTCCTCTCCCCTCCCTCCCTCCCTCCCTCCCTCCCTCCCTCCCTCCTTTCTTCCCTCCCTTACGTTTCTCTCCATTTCTTCCTCTTAAAAACATTTTCGTAGCAGAATGAATCACCTAATTTAACGTTTGTGAAAAGGAAATCATAGACAGGAGGAGGGGCGTGCACGGGGGAGGAAGGAGGGCTACAGGAGTTTAAGAGCACACATCTGTTTCCACTGGAGGGTTAGAGGATGGAACTACTTCCCTTTGCTGTGTTTTTCAGGGCTCTGTTTGGGGGCTATGTTGGTCCACGAAAGGCAGGGAGACACTGAAGAAAGAAGCAGGCCGCGCCACACTGGTAGGTGGCAGTTTTAACAAGTAAGACAACTTGCTTACAAGGCTTGCCTTGGGTGGCTGCAAGACAAGGAGATCTCTGCACCTGCCAGCCAGAATCTTAAAGCTTATGGAAAGGCCTTAACTGGGTTCAGTCAAGCGCACCGGTCTCAACACCATATTACTCTCTCAAGGCTGTGTCCTTGGAATAGCTTTCACTATGGGAATAGTGGGCAGAACGTACATGGCAAGGACAGGGGTGAGGGTGAGGGGCCTCCGATTGCCCGTGTCCAGCTCACTGGAATGAGCAGTCACATTCTCTCAATTACCTCCTCCAACAGTTTACCATTGTCCCCATACAGTAAAAATTCAGTCTACATCCATCAGGATGAGTGCAGAGGTGAGGAGGGGCCAGGAGCCACCCAGTGTCAGGTGACATCCAGGCTCCTGGGATTCAGGAGCAGGAGAGGAATGCATCTCAATAAACAGCCTATTGAGCGCGGAGGAGTTAAGTGAACCTGTGCTGTTCTCTCGGCTTTCCCGCTCGCTCACTGCATTAGCACTGGGCTGCATTTGTTCCCTTTCCCTCAGCTTCTCCTGGAATCAATAATTTCCTCTGACCAGTGTAGATTGCACACAGGCATGAGGGGGGCCTGTGGTGACCGGGCAGGCCGTTCCCAGGCAATCTGTTTCTGACGCACTTCCATTACTCTGGGTCTCTTGAGGGCTGATAGGCTGATAATCTGACCCCAGAGCCTAGGAAATGATGGCATGTGTGCAAGTTAAGAGGGCGCCATAGATTCTTCTTTCTAGGCTTGCAGAATTCTGGGGTGACATGAGAAGAAAAATCACACCAGGAAGTATGTGTTGCCTCATGAAGAAGATGTTGCTTTCACATGCTGGTCTTTATCTGGGAGCATCTGCCTTCCCTCTCCTCTCAACCTAGCATGTTGCTAGCAGGGACACTGGTGCCAGGTTCAAGAACAGGCTCCGTCACTCTCTTTTTAAATATATTTTATTGATTTTTATTCTGAGAGAGAGAGGAAAGGAGAGAGAAACATCGATATGAGAAAGAAACATTGATCAGCTGCCTCCTTCATGCTCCCTACTAGGGAATCGAGCCCACAACCCAGGCATGTGCCCTGACGGGGAATTGAACCAGGACCTCTCAGTCCGTGGGACGACACTCAATGCACTGAGCCACACCGGCTGGGCCAGGCTCTGTCTCTTAGTGACTGTGGGAACTTGGTGATTACATAACCTCCTGAGCCACACTTTCTTCATTTGATATTAAAAATACCTCACTGGCTGTCGTGGGGATTAAATGAGATATCGTATTTCATGTCCTGTTCTTAACACAGTTTCTGGCAAGTTCTCAGTGAACGATAGTCACTTACAGTGTTATCCCGTGTATTTCTTCCTTGTATTATTTTTAAGCTATATTTTTTCCTCTCATGGGTAAGATTCTAGAAGAGCAAGATATGGAACGTGGGACTTCTTCCTATCAAGAAAACACAATTAGTAAGCTGAAAATGTCTGTGTTTATTCCTTCTGCCTGTCCATGTTCATTGCTTCTGTAAGAATGAGCTTGTCTCTGAAACCATCGCATTGAAGAGGGACAACGCCACCCCTGGTGGCCTCCCTGCTGAAGCTTTGACACTGGCTATTTCTTGACATTGTTCTGGGGCCCACTGCCCACTGGGAACACTGGTCTTGACATCTACCCAGGCAGAGTACCAGAGTCTGACAATTGGATGTACAGGTCTGAATCTCAGGAGAAAGGACTGGGCTGGAGACCTCTGTTTAGGAATTCATCGGTGAGTGACCTACACCATGACAATGGCTGGACATGCACAGGGAGTGTGCACAGCGGAAGCAGGACCAGTGATATCAAGAGCACCAGCATTTAAGAGATCACTGTGGAATAAAGATCCAGTGAAGGAAAACGAGGCAGAATGGCCAGAGAGGGCGAAAGAATGGGAGAGAGAAAGTCATGGTCTTTGTGGTTAGCAGAATAATGGCCCCAGAGATGTTCGCATCCTAACCTCAGAACCTGTGGATGTGTTGCCTGATACGGCACAAGGGACTTTGCAGATGTATTAAGTCAACAATTTGGAGATGGGGAGATTATTCTGGGTGGGACCAATGTAATCACAGGAGTCCTTGTAAGGAAGGAGGGAGGCAGGAGAGTGAGAAAAAGAGATGTGATGGTGGAAGCAGAGGTCAAAGTAATGCAATTACTGACTTTGATGTTGGAAAAGGGACAGGAACCAAGGGCTGTGGACAATCTCTAGAAGCTGGACTAGGCGAGGATTCTCCCTAGAGCCTCCAGAGAGAACCGGCCAACACGTTGATTATAGTCCAGTGAGACTACGACCTCTAGCTAATGAAGGTTTATTTATAAATAAAGAAAATAAATTTGTATGTTTAAACCACTAAGTTTGTGGTAACTTGTTATAGCAGCAAAAGAAACAAAAACCAAACTACTAATATTCCAAGGGAATCATGTTTTCAATGGAGCCAGGAGTGTTCAACAGTGTCCAAAGCCCCAGGGGTGTGGGTAAGAGCAGAATGGGTGCCACTCCAGGTCAAGGAATCACAGGCAGTTTCCAAAGGGGGTGGAGACAGAGGGTTTGAGGACCAGGCTCAGGATGAGGGGTGGGGCTTCATTTACTGGGAGATGAGTGATGAGCCAGGTCAGAGGGGTTGGGGCTTGGCCCCAAGCCTACCCCCTGCAGTAGCTGAACTCTGGGACAATCACCCCAGCTGCAGGGGCTGTAGGGGCAGACGGAAGAAGGGGCAGGGCAATCTCTAGTTGCTGCCCAGGCAGCACTGGCAGAGGGAGCACCAGGGAAGGAGGTGGGACATACCTGGCCAGACGGTGCCATGGACCCTTGGCATCAAGAATGTCAGTCAGTAGGAAACAGGCCAAATGATTGAGTAGGTTGGGATTCAGGTCTAGGGCTTCAGTCCAAGATGGGACCTAAAATAAGACGTAGGTCCAGGAGCTGGACTAAGGCAGAAAACAAACGAAAAGATGAGATTCCAGATAGACACTGGTTGGGTGAACAGGTGCTAGTCTAGGTTTCAGAAATGGTTCCAGAGAAGGAGAGCTGGGGAGCTTAGAACATGGAAATCAAAACTAAATGTCAGGATGCGGCCTGGAGGGGCTCAGTTCCCCTTCCTGCTCAGGTCTGGGGTTGGCAGGTAGGAATCAAACAGAGGGTGGCAGAGGTTGGGGCCAGGCAGGGCCTGCCGGAGAGGTAAAAGTGAGGTCAAGAGACCGGGTAGACAGGAAGGACAAACAACAGGAAGGACAAACAACAGCAACCGCATGTGACGCGCTGCCAGGTCCACAATCTCTTCTGATGCTCCTGATTGAGGCCCCCGTCTGAGGATGAAGCAAGCTGAACCAGGGACAAGGGAAGGCGAGTGTGTGAATACTCTCTTGAGGAAAAGCCAACTACCTTTGTTACAACCCTGTTTCACTGGTGAAGACCCTGAGGCTCCAAGAAGAGGTGACTTGCCGGAGTCCCGAGGCTACTAAGTGGCCAAGGTAGAAACAGACTGTGGTCTCTGAAGTCTTTGACTTGGGCTCTTTTTCCTGCCCACAGCCAGCTCTCTAAACAGGGCCATGGCATGATTTGCATTTGGCCTGGACCCATGTGTGTATATTTTACAGGGATCCCACAATCTGGGCTCCCCTTTGTTAGGGAAAATTCTATTTATTTGAATTGCCAGAGACCTGGACACTAGACGTGGTAAAGCTATTGCCTTTTCCACATTGCTGATGAATCAGCTGGCACTGGGAAGAGGTGGGAAAGGACCAGTAATAGCGCTAATGGATTTCGTATGGAGATAAAAATGCAAGATATTCTTGCATTTTCTCTCTCTTTGAATTTACAATTAGATGACCTCCCATGGACTATTTCTGTGATGAAAACCTCTCCTAAGGAGAAGTCACTTATTTTCACAGATGGTAGAGTGCGATGTAAAAACAAATGAATCTGCAAACCAATATCTGCTGAGGAGCAAATACTGTATTGCTGAAAGGGGGAGGGGCACAGCAAAGCCATGCTATTCACCATGAGGCCCGCTGGGGCCCCATCCTCGAAGATTCTGACTGGGGAGGTTTGCGATGGGGCCCAGGCATCCAAAAGAGGTTCTGGTGCTCATCAAAGATTGAGAACCATGGAGGTAAGATGTTACCTGTGACAACTGCACCCTGGGGGTTTGATTATCCTCGAGTGGCCCCACAGCTCATGGCTCACAGAGATCTGTGCCGAGGCAGGAACCATACACCTACCTGTGTGAGACCCACAGTGGGAGCAGTGACGAGAGTGACCTTGGAGATATCCCGGAGCGAGCGCTGTTCCTCCGTCTCTGTTTACCTGCCTCATGAACAGGCAGGAGGAATGCCCTATTTTCCAGAGAAATGATATGATAGCACAGAATGTTTCCCTTGACGATGTGAAACGCCTGTCACCCCAGTCTTTCCAAGACCTCTCCTCACTTACATGCCACCTGCAGGTTTCTCTTGCAGAACAAGTCACCGGCTCTGAGAACATGTGATTGCTATTAGCCTGCTGGCTTCCTCTGATGGGGCTGTTCCAGGTGTGCAAGCATGTCCTTGCCTCTCTTATTTTACCCACTTGGCACAGGAGGGAAGAGGCGGGGTGCAGAGTTTGGTCTACGACGAGAGTGGAATACTTCCAGATGCTAAGTGTATAATCCCTTTGGTTCTGCTGTGCCTGCCAAGCGAGCGCATAACAACTGTGTGCTACAGAGCGGAGCGGAGACTAGAACAAAGTGTAACAGGGTTCTGCGGGCGGGCTACGCCGGAGGAGAAACGAACGCAGTCATTAGCATGCGTGCCGACCCACTTTCCCACCTGTGTGTGTGTTCTTACAATAGTTTAAATGGAAAGACAGTTGAAGGGAAAGGTAAAAATTATTTGATAGGGCAAAAAATGTCTATTAATGATGTGTTTCTCTGGTTCTAATTCCAGGAGGTTCTCTGAAAATTGCTGATCAGTAAAGAGACTCATATTGATCAGAGAGACGAAGGTGAGTGGTCACCCAGGAGAGGCGATGGGGGAAAGGCCTTAAGGATTCATTGAATTCTTTCTCTTCTTGGTACTGGCTTGCTTGTGGGAAACCTTTTCAGCACTGGGAGGTGATAGGTCATATGCAAAAATACATGGGAGAAAGTAAAATGAGCATGCATGTAATTGAATCTGTTTCATATCTGACCATCGAAGGTCCTGGAATCCTGCAAGGTCTGTTGTGCCCAGAACACCTGTAGTCCTTCTGGAAGTTGGTCCCCATTCCCTGCTGATGGACTTTTTTCTGACCCTAGATTCTACCTTTCTACAAGCCCTCTGATGATGGCCAGACTTCGAAAATACTGATTGCAACCCGCATGGACTGCCCACTGCCCACCCCACTGCATTCCCCTCCAACTACCCGTCATTGGTCTTTTTGGTCCCTGGGTCTATGCACAACAGACAGTCCATGGTCATGCCAGCATCCCCTATAATTCATTAGTGCTTAACTTACACGATTTTTAGCTATCTTCATGGACAGTCATAAAACAGTTTTGGCAACCTGGGTTCCAGTTTTGGAACCTTGGGTATGTTGCTGAAGCAGTCTCTGTATGGATACCTTTGCAACTTGGTAGACTAAATAACCAAAAGACACTTGATAAAAATGAGCTGTACTAACGTCTTGGTGTCTTTACGTGTTTGCTGGTGTCTGCAGAGTGTATTTCATCTCCCTGAGATGGCGGGTGATCTAGGGGAGGGACTCAGTTTGTGATTCACTTTGAGAGTGCTTGGGATATTTCTGAAGTATTATAGAATGTCATCAGGTCTTTTTTTTTTTTTTTTTGTGAAACAATTTTATTCAAACTTTTCACTTCCATTTGCAGTATCATCACTTTTTAGATCATAAATCTACTATTTCAGCCATTTAACAGAAATCTTCATAGCGCATTTTCACTTTTGTCCAAATCTTGATAACTGCTATTTATAGTGAGTGTGGCTCAAGGGCAGGGATATAATTAGCATTTCTGGGAAGTGCAAATTGAGCAGAATGCCATATAAAATGCAAGGATGTAAGTAGTGAGCATAGTAAGTTTGGGGTTAAAATAAAGTACAAATTGTACCATGTAAATAAGAATGTCTTCTGTGTTTGTTCATGTTTGGTGGGAATAAGATGAAGAGATGATGCAATTACCTGAGTTAAATTCTTTGGAAGATTTAACGGTGTATTTTAAAAATTCTGTTTGTATTTTAAACTTAGAGAAATTCACCCTCTCATATTCTAGCCATACCTTTAGTGAAAATAAAACTGGCAACTTAGAGTGTTTATCCCATTAGTATTCAATTATATTTCCCAGATAAACAGCTGGAGGCCATCTCTTCAGTGACAAATGTGTTTGATTTGACTTAATCACCACCACAGGGCACATCATTTACCAACATTTGCTGTAGTACAACTTTAACAAGTAGGGTGATTCACCCTGGGAGAGGAGAGAAAAAGAATGCAAGACACCGAGAGACCAAAAGAGAGAAGGCAAGCACGGAATTAGAAAGGTATCTGTGCCTTTAAAACTTTCCCACTTTTATTGGACCTATGACCTTGATACATAAAAGTGCACAAATCATAAGGTTACACAGTGCAATGAACTGTCATAACTTGGACGCATCCATGTACCAGCACCCAGGCCAAGAAATGGAGCATACCAATAACCCAGAAGCACACTCTCATGCCCCTTGCATGCTTCCTCCCCCAAAGTAACGAATATCTCTTATGTTCCTGTTTATTTGTTTTTAAGGATCTTGGCCCCTTGTCATTCTAGAAGTGTCTCAGCCAGGCCCTTGGGAGGAGTCCTTGGCATGCTTGTTGTTTAAGGTTTCCATGATCAGGTACTGGATTCCAGCTCTGCGTCCTGAGGTTTAGAGTGGCTAGAAGGGGAGGAAAGCGTTGTGACAGGAGCTGTGAACCTGTCATCCTTTCCCTTCCACATCCTGGGGGGCCACAGTGCTCTCTTTCCTTCTGCACTCACCTCTCCAGCATGGACACAGGTGGACACCTGATCTACGTCCTCTCTGGCTGGCTTCGAAGCTCTGATGACATAATGGATATGAAACACTTTGGGCAGGATGACGTGCTGGGCCATCATTACATCCTTTAACCAATGTGGGCAAACACTGATAGCGGAGGGAGTTATTTTGAGTAAGAGGAAGACAAATGCACATGTATCCAAACCTAAAGAGGTACTGACCCTAATGGTTTTCAATGGCCCTGAACGTTTCTCTAAATTTGGAGAACTGCCATTAACTTAACTCTTTAGGGCTTAACTCTAATAAGGCCAGAGTCATGGAGTAACCTCCACGTCTTACAACATTTCAGGTTGCTGAATAATACCATACCAAAAATATCATACCAAAATACCATACCAAAAACACCATACCAAAATACCATACCTCAACATTTCTGTTGGCTTATGAACAACAGAATTTCTCAATGTTCTGGATGCTAAGAAGTCCAAGATCAAGGCACTGGCAAATCTGGTGTCTGGTGAGAGCCCATGTCATGGTTCTTACATGACTGTCTTACTATAACCTCACATGATGGGAGGTCTCCTATAAGGGCACTGATCTCATTTATGGTGGCTTTGCCCTTATGACCTAATCACCTCTCAAAGGCCCCATCTTCAAATACTATCAGGTTGGGGATTAGGTTTTCAACATACAGATTTTGGGGGGACACACACAGTCCATCTATAACATTCCATATGATCTAATTGACTTTATTCTGTTGCATATACGTTCCTATTTCCCCACCTGCATCTGATTTATCAGAAATGTGGCATTGATTATTAATCATTACTAATCTGATAATGATAAGATTATCAGAGTATCAGAGGAAAAATATCAAAATATGTAACCTACTGATAGAGAACTATGTTTGCATGAAGGCAGCATATCCTAGTATTTATGATGTGAATGCATGGCCCTGTTGTGCTTTGGGGAGTCTTCTGGCAACTTTTGGGACACAGACTGGTAGCACAGAGGCACTGTGTTAGGACTTGGTGACAGCGTGGTGACAAAGCCGTCATGCTCCTTGCCCAATTTCTCAGCAAGTTTTTCTTACCTCATGTAGTTCCCTTCTTATTTTGTTGTGTTTTCATTTTAGTCTGTTCTGTTCCTTTGGCTTTCCATCCCTGGGTCATGGAGGTCCGATGTGGCCTAGCGAGAACAAATTTGCCAAAATTTCCTTCTTTGCTAGTGATTTGCTGCTTCTCGTAATCCAGGTAGTGAGATTCTTTCCATTTGTTCTGCATTTTTTTGTTTCACTAGGGATTCTATTATTATTTATGTATTTAGTGGGCGGTGGTGGGGTGGTGATGTCTCTTTACTCATCTGTGGCAGAGGAGAGGTATGTTTAGTCATGGTTCTTACAAGGGTTGCACATGGGCGTTGCCCACTGGGTCAAACCCCTGCTCAGAGATTCAGTGGATGCAGCTCCTTAGATGCCCCCCTCCCCCGCCTATACAGGAACTCCAGGGAGGATCTGCTAGCCAAATGGGACCTTTTGCTCCCACAACCAAGGTTCTAACACATGTGGGAAGTGGAACCCTCCCTACAGCTCCCAGAACGCACTGCTCCAATAGCTCTTCAGTAGGTCTTCCTGTGCACCTCCTTCCCCAAGGTTTTACCTCGCAGGGTGACTATACTCCCGTATTCCCACCAGCCCAGCCCACCCCCTGAAACCAGTTATTTTCAGTACGTTCTGACCGAATATTGAAAAGAGCTCCCAATTTGGGTGAGGAGAGGCGGAGTTTGGAGGAAGAGGAACTGCACTCTGATGGCCTCAAAAATCAGCATTCTTGTGGGAGAAGGGACGTGGCTCAGGTTTCTGATGATGCGTAGGTACCTTGAACTGAAGAGCCAATGGGAAAAGGAGGGGCGATGTGGGTCTGCTTTCAGCCCGATGAGCCATCAGCCATGTTATTTCTAGTTCCATCGCTTTGTAGAGGAAAATCTCCCCAGTTCTATCTAGAAATAGGTTGACTATTGGTCCTGGTTTTTCAATGCATTATGAATTATAATTTTTTCTGTGTATTTAAAAGCATTTTAATTAAAAATTGGGAAAGGCAGTTTCCGGGCTGCTAAGTAGATCATATGTAAAACTAGAAGCTGAATATAGCCAATTACTACTTAATGTTATAATTGTTGTATTTATCCTTTTCTCCCTCAACCTGTCTTCTTTCCACTTAATGAAGTTCTTTGTTTTCTCTCATCACAAATATTATTTCTGCTAAATACTTTGAGCTTTTCTATTTCTATGTAAATACAATAAGAAGGAAACTTTTTCTACCAGCCTAACATTGTTTCATAATTAAACCTATTTAACTAAATCAAATTGTTTATTTTTTCCTATTCATAATATAACAACTCTGTTTTGAACCCTAATTTTAGAATGGATAAGAGATGTACTATTGAACTCACTGCCCTCTTCCTAATCCCTACTTTTTGTTATATTTTTGTGTCTTGAAAACTGTACCTTAATTTTTTTCTTCACCTCTTTTCCCTTCAAATTCTTATGGTAAAATGACAGCACAATATGTAAATGACTTATTTTGGGTAACCTTCATCTTTTTATGTGTGATCAGGCACAATAGGTTAAAATTGTACTTCTAAAGTAGTCTTTGATAGGTGATGTTAACAGGCTCTGGGCCCCTTCTGCATTTGTCCTTAGTGTCACATCATACCCAGTGCATCGGCAAACCCGCCCGCTCTAATTTTGAAACGCGTCTTGAATCCCTGCACTGGTCACCACCAAACATCTACTTCTCTGTCTCTACCATCGCCTCCTACCTAACTGCTCCCTTATTTCCACTCTTGAGTCTCTACAGTCTGTTCTCCCCAGCAGCCAGAACGATTCATCTAAAATGTAGATCAGATCATGTCCTTCCTGTTTCACCCCCTCTCCCCAACAGCTCCCCATCTCACTCAGAATGGAATGCACAGTGCTCTCCATGGCTGGCGGGGCCCTGTGTGATCTTGCCCATGGCTCCTCCTCTCTATCTATGGCATCCTTACTGTTCTCAGTGCTTGAACTCTTCTTCCACCAGATTCCTGCATGGTTCAGTCCTTCCCTTTAGATCTCTCCAAACATCCCTTTTTCCACAAAGTCTTTTCCAACCACCCTGTTAAAATACCCTCAATCACCCAATCCTCTCACCTCATTTTGTGTTTCTTTGGAGCACTCGACATGTGATGTGTTTATTAGATGATGTGTTTAGTGTCTGTCTTCCTCATGATTTTGCTCACTGCCATATCTGTCGTGCGTAGAGAGCCCCAGGTGCAGTCCATATTGGATGAGTGTATGAATAAACGGGTGCTAATCCATTAGGTTTGCACATTCCGAGTTATAAAACACCTTCACTCTGGTTAATAGTTTCAAACTGTTTCTCTGCTGTAGGACATTCTCTGTGAGCAAAGTCTTAGGAAGAACACTAGCGTGCAAAACTGATAGAACTGGAGTGATCTGACTGCGTGGAAGGCTGAGAGCTGGGGCAGGAAGCACCCCTCTGTCTGAGTTCTTCTCAGTCCTTCAGCCCCTCATGGCAGTCCCTGAGCAGGCTTGAGAACCATCAATATCGGTTTTCTCAATCCATCCCCATCACTACTGTAGGAAGCAGATATAATGACCTCATTTCAGACGAGGTAAAGTGATGAGTTGGAGTCAACTGGCCAAGACAATGTGGTAAAATTAAGAAGCTATAGGGCTGCAAAGTGGCAGAGCCGGATACGCACTCAAGTCCGCTCACCCCAAATCCTGGGTCCTTCCCTCTGCACTACTTGCTTGTTCCCTGAACTCTCTTCTTAATTAATTATCCTTTGTTCTTGGCATCCGTTTTCTTTCTGTGTCTTTCTCTTTACCCTGTTTGTAATTACATGCTCTGGGCCTTTCCTTTTAGGGACTTTTCTGGCCAGAATCCTGAGAATTCTCTCCATTTGTCCGCCGAGGTCTCTTTATAGATCTGGGAAACGTTTTCCCAATTATTTCCTTAATTATAATTTCAAGGTTACTTACCTTTTCTATTCCCCCAGAGACTTCTGTTAGTCAGAGTTTGGATAATCTTGATCTATTTTTAGGGCCATTACATTGTTCCCATTGAAAAATGAAAGCTGTTTGTTGAAATCTGTTGCTTGGACATGGAGACAGTTTGCTTTTGAGCATTACTGATTTCTTTCTGCACCGCATTCATTACTCTTTTCTCCAGTCCCAGCATGGCCTGACACCCTGGACCTCTCCCCACCACCTCGTGGGGGTGTAGCTGTTTGTGTGTCGGCTACGTGGATGTGTGTCGAAAGATGACACTTCAGATAGAAACTATCAACACAAATCTATGAAAATTTTCCTTTGTTTTTCAAATAAAAGTACTTTTCTAGGTCCTACAGTGGTTTTATTTTTTGCAGGGAATTGCAGCTTTTCTGAATTGCTCATGTGATTTTTTCTGTAAACTCACTCTTTAAAAAGTGTTTGCACATTTCTTTTGGTAGTTTTGGCTTCCAAGAGAAACCCATAGCCAACACATGCTCTACTATCTCCTTGGATCTCTTGAGAAGGAAAAATCTTAACTCTATCCCCACAGAACCTCATAATTTAGTGACGTAAATATTTAAACAGCTTTAAGTGGATAAACTGTAAGCCTGAGACAATTTTACTTTCTGGAAACCTGACTGACCTCTTGACTATAGAGGTTTAGACTTCCCCAGATTTCCCCCAATATCCTCTGATAGATATTTTTGCCAAGTTGGAAGAATTTTACAGTGAACACCTATATGCCCACCACTCTGATTCTGCCATTAGCATTTTATTGTACCTGCTTTCTTGCTTATCTAGTCATCCTCCAGATGAGATGTGGAGTATCAGGCGTGACTGACTTTCAAGAGGGGAGGACCTTCTTATGGAACCTTTGAGCAATTACTTTCCTGAACTTCATTTTCCTCATCTGTAGAATGTGTTTGGAGTAGATGGTGCTTTTCATGGAGCCCTCTGGTTCTGTGGAGGGGTAGGAGGGCTGCTTATGGAGGTAGGAAGCAGGATGTGAAGAAACACGGGTCATTTGAGCAGTCCAGGCTCCAGGCTTCCCCATAGCTTCAGCCAGAACAGCTTGGCTTTATTTGTTTTATATTTTGGGTTTCCATGTATTTGCTGAGGGAACAGGGAATAGTGAGGCTGAATCCATTTTTAAAACTCCTGGATAGCATGATTTTAAAACTCCCCTTTCGGCTCACAGATAGGACGTGTCTGGTCTTTCTAACTAGCTTATACAGTGTTAGAGAGGATAAATGAACTATCATACCTGAGACTCGCCTGTGTGTCAGGCACTTTGCCAGACACTTTCTCATACTATTACATTTACTTCTCATAACAAGCCTGTAAGACAGGGATTGTTAACCTCTTTTTACAGGTGCAAAAATCCAGGGCTTAGAAAGTTGACTTATTTAAAGTTGCTTGGCCTGCAGTTGGAGGCATTGAGGGGGAGTGATGCACAGAATACCCACCTCATAGCAAGAAAGCGTTTACCTGTTGGCACAGTTGTAACCAAATGGGCATTTCACAAAGCTTTCTTTAAGGTGAATCATGAAACTCTTGGTCAAAAGATCTTCTGTGCTGTTACCTCAGTAGGTTGTGAATACAGAATTCTTCTTTCTGTCACAAAGGCTGTTATAGAAAAACACTGTAGTAGGAGAATCTGAGGCCGAGAGTACCAACTGTGAAAAAATAGAGCAGGATGGGAAGGGGGCATGGCCAAGGTCAAAGCAAACCTATGTTATCCCTTTGTAGAGTTGGTTTTCATCTTTATTTTTGCTTTTGACTATCCAACCCCGTTTCCTGTCTTGGAGAACTCTCTCACTGAGTGTGATGTTGGAGGCTTGAAGTGCATTGTCTACAGAAAAAGGAGACCTGCTGTCTTGGCCCCTTGGTGGCCATGTTGTAGCATGTGGCCTCTGCTCAGCCAATTGGATGCCCTCTTGTAGGCCTTTGCCTGTAGAAACAAATGAAACAGATAAGGATCAATTAGAATTCATGGCTGAAAGCAGGTGTAGATCTGTGTAAGGCAATGCACTCAGTTAGCAGTGGTGGTGTCCTGGTCACACCATCCTGTCCAAAGATGGTTGTTTTACCTGTTTCTTGATTCTGAAGGATATGATTTTCTTCCCACCCTGGTGGGAATAGTGGACTCTGCTCCTGGTTTGTTGCTGCTGCAGAGTTGCTGTTGTAGCTGTGTTCTGATAGGAAATGGGGAGAATGCTCCTTTATCTACTCCATGTTGTACTGTCCCTCCTGCTGTAAACACAGCACATTTTTATACTACAGTCTCACAAGGACCTTTGTATTAGTCAAGTTAGGTTAGTTAATGCTGCCATAACAAGCAACCCCAAAATCCCAGAGGCTCACACAACAAAGCTTAATTGTTCCTCACTACATTTCCATAACAGATCAGTAGTGGTACTTTGTTCATTATAATCAGGCGAGTGCCCATGCTGATAGTGTAGCCACCATCTGAGTCCTCACCTAGAATTCAATACTTAGACTGAAATTGACACACATCACTTCTATTCCCCATTCACTGGCCAAAACTGGTCACATGGCTCCAGTCAAACAAAAGGGATCCAGGAAGTGCAATACAAAACACAACCTTTATGGAAACAGCATCTTCATCTCTGGTCCTACGTCCTCTCTTTCTGGGTGTTAAAAGCTTGTCCACATAGCCTGGGAGGGCCAGTTCCCATATCATCCTTTTCATTATTCTCCTTTATACCCACTGCTCCATAGGAGAACTTGAACAAAGTTTTTTCCTACTTCTTCTGTCAAAATCATGTCTCAAATTCCCTACACAGCCACATGACAACTCATGTAAATGAAAGCCTGGAAGGGCAGTCCAGTGAACCAGTTCCAGAAATTGCCAGGCTCTGAATTCCAGCTTGAGCTCATCTGGAAGAGCTACTACAAACATGTACACACAGACATGCCCAATGGGTGTGCTCTGTACATATGTGTAAGCCACATATCAGCTATTGCTTTGTTGCTTGGTCCCTTGGACAGACTGATTTTCCCACCCCACTCCAGTCACAGAAGTTCAAGTTGTCTCCAAAGGATCCAACCTCTCGGAGTTTTAAGAAGCAAGATGGACTTCAGTGAAGAATTTGTAGGAGGAATCGGGAAGGGGATGTTACAGAGATATCTAACTATACACCAAAACTTGGTCTCCTTTTCACAGCTGGCAGGTCTTGGAACCTGATCTTTCCAAGCTCCTTTGCATGCAGGAGGTCTCATGAGGCTTGTTTTTGCCAATGTAGTGTTAGTAGAAGTGGTATGTATCATTTCTGAGCATGAGTTTTTAAGAAGTGGGCGAGCCTTCTCTAATGTCTTGTTCACTTTCCACCAGCTGGAAGCAAAAAACTCACAGGGCTTAGGGGGTGGCAGACTCACAAGGTAGAAGGAGCCTGAGTCCCTGAATGAACCATGCGGAGAAAAGCTACCCACTGACTAGAAGCACCTGCATTAGAATTTTACATAAGTGAGAAATTATGTCCAGCTCTGAATTTTTGTGGTTTATTTGTTTCACCAGCTAACACTGCCCTAACTAACATAGGAGTTGAGATCACATGCAACTCAGCCAATTATCTAAGAATCTCTCTTAGACAATTTTGGTCCCCAAAGTTCACCTCTGGCAAAGCTGCTAATGTCCCCCAACCCCTAATTGTTTCCAAAATAATGTAGTTTTACTAGTTTCTTTCCCTTTCATAACCCTCTAATCTGAATTTTACTTTTCTAACTGCTCTATAAAGAAGAGCTATTCTATCACAATTCCTAACCCTGCACTGCATTCTCATACTCAGGAAGGGTGCTTGAAAATCCCCATTTAACAGGACCCATTCTTTGAAGACAGTTGGGAAATGATCCCTAATTCCTTGAACTAACTCTGGGATTTAAACTCTATTGTAAATGGATCACCAACTATTTCTTCCTAATGCATGGCCTACTGATCCCAAGGGGATTCCTGGTGAACATCTCACACTCTCCATCTTGTTACATATACCTTCACTGATATGGAAAAACACTGTGGGGTGATGGACACAGCATCTACCAGGGAACCAGGAGACCTGGGTTCTAGGCCCAGGTCTGTGTGACTCTGGGTAGAGTATTTCACTTCTCTGGATGTCAGTTTACAAAGCTTAGACCAAGAGGGTATCTCTGGAAAAACCAACAGAACTCTTTCCTCTCCTGCCATTTTTCATTCGTCATTGGCTCTGTGCCTGGTAGTGGAGATGACACTAGACTTTCTACTATCCTGCTTTCCAAAAAGCCAGTGGACATAACTCTGGACTGAAACTCAGGCTGATTCATAGAATGATTATTATGATGCATATTATCTTCTTTGCCTTAAGGGAAATTTGTAAGAGCTGTTTTTTTTTAAGTCCCAGTTGCTTTTTCAGGCGTTTTGGAAGAGAAAAACTATAAAATTCTATATTCTCTCTCTCATGCAGTTGACTTCACACACACACACACACACAACAAACACATTGTACGCCCATCAGCTCTTAGTACTGAAAAAGCAGGTTGGCTGCCCTGAAGATTTATTGATTTGGACATGCTTTTGGTGAGCAACTGATACTGACACTGAATGAGACTTTCTGAGATAATAGGATGAATGAAAATTGAAATTGAAGTTTCTCAGGAAACTTTTAAGGAAAACATTGCTGTCTCATTTGGGCTGTGTGCTCTTGCCTATGGGGGACTCTGCAGGGGCACAATCTTCTAGACACTGTAGAGACAGAGCCTCCTGTGCACGGCTGGCATCAATGAAACACCCACAGCTGAAACTTCATTTCACAGCTTGAAAAAAATTAAACATAGAAGACTCTTCCTGCTCCACAGAAATGGAAATGTATGCTGTTTTGAATTGAAAAGTGCTACCTCTAGTAATTGAATTACTAGCTTCCAGCCCCACCTTGCTTCTGAATAATGGTCCATGGCATCACTGAAGGCAATTGCTCATTACATCGCCGAGAGTTTTAAAAGCATCTGCTTTGAGTGTCAAAGCCTGGTTGACATGATCTCAGGAAGACCCTTCACCACCAGAATTCTGACTCCACGTGAAGTCATTGACACCAGTATTGAGTTTGCTTTGTACTCCTGGAGCAGGACTTTGAAAACCACATTTGGCTTTTTTAGGCTCTGCCAAAGGTGGGCCAGAGAGAGACTGCAAATGAAAGGAGGAAGTAGGGAACTGCTTCTTCCTGTGGACAGAAGACTTCCTGTCTGCTTCCTGTTTGTTCCTTTTGGACTGCCTGTTCTTGTTAGGGCCTCTCCAGCACTGATACTTTCTTCTTGAAGTGGTAGCCGAATCCAGTTTGTAGTTTCTCCTGCAAATAAAGCTCAGGCCTTGCAGATAAGTTTCATCATTTCCCG
Organism: Tadarida brasiliensis; assembly: GCA_030848825.1. Classification (NCBI taxonomy): domain Eukaryota; kingdom Metazoa; phylum Chordata; class Mammalia; order Chiroptera; family Molossidae; genus Tadarida; species Tadarida brasiliensis. The sequence continues at coordinate 100,986,401 of CM061258.1, forward strand.
TAAGCCACCCGCATCAGTGGGCCATTCCTCCCTCCTCAGAGGTTCGGGGCCCCGTGGCTTCTCCTCCAAGTTCTCTGAATTTTAATAATTCCAGTCCGTTCCCTTTGTTCCTCCAGACTTAGAGGTGGTAGCTGCTTCCTATAGTTGCTACCTCTGTAATAACATCTAGTTACCTAGTTAACGACTCTATACCTAGTTAACAATTTTTAAAATTAAATTCTCTGTGTTGAAATAACTTTTGTGATATTTTATTCCTGATTGGATGCTGACTGATACCCTACTATTAACAGGTTAATTTATAAGCTTCTGATTTTTTTCTATGCACTGATGCGCACACATGCATATACATGGACTATGTTTAATCATAAGTACATGATGTTATTTTTATCATAGTGGCATTATATCTTTTGCCCACTGTTCTGCAACAGTGGGAAGGAACAGGCTGTTTTCATTTGGCCATGTTAATTTTGAGATTCCTGTTTGGCCACGAAGTGAAAGCCTGGAGTTTCTGGGAGAGGTCAGAGCTGGAACCAGATTTCTGAGACGCTGCTCTTAACCAATATGTTATGAACACGGGCTAAAAGGACATTAAAGGTCATTTGGAAGAGCAGCCTCTATTCATGGATGGACAAAACAAAGTCGGGGCTGGGTGAGTGATCTGTTTAAAGTCACGCACCTCAGCCTAGCTGAATCTACAAGCCTGCTCTCTTGATTTTCATATTAATGAAGATTCAACATGTAGTTATTCAACATCTACTATAAATAAGCTGGCTCTGTGCCAAGCATTTTCATTTAAATTATTTTATTCAATCCTGTAGTCTTTCTGCTTTTGTACTACTGTCTGAAAGTATAAATGCCTTTCCAGACTGTGTCCCTTATACTCCTCACTGGCTGGTACTGACAGCTGCATTTTATAGTTGTCTCTGGGAAAAGCAACTTATCTATTCAACTCAAGTGGCCAGCACTTCCAGGAGCAGAGTATGGCTGCAGCATGTAGGATTTTAATGAGGGCATTCTTTAAGCAGGAGATGTGAATACCCTTGAAACTATTCAGAAGGAATATGAGGCTTCAAGGTACATTTTGTATGAAGTACTTAATTCAATAAACATAAGTGCCAGGCTCCCCTCTCCCTCCCTCCCTCCCTCGCTCCCACCTCCCCTCCTCCTTAATTCCTCCCTCTCTTCTCATCCCCCCTCCATCTTATCTTTCCAGGAGCACTTATCTAGTCCCTATAATTTGCCAAGTATTATCTGGGCATTACAGACATAACCATAGCTACTACTCTTATCTTTCAGCCTGGGTGCCTCGCTCCTGGTTATGGGGTCGTGAACTCCTTGAGGGCACAGACCCAGCACTGCACTTTTAATGTTGTTGTTGTTGCTAACCCTTATCAGAAGATATTTTTTCCATTGATTTCTTTTTTTTTTTTTAAAGAGAGAATGAAAGGGAGGGAGGGAAGGAGGGGTGGAGAGAGAGGGGTAGAGAGAGAGAGAGATAGATGTGAGAGAAACACATTGATTGGTTGCCCCATGCATGTGACCTGACCAGGGCCAAGGATCGAATCTACAAACCAGGCACGTTCCCTTGATTGGGAATCGAACCCACAACCCTTTGGTGTGGGGGCCGCTGCTCCAACCACTGAGCCACACCAGTCAGCGAGGTAGCATTGCACTTTTTAAAAATTGTGGTAAAATACACATAACATAAATTTCACCATTTAAGCCATTTTACAGTGATTAGGTAGTGGCATTTAGTACATCCACAATGTTGTACAACTCTACCCATCTAGTTCCAAAACATTGCATTACCCCTAAAGGAGACCTCACACCTGTTAAGCAGTCACACTCCATTCCTCTCTTCTCCCAGGCCCTGGCAACCACTAATCTGATTTCCATCTACTCTGTGGATTTACCTACTTTGGATATTTGATATAAATGAAATTGTAAGTATGTGCGATCTTTCATGTCTCACTTCTTTCACTTAGTCTAATGTTTTCAAGGCTCATCTATGTTGGTCCATGTATCACTCCTTTATTCCTTTTCTTAGCTGAATAATATTCCATTTTATGAATAAACCACATTTTGTTTATCCACTCATCAGGTAATAGACACGGGGGTGTTTCCACCTGTTGGCTATGGTAAATAGTGCTGCTATGAAAATGCGTGTACAAGTTTTCATCTGGCCGCCTGCCTTCAGTTCTTTTGGGTATAGACCTAGGAGTGGAGTTGCTGTGATCTTTGGTAATTCTGTGTTTAATTTATTGTAGACCCACCAAGCTGTTTTCTCCAGTGTCATACTGTACATTTCTGCGCTTCCTTGCAATGCCTAGCTCAGTCTCAGATGTGCGATTTGAAACAGCAATCAGTCTGTTAAGTCACGTATTTGCTTGATCTCTCTCTCTCCTTGACCCAGACATATTGAAAATCTGAGTTATAAATCTCTGAAAATTGGGTTTTATGATAAAAAATAATAAATTTGGTGGTGCTTCCTGGCTCTTAAGTCATTCTGATAACAATGCTTAATTTGAAATTTAACAAAATACTCGATAAAGGAAAAAAGTCACTGTTAATTCTACCATTGTACTATGGCAATAATTTTCAGTTTTAAATTCTGTCCCTGTTGGTTTCTGTGCGTATATTTTATATACTTATAATCAGAATATACACATAAATTAATTAATGCTTTACTAGGAAATTTCTATAATGCATTATGTTCTTCAAAATTATTTTAAATGGCTATAACATATATCAACATGCTGATTTTTCATAGCTTACTTAAGCTATTCCTATATTACCACATATTTAGATTGTTTGCACATTTCCCAATATTGGACATAATTCTGAAATCTTTATTCCAATACATGTAGCTTTTTCCCCCAATGCATATTTCTCTGGTTATTTTTTGAGAACAAACCCCTCCATGTGAATTGCTGGGTTAGAGGGTGTGTTTATCTGTGTTACTGTTGATGCATGTTTTCCAGGGTAGCTGTGCCAGTGTGAAATGCTTTCAGTAAACGCTCGAGTGTTCTTGTTTCAACACAGTTTCATTAAAATTATCTTTCTTTCTTTCCTTCCTTCCAGTTCCACAAGGGTAAAATGACACTTCGTTGTCGCTTGATGACTGTTTCCCTTATCTCGCCACTGCTTCAGAAATGTTCTTTACTTCCAGTGTAGTCTGAAGAGAAGGAAATTATGAGGAAATGACAAACAAGTGGCCGTGGGGAAGATGAGCAGATTAATACACACTGTATGGGGTCTAAGAGGCTCTGAGGACCTGTTATCATCCCAGAGGCAACGCAAAGGGTCCTTGGTGGAGGATGGCCATTCTGGGTTCCCCTCCAGAGCCAGATCTCATGAGGCCCCCCTTACCCTCTCTGCAAAAAAGGAAATAGAAAGGAGAGACAGGGCTTCCTATTTCTTTCAGTACCTGATTTTCATTAGGTTTAAAGCAATTCTTTGTTGTAGTTTAAACTGGTTCTTTTGTTCAGTCTGAAATCTGCCACCCGCTCCTCTTTTTAGGCCCAGGAGGACCACAGGGCCCGCAGTAAGTTAGACGTGTGGGATCCTAACTCCAGGACTGATGTGAATGAAGGATTGGGTGACAGGTGATTAACTGGCTGCAGCTGCGATTGCCCAGGACACCTCGCCTCCTCCCTCTGGGAAAGGAGCAGTTCCCCAGACCTAGAGGGCCTGCTGGGGGAAAGTGAGCAGAGCACAGGGGTCTGTGCTCAGCTTCTGTGTTAGGAAGACCCCTCTTGTCTTTGCTAGAAGCAAAATCAAGCACTATCTATCCACCACCTCAATTCTCTCTCTCTTTCTTTTCCTTCCTTCCTTCCTTCCTTCCTTCCTTCCTTCCTTCCTTCCTTCCTTCCTTCCTTCCTTCCTTCCTTCCTTCCTTCCTTCCTCCCTTCCTTTCTTCCTTCCTTCATCTCTCTCTTACTGTGTAAAATATACATAATATAAAATATACCATTTTAACCATTTTTAAGTGGTTTAGTGGCATTAAGTACATTCACATTACTGTGCACTCATCACCACTATCCATCTCCAGAACTTTTTTCATTTGCAAACTGAAACTCAGCACCTATTAAACCCTAAATCCCTCTTTCCCCTTCCTGCCAGCCCCTGGCACCATTCTGTTTTCTGTTTCTGTGAGTTTGACTACTCTAGGGACCTCATATAACTGGAATCACACAGTATTTGTCTTTCTGTGACTGGCTTATTTCACTGAGCGTAACGTCCTCAAGGCCCATCCGTGTTGTAGCACGTGTCAGAATGTCCTTCGTTTTTAAGGCTGACTATTACTCCATTGTGTTCATATACCACTTTCTTCTAACCTGTGTATCCGTCGATGGGCACATGGATGGCTTCCCCCTTTTGGCTATTGTGATAACGCTGCTGAAAGTGGGTGTACTCATCTCTTTGAGACCCTGCTTTTTACTCTTTGGGCATATAGCCAGAAGTGGAATGCCTGGGTCCTGTGGTGATGCTATTTGTACGTTTGGAGGAGCTCCACACCATTTTTCACGGCAGCTGCACCGTTCTCCATTTCCACCAGCAGTGCACCTCAGTGCTGAGATACCGGACTATGGGGATGTGGCGAGGCAGGGAGGATTTCCAGGTAGCCTCTGGGACTAGGACAGGAGGCCTGAGCCCAAGCCAGCTGTGACAGGCCCCGTCAGCTGGGTCAAACTGTTCTGAGTCTCTGCCGGATGCCAGAGCGGTGCCCACCCAGTGCCACGTGGTGTCTAAGTCAGGCACCTACAGCCACTTTTGGGAGCCAGAGGGTCTGTTCTTTAATAACATGATTATGGCTTTTTATATATTAAAAATTTTTTTTCTTTATTTATTTTAGAGAGAGGAAGGGAGAGGGAGAGATAGCTAGAAACATTGATGAGAGAGAACATCAATTGGCTGTCTCCTGCATGCCCCCCACTGGCCCACAACCTGGGCATGTGCCCTAACCAGGAATTGAACTGGTGACCTCTTAATGCACGGGTCGATGCTCAACCACTGAGCCACACCTGCTGGACAGCTTTTTATATTTTAATGTGGCATAGTAGTAGGGTGAAGAAGTTTACTTACAACTGTGAAGAACAAGACTTCTTTTTATGTGTCTTAAAACTGCATCAACCTTCCTTGAGTGCTTCAAATTCTAGCGGGTGCCAAAAGTGTGTTCTCAGTGGTTAGCTATGTAATGAGATTACAAAAACAGTGCTCGCTCTCCCTGCTTCTTCTTCCTAGATAGAATGTTCCCCAAGTATGTTCCTTAGGACACGAGTTCTTCAGGATATTAGTGGACAGTGCACTGGAAAAGGATTTGGATTCCAGACAGATTTTTATTTAAATATACAACCGATGACTCATAAGTTAGGAGAGGCCAGAGTGACAGGCTGCATGGGGGAGGTTCCAATGCCTCGGCCGACAGCACTGAGGCCCAGACATGTGAGCTGACCGTCCCGGATGCCCCAGCACTAGCAAGCTCTCTGTGATGCGGCCTCATCAGTGACCACACGGAAAAAACCCGCTCGGAGGAGCCCAGCCAATCACAGAATGTGGAGAAATAATAAATCGTCATTGCATCAAGCCGGGGGCTGGCAAACTTTTTCTGTAAAGGGTCAGTAAATATTTTAGGTTTTGTGGGAGGGCTTTACAGTCTGCAACTACTCAGCCCTAGGTCTATGCATGTGCTCCAGACACTGTGGCTAGTGTCGAGGCAGAATTGTCAACATGGCAAACTCGTCTCTGCCTTCAGGGAGCCTATGGCTTGTCCTAGATTTATGGAAAAAGAGATGAGCGCCAATAACTCCTGTCTAAACAACCCCCAAGGCTCAAATCCAACTAGTAAGGATTCAGTAAAATGAATAGCTATCGAAGGAATGAGCTGGAGTTGGAGCTCAGATCTGCTCTGGTTATGATTGCCACAGGATGGACCACACCAAAGCTTGGTGGCATCAAGTAACCATTTTATTATGCTCATGAATTCTGTAGGTCAAGAATTAGACAGGGATGGCTTGTCTCTGGCCCATGGTGTCTGGGCCTCAGCCCGGGAAGACTCAATAGCTGGGAGTGATTTGTCACCTGAAGGCTGGGGTCATGCAGAGATGTCTTTACTTAGGCGTCTGGAGGTTGGTGCTGGCTGTCAGCGGGGCTCTCGGCAGGAGCTGTTGGCTGGGCACCCACACGTGTCCTGAGTGTCCTCAAACAGGGTGGCCCTAGATGGGTCAGGGCTCAAAAGCGAGTGTCCCAGCGGGCAAGGAGGAAGCCTTGAAAGTCGTGAAGCATCGTTCTCTGTGTGTTCTATTAGCTTCGTCACTAAGGCCAGCCCAGATCCAAGGAAAGGGGGCACCGATAGCGCCTCTCTGCGGTCAAAGTGTCAAAGAGCTTACAGACACGTTTTGAAACGACCTCAGTGTCTGATGTTGGTATCTGAAGAACAATTCAATTTTGAGTAGCTTTAGGGTTCTGAACATTTCTTGTCAAAGGCTTGAGTTCCTAACAATCTGCTTAATCTGGCTTTGGAGAACGAATAACCTGGGGAGTTATGGTCAGTGATGGTCATCGTTCCTGCAGGACAAGGCCTGTGGTTTCTGCCTTCGTCACAGCAGGACAGGACAGCGACTGAGCGCATCCGTGGAGTCAAACTGTCCTGGAGCACGGCCCCAGCTCTGCCATTTCATTGCTGTGCGGACTTGGGCCCATTTCTTAGCATTTCTAAATCTTAGTTGCTTCATTTAAAAAACAGAGATAATAGTATTATATTTCCAAGGGCTGCTGTGACGTTCCAGTGAGGCAAGTCCTGTAAGGAACAACTGGTGGGTGCCCAATATGTAAATGAGATTCTCTTACAGTAGATTGTTTTATGAATCTTAAGCGTTTAGTAAGGTTTAAGGGAAAGAGTGGTGGCAAAATAATATAGAAAAGAGCTAAAAGAAAAGAAAAAAAAAATCACTGAACAATCCACTTATCCTGAAAGTTTTTCAATTTTGGTAAATACACTTTCAAGATACCAAAGGTCTTCATGTCTATACCTGGAGATATATGGAGATATAAAATTATACCCTCCCACATATACATGTATATACACACTTTTACATCAATGGCTTAACATGAATGGTGTTTTGTAACCTTTTTACTCAACACTATATCATAAATATCTTCCCAGAAAAATGGATAGCTCTTTACCATTATTTAAAGAATTAATAGTAGCCATATGGACTTACCATGGTTTAACTTGTCCCAATCGATGGACATTTCGGTTGTTTCCATTTGTTTACAAACTGCAAGGTGGCAGTTCTGCACTGAAGATCGTGGTAATGATGACCTTAGAAAGTGAAATCTGCCCGGCTGGTGTGGCTGAGTGGTTGAGCATCGACCCATGCACCAAGAGGTTGCCAGTTTGATTCCCGGTCAGGGCACATGCCCAGGTTGTGGGCCAGATCCCCAGTAGGGAGCATGCAGGAGGCGGCCAAGCGATGTTCTCTCTCACTGATGTTTCCATCTCTCTCTGCCTCTCCCTTCCTCTCTCTCTAAAATCAATAAACAAAATACAATTAAAAAAAAAAAAGAAAGTGAAATCTAAAAACTAGTCTCAGTGCCAGCCTGGTGTGTTCTATTAGGCCCTGCTCCCTTCAGCTGGACCGCTCTGCCTTTTACCAGGAAGCAAGAATACAACATAAATAAGCCCTCGGGTACCTCGATTCATCCACAGGTCTTGTCAGGAGCTGACTGGACTCATCCCACATTTCTCTCCACTTCTAACCTCTGTCTGATGTCTTTGGCTGCTGATCTCTCTGACTCATTTCTTATTTTCTCCTTAAGCAAACGTATGATGCTCCTTGTGTGGGTCCGTGGCTTCCAGTGTTTCCAGATTCATCCAGCATGGACCCCCATGGCCGGCATTTCTATGGGGACTTGTCCAACCTCAAAGAAAGGGGAGCCACTTCTGTGAAAACCACAAACATTGTTTCAATGATGAAATCACTCTGTGTCACTGAAGGAAATGCCACAGAACCTTTACGGCTAGCAGTAATCTCAGAGGACTTCCGGTCCAGTCTTTCTGCTATAACTCACTAGTAAAGGGGATAAGCCTTAACACAAATATGATGATAAAAGGCAAAAGGTGATACGTTTTAAAAAGTATGAAAGGAGCTATTGGAATTCCAAAGAGGAGAAATGTGTTTGTTTAGGTCAGAACCTGGGGCGGCAGAAAATTCAACTATTGTGGGAAAATGTTTCTAGAAGGATTTCTTCCCTATCAAAATTAAATGAAAATATATCTGAAGAAGAAACTGGGTTAGGGATTCTCCAGTCTGTCTTCTACTCACTAGTTGGGCGATCAGAGCTTATGTCTTTTGTAAAGCGAGACTAGTAATGTCATGTTCATAGCATATTCTTATAATAATAAAGAATACCTAAGATAATATCAAAGGACGTTGTAAAAGGTAGTCTTCTCAATACTGCTGTTATAAATGTTCTTAAGAACTAAGCCTCCAAGTAGCTGCCGCCTCGTTTTACATGTGGCAGACGCTAAATATTTGTTGAATTAGTACGTTAAACAGTGTAAAAGTAGCCAGTTTTTAAGGGAGTGCCCTTACTCAAAATGCCTTTTCCCTTAGACTAGATGACAATTCTCATATTCCTAACTCAATGATTTATAATATCCAAAAGGTGGAAGCACCCTTATATTCATCAGCTGGTGAATGGGTAAATAAAATATAATATACTCAGACAATGGAATATTATTCAGCCATAAAAAGGAATAACATAGTGATCCATGCTACAACATGGATGACCCTCAAAACCATTACATCAAGTGGAAGAAGCCAAAAGACCACATCCTATATGACTCTGTTCATGTGAAATGTCCACAGCAGGGAACTCTGTAGAGACAGAAAGTAAGTCAGTGGTTGCACAGGGCTCTGAGGGATGGGGGAGAGAGAGGTGAAGAAAAAGGATACAAAGTATCCTTTCAAGGTGATGACAATGTTTTAAAACGAACTGTGGTGATGGTTGTAAATACCCTACAAACGTATGAATTGTACACTTTGAATGGATAAACTGTTTGGTATGAGAATTATATATCAATAAAGATGTTAAAAAAGATTCCCATTTCAAAGACCCAGTTCATCCAGTTACAAAGGTAAGGTAGAGAGAAGTCTATTTCAACTCATGCCTACAAAATGGACTGGAAGGCAAACCTCTTCTGGGAAGAGGCCACCCACCGGTGCATCGGGATGCCATGTCCACTCCAACCCCGTCTGAGCCAGCCCAGCACGAGGCAGCAGGCCATCAGCAACACTGAGCCAGGGGCACCCAACTGCATTCATCAGTGACCTGGCACACAATCCCATCGCTACCTAACTTGCTTCCAATCTCTGAAATGTTCTAGGTCTGGAGTAGTGCGTAGCTCTTATCACATTCAGAAACTGAAAGTCTGACCTGGTCAGCCTGTGGGTTCTTGGGAGTTGCAGTCTCTGAAGGGCTGTTGAATGATGGGGTGTGGCTGAGGCGGTAGAAGTGGAAGGTAGTCCGTCTACCATGATCTACAATAGTATTCGTGTTGTCCACTTTACTTATTGTTAGGAGAAACAGAGAGGAGGGGCTTTCCACCTTCTTTTCTGATGCCTGGGTTTTTCTCTTTGTGAAATAAGGTATATGGAATCCACAGATTACCATTCTCTATTCAGGTCTATTGGCCTTACAGTTAGTGGAAATTCCTCTCAGATTTCTATGGTACCACAGGCATTTTAGAGGAAACTGAAAAGGAGATATCAGAGGCTGCTGCCTGATACTTTTTCATTACATTTCTTAATATCAATACCAATGTTCCAAAGTGTTCTATAATTCTAAGGCAATACCGTTCATTCATTTCTTATTTGCATTTGGAAAGGGCTTAGAGAACAAATATACACACACATTTAACTTGGGCTCTTTAAGATTTGGAAATCAAATGATCTGAACCCAATTCAATATTAATTTAATGCAACCACTTTTACACTTTATATGTTTCAGAGGGCTTCACAAACATGATCTAATGAGATGACATTAGCAGAAAGAGGGCCGGATCAAGGATCAGGAGTCTTGGGTCCTAGTTCTGGCTCTCTCTCCAACCAGAGGTAGGACATTAGAAGACCCACTTACTCATCCTGGACCTCAGTTTTCCAGTTTATAAAATGGGTGAGTGTGGACTTGATGGTCTCTGAGGTCCCTTCCACATCAGATATTATATGGCTCTGTATTTATCAGTGATGTTCATTTCGATCTAGCGCAGAGAAGTAGATGTCAAAGTAGTGTCAAAGAAAACCAAAAAAGCAACAATTCATGAGTGACAGAAGCTTCCTATTTAACAAAGGCTTTAATTTTAAGTTGCTCTCATCAGTCGGACTAGAGCTTTGAGTTTTACTAGCTAGTAAAAACTAGTTTTACTAGTTTTACATGTTCTTTATGTTTAGTCTGCAAGAGATTAGAATTCCAGATATGCCTCTTAGCTTACAACAAAAATAAAGTGCTACCAGTTGACATACGTGAGGTGCCTTTCTATGGCATAGGTCATAGTCAAACCTAGTCAGAGCAGAGGTTCTCACACTTTAGCGTGTAATAGGATCACCTGAAGGGCTTGTTAAAACACAGATCTGCAGGCCTCATTCCCCGATTTCTGATTCAGTGTCCCCGGAGTGGAGCCTGGAGATTTGCATTTCTAATGAGTGCCCAAATGAGACTGATGCTGCAGGTCCAAGGACCACACTTTGAGAACTATTGAGTTAGAGGTATATTAGCTTAGTGAGATTGATTTGCTTTGCCTATGTTGCCAGAGAAATTCTGAGAGTGTTCCCAAGTAATTAAAGAAAATGGATTGGTTTATGCTTGGCCACTTCCTCCTCTCCTTTTCATTTTCTCTGATTAATTTCTAGCATGATCTAAGGTTGCCTGGCTTGGTTATAGAGTTTGTATTCCAGGGAAAGAGCCTGGATGGGTGGGCTGTCTTACTCAAAATAACCAGGAACAGAGGAGCCAAGAGGAGTCATAGTAGTTGAATACTGAGGATTGTGTCTTCTGCAACCAAGAAAAGCAATGTTGACAAGGGGGAGAGCAGAAAAAGTCGACATAACAGTGTCTACTGGTCATTCCAGTTTCAAACATGTGGCAAACTTGTTTACCAAAATCGGTGTTCTTCTTCTCTCTCTCTCTCTCTCTCTCTCCCTCTCAGCTAGACTGCATTTTCAGCTTTCCTTACAGCTAGATGTGGTCATGGATGAGTTATTTCCAATGATATGTGAGTCGATGGGATTTGTGCCTGCTCCAGGTCAAGACTTTTTAGAGGAGACAGTGCCTCTTCCTTGATCTCTTTCTTTTCCTCTGTCTGTTGGACGGAAGTGCAAGGAGCCCGGGTCCCTGTGTTACCATGTGGAGGAGAGCTGCCTGTTGTTCAGGAACTTTTAAATTCTTATATGAGTTAGAAATGTATATTTACTGCATTTGAGTCATTACAAACGTTGGCTCTAATTTTTACTGCATCAATAAACATATAATTCATTATTTCTCAGTATTATAGGACCAATCAGTGGGGACAGGACAAAACAAAAAATTAGGACTAGATAAATGCATATCAAATCCTAAAAATTGAGCTGAGCCACACTAACCAATATTCCCTCTAGGGTTAGATCAACGAAAGAGATCTTCTGGCACTTATGGGGCTTGTGAGTAGAATCCAAAGAAATTCATACTAAGTCTGTTGAGAAAACCCAATTTTACCTTTCTGTTTTCAAGCTGAAAATATTACAAAAATGAACACAGGCTAGTTAGAGAACACGATACAGAATAAGGAAAGGGGTACCTCTCAGTGTACTGAATGGGGAAATCTAGTTCTGGAAATATTTACTGCAAGAGCAAAAAAAAAATATATATATATATATATTTTAGAAAACTTTGGTGACCAAGTAGTTGCAAAAAGACATGACCTTGGTGAATTAAGAAGCAAAACCATCAGAAGGAAATGGAAGAGGGGAAGGGTCTAATGGAATGAGATTCGGGTTTAATAAGCTGAGACAGAGAGGGAGAGAGAGCTGAAGAAAGACATCGAGGAGAGTGATGTGCAGTGCCATGGTTAAAACTCTCCACGACGCGGAAAGCAAAGGAGTGCTCTCAGAGCTCAGGGGGAAGGACTAATACATAAAGGCAAGAAGAATCAGACAGATTTGGAGACACAAAAAATAAAACAAGAATTACAGAGATTATTGAGGAAAGAAACAACAAGTGGTACATAACGTAAAAACTGAAAATGTATTGAAGGAATCTACATGAATCTGAAAAACCGGCTGAATTTAAAGATTGAAATCGCTTGTGTGATATTATAGGACACACACACACACACACACACACACACACACACACACACACCCTGGACATTAAAAAAAATTCTAATAGTGAAAATATGCCATTCTAAATTATGCAAATATCCAAAAAGAAAAAAGTCAGTTTTACCAAGAGAGAACAAAAATCAGGTTGGCTCCAGACTTCTACTCGCTAATATTAAATGCCAAAAGATGAGGGGATAACATCTTTACAGTTTTACAGGGAAATTGTTTAGATCCATGGATTTCAAAACTGGCTAATTTTTCATTTATGGTTGAAGGTTAAAGCAAAATATTCCAGGAAATATAAGAGTCTGGGCAATTTACCAACTATTTACCCTCTGTGAGAAAAACATTTTTCCATTCCATTGCATTAAAAGAAAATTATCTTTATTGTTGAAAGCATTACAGATGTGCCTCCTTTTTCCCCCATTGACCCTCTCCTCCCCGATCCTGCCCATCTCCCCGCCTTCACCACACTGTTGTCTGTGTCCATTGGTTATGCGTATATGCATATAAGTTCTTTGGTTTCTCTCTTCCTGCCCCCCTCCTCCCTTCCCTCTGAGGTTCATCAGTCTGTTCCTTGCTTCCATGTCTCTGGATCAATTTTGTCTGTCAGTTTATTTTGTTCATTAGATTTCACATATAAGTGAGATCATGTGATATTTGTCTTTCTCTGGCTGGCTTATTTCTCTTCACATAATACTCTCCAGGTCCCTCCATGCTGTCTCAAAGGGTAATAGATCCTTCTTATTCACAGCTGCGTATTATTCCATTGTGTAAATGTACCACAGCTTTGGTGAGGACATTTTTGCATTCATCTTCAGATAGAGCGGGAGGGAGAGAGAGAGGGAGGAAGAGAGAGAGAGAGAGAAACATCGATGTGAGAGAGACACATCGACTGGTTGCCACCCACACAACCCCAACCAGGGCCAGGGACAAACTGCAACCGAGGTACGTGCCCTTAGCGGGAACCGAACCTGGGTCTCTCTGGTCTGCGGGCCGACACTGTAACCGCTGAGCCAAACTGGCCAGGGCTACCACAGCTTTTTTATCTACTCATCTATTGATGGACACTAAGATCTAGAAAAAAAATTTTTTTGAAGACATTGTGCAGTTGACCTAGTGCTCTGTGCCCTTGCTATTCAGAAACCCAGGACAGCTCAGAAGAGCCACACCTCGGTGTCTCCCTACCCGATGGGTGCTCTGTAGCCAAATAGATGTGACTGCACCCCCAGAGAGTGCCAGGGAAACCTTGAAGGCAAGTGTTTTTCAGAGTACTAGATGGGAAATGAGGCCTGGGGCCTCTGCTATAGACTGAATATTTGCAACCCCCCAAATTCCTGTGTTGAAACCTAATCCCCAATGTGATGGAATCAGGAGGTGGGGCCTGTGGGGTTGCACGAGGGGGAGGCCTCCTGAATGGGTCTAGTGCTCCTTCAGAAGAGGCCCCAGAGAGCTTCCTGACCCCTGCCACCCTGTGAGGACACAGCGAGAAGACAGCCCTGTATGACCGGGAAGGGGGTCCTCACCAGACTCCGAATCCTCTGGCACCTTCGTCTGGAATTTTCCAGCCTCCAAAACTGTGAGAAATACATTTCTGTTGTTTACATGCCACCCAGTCTATGGTATTTTTATTATAGGAGCCTGAATGGACCAAGACGGTCTCTTTTGCTCTCGTTATTACCTTTATTCACCTGCGTACCTGCCCTTCTCAGGCTGAAGAGGGGGAAATGGACACATCTACACTGGAGGGTGGGATTCCCCTTATCCTCATACTAGCTGGACCTCTCCATAATAAAATCGCCTGGCTTGGTATGTGTTGGAGTGGGGGAGATTGAGATGTAGACAAACCTTTCTTTAAAAAATGCCTGGGCCCGGCTGGTGTGGCTCAGTGGTTGAGCGTCAACCCACGCACCAAGAGGTTGCTGGTTCGATTCCCAGTCAGGGCACATGCCCAGGTTGTGGGCCCGATCCCCAGTGGGGGGCATGCAGGAGGTGGCCAATCGATGTTCTCTCTCATCGATGTTTCTATCTCTCTCTCCCTCTCCCTTCCTCTCTCTCTAAAACAAACAAACAAACAAAATCAATAAAAAATGCCTGGGATTGAAAGATATTTTCTGCTGCCAAATCCAAGATTTGAATTCTAGAAACTAAATTTTAGTTTAGTTTTCCTCTTGCTTTCCTTCTCTAATAAACGTCCACTCGACGCATAGGTATGGAAAGCTGACTAGGGCTGGCCAAGATGAACGGCATCCACAGGGAAAGGCAGAATATTACTATGTTACCTTTATATTAATGATCCTGATTTATATATTTTTGTATAAACATGTACAATATATATAAATATATAAAATTCAGCAAGCTATGAATTACGATTATTTCTGGGTAGCAATATAATAGGTAATTTGTCTTTATAGTAGCCTGAAATATAACTTTTCCAAGCTCACTACAATGTACGTGCATTGCTTTCTTCATAAAAACACAATAAATGTTGTTTAAAAATATTGTAAAAATAAGAAGTGTAAGGACTTACATGCATATGCCAAAAGAGATAACATGTAACAAAATTCAAAATAGCAATAATAACTTTTAGGACAGAAATCTAAGATTCAATATATTAATCAATCTATATACTTAAGCATCAAAATATAATTTTCCTTAAAAAAACAACAACAAATGTGTTTACCTTTAAATAATTACAATGTTCAGGTACAAAAATCCACTCACTGGTTCATATGTTGCCATGACTATTCATGGTGCTTCTCAGACCAACCAATCTGTGAAGTAAAATTGCGACATATTGGATGTCAATGGGCATCGTTTTGTCAATATGCAAATAATTTTCTGAAATTTATCTGATAGTCTGTTTGTGTCTCCTTACTGAGGGCTAAAACTGGCAGAAAAAAAAAACAACAACTAGAATTCTGTTTCAAAGCCTGGCTTTCGTCACCTGTTTCTTTTTTTAAAGGAGAGAAATGGAAAGGGCATTATAAAACAGGAACCATAGCTTGTTGGGAAAGATGAATCACCAAGTGATGAATCAAACCAGGCCACTGATGGTGCCCTAAATCATAAGAGCAGCCTGTCAAGGGAAACCCCATAGGAGATTTAGAACTTGGCACCATCCATCTATCCATCTCATCCAGAGTGCATTAGTGAGCCCATTTGCTCACGTGACAAGTGATATTTTGGGATAAGGAACTCCTGGGGTTCTTATCAAAAGCTCCTCTGACTAATTAGAGAGGAGTCAGCCCCCCTGCCTTTCCCTGGAGCTGTTACTATTGTGAGGTGCTAGAAATGGATGTCTATATTTCTGTCATTCCAACTCCAGCCCAGTTGTTTAGAATAAGCAGCCAGCTCCCCTTGGCCTCCTCGGCCTCCTCTGCCCTTCTCTTGGAACTAAGAAAAGGTCAGCTGAGTAGAACATCAAGAGCGTGCTTCCTGAAAACTCTGGGCTACGGAAATAGACATGACACCGCACGCAGAGGAGAGTGCTGACATGTCACTGAAGAGTAACCCCACCTTGTCAAATCTCCACATGGACAGATCAGATGGCCTTGCTGGTTCTTTCTTCCTGTTCCCCAGGGTTGCATCCTGAGCACTGGTGCGTGGGAAAACTATGCTTCCGTGACACATTTTAGGGTGGAATTTTCTAGAATTGGCTGGCAGTTCCCCTGCCTCAGTTCAATCTCTCTTTTATTTTTATTTTTTATTTTTTTAATCTTCACCTGAGGACATTTTTGCGTTTATCTTCAGATAGAGCAGGAGGGAGAGAGGGGGGAAGAGAGAGAGAGAAACATTGATGTGAGAGAGAGACATCGACTGGTCGCCACCCACACGACCCATCGGAGACAAACCACAACCGAGGTACATGCCCTTAGCGGGAACCGAAGCCGGGACTCTCTGGTCCGCGGGCCGACGCTCTAACCGCTGAGCCAAACCGGCCAGGGCCCATCTCTCTTTTAAATTGGAGTTAGCTCTTGATCAGTGGCACTTGTTGGATCCGCTCCTGGCTGCTGGTATTTCTGTTAACTCTCTCCTTCAACCAATTTCCTTACCTGAGTTTAAACTTGCAGTTGTCACCCATCCCACTGTTTGAGCTTGGGCAGGTGAGTGAAGATAGCATCCAGCCAATTGGTTCAAAAGTGAGGATGTTAGGTAGAGTCTGGGTTATTTTTCAAATGACTAAATTCGGTCAAGCCACCAAGCAGACTCACTGGTTGGTTGTGATCCAATCATCGGAAGGGTTGATGTCTTTCAAAGCCATCTGTGTGTACAGACACATCATTAGTTTCTATAAACTGACATCTCTACGATCACTCTTCTTAATCAGCACATTAATACTTTGTACCCTTTAGTTTTTTCATGCTTGATGGTATGATTCATTAGGGAATTAATTTATTCTAATTAATTTTAAGGTACAATATTGCTCTGTTAAGACTGATTCCACTTAGTAAAAGATATGAATTATATAGGAGCAAGCAATTTCAGTTTGAATGACTTTCTGGGTCTGGGAACTAGAAATATAATTTTCAGTGAACCCTTATATTTCTCCTCCACTTCCTTCTTCTTTTCCTCTTCCTCTTCCTTCTTCCATATTTCCTCTAGGTCCTCAATATATAACATTGTAAATCTAGATTCCAGAGGTAAAAGCATTGCCAGGAAAGGGGAAAGAACATGAATCGCCTCCTTCCCCCCTTTTCTGCTCTAATTTTACATATGTTAACCACAGTCCTAGGAAAACACATTGGGTAAAGAAAATAAATATATAGAGAAGGAGGAAAAATACCTGGCCAAATTTCCAACCAGATTCTGCAAGGCATCTGCCAGACAGGCTAATAACTTTAGACAATGTCTGACAGGCTGATATTTTGAGCTTGCTTTCCTAAAAAAATATTTTGGGACCCAAAATATTGCAGTGCCTACCGCCATGTGAAATTATAAAAGAAGATTCAGAAAGGCAAAGAGGAGTGCCTAGAAAAAGGATTATTTCTGATTTTGTCACATTTCACAGGTCACGGAAGTTGTTGATTTAAATAATCTATTATAAGACTTGCTCCGTGGGCTCAGTTCTCAGGGGAAGATTTGCTGGCTGGACTTCTCACTGTGTTCAATTTTAGTGACTTACCACAGTAGACATTTGTTCTTTACTTTAATTTCTCTCAAGACTCATTTGGCCCTTTATGTTCTTGGGGTTCCAGATAGAGTTGAGCTCTGTTATCTCTAAAGGACTTGCTTCCTAGACCCCAACCCAGTGGGAGGAATCATCCCACCTTGACCTCTTTCTCACATAGAGCTGGAACCCCACGCCTTCCAAATTCCTTTCTTTCTCTTGGCAGGTCTCAGGAGGTTCAAACGTAAAATTTTCTTGACAGCCATTGAAGATTTCTTGAGTGGGCTACAGCAGCAGCTGCCAAGGGTACTCCATACCCATTGACCTTGATGTCACCATTTGCTCCATGAGCACTGCAACTATCTTGTTAGGGTCTCTACATGGTGGCCTGGGGCCCAGTGCTCCCTTATTACTCTTGTTCTACGGGAGCCACCATCTCCCCCTTGGAGCTCCAGGTCTTGCTGCTCCTGCCCTCCACTGCAGGGAAAAGCTCTGGTGTGGATGACAGCACCTCATTCCCAGTTAGAGACAGAATAATGACATCTATTTAGAGGAATGCTGGCTACTGCATGGCCACGGAAAGATGTGGAGACAGGGAACCATGCAACCCAGAAGGGCCATTTCTTAGAGCTAGTTATGATGAGTACGCAGCTTTCGATGACTTACTGTGTTATTTGCCTGGATCTGAGAAGCCCTATTCTCCAGAGGCTGAGGATGCTGCTCCCAGGGCAGTGGTTTATTTTCCTGCACAACATCTGTTTTACATTCCTGCTCTTCGTAAATGTGCGCAGTTGGCTATTTGCCTGCACTTGCTTCTCCCTCCTCCTACCATTCTTTCGCCTCGTCCAGATAGCTGTTCTCTTTGGAAGGACGAGATCATTTCTCTGCTGAACAGGTCTTTCCACAGAGGAAAATGCTGAGCGATACCAAATGTGGCCTTTGGTTTGTGTGTTTGGTCACACCCAGGAAACTGGGCAGAGAAGTGCCTGTGGAATCTCTTCCCATTTTTTGGACACAGCCCCGAATTCCAGCCTTTCTCGTGGAGCTTCAAATCACCTCTGTGATAGTGGCAAAATTGTTATGGCCAACTTGGGCAGCTTCAGATGTAACTCCCGAGCATTGAGCTCCTGGTCTTCCCTCTCCTCCTCCCCAACCTCCCCATAATGCCTTTTGCCTTCATTTCTAATTGGAAAAATGGGGGAGGGAGGTATGGTTAAAGCAGAGATCCTAAAATAGGTCAGGCCATCACGAAGGTTCCAAAATAAACGTCATTAATGCCAAGTCACTGAACCATATAGCCCAAGCTGACAGGGCCTCATTTGCCTGCTGCTTCTGATTTGGGATTTTAAAGAAACAGTGAACATCAGTGTAAAGAATTTACAAAAGAGCCCCCCGCAAGGGAAAGCAATTTTGGGGTGAGTTGGGGAAAAGATGGGATAAGATAAATGAGGAAAGATCCTGCCATAACAGGAGTTAAGTGCAAACCAGAATTTGCCCTTTATAATCCAGGTTGCTATTTTTGGTTATTAATGTGGGATTTGGAGGGGACCGGAATGGGGAGGAATAAATCCATCCTTGCCTCAGTGCAGGTTTGAACTTTATGAGGATGGAATAGTAAGCACACAACATAGGGTTTTATGCATCAGCACAGCTTTGTGTGAAATTGTTCTCAGTGGGTACCTTGCTGGGGAATGTGAATATGAATGGCCCTGTTGTTCTGGAGGTTGAATTGCAATTACCCAGATGTGATAGGAAACGTGGTCTTAACACTGCCCAGTAAAACAGTATTCCTCCACTTACGTATGGCACCTACGGTCCATTTACTTTCATATACACAAAGTAATCTCTTTGGTAGTCAAACTCCCATGAGCCACCCAGAAAACAGAGAAGAAAGAACTCTGTTGCCTAGCAACCAATGGAACATTACAACACTAGATAAATCGAATCAATATTGCTCTAAATATTGAACCCTTAGATGATGAAAAAACCCTCAAAGCCATGTTCATAACTCCTCTACTCTTTCTTTTCCTAGACTCGGCAGCGGAGTGAAACCAGCTTGAGTTTTGACAATCTCTGGAGACCTGCGGTAGGAAGAGGACAGAGAGTGTGCTGAGTTCCACAGGAGAATCCATCAGTAGTAATCCCAGAAAGGAGGTACCTGAAGGCTGAGTCCTTAGGGGGTTGGAGCCTCCTACCCACCTTAGCAACACTGGCTGGCCTGGAGTGAGGTCACTGTCCTGAGTCCTTAACCTGCTGGCATCTGGTCAGAGCTCATTAAAGTTGAAGAGAGCAAGGTCACTCTATTAGCTGTTACTTAAAAAGAGCTCCAGAGGTCAGGGCACATAGAGCCTTCTCACTAGCCCTTGACCTCCAGGTCCTTCCTCTACCCCTCATCTCCAAGCCCTAGCAGGGGACTGTCTGCTCACACTCCTCAGATTGCTAATTTGGGGCTTCTTTTCCCAGGAAGTCTGTCTTAGTCTATTTTAACCAATTCTCATAATCAATGTTTACCTAGGGCTCACACCTTGTTAGAAACCAACCTAGTTTGGGGGAAATTTGCACAATGTCCAACTGCCTAGGTTTTCTATCTACTGACTTTTCTTTCTGGTAATAATGCTGTGCTGTATTCCTAGAAACAAAGTCCTGGAAGAGTATCCTTTGGTCCATAGGTGCTCTTGTACAAAGCGTTCCTTGGGGCCCCAACTTTAGGCATCTGCCACAGTCTGTTGGAATCACTCATTCTTCACATGTAAACTTAGAGGGCTGGCCTTGGTGAGTTACTAAGATGCAGAAGAGGGAAACTAACATTAACCCTGCCACGTGCCAGGCACTGCAGAGGTGCTTTGACAGAACTGGGCTGATCATTCAAGCCCTATGGTATCCATATGAGGTAGAACTTACTATCTCCATTTTACAGATGGGGAAACTGAGGTTTAACAAGGTTATCGAAACTCCCATTGGAGAGAGCGTTTCTGTATCCTAACTACTTAATAGCAACTCTGGGCTTCTCTCTGGTCTTTGTGTGTGGTCACTGAGAGGTATATGGCTGAGAAATGGGTAATTTCTTATTAGCAATGGGCCATCCAGTGCCACTGAAAAGAGGTGAAGAATAGGACCTGACAGGTTTCTACACAATGGTGTGGAGGATGGTCTCTGCTGTGCAGGGAAGAACCTCTGAAATGGTGAGACAGGGTGAGGCAAGAAAGTCTATCTGTCTTCCAGCTCTGATAAGTCTTGATTGCTCTTGGGATGGGTGTATGTGGGTAGAGCCCAACATTTAGCTCAGGACAATTCATACAGGTCCTGCTTATTATCATTTTCCATCATATGACCTCTCAAACTTGCATTAAACTATCCTCATTGATATGGGGGTAATTCAGGGGACTTGTAACATTGGAGGAGGAAATTCAAACTGTCCAATATAATTTTCCATAGCCCACCAGGAAAGCCCCCAGTAAGACAGACTCTCCACAGGGGTCCTGTGGCACATTCTTCTTCCACTATTTGTCCCCTACCTTCTGGTCCCCTTTGTCAAACATCTCATTCTCCCAATCTCCATGGGGAGTATCTCCATTTACCTTTTGGGAAATCTATCTCCCTATCCTCAGGGAAATCACTCAATCTCAAGATCCATTACCGTTCTCCCCCATCCACTCCAAGAGTACATTTATCCCCAGCTGAGTCATTACATTAATGACAAGACCCTGGGCAGGGTGGTGAGGATGTGCAGCAGGAAAATTATTGCCTTTCCCAAGTCCCCAAACAGGGTACCTGGCAGGATTGGGAGCGTCCATATCTCCTCTCTCTCAGCTGACTGAGTCTTACTATTCCAGGGCAGACAAACTACAGAAGCTCCCCTGGGTCTCAGGCCATAGTCCCCTACCAAGTGCTCTATGCTTTGCATCCTCCCTAGACAGGCCTCTGAGTCCCTCGCTTGCCATTGTCGTAACGACTATTTGTCGCTCTTCTCCTACATGTCAGGCACTGAGCAATGCATTGTTTTACCCGCTCCATCAATAACACTGCAAATAACCACTAGCCCCATTTTACAGAGGAGGAAATGGAAGCACAGAGAGATCATAGTTTGCTCAAGGACACCCAGCAAATAAGCGGGGGTCGCGATCTGAAACAAGCTCTGTCTGGAGTCAAGGCTCCTGTGCCTGTTTTGAGGGTTGATTTTGCAGAAGCTGGTGAGGGGAGATGGCTTACAGGCAATGCCTCAGAGTCTAGGAGCATGAGAGAGACCCAGGAGAGGACTGGCAGAATTTTGCCTTCACCTGGAAAATCAGGAGACCTGGAGTTTAGTTCCAATTTTAGTTAAATTTACTTGAATAAACTCCCGGGCTTCCTTTTCAGTATCCGTAAAATGAGGGAAGCCTCAGTGACCTTCCAGCTCTCAGAATCCAGTTCAGACCAATGGCCAGAGTTCCTGAATCCCGGAGACAAAACTGAAGGACTGGATTGAAACTGACGCCGAGCTCCAATGTCTGTTCTTCCGTCCTGCAGTGGCAATGGACAGACATGAAGCCGTCCCTTCACGCACCACCACTGCCCGGGCACCGCAGAGCGGAGTGACCGAAGTCCCCTCCTGCCTGGAATGAAATCTGTCAGCTTTCAGATTTCCCTGGGTGTTATTTCTTCTTCCCATGTGAATACAAGTCTAGAGGAAGGTGTTTCTGGTTTCAAAGGAGGAAACCGGAATCTATAAAACCAATCTATTCTTCAGTTGCTGTGACTGTTTGCACTATGAAAACGTTCTGAAGAATACCTTCATTTGTGTCCTACAACTATTATTATTATTAATAACAAGTCAAATAATGGAATGATAGTTAAACATTGGGGATAAACTGGACCAAACTGGTTAAACATGATTATTCATACCTTGCCTTGTAAAAGGAGGTCTTATGTCTGAGGTAATGCCCGTTCCCGTGTAGAACCTTCCCTCGCTCAGACGCACGGCCCCTTTTGAAAACGCCTTGCTTATGTCCAGCATGTCCACCCATTCCCATCCTCACTCTTAACCACGCATTGCTTTGCATTATCAACCAACCGAGCCAAGTGGTTTGTTCCCATTGCTACACTTTTCTTTAGAGTAGCACCCCCACCTTAGCCCCCGGGTGACTAGTGGGATCTGTCACAGGCGTTCAACGTGTACTTATTGACAAAAGAACAAAGTCAGTCACGAGAAAATCTTCTCTGTGAAGCTGCGAGTTGCAAATTGCTTGCGAAGAAAGATGATTAAAAAAGGGAAAGATGTCTGTGGAAGATGGAATCACTGTTCCCAGTTCTTCATGTCCTCCCTGAATTAGAATGATTCATTCATGCTCTTTGCCCTGGGACTTTACTTTCCACTGGAGGGAGGGGAGTACAGTTCCCTCCTCATTGACACTGGTTTTGGCCAATGGGAGATGAGCCCTTATGATGGTTTTGAGCCCTAGACCAAGCCCTCAGGAGGCCTTGTGTGGTTTTGCTTGTCCTTTTGCTGCTGGTCCAAAGACAAGTAGAGAGACTCGGAGCCCTGGAGTGGACCTGAAGCCCTCTGAAGTCTGCACCTAAACTGACCCACATCCTGAGCTGTCCCAGAAACTCCACAGACCTCGGAGCTAGAAAAAGACATTCTTGTTGCTATAAGGCAATGTGTTTGGGAGACGTTAGGTATGTAGCATTATCGCAGCAATAGCTAATTAATACATTATTTTCCTAAGGTATGTGGGGAGAGAGGCAGGGTGGTGGGGGAAGAGAAAGGTTTCGAGGTTACCTGGGGAGGAGCGTGTGCTGTTCCTTGTCTATCACAGGCTCCTAAAAGACCTTGTAGCAAGAATTTCTCTGAAATTTCCAGGTGTATCACTGTATCAGACAGGCCATTATGCTACATTTTTTTTTAAAGGCAGGAATTCAGTGGTGACCCATACAGAGCTAAAAGGGCAAAACTGAAAGGCAGTAAGAGAATAACCTTTTACATCAGGCAAAATTGATGGCCTGATTCCACAGCCCCGAGGGCTTGTGCAGCTCAGCGTCTCGGAGCAGCCCTCCTTCCTGTTCATTTACGTGAAGTCCGTTCATGCCAAGACGGAGTGTCCCCCGCTCTGCAGGTGCAGGAGGGAACTCAGAACATTTAAAGAAATACAGGCATAATGTAAGTCAACCTTGATAAGGATAGAAATTTTCAGAGAGATGGAGATAATATTCAAATCAGTATTATGCTCATAGTTTGAAAATGGCCATGTGATGCTTTAAGCCACTGTCTGTAGTGGTGTTCTTTCTTGGGTAGAAAGATAGAATTTAAAAACGAGACACTTGAAAAACAAATCACTTGATACCAGTAATGTGATTCCAGAGGGCTTTGAAGAGTATTGGACTAAGCTCAGAAAAATGATAATTATCTAGAAAAAGTGGGTAGGTCATTGCAGAAAGAGTGATTTAATTTTAGTCCACGTATTTCAACACACATTTAAACCTCCCATGCAATTAGATGAAATAACTGAAATTGGGGAGTGTGCAAAGGCCATGCCCATGTACACTAATTAATGATTCAAATTAAGCAGAATTTGTAAACCTGTCGGCGGTTACTCGTTTGACCTGACTCCTCTTTCTGCGATGACGAGCCTTTCTGTTGAAATGGACCACCCAGCCTAGTGATGCCCGCCTCTGCCAAGTCCAGAGGCACTTCGCTTCTGAACCAAGGCCTGGCTCTTAGTGTGTTGTTACAGGAGAACTCACCTGGAGTTATTGGCTGTATTTCCATGGGTGCATCGTGTATATGTCTCATCTCCCAAGAATCTCGGAGGGCAAGCCCTGAGTCTTGAACCACTC
Source organism: Tadarida brasiliensis (assembly GCA_030848825.1). NCBI lineage: Eukaryota > Metazoa > Chordata > Mammalia > Chiroptera > Molossidae > Tadarida > Tadarida brasiliensis. Next base: position 101,010,683 of record CM061258.1, read on the forward strand.
TATTTGCATCCCCGCGTCACTGTGCTGAGCATGACACGGTGTCCTGAACACTGGAGTTCTACAAATACATTTTTATTGTGATGGCAGACCCATTTGGTTGGCCAATACATCCTTCATCCACGATTCCTTTCTGCTTGGCCATCTTTAGTCCAGGTGCACGTGACACAGTTCTGGACAACCAGTGGTAGACAGAAGCCATGGGGTGCGGTTTTGGGGCAATATTTTTAAAAAATCGGCATGTCACTTTAGCTTTTTATTTTACCCCCTTTCTTCCTCTTGCCTGGGATGCATTGTGAGGCTTCGAAGGGCTGCAGCCATCTTGTGACCAGGAGGAAAAAGCATGGAGATGAAGGTCTTCACCTTGAGGAAGGAAGAGCAAAAGGACACCTTCAGTGCTGTGTTGGCGATGGCTTGTACCGGCTTCTGAGAGCTCACAGTCAAATCTTTAGGAATTTTGCAAGCCCGCTGTTCAGCACAGCCGTTATTTAAAAATGCCTTATATAAATGTACAATGAAAGACATTATATTAAAAGAAAGATAATATCCCAAACTCATAATTTCCTAATTCTTCTAATACATTTTACTATTATCGAATGCTCTGGAGGCTATTTACATCTGTGACAGGTATGGTGGGAATACTTGATAATGGTGCGCTCCTGAGTATTCCTTCCTAACTCTGCATTCGGTTATATGGGGCTGGTAGCTTAAAACCAAACCCTGGTGGAAGTAGGTACCCTGTGGAAATGGCAAACAGGACAAACCAAGTTGAACCTCAGAACGGTTGTTGAACATGTACCAGCACACGACTGCTGGGTTCCTGATGGCTTCACTGAGTTATCATATCAGCTTTAGACTGCCCTCTTCCAGAATTCGTGTTGGAGGAGACAAATAAGTCCCAATGTTTTTAAGACAAGTTTTTTGGCATTTGCCCCTCCAAAAGCAATTCTAACTTAATATAACTATTAAGTCATTTATCTCACTGTACTAAACACAGGTGGAAAATATTCAGTGTGGTATTGAATCCTGGGACTGCACTTGGATGTGCAGAAGGAGAAAGAAGAAATCCTACTTGGAACTTAAGTCAGGCAGTTGGAATTTGCAGAAGAAAATCTTGGCAGCCTGTGGTGTTGGAGACGTTACATAAACAGCTGATACTTGACTCAATAACTATCAGCACTTGGTGTCAGCATATAAATGCTGGGTTGGAAAAGTAGATAAATTGATTTTCCATTTCTCTCATTCTAGTGTCTTCCTTTTTATTGATGCTGTAGCAATGGATCCTATTACTAGTATAACAGTCTGTAATGTAAACATGTTATTTCTCTGGTTAAAGAACACTTCTTTTCAAAGTTATATAATGTGATAAACTGTCTCTGAATTATGACCATAAAAATAATAATTCACTCTTTTCTCCAAAGCTATCAAAAAATTCACGAGCTCTATACCCTATAAAATCTCTAACCTTAAGCCATTGTTATATATTTTTTCACATTTTATGAGTTAAAATAGACCTGAGAGTTAAGAAGAGGCAGGAATTGGTACACCTACTTTAGAGCTGGGGATATTAAGGCTCAGAGAGCTTAATTCATCTATTCAAGGTAAAAAAAAAAAAAAAGAAAGGGAGACTAGATTGCAATGAATTCTCTCTATCTCTGGTTACTTTTTCTCTCAGATCCTTGTTTCTGTATCCCAGTATAAACACTGAGCCTGAATGCATGAACATCATCTCTCCGGTATTTCAGCAGGATGGGTGGACTTTTTTTTTCTTCATGACTCTCGAGGCTGTTAAGATGAGCCAAAGATCAAGTATTTGGGTCTTTGAATGGAAAATAAAATATTGTAAATGGAACTAGATTCTTTTCTTTTTTTAATCCTCACCAGAGGATATTTTTCCACTGATTTTCAGATAGAGTGGGGGCAGGAGGAAGAGGAGAGAGAGAGGGAGAGAGAGAAACATGGATGTGAGAGAGACACATCGACTGGCTGCCTCCCGCATGACCCCGACCAAGGCCGGGGATGAACCGCAATGGAGGTACGTGCCCTTGATTGGAATTGAACCCGTAACTCTTTGGTCTGAGGGCCGATGCTCCAACCGCTGAGCCAAACTGGCCAGGGCTGGAACTGGATTCTTCAATGCAGTTTCTTGGTGGAGAAAAAGATATCCTGGTAAAAAGTGATCAGGCTGATTGCTTCCTCCTCCTCCTATAGAGTTTTCTTTAGTTTCTTACTTTCTATTTATTCATCTTTTATTGAACAAATATTTACGGAGTATCTACTATGTGCCAGGCAGTTTTATAGATTCTAGAGAATTCAGTGGTGGGGAAAAAAATGTCCCTGCTTTCCTTGAATGAGTGTGGTGGAGAAGGGAAGTAACAGAGACAAGAAGGTGACAAATAAGGGAGTTCCACAGAGAAAATGGAATAAGGCGATGTGGTACAGCATGGCTGGAGTTGGGACAGGATCACTGGGTAGGGTCCTTAGAGGTGGTTAGCAGGAGACATTTAGTGGGATATAATAACAAATGGCAGTCCAGGAAAGTTTGGGATAGACACAGACTGAGACAGGGGTAGAAAGCTAAGCGCGTGCCGAGTCTCAGAAAGGGATGAGCTTGGTGTGTGTATACAAGAGAAGGAAAGCCAGTGTGGCTGGCTCGTAGTCCACAGCAGTTGGTGGTAAGTGATGAAGTTGAAGCCTTATTCAGGACTAGTTCATGTGGAACTCATGGGCCATGGTGAGGATTTTGTGTTTTATTCTAGTTGCAGTGGGAAACCATTCAATGTTTTTAAGCAGGGGAGTGACACAAACCAATGTGTATTTAAAAAAACAACATGGAGGCACAAATGATATAATTAAGAGGATCATCTAGAATGTAAGATATATTGGTGGGTCAACTGAGAGTAGTGGAGATGAAGAGACGTTCATGAGTTTGAGACACTTTTGAGACAGAGCCACAGGAGACAGTGATGGACTTGATGTGAGGCAGGAGGTGTGTGGAGAAAATGGAAGAATCAGCGGTGATGCCTTGGTTTTTGGCTTGAACCATTGGAATGCCATTTACTGATCTTAGGAGATGGGGAGAAAACTGTCCGGAGGGGAAAATCAAGAGCTCTGTTTCAAGTAAGTTATATTAGGGAGCCTTATTAGACATCATCTCGGTATAGATGGCAAATAATCACTTGGATATAGGAGTTTGGATTATTATTAAAGACTATTTATAAATTCTCTTTAAAGCCAGTGATGTAGATAATCTATGGAGAGATTAGAGATAGAGAAGGATAGGCTAGAACTTGGGGCGTGGGGAGGGTTCATTACATTATCCTCAGCCCTGCTTAGCTTTCCTCTCTGACTGACCTTCAAATGCCCCAGTGACTGTCCTTCCTCTTCCAGCTCCCTCTTATAGGAATTCTCTAAGTTACTGTCATCAGCTCCCCTCCCCCACTCTCTAATTGCCATTATTCCTGGATGATTGCATTTGTTCACATAATTTCAACTGACATATACTGGTGACTTCCCAAGTCTATGAGCCTGCCCTTATCTCTTTCTCTTCCAACCTTAATTAAATAAAATCCATTCAATTCAAATCCATTTAAGTCAAGAAACATTTGTTGAACAACTTCAACATACCAAGCACTGTGCTAAGCAGGTTGGTTGGTCGCCCAGCAGCTGTACAGGATAGTATTACTTTGGTGAATCTAACCCTCAGCCTTGGGGGCTTAGAAGCATGATTCTCTCAGCATATCAAGTGGGCCAATTTCTCAGGGTGCAAATTAACCCAGCTCACAAGAATCTCGTGTATATAAATCAAAATGTCAATTCACTAATTTACAATGGGAAATACAACTTACAAGAGAGCAGACATTCTCATTAGCCTGATCTGCACATATTCTCCATCTAGGAAAACTACATATAAAGCCAAATTGTCAGTAGGTTGCATGGATTATACGAGATCAGAGCAAGAGGTCTTGGTGGCAGATTTGAATGTTTAATATCATTAGGCTCTGATAGTCTGATGCATGTATGTCCACAGAGAAATCAAACAAATCATGTGCTCCTATGGACTTTTTAGGATACCAAAAGAGCACTTTCATGAGCACTTCCAAAATGGATCTCTCTCCTTTTCCCTTTTCTATGTTCTGTGATCACATCTCTCTTTTGTCTGATATCACCTTTCTCTGGATCACTTAATAAAAATCAGTTAACTCACCACCAGGTCTTGTTCTCACCTAGGAATCATTCCATCTCAGTAAGGGTAACACATATACTGTATTTCAGATTTGCTATTTTATATGTGGGAGGTTTTTCTTCATGTATTTCCTTCACTTCCAATTCTGTAGCCTCAAATTCCTAGAATAATGTTTTGCAAATAAACAACTCATGAAACGTTTGTTGAATGAATGAGTGACTAGGTTAACCTTTGCCTCTGCATGGCTTGGATAGTTAGATTAAAAGAGTAGATTTTATTTAACATATTTAGTTGACATTAATAAAAACTGAATGATTGCCCTGGCTGGGTGGCTCAGTTGGTTGGAGTGTCATCCTAAAAGGTTGTGGATTTGATTCCTGGTCAGGGCACTTACCTAAGTTGTGGGTTTGATCCCTGGTTGGGGCACGAATAGGAGGCAACTGATCAATGTTTCTCTCTCACATCAATGTTTCTCTCTCCCCCTTCCTCTCTCTCTAAAATCAATAAAATCATATCCTTGGGTGAGAATAAAAACAAACAAACACCTGAATGGCTGACAAAACAGTTTTTCTAGCCTACCTCCTAAGATCCAGGGGTCTATCAATGTTGTACCGTTCAGGGCAACTTCATGTCAAGATGGAATCCAGCAGGAAACTTTCATGGCTCCATTCCACATATATACTCCAAGGAGAAGAACCTTTTGCTCCACTTTCTTAATTCAGCTTTAGCTCTCCTACGTTGAATGGCAGAAATCACTTTTAGTCTATCATCTGCTTTACCATTTCTCCCCAATCCCAATCCTTTTCTCATGTAAACAAAATAGCAGAATAAGTGAATGTCTGGCTGTTCAAACGAATGACAAAGATTCACTCTCAACATGGTCAGGGTCAGGTGAGATCCAGGTCATACTCAGTAGGTGGTTCTATAACTTAATACTTTTCTGGAAGTCAATTTAGACCAATGTAACAAGAGGCCGTGACCTAATAATTCAACTTCTAGGAATTTATCTTGGAACATATAACTAAAGAAGGAGTTAAAGATTTATATGCAAAGGATATTCCCTGTGGCATTGTATTAGAACAATGCAAAAAAAAAAAAAAAAAAAAAAAAAGCCTAAAAACATCCAACAATGATTGGTTAATATGGTACATTTATACAATAGAGTATCACACAGCCATTAAAAATCATGTTTTCAAAGAATGTTAATGGACATGGAAAAATGCTTGCTGTGCACATTGTTACTTTTGTTCCCTAACTTCTTTTCCTTTTATTCTGATTGTTGCAATGGGAGTCCTCTGTTGTACATGGCACTAGCATTCAGAAGTCTAGAACCTATAAAATATAAAATCTAAGGCACTCAGCCTTCTGAACCCCAAAGGATTAAGCATTTTATTCCTACAGACTTTCCTATGCTCCCACTTATAGGATACAAGAAAAGGAACAACAAAGGAAGAACGACACAAAGACCAGTCAGGGACTATCCTTGGCCAAGACTCCTTATGCCCATGGTTGTGTCAGAGGGTGGGAGCAGAGGATGGACCTTATAAAGTATCACAAAGCAGGTGGAATTAAGCAGGGTATTTAGCCTGGATTTGGGAATTTGGGGCCAGGATTAAGAGGATCAGGTGCTACTCTGTAAGTCTTCTACCACAAATAGCCAATGAAGCATGTGGGAAAAAAATCAAAGTATCAGATTCACTTAAAGATGGAAAGTCACATGATGTGTTTCTCTCTTCCTACTTTTGGTAGCATTGGTGCCAAAGATGGTGTTAGTGAAAATACAACAGGAATCCTTCATGTACCTGGAGGCAGCCACAATAGCAATGGACAGTGTCACCGACACTAATTCCACCAGAACATTGTGACATTGGTGATAGCTCCTGAATTCCTTGCAGGAAACCACCTCTCCTTTCTCAGTCCATTAAGTTTGGAGGTGGAGACTACTTTTATTGGCTCCTGGAGTGGGCATGTGACAAAGACCTGGCCAATCAGAACATCACATGACCCTGGACACAAGGACTGACTCAGAGATGAGCAGGTGACTGAATCAGAGCTAATGATATGGGACTTGTGCCAGAAATTACTATGAAGCTGTGAAGAAAATCCCAGAACTGTTAAATGCAATTTTGCCAGCACCAAGAGGAAGCCAGGCGAAGATGGAGACCATGCAGTTACAGAGAGCAGAGGCGGAGAGAGGTCAGGCTGCAGGGACGTCATTAAAATCTCTGGGTTCTACCATGTCTGATGTGCTTATCCCTGAACTTTTAGCTGTGTTAGCCAATAAATCCTCTTTTCTGCTTAGGGCACTTTGAGTTGTATTTTCTGTCTTTACCAAAAGAGTACTAACTGATGGGCTGCTTTGAAAACTAGCTGATCAAAATAGCAGGAAAAAGTCATAAATTGCAAATTATGTGTGCATGTGTGAAGAAATATACCAAAATGTTAATGACTATCTCTGAACTGCGAGATTTTGAGGGTGTGTTTTTCTTTCTTTTCTTTTTTTTTGGTTAATCCTCACACGAGGATATTTTTCCTTTGATTTTTTTTTTTAGAGAGAGTGGAAGGGAGGCAGGGGGAGAAAGAGTGAGAGAGAGAAACATCCATGTGAGAAACACATTGATTGACTGCCCCCCACATGCGGGATCAAACCTGCAACCCAGGTATGCGCCCTGGACCGGGAATCGAACGCACACCCCTGCAGTGTTCAGGCTGACTGAGCCACACCAGCCAGGGCATGAGGCTGTTCTTCCTTTAAACTTTATTCTCAATGCTTTCTGGAATATTTCAAATTTTTCACAAAACCCACATATTCACTTTAATGAGAACACAAAAGAAAGAAAAACCTCTGGGTTTCCCTTCTCCTTCAGTGACACAGGCAGAAGGCCATGTGGCCTTTTTTTGCAACATCAACAAACATTTCACAGACTCCACACAGTCTCAGCGGAAGACCAGTAAACCCAAGTTGTAGGTTAACCTTGTGTTTAGTTAGAAAATAGAAAAGAAACTATAGCCATTGAGTAGCTTAAAGACTGGCATTTCGATTCTTGACTCAGTCTCTGGCAAAAAGGCCCAAAGACAGCCAAAAGGCTGGTCCAAGGCCCAGTGAGGATGTACTGCTCATCTCCAGCAAGGAGCTAAAATGGCTGCTGATAGGCAGTGGTTCCTGGGGGGCGGTGGGGGGCTGGTGGTGAAAGTGCTGGGAAGTCTGGCAGGGTTAAAACAGAGGGGCCTGGGGGAAACCAGCCTACACATTCCAAAGGTCTCCGTCTCTTTGGTGGCTGGCTTTGCCACCCAGACTTTGAGGAAAGGGTAGGAGGCAGGAGGGAGGGAGGCAGGGAAAGGGGGGAGGGGAGGCTCCCCAGGAGACAGGACTGGTGCAGATAAAAGCTCCACCTCCTCTCTCACCCTGCGGCGTCCATTGAGGACTTTGTGGTTTCTGGTAGGCGGTGAAATGAATGAATGAAGAGCCTGCGTTTTTAGAAGGGACAGCAAAACTTGACAGCGGGGGACTATGATAACATTTATAGGACTCCACCAAGAGGAAGTTAAATAAATCTGCCTGGGGACACAAAATAATCAACTGCCACCTGTCCGTGGTCGGGAGGAAGAGGCTGGGCCTGCAGGCGCATTCCCTGCCGCTCCGGGCACACAGCGAGGCCGCAGCATGGAAGGTTCGCTCATCCCGCCCGTGCCCGCGTTCCCCACGCCTCTGCTGCCCCCTGGAACGGACTGCCCCCTGGAACGGACTGCCCCCTGGGGACCCGCCCCCTGGGGACCCGCCCCCCGTTTCAAGCACCTTTCTAGTTATCAGAATGTGAAACTCAGGCTTGCTGTAATTCCATGTTCCTGAGTCTACTGCTCCCCTATTTCCTCAAGGGCAAGCTTTGTCTTAGTGCTGTTTTCAATTTCCTCCCTCTCTCCCCCACCCCTGTCCCCTTAATAAATGTGTGTTTGATTTTGAATGTTCATAGCTCGTTTTTTTCACACCGTCTTCCCAACCAAGGAAATGGTTTGGCTGACGGCCTCCCAGCTGACAGAGGGCCAGGGAGTGAGCTTCTCCAGCTAGTAGCTCAGTAGGGGTCCTTGGCCCTGGGCCCCTCCATAAAACACTCTTCTAGGACCCCCAGGGCCTTAGCGGCCCCTGCCTTGGTAACCTGTACTCCGAGTACTGCCTCTTTCTTTACAGGTTTTTCCCCAATTAAAGCACACAGAGACTCAAAGACTTTTACTTTCTGCCCTTCTAGAAAGTACCACCTGGAGAAATAATAAAATAATTAAAGGTTTGGAGTCAGGTAGCCAAGGCCTTGACTCCCATACAAAATTGGACAAGTGACCCAACCCACATGAAATCAGTGACCTCATCTGTAAATGGGAGAAAAGTACCTGTGTTAGGAGCATTTAATGGAATGATGCATGTTTCATCTTTAGCACATAGTACAGGCTCAATAAATGTTAGTTCCCTTTCTTATTTTCTGGGTTTTTCTAGATTTTTCTAGGTTTTCCTAGAATTGTCTCAGTGGGAACACAATGGTTAGTGATGACTTAACTGAGAGTCCAGTTCCTAAAAGCCTTGCAGGTTGGTTGCTCCCAGGATGGTATAGTGTCCAAGTCAGGGACAGGCATTTCAATGACATGGCAGGAAGCTAATTCCCTGCTCTTCAAGTCAGCAGTGCACAGAGGTGTCCCACCCTGCATGGTAGGGAGGGCCAGCCCTTTGCACAGAAGCATGAAGAGTTTCAGACCTAAACTTAGCAGCCATCCCCACAGCCACAGTGAGACACAAATTCCCCCTCCATTTCCTGGTCCTCCCAGGAAAAGCTTTGTATCCAGTGGGGATTTTAACGAATTGATAAGAAAGTCCTAATCATCTCAAGTCTTATGTTCTCAACATTATATATCAATGTTGGAGAATGACACTGTACTCTCTAAGTAAAACCAGGAAAGAAAGTTAATTCAGAAGTCACTAAAAATTCCCCTGAGATGCCAGCCCTCAGAAAGGAGGCAGAAGTAGTTCAGGGGACAATGGTATGACAGGAGGTGATGGTCAAACCCTGATTCACAACCAGGAGGGCCAGTGGATCCAAAGGTCTCCCAGAGCCGGGACAAAGGAATAGAGAGCGGAGTTTCCAGAGGTCCCTGTGAATGCTCAGCGGGAAGCCCTGCGTGGTGGCAGCTGAGGACCAGGTCGGCACACACGTCACCTGTCCATCCTCCCTTCCCACATCCAGAGCCATGGGAGAGGGTAGGCCCAGGCAGCTGGGATACACTGTGCTGGAAGCCTAGAAGTCAAAGCACACTTAGGCGAGATGCAAATCAGCGTCTCACCTGTTCCTTTTTTAACAGGTTTGCAGAGCTAGAATGCCTTTTAGATCACTGTAGGCCTATGATGGTCAGAGGAGGGAAACGGCGGCCGCTGCCCCGTGGCCTTCATCAGCTGAGCCCTACTCTGTGATTGTCTGCCCAATAGGTATGCATTCTTTTAGTCATCCAGGAAAGAATTATTAAACACCTGCTCAGAGGCAGGCCATGTGCTGGGGTGGTAGGTCTCAAACTCAAGGTCTGCGGACTTTCGCAGGATAGCAGCAAAAGAAACAACTTTGGAAACTTAAACACACACACACACACACACACACACACACACACACACACACCCTAATTGGGGTTTCTCAATAGGTGTAGGTGAATTTCAGATAATCTGTATTTTTTTATTTTTAGTTCTCATTTGAGTGTCTCTGCATTAGGGATACAAGAAAAAATGATCCGGACTCTGACCTAACTAACTTATAGGAAAGCAGAGAATTAAAATCCGAGGTAAGGACTGTGACTAAATCATGTACATCATGCTATGGAGACCACAGGAAAAGACTGCTAGCACCTTGTGAGAGCCACAAAAACTTCCCAAAAGAGGCGACATTTGAGCTGGGTATTGAATAGTGGGTGCGAATTTGCCAGGTAGATAAGGCAGTAAGAGACACTTCAGGCAGAGAAAATATCAGGGGCTTCAGGGTGAGTTTGTTAGGCTGAGAAATTGTGGGTGGGCTGGAGTTATTTATGTGGCTGAGGGTGGGCCTCATCTTGGGGTGAGGGAGTAGGTAGCAAGAGCTGAGGCTGGCCAGGCAGGTCAGGCCAGATCACAAAGGGTGTTGCCTGCAAAGCAAGCTGGTAGCTTGCGCTTTAATCCATGGGCCACTCGACACCCCTGATGTGTAGGAGACGAGGGAGCAACAATTGCAGATTTACACTTCAGAAAAGTCCTTCTGGCAGCCTATACAGAGGCTGGATTGGAAGGGGTCAAAGAGACAAGGAGAGCAATTAGAGGCTCTTGTAATCACCTGGGCTGGAGAGGGTGCGGGGCCCCAAGCCTGTGCTAAGGTCACTGCCATGGGGATGGAGCCACGGGGACAGCACCTAGAAATATTAATATTTCCGTAATTATATTAAACACGTGTCAGGCACTCACGTGTTCCTGACCAGGCAACCTCCCCTTTGCAGCCTCCAGTCTGCATATGGCTGGGCATGACCTCCAAATGGGCCATGATTGCTAAATTAAGTAGCAGGAACCACCGTCATCACTAATGCAAACACACAGGGCAGTTTTAGAAATCCTGGCAATGCTTTCTGGCAAGTGTAATGAAAAAATTAATTGAATAATCGTCCCATGTAAATAGATTTCATGTGAGTGAGCCTTTTGGTGGGAAGGAAAGCAGGAAAGGGGAGAATCCTGTGATTTATGGCTTTGAGAAGTGTAATGAATTAGGCCGGGCGCCCCGCGGTGAGCCTCCGCCGGCCTCCGCCTGCATTATGAGGTGGTTAGATCATTTTGAGAAGCGTGACTCAGGTGACCCAATGCAGGCATGAGAGATGGGGGTCATTAGAATCTGCCACACTGTAGGAACTCTCTTTAAAAAGAGACTCAAAAGCTTGCTTCACCGCACAGCAGCATTTCTTTTTGGGATACAGGGTGTTCTATCAGCTACAGAAAACCAGTGCAGGCCCAAGCCAAAATGATAATGATGAAAAATAAATTGATGGCCTCAAAGGGAGGTCTGGGGAAGGTGGAGGGAGAACAGCGGTGGGGAGCTAACTCCAACTCGTGGCAAAGGTTCCTGTAAAGGGAATGATGAATGAGTTCATATCAGGTAGGAAATATTGACTCGTGTGCATGAGACTCAAAATGAGAATCTCTCAATCTGCATAGCCAGTGTGGGCTGAGGGAAAGAACACTGGAAGTTAGAGGCTGAATTATAAAACCCAGTTTAAGATACGCGAGCATGTGCCTGAACTTCTGCTAAGTCTTAGTTTCCTGGTATGCCAAATGGGGATATTAATGCCTATTCTAGTAGGTAATTTTCAGTATCAAATGTGACTATGTATTTGGAAGCTGTGTGTGCATGTATTTTCACAGGAGCTGAACCCAGAAGACATAGGAAGGCACGGTCTCACCTTTCTGCTGGAGGACAGCACAAAGGACCCGGAATAGAATGGCCGAGACCAGCTGGACTGTTCTTTGGAGGCCCTCACCTGGTGATCTACTATTCAGTGTGCTATACTTTGGGAAATAAATTAACATAGAACTAATGTGTTCTGATGTGTTTTAGGGGGTACCAAAGAATAAGATCATTCATTTGAAGGGGTGCATATCTCTATTGTTACTCAGCCCGGGGTGGCGAAGGGCAGCTTTGAGAGAGAGACCGCAGACTTTATCTGAGCCTCAGAGAACTGTGTTCTGGACCTTGGGTGGAGGATACATGAGCTTGGGCATTGCCACCATGGGGATGGAAGGCTGACCCTTACAACCTGGCAGCATCCCAGGACTGAGGATGGGCCTTGGAACTGAGGGGCCTGCTCTGCAAGGGCCAGGTCTGTGTAACTGGAAAGGACTATATCTGGTCTAGAAAAGTAAGTTCTCTGTATTGTCATTCTCTTTGGTTAAACCTAAGCCTTTTGGAAAGTGCAATAACCAAAGAGAATGACAGTACAGAGAACTTAATTCTCTAGATGCAGCTCTTCTCAGATGCACAGACCCGGCCCTTGCAGAGCTGCCTTCTCAGCCCAAAGCCCATGCTGAACTCTCTGTAGCTGATGCTATTTTCCAAGATGGTTGCAGCATTATCTCCCATTCCACATCGTCTTTTTACCATGTGAGCTTGACAATCCTCTTATCAAGTGGTGGGTTGCATGTCCCCTACCCTTGAAACTGGGAAGACCTTTATGATTGCCTCAACCAATATAGTATGGAGGAAATGATGCCATGTGATTCTCAAGTAGATCATTAAAATGTCATGTGCTTCTGCTTCGTTCTCTTGGAACACTTTCTCTCAGAACCCAGCCACCATGCTGTGAGGAAGCCCAGGCCATACGGGGAGGCTACAGGGAGATGTCCCAGCTAACAGATCACCTGAAGTCCTGGTCAGCATCAATCACCAGGCATGTGAGTGAAGATGCCTTCAGATGGCTCCAGCCCCTGCTGTCAAGTCCCCCCCAGCCTGCAATCTGTCTCTGTAGTGCTCTTAAATTTCAGACCTACAGAATCTACCAGCATAACAAAATGGTTGTTTTATGACACTGCGCTTTAGGTTGGTTTGTTGTGTGGCGATAGATCACTGGAACACCCTTCATGCGTACTTGCCAGGTGAGGTTCACTGTAAACTTGAACTCAGAAACACCATTTAAATTACTTTAATGAGCAATATAATAAATCACAGAAGGCGTAATCTAAATAGCAATGAAATGAATCGTGGGCAGAGTTGGAGGGGCATGTGGCAGGAAAATAGAAGGAATATTCACCTCATCCAAGATTTATTGCCTCAAAGAAGGAGGGAACAACTTTACACTGAACATTTAAAAAAATATATATAACAAGCTATTTTACTTGAAAGGCAACTTTTTTTTTTTAAGTAGGGAAAAGGAATTTAACTTAACTATAAACCAAAACTAACCACATTAATTACTGAACCCAGGTCCAACTATCACTTTTGTTTTCAGTGAACCACCAACTAAATTGAAGTTGTTTTGTTTAAAAAATTTTTTTTTTGAATATAAGCTTTCCACTGAAATTTCAAGCAAAAACCTATATATCTTACAAACAATTTGCCGTGTTAAAAATTATTATGCTATGAAAATATGCTATTCTCTAAAATGAACCTGAATAGAACTTCAGAAATAAATAAATATATCATTGTTCAAAGTCCCCTGGGGTAATTCATTCAGAATGGATTGGTAAAAGTGTGAGAAATACATCATGTATATGCACTGAGGAGGGGCACAGCCCTTCACACACCAGTTCCCAATGAGCCCCAAGTGCTTTGTATATCGAAAGAGCTGTACAAACCCTTGTTTTATGTCACATGGTATGTTAGAAAGATCCAGGACTTAAGAGACTTACAGACCTGGGTTATTATCCCAACCCAGTTACTTTGAAACCTCAGAAAATTTACAAAGTCTCTCTTAGCCCATTTCATCATTAGCAAAATGGAAAAAAACTATATCTGCTTTGTAGGGTTTGTGGGTGCATAGTGCTGTGTGTGTGTGTGTGCATGAGAGAGAGAGAGAGAGAGAGAGAGAGAGAGAGAGAGAGAGAGAGAGAGAGAGGAGAGGTGTAGAGAGAGAGAGAGAGAGAGAGAGAGAGAGAGAGAAAGAGAGAGAGACAAAAGAGAAGAGAAGAGAAGAGAAGAGAAGAGAAGAGAAGGGAAGGGAAGGGAAGGGAAGGGAAGGGAAGGGAAGGGAAGGGAAGGGAAGGGAAGGGAAGGGAAGGGAAGGGAAGGGAAGGGAAGGGAAGGGAAGAGAAGAGAAGAGAAGGGAAGGGAAGAGAAGGGAAGGAGAGAGGGAAACGGCTAGTTATATCCTCTCAAAAGTGTGCTTCCTTTTGCGCAATGTAGAGCTGTTTTGGGGAAGGGGCGGTCCAATCAGGGACTATGTTTGCTGACACCCCGCTGTGTCTAGGTGGAGCCTGGACTGGCCTTGCCATGTGAGCAGAAGCGAGTAGGAAATGGGTATGCCTTCCCCACCTCTTCTGCCCTTGCCTGCCAGCTGGATGAAAAGACTCCAGAATCCCGGGAGACAGGTGGTGGAGCCTGGAGTCCTGGATTCATTATGTGGAGGAAAACCACCTGTTGATCAGGAACACCTACAGTAGATAGGGGGGAGAGTGTGACAATCCACTGAGATTCAGGGGTTTATTTATTACAGCAGCTAACGTACCCTAACTATTACAGAATCAGAGGGGATAATGTCAGGAGATGAGCCCAGCGCCTGACGAACAGCAGTGCTCCGTAAATGTTTTTGCTTGTCCCTTTGAAACAGTGAAAGCTACACAGCTACCCGCCTCTTCCGAATCTAATGGGGCAGAACATTAGTTTGGTCCTAACCTTTCAGGTTGCTTTTGAGTCCTGCTATGCCACATGAAGTCTGTTTTTTTTTTTTCTTTCTGAAAAGTCTTGAATTGTGGCTGAGACAGGTGTTTCAGGCGGATGAATCGCCCACGAGCAAATACACTTGCTTATGTAAAGCACGTGGGTCCTTTCAACTCTCACTTCAGTATTGATGTGTGTGATATATATTTAGTTTCACTGAAAGGAGGTAACAGAGCCTTATGAAAAGGCTGAAATGCTCTGATAGAAAAACTCAGGTCTCAAGATGTGGGTTATCAAAGAACCAACAGGCATTTCAAGATTTCCCTGCTTCCCAATCATGACAGGGTAAAATCCAAGCTAGCAGAGAGTGGCCACCAGGCAATATCAACTTCTCCTCTCAGTCCCTCCACTAATTAAAACCCTATGCATTTAAAAAATAAATATTTTATATAAAATGTTTCATTTTAACACAACACGAGCAAAAACAAATCCTAACAGTAATATCTGTTTTGCTTTTTTTTTTTTTTTTTTAAATCTAGTGATTCAGGAATGTGAAATGTAACATAATACCTAGTGGACTAGCACAATTTTTAATTACCTGTTACATCTTCTTTTTGTATCATCCTCTGTGTGCTTAAAGAAATTACTTTGAAGCATTCTGATCTTCACAATTAATTTTTTCTTGTCAACAAAGACTAAGGAAACCACCCAACTGTCTGAAAATAAGCTACACGATTTGATGCTAAATGCTTAATTTGTGATGCCAACCTGCCTGGCGAATGACACGCTTCCCTCTTGCTTTTCCCATACTGTATTGAACCAAACTTTGCTGGAGAAAGAACGTGTTCGCTTTCTGGCTCCACTGAAGAACGCAGCTGTGAAATGCTCAGGCAGAACGTCCCATTGCAGAAGCTGAAGCTGAGCCTTTGCTTGTCCACAGTCTCCTGTTAGTTCTGTGATGGATGGAGCGTGGGGGTGGGGGCCAGGCCAGGGGCCGGCGGAGTGTTTCGTGGGTGGTCACTTTTGGTTTTCAGCCCACGGGCCATAAGAAGGAGGCCAGTTCCTGAAGGTGGCAGCACAGAGAGAAAATGCAAAAGCCCATTTTTAAAGAATGGTGTCTCATTCCAGGTTTCCTAAAACACAGAGCCCGAGGCTTCAGGGCTTAAGGCCTAACAGTTAATTGGGGCGTGCAGCCCCAGGGTAGCAGGAGGCTGGCAGGAGGGGCTTACATACAAGGGAGTGTGTTGGCAACTGACCAGGTGCCACCACAGGGTGATACCTCTGTCTCAGTCTCAGAGAGTCCTTGATGCCGAGGAGAAATGCGTAAAGAATTTATCTGTTGACATCTATCACCCATTGTCACAGTTTGTCCTGCATTTCCAGGTTAAGAGGGAGTGCTTAGTGGGTCCTGTGGTACCTTAGTCTGAGCAGCAACGTGGAGGCCCCAGGATGAAGGCGCACACACAGCTGTGAGGCAAGACGCCATCTGGGCGTGTGTGCTGACCGCGGGACCAGCATCAGTGGTCACTGTGGACAAAGGGTGGTAGTGACAGCAGTGGCAGAGACCTTGTTCCAGGACCATAGGAACTTCAAGCTAAGCCCAGGGCCACCTCAGCCAGAAAGCAGGGCAAGTATATGGATCTGGGATAGGGAATAACAGAACCCGGGACAGACAGCAGGTCAAAGGGACTGGCGTTTCTAATGAAGGCTTTGGGAGTGGTATGTTCAAATTTAATTCTGCTGGAGCACATCCTAAACGTGAGGTGTGAGACCACCACGATGCGGGATTGTAAACGCAGGTTCCTCTCCCTTCCCAACCCTGTATTTTTCTTGCAGTTTCCTTCTAGTTGTTGGAGAGTGAAGTGCTGGCTTAAATAGGCTTGCTAACGGCGAGGAAGGCAGGTAATTTGTAAGCAACGTTTCAGGCTCCCAGCAGATCGGGCATGGAGGTGAGTTTAATTGCATTCACTGGAGAAGCAAATGATGGTAATAAGCTCTTGCTAAATGTGGACAGGGTGGAGTCAGGTGGGAAAAGCCCAGAGCTCTTGCTTTCCTTTCCTTCTTTCTGTATCTGCCCCTCTGCTTGTCGGATGTAATGGGATGAAGTAGAATCCAGAGGTGCTCTTGGAAAATTGGGGGAGTGCCCTTTCCTTCTCCATACGACAGAGAGCTGTCGTGCGCGTGCCTGTGTGTGTGTGTGTGTGTGTGTGTGTGTGTGTGTTCTGTTTCCTCTCCACTGCAAGGCTCCTATAGTTTCTGTTCTGACAGTCCAAAGCTGCCTGCTGTTCCAGGTTTCCTAGAAAAAGGAAACAGCTGACAGAGGGGACAGTGAGGCCAGAATTGAGGGTTCACTGTGACCATCTTGGGAAACATTCAAGGGAACCTTAACCCAAGGAAGGCTGACACCTGCAACTCAGAGAACTATAAACACGGCGGCCATCCGCACTGCTCATCTGCTCTGAAGACTTTCAGGCACTTTTTCGATCCATTTCAGGATTTAACGAGAAAACTCAGGGTATGGAGTGCTTTAATTCCTAATCTGGGTGACTTGACAGATGGCTCCTTTTCCTTTGGATACCTGTCTTTAACGTGAAACTCAACTTTCACGAAGAACTTGTTTGTGGCTCCTTAAATACCAACGCCTTGCTCTGTGGTTTGGAGAACTTACATTCTAAATTTATATAGTTCTATGTTTAAAGTATCTGATTATAAAGTTTTCCCTGAATCTACAAAGATTTATCACAATTGGTAGCTGAAGACCATGGCTTTATAGGATATGAATAACCTTACTGTAAGTGATGCATAGGGATCAAAGGAGGAAAATCCCCATTAAACCGAAAGCCTACTTTTTCTGGAGGCATTTCCACAAGTTTGCTCTTTGTTATGAGATACTGATTCAATCTCTTTAGTTGTTTTAAGGGCATCTGGTCTTCTATTTCTTCTTGAGTAACTTTGATAAACATTTTTTTCCTCAAGACAAGATCCATTTCTTCTGTTTTAGTATTTATTGGTATCCGGGTATTTATTTCTTATTATGTAGATCACGTCTCTTATTGTCTTTATTTGTTCTCTTTGAGCTATGCCTTTTCGGTCATGACACGGTGCCTTCTTACTCTTTTTCCTAAGTATTCTCGGTGATTTTTAAAGTCTTTTCAAGAACTTATTTTTCACCTTGACGACTCTTTCCATTGTATCTATATTTTAGACTTCCTTAATTTCAGCTTCATCTTTAGTGTTTTCTCCCTGCTCCTTTCCTTGAGTGTATTCTGTTCGATTACTAACTTCTTAAATTAGATGATTTGATCATTAATTTTTAGTCTTTACTTTTTTCTAATATAAAAAGTTAGAATTATAAATTAACCTTGGTGAGCATTACTTTAATGCATGCCACCAGCTTTTTTTTTTAAGTCCTCACCTGAGGATATTTTTCTATTTATCTTCAGATAGAGTGGGAGGGAGGGAGGGAGGAAGAAAGGGAGAGAGAGAAAAAGAGGGAGAGAGAGATTATGTGAGAGAGACACACTGACTGGCTGCCTCCTGCATGACCCCTGACCAGGGCCGGGGACGAACCACAACCGAGGTACTTGCCCTTGACTGGAATCAAACCCGAGACTCTGGTCCACGGGTGGATGCTCTAACTGCTGAGCCAGACTGGCCAGGGCATGCCACCAGTTTTGATGTGCAAGATTTTATTATGGTTCAGTCTCAAGTATTTAAATATTCCCGTGGTGATGTCTTCTTTGGCCCACGAGTTATTTGAAAGTATGTGTATGTGTATTTGTGTCTGTATGTGTATATTTGAATGTTGGTCATCAAACTTATGATGCAAATATAGGATTGATTATATGCATGTTTGGAAATTTCCACAAGAAAAAGATTTTTTAAACAGGTGTGTTTATGAAATGTCCAAATGCATTGGTTTTAAAGTTATCTTTTTATTGTTACTATCTAACTTAATTGAATTTGGTTGAAGGTGGGCTATTAGATCCCAGTTCTATGAAAGGTTTCAAGAACTCTCTGACCTGCAGTGTTGTCAATTTTTTCTTTTTTTAAATCCTCACCGAGGATATTTTTCCATTTATCTTCAGACAGAGTGGGAGGGAGAGAGCAAGAGAGGGAAACATCGATGTGAGAGACGCATCGATTGGTTGCCTCCTGCACAACCCCGACCAGGACCTGAGACTGAACTGCAACTGAGGTACATGCCCTTGACCAGAATCGAACACGACTCTTTGGTCTATAGGCTGACACTCTAACTGCTGAGCCAAACTGGCCAGAGCTGCAGTGTTGTCAATTTTTACAAATGCTTTATGAATGCTGAGAAGAATATGATTTCCCTAATTGTTTGGTGTAGGGACACACACACACATTCATCAGGTCAAGTTTGTTAATTGGGTAGGTCAAACTTTGTATACATTGGATTTTCTGCTTTATTGATACCTAGGAAGGATGCATTTGACTCTCCCACTCTGTTGATGGATTTGACAATTTCTCATAGTTCTGTAATTTTTATCTTATAAATGAGATTATGCTATCAATAATGAACAAATATAGATTTGTTATCTCTTCCTGGTGAAGCAAATCTTGATTATGATAGCAACTCTCTTTATTCATAACAGTGCTGTTTTGCAGTAAAGTCTATTTTCTCTGATATCAGTAAACCACACAAGATTTTTTCTGTATCTTTGTCATTTTGTATAGCATATCACTGGTTTTTAAGAAACTCAATCTGACATTCTCTATTAACTGCGGAATATTAGTCAGTCTATTTACATTTACGACTGCTATATTTAAACTTCTTTCTGATATCGTAGTTTCTACTTTCTATTTGATCTGTCTTTTCTGTGCTTTGTCAATTTTCTTTGTTTTCTTTTGGATTGATGGTATTTTAAAATTTCATGTTTCTTCTTTACTGCTTGGGAAGTTTTTACTCTATTTCTATTCTTTTGCTCACTATTCTTAAAATATGAATATGTTTAAAAATCTTAAAATCCAGAGTGAACCAATCTCTTTCTCTCCAAACAATAATAGACCTTAGAATACTTTAAATTCAATCACATATTCCGTCTTACATCTTATTGTAGATCAGTATTTAGTTTTATGCTAATTTTTTCTTTCAATCCATACATGATTATTTTTGTTGTTTTAGTTTGCAACCACTATAGATAAGGGGCCCGCAATCTTTTTCTGTGAAGGGCCAGACTTCCTGGCCATAGAGTCTTTGTTCCAGTTACTCACCTGCTGTTGTACTGTAGAAAGAGCCATAGACAATACACAAACAAACAAGTAGCTGTGTTCCAATAAAGCTTTATTTATAAAGCAGCAGTGGGCTGGATTTGGCCCATGAGCCACACTTTGCCAACACCTGCTTTAAATATTCTGACATGATTATTGCTTTATTTAGTTACACATTCCTTCTCGAATCTTAGACTTTCTTGTAGATCATCTCCTTTTCCCTGAAGTGTATCCTTTGGATGGTCCTTTAGTGAGGTCTGTAGGTCATACACCCTCTCGGGATTCCTTTGACCTTGTTAGCTGATGCTCCTTCTTGGATGGGGGTCCTGGTTTAACTGGGTGTGTTTTACCTCAACACTTTATTTTTTGGCATGAAATAGCACATCCTATTATTTTTATATTTATTTTCAAATCTAAGCCCCATCTTGATGAGCTAGTCAAAAATCTCAACTTAGTTATTGTTGGGGCATCTTCCTACCTCCATCTTTATAAGATTCCATGTTAAAGTTCTTAGATTCACTGGGAGGTGAGGCGTTCATGAAAATGAGGATCTCTTAGCACTTTCAGGTTATTATTCCACACCTTTCTGGATTTCATAGTTGCTGGTAAGGAAATCTGAAGGCAGTTTGATTGGCATTGTTTTTTGGGTGCTCTGACATCTCTCCCTGGCTACTCTTCAGTTTTTCTTTGCCCTTGGTGTTCTGTGGTTTTACTGTGAGGGACCTTGGGTACTCTGATTTTTAGGTATCCTGCTTTAGTTTTGTTGTGTTGTCTGAATCTTTCACTATTTTTGAAAGATTCCCAGTCATTATATCTTTTAATATTTTTTCATATATATATATAATCCTCACCTGAGGATATTTTTGCATTTATCTTCAGATAGAGCAGGAGGGAGAGAGGGAGGAAGAGAGAGAGAGAGAAACATCAATGTGAGAGAGACACATCGAGTGGTCGCCACCCACACGACCCCAACCGGGGTCAGGGACAAACTGCAACCGAGGTACATGCCCTTAGTGGGAACCGAACCGGACCTCTCTGGTCCGCGGGCCAACGCTCCCACTGCTGAGCCAAACCGGCCAGGGCTTCTTCTTCTTCTTCTTCTTCTTTTTTTTTTAATATTCATGATCAAGTGGTTTTTATTCCAGGAATTCAAAGATGGTTCAAATTTTTTTATTAATTAATTTTTATTAATTAATTTTTTTATTAATTAATTTTTATTATTTCTCTTTTTTCCCCCCAGACACCCTCCTCCCTATCCCCCCACCCCCAAGCATTGTCTGTGCCCATTGGTTATACATACATACATATAAGTTCTTTGGTTTATCTCATCCCTCCTCTCCCCTCCCCCACCCCGAAGTTTGTCAGTCTGAACCGTACTCCTATGTCTCTGGGTCAATTTTGTTCATCAGCTTTTCCTGTTCATTATATTCCACAAATAAGTGAGACCATGTGGTATTTGTCTTTCTCTGATTGGCTTATTTCGCTTAGCATAATACTCTCCAGGTCCCTCCATGGTGTCTCAAAGGATAAGAGATCTTTCTTTCTTACAGCTGCATGGTGTTCCATTGTGTACATGTACCACAGCTTTTTTATCCACTCATCTACTGATGGACACTTGGGCTGTTTCTAGATCTTAGCAATTGTAAATAGTGCTGCTATGAACATAGGGGTGCATATATTCTTCTATATTCTTGTACATTGGCTTCTTTTGCCTTCTTGCTGTTTCAAATGTTCCATCCCCTTTGTCTCTGTGTGCTGTGTTCTAGGTATCTTTTCCTGTCTGCATCCAGGTCATTATCTTTCCAGTTGTGTTACTCAGCTCTTTAAACCATATTGAGTTCTAAATTATAATAATTATATCTTTTTATATTTAGAAGTTCTTTTTGGTTCTCTTTCAAATGTGAGTGGTTATTTTGAAAGTTTCTTCATTTTTGCTATACTTTTTATTTCTTTAAATATTTTAAATCCAGTTATTTAATAATCCGCAATGATAACAGTGTTTTGCATGCTGTATCTTTTCCTTTTATATATTTTGCATTAGTTACTTAGCATAAGTGCTAAGACTTCTTTTCTGCCCCCCTCATTCATCAGTGCTATTTGTTTCCATAGGGTCTGAGTAAAGTCTCCTTCAGTCTGGTATCTTTTTGTCTTCTCCTTGCACCTTGCAGAGTGTAAGGTTGTGGGTAGGGGGAGAGAGAGGGAGGGAGGGAGGGAGAGAGAGAGAGAGAGAGAGAGAGAGAGAGAGAAGCTGGGGATATGGGCCATTACTAGTGGACTGATTTCTGCTTTCCCTTATGCAACTTAGTTTAAAAGTCTTGTCCTTCAGTTGGTCACTGAGGTCACTCTTGGGCTTTGGGTCATTTCCCTAATTCCAGGCAGAGTCCTGAAATTCACTTTAAACAGATGATGAGTCCCAGTGTCTCTCTTAGACTTGACCTACCTCTCCCCAGTGTCTGTTTTTACTCTGCTCCCAGCCTGTGGAAGACACTGAAGGTGAAAATGCAAGGATTTGGGCCGCGATGTTTGATCTTGGGAAGAGGGAGACAAAACTGGGCCTCTCTGTGTGTCTTTCCCTTCCGAGTCTCTCCCTCCCTCAGGATACCTTGTCTTATTTATTTTCTTGACTGCATTGCTAAATCCCTGTTATTGCTGAAGGTAATTAGCTTTGAGCAATTATAATCATTCTCTGTTCCCTCTCTAGCTTGCCTCTCAGCCAGGGAAAAGCAGAGCCCAGACACTGATGGTGGGGGAGGGCTTCAGCTTCTGAAGTGTTTCTCCAGCTTTCCCCTGACTGCCCACTCATGCCTCAGCCTGCTCTCTAGAACTTAGGAAGTTATTTGTGAGCTATTTTAGGATTTTGCCCATTGACCATCTTTGTTCTGTTCAGCTCTTGGGGGGACATGGGTATAAGAAGCACTACTTCCTAGACCTTCAAAAAGAATTATGGCATACACTTGTGGCTCTCTGCTTTTTGATCACTGCCCATTTTTATGCTGGTCTTAAATTTATTTTGTTAGTTTTGAGAGCTGAAGAAACTGTGACTCTGAATTTATCTCTTCGGAGCACCTTGAGTGGTACATCCAAGAACCATGTAGGTCACTTTCTCCAGTGAGTGAGGGCTTTAGCCCCAGAGTGCTTCAGATTAAAATTCTAGCTCTGCCCTTTATGGTGATATTGAGCAAATCATGTAGTCTTGGTGTGTCTCAGTGTTATCCTTTAATTTAGCAATAACTATTATTAGGAAGTTCTGGGATATGCACTCTATATATGAGCACATATGGAATAAAACAAGATTTGTTGTTTCCAGGAGGTCATTTTAAAGGACAGCCTGAAAAAGAAATGGTTTCTTGACGTGGAGAATGCGAAGTGCAAAGGAAGCCTGCCCTGGCTGATCTGCAGATGGTACCCCGACCCTGACGGTGGTAGAGGAGCAGCGGCGAGGTCATCCCTCGTCCTTTACAGGTGAGGATGCTCCGGATCAGACAGGTGAAATGACCTGTTGGAGACAGCAGGAGGAACAAGCGAGGGAGACATGTTACTGGTGTGAACTTGGGGGACCAGGTGAGGGGTGAAACTAGGATTCAGGTACCAGGTCTGGGAGCCTGCCACGCCCTCCATGCTCCGTGCGCTCCACTAGGAATGTGAAATGTATCCTTTCAGTAAAGAGGAACATTGGACTTTTTAAAGCAGAGAGGTGCCACAATCAGATTTATGTTTTAGAAAACCTAAAGGCCTTAAGGAAGATGGTTAGAGAGAATGTGGCAGATTGTGTAAATGTCTGTAACACTATCAGCCATCCTACAGGCTCTTCCTCCAATATGATGTTGACACTCCTTTTATCAAAGAGTATCTGGGCAGACGTATGATGCTGTATGACTTCCAAGCCAGATCATAGAAGGAAACACAGCTTCCACCTAGTTCTCTTGGCCTGCTTGCTCTTGGAACTCAGCCACCAAACATCTGTGGAGAGGTGCACAGGGAGCGGCACTCAGGACACGGCTGAGCTCCCATTCTGTACCAACTCACCAGCCGTGTGCATGAGCCATCTTGGAAGTGGCTCTCTCGTTGGGCCATCCCATCTAATGCCACATGGCACAGAGAAGAGCTGGCCCTACTGAGCCCTGCCAAAATGTCACCTTTGAGGGCAAAATAAAGGATTGCCATTGTTCGAAGACACTGTTTTTGGGGTGGTTTGCTACACGGCAATAGATGACTGATACAAGGGAGGAGGCTAAGAGCAGGGCCATCTATTAGGGAACAGAATTGTTCAGGCAAGAGATGGTGAGGGCCTTTACCAAAGCATTAATTAATTATCAATTAAACAGACGATTATGACATGCCAGCCACTGTGCTATGTCATGGGAATACAATATGAACTCTATGAACAAGGTCCCTTCGCTCAAGAAGTTGACAGGTTAGTGGGCAGTGAGGCCAGAGTGTAGAAGGGATCCACCGAGCTGCTTTCTCATATTTACCTGAGGGTGTGTACTTTCCACCTCCAGCGTTAGAAGGAAATTCTTTAAAAGAATAACATAAAATAACTAGAAAAAAATGCATCATCACAGGGGTAAACGTTGTGGCATCCAGATCGCAGGAAAGTGGCTTGGGCTTTGCTCTCTAAGCCCCAGTGACCATAACAGGAAGTGGTTTTTTGTCTTCGTCTCCATTAGAGCAAATGTTCCTGTGGGCACTTCTCTCACTCCCCTGGCATTGTGTGATTTTTAGTTCAAAGCACAAAGAAGCACTTGCTATTTGCATCAGTGCTTGATACTTTTTTTTTTTTTTTTGGAGGCGGAGAGTGGGAGGATTCCCACAGTATTCTTTTCAAGTGCTCTCAGTCCTGATCAAAGGAAGGGTTTTAGAGCCTTACTTTGTCTGAGATTCAATATAAGACCATTCTTGGTTTGGGGTTTTGAGTAAATCAGTTTTGTTTAAACACCAGAGACAAAGAACACTAGCCCAGCCATTGTAAACCACGAAGTCCTATACCAATACTAATTATTTTTATTATTTTGAAATGGAATTAGGGTTTAGAGGTAATCAGAGAACTAGGCATTCACTAGGACATTTCATTTTTTTAAATAATTATTCACTTAATAATTCATTTAATAGTTTGTTCCTTTACAAAGAATAGCCATAGCCCCTCTTGGTATTTTTTTTTTTTTTTTTTGCCACAAAATCTTGTCCATTCTTTCTCCTTCTCTTTCACCACCACAATGAAGAGTCATACCCTGACTCAACTCCTCAACCAGTGCAGTCTGGCTTTGGTTGCCATGACACTGCTGGGAATGACTTTTGAGTTATCAGAGACTTTTTCTATTGCCAGATTCTTTGAACTCTTCTTAGTGTTCCATTGGCCTGATTTCTCTGTCGCGTTTGGTCCTGTTGACTGTTACCTAGTCCTTGAAACTCTCGTCTCCACCTGCTTCTGTTATCACACTTGATTCTTCCTCCTCTGATTGCTTTCTCGGACACAACCACTGGCTTTTCTTCCTACCTCTTTCTTCTTCTTAAATGTCCATGTTAGCTAGGGTTTAGTTCTCAAATTCTCTCCAATCTTCCAAGACCCCCGTCATCTACTTCCAAGACTCCTGCCATCTAATGGTCATCCAATCTTAGGAGTCTTAAAAACCGCATCTACAAATGCCTAGTAATAACTATTTCTGAGGATGCAGAAATGAACACGCCACAGTCTCTCACAGCAAGAAGCTGACAGTGGATTAAGGGGGAGGAGAAGATGGCACTGAGCTTGTGCCTTTTTCAGTTGGGACTTCCCCGGGTGACCTGGCATATGGCAGCTACTCAGCCTCAGGTAATGTGACCAGAAGTGCCACTTTCATTGCATATCGGTGATGCTGAAACCGGAGAGCTGCAAGACTGACACATGGTAGGGCTTTCTATTTTGTTTGCAGCTGAACCGGGGTCCTGAAGAGCATAAAACTTGCCATCTGATCTTTAGGTAGGAATGTATCAAGTGGTGTTCCTTAGATGTAAGCAATAAAAATGGATTACAGCTAAGTTAAACGAAGAGAAGAAGTTTATTGAAAGGATGGTCAATACTTGCACTTGAAGAATAAGGCTTCTAGAAAGAAAGTCACCAGCAGCACTCTGGAAACCTGAGCAACAGAAACACACAGACCATCATGTGCCCAAACCTGGGCTCAGAGGTAGCTCCAGCAGAACTCGAAAGGTAATGAAACTCTGCAGCCTAAGACCGCAGACACCCACCACAATGGAGAAAATTGACTTAGTAAAATACGGAACCTGGCTCATAGGAGGCATTCAATAAAAAATAATCGAGTGAAGAAATAAATGAATGAGCTTGTTAGATGGATTAAATGACATCTAAAGTCTCTACCAATAGTACTAGATTTTTTTTCACAGACCAGAGTGACACTTTCTGGGCATTTTAGCCTGTCTGGTATAATGAATAAAATATATTTCTGTCCAGTTGGGAAGGCAGGAATACTGTGTGTAACTGTCTTATTGTTATTCAAAATCCACCCTGGGTATCACCAAACCAAATGAAAATAAACCCAGAAGAAGCATCTACACATCACGTGGTGGTTTTTTCACTGATAGGAGTATTATGGGATGCTGAGGGATGCCAGAGAGGGTGCAATAATGTTCTTCTGGATATAGAACACTTGAGATTTGACAGTTTCACATTTTTCTTTATTTCTGTTAAGGCAGGATTCTGACAGGTCTATATTTTGCCACCCACTTTTGCTGTTTTCTTGTAAATGGCAGTGATCGAAAGAGGGGAAATAGAGACACCTTATTAATCAACTCGGTTACAGTTTCACAGCATTATGCCCAGAAGGACACACTGAGCAATCAGTGTCCGTGAGTAAAACATATGACTCCAATTAAAGGCTGTGGCAATTCAACAGGTAGCCAGAAGCCAGACTGCCATCCAGCAGGCGTTGTGCCCTAAGCCTGTCTCAGCCGCATTCACTACTCAAGACGGGAACTGACAACCCCACTGATCCACGGAAACATTTCCATGTCGTGAGCCTTGCTTCAGGGTTTTGTTGTTTATTTTGGCAGCACCCAACTTCCAGGCTCTGATTTCTGTTCCTCTAATTTGAGCCCCAAACTTAGTAGCTTAAACCACAATATGTTTGTCTCTCCCAGTTCTCCGGTGGACTGGGCTCAGCTGGGTGGTTCTCACCCGGGGTCTTAGAAGCAGCTGCAGTCAGATATTGGCTGGGGCTGGTGTCACCTGAAGGCTCAACTGGGATGGATGTCTGGTGCCTCGCTGGGCTAGCCGGGCAAGGCGGGCTAGCTGGGTATTTCTCTTTGCATGTGGCCTCTCCACGTGGTTGGTCTGGGTAGGGCAGTGTTAGGGTAGTACAAACTTTCTAAGATCTCCCAGTGGAAGACATGTGGCTTCTTATGTCTCTGCCTTAGAAGTCACACAAAGTCACTTTTACCACATTATATTGGTCAAAAGTAAGTCTCAGGACCCGCTGAGATTCAGGAGAGGAAACTCCATAAAGGTGTGAGTGCTGGAGGTTTGCCTCACCGGGGAACCATGTTAGCACCAGGCTGGGATGAGCCCCCTCCCGTGGATGGCGCCTCTGTAGACACCATGCCTGGTCTCACCTCAGTGCTCTATGTCCTCCCATTCTAATGTGTCCTGTTCCTTCTATCCACACGCACCTGCCTTCCTCCTCCAGCCATGTTGCTCTCCCAGGCCCTGCCCTTGGCTCAGTTCATTGTTACTTATTCCCAGATCTCATACACGCGACACTCCTTCAGGAGAGCAATTCTTGGCTTCCCAGGCTCGGCCAGGCTCTTCTCTTAAAAACTCTCGGAGAAGTGAGTTCCTTTCCTTCACGGCACTACCTGCAAATGGCACTCCGTGGGCCACAAGATAATTTGGCGAAGGGACGCCTCCTCCGTGAGACTGAGCTCAAGAGAGCGGCTACCATATTCTGTGTATTTGTTTTTTAATCCATATTGTGTGCCCTACACTTAGCATATAGCTCGGAAACCTTTGTTAAATGAATGAATGAATGAAGGGACTTCTCTTTTCAGACTGCCATATTCTGTAATTTGCTATCTTATTGGGGACAATCCTTTCGATGGAAGAAAAGAGACTGGTTGAGTGTAGAGGATTGGGAGCTTTTTAAGGGGACAGGGAAGAGGAGCAATGTAGTAGGATGTCCACAGATGTCTTATCAGGATGCAGGAGGTGGGTGGGGTGGATTGGACTCCACAGAGATGACGTGGATTGGGGTGGGAAGACAGATGAGCGGGTTCCTGCCTGAGCCAAGAACTGACAACAGGCGTCCCACCTGGTGCCTGCAGCAGGGGGGCTGGGCTGGTTGTGTCCAGCAGGCAGGAAGGAGGCAGTTGGTTGTGGCGGGTGGGATATTTATTATTTTTTTATTTTAAATATGTTTTTATTGATTTTTTTTGAGAGAGAGGAAGGGAGAGAGACATAGAAACATCGATGGGAGGGAGAAACATCGATTGGTTGCCTCCTGCATGCTCCCCCCCCTCCCCCACTGGGGATCAAGCCTGCAACCCAGGCATGTGCCCTGACTGGGAATCAAATCTGTACCTCTCAGTCCAAGGGAGGATGCTCAATCCACTGAGCCACACCAGCCGGGCGGCAGGTGGGATATTTAAACAGCAAAGCTGGTGTGAGTTTGGTGAGACCTGCACACAGATTCATGCCAAGTACCTGGAGGTTCAAACGATTGAGAAGTGCCTGAGGCCTCCCCCTCCCCCGCAGTAATTTAAAAGCTGGGAGGGGTTTGCGGAATATAGCAGGTAACCTGAGTGTCCCGGGTTCACCAGCTTTCCTGTTTTTTTCTTTTTCAATTACAATTGACATTCAATATTATTTTATATTAGTTTCAGGTGTACAGCATAGTGGTTGGACAATTATATAATTTCCGAAGTGATCCCCCGATAATTCTAGTACCCACTTAACACCATACGTAGTTATTACAATGTTATTGCCTATGTTCCCTCTGCCGTGCTTCCTATACCCAGGACTACTTTGTAGCTTCTTAATCCCTTCACCTTTTCCACACAATTCCCCCACCGCCTCTTATCTGGCAACCATCAGTCTGTTCTCTGTAGCCTTCCTTTTCCAACCTAATGATATAGCTGGAGCCTGTAAACAATAATATAAAGGAAGCCACTTGAAAGAGGAGCCGGAGCAACTGCCTTGCACGTCTCACACCTCACACCTTGGAATGTTACCATAGGGCAAAACCACCTTCGGTCTGGACCTAAGCATCCTGTGCCTCCAAAAAAGAAAATAAATAATAATAATAAGGACAACAAAACAAACAAAACCCCCCAAACAACAGTTTGCGAAGACAAGAAAGCAGTTATTATGACTATTGGACTAAAAATGAAAAACATTGTGTAGAATATCACTGTTATGTTATCTGCACCATAGAAGTGTCTTCCTTCTACTGACGCGCCTGTTCCCTTCCTGTCTCCTTTGTCTCCCAGTCAGAACGATATTCATGCTTCTGCCTGAGTCAGTGTGTCCCCAGTAGCTCTTCTTTCTGGTCTCAAATAAATGCTTGTTGCCTCTCACTCTGAAAGGCTTTTTTTAGTGTTGACAAGCCTCTGTCCTGCTCCCCTGTGGTAAGTCTGCAGCTTTCCCCACCCTCTGTGTGGCTCTGCCACGCCCCCAGAGTCACCCCTCGTCTGTGCTTTGTGCCGTCCTCACAATTTCACACCAAATGTAAAGACAGTGCCCTGACGTCAACCCCACAGCCCCACCCACCCACACCTGCCGTCACTGGAGAATTTGGGGTGGAGGATTGAAGGACATGACTGCACAGGGCAGGAAGTTAAAAAAGGGGCATCGGATGCTCCTGTTCCTAAACCTTATTGGCTGGCCCTCGCTCCAGGAAGCCCCTTGAAAGCTCTATTTCTCCCTGATTTCAGGTGAATGTGATTTTGTGGCGGCCCAGTCCTCCTTGGAGCAAAGACCAGTATACCTTTGCAGCTGCCTCCACCCCAAGTAAAACTCTTGGAGTCTTCAAGTCTCTTCAAGTTAAAAATATATCATTTCAAATATCCTATGCCAAAACTCCTTCATCAAAGAAGACACTGTTCACTGATGAGGAAGGAGTTAAGCCGTTTCTGCCCCTTCCATCTGGCTTTTCCACACAACCAAAGGCTCCCTCAAAGGGCACTGGTGACTGAGTGGACATGCACCGACGGGTGCCATCTATTTGGTTGGCACCATGATGCCTGCTGGAGGCACAGCAGTGAGCAGAACACTCGTCCTTATTTTCTCCAGGCTATGCCTTCTCATCCTGCCCTCCCTCCCATGGCTTTCTCTCTCTGAGCACAGGGAGGAATTGGGGTAGGGGGTGCGGCAGAGCTGAGAGCCTGCTGGTGAGTGTGGTGGTAACTGGCTAAGGCTAGCCTGCACCTCTTGAAGGAACTACAACATCGCTCTTGACCAAAATTAAGTAGGTTTTCAGGCACGACGGTGGCAGCCTGCCTTTGAGCCCATCTCTGGCCATTCCCAGCAGACAGCCTGGGCTCTACCTGTGTGTGGAGCAGGCTGCCCAGGACCACCTGCACTTTGCTCCCCACTCTGTGCCTTGCTTCTGATGCTCAGGCTGATGGGCAACCCCACCCTGTAGTTGGCCTGGAGTCACCTCATCTTCCTGTAACTTTCCCTTACTTCCCATGGCAAAAGGAATCGCTCCCTGTCGTGCCCCCGCGGGGCTTTAGAGATTCTGTCTTTCCCGCACGTGTCCATCTGGCTGCGGGCTGCTGAGCTCTGCAAGTAGGGTTTCTTGCATCTCTGTGTCCCTGGCTCCCAGCATCATGCCTGGTGCACTAGGGACTAAACTGGGGACTAAACCAGGCTTTTAATGCTTCATCTTTGTGTTGTCAAGTGAAATAGACACCATCTGTCCCTCCGCTGAGAGTTAGTCTTATTAGTTGCCCCACCCCACTGTCAAGCATGGGGTATCAGGGACTCAAGGACAATGTCCTGATCTGAGATGCAATTCCATGACAGTGAGTATGCTGGGCTTGAATAGAGTCATAACTTTATCTCAAGCCATTGTGTGTATATTTTTAAAAATTAAAGATTCATAATACACCAGCAAGCATTGATTGAATTATTAGCTGCTTAGGACAGCCAAATGTAGTCTGGACTCCAAGGGGGGTGGCCTGGCTGGGAGGCTGAGGCCCTGTCTGCCCAGGTATGGGGACACCTTGGAGTATCACCAGGATAGTCAGGGGCTTTAACTGTCAGAGGCAGTTCTGAGCCCTCGCCCACTTCTGTTCATAGGCCTGGCAGATTTCACAAGCGTTCCTCTCTTTCCTAAATGTAAACAATTAAAATGTTTTTTTCTTACTGAAAATGTCAGAGCTATGAATGTTTGTTTAAGAGAGGTCCAAGTCTCAAACTAAATTTAATTCTGGAACTTCATCAGTATATTGCTTGTCTGATCGGAACACACAACAGTTTTCATGGAAAAATACTATAGGTTTTAAAGATGAAATTCTTTTACCTTATTATTTTCTTTTGTTTCATTGAATTACCAGCCTTGTTTAATGCTAAGTAGCATATTATTTTAATCATTGCAAATACAGATAGGCCTCGATTTCCATGATAGTGGGGACCATAAAATGACCCTGTAAACTGAAACCAAGCAAAGTGACTTCAATAATCAATGGGAAAATTATGATGGTTCAATGGCCTTTAAGTTTTTTTTTTTCTCAAACACTCAAAATGTTCTTGCTGTCAGTTACAAATGTACAGGAAAATAAAAAATAGGAAAACTACATTTATTTGGTAAAAAATAGTCTAAAACATTTGAAACATTGAAAACTAAAATGTTTTATATCTTTGTAAACACTTATCAAGAGTAGTGTGAAGCGTGGTGGATCTGTTTAATTTATGACAGAGCGAGCATTTCGGGGACCTGTCACACTCCTTTCCAGGTCTGAACCAGCTTGCCACGTGTATTCTCTGTGCTTCCAATGCCCTGAGAGTTCTCTGAGCGTCCCTTCAACGTGACGTCTCTTGCCAGCGTCACTTCCTCTGGGACTTAATCCCCTTTTCCGAAAATCCTTCCA
Organism: Tadarida brasiliensis; assembly: GCA_030848825.1. Classification (NCBI taxonomy): domain Eukaryota; kingdom Metazoa; phylum Chordata; class Mammalia; order Chiroptera; family Molossidae; genus Tadarida; species Tadarida brasiliensis. Next base: position 101,042,537 of record CM061258.1, read on the forward strand.
CATGTATGTCGGTAAGTTTGCCTTCACTAACTTGTAGTTGCATTTCTAGCTTCCAGAGGAGTGTCCCTATTCCCACAGTTTTCTGGAACTCCATTTACATGAGAATCCCACTTCACTCCCAGCAACATCACTTCTTGTTTCTTTGCTGCACTTTGATCTCGGTCGGCCACTCCCTCTTCCATTTACCATGTCATAAACCGTCACACAGGTTTCTCCCTGGAGGAGGAGGAGGCAACAGGACTACACGCGTTGCTCTCTGGGGCGAACTGCCTGGCTCAGGTTCAGCACCCACTGGTGAGTGATTGTTCACGGACCCGGTGATGCGTGGACGGGCCCTAGAGTTGGTGCTTTACGCATTCACACACAGTGACGATACCGTGGTGACAAGCTGCGTTCTGTGCAGTATTTGCCTTTTGTGGACTGAGTCCTGAGCACCGCTCAGAACCTGAGAAAATCATGTCTTGATTTTTAAACAGTGAGTCCCCATTTTGATAGGTATATAACCTACTTTATAATTTAGGAACTGCCTGGCAACTGTTGAATGTGCATAGGTCTGGAGGCGATTCTGTGAGCTTTAGTTTCTTCCAAGGGGCTCACTCATCTTTATTTGGATGGTTGAAGCCGAGAAGGAATTAGAGATAACCTTTGTCTAGTCTTGTTTGTCTCAGTCCTGAGTTGTCTTACCTATAAAGCACTATCTATTGGGTTTAGGGTATTAACTTTATATTCGTTCGTTCGTTCATTTATTCATTAATTCATTCATTCATCCATTCATTCATTCAGATACTTATCGAAGATACATCAGGCACCTTCTCTGGGGAAAGAGCTGGTGAACATACAGAGATGAATTTAATGAGAGTACGGCCCATGACAATTCAATGGGAAGGTTCACAGTTGTAAATTACAGGAGCTCCTAGAATAGGAGCTTTGTGTTTGTGAATTTGCCAACTTGTTCAAATTATTTGTAACCTCAGAATCAATAGTCACTGCACTGTTGTGGTCATTAGCAGACGTGTGCAGAGCAGTGGAAAATGTGAGTTGCCTAGCTCGTACCGTCTTAGCTGAGGTCAAACGGGGCCGTGATCTCCCGTTTTGTTTCAGCTCTCACACAGAGACGACCAGATGCCGGAGACGGCAGCGCACAGCACAGGGTAATGCACGAAGCTCTGGCTCTGGGGCCAGTTGGTCAGGGGTTCGAGTCCCCACTCTGTTAGTGGGATGGCCTCAGACAAGTCATTTAACACTCTGACCCTCATTTTCTCTTTAGTAAAATAAGGAAAATAGAATTTACCGGATGCATTGTTTTCAGATTTAAGGTAACAACCATCCCTTGGTGTCCACGGGGGATTTGTTCCAGGACCCTCTGCAGATACCGAAATCTGCTGATGCTCAAGTCCCTTATATGAAATGGCACAGGACGCACTTCCTCCTATATACTTTAAATCATCTCTAGAATATTTACTACAATTCAAATGCTATGGAAATAGTTGTTATACTATATTATTTAGGGAATAATGACAAGAAAATAATGTGTACATGTTCAGTACAGAGGCAACCACCGTAGGCCTAACTACATAGTACACATCGGCAACAACATAATATTTTCTTAAGAATATTTTCAGTCCATGGTTGGTTGAATTGGTGGATGCAGAACCCCCAATAGAAACTATCTGAATTGCTATTGACATAACAAAGAAGGTTTAAAACACCCAAATATATTTGCATAAATACTAGTTTACTGACTAACAATACTTGAAATAGATTTCTCATTGAAAGTAAATGCATTTTAGCCTGGCCAGTGTGGCTCAGTGGTTGAGTGTTGACCGGCACCAAGAGGTCGCCGGTTCGATTCCCGGTCGGGACACATGCCCAGGTTATGGGCCCGATCCCCAGTGGGGGCCACGCAGGAGGTGGCCAATGGATGTTCTCTCTCATCAATGTTTCTCTCTCTCTCTCTCTCCCTTCCTCTCTCTCTCTCTCCCTTCCTCTCTCTCTCTCTCCCTTCCTCTCTCTCTCTCTAATATCAATAAAGGAAAAAGAAAAGAAAATAAATAAAGTAAATGCATTTTAAATTTCATTCACCTGAATCTGAAATTGTACACATGGTTGATGTAAGGAAGGACAATTGACAGTCCTGGGATTCTGTGGTCAGCAGGAATAGCTCTACAGCCATTCTTTGTCCACCCATAGATTTTCCCCCTCCTATTGCAGTCTAATATCGCCATTGCAATCCACGCGTCATCTTTATTATTAAGACTTTCAAACATACGGAAACTTTGAATGAACCATACAGTGAATACCTGTATACTCGCCACCAAGAAGTAACAATTGTTTTCATTTTGTCGTAGTTGCTTCACTTGGATAGGTGTGTGAATATAAATATTTAGTTTTTCCTGAACCATTTACAAGTTGTAAGAATCATGACATTTTACCTCAAATTGTTTCATCACATGTGTCCTAGGAATAATAACACCCCCCATACAAATGACAATATCATGATCACACCTGTGAAACTTATTACAATTCTCTGATATGACCTAATAGTCACTCTGTATTCTAATTTCCCTCCCACATACCTTTTATAGCTGTTTTGTTTTTGTATTTAACCAAAATCTAACAAACAGTTATACTTTGCATTTGGTTATTTTGTCTCTTTGATCTCCTTAATGTAGAACAGACCCTAGTTTTCCCCTCAGTTAAAAAAAAGTTAGTCTATAATTATTTATACATTATACATTATAATTAAATAATGATCTAAGGTTGGGTTCTATCTCTAGCTGATCAAATTTGAATGCAAAAAACCATTAAGAGGCTTAGTAGTGTATGTATCTGTACTGAAGAAATTAGAAAATATTAAAAAAGATAATGCATATGAAATTGGTTTGTAAATTATAAGGGTTATATAGTCTCAGTTATTTTTAATACCATTATTTTAAAAGTTATTTTGAAAGCCATAATATCGTCATTCTATTATAGGATGGTTATAAAAAATTAAGTTTAAATTACAATTTTTAAAAATTGGGTCAATGGGCTGTTTTCAGTTTTTATTTATTTGTTATTTTTAAGCTATTTTCAGTTTTTTAAAAAAACAAATAAAAACAAACTCTACATTAAGCAACACTCACTTTGAATGCGTCTGTTACCCCGCTCCGCTGGCCAGCATGAGCACAGGGAGAGGGTACTGGTGTGTATTTCATACTACCACTGGGATTAAAACTGACTGAAGAGACTGCTGACCATGGGCACCAGAGAGCCTTCCAGAGACAACATTCCTGCTGGACGCTGCATGATCAATTCCCAGCTGTGGCCTTTTTGCCAAGATCCCTGTGGCTGGGCTCTGCCCGCAGATTAAACTCCTATAGGCCTTTTGCGTTCACCCAAGATGGAGTGACAGGGATGGGATTTACCATCCTGCCAGAAACCACCAAAAACCCCATATAAAATCTTTAAAACAAAAAGAACAGTGATCTCTGAGAGACAAGAAACAAATGAGGGGAGCCCCACAACTGCCTTAGCTTACTGTCTTGAGTTTCCAGGTTGCAGTACAGGAAGAGAGCTCCCAGGAGGTATGTAGCAGGCTCCCGAGTTGAAAAGACATGGCTGAGAGTCTAGAAGACTCGGGTGTTTGTAGGGCAGAGCACTGAAGGGGAGAGAGCTGCATGAAGACGGAACCGTCTGAACACGCAGGAGAGAATGTTGAAAGAATTAGAAATCAGTGCCCAGAGCTCACCTGTCAGGAATAATACTTGTTTCCACTGGCCAGACCGGAGAACTTGAGATTCACAGGCCTAGGGTAGAATGTTCAGGAAGGTCTTACCTCAATAGTGGGGGGAAATCACCCTGCTTTAGACCTGTTTAACAAATCCTAAAAGCAAGACCCCCAAAGATCAAACTATTCCTAAGTAACTTGACTATATCCCAGACAAAGCTCAAAAATAGTTATGGGAATACAAAAGGATCCAACATCCAACAAAGCCGAATTTATATAGCCCACCATACAATGAAAGAGTACCAGGCATACAAGGAAGCTGGAGAATGTGTTCTATAATGAGGAGCTAACCAGTCCATCAAAACAACCTGGAATGGGCATAGGTGTTAGAATTAACAGACAAGAACATTAAGATTGATTTTGTAACCATATTCCATATGTTTAAGAAAGTAAGTAGAGCCATGGAATATATATATATATATCTCCAAGTCAGAGTTGCAGAGATGGAAACTATTGTCTGTGATGAAAAATACAGAATGGAATTAACAGATGATTATACATGGCAGAAGAAATAATTAGTGAACTCGAAGACATATAAATAAAAACTATCCAAAATAAATCACAGAGTAAAAAGAAAATTGAAAAAAAAAAAAAGAAAGACAAAGAAAGGAAAAGAGCATCAGTGAGCTACGGGACAACTCTGAGGACCCTAATATAGGTGTAACTGGAGTCCTTGGAAGGGAGGGTAAAAATTTATTTTTTAATGACCCAATAAATTTCAAATGTGATGAAAACTATGAACCTACAGGTCTAAGAAACTCAGTGAATTCCAAGCACAAGAAATAGAAAAACGACACTGTGATGAAGTATGACCAAATTGTTCAAACCACTGATGAAGAGAAAATCTGAAAAGCATCTGGAGAAAAAGGACATACTATAAGTAAAAAAGAGAATAAAGATACAGGTTACATTAGATTTCTCATCAGAAACAATACAAGTGAGAAGACGATGAAGAACATTCCTGAAGCACTGAAAGAAACGTTTGTCCACCTACAATTCTGTACCCAGTGAAAAATCTTTCAAGACCGACGTGAACTAAACGTGCTTTCATACATACAAAAGCTGAGAGCATTCATCATCCGCACATTCACCCTACAAGGAATAATAAGTCTTTAGGCCAAAGGAAAATCATACCAGATTGAAATATGAATCTGCATAAGGAATGGAGATCACCAGAAATAAGTACATGGGTCTATTAGTAAGAATTGTTTCTTATTATGTAAATCTTCTGAAAAGATAATTGACTGTTTAAACCAAAATAACAATCTATTTCAGGGTCTATAACATGTGTAAGTGAAATCTATGACAACAATAGCACAGAGGTCAGAGGGGAGAAATGGAAGTATGTTCTTGAAGATTCTTATACTATTCTTGAAATGGTGTAATGACACTTGAAGGTGAGTTGACAAACTGAAAAATAAACCATTAAAAACAAAAACAGAGTTATAGCTTATAGCAAATAAAGGACATAAAATGGAAACATCAAAATACCAAGTTAATTCAAAAGAAGGCAGAAAAAAAAAGTGACACAATGAACAGAAGGGACAAATAGGAAGCAAATGACAAGACAGACTTGTGCACCAGCAACCACACTGAACGTACATCTTGGTGACTGTTATGTGGGCCTTTGATGAAAAATGTGTCTTCTGCTGATGTTGGGTGGAGTGTAAAATATATGTCAACCACATTCGGCTGACTGATTGCTACTCATTTTTTCTGCACCCTTGCTGATTCTCTGTCTAGTATTTCTATCAAAGGCTGAGAGTGGGTTGTTAAAGTCTTCAACAATACTTGTGAGTTAGTCTGTTTCTCTGTTCAGTCCTATCAGTTTTGACTCATATGTGTTGAGGCTCTTTAGTTGTATGAGACCACATTTAGGACTGTTGCGACTTCTCGGTGGGTTGATCCTTTTATCATTATGTCATTATGTATCTCTCAGTGGATCACGGGGATTTGGTGTTTCATCACCTGGCTTCTGGGTGACTTGTTAATGACCTCCACTCCTGGGCCTTGACTCTGTCTTTCAGATCACAGCCTGGGTCCGCAGGCACAGACCCTGCAAGCAGGGGGCTTCCATCCTGGTCTAGCTCCCAGGCTGTGGGAGGCCCGAGACCAGGATGAGCCCATCGGCTCCCACTTTACCCGATGCCCACCTGTGGCTTGAGTGTAGGAAAAAAGATCCACGGATGATGTGGAGCACAGGGTCGTGACTGGCTCCCGGATGCGCCACCTGAAGGCCAGGAGAGGAGAAGGAAGGCATTTGAGTGTGATCATCTCTGGTCTGGTTCTCAAGTACTCTCAGAGTTGCCGTCGTTTATTTGTGAAACTGTACACCATTACGTAACCCCCTTGAACCTCCGTTTTTTATATGTTCAATGAGGCAGTCCAGTAGATGACTTTTGAGGTATTTTCCCTCTAAAAATCTTTGAATCCCAATGATTATGGGTGGAGGAAAAGAGAGATAATAGGAAAAACCTGTTTCCTGAAGTGCTGTACCTCACTCCCCACACACTGGAGTCTGCCAAACCCCAGACAGATTTCACCAGCTTCCTTCCCCTCCATGATTTTCAGAGCTGTGTGTATTTTTAGAGAAATATAATCCATGTGTTTTTTATTAATTTACACTTAACTTGACAAAATATTGTTTTCTCGGAGCTTTCTGATGGCTTGGAAACCTTTTCTGCCTTTTTTTTTTTTTAATTTTTTTTTTTTTTATGAGCTCTTTCTTTTTAGCACAGAGAGTCAATTGTATCTGCCCCAGTGAACTCCTGAGTCCCTCACCTGGGGGATGAAAGGCCTTGAATTTGTGTAAACTATCAAACCTTAAGGCTGGAGTGGATCCATCAGCTCTTGTCTTCCCAGTGTTTCCTCACTGGAGTGTCTGATGCCTGTCCTCTCAAAGCGAGGCTCACCAGCTCCCGAGCCAGTCCTCACTGGGGCGGGACACACAAGCCAGCCTCGGCCAGCTGGACTTCTTGGTGCTGCCACCGAGCCCCTCCCTAGCAGGGTCCCACCTTCCTCCGCGACCTGGCCCTATGCTGGGCTGCTGCCTCCTGCCACCCTACCTGGCTTTTCTGCCACTTGCTGGGATCAGAGTGCTTCCCCAGGCACCCGACAGGGGGGCTGCCCCGTCTCTCCCAGTCTGTTCCCGTGGTGCCCGGCTGCTGTTCTCCGTCCCCAGCTGAGGGCCAGGTTCCTGACTACCCAGCCAAGCATGTTCCAGGCTGAAGCAGACCGGGGCTCTCACCTGTTCTTAGATTCCCTCCCAGGGCTACTGCCCCGGGAGGCTCACTTGCCTCCAGGGAGGCCAGGGAAGGGCGAATTCTAGTTTCTTCCACATTGGGACCCCCAGCGACTATTCTTTTGGGACATCTGACCGTGAGAAGGAGTCAGCCCATGAAATCTGTCTCTTCTGATTTGTTTTTGGTTTCACATTTCTGGAAGTTGAAATTGTTGACTGTTCTCCAAAGTCTACAAGCTCCCCGCTAGCTACGGCCTTCGGCGGGTGAGAGTGGTGAGACACATTCTCTTTCTTCCCTCAGCTGGTTCAGCATCCCTGGGCCGGGTGCAGAGAGGGCTGGAGAGATAGGCCAACATGCTCCATGGCAGTGCAGCTCACACTTTGGCGCGCACCAGAATCATTCTGAAGCTTGTTGAAACTCAGATTGCTGGGTCCCACCCCAGAGAGTCTGTTTCAGTAGGTCTGGGATTCGGCCTGAGAATTTGCAGTCTTAACAAGTTCTTGGGTGATGCTGAGGCTGCCGGTCTGGGGACCACCCTGTGAGAAGCACTGTATTTAAGCGAGGCAAGTGGTGAGTGGGGGGGGGGGGGTAGAACTGGAGATCTGCTGTACGACACAGCGCCTGTAGTTAACCATACGTTATTGAACCCTTAACAGTTTGTTCAGAGGGTAGGTTTGAACTTCACCTCCCCCCTTTGTGCTTTCAAGTGGGGCTCTGCCTGGGAAGCAAGGCACCGGTGTCCTGGCCAGCGCTGGCTCTCTGTGCAGGCAGATGCGGCCTCAGCCTGGCTGCCGTTTAGCCAGCGCCTCCTGCACCTGGCGGAAGACTGGCCCCGCTAATAAAGAATTACAATTTACATGAGAATGACAAGGCGAACTGTGAAGAGACTGATAGGGTTTGCCCACAGCCAAATCCTTTCTGCCTGAGTACATTCGATTTGAATTCCTCTGGAAACGCCGGCTCCACAGTGCAGGGCAATATTGAAAAGGTCAGCAAGGCGATGTCAGACATGGTCTGTGGTTGCTCTACAAGTGCTCCGGTGGCGATGCATAACAATATATTACAGCACCACCGGCCGCCCGCGCTCCGACCGCTCGCTCTGTTTCTCTGGCAGCAACACGTTCTTTTTCCCCCTTTTCTTTCCCTCCTTTTTTCCTGCTCTTCCTGAATATGGGTAGACAACCAGCTAATAAGTGTTTTCCAAGACACAGAGAGGATAAATGTTTTCATCTGGCAGCCCTCCTCGGAGTGTCTGCACATTAAATATAAATTGCAGCAACTCCAGGGGCTCAGATGCCTGCTTGCAGCGTTTACCTTGGAGAGATTTTGGTGGGACAGACAGCCTGTGATCCGCTGCCCTGCTTGCTTCAGGCGTGGATGTGCTGAGGGTCTGTCCTCCAGGCTTAGAGACGCCTATCTGTGATGCTCGTGGAAGTAAACAGTGGATTTGTAGTCAGGAAACTGGAAGGGGGGCGTCGCAGGGTGGGATCTCTAGAAGCCAATGCTGGGACAAAGCTTAGGGTGCAAGGTGTTTATTGGCGAAACCTTATAAAAGAAAGGGAAAGGAGACAGGGTTGGGCTGGGGAAGAAGTGGAAGAAGGGAAACAGTTGAGCAGGCTCCACAAAGCCTTGGCCAACATGGCAGCAGCTCTGGGGTTGGGTTGTCCATGAGGGTCCAGTGTCCGGTGAACAGATCGGGGCCTTTCTGCCCTCACCTCATTCAGGACCAGGATGTGGGCTGCCTCTGGGATGTGACCAGGAGTGAGTGGCTCTCTGCAGGTGACCTGAAGCACTGGCGGCTGGAGGCTGTGTGCTGACGGTGTTCACCGCTGGGCAGAAAGCAGGATCCAGACGGTACAAACAGTGTCCACTACAGGGGTTTAGATGCTGTGGTTCTGCACCAGCCACTGTGTGAACGTGAGCAAGACTCACCTTTCTGGTCTCACTTTCTTTTTCTGTCAAAGAATGGAATTGGGCTGAATGATATCTGCTTAAGAACGATATATTTGGTCTCTGCCCCAACCCCAGTTCCTGGCACAGTGCTTCTAAAACCCCTGTAATTTCCTGTGTCTGTCAGGGTTCACCAGAGAAACAGAACCAATAGGAGAGATTATATACATATTTAATTATAGGAATTGGCTCACATGGTTATGGAGGCTGAAGTCCCACAATCTGCCATCTGCCAGCTGGAGAGCCAGGAGAGCCAGGGGTGAAATTTTTAGACCAAGTCTGAAGGCCTGAGGATGGGCGGGCCAGTGGTGTGAGGCCTGATCAGAGTCTGAAAGCCTAAAGGGCTGAAGCATGCACTGGATTTTATTCAAATTTTGAAGTAAAACTTGGAAGACCTAGTGGGACTCCTAGGAGATCAGAAAAACATGTGGGATGAAGAAACATCTTTTACACCTTCTGGGGGTTTACCAAGTGGCAACAATCAACAAACATTTATGGAATGCGTGACGTGTGTCAGACCCCGTTGAGTGTAGGGGATGCATCAGTGATCAAGCCCTACCTGCCCTCTGACCTTGGGCAATGTCCATTTTACTGGAAGGGATAGAAGGCAAACAAGTACGATGTGACTGAAATTATTTCAGATGTGATGAGGGCCAGGAGGGAAACAATGTGGATGCAGTGACAGGGACTGACAGGACCTACCTGTATGAGGTGAGCAGACAGGGCCCAGGGCCCAGGTGAGTGACAGGTGAGGGTCAGATGGGAAGGAACCCAGAGAATTTGCAGCAGCCCTTTGAAGCAGGGAGTGTAAGTGGGCTTACTTATTTGGATGCTGCTTAGAGTTTCTATAATTATTTCCTTTCTGATGATTGAATATATTTCAATTTTGAAATAGCAATCCATCTCAGGTACTAAAATAAAAATTAGGAGAGTGAAAATGGCATGGAGTGAAAAGAAATTACACAGACCATCTCCCAGGACAAAACTGGAACTACAACCAAAATAAAGATAAGTCATCTGGAAAAACCAATGGAAGAGCAGCTGGAGAAAGCCCTTATAACCAGGGACATAAAGAGGACCCCAACTCAAGACTGGTAGGAGGTGTGGAGGCAGAAAGAGCTGGCTGGGCTCCCATAGGCAGCAGCTGAGGGCTGTCTTAGCTGTAAGAAACTACCTCTGAGTAGTCAGGGGTTAAAACCCCAAGCCTGCTCCCCAGCACAGAGTGGCAGAACAGGAAAAGGTACCCACACTACTCCTGGCTGAGAAAATCACCAGAGCAGAGGTTGTGTCTGGCAGGGACAGGCACTGGGAACATCAGCACTTCTCTGAAGGGCCAGAGCCCTAAATTAAAGCTACAGTCACTTATCTTGGGCTCCAGCAGAGGGAGGGCAAACTGGACTGGAGCTCTGTGAGGAAAGTTGGGGGTTCATGGCACTGGGGAGAGAGCTGGGAAGGAGGCCATCAGGAGCTCTATGCTGAGTCATTCACCCACATGGCAGTAGCCATCATCCTTAAGAAGCCCCTTCACATCAGAGCAGCTATAGCCTGGGGGAGAAGCAACTGCCCCTCCCTCAGGAATTTAACACCACCCAGCCCAGAGAAGTGCAACCTGAGGCTCATTAACAGCCAGAGACTACCTGCCCCCAGTAGGCAGAGAAGATCCTCTGAAAGCTTTGAGCCTTGGACCTGGCTCTCAGGGTTGGGTGTCGTGGCTCTGGGGACTGAGCTATGAAGGCTGAGGCCTGGGTCCCTGTGCTGAGCCAATAACCCACATTGCAGCAACCATTTTCTTCTCAAAGAAACTTTAGCCCAGGGGAAAGCAATTGCCCCACCCACTGGAAATCCTCTTACCCTGCCCATCTGTGGGATTTTTCATTCAGCTGAGGGATACAACCTAAGGCTCATTAAGTAACAGACTAAGAGTCAGCCTGCAGGCAAAAGCTCTGGGATAATTGAATCTTTGCTTGGACTGTGACTCCACCCAGGAAAGTAAGACTAGACATTGGTGTTCAGCATGGTCTCTTTCATATTCATTTAAACCCAGCAGAGGGAGCCACAATCAGCGAAACATTGACACTCACAGGGAAAATTTGGCAGGCTCCAAACCCTGCTGAGACAGCCAAAATGGTGAAAAAGAAAAAAAAAAAAAAGAAAGAAACAAATCCCAAATGAAAAAAACAAGATAATCCTACAAAAGAAGGGATAAATGAAATGGAGTTAAGCAAGTTATCAGATGTAGAGTTCAGAGTAGTGAATATGAGGAAGCTCAACAGCATGAGTAAAGAGCTCAACAGCATGAGTAAAGATATAGAAACAATGAAAATCAACCAATTGGAAATGAAAAACCACCAAGTGGAAATGAAGAATGACATAGCAGAAATAAAGAACACATTGGAAGGAATATCCAACAGATTAGAGGAAGCCGAGGATTGGATCAGCAAATTAGAAGACAGGGTAGAAAAATATCACTCAATCAGAGAACCAAAAAGAAAAAACAATTTAAAAACAGGAGGACAGTTTAAGAGCACTGTGGGACAGTATGAAATGTAAAAACATCCACATCATAGGAGTACCAGAAGAAGAAGAAAGTGAGCAAGTATTAGAGACTATATTTGAAGAAATAGTGGCAGAAAACTTCCCCAACTTGGTGAAGGAAATAGGTATACAATCAGGAAACACAGAGAGCCCCAAGTAAGAAGAACCCAAAGAGGCCCACACCAAGACACATCATAATTAAAATGCCAAAAATTAAAGACAAAGAAAGAATCTTAAAGGCAGAAAGACAGAAGGAACAGGTCACCTACAAAGGAGCCCCCATAAGGCTATAAGCTGATTTCTCAACAGAAACATTACAGGCCAGAAGGGAATGGCATGAAGTATTCAAGGTAATGACAAACAAGGATCTGAATCCAAGACTACTCTATCCAGCAAGGCTATCATTCAAAATAGAAGGTGAAATAAAGAGCTTCCCCCCCCTTCCAAAAAAAGGCTAAGGGATTATATTAGTACCAAAGTAGCCCTGCAAGAAATGTTAAAAGGACTGCTGTAATAAACAGAAGAAATTGAGAAAGAAACCTAGCCATAATAAATAAAAATGGCAATAAGTACATATCAATAGTAACCATAGATGTAAATGGATTAAATGATCCAATCAAAAAACACAGAGTAGCTGAATAGATAAGAAAGCATGACTCATATATATGTTGTTTACAAGAGACTCATCTCACAACAAAAGACTCACACAGGTTGAAAGTGAAGGGATGGAAAAAATTTTTTCCAAGCAAATGGAAATGAAAAAAAAAAAAAAAAAAAAAAAAAGCTGGGGTAGCAATACTCATATCTGATAAAATAGACTTCAAAAAGAAGGCCATAATAAGGGACAAAGAAGGCCACTGCATAATATTGAAAGGATCTATCCAACAGGAGGATATAACCTTGGTAAACATATATGCACCCAAGATAGAAGCACCAAAATATATTTAAAACTTCTGGAGGACTTCACAGGAGAAATCAACAGCAATAGAATCATAGCAGGGGACTTCAAAACCCTGCTGACATCACTGGATAGATCCTCTAGACAAAAATTTAGCAAGGAAACAGAGACTCTAAATGACACACTAGATCAAATAGATATATTTATAGACAATGACACCCCAAAAATTCAGAATACCCATTCTTCTCAAGTACACATGGGACATTCTCAAAGATAGACCACATGTTAGGACACAAACTAAGTCTCTACAAATTCAAGAAGATTGAAATCATATCAAGCATCTTCTCAGATCACAATGGCATGAAACTAGAAATTAATTATAGTAAAAACACTCAAAAACAGTCTAATGCATGGAGGCTAAATAGCATGTTATTAAACAATGAAAGGGTTACCAAGGAGATCAAGAAAGAAATGAAAAAACTTCCTGGAAAACAATGAAAATGAGCACACAACAACACAAAATCTATGGGATGCAGTGAAAGCAGTCCTGAGAGGGAATTTCATAGCACTACAGGTCTACTTCAAGAAACAAGAAAAATTTCTAATTCACTATCTAACCCTACAACTTAAAGAACTAGAAAGTAAACAAAAAGAAAAACCCAGAACAAGAAGAAAGAAAGAAATAGTAAAGGTCAGAGCAGAAATAAATGACATAGAGACCAAAAACAAAACAAACCCAATTCAGAAGATCAATCAAACAAAGATCTGGTTCTTTGAAAAGATAAGCAAGATTGATGAACATTTAGCCAGACTTACCAAGAAACAAAGAGAGAAGACCCAAATAAACAAAATCAGAAACAAAAGAGAAGTAACAACTGACACCACAGAAATACAAAGGATTGTTAGAAAATACTATGAACAATTATATGCCAACAAATTGGACAACCTAGGCGAAATGGACAAATTTCTAGAAATCACACAGTCTCCCAAAACTGAACTGAGAAGAGTAAGAAAACTTGAACAGACCAATAACAACGAAGGAAATTGAAGATATAATCAATAAACTCCCAGCAAGCAAAAGCCCTGGTCTGGATGGCTTCACAGGGGAGTTTTACTGAACATTCAAAGAAGAACTAACACCCATTCTCCTCAAACTATTCCAAAAAATTCAAGAGGAAGGAAGACTTCCAAGCTCTTTTTTATGAGGCCAGCATAATCCTAATTCCAAAACCAAATAAAGACACTACAAAGAAAACTACAGGCCAATGTCCCTGGTGAATATACATGCCAAAATCCTCAACAAAATATTCACAAATTGGATCCAGCAATATATTAAAAAATTATTCACCATGATCAAGTGGGATTCATCCCAGGGATGCAAGGCTGGTACAATATTCACAAATCAATAAATGTGATACACCATATAAAATAAATGAAAGATAAAAATTATATGATCATATCAATAGACACTGAAAAAGCATTTGACAAAATCCAGCACCCATTTCTGATAAAAATGCTCAGCAAAGTGGGAATAGAGGGATCATATTTTGACATAATAAAGGCCATATGTGAAAAACCTACAGCCAACATCATATTCAATGGGCAAAAACCAAAAACATTTCCCTTAAGAACATGAACAATACAAGGATGCCCACTTTCACCACTCTTATTTAACGTAGTACTGGAAGTCTTAGCCACAGCAATTAAACAAGAAGAAAAAATTAGAGGGATCCAAATCAGAAAGGAAGAAGTGAAACTGTCATTATTCACAGATGACATGATATTGTACATAGAAAACCCTAAACATTCCATCAAAATTCTACTAGATTTAATAAATGAATTTGGCAAAGTAGCAGGATACAAAATTAAAATCTAGAAATTGGTGGCATTATTATACACCAATAATGAGCACTCAGAAAAGGAAACTAGAAAAGAAAACAATCCCATTTACCATTGCAACAACAACAACATAATACCTGGGAATAACCTTAACCAAGGAGGTAAAAGACCTGTTCTCAGAAAACTACAGGACATTGAAAAAAGAAATAGAGGAAGACATAAAAAAGTGGAAACATATACAATGTTCATGGATTGGAAAAATCAGCATCATTAAAATATCCATACTACCCAAAGCAATCTACAGATTCAATGCAATCCTTATCAAAGTACCACCAACATATTTCACAGATCTAGACTAAATACTCCAAAAGTTTATATGGAACCAAAAAAGACCCTGAATAACCACAGCAATCTTGAGAAAGAAGAACAAAGTGGAAGGGATTACAATATCAGATATCAAGTTATACTACAAAGCCATCATAATCAAAACAGCCCGGTACTGGCACAAGAACAGCCATATAGATCAATGGAATAGAACAGAGAACCCAAATTGACCCAAGACAGTATGCACAATTAATATTTGACAAAGGTGGCAAGAGCATACAATGGAGAAAAGACAGTCTCTTCAATAAATAGTGTTGAGAAAAGTGGACAGCTACATGCAAAAAATGAAACTAGGCCACCAACTTATACCATACACAAGAATAAACTCAAAATGGATAAAAGACTTAAATGTAACTCGTGAAACCATAAAAATCCTAGAAGAAAATGTAGGCAGAAAAATCTCAGGCATCTTATGTAGCAAAATTTTCACTAATACATCACCTAGGGCAAGAGAAACAAAGGCAAAAAAATAAATGGAACTACATCAAACTAAAAAACTTCTGCATGGCAAAAGAAACCAGCATCAAAACGAAAAGGGAACCCACTCTTTGGGAGACCATATTTTCCAATGATACATAGGATAAGGGGTTAATATCCAACATATATAGAGTACTCATACAACTTAACAAAAGGAAGACAAACAATCCAATTAAAAAACAGGCAGAGGACCTGAATAGACACTTCTCGAAACAGGACATCCAAATGGCCAGGAGACATATGAAAAAATGCTCAACATCTTTAATCATCAGAGAGATGCAAATTAAAATGACTATGAGATACCACCTCATACCTGCCAGAATCGTGGCCATCAACAAATCCTCAAACAACAAGTGCTGGCGAGGGTGTGGAGAAAAGGGGACTCTAGTACACTGCTGGTGGAAGTGCAGGCTGGTGCAGCCACTAGGAGAAACAATATGGTGTTTCCTCAAAAAATTAAAAATGGAATTGCCAACGGACCCTGTGATTACACTTCTAGGAATATATCCTAAGAAGCTTGAAACACCAATCAGGAAGAATATATGCACCCCTATGTTCATAGCAACACTATTTACAATAGCTAAGATCTGGAAACAGCCCAAGCGTCAATCAATAGGAGTGGATAAACAAGCTGTGGTACATTTACACAATGGAATACTATGCAGCTGTAAGAAAGAGAGATCTCTTACCCTCTGAGACACCATGGAGGGACCTAGAGAGTATTATGTTGAGCGAAATAAGCCAGTCAGAGAAAGACAAGTACAACATGATCTCACTTATTTATGGAACATCATGAACAAAATAAGCTACTGACCAAAATAGATCCAGAGTCATGGAAGTAGGCAACAGACTGACAAACCTCAGAAAGATAGGGGGTGGGGGGTGGGAAGAGATAAACCAACGAACTTATATGTATATATGCACAACCGATGGACACAGACTTTAGGTTGGGGAAAGCAAGGGGGGGTGGGAGCAGGGAGAAGGGGGGTAAATGGTGAAAAAGAGGGGACATCTGTAATACTTTCAACAATAAAAATTTTAAAAAGGATTTTTTGGGGGGTCTATATGTCCTTGAGCCAGAGGAGAGAGGGGACACTCAGCGAGAACACTGAAGCTCAGGGACAAAAACGGAGCCAAATGAAGACTCAGGCATCCGTGCCACTGTGGCCTCAGGGCTTCCTTTCTGACTCAGAAGGGCACACACAGTCCTCTTCCGAGGCTGTGGCTACTTCTGCCTGGTCCCCGTTCCTCCCCATGCGGTCCCGCTGCCTTTGCAGGAGGGAGTGAGCTCCTCCTCCCAGGGTCTTAGGGATTGGTAGTGCTGCTGTAAGGAGAGAGAGAGGGTGTGGATCTGGAGCCATGGAGACCTGGCATGAATTCCAGATCTGCCAGTTGCTCGCTGTGCACCCTTGAGCTCCTTACCGACCCTTTCTGAGCACCAAAGAACCAACGCAAGTCAGCTTTCAGGTTCATCCTGCACATCCTCGGGCCTGAAACAGCTGGCTCCAGCTCCCTCCAGTCTGTGGTGCAGTGGAAGTCAATCCTGTTTCTCCTCTCCTCAAGACCCTGCAGTGCCCCTCCCCCTGCCCCGAAGCACACAGAGTGAAAGACAAAACTGCAAGGACAACTCTGGACGGCACTGGTACACTTCAGTGGGGTGTCACGCTGGCCCCTCCAGCCTGAACCGCCCTTCCCCTATGTCTGCATAGCTGGCTCCCTGATTTGCTTCAATGCTATTTTTACAGTGTGCTGTTCTCTGTTCACCCACTAAAATTATACTCCCCACTTTCTATGTCTCTCCCTGTGCCTATTTTTTTCTGGTCATCTTTATCACTATTTAAAATATTCTCTGTTTTACTTATTTATCTCATTGTCTCTCTCACCCATTAGGCTGTAAGCTCCATGAAGGAAGAGATTTTTATCTGGTTTGTTTATGGCTATATTGCCCAATACCTAAACATTTCACTGGCGTATAATTGGTTTCAATAAATATTTGTTGAACAAATGAAAAATATTACTCTCTTCCCTTCTAACATGATTCTCCGAGGCAGGGTTGGCTACCCCCCCCCCCCCCACTGCATTATCTTGTCCAATATACATATTTTTACATTGTGTCATACATGCATGTCTTCCAGTTAGGGCTGTGTGTTCCTGCTTAATGACAGGGTGGCTATTTGTCCACATTGGTGTCACCCAGCATCACATATCAGCTGACATACAGGAAAGGGTCAAAACAGGATTGATCCCTTGAGAAGATGTGATCAGTGGGAGGCTGCTTGGCGAACGGTCTTTCTTCTGTGTTTAAGCTCCCAGAGGATCCAATTCAATTCAACAAACACCCAGTGAGTCATTTCTGTGGGTCAAACATGGGCTGGAGACATGAAAATGAAGAAGACAAAGTTTCTGTTCTTGAGAAAATGGATAATTCTAATACAATGCATGCCATACTTGAATTTGGCTGGGATATTATGAATTACACAAAAGGTACATTTAGCCTGTTCTGTGGTGGTGATGAAGGTTAGTGGCCCCAAGGCCTGAGGCGGACCTTGAAGTTCTACCACTCCAAGGAGAAGGTGGAGAAGAAAGTAGAAGTGCAGAGACACACGTTACACACGAGGAAAAGCCATGAGCAAAGGCGTGGAAACATGGCTGGCCACTGCGCCTGAGCAACCACTACTGGGGTTTTGGAAATCTAACCTCTGAGGCAAGGATGGAAGAGAGGTGGGGCTGCTGAGAGGCAGGTCTGGGCCAGGTCATGGCGGCTCTTACGGATCTGAGCTTTATTCTGATTGAGGTAGGAAGCCATTGAAAAAACAAACAAACTGTGGAAGGAGGAGGGAAATTTCTGGATGAGGGGCCAGCAAACTGTTTTCTGATTTCCAGAGGATTGTTACAGGAGAGAGATTGCAGCGTATGGGTCTAGACTGTAGAGCTGGCACCAACAGGTAGGTGATTAAAACTAGGACCTTTTTAATCATCAGACCTGTGTGAGGGTGGGCTGCCTGCTTGGAAGTGAACACCACATCCCAGAGGTTTGGAAGCATGGTCGTGGCGTGGGAACTTTGGTTCGCATTTCCCAAAGTGCACTTCGCAGATTGCCGGCACTGGAATCACCTGGGGACCTTGTTGATCATGAAGATTTTTGGGCCCATCCTCAGATCTATTGAATCCAAATATATGGAGGCTAGGCTCAGGGACCCGACCTTTAAACAAGTTCCTCATGACTTTTGAGAACCACAGCTGCAGTGGATACAGCCTTGAGTAGAGTTAGACTAGATGACTTGTCAAGTTCCTTCCAAATGTTTGGCTCTCCTTGTCCATGGAAGAATATTGGAGGAGCTATAGCTGGACACCTTTCAGGAAGGAGAAAGCTGGAACGTGTGGGAGATGTGGATGGGGTCTACGGGTGCCCTTCTTGACCACTTTTGTTCACAGGACCCTTCTTCTCTGTACCACAAGCTTTTCACTCTTTCTCTCCCGCCTTAGTCTGTTTGGGCTGCTGTAACAGAAAACGTAGACTGGGTGGTTTATAAACAAGTTAAATTGATTCCTCACAGTTCTGAGGCTGGACATCCAAGACCAGGGTGCCAGCGTGGTTGAGTTTAGGAGTTGGTGTCTGCTGAGGGCCGGCTTCCTGGTCCATAGACTGCCATCTTCTCACTGTGTTCTCACATGGTGGGAAGGGCAAGGGTCTCTTTCCCAAGGGCACTCATCCCTTCCCAATCACCTAATCACTTCCCAAAGGCCCCACCTCAAGTTTCATCACAACTTTTGGGATTAGGTTTCAGCACCCGAATTTTGGGAGGACACATCATTAGGGCTGTCTGGATTTTCTTGGTGGTCAGTTAAAAAAAAAAAAAAATTAGGGACTGATCTCTGTCCTAGTTTAATTCCCCTAAATCATTTCAATCCATCTGTGCAATGCGATCTGTAGAAATGTACCAGGGATGGAATTAAGCCAGTTCGGCAGTGTAATTCAGGGCTTAGAACAGGTGGAAAGAGGTTCTTCAACCATGATGGTCATTCAGCCAAAACTGGCTGGAACTAATTCAGTGTTCCAGAATGAGTGGGCACGGGATGCTAAAAATAACCACTCACAGCCACCAGTGTGGCTCAGTGGTTGAGCATCGATCCATGCACCAAGAGGTCGTCGGTTCGATTCCCGGTCAGGGCATATGCCCAGGTTGTGGGCCAGATCCCCAGTGGGGGACATGCAGGAGGCGGTCAATCGATGTTCTCTCTCATCGATGTTTATATCTCTCTTCCCCTCTCCCATTCTCTCTCTCTAAAATCAATAAAGAAAAAAAAATTAAAAATAACCACTCATGGGGAACTCCCTACCACTTCCAACTTCTTCTAGATGCTGAGGGTCAGCAGATTAAATCCTTCACTCTTCACATATCACACATCAGGAACTGCCTGAAGGTTTGGCCTTTAGTGCTTTGTGTATCCCTGATATATTGTTGCCTCCTCAGCTGTGGATTTGAGTGATGAGTTTCTCTTATGAAGTCAGGGCATACACCTTATTACAGGAACGTCAGGCCTGGTATTCAATTTGTCAACCCAAATGATACAGCCCCTGAACTTGTTTAGAAAACATTTTACAAAAATTAAATTACGCTCTTGCCATCTTCTTCCCAGTCTCTAGGGGAAATAAAACCAACCTTGTTTAGCAGTCTTTGTGTGTGCCTTTCTGGTTGCACAGCTAGATGCTGAAACGGACTCCAGCTGGGAAGCTGCACTCAGCCAATGAGAATTTATTGTTTGTTTCATGTTATTTTTTGCCGACTCCATTGTTGTATGGTAAACATTCTTCTCCCAGTATTGCTCTGAGACCAGAGAATGCACCATTTAAGTTTCAGAGGCACACCTGTTTTCTATTAGTTGTTGTCCATTATTTTATTTCTCTGCCTATTGTGTGTGTTTTGAAAATGTAAGTAAATCAATGTCTTCATTCAAAAACGAGACCCTGAGTAGCATTTCACGAGTAAAATTTGTATTATCCACATCAAATGTAATGAAGACGTCCAATGAATAACTCTTGATTATCAGGTGCACACATCCTAGGAATCCAAGAAGTGGAATAATTAGGAGCAACAAGAAGGTTTCTAAACCACAGATTTCACAGAGCAACCATGCTAAGTGATTGGGTAAAAGAGCGATGATGCTTCTAAAGTGCTCTCTGGAGAGTGAATGTGAATGATGCATTTGATGGAAAATAATCAGAAAACATGCTTTTGACAGAAGAAGAGCAGAGGAAGGGAGAGAGTGCTTCATCAGGGATCAAGGACCCTGGTTCCAGTTTCATCGTTGCGAGTATCCTGTGTGCTGCGGTGAGCCATTGCCCCTTCTGGAACCCTCCCCACCCCAATTCTTTTCCAGATAAAAGAAAACATCTGCAAAAGATGCCAAACTATTGAAGAGAGTCATCATGTTCATTGGCCCATTTCAGATAAAAGAAAACATCTGCAAGAAACGTCAGACCACTGAAGAGAGTCATAGCATTCATGCAGTCCCACGTACTCTGTATTGGTGCGATGCTTATTTTGTTTAATTAGATATTTGAACTAAGTGGTATCTATTCGACAAATAGCAATTTTTTTGTCTTCTAAAAAATGAGTTAAAATCTGTTAAAGTAAACAGTAAGCAGTCGTGCAGTTATTTTCCACTGGGCTCCTCATTAGAACCACCAAACACAGACACCAATTTGAGTGACTATTTTTCTCAATTCTTCCAAGTGTGGGCTATAACTAGTAACTTTCATTTTAGCCATGTGATATGCTGTAATATCTTTACTCTGCTTGGGATACTTTGGGTTGCTCCTATCCACAGGTAAAATGTCCCCCAAAGACCCAAGTGAATGCTGTTTACTTGGACCTGGTTCTGCCATATCCAACAGAATGGGCTAGAAGATGTGTCTGCTCCTTGGGGCCTTTCAGGATTTGTGTTGCTTTCTCCAGAGGGTCTGGTCCTGGGTGCAAAATCTGTGAATACTTTCTCCATGTACATGCATTGGGAGCAATATCACGTGTCCAAGTCTTTCTCCTCTTTTTGGAGGATTGTTATTTTATTAAACTTGAGGTCTAGCAGCTCAAGTGCTTGGTAGGCAGACTCTTGACTGTCAATCTAATTGATGCTGGGAAGGATTTCCAGCTCTGGCCATGGCAAGCTCAGTCTCTTGACCCATTAAAGCTTTTCTATTTTAAGCCCCAAATCATATATAAATTGGAGGTAGAATGAAGACTAGAACCCAACTTTTCTGACTCCTAGGACAGGGCTCTTTCCACTCTACCATACCACCTCTTCAGAAGATGGCCTTCATGAGGATATATTCATACTAGGAAGTAGGAATGTGAACATGAACAACGTTAACGGTATGTGTATGTCTGGGAGTGTGTATGAGTGTGTAATCATAGTGGTCGATTCCACTGAATCCTGGATGTTGAAAAAGGCAAAAGGTAATCTTTAACATGCGTGAAGATCCTGACTATTCTCCAAAATTCTGGTTTACACTGTGTTAAAGTGAATCATTATTCACAACCATTCAGCCCTCCTTGTATTAGAATTACACATTCATGGCCTTTGCCATTTGCCTTTGCAGCAGCTCCGGTTAGAGAGAGGGTGGAGTATCTTTCCTTGTCCTGTTGGGTTTGGCCATATAACCTGCTTTGGCTAATGGGATGTAGGTGATATTTACAATGAGTCAGTTTCAGGCCAAGGCCTTAAGAGGTTTTGCATATTTCTGCTTGTACCCTATGGATTGGTGGCATGCAATGGAAGGATTTTCTATAGGTAGTTAGCTGCTGCCCCTTCAGCCTGGATCCCAGAAAGAACACACATGAAGTAGATATCAATCCAACCTGTAGCTTGGGGCAGAGCCACTTGGTCGAGCCCAGTCAAAATCAGTGAATTCACTGTCAACCCACAGAACCCTAAGTGTGAGAACAAATGTTTATTGTTGTTGGCTAATGAGTTTTGGGGTGCTTTGTTATGCAGCTTTATTGCAGCGACAGCAGACTAATACAAACATGGCACCAAATTTGGTGCTTGCCAAATGCTTTATTTTGGGGTATCAAGAAGAAATATTTTCAAATATTCAATGTAGACTAACATCTTGTTTATATGTCTTAAGAAAAACAAAAACAAAAACCTGTGCCTCTCTCGTAGTCACGGCACAACACTGTATCTTCGATATTCTATAACACATTTTTTTTTTTGGTGTAAGAGGAGGGAAAATGTCAGGGAATTGCAAACAGCCTTCTCAAGTGGGCTTTTATATAGCAAGAGACCTTGAGGGACAAAGAAAAAAACTTAATATGTGGGAAGGGTTTGACATCTTTCATTGTTCCCTCTTTGAGCAAGCATGAAGATAGATAGTTAATGTTGATGAGTGTGGCTATGGACTGCTTTCCACCAAAGCTGGACCTGGAAACCTGTGCTTTTTAGGCTGAGAAAGATTTGGTCTGAGTTCTGGGCCTATAAAAATCTTCTGATTTATTTACTTCACTGATTCCTTCCCTTAAACCATAAACATGATGGACTCTCCCACATTCTAAAAATCACCCTCAAGACTCCAACATTCTCTTCTAGTTACTGTCCTAATCTGTCACCTTTTTCATGAACAAACATCTAGAAACAGAGGTCTGGACAGGCTGCCTCCAGTATGTCACCTCCTATTCACTTTTCAGCCCATTATGGTGACTCCTTTTCTCCACCATTGACACAGGCTATTTTAAGGCACCAACGACCTCCTATTTCCCAGCGTTTTCTGCCTTTTATATAACTAGTCCTGGGAGAGGGGGTAAAATTGTTTGTCATGCCTTCCTTTTTTATTTTTTTGCCAGTGATTTTTTAATTCATTTTGAGTCACAGATACCTTTGAGTTTCAGATGACATCTTTGGATCTTTTCTCCATAAAAAAGTACCTATTGAGCCCTGACTCGTGTGGCTCAGTTGGTTGAGCATTATCCCATGCACTGAAAGGTCACCGATTCAATTCCCAGACAGGGTACCTGCCCAGATTGTGGGTTTGGTCCCCCATTGGGGTGCATACAGGAAGAAACTGATTGATGTTTCTCTCTCACATTGATTTTTTCTCTCTCTCCCTCTCCCTTTCTCTCTCTCTAAAAATCAATAAAAACATACTTTTAAAAAGTACCTATTAACAAACAAAAATTTGAATATTATTTCAGGAGAAGTGTTCATGGATAAGATTCTTTGGATCTTCTTTGACAACTAACTCCGAACTATATTTGTTCTTTATCTCCTTCATGGGCCACCTTCTCTACTTTCTTCAGGGGTCAGGCCATTTCCACATTCTTTTCTCATCCTATGAACTCTACCTGTGTGACTCCCTCCGCTCTCAGGTCCTGTGTACCCGAAATATACATTGGCTTTAATTCCTTAAATGGTGGCCCTTCATCCTGTGTCAAAGGCCTTCTGTTACTGGGGCTCCCTACTTCTTGGGCTCTTCCCTTCCCCTTTCTGAATTTTTCTCTGTCAGCACAGAATAGTCAGTAATTCCCTACCATGATAGACAAATAAAATCTCTTTGCCATGTGCTTACTACCCTCTTCCATTTTACTTCTCAGACTAATTTTAACTAGTTCTTTAAGGATTCAGATGCACCTGCTGGCTTCTCTGAGGAGGAAACCTGGGTGCCATGCCCCGTCTGGAGAAGTACCCCATCTATCCTTTCAAGTAGTCTGTGCATCTCTCTCATTGTACACTTATAATGAGCTGAGGGGGGAATAGGTGGTAAGGAAGTGGGCTCAGCAGGCGCAGATTACTGTTTCTGGAGGATGGCTACAATATATCTGTCTCCTTCGACAGGCAGTGAGTTCCTTGAGCGTGGCTATCTATGCTTTTTCACCTCTGTATCCTCAGTTGCAAGTTAAGTGAAATTGAGTCATAAATGTACCATTTGTGCTGCTAGAACAAACTTCACCTCATATCAGATCTCCCTGTGGACTTCTCAGTTGTATGCGCTGATATACATTCTCTTTACTGTTTGAGCAATGTTTTATGTGAATTGCAATTGAGAGCATCCTAGCTGATATGGTATTTCAGCATCATTCTTGCTATCTGAACCCCGCCCCTCCTACCCTGGGTTTGACTTGGTCTTACTCATCTTAACAGTGAGAGCCTATTATGGTTTGCTGGGCTCTGGCCTGAAATGCCACATTCCATATCTGAAAGTGGAAGTTCTATAAACATATGGCTTTTATTTGCTGGCTGATGTTATAAATTATCTAATTTCCCCACCCCAAATTTAAGTAAAACATTTAAGCAGATAATCCTTTAAAGACAAACAATATAACCATTAACTAAAGAATAAGTAAAAGTTCTAAATAGGAAAACAAGGCAATACAAAGTTTGGATCTTTATCTAAAAGTTATTTAGGAAGAAAGAGAATAATGTAGCCAGGCATTTGGGCCACTGAGGGCTGTATTCTGGCCATGAGCTGGTCCATGGGAGAGAATGGGATAGGTTCTAATGTGCCCCTAGTCCTAAGGTGCCACTAACCTGGGTGACTTCAGGGATGCTGATGTTGTGTCTCCTGCCAGGCCTTATTTTCTTCTTCTGTGAAATGAAGGAAGAGAAGCAGATGATCTCCCAGGTCCTTTCTGCCTCCAAATGTCTATGATGTATAGTAGTTTGAATTCAATTGATTATTTTTTAGTCTCTTCTGTGTATGCCAGCTAAGCCCCAGCTCTCCCCGCTCAGCCTTTCTGACAGTGATAAGTTGCAAAGTCATATAGAAGGGAGTTTTCCATCTTCAATTCGGGAGACATATCCAGCTCTATTACTTGGGTAACTCAATTCAGTTCACATTTAATTCAATGTTGACTGAATGGTTACTTCAGCCAAATTACAAAGGAGGCTCCTGGTTTCCCTTGTGAGCCCTGGGAAGCCTGATGATTTTCTACTCTCTCCTTCAATCCACAAACACTTATTGATTGTCTACGGTAGCCTACATACTGAGCATTAAAGATAAATCAAATGGGACCTCCACCTTTTGAGGGTATGCCAAGTAGTGCTTTAAATAAAATTAGGCCCTGGAGTCAGACTTACCTAAGTTGGATTCATAGCTCTCCTACTTGCTAAGTGGGTGACCTGGAAGAATTAATTTAATCTATTTAAGCCTGGTTCCTTGCTCTGTAAAATTTAGGATGATACTGGTATCTATTGTATAGGGTGTGTGTGAAGACTCAATATATAAAGGTTAACACATAGTAGGTGCTTAATATAGAGAGAGCTTAGTGCTCATGTGTAATAAAACATAAGAAGTCAAGCCCGGCTGGTGTGGCTCAGTGGCTGAGCGTCAACCAGGAGGTCGCCGGTTCGATTCCCAGTCAGGGCACATGCCCAGGTTGTGGGCCCGATCCCCAGTGGGGGGCATGCAGGAGGCAGCCAATAGATGTTCTCTCTCATCGATGTTTCTGTCTCTCTCTCCCTCTCCTTTCCTCTCTCTGTCTCTAAAAAAATCAATAAAGACAAAAAAAATAAGAAGTCAATAGTTAATTTAATGTTTATGTATAAATGTTTGGCTTTTACTTAATTTATGGAAGATGATATTTACCTAATTTTGGGGAGAAGTGACTAGACTTGGAAATGGGTTGGAGTCCGTCAGATAGGAAAGGGGCTGACATTGAATTCTAGACTGAAGAGATGGTAAGACAAAGGTTGGCAGCATGTGTAAGATTGGGGGATGGTAAGGTGCCTGTGGGAATGGAGAGTGAGAGAATTTCTAGCATCCCTTAGAATATAGCCAGAATCTCTATCTCTGAATGCCACGACAAAGAATTCTTCAGTCAATAGGGAGCCATTAAAGGATTTTTTAAAAAGAGAAGTGATATCATACCTCTATTTTAGACTTGAATCTTGGCAGGTTTGTAGGTCTGAAGAAGGGACCAGCCAGGAAGCTCATGTAGTGTTTCAGATGAGATAAGCAGTGAGGATGGAGAACAAGGGGGTAATCCGAGATGTGTTTTAGAGGCAGAGATGATAACTATTAGTAGTCTACTATATGGAGGAGATAGAAGAAGACATGAAAATGATCCTGAGATATTTAACCTGAGCAACATGGTGAATTGTGATACCATCAGCTGAGATAGGGGATTCGGGAAGCCTGGTGGGTTATATAATGATAGGGAAACACCTCCCTCCCTCCCTCCCTCCCTCCCTCCCTCCCTCCCTCCCTCCCTCCCTCCCTCCCTCCCTCCCTCCCTCCCTCCCTCCCTCCCTCCCTCCCTCCCTTCCTTCCTTCCTTCCTTCCTTCCTTCCTTCCTTCCTTCCTTCCTTCCTTCCTTCCTTCCAGACTTTCTTCTTTCCTATGGTTTAATGAATATTTAACACATCCTGTAAATTATGCCAGGAGTTAGGTATACATTGTAGGATAATAGAGACTTGGACATTGTGATTGGGGAGCTTATTTACTGGAGGAGAGACTGTGTTGTATCGTGAGGAAACCGACAGGAAATGGGAACAGAATAACGGTGGTGGGCAGGGGAGAACCGATTTGGTGAATGAGAAGGTTGAGTTTAAGCCAGGGCCTCAGGGACAGAGGGAGCCCCTTGGAGAGGAGGGAGTAGAGCCTTCCAGGCAGGCAGACGAGCAGATACAAAGGCTCTGAGTGTCCCAGGAAGTGGAGACCAGGGTGGCAGGCAGGTGGCTTGTTGGTGAAGAGCATGGGATGAGGCTAGGGCAGAAGACTTAGGGATATAACATGTGGGAGTTTGTAGGATGCATGAGAGTGGGATGCAAATAAAAGTAAACATGAAATCACCAGATTTAAATTCTAAAAGAAAATTCTGTGTGCTCTGTGGTGGAGAAGTGCAGCAAGGGACACCTGTTCTATCCCTTTCTGGAGATAACGGTGACTTCTAAGGGAGATGGCAGAGAGTGGAGCTGGAGAGAGGGTGTGAGGTACATTTGGAGAGGTACAAGACTTCCTCACGAAGTGGATATGGGCAGGAGTGAGAACGAGGGAGGAATCAAGGAGCACTCCCAGGTTTCTGGCTTGAGCAGTAAGTAACTGACAGCACTCATTTACGGTGATGAAGGTAGAAAGGGGTATGAGAAAATGGAGAATATGGGTTTAGACATGATAGGTTTGAGTTCTTTATCTTGTTGAGTTACCTTGGCTTCAAGAGGCAATGCCGAGTAGGCCACTGGGCATATCCGTTTGGAGCTGAAAGGAGAGGTCTGTGCTACATATAAAAATTTGGGTGTCATTAGCAATCACTCATTTAACAAGAGCACTTACTAAGCCCTAGCAGGTGCTGGGAATGAGTCGGCCTACAAGACAGACAGGCGCCTACCCTCCTGTGGTTTACATCCTCGCGATGCAGCAATGGAGCTGGACAACAACTTAGTGAATAAATAAAGATCTTACTGAGTTTGGTAAGTGATGAGCTAGAACACAGTGGGAGGCTGTGCAGCCCCTTTGAGCAGGGGAGGCCCAGGATGTGAAAATCTGGGAGAGGAACATTTCAGAAGGAGGGAACTCCAAGTTGAAAAGTGGGGAAGGAACTCAAAGCAGTCCCCCGCTGCCGGATCAGGAAACTGAAAGAGCGTGAACAGCCCCAAGCTGAACATCAGCCATCAGGCAGGAGGAGAGGAGGCCGGAGGGCTTGCCGAAGCCTGGAAACTGGGAATCAGAGTTGTGCTGGGGTAAGGATCTGGGGATCAAATGCAAATACGGCTGCTGACGTCCATGGGAGACAGACACACTTATCCTAGCAGAGAGCGAGGAGCAGAAAGAGAAGACAACCAAGCACAGAACTTTGTTTTCTCTTTTCTTACATTCAGTATTATTTTGTATTAGTTTTGGGTGTACAGCATGGTGGTTAGACAGTTACACACTTTACAAAGTGTCCCGCCGATATTTCCCGTACCCACCTGGCGCCATGCATAGTTATCACAGTATTAATGACTGTATTTCCTATGCCGAGCACAGGACTTTGGGGGAGGATGAAGAAGCGCCAAAAGGGACCTGGAACATGCAGCCTGCGAGGTGGGGAGGAGGAAACAGAGGCAGGCTGTGGGGTGGGACAGTGTTACCCAGGACAAGATGCTCTGTGCTTCAGGAGCAGCTCAGAGGTCAAGTGCAGGCTGGGGGCATGGAGCAGTTCGAAACGCCCTGGAATGACTGATGGGAAGTGGGACTGCAGGGCCGGTGTGAGCACAGGAGGTAGGAAAATGGATTCAGCAAGCAGAAACCCTTGTTCTAAGATGTTCGCAGTGAAGGGAAGGGGGTTGGATCATAGTTTGAGAAGAAGGGATTGTGGGGCGTGTCTTTATTTTCAGGAATGTCTTCCTTTCCTAACAATGGGCTCTGTGCCAAATCTGGGCCTCAGTGCCTCAGCAGGGAGTTTTCTTGACTTTTCGGAACTCCTCGTTTGGCCCAAGCCCTTGCTTTTGGCTCATGCAAAGAACAAACCAATGAGTTGGGTAAGCAAGCCGGGGGCTTTGATCCAGTGTATTCTTGAAGCTCCAAACCACATTGCTCTGAGCTGGCTGGGAGGTCCCATCATAACCCGTCTAATTTTCAACTCACATGCCGGCTATTTCCTCTTAAAGCCTTACGCACAATAAATAGGTGTGATTTGTTGGATGGGTGCGATGTTCAAATAACTCTGTGGCTCCCATAACTGAGCCAGCACTGTCTCATCAGGTGACACAGGGTGAGCACTGACTATTGGGTTTATGGTTTGTCACATGTGTGGGCACAGGTGTCCCCACTGAACAGCTTCCACGTAGGATGGAAAAGCACTGACTGTGCTTTTCAAACATGGAAATTTCCTTTGCCAGTGCCGCCTTCTTTTAATCGCATTTAAAAACAGATAATATTTTAAAAAGTCTGATCATGTCAAGTAGTAGGTACTGGGAAAGTGGAAACACAGTGTAGCCAATGTGTGCATGCCTCCTCTGAGATTCAAGATGTCAAACTGTGTTACTCTGGTTATTGCTTTACAGTGTTTCAAATCGCATTACATTATATCACGCCACTCTGGAATATGGAGTGAGCCCCAAACTGTCGGATAATGGGCAAACACAAGGGTTGCCTGACAGTATGAATTATCCTTGAGTGGTTTGGCATAAAGTAATCACACCACTCTTTAGGGAGAGGGGGGAAAAACCGAGCTAGACACTCTGGACTGAGCATCAGTATAATCAGATTCACTGACCCTCCCTGGCAGCCGCCAGCAGACCGGCCGGCCCAGAGCCCCTGTTGTGCTCCGCAAGACACCCTGGGCACGTCTGAATCTGAAGAGAGAGAAGTTAAACCAAAAAAAGTCTTTTCCGATTAATAGAGCTGTTGCTCACCCAACAAGGGAAATTAGTGACAGGTGGAAATGACCATTTAATTCATCCTGCAAGGCCGCACTTTCTCAGCAGGCTTGTAGCAGCCTGATTCACTGACCCTGTCACGCCATCGCGGGAAAGAGGCACTGCTTTCTGGGGACAGTGTGATTCACAGCTTGGAGGATGCGGCTTTATTTTACAAACAGGCATTTCATAAATTTGTGTGTGTGTGTGTGCGCACACATGTGTGCGTACTGCTTTATTTTATAGGCAAAGACATTCTATTTTTAAAAGTGCTTTTTATAATCTGGATTTGCATCTCTATTAAGACGGCAAATAATGAGAATTTAGAGTGTGAGCTGCAATGACAACTCTTGATGGTGGAGACTTGGAAGGAAATGTCTAGTGGAGAAGTCAGGCAACGTGGGCGGTGGGGGTGGGGTAGGGGATGACCAAGTCCCAGAGGCTGGCTCCTCGCTCATAGATAGACTGGGGAGGCCTGGTCACGGGGCCAGGTGAAACCAGGAGGGGCATTCTGAAGGCAGATTGAGGCCAACTAACAGTGTGAAGAAACAGCATTTTTATTAAGACCGGGAGGATGGAGCTGGGACATTACCAAGTATCACAGTGAGGTTGCAGCTGGGATGGTCAGCATGGTCACTCTGAGAGTGACCAGAATCAGGTATGAGGTGA
The DNA here is from genome assembly GCA_030848825.1 of Tadarida brasiliensis. NCBI lineage: Eukaryota > Metazoa > Chordata > Mammalia > Chiroptera > Molossidae > Tadarida > Tadarida brasiliensis. The sequence continues at coordinate 101,072,634 of CM061258.1, forward strand.
AGGTCAGGGAGAGAGGTTCAGAATAAATGTGGGGTTCGCAGGCAAGTTGCTGCTGCATGAAGTTTTGACAGCTTCCTGACTTGTATTCTATGATCTGGCAGGTGGGTCTCCTCTCTGTCTCCATCCACCCCCCATCCCATGTTGCCAATTGTTTCCTTAAGATGTGTCCTTTATCCCATTCCTCAACTACCCAAATTGAAGCCTTTCTTCAGAGCATGACTTAGGAAGACTTTCTTGACTTCTCAGCTGGCCCTGATTTCTCCGTCTTGCAAACTCCTCTCATGAATAGCTCTTGACTTCATACAGCATTTCTTGAAAGTCTGAGTCAACTCCCAAGTGTCCTGGAGACTCTTCTGAGGTTCTGGAGCCATTTGTCTCAGCCTCTCTTTGAGAATCACTCTCCTGAAACCAGAGACATCCAATGGCACAGACGGGCCCCGATCAAACAAGCATCCAGCTTTGGGCGTACATGAGAGCATGGAAGAGAATCATGGGGCACTGCCCAGAGGCTGGCAGAACTGTGTATTGCAGATTCCGTCTTGGGCAGAGGGTAGCAGAGGGAATGCATGAAAAGTCAGGGAGAGCCACCTCCCGCAGTGGGAATTTTTCTTGTTCTGTATGCAGACTATGTGACTTTTCCTCCTTCTCCCCACCACTCTTTCCTCTGTTTCTGAGTGTTCCCAAATTCCTGGTGCTCACTCAGTCCACTGAACAAGAAAAGATCTCAGGGGATCAGCCTGTGATCATGTTCTCAGGGTGGTGGCACTTAGCAGCAATTCTCTGGGACCCCCAGGGACCTGCCCCAGGGGATTTCTGGCTCTTTGGGGGAGGCCTATTTAAGTTGTCCAAGAATTAACTCCCTTAGTGGTTGTGCAGGCACCTTACAGAAAGCCTGACACTGGGGGACTCTTCACCTGCTCCCTGCCCCTGCCTCATGGTGTAGATGCTGCTGCCAGTCTTGAGTTAACTCTGCCCAAATCCCACTCACTCTAGAGATTAGTGATTTAAAAAGTGTATTGGTCAGGATTCTTCAGAGAACCAGAACCAAGAGGAAAACTGTCATTCATCTATCTATCTATCTATCTATCTATCTATCTATCTATCTATCTATCTTAAGGAATTTACTCATGTATTTGTGGGGGTTCTCAAGTTCAAAATCTGTAGGGCAGGCCAGCAGGCTGGAGGAGTGGGTAAGAGTTGATGTTGCAGTCTTGAGTCTGAATTCCACAGGGCAGCAGGCTGGAAAACTTAGGCAGGGTTTCCATGTTGCAGTCTTGAGGCAGAAGCTCTTCTACTTTGGGAAACCTCACTCTGCTCTTAAAGCTTTCAGTTGACTTGATGAAGCCCACCCATATATGGAAAGTAATCTGCTTTACTTAAAGTCTACTGATTTCAAGTTAGTAACATCTCACAAATACCTTCACAGCAACATTTAGACTGGTGACCTACCAAACAGTTGAGCATCAGAAGCCTAGCTGAGTTGACACTGAATAGTAACTATCACAGAAGGGAAAGGCCATATTGGGTGAAAGCTTTAAAAAAGGGAGCAAAGGATAGGATATTACTTTTCTTTTATGACTCAGATTTGATGTGACTTCCTCTGGAAAGGCAACCTTGGACTTCCTGTTCTCCACCCTCTCCCCCAAGGATACTGAGGTGCCTCTTCTCTGTACCCTGTTAGTGCCCGTGTGTGTTCTGATGACCTATTTACATATACAGCAGCCCTATTAACAGTGGAGCATTTACCATGCAGGTTTTTGAAGAGCTTTGGGGTAAAAGAACTGGTTTCATGTTGAGCATATAAGTAAGTCTTCCTCACTATTTAGAAATAACATACTAAAAAAAAAGGTGGTTGCAGGCAGGACCGGAGCGAGGGTGAGTGTGTGAGAGTGTGAGCGAGTGTGAGAGTGTGAGTGGATGTGAGTGTGGATGAGCAACCTCGAGCAGTGCAGAAACGCGGGGCAGAGAGATCCTGTACTGTGGACAGGGAGCAGCCAGCTACCATGGCTCATCAGGGTGCTTCTCCCTGTGCAGCTGGGAGACCCCACCATTTTGGAAGACCCCTGGTATTTTCTGGGAGGAGGCAGCAGGAGCGGCTAGGGCCGAGTGACCTGAGCCCACCAGTGCACCTTGCACCATTGGACCAGTGGACCCTGCTGTGTCAACACAGACCAGTGCCCAGTAGCGACACTGTCAAGGTACCTGCTGTGGAAGCCGCAAGTGACTGGGAGCCGAGCACCATCCCCAAGAGCAGCAGCCTGATCAGAGCTGAGACACACCCCTAGCAACAGAGGCTCGGGAGCAGATATCCATCCCCAGGCAGCAGCAGCACAGGTCGGCAGCTGCAGAAGCTGATCAGAAGCTGAGCCCCATCAGGCAGCAGTGCACCCCAGCTGCGACCAACGGGACCCATGCGATCCAGCAGCCCGCGGCACTGGTGGGGCCCACAGCCCCAGTAGCAACGCCTACCACAACAGACCAATACCAGCTGCCAGTAGTCAATCTTCCAGGATCCACAGCAGGCAAGAGGCACCACACACCAAAACAGTCTGGGAGGCACAGCAGCTTTATTTGATACACACCAACCTGCCTACACATCCCAATATCCCTCAGCGGGCCTAAAACTACCAGACTGCTGAAATGGTGAGACAAAGAAACAACACTCAAATGGAAGAAAAGGAGGATCACCAGAAAAAAAAACTACATGAAATAGAAGAAAGCAATTTATCAGATAAAGAATTCAAAGCAAATGCCCTGGCCAGTTTGGCTCAGCGGTTAGAGCGTCGGCCTGCGGTCCAGAGAGACCCGGGTTCGGTTCCCGCTAAGGGCATGTACTTCTGTTGCAGTTTGTCTCCAGCCCTGGTTGGTTGTGTGGGTGGCAGCCACTCGATGTGTCCCTTTCACGTCGATGTTTCTCTCTCTCTCTCTCTTCCTCTCTCTCCCTCCCACTCTATCTGGACAAAAAAAAAAAAAAAAAAAAAAAAAGAATTCAAAGCAATGATTTTAAGGGTGCTCAAACAATTCAGTGAGAACTACAAGCAACTTAATGAGAATTATAAAGAGCTCAGTGGGAACTACATCAGCTTAAGAAAAGAGGTAGAAGCTATGAATAAAAATCAAGAGGAAATAATGAACGACATAGCTGATATGAGAAATACCTTGGAAGGATTCAACAGTAGATTAGAAGAAGCTGAAGACCGAATCAGTGAGTTAGAAGACAAGGTAGAAAAAACACACGCCCAAATAGAGCAGTAAATGGGGAAAAAAGTTAAAAAGCGGGAGAGTTTCAGGGAGCTTTGGGCAATACAAAACATAACAACATTCACATCATAGGGGTACCAGAAGGAGAAGAATCAGAGAAAGGAATAGAGAACCAGTTTGAAGAAATAATGACAGAAAACTTCCCTAATTTGGTGAAGGAAAAAGTCACACAAGTCCAGGAAACAGAGAGAGTCCCAAGCAAGATGAACCCCAAAAGACCCACAGCTGGACACATCATAATTAAAATGGCAAACATTAAAGACAAAGATAGAATCTTAAAGGAAGCAAGAAAGAGACAGAAAGTTACCTACAAGGGATCTCCCATTAGGCTGTCAGCTGATTTCTCAATAGAAACCCTGCAGGCCAGAAGGGAGTGGCATGAAGTGTACAAAGTAATGAAAGGCAAGGGTCTGAATCCAAGACTACTCTATTCAGCAAGGCTATCATTCAAATTTGAAGGTGAAATAAAGAGCTTCACAGACCAAAAAAAGCTAAAGGAATTTACCACCACCAAACCAGCACTGCAACAAATGCTAAAGGGACTGCTGTAAGAAGAAGAAGAAAGAGAGAGAGAGAGAGAGAGAGAGAGAGAGAGAGAGAGAGAGAGAGAGACAGGCATAAAATAAAAATGGCAACTGATAAGTACCAATAATCTTAAATGTAAATTGCTTAAATGCCCCAATCAAAAGACATAGGGTAGCTGATTGGATAAGAAAACATGACCCATATATATGCTGTCTACAAGAGATCCACCTCACAACAAAAGACTCACACAGGATGAAAATGAAGGGATGAAAAAAAATTTCCAGGCAAATGGAAATGAAAAAAGAGCTGGTGTAGCAATACTCATATCTGATAAGATAGACTTCTAAACGAGGGCCATAATAAGAGACAAAGAAGGGGATCAATTCAACAAGAGGATATAACCCTGGTAGAAATAACATACTCAATATTTACTTTTATTTTTCTTTATTGATTTTAGAAAGAGGACGGGAGAGAGAGATAGAAACATTGATGAGAGAGAACATCGATTGGCCGCCTCCTGCATGCCCCCCACTGGGGATTTGGCCCACATCCTGGACATGTGCCCTGACCTGGAATTGAACTGGCGACCTCTTGTGCATGGGTCGATGCTCAACCAGTGAGCCACACCAGCTGGGCTCAATATTTACTTTTATTTATGTTCCCCACCTCCCTCCCATGGCAGATAAGGTTAAAATACCACTGAATTTGTTTTTGCTATTTAACTCTTTTGTAAATAACCACTCCTAGGGGGACTGAATAGGACAGTTTTAGGAGATGATAGGCATTTCCCAAATCCCCTCTTGAGTGGGGCTGGGCTTGGCTGTCATGTGAGCTAAGCAAGCCAGGCTGGGGGCTCCGGTCCCACAGATACAACAGACAAAAGAATGGGACCTGCAGCAATTTCTGATATTTGAAATCAATAAAATAATAGAATTTTGGAAACATTCTAGGCCAATGAGGTCAAGTCAAAATGTTGCTGTGGTTAAAATTCCCATGAGCAGTCAATCAATACAAAGGGTGGACTTGAAGCTGAATTACTGAAGACAAGGCTCAGGGGGTTGGGGCAGAGTAGAAGTGGGTACAGAACACAAGCCAAGCAAGAGGGACTGAAGACAATGGAGGGAAAGAGGGTTGATCTGGCCAGCATACCTGATGAAGTGCAACCTGGGCTGACTTCAAGCTGCCAGCTCCCGTGTGCAGGTGTGGGATATTTTCTCTTTTAGGTATTGACCCTGACTTACGTGATTCATGGGAAAAATCAGCGATGGAATTTGATGCAGTACTAGTTTTGACTCATTGAAATTGTTGATCTGGGTTTCTGGGCCTTCACATTTGTTAGAGACTTTCTTTATAACCTTGACATAAATTAGCAATACTATTATCTATGTATACGATATTTAATAAAAACAATCTAAAAAAGAAATAATGAACTCTTCGTGGAGTAGGATATGAAATTAAATCCTACGTTCTTATCTTTTTTATCCCCCCCGAGGATGTTTTTCCATTTTTGTTCAGATAGAGTGGGAGGAAGAGAGAGAGAGAGAAACATCAATGTGAGAGGGACACACTGAGTGGCTGCCTCCCGCACGACCCCAACCAGGGCCGGGGACGAATCACAACCAAGGTACATGCCCTTGACCAGAATTGAACCCGAAACTCATTGGTCAATGGGCTGACGCTCTAACTGCTGAGCCAAACTGGCCAGGGCACATTCTTATCTTTGATTGGGTCATGGTCTTATGTGTGTGTTGACACCTCAAAAAGAGAGAGTAATCTTGTGTCTTGTGTGCTGAATTAGGATTTCTGGAATGCTTGTGATGGTGTTGAAATAGAGGTAGAAGAGGAAGGTGAGGAGCATGGAATCCAGGAAGAAAGAAGGGAAGGACAGGGTGGGGAGAGGAGAGGTTGGACATGTAGGTCTAGGCAGTTACGGAGCTGAACTGAACACGAATGCCTTAGGAAAACTGTACCTGCCAGGATGACTTGCTAGCTTTCCTGGCTCAAGTTCTATCACTCGACTTGGTAAGACTTTGAAGCCGAACAAAGAGACAGAGACTGTTGTTCTGAACAGGAGTTTTTGATAGCGGTTGGGGGCTGCGAGTGATCTTATCTTCTTTATTGACTTGTCAGAAAGCTGTGTGCTTCTCTCCCTTTGCAGTCATGTAGAACCTGGGCCCGCAATGCAGGAGTTATAAAATCATGAATTCTTAGTCATTTCTCCAATATCTCATTGATGGATAATGTCACGTCTGAAGATATGGCTGAGCGTGGCTTAAATGCATAAACCCGAGTAGCTTGAGTAGGTCAGAGTCTGGAAGTACATTCACCTGTTGGATGTAACCAATCAATTAGCTAATTCAGTGACTATTGCATGTCTACAGTGGACCAGCATGATAGCTGCAGGTGCTGGGAAGAATCCCAGGTCAACAGTCAGAAAAGGTAAGGTAAGATGATAGTCAGTGGGTGGTGGGCCAGGGAAGCCGTCTGTATCTCTACCCAACACCACGCTCTAGGGCTGCCCCAGTTGGGAAGATAGGCAGAGTGTGTCCAGGAGCCAAAGATGGACAGAAACTGAGGCAGAGAGTTAGCATCAGAGAAATCTGTAAGAAGGTGGTAGGCCCTTGGGCATTGTTCTGGCTGAATTGTGTCCCCCTCAAATTCATATGTTGAAGTCCTCACCCCCAGTACCTCAGATGTGACCTAGAATAGGGTTGTTGCAAATATAGTTAAAGTGAAGTCATACTAGAGTAGGGTGGGCCCCCCAATCCAGTATGACTGGAGTCCTAAAAAGGGGGACGATTTGGCCACAGACACACACACAGGGACACCCCCATGTGAAGATGAAGGCAGAGATACGCGAGACAAGCAATGCCCGAGATCACCAGCACGCCACAGCAGCTGCAGGAAGCGCGTGGAACAGGTTCCCCCGTGGCCCTCAGGAGGAAGCAGCACTGCTGAGTGGGCTCGGATTTCCAGCCTCCGGAACTGTGGGGCAATAAATGCTGCTGTTAAAACCGCCCAGTCCATGGTCCTTTGTCACAGCGGCCCTGGCAAACCAGGACAGGTACCAGCCCAACCAATCCCTGCACCTGACACGGGGCAGTTTCGGGAGATGGTATGAGGCTGGCTCTAGAGAGAGAAGGACTATGTCACCAAGAGCCCAGACACCAGAGATGAGGGTTCAGTGCTGAGGGATATGCATGCTGAGTCCCGGAGAGCTGAGCTTCCCAGGGGCAGAGACAGAGGGAGAGCTGAGTCTCTGGGACAGGATCAATGGCACCCATAGCCGATGGTCGGCGCTCTGCCCACATGCCCTTTCCTGGCTCCGTGTGGCTTGCCCGAGGTTTTGCAGGCTTCCCTCCTCACGGTGCCACCTGTCCGGGCCGTAGGCGCTTCACCCTGACGCAGCAGACAGACAGCCTTTGGAGCTGGCCCTCTCCCGCGGCTGCCCGTTCAGGGCCTCGACGATGAACAAACTCTGTGGAGTCTCCAGATGTATGAGTTCCCTTTGGCTACTGTCACAAGTGGCTCCAAACGACACAATCTAAGTGGATTATTGTCCTCTTCCTCTGCTGCATTACCGTCACAGCTCAGGTTGCCCAAGAATAGACTCAGAGACAAGGATGTGATTGATGGAGGACGTGCTCCCAGGGGAAAGTGGTTAGGGAAGAGCAGAAGCAGGTAGGCACAGGGAAGAGTCCAAGTAGGGGTTAATTTCTGGTGACGTTCCCAGGCAGCCTACCCTCACGGGGAGCCTAGAGAGGTGGGCAGAATAGCGGCCCCCATCGGTATCAGGCTCTGATCTCTGGAACCTGAAAACGTTGCCTTATTTGGGAAAAGGGTCTTTGCACATGTGGTTGCATCAAGGAATTTGAGATCATCCTGGACTGTGTGGGGTCTAAGTGCCACGACAGCTGTCCTTGCGAGAGAGGCTGCAGGCAGAGACTGGAGGGATGCAGCTGCCAAGCCAAGGAGAGCCGGCTGCCGCTGGAAGCTGGCAGAGGCGAGGAGGGAGCCAATCACCTGGACTGCAGCTCTGTGGCACTGGTTTGGGGTTTCTGGCCTCCAGAATTGGGAGAGAATAAATTTCTGCTGTTTTGAGTCACCCAGGTTGTGATCATCGGTGACAGCAGCCTCAGGAACAGACCCAGTCTTCAAGCGTGGCTCTGCTTCCCCAGCCCGGGGCAAGCCATGTGCCCGAGACACGTCACTCTTCCGCCAGAGGAGAAGCCCAACGCTGATTCTGTCCCCGGAAGCACAGAAATCCGACCTGAGGGTGTGTCGTTTCTACACAGACCTCTCTCTGACTTTAAATGTACTTATTTACTAATAAGTAAAATGATAGCAGAAATGAAGGGGTCACTTCCCATCCAGTGGCCTGAGACACGTAGTGGGTCTGGCTGTTGTCACTGTTTCTGATGCCATTCATAAGACACCTGGGCAATGTAAGTGGGACACATATTGGCGCCAGTTCTTGGACACCCATTGGCTTAATAAAAAATAAAACTAGGGCTTAGTTTAGGCGTGCTTTCAGAGAATCACCCTGAAGAGAATGTCGTGCACCAACAGAACTGAACGACATATATATATATTTTCTTTTACATTAACAAAGAAAGTGTTCCCATTTCTGGGTCTCTTGACAATCCCTGAGTGTAAGTGATGGAAAAGATGAGAGAAAAATAAAGTAGTTAGCCTAGGGCTCAGGATGAAACGCAGCTGTCCAAGTGTCCACTTAGTAAATCCGGTCCACAGTGTACCCAGCTTCACACTGGCTTTGTGGTTAAGCACAGAGCATTGTAATAAGGCTGCAAGGCAGTAATCAACACTCCTTTTGCCATTGCCCTGTTTTTGAATGTCTGTCTGACACTTTGGTGAAATCACTACAGAATCAGAAGCTCCATTAGGGAGGAAAAGAAGACCCCAAGGTTGACATAAACGTTTATTGGGTTAACCAGTGAGAGTCTGGAGTGATCTATGGATGCATTTTCCCTCTGACTCAATGCTCGTCTCCTCCAGACTCAGGAACTAGGTCCAATTCACCTTTTTTCTCCTCGGGGCACGTGGCCTGGCACTCAGAAAGTTCACAACAAACATTTGGCTTCTAATGTAGGTTCAGTTTAGTTCATCAAACACAGAACAGCCCACAGATTCTGGGATTGTCACAGGAGAAAGTGTTTTAAGGGTGGTAATCAAATCTACCTCTGGTCACCGGTGGCTTTGCATAAATTAGATTTGCAAATTAGTTTGCTTTGTGAGTTAGCCCTTTGTTTATTTAGGACTTAGTGAAAGAAGCCTTGGCTTCTCCAGTCTTGTCGCACTTCGGCAGTATCCAATTTTCGGAGTCCAATACCTGTCTGGATCACTTGAGAGCCCGAAGCTTGCCTGGAGACAGAAGCAGGGTGAAGGGCAGAACACTTCTTATCAGAACTGTATTCTCTGTACGTCTCTGAGCCCAAGATTTGTATCACTGAGCCCATTCTTCCCCAGCGGCCGAGTGTGACTCAGGAGGAGACTGCCCATCCCGTCTGGCTCCACCGAGTACACTCAGCTCTCTCACATAGTGGATGCCGGCCTTCATGCCTGGAGTTGATCCAGAACATCTCCAGCTTTTTGACGTCTCCTCACTCTTGACTTTCCCGAATCCTTGACCTATTTCTTCTCCTTTCTCCCACCTAATTTTGGCTCTACCTTTTTCTTAAGATATTTCGTTATGGACTAAGCTGCACTCCAGGCTCTGACCTTGACACCCCTAGCATGACAGGTTGCCATATTGTTCTCTGGCTCCAGGCAGCTCCCCACGGTGCCCACCTGAGTTCAGGAGGTCCCCTTCCACTCACCTTACTCCCTCAGGGTAGGGGACTGGACCATTCTGTTCATAAATCCCTTGGGAAAAGGGAGGCATAGACCAGTAGTAGGGTCAACATTTGAACTATTTTTCCTTCTCCTTTTTTCTGTTGACTTCCTCCTCATTTTCCCATAGGCTGTCTTTCCCAGCTCCTTACATCTAGGCTCCCTGACGCTTCCACACGGACTTAGACCACCTGTCACTGCCTGTGTTCTTGAGCCCAACCTGACTGAGACCATATGTACTTACGTGTTCCATCTCCCCATCAGCTTTTTTGGGGGGCAGCCCTGATCCTTAGAAGGATGTCCCAGGGCTGTCCCCCACTTCCCGGTTCCCCCCTGAACCCAGAGTCATGCCACCTCCTTGATTGTCCCCATGCCCTTTCCTAGGACTTGAGCTCTACTGGCTTCTCATCTTCGGCCCTTTCAGTAACCCCTGCCCCTTAACGAGAAAGGGGTCATTCTTTACTCTTGACAGTTCCCTTTCTGTCCTTTGACCAGAGTCTATCCCAGATGAAAACTATTAGTGATTCTTGGATTTCTCTATCCATGTTCTGTCCGTATGACCAAAAGCCATGCTTATCCACCCCCTGGGAACCTCCAGTTACATCAAAGACCCAAAGCAACAGCCTGTGTTCCTGAATTGTGATGAGAAAATGCCAAGCCCACTGGCGCTAGGCCATGCCTGTTTCGCTGACTTTCCATCATTGACTTGGTGGATACGTTTCCCCTGAGCCTGGTGAATGGGCCGTTCTCGCCCTGTTCTCCTCCCTGCTCCTTCTAATCCAGAAAGCTGCCGTGCCTTACCAGCAAATCCTGAGATGAGACCTTTGGTTTGTTTGTTCCAAGAGTACAGAATTGTAAGTGGTCCAGACAGCCAAAGCGCAAGCAAGAGTACACATTGAAATACAGAGGGAAAAAATTCCATGCCATATGGGTGATGATACTGAAGCTCATTCAGAAATATATTTAATGCTTCAGATGCTCTTGAGTGTTCTTTTAAACACTTACACTTGACTGAAATGACTTTATGCCCGAGTCTGTCTGTGTTCTCTGTCTGCTGTCTTCAGATACATGAGTCGTGGCTTAGAAAGTAACACAATGTTTTGAAACAAATTTACCACATTGACTATTAGTAATTTGTATTATGCTTTATGATCTTCAATGCTCCTCCTTAGACCTTAATATATTTCATTAAAATGAGTGTGTGGTGCTTTGAAGCAGCCAATGGGATTTTCTGAATTTGTTTCAATGTTGCAGTCATTGCACAAATGTTTTGGATATTTTAATTTGGGTTACAAGACATGCAAAGAAAAGAGAGGTATCATTAAGCTAGACTAGAATGGTAGTACTCAAATATTAGCAAGCATGAGAATCTTGTTAAAATATAGATCACTGCGCCCTGTGCCCAGTTCCTGATTCAGCAAGTCTGGGTGAGGTCTGGTAATTTGCATTTCTGAAAAGTTTCCATGTGACAGGAATGCTACTAGCCCAGGGACCACATTTCGAGACCCCTGCAGTGGAGTATCCGTGGACAAGCAGAATGCTTAAAATATACAGATGGGATGAGGAAGCATCTACAAAAATAGTTATAGCAGATATATATGTATGCGTGACAAATTAGAAAGAAACTAAATGTGCAACAGCAGAACAGATAAATTGTGTTATATTCATATTGTGGGTCGATAAACAAAAGTGAAAAATGAATGAACTAGAGCTATATCTATCCACATGGATAAATCTTACAAATATAAGGTTGGATGAAAAAAGGAAGTTGTACAGCAATGAGTATCATATATCATTTGTTTAAGGCCCAAGAATATACAAAACAATGCTACATAATTCGTTTCAACCCACATGTTGTGTAACTACAAAGAAGGGTAAAGAGCCCTGTGGGAAAGAGAAGCCCCAGGTGATGAACATCAGTGACTCTGGGCTAGGGGAGAGCGGTGGGACGACCCTGTCACTGCAGAATGGTATGGGGGTGGGGAGACTTCCAATTCATATGTAAAGCTTTTTTTCCCTTTAAACTAGTGGGTTCCTAAGTGTGTGTTGTAGCATTCTCAGGCCTTTTCCACAAAATAAGAGATAATCAATGTACATATGTCCACATTCCCACCTGGGCACACTGGGCTTTATGAAGCGCCACCTGTGATTCTCATACACAGATTATTGGTGTGTCCCTGTTGAACTACACCCCATGCTTTTGACCCCATGGGGTAGCACTCTGCTGATCCATTTGACTCACCAGATTTGTTAGTGGATACTTATGTCAGTAAATCAGGGTTTTGGAAATGACCTCGTAACAAAGCTTTAACATGGCTTGTGAAGAGAAACCAAGTTGGGATGCAAACACAGGCTCTTCGAAGGGGCAATATAGACATATGTAGCCTAGAAGAACTGTTGCCACATTAATTGCATTTGTTTATTTGTTTTTAATATGTTTTTTTTTATTGTCTGTTTTTAGAGAGAGAGGAAGGGAGAGAGAGAAACATCGATGTGAGAGAGAAACATCCATCAGCTGCCGCCTGCACGCCCCCTACTGGGGATCGAGCCCGCAACCCGGGCATTTGTCCTGACCAGGAATCGAACCGGGACCTCTCAGTCCATGGGACGACGCTCAATCCACTGAGCCACACCAGCTGGCTGCATTTGTTTTTAATCAGTCCTTGAATGCTTATAAAATGATCAAACTATAGATTGGAAGAAAGCATAGTTTCATAGCTTCTTTATGTCTAAGAAGTTCATAAAAACCACTCAACAAAGCTCTTCAAACTTAGCCTGCCCCATGCACATGCCATCTCTAGGACGACTTCCTTTCGGTACCAGTGGGGCACTATCTGATCTGCTAGGAGTGAGAGGACGGAGGCCTTCTTCTGCAGTGGTGTTCCCACCGCCGTGCCTCCCGGATGAGGGGTGCCGCTATTAGAAGAAGCCTCAAATGTGTGTTATTGGTAATTTGCATTTCTGAAAAGTTTGGTGTGTGGGTGACAGGCTTTCAGGATTCTGTTTTCAGGGACAGAACAGGTGCAGACCCATGTTATGCAATGGACAAACAGAAAACCATTGTCTGCAGGACCTTGGAAGGCAAACTGGGTGTCTCTAAGGCTATAGCTGTGGCGGAAACAAATTTAGAAAACAGAACGTTAGCAGTATTTCCCTTCAGCGGCAAGACCATGGGACGTGTTTTCCTTTCTTTGTGGCCCTCTGGTCCCTGCTTTACCACCACTGTGCTTATTGAGTGTGTGGAGGGCACACAACTTTGTTTAAGTGCACGATTTGCCATATCCTGAAGAGCGTCGTAGAGACCAGATGGAAACGGCTGCTGTTCATTCTGAGTCCCTGTGCTGTGTACGGGATGCAGTGCTGGGTGGGCCCCAGGGAGGGTGAGCCTATGCACGTGTGGGAAAGAGAGAGCAGGTGGATATTGCGACCAGAAGAAACAGCAGAGGCAACATGACTCACTGGCCACCAAAAGCCGGTGTTCCTCCAGGAATGAGGTGTACTGGGAAGTGGCTGTCCAGCCGCCACTGGGTCATGACTGGCTCTTGCCAGGAACTGAGCCTCAGGTACCAGTCCCAGGCTAAAGAGATGAAAAGCAGTTGTGCCTTTTCCCATCCACTGGCTGGACGGAGGGGACTCTGAGGCCCGAGAGGGTGAGGCCACCACAAGCTAGCATTCTCGAGCCACCCATGGAAGGCTGCTGACCAACCGGGACGGATTGCACTGGGCTCCTGCTTGAATAAGAAATCTATTTCTTTTGAGTTAGGTCATTGATAATTGAAGAGTTTGTTATGGCAGCTAGTGTTGCTGTAAGTAATACACTCACGTAGAATTTCAATAGGATCATTCAGTGGCTACCACATGAAGGACAGATATAACCCAGTGCATCTGGTTCCAGAAAGCAAGCTAAGAGAAGAATCATTTTTCTATCAGATGCCTGCATTCGAGATTCTTTCTGGAGTCCTTCCTTTTGGCCCTGGCTGACTGTCTTCTCAATGGAAACCAGCTCTGCTGGGTGGCTGTGTGACATCACCCACCCATGTTACTTCCCTGCACATTCTCACTGAGCGCTTGAGTGAGCCAGGAGAGTTTTGCGTCTTGCCTTAGGGAGCTCTCTCTCTATTTTTTTTTCCTGGAAGAAACAAGAAAATGAATTCCATTTGCCACTGGTCCTGCTGTGATGACAGATAATTAGAAACTTTAATCAATCGTGTTTTGTTGGCATGCCTTTCATATAAAAAAAAAAGAGATGATATTTAATAAAAAGCCACAAACAAATATAACATTTAGGACTGTGAAGAATCAATAATGAAGAATAATGATGTTAAGAAATGATATCTCATAACCCTTTCACCAAGCCTCTTGTGTATCAAATTCTTGTCCTCCTCACCTGTGTGTACTTGTGTTTGCCCATAATTCTCACTTATTTAGGCACCTTTGTGTCTTGCAGATCACTGCCCCGACTTTCACAGGCGTGGTGGACAAGGGACCGACACTGTGACTTCCGGGGTGCATCTCGGGCCACATGCTCTGTCTCAGCACATAGCACATTCGGAACAGGCCTGAGTCAGATAAGCCTGCATTCAAGTCCCTATCGTACTGTTTTCCAGCTTTGTGATGTCATCTCTCTATGTGGAATCTGTTTCACTACCTGTAAGTTATGGATGCATGTACCAGCCTCCTTAAACCCTAATAATCCAGGGAGGTAACCCACGCAGGGTACTTAGCATGCTGCCGGGCGGAATGCTTTAAATGTGCTTTTGAAAATGTAAAATCTCTTCTGCCTCACTTTCTAACAAAGGGCATTTTTCTCTGTAGCACGGAATAGGTTCTCTAGCTTAATGACTAGGATTTATCAAGAATTTGGTTGATGCCCCTCCCCCCCAGCACAAGGGGCTCTCAGTGGGACACTTGGGGACATAAAGAAGCCATCACAGCAAGTGGGTTACTAAGGGAGGTTTTCTGGGCTCTGCAGCAGCGCAGGGCAGCTTGCCTGCACACCCCTCTGTTGCCTAACCTGGACCGTGGTGTGTACTGAGTCACCTGTTTTGAAGAGGAGAGAGATCGCAGTCTTCCCTTTGGAGAGTGTGAGAGGTCGAGGTGTGAGAAGGTTCTCGAGGAGGATACTCTGCATGCGGACGCCTGCTGACTCTATCTTGGGGCTGTTCCTCTGCCAGAAAATCTGCCAGAGAGGCCGATGCTGGGGGTCTGAGCGTGATCTGAGCGTGTGCCATTTCTGGTGTGACAAGCCACGGAGCTCAGTTAAGGGTATAGCTGGAGGCCAAGTAGTACTTAGGTTTCACACACTGTTTTAATTTTGTTTGCTTTCACTGGGGGTGGCATCCAAGTGCTTGCACGTGGGTGCCGACTGCCGCACACCCCTTTCTGTTTTGTGTCTTCACTCGCGGTGATTCCATTGCTCACTGCTCTCCCTCCGCCCATCCAAACTGTGCCCATTTCTCTGACCCAACTGACGCCTTCCTTCCTCCCCACAGTGTTCCTTGGTCAAATTTTCTCTACAAGTGATGTGTGTGTGTGTGTTTTTTTTTTTTTTACTTTATTCCACTCATAACATAAGTATAAAGTTTATATTATGGCCAGTCCATGATTTAGGGCTATTTCTCCATGTTTTATTCATATTTTTCTTGATTTTCCAACTAGATTGTAAGCTTATTGATACAAGCCTCCATCTGACCCGCTGATGTTGACCGAGGACCCTCCAGGTACCAACACTGTGCTAATTGCTGTCACACAAGTTACTTTATTTTATTCTTCACAAGAAAACCCCGAGGGAGTTATCATCCCAGTTTCACAGATTTTTCTATGAGCTTTAGCTTTCTTAATAATTTGTCCACACATGTAGAGTCTACATGGTCCAGCATGGAAGTGAGAGGTGTGGGTTTTAAGCCCTGGTGCCAAGTCTAATTGTCTTTGTAGCAGGACGAATACACCCAAGGTTGGCCATACTTGCTACTTGCTTTGTATTCATCAGAGTATCCACTTATGTGCTTCACATATAATTAAAACTTAATAAATCTTGATCACATCTTTGAAAAGGACACTGTAGGGATGCTTCCTAGGAATGCTTTTCACTTTTAACTTGATTTCTTCTGTGCTTCCAAAAAGCTGACGGAAATTTAAGGTGGGCTACTTAAAACTGTGCTTTGGAATTTTGTTGATAACTTTATGGCAGCTCTTACGAGAAATATGACTTGGAGTTCACTGAGCGGTCTGTGGTGTGCTTGTATGAACTGGCTTAGGGTTTGGCCCAGGCTGGTAAGCAGGAACAAAACGGGGGTAGGGATGGAGACCCAGTGCCTTGACCCAGGCTGGGCTAGGGCTTTCAGAAGACTGCTGGTATCCAGAAATCAGTATTTATAGGCTTGGTGACCAGAACGCATGCTTAATATTAGGGGGACCAGAAAGTAATGTCGTGTTCTTATGACATTAATTCAAACAGATAAATTTTTAACAAGTTTTTATTTTTAATCAATGATGTAATCACCCTCGTTATCAACAACCTTTTGCCATCTAGTGTGCAAATTTTCAATGCCGGATTGATAAAAATCAATTGGATTTTGAGCAAAATATCTGGAGATGGCATTTTGGACATCATCCAAATTTTCAAATTTTTTGCCACTTAGAAAATGTTGTAGCGATCGGAATAAGTGGAAATCCGATGGCGCAATATCGGGCGAGTATGGTGGGTGAGGCAATACCTCCCACCCCAATTCATTAATTTTTTTCCAGGGTTCGTCTTGCGCAGTGCGGTCTTGCATTATCGTGTTGCAGAATAACGTCTTTTCTGGTGACAATCGCTGGGCACTTTTCAATTAAAGATTGATTTACTCGATCCAATTGTTCACAGTAAAGGTCTGCATTCAGTTTGTCCAGGTTTCAGCACTTCAAAATGAATGACCCCGTGAATACTCCACCAAACACACAAAAGTGCCTTTTTGGGGTGTAAACCTGGCTTAGCTGTACTTTGTGGTGATTCATTTGGAGAGAGCCACTGCCTTTTGCATTTTGGATTATCATAGAGGACCCATCTTTCATCTCTAGTGATCAAGCGATCAAAAAACGCTTCTGTATTGTGCCGCTGAAGCAGTAAGTTGCATGTGGTGGACCATTTAGCTTTGTTTTCTTTGGACAGATTCTGCGGGACCCAAACACCTGCTCTGCTTGCTGCAAATGTTCTTGGATGGTCGACCAAGGTTGGTTAAAAGTGTTTGACAGTTCCTCAATTGTCTGACACGGATTTGCTTCCACTTCCACCCTTAACATGTCATTGTCTAAAGTTGTTGTTCTTCTTGATCGATACAAGTCAGAAAGATCAAAATTACCGGATTTGAACTTAGAAAACCACCTTTGGCATTTACGAACGTCTAATGCACTTGGATAAACATCGCAAATGTTTTTGGTAGCAACTGTTGCGTTATTACCCTTGTGAAACTCAAAAAGCATACAATGCTGGATATGTACCTCTTCTGGTATTTGGCTGGCCATTTCACTATAAATTGAAAAAAAAATTAAGATTTAATTATTACGAGTAAACAAGTCACTCTAACCTTAAAATGTCTTTGGCACGATTTTGAAATACACAATGAGCTGATAAAGGACAACCGAATATCGAAATGCGCAGAAACGACATTACTTTCCGGTCCCCCTTATAGCTAGAGTAGGCTACTGTGAGCCCCCCAACTATTTTCATTTGAATTGTCCTGCAGTTGCACAGGCTTGATTTTTAATTAAGCCAAGGAGCCCGTTACCTGGGTGGCTTCCATCTGCAGAGTGACCCAAATCATTGCCCTCTTGGGAGGCCGTGGCGTCTCCACGGTGGCCTCTTGATCACCAGCTGTAACACAGCCCTGTGCGTGTCTGCAGTGATGATTGAGGTTCAGCACCCGAATCTCCAAACTTTTCTGGCCACAGCCTCCCCCAGTCCCACCTTGTCAGATGCCCGAATGAAATATGTACCCAGAGAGAAGGGCCAGGCAAAAGCACACTCTTCTTTGACACCAAGAAGCTTTTGCTCCAAACCACTGTCTGGTCTCCTGGTGAACTAGACTGGGTCTCATGGAGACTTTCTTTTTGGTGTCGAGGCAGATTCAAGACATAGAGCCAAGGCAGGCTGGACAGCCTCTTCCAATCCTCTTCTTCTAAGCCCACACCCCTCACAATTTGGCCCTCTGTATTCTATATCTCTAACAATTGAAGACAGGTCAATTTAAGAAAACACTATTGAACCATTGGAGAAAAGAAGGGAGTACTTGCCCTCATGCTGAGAGCAGAGCAGACTGCTCATCCTTCCTGAAGTGAGACACCCTTGATTATTTATTTATATGGGGAGAGAGAGAGAGACCAAAAGAGAGAGGGGGAGAGAGAGAGAGAGAGAGAGAGAGAGAGAGAGAGAGAGAGAGAGAGAGAGAGAGAAAACCCACAAAAGTCCAGGAGAGATAGAAAAATGTGCTCAGGGTTGAGTGATTCCTAAATAGGAGCTGCCTATAATCCCCTTTTTCCTCTCCAGACTTATGGAAATAAGAGAGAGAGAGAGAGAGAGAGAGAGAGAGAGAGAGAGAGAGAGAGAGAGAGAGAGAGAGAAAAGCAATATCAAGAGAAAAGGAGAAGAAAAACTTACCCCCCTAGCCTAATGACACAGTGAATGTCCCTCTACTTGACCAGCGCAAGGGAGAACTGCTCTTGCTTAGAGGAAAGGTTGTGTATGGACAGGTGAGAGAGGTGATGAGCTCCCCTTAGGAGCCAGTGGCAGATGCTGCTGCTTCTAACCAGGTATATGTGGCAGCAGCAGACAGAGGTGCCGTCAACATCTAGCTTGGGGAGTCAGAACTGCATTCGGAGAGGCCTGTGGGTGCTTGTCTTATTTAAAAGAAAAAAATCATCATCTATTCAACAGTGTGTAGGGCTCTATCCTAGATCCTGGGAGGAACCTTGGGGTGGGGGTGGGGTGCATAAAATGTACTTGGGGCAACACTACTGCTCTGTGAAAAAGTGAGAACGAAACATCAAAAGTGAAAGGAGTTATCAAATGCTGTGGGTCTAGCAAGACTGACAAAGAAGAAAATAGAGAAGACACAAATGACCAACATCGGGATCATACAGGCAAACTGTGAATAACTCTACACCCATAAATACTACAACTTAGATGAAATGGACCAATTTCTTAAAAACTTGCTAACTACCAAAACTCACCCAAGATAGGAGATAACTTGAACATTTAATTATTTAATTATTTAAATCCAATTCATTGTTTAAAATATCTTGAAAAAGAAATCTCCAGGACCAGATGATTTCACTGGCTAATACTACCACAAATGTAAAGAAATAGCATCCATTCTATTTAAGGTCAGGATTACCTTAGTACAAAACCAGGCAAAGCATGTACAACAATGAAAACTGCAAACTGATATCTTTTATATAGATGTAAAAATCCTCCTAAAATGTTAGCAAATCAATTTCAGCAATATATAAGAAGAAAAGAATACCATAGTCAAATGCAGTTTTCCCTTGGAATGCAAAGCTGGTTCAATATTCAAAATTTGTCAATGCAATCTATCATGTTAATAGTCTGGAGAAGAAAAAAATGTATGATCATATCAATTAATGCAGAAAATACATTGACAAATAAAACATCTCTTTATGATAAAATTTCTCAGCAAACTAAGAATAGAAGGGAGCTTCCTGCCCTGGCCAGTTTGGCTCAGCGGTTACAGCATTGGCCTGCGGTACAGAGACCTGGGTTCAGTTCCTGCTGGGGGCATGTACCTCGGTTGCAGTTTGTCCCTGGCCCTGGTTGGTCGTGTGGGTGGCAGCCACTCGATGTGTCCCTTTCACGTCGATGTTTTTTTCTCTCTCTCTCCCTCCCACTCTATCTGAACAAAAAATGAGAAAATGTCCTCAGGTGAGGATAAAAAAAAAAAAAAAAAAAAAAAAGAAGGGAGCTTCCTCATTCTGATAAAGGGCACCTACAAAAACCTATAGCCAAAAGTCATACTTAGTGGTGAAAGACTGAATGCTTTCGCCCCAAGTTTGGGAACAAGACAAGGACAATCACTTTCATCAATCTTATTCCTCATCGCACTGAAAGTTCCAGCCAGTGCAATAAGACAAGGAAAAAAAAATTAAAGGCATACAGATTGGAAATAAAAAAAACACACAAAAAACCCCAAAATGGTCTCTATTAGAGATGACACTATTTTCTACACAGAAAACCAAGGCATTTACCAAAAAACATCCTGAAACTAATAAATGAGTTTAACACAGTCATAGAATGCAGATCTGATCTATAGGTTTAATAAAATTTCAATAAAAATCTAAGCAAGATTTTTTTTTGATACAGACAAGCTTATTTTAAATTACAGGGAAAGGCAAAGGATTCAGAATAACTGAACCAATTTTGAAAAAGAAGAATAAAGTAGAAGAAATCACATTACAATTAAAGACTTGCCATAAGCCCTGGCCAAGGTGGCTCAGTTGTCTGGGCTTTGTCCCATACACCAAGAGGTTGCTGATTTGATTTCCAGTCAGAGCACATGCCTGGGTTGCAGGCTCGATCCCGGTGGGGGGCATGCAGGAGGCAGCTGATTGATGTCTCGTTGTCACATCAATGTTTCTCTCTCTCTCTCCCTCTCCCTTCTTCTCTCTATAAAAATCAATAAAAAATCTTTAAAAATTGTCATAAAACTACAGTAATAAAAACAGTGTGCTATTGGTGAAGTGCTAGATCAATGGAAGAGAATAGGGTCTAGAAATAAACTCACACAAATATGGCCTATTGATTTTTCATAACTGTTCAAAGAAACTCAGTGAGGAAGATAGTCTTTTCTGTAAATGATTTGGGGACAACTGGACATCTGTATGCAAACAAGTAAACCTCCACCTAAACATTACACCTTATAAAAAAGTTAACTCAAAATTGGAGGGCTAATCGATTTAAAGTAAAATGCAAAACTATAAAGCATATAGAAGAAAACATAGAAGATTATCTTTGTGACATGGTTGGACAAGGGTTCTTAGTCATGAAACCAAAGCATGATCCATAAAACAAAACAAAACTGGTAAATGTGGTTCCATGAAAAGTTTAAATTTGCTCTGTGAAAAATATAATTTGAAAAGACAAGCTACAGGCTAAAAGAAAATATTTGCAAATCACATATCTGAAAAATGATTTGTGCCCAGAATATATTAAAAAAAAAAACCTCTCAAAAGTCAATGGTAAAACTAAAATAAACCCAACTAGAAAATGAGTAAAAGCCTTGAATAGACATTTCACCAAGGAGGATAGATGGAAGTCAAGCATATGAAAAGATGTCCAAGATCATCAGTCATTAAGAAAATAAAAATGAAAACCATGATGAGATATTACTGTATGCCTATTAAAATGGCTAAAAAGAGAGAGAGAGAGAGAGAGAGAGAGAGAGAGAGAGAGAGAGAGAAAGAGAGAGAGAAGGAAATTACTGACAATACAATACCACAGATGAGAAAAAAAAGAACGTTCATGCATTGCTGATAGGAATGCACAATGGTACAGACACTCTGGAAAACACTTTGACAGTTCTTTATAGAGCTAAATATACACTCATCATATGACCCAACGATCCATGCTATTCTAGAGCAATTAAAACTTGTGTTCATACAAAAACCTGTACATGAATGTTTATAGTAGCTCCAAACTGGAAATCACAAATATCCTTCCATAAGTAAACGGATAAACAAACTGTGGTATGTCCACACAATAAATACTACTATGCAATAACAAGGAATGAACTATTTATACACCAACTTGAATGGATTTCAAATGTATTATGTTGAGTGAAAGAAGTCGGTCTCCAAAGTTCACATACTATATAATTTCATTTACATGGTTGTGATAGTTAATTTTATGTATCAACATGACTGGGACACAGGGTGCCCAGATATTTGGTTAAACATTATTATGGATGTTTCTGTGAGGGTGTTTTGGATGAGATTAACATTTAAATTGAGTAAAGCAGATTGTCCTCCCAATTATGGGTGGGCCTCATCTAATCAGTTGAAGGCCTGAACAAAGAGGCCGATTCCCTCTCAAGCAAGATAGACTTCCTCCAGCCTGACTGCTTCCAAACTAAAACAAAGACTTTTTCCTGCATTTGGAATCCAACGGAAACACCAGTTCTTCCTGTGTCTTGAGCCTGCTGGACAGGAACTACACCTCTCGTGTCTCCAGTTGGCTGACTCGCCCTGCAGATTTTGTGACTTGCCAGTTTCCATGATCACCTGAACCAATTCCTTATAATAAATCTTTTTTCTCTATATATAGGTACCTACATACACACATGCACATATGCATGACTAAAGGGATAGCATAAGGGGATTTGTGGATGATGGAACCATTTGTGATGGTGGTTACATGAATCTATACATGTGTTGAAATGCATAGAACTGCACACCCTTCAGAAAGCCAATTCTACTGGGTGTTAATTTAAGAAATAAATATGCTCTGGGAACCCAGTGAAGAGAGAGAACAGGAGAGGAATGAAGGCCAGAAGGAGTAGCATATTAGGCAAGGTGGAGGTAGATTAGAGCAGGGCTTTGCAGAATGGCCAGGGCTTCAGTAACAGGAGACATGGGAGGTGGATGGTGTTTGGAGGGGACAGGGTAGGCCAGCCACAGGGCCCTGGATGAAGGGAGGGCAGAGACAGTGCTCTGGGGGCTGTGGTTGTGGATGTGCAGACTGGGAGGGGAGAAGTAAGCCAGCGGCAGGTCAGTGCCTCATTATAATGGGCTCTGAATGCCTGAATGAGACATTCTTATCTAGTTCCTTGGAGTATTAGCAGTTACTAAATAATTCTGAGCAGTGATTCCATACCAGAAATCCAGGAGGATCAAATTCCCAGGGATTTTAAGCTTCCTGAAAGCCTCCTGGGGGAAAAAGATACCGAAGAAGGGTTTTTTTAGATATTCATTTGTAAAATTCTTTCTTAAATCTATAAACAAGACCCTCTATAAAATATTGTGTCCACTAGGGAAATAACTCTGGGATTGATCTAAATCCGTTAGTCTCCAAGTATTTATGTAAACATCTGTCTCAGTCAGGGTCCCGGCAGGAAACAGATGGCACACTCCAAAGGAAAGGGGCTGGACTAGAGAGACAGGCTATTTACACAGACGCGGGCCAGGCTGAGGGAAGGATGGGAGGCAGTCAGGTGCCCTGGGTGGAGGATGGCAGGAAGCAGTCAGCACCCTGGGCCTGAAGGCTGAGGGCAGGGAGCGGGCTGGAACTCGCAGGAGCTGATGCAGTAGGAAGAGCCCCCCCAGGAGGGTGGCCCTGGGTGGAGCACGCAGCGTTTTGCAACCACTGCCCAGCCGGGAGGGAGTTACGTACTCTGGCCTCTCCCTTCTCCTGCACTGCCATGTCTTCTGGTGATTCCTGCTGGTTCAACTAAGGCAGCCAGAGGGTTCCATTGATGGAGCCCGTATTGGCCCGTCTTCTGGGAACTGGAGGAGAGGGTGGAGAGAAAGATGGAGAGCAGATCTAGATGGCAGAGTAGAGAAGAACCATTATAGTCATTACCCATTCAGGGACAGGTCCTAGGCATCCTGGGACCTCAGTTTACAAGGGCTGCAGGAAAAAAGGGGCGTGGACACAGGGTGACCTTCATCACTGGGCCCTGCTCAGAAATTCCCTCCTTTAGGACCTTCTCCAGCAGCGCCAGGTGCTTTCAACACAGTTTCATGTCTATGAAAGCACTTCCCACATTACACGAATCGCTTGGTTCGAAGAGTGGTGCCTGGGTACACATGCCTGGCACTTAGGCAGGCCTTTCACAAATACCGAGGGAATGCAGGTGGGTCAAGTTCAGGGCTCCAAGGGAGTGTCTGGATTTTGCTGGGAGGTGTCAGGAATGGCACTTGAGGCGTTGCCTGGGGACCCAGGCTTGCTGGCTCCTCTTGCTGCCGTTGTCCTACTTCATTTCCATCAATCAGCGATAAGGAGAGCAGCCTGCACTAATGGGACAGAGCGTCATCTACAAAGAAGAAGGAGTCAGGAGAAATTATGAAGCGGGAGCCCTGGGGACCAGGACGCCCCTTGCTGCTTCTTTCCTAATTAGCAGCAGAGGTACTCCGGGGACCCTGGGAGACCAGCTAACGACCATTAACTGCTCAAAAGAACACTGCCATGGCTGTCACCATGCCCGATGTCACTCCTTTAGTCCTCATGGGATGCTTGTTTTCCTGGCAGGTTTTGATTTAGGCACAGGCTTGATTGGGTGACACCAAGAATGCCCCCAAGCTATGCCCCCAATCTCTGCCATGACTGATAAAAATCATAGACATTTCGAAGGGGAAACACCTTAGAAAGCATCTGATTTAATTTAGTTCAGTCTACTGACAGAAAACTGAGGCCGAGACAGGCTAAGTCATCTTTATTGAGGACTTACTAGGAGCCAGGCTCTCTGCAAAGCACTTTGCAGGCAGTAAGTACCTGTGTAGTGTGCCCAGCACATCAGTAGGCACACCTACGGGCTAGAACGAGACTTCCAACTTCAGGCACAGGCCACTCTCTGCGACTAAGACACCTGTCCCCAAAAGGACCATGCCACTGAATTTGAAGGCATGGGCACTGGGACACACATGAAATATCACTAGAAGTTCAGGACAGTCTTCTTTGCAAAACCCTGCGCACTCAGCCAGAGCTTGCTGACTTAGGGCAGTAGCCAAAGCACCTGCTAGCCAGCAGCTGGCTGACTTCAAGACATCCAGGTGGGGTTGGAAATGATTATTTCCTGATAGGATGCTCCAGCACATGTGTGGAATGCTGTCATTATGACATTTACCATGAGTCTCTCTCTGGGTCTGTTAATACCAGCGTTACTGTCTAGTCACAGAAAGCTGTCTTCAAATGTCTCTTAGTCAAAGCATCCTAGTCTATTGATGACAAGCATCATGGCCCTCCACCATGACCTTTCTACTCACTCATCCACTCATTCATTCATTTGTTCATTCTATTCCAGACATTTATTGAGTATCTACTTCATGCCTGGAACTTTGGATGCAGAGAGGAGTACAATGGTCTGTTTGTTTTCAAACTAGCTTGACAGAAAAGAGCAGTTTCTATAAGGACGCGGGCTGTCTCACCCAGAAGGGGGAGGGCAGGTAGGAGCAGCAAGTCATGAGAACTACCTTTCAGCTCCGCTCTTCTGTGTGCTGCCTTTGCTCTTCTCTGCTATTTACAGAATGGTAGGAGGTGATATTGCAGATCCAGCCATCTAAAGATTGCCTGATTTTCTCTTGGTTCAAAATCCAAATTCTTGGAGAGAAAGTTAACCGGGTTAAATGCTGCTACCCACATCTGGTTCACTCAACTGCCGTGAGAGGGGCCAGGTGATACTGAATGTGTGGCTGGGATGGTGGAGCAGCCCCTGAGAAAGGGGGGCTGAGCAGCTAGCCCACTGGGGTCCCTTCATTTTTGCTGCCCTCCAGGAGCTGTGAAGGGCTCTGGAGAGGAGGCTTTTCCAGGCTTCAGAGCTCAGGACCTGAGTCACTTTGAAGAGAGTGCAGAGGGCTCCATGGAGCACAACCCACTGGAGCTGAGTCTTAACGAGGCATGTGTGCATGCATGTGTGTGTGCATGTGTGTGTGTGCATGCGTGTGTGTGTGTGGAGGGGCCATGGAAGGTTGGATAGGGTGGCTTTTCAGGCAGAGGAAAAAAAAAGAGCTGAAAATAAAGCAGCCTGGGGAAGCATGGCCCCTTGGGGAACTACGGTATTTGGAGCTGCTGAAGCATAAAATGCGAGGCAGCGAGGCTGGGAGGGACTGGGAAAGTCTGCAAAGACTCATGCATCGAGGGTCTCAGATGCTCCTAAGTTACTCCCAGTGGGTTGGGGTTTATCCTGTGAGTGATGGACAGCCAGCAAAGAACTTGGAGTAGCGGATAAACACAATCTAATTTTCTTGTGGGGAAGCTCACTCTCTTTGGGAATACGTCGTAGGGAATTAAAACTAGAGTTGGGGAGCTGAGATAGAAGGTGTGTTGGTTCAGGTCCTCCAAGGAGCAGAAGTGCAGACAGGGTTAAATGGGCAAGGACTTTATTAGGGGAAACACTTGTGAGTTTCTGGGGAGGGAGCTGGAGAAGCCTGGGAGAGTATCAGACCTCAGTGCAAGCCTGACCGTGACCAAGGACAGAGGAAGGAGGGTGTAGGCACTTAGTCCTAGGCTGCTGCTATGTAGTCTCAGGAAGGTTTGGAAAGGGTTTCTGGGAGTCCACAAGCCACGGCTACCACCAGAGGAGTCTGCCTCCCAGGAATGGGCCTGTGTATTTACCTGTCTTCCTTCTTGGACACGAGTCTCCTGGTAGGACTGCCACGCGAAGTCACAGGCTGGGAGCACAGATCGGCCAATGGATTTCGGAGCATTCCGGCAGTGGAGGCCCTTGGTCAGTGACACTTCCTGCCGTTGGAGGTCTGCAAAGCACATTTGCATGGCTGTCAAAGCTGTATAAAACCCTAATCAAGGAAGATTATTTAATTAGACTAATTAGATATCAACTAGGTTACCAGCAGTGCAGCTAAAGGATATAAGAGACACTGGAAGGTATGACCAACTGGAATTGGTCATGAACTGATCATCACGCAGGGCTGTGATGCACGGCCTTGCAGGGTGTGCGCTGCACATCTTTACGTGCGTGGTCCAGCCTGCCCAGAGACGCGCGGTAGCCTCGGATCAACACCACACTGTATTTCCATATCCCGAGTGTCCGATCTAGTGCTTGACACATGGTAACCTTTCACCAAATGAATGTTGACTGTGAAAAATGCAGCTCCTGCCACCACGGCACTTGTTGTCTAAGGAAGGTTGATGAGTAAATCAACTCTAATATGCCAGGCGTATGCATTAATGATTCAACAAATATGCAATAGCACCAACCATGTTCCAGGCACTGTCGTAGGTGCCGGGATTCAGCAATGAACAAAATAGACAAGGCTCTGCCCTCACCGGGGGAAATCCATGGAATAAACTGTAGAAGAATGCAGTGTTAGGTAAGTGACATGGAGGAGAGACGCAGGGTGGAGGAGGTATGGGGTGAGTGCGTGTGTGTGTTGGGGGAGGAGCTTGCTGTTTTAAGTAGGGTGGTTAGAGAAGGTGGAGAGGGCCTCACTGCTAAGGACTTGTTTGTGTCCAGATCTAAAGGAGGTGATGAAATAAATGACGTGGACACCGGGAGGAGAGCATTCTCGGGAGGGACTGGTGAATGCAAACAGAGCAGAGGAGTTCATTTCAGTAATTGCAAGATGGAGGGGGCCTGGAGAGGGAAGGAGGAAGGGAGGGAGGGAAGGAGGGAGGCTGTTTAGTGTTTTTGGTAAAATAGCACAATTAAAAGCAGGAGCTTTGGAATCAGAGCAACCTAGGCTCACATCCCAGTTCTATCACGTCTATTACTCTGCATTTGTGGAACTGGAGTCACTATTGCTTTGAACCTCAGTGTACTCATCCATAAAATGGGGCTAGTAATGACAACCACTGCATGAGGCCATCTGAGGTAAGGAGGTAGAGGTTGACTGGGTGGCACTGAAAGTCCCCATCAGGACTTGGGTTTTGTTTTTTTTTTTTACTAATAAAGGGAGAGCTTGGGAGGAGTTTAAGTGCACAGACTTGAGCTGCGAGCTGCGAGCTGCCTCATTTTAAATGAAAGGATCACTCTGGCTGCTGGGTTGAAACAAGACTATCATGGTGGTCACTTTCTTAGCTATGTAAGTGCTGAATAACTATGTTGTCCACTTGAAACGAATATAATACTGTATGTAAACTATATTTTAATTAAAAAAAAATAACAAACAAACTGGGGAGGCAAGGCCAGAGGCGAGTCTGTGGTGGAATTAGAATCCGAATTCAGAATGAAGACTTTGAACCACGCTAGGCTCTGAAGTGCCTTTGAAACACCAGCACACGACTCACCGAAGGGAAGTATGGTTTGAGTGGCAGCCTTTTCAAAAGAGGTAACTTATTTGAAAATCAATCGTCCACTTATTGCACGTGTCCACTGTTGAAACCCAAAACCATCTCATTCGTGGGCGTTTCTAAGTCCCCAACGATGTGCGTGGCAGAAGCTGCCGCTCCCTCCTGATTCTGAACCCAACTCTGTGCTCTATGATCACACACGTTGTTTAACCATACGGTCAACATTCTTGTCGCATTTTGGTTTTCAAACATTCTGTTCTTGCAAAGAAACACATGCTTCCAGGAGAGTCGGCTTCAAAGGCACCCAGGAAGGAGGTGCAGACAGTTGCTGTTGAAACACCGCTTTCCCCGTTCAGTTGTCACCGTTCCAGCTGCTGTGGCTGGAAAGCCTTTCTGTTCCCTTATTTGAGAGTAATGTGACAGTCTTATCTTTAGAAAAATTAACCAAAGGGTTTTCTCATGCTTCGTGTCACTAAAACGTTGTTAGCCCTTAATCTCTCTTTTTGCCAGAAGGAGAGAATAGAAGCAGGCAAGTAAAAAGGAACTGGAAAGAAGACTGTTTCTAAACTGGCAATGAAAGGGAACTGTTAATTAACCCCGAGAGCTGAACAAGGATATCTACCTGTATCTCAGGTGAGACAAAGCCGGAAGCCTCTGAGGGTTCGGGGGACACATTGCTGGGAGGGAGCTTTTAATAACACGATGCTCGGATCTTGGGACCAGCTTCCAAGTGTCTGACCCCAGGGGAAGGGTCTGAGAGTGGATTTAAAAGGAGCATTTGAATAAGGCCTGGGGGACAATATTACTCTGGATTCAGCGGGGATGGCATTAGTGTTGGAGAAAAAACAAGATACTGAGTTGGCTCTTGGCCCTCCAAAGGAAGAAGGATTCAGTGGAGGCTCGAAGTTGTGTATCATTTCAGCATGGGGAGCACCCAGGGAGAGCATTCCTGGAAGGGCACAGAGCAGCTTTCTTCTTATCGACAGGCAGTTTCGTGCTGACCAGTTGCTCACTGTACGACTTCAACCAAAGTTCAGTGGAGACTCCTCATGGATGCCAGGACCACATGGAGGCCAGGCCTTTGGCTTCGTTCCCACCCACTGGTTTACAGCCTGCCTCCTCCTGTGACGTGGGCACCGGCCCGGCTGCCTCCTGCCTCACTCCTCAAGTTTGGTGGTTTGACCCCTGTCTTGTCCCGAGGGCCAGGTATTTCCTGTTCCACCGCAGATCACTCACGGAGACACGGAGCTAGGCCATCCCATTGCAGGTAAGGCCTTCCCTCTCAGGAGTAAAATTTGTCCTGCGGGGTGCACTCCGGCTCTGGGACTCTGGTTTCTACCCGAAATGGTCGACATACGGACATTTGAAGAACCTCTGACCCGGGCAGTGGTTAAGCAGCGCTGAGCTTCACGAGTGCCCCGAGTGAACGGCTCTACCCATTCCCAGTGATGGGAGCTTGGGCAAGTCGCTTTCCGAGCCTCCATCCCAGCATGTGGACATCAGGGTTGTTGTAAGAATCTCATGGGGCAGCAGCGATGAAAAGAGTCATTGCTCAATAACTGTGCCTGTGCTCAGAGCTGGCTGACACGGACCATCGGGCTGTTGACTCCTTCGCTCACTGACCCTGGACCCTGCCTTCCTGCTGGAATCCACGGTACCTGCCTATGCTCCTCTGCCTTTGGTGACCTTGTGGGCTTATTCCCTCCCCCACAAATTTGGACCAGACTCCCCGACACAGTGACCATTCTTTGCTCTTCCTACCCATTCCCATCCCTTCCTAGTGGGTTCTTTATGGCTCTTTCCCTACATTATTAGCTTTTTTTCCTCTTCTGCAAAATGGGAATGACAATGTACTGACCACACAGGGAAGTTGGGGTTGACGTCCACATGGGGCACCTGAGAGGATGCAGCATGATGACACACGTGGACCACGTAGCTCAGTGCCTGGCGTGCAGGGAGCATCCGCATGTGTTAGCTATTGTTTTTATTATTGCTGGTATTATTCTGTTTACAGCCATCTCCCCTGCTTGGCTCACTCTCCTCCCAGCAAACAATGCTACGGTGAACCCAGGGGAAGAGCCTCCTGAACCTCCCACCTTTTTCCAATGAACTGTTCTCGTCCACAGTGTTTTCTCATTGGCATCCCACCTTCTTTTTTAAAAAATTTTTTCCCCTTTATTGATTTTAGAAAGAGAGGAAGGGAGAGGGAGAGAGAGATAGAAACATCGGTGAGAGAGAATATCGATTGGCTGCCTCCTGCATGCCCTCCACTGGGGATCCGGCCCACAACCTGGGCATGTGCCCTGACCGGGAATCGAACCTATAACCTCTTGGTACATGGGTCAGTGCTCAACCACTGAGCCACACCGGCCGGGTGGCATCCCACCTGGTTATGCAACTGATGAGGCAATCACATCCTCAGAGCCTACAGGAGTCAAGTAAGAGCAAGACACGGTGTCTCTCCTCTCTGAATGTGTCACCCACACCGGCCTTGATAAACCCGCCCTTAGGGTAGGGGCTTTATTTCATGCAAATGAATGAAAATGGGGAGTGTTTTGATGCGAATGATGATTTTTACTTGTTTGCTCTTAACAACATGCTCTGTGGGATCTGACACAGGCTGGCATGTGCACCGGGGCTGTTTGGCACTGTCCAGGGGCCCAGTGCCAGTTTGATAACCTCATACCCGAGGGGCTGTGTGCGAAGAGGAGGACGACAAGGCGGGCTCTGAGATGTCCCTTTGCCTCCTTGCTGAGGAAACGATGATACTGACTAGAACATGTGCTGTGTTTATTGCTTTCAGTGTGTCACTTCTCTATCTTATCCATAATCTCTAACACAGACCCTATCATGGTAGCATTTGCATTTTAGACCTCGTGCTTTTCTTCTGCGTGGTTTGCAGCATTTTGAGGATCTGTATTCATTGATTCAAAACAGATACTATTCTTGAGAGTCTCTTTTCTACGGGCAGAATCTCAATGTGCAGAAAGAGATGAGGAAATAAAGCTTTTGCAAAAGATGCTTTTGCCGAAGAGTCTCCTATCCCCGTGAAAACTGGACAGGATGGAAGAATAAGCCGTAACGAACTGTGTGGTATTGGTCAACTTGACCTAGAAAGTCTCTCTGTGTTTGCGTGAAAAGGATGGCTTTGTGTGGCCGGGCTTCGTTCTGACACTTCACCACTCCCCTTTCCGATCGTAAAACTTCAGAGCCTCTCCCAGGGCCGCATCTCGCCTCACAGTTGCTCATGTGCAATTTTCTGTTGACATCATTGGGAATTGCCTGCCATATGGCTGAAAACACACCTTCGCCCTTTGCTGGTTAGCTACTCTTCACAGTGATGATTCCGTTTTCCTGAGTGAATTTAATTGCAAAACAGTACGTAATGGCCCGGGTTGGTGATAGATAAAGGTTTTGGTGGCTCGCTGGGGAGTTTCCCCCCATTAACGGCTACTGTGTATGTAATTATAAGGTTATGACTCCTCTGTTCTGTGGAATGGTCAAAACCTTATCAGAAGTCTCATTTGTCAGTCCCTAATCTAGACCCCTCGCGGGGAGTGTGTGGGGGACCTGGTGACAAGGGCCTGGAGCCAGGGACCCGAGATCTCCTGATGATGTTTCATTCGCAGGAGTGGAGTGGAGATTTTTGTAAGGCCCACCAAGGACCCGAGAGGATCATGGAGACCATGGTTACGTGGACTGAAATCCTCAAGGAACCCTAGCCCCCCGATAGCAATAGAATTGTCTCTGGTTAATTGGATCGTTTTTCATGATCTAGTTTCTGATATTTGTGAGAAGAGGCCCAGTGGCGAACCCTTCAGGTTTTCTTTCGCGTTATGGTCAGAGCGCATGGAACAGATACGCGGTGCTTGTTCGGCGTTTATCCCTCCCTCGGCCTCCTGTGCCTTCCAGTCAGTGACGAGTGGTGCAGGCTCTGCTCCTCCCGACACTTCACACCGTGGAACACTTCCACGGGCACGACAGAGTATTGATCGTGCAAGGCTGTCCCGAGAACCCCTGGCTATGGATAAGGGAATAGAGAAGACATCGGCTTGGAGAAGAGGCTTCAGTGTTGGACGAGGGAGAAGAGGACATCCTGACACCCAAGGAGATATAAATGGATCAGGGGTGGGCGAGATGGGGTGGGAGGAGAGCTGAGAAAGGGGGTGAAAGGGCAAGCCCAAAGGGTTTCTGCTTGTGTGTGTGTGTCTTTGCATAGGTGGGTGTCCGTGTGGGGCTAACCGGGGGGCGGCAGAAGGGCAGAGCACGGGGGAGGAAGGTAAGGAGGCCTGGGTAAGATTCTGCTCTGTGAAGTTAGGACCCTCTGGGGAGGCGAGAACCTGCTTTGTGCTTTCTCTTCCTGCAGTGCCTGGCTGGGCCAGCTGGGCTTTGCAACCATGAGCATCGATGTGGCTGTGGGAGTCTCGATAAGGTAATTAACATGCAGGTGTCTGACACTGAGATGCTTGGGATCCTGCAGCACGCCGAGGCGGGCAGGTTTCTGGGGTTGCTGCTTCTCGGGAGCATCCAGCTGTTCCCTCTCCTCGCAGAAAACAGAACAAGATGAGGGCTTAGAGAAGAGAGAGAGGGATTTACTTGGATTTGATGAGGGATTTCCTGGCTGTGAAAACATGAAGGGAAATACGATCTTTGAGATGGGAGGCCTGCAAGAGACCTGAAATCCTCTTTCCTATAATTCTAAACGAGGAGGACAGCAGCTCCCCTGCCTTCAATGTGCTGATTCTGGGACAGGGACGCAGCTCAGAAATGGATCCCTCGGCCATGCCAACTCCCTATTAAATGAAGAGTGTGGATACCAGGGAGAATCAGGGGTCATTTCCTCTCTTCACTGCACATATGTTGTACATAAAACCGGTCATCTGAATGTTTCGATCAAACGCTGTCTGCAGTAGTTAATGAAGGCTGGCTTTGGATCACTCCTATTTGAGCCCACTATCAGGGATCCATTCTAGCTAGATGAAGGGACAGCTGCCTTTTCTTTTTCTTTTTGTTAATCCTCACCCAAGGACATTTTTCCATTGATTTTTTAGATAGAGTGAAAGGGAGGGAGAGAGAGAGAAGCATTGATGTGAGAGAGACACACTGATTGGTTGCCGCTCACATGACCCTAACCGGGGCTGGGGACTGAACCTACAACCCAGGTATGTGCCCTTGACTGGGAATTGAACCTGCGACCCTTTGGTCCATGGGCCGATGCTCTAACCCCTGAGCCAAACTAGCCCAGGGCCGTGCTGCCTTTTCAACAGAGATAACAAAACGGCATTTTCCAAATTGGCTGAATTATTGTGAATATATCATCCTTACACGGTTCATTTGGTAGACAGCGTGTTGTAGACGGTTATCAGCCAGGAGGCCTCAGTGCAAGTTCTGTCTCAGCTGTTGGGAGCCTCAGTGTTACCATCTGAAATATAGGAATACTTGTTTTTATTTTTTTTCTACTTAAAGGAATTTTGTAAAGATCAAGACAAAAATAAATGAGGAGCCGTTTTGAGAACTCTGAAGCAGGGCTGAGATGAGGTGCGTGCTCGCCTTTATTCCAGCAATGAGTACACTCCTCTTAAGCGGCACTTGTGAAATTGTAGGTGGGGAAAAGCATTAAAATCAGTTAGTGTACAAAGTGTGTGGAATTTAAATTTAGCCCAGGATGCTATTTCAACACTGAATTCAATGAAATATTCCTTTAGTTGTGTTAAAATGTCCCGGCCCAGGCCGCTTTGGCTCAGCGGTTAGAGTGTTGGCCCACAAACCAATAAGTCGTGGGTTCGATTCCGGTCAAGGGCACGTGCCTTGGTTGCAGTTCATCCCGGCCCTGGTCAGGTCGTGTGGGAGGCAGCCAGTCCATGTGTCTCTCTCACATCGATGTTTCTCTCTCTCTCTCTCTCCCTCCCTCCCACTCTATCTGATGATAAATGGAAAAATATCCTTGAGTGAGGATTAAAAAAAAAGAAAAGAAAATATCCTGTAAAATGTGAATCATTACTCAGATTTACAACATTAGAATAGCAATATTAACCGCAGTTGTTGCATTAAAAGACCAACGTGGTGGGTAAGAGCAGAGGTTCAGGACTTCCTTCGTTCTGTCCCCTCTGAGATATCATGGCTCTGACTTGGGACACATACCTCCCTGGGCCTTAGCTTCCTCATCGCAAAAAAAAATTAAAGAAAATAATATTAGTACTAACCACATAGGTGTTGTCTAGAGATTTCAACAAGTTTAAACATGCGAGGTTCTTAGAACAGTCCTGGACACACAATTAGCCCTCAGCACTGTTAGCGATTGTTATGAGAAGTACTTTGAAGAAATGATGATAAACTCTCAGGTTCCCTGACTCAGAATAGTAAGTAGCCGTGTTAGTGACCCAGCAGGTTACCAGCTACCATTTTCTTTTTCCTATTTTTTTTTTTCAGGTGGATCACAGATGTATGTATGTATGTATGTATGTATGTATTTATTTATTTATTTATTAACACAAGTTAGGCTTTTATTTTATTTTTTAAATTTACCTTTATTGTTGAAAGTACTACAGATGTCCATCCTTTTCACCCCATTGAAACTGTCTTCCCAACTCCTGCCTTCACACACTGTTGCGTGTGTCCATTGGTTATGCATACATACGTATAAGTTCTTTGTATTGTCTCTTCCCAGGGAGAATCAGGGGTCATTTCCCCGCCCCCTCCTTCCCTCTGAGGTTTGTCAGTCTGACGAACAAAATAGATGCAGAGACATGGAAGTAGGGAACAGACTCACCAACCATCTACCATTTTCTTTGAGACTATTTAAAAACACATTATGCCTGGCCTGTGTGGCTCAGTGGTTGAGCCTTGATCCATGCACCAAGACATTGCTGGTTCAATTCCCAGTCAGGGCACATGCCCAGGTTGTGGGCCAAATCCCCAGTGGGGGGCATGCAGGAGGTGGCCAATCAATGTACTCTCTCATTGATGTTTCTGTCTCTCTCCCTCTCCCTTCCTCTCTCTCTAAAATTAATAAAGAAAAATAATTTAAAACAAAAACACATTTATAAAAATGGGCTCAGTGTATTACTTCAGAGATATAATATACATTTTGCTTGTTTCTTAAGATTTAAACAATTGAAATAATTCACATACCATAAAATTCACCATTTTAACATATACAATTCAGTGAATTTTTTTGTATATTCACACACTTGTGTAATCATCACCCTAATTCCAGAACATTTCATCACCACAAGAAAGAAACCCCCTACCTACCAGCAATCACCCCCATTTCCTTGTCCCCACAGCCACTGATCTACTTTCTGTTACTCTGAGTTCGCTTGTTCTGGACATTTCCTATAGATGGAAACACACAGTGTGTGCCTCTTGTGTCTGTTTTTATTTTTTCACTTAGCATAATGTTTCCAAGTTTCATCCATGCCGTGTAGCATATATCAGTACTTTTCTCTTTTTTATAGTTAAATAATATCCCATTGTGTGGATAAATCACATTTTGTGTATCCATTCATCCTCTGATAGACATTTGAGTGGTGTCCACCTTCTGGCTGTTATCTGCTGCTATGAACATTCGTGTGCAAAGTTTTGTGTGGGTGTACGTTTTCAGTTCTCGTGGGCATACACCAAGGAGTGAAATTGCTGAGATATATGGTAACTCAAACATATTAACTTTTTGAGAAATAACATTTTGCTTGTTCACCTGAAGTAAGCCTTTGATTATTTTTCCAGATTATGCACAAAGTTTTTACATTATAATAGTAAAAAAGAGCTGTCACCCATCCCAGCTGTACAAGTGATAATCAGGACATACTGCCAAGAGTGACCGTGGAACAGGTGACTCCTCCCTAATGCAAAACCTAACCCTCGTGTGCTAGAACCAGCCAGGAGATGGACTTCACACACCAAACGACAGATGGCTAGAGCTAGAGTACATAATACTTCTAAACCTAGGTTGAGTGGAGGCAGAATGGTGATCTTTCCCTGGTTCTCCGATGCATGGGAACATGAGCGCTAAGCTGGTTCAGACTGCACACAGCCTTCCCTGGAATAAACCAGGAAGAAATCAGAATTTGGCTGATTCGGAGCGCGGTTGCTGGGTCATATGGTAAGAGTGTGTTTAGTTTTATAAGAAATCATGAAACTGCCTTCCACAGGGGCCAGACCATTTTGCATCCCACCAGCTCTGAACGAGAGCTCCCGGTGCTCCAGTCCTCACCAGCATCTGGTGGTACTGGTGCTCCAGATTGTGGCCACTCTCATAGGTGTTTAGTGCTATCTCACTGTTGTTTCAGAAAATAAATTAATAGCTGCTAAATGCTATGCAGAAAATGAACGAGCAGGTCTTGTGATAGAGGACAGGGAAGAGTCCCCTAGAGTTTTAAAGGAAGGCTTCCCTGTGGAGGTGGCTTAAAGCTGGAACCCAAAGGAAGAGCAGGAGTCAGCTGTACGGAAGTTAGTTGCCTATTTGCTCACATTCATTACCACCCTTGCCCAGCTCTGCTCTGTGTAGTAAGGGGCTGGCTCTTGCAAAAGACATTTCCCAGACTCCCTTTCAAACTGGCTTCTGGCTAGATTTGGTAGGAGTCTGGAGGGTATGAGAAGAGACAATCGAGGTGTGTCCCCTCCATTTCCTTTCAGCTTTGGGGGTGCTCTGCGGTGGCTGTGTCTCCCCATTGCTCAAGCATCTGCTCTGCAGCCCCTCCTCTGTAGTCCCAGTTCCGGCTTGGGGACCCCACTCCTGGGCTCCTTTGATACCACCTCCTCCCCTGGTCTCTCCATCTCTGGGTGCTATAGCACCTTTCTGCAGTTTACCAACCTCTGGACTGCCTCATTTTACCCATTTGCCCTTCCAGCTCTTCTAACACCTGTGTAACTAATTCCCACAATTGAAGTCCCTCCATGAAAGCACCGGGTGTGGGTTCTATTTTCCATGAATAGACCTTGAATGATACACTGAAGTTGGGTGTTTGAGGTCAGAGGGATGCATTTTGGGAGGAAGGAATGGTTCAGTCAAGGTCATAGCCCGGAAAGAACTTTGGGTGTTTGAACACCTGTGAGAAGGCCAGTGTGGCTGGAAGATGGTGAACCAGGGGGAGAGGCAGGAGAGAAGGCTGGGGAATTGAGCAAGGGCAGCTCCTGTTGGGTCTCCTAGGCTCATATCAAGTCTTTGGACTTTATTCATAGTATAATGGGTAGCCTTTGAAGGGCTTCAGGCATGGGTGTGTTCCCAATAGAGTCAATAACTTCCTCTTTAATGACAAGTACACCTTGTTGTTAGGGGTTATCTTATCACATGTGTTATGATTTACTTTCTTATTTGTCCCCACTAGACTGTGCATTTCTTAGACTGTCTTATTAAATTTGATTTCTCTAGCAATTAGCACAATCTCTGGCACATGGTAGGTGCTGAAAAATGTCTGATAACTTTGATTTTCATTTTCTCTCCCCTAATATTGTCCTCTGACCCTGTTGGATTTGGAAATGTTGGAGTCAACTGTAACGTCGGTGGCTCCCAGTGAATCACGACTCCCGGTAGCTATGCCTCGTGTACCGCCCTCCCGCACTGACTGTGGGTTTGGCTGTGTGACTTCTTTGGCTGATGGGACTTCAGCAGACATGAGGCTTGCTCTCTCGGAAGGTCACTGCTATTGTGTAAGGAATGTGAGCCATCCTGCTGGAGAAGCCACATGGAAGTGACCTGAGTCTCCCCAGCCAACAGCCCCCAGGGACCACCAGGCATGTGCGTGAGTTCATGTTGGGCCATGAGTGTCCCCAGCGAGGCCAGTGCAGGAACTTCCCAGCTGACTTCAGCCCCAACTGCAGAATTGTGAACAAGAAATGATTGTGGTTTTCAGCCACCAAACTTTGGTGGTTTGTTAAACAGCGATAGGTAAATAATAAAAGTGGAAAAGTAGAAAGTGGAATGAAAAAGAGTTAAAAGCGAGCATAGTAGGGAAGAAAAGCTGGGAAGAAAGGTGTTCAGGGTCTCTGGGATATGTTCTGAGAGGTGGGGCGCCCTGTGGGGCATGGGGGAAGGTGTAATTGTACCTCGCCGCTCTTCTCTCTCACCTCAGCCCTAACCTTGCTTGGTAACCGAGGTCTTCTCCAGCCCCAGTGTGAATTTGATCCTGGATGCAAGAGCCCCGGGGGACCAAGATCACCCCTCTGGCTGCTGCCTTGTTCTGAGACTGGAACTTTCTCCACCATGTGCTGGTGGTCAGCCCTGAATAAGAGCCTCCCTGTGAATTCCTTGGATCGTTGCTGACTTCCTGTCATTCTTGCCCTGCCTTTCCCGTTTCTGTCACCCTCTCTGTCTTGGATCCCCTTTCCTCCCTGGTTTTTGGAGCAGTCTGCTTGTCTTCCTGGTAAACTTATATTTTGGGGTTCCTATTGCCATCTGCTATGTCAAATACATGGTGGTGGACATGGGTGGATCTCTACAAGCGTTGCTCTCAGGGATGGGTTCTGTCATATGATGGTACACACAGAGACAGCGGAGGGTGGGGACTATACACCTATGTGGTTTTATGGGAAGGACAATGGAGCTGAATTAAGACAGATTAGATATGTTTAAACCTATTCCAGGTTTAAATATGTTTTTTATTGATTTTTTTTAGAGAGAGAAGAAGAGAGAGAGAGAGAGAGAGAAACATCGATGTGAGAGAGAACCTGCACGTCCCCTACTGAGGATCGAGCCCGCAACCCGGGCATGTGTCCCGACCTGGAATCCAGCGGGGTCCTCTCAGTGCATGCGATGACATTCAATCCACTGAACCACACTGGCTTGGCAAGAGCTTCGGGTTTAGAATGGGGACCCCAGGGCCAAACAGATGCCATTTCTCCCATTTGACAAAACATGCTGAAGGAAAGCAAACATCCATGCTTATAGTAACCCAAGTCTGGCTGCAGACAGTGAGAACAGTACTAAATAAGCAATGGCCACAGCACGGAGGGACAAGGCACAGGACTGTTAGGAGACTCCAAGCAGGTGTGAGCCCAGCAGAACTTGGCCAGCACAGGCTGGAGATGAGGTCAGATTAGATCAGAGCAGGAAACTCCAAGCTAATGAATTAGGGATGATCACAATGTCTTTAGTAAGGAGTTAACAGACATTAAGGTCACTGTATAGCTTGCTGTTTCATGCTTATGTTCGCTAGAATACTCTGTACTGTATATAGTTCTCACGCCAGGGTAAGAGTTCAGTATGTTCAACAAACATTTTAGTTACCTTCTTAATGTCCCCATGAAGTCTTCATAATCTATATCTCCAGGTACTTTTGAAGGAACTTGGGATAAGTGGGCATTATCTATGACAATCAAAGTAGTGGTGCCCAGAAGAGTCTAAATCAGGCCCACGAAGAATTAATTCTTGATGATGTTTTTATGCTACACCTGCCTCTGAGATAATGAGCCACTGACCAGACTTTTATAATAATGATCATAATAATTGTTATTTCCCTCCCCATTTTTTATTGAGGTAAAATTTATATAATATAAAATTAACCATTGTTATGGGTTGAACTGTACCCACTTCCTGCCAAATTCATATGTTGAAGTCCCCCAGGATCTCAGAATGTGACCTCATTTGGAAATAGGGTTGTTGCAGATGTAATTGATTGAGATGAGGTTACACTGGAGTAGAGTGGGAGTAATCCAATATGACTAAAATCCTTATAAAAGGGCAAAATTTGGCCTGGCCGGTGTGGCTCAGTGGTGGAGCATCAACCCATGCGCCAAGAGGTCATCAGTTCGATTCCCAGTCAGGACACATGCCCAGGTTGTGGGCCCGATCCCCAGTGGGGGGCATGCAGGAGGCGGCCAATTGATGTTCTCTCTCATCAATGTTTCTGTCTCTCTCCCTCTCCCTTCCTCTCTCTCTAAAATCAATAAAGAAAAAAACATTTTTTAAGGGCAAAATTTAGACACAGAGACACACAGAAAACAGCTATCTACAAGGCAAAAACCAGGCCTGAAACGAACCATGAGACGCCTTGATCCTGGACCTCCAGCCTCCAGAACTGTGAGACAGTAACTTTCTGTTGTTCAAGCCGCCCAGTGTGTGATAGTTTGTTGCAGCAATCTTAGCAAACAGATACAACTACCTTAGAGGGGAAAATTCAGTAGCACTTAATATATTAACAATGTTGTCAGCCACCACATCTGTCTAGTTCCAAAACATTTTCATTACGCCCCCCACCCCAGACTCCTCGAAAGAAATCTGACCCATTAAGCAGTCGTTCCCCATTCTCTCCTCTCCCTAGCCTGTGGCAACCACCAGTCTGCTTTCTGCCTCTATGGATTGATCTATTCTGGGTAGTTCATATACATGGAATCAGATAATAGGTGACCTTTTGTGTCTGGTTTCTTTCATTTGGCATAATAGTTGCCACTTTTTATTGAGCTGCTTCTGAGTACCAGTAATGCTGCAAGTTATTTATAATCTTCACAGCAAACCTGCAAAGTAGAAATAATCTTCCCACTTGTCAGATAAAGAAACTGAGGTGCAGATTGCTAAAGCCACTTTTCTGAGATCTATGTCTCTCTAGTAGTATTTCTGACCAGCCCAACAAATCTTCCTGAATCCTCACTGGTCTGATTTCCTGCTGTTTGGATAGCTCTGCACGTATTAAAGGAGCAGGTGAAACAGACGCACCTATCTCCCCACCGGCAGCCAGTGCCTTTCCTACCACCCCACTCATACTTGGTGCCACCTGTGTCCTTGGAGGCTGGCTTCTAACATTGGGATCACCTGGTTCCTTTGCCCTCTGGCTTCCAGTTGGCTTTGGCCAATGGAAAGTAGGTGGGACATAGGAGGGCAGGAGGAGAGGCTGAGCTCTTTTTCCCCTGCTCCTTTTCTCCAGGCCACCTCTCCATAACCTCAGCCACACTATGTCCTTTCCTTCTCCCGTCAGCCTTGGAGCAGTGACAGCTTCCTCTTCCAGCTCGTCTCTGGGAGTCTCAGCACCACCTTTGGTCCCCTTAAAGCTGCACACAAGTCCTTCAGAATTTCCTTCATTGAAGCCTCTCCATTTGAACCATCTGGCGGGGTGAGTTCTCTTTCCTGCCTACGCTCTGTGAGGAGTAATTAGCTCATCACAAAACTTCATGTATCACTTGCATGAGTTTCGCCGTATCTGCACCATGCCTGGTGTCTATCGCATATTGACTTTCTTTTTTGGAATTCATCTCACTTTTGCTTTTTACGTATTAATGAGCTTTATCCAAAGCAATAATATCCACAAAGTCAGGGTTTAATACAAAAGTTACATATTTTTTCCTGATACATATTAAAATACATACACAACTCTCTATTAGACGCTGTATCTGAGTTCCACCGCAAATCATCTTGCACCGACTAGGTGATCTCTGGGGTGCCTTTCATCTCAGGCAAGCTGTGATTCCAGATAAATGACTGAGACGCCGGTGCTTGTCTTAAGTCAAAAACATCTCAGTAGTTTATAGATCTAAATTGTTTTCTTTCAGCTGTATCTCTGCAGTAAACAGAAATGAGGAAAATGGTTCCCCTCTTTATTCTTGCGCTGATGAAAAGCTTCTAAGTGCTACCAAATGTGGAAAAATCATTTGGGCTTTCATCATATTGTTGTGCACAGAACGCAGATAAATCGGGTTTTGTGCAGGATGCAAATGTCTTTCCTCAGGTGGCCCTCACTGAGGGATTTTGGAGGAAGAAAGACAAATGGAGACCTGAGACACTGTGTTCATTGCAGGGAAGGGGCCTGTATTCTGTGCACAGAGCTGGTGGAGATGCAGCTGTGAACAGACCCTGGCAAACTGTGGTTGGAGAACGTGGCTCCTTTAAGAATTAGGACAAGGGAGACTCCATCGAAGATCGGTCCACAGCTGTGATGTTCTATGCCTCGCTCTTTGAAACCTTGTACTTGTGTCTCTCACTGCAGCTCTTCCCATTGACCATGGCCTCAGGGCTCGGAGGAGCCTGTATCTACCCCTTCCCATCTGGTAGACCTCCATTCGCCGTTCATTTAACACAAGGCTTCTCATACACTTTAATGCGTGTCAGAATCTCCTGGAGGGCTTGTTAAAACATAAATTGCTGGGCCCTGTACTCCGAGTGTCTGAGTCAGAAGGTCTGGGGTGGGGTCTGGGAACTTGTATTTCTAACAACTTCTCAGCGGCGGCTGCTGCCGGTCTGGGGACCACTTTTTGAGAACGCTTGAAATAATATGCCTAGTGTCTACCTTACGCCAGACCCTTGAGATGGAAAGATGAATAAGGCAGGATCCTTCCTTCAAAGTGCTTACTTGGCAAATAATTCAAACTCTCTGAGGGTCAGTTGCCTCATTTGTAAAAAGAGAATAATTATCCTTATCTCACAGGGCTATTGTGAGAATTAAGTGATATTGAGTCACAGACCTTTGCTATTTTAGAAGGACACATCTTGAGACCTTTGCAAGTCCCCAATTCTATGAATACCATTAAAACATGTAATTTTCTCCATAAAATTTAGTTAAGTGTAAGTGAAAATTTTAAGCGACCCTTTCAGGCTCCTAATGATTCCCTAAATATAGGATCAAAGCAATTTATAAAAGCAATTAAAATAAATTCTTGCTGGAACTCTTGCTGAACAGTTTCAGAAATTACTTTCTCTTGATTCCTTATAGAGTATTCGGTGGCTCCAAGCAACGACCAAATTTGATATTTTACCCTTGAATGTATCCAACACTTTTTTTCATATTCTCTTCATTTCCATCATTCATGTTTGCTACTGATCTTTTTTCCCCCTCACAAAAACACAAAATATTTTACACATCACAAGTGCCTCGGCGTATTTGCATTACATAGAGGAAGCACAAGGCCGCAGTGAGACACAGATGCAGGCAGTGAGCTAGGCTTTTGCTTACGATCTCAGCTCTCTGCTGATACAGCCAGCACCCCGCAGAAGGGCCACAGCGCAGAGCCCCGAAGACGCCTTTCAGGCCGTCAGCCATACCTCGGAGTTTGCCCAGAATGCTGCGGCCACTTCTCCACGTGGAGCGCTCACTTGTGACCGTGTGGTAGACCTTCCAGGTGGCCACGTGATTTCAAAACGAAGATTCGGAAACACGTTCACTTTGCGAATGCCAAGGCTCTGCTTCGTAGGAGCGTGCCTCTCAGAATATCTAAATCATTATTGATTTTCCAAGAAGCCTCTGTTCCAGGTTGCACTTGAACTTGGACGTTTCTGGCATTGGCTCCAACCTTGGCTCTTCACGTGGCATCCCTCCAGTTTATCGTTGCCTTGAGCGAGCCCAG
Source organism: Tadarida brasiliensis (assembly GCA_030848825.1). Lineage (NCBI taxonomy): Eukaryota > Metazoa > Chordata > Mammalia > Chiroptera > Molossidae > Tadarida > Tadarida brasiliensis. The sequence goes on from CM061258.1 coordinate 101,115,490, forward strand.
GACTCGTTGGCATTTTGGCCACCACTGCCTAACAGCTCTCCAAAAGGCCGTTGGTTGCTTCAGTCTGTACCAGGGGGGGGCAACAGGTTAGAGTTTTGGTGCCAGTTCTGCCACTCCCATTGCAGGATCCAGAGCGAGGGGTGCCAGCCTTTCCTGCCTCACTGTCTTCTTCCTTAAATGGCGCTCCCATTGGCTTAGTCTGTCCAGGCTGCTGTAACAAAATAGCACAGGCTGGGGAGCTTCTAAGCAACAGAAATCTATTTCTCACAGGTCTGGAGGCTGGAAGTTCGAGACCAGGGTGCCAGCGTGGTTAGGCAACAGCTTTTCTCCTGGTCTCACACTTCTTGCTGTGCCCTCCTCACGTGGCAGGAGGGGCTCGAGAGCCCTCCGGAGCCTCTTTTATAAGCCAACTATCTCATTCAGGAGGGCTCTAGCCTTATGACCTAATCGCTTCCCAAAGACCCCATCTCCTAATACCATCTCCTTGGGGAGTAGGTTTCAACATAGGAATTTGGGGGGGACCAATTCTGTCCATAACACCCATGAATGGTTTAGGTTGGGGGACTAAAATGACAGAGAATCACAGAGGATGACATTCATTTGCAGGAAGAGTCCTTATATGTCATCTAGATTGGCTAATTAATTTTGTAATATGCATAAAACATTGTTAAACTTTCCCCAGAAAAAAAAATGTGTTTTAATGCAGTGGCATTATTATCCAACAAAACAAAAGTCATACTATATTTATAGAATAAACTTAGAGATTTCAGGGTTCCCAGTCTATCATATCATGCTTTGTCTCATGAAAATCAAGGTTAGTAAAAAGTAGCTTTCTCTTCTCTGATACATTTAGGGGATTTGGGTCCTGTTAACAAGGGTCTGCTTTCCAGATGAGGGAAGCCCTGCTTTGTTCTGGCCTGGCTTTCAGATCTGTGGGCCAGGGCTTTGTTGAGCAACCAGGGCTATTAGAGTGTAAACCTTCTCTTCCCTTGATCAGTAGTCATGGCATTGAGGGTAAGAGCTCTGAACAGACCAGGGAGAGCCCAATGCCTGGATGGGGCCAATTCTATCAGCTGACCCCTGCTACTGACTTATCTGTGCCTTTGGGGTTGTTTTTCTCATGTCAGTTATAGGGGTTCCTTCCCAACGTTCAGGCTACCCATTCCCAGCAAGAACGCCAGCCACATCGGAATATTCAGAAAGGGCTGCACTGTAATATGACTGTTAAAAATGAACGCACCTTTTTTGTTAGCTTGAACGCTCAGGCTCAGAGTGCTCAGTTCAAGGAAAATCCTGGATCCAAGTCACCTTCAGTGTTTAGTGCCAGGGAGACCTTAGCGCCATCTCCAGGGCCCCCATTCTGGTTCTACGATGTGGACGGAGCTAACTCAGTCTCATCGACCTGTTTGAAAAAGCTACTTAGATACTTGAAGATAACTATCATACTTTCCCCACGGCTTTTCTTTTCCTCGCTGAGAATGCCCGTTTCCAAAACAATTTCTTATGTGGGGGTTCAGAACAAGTCACCCCGAGGTATGCCTCAGTAGTATACAGATTATGTTGAGCTAAAGGCAACCTTATACTCAGGCTCGAGAGAAACTCTGCCCCTCCTTAACTACCTAGGATTTGAATTAGGGGACTTGCCCATAATAAGCTATTATCAGAGATGACCTCTTTTGACCTATCTACAGGGCAGGGCAAGCTTCTATCTCCTAAGCATCTGCTCGTCTCATCATCCTGCAGTGACCCTTCAAAGCCCCCCCAGGCGCCCACCTCATCCCTGGCTCAGGATATCTTACATACCTCAGTCCCCCTTTCTGTCTCTGAACCTCTCGTGCGTGTGGGGTCTCTGACTCTGATGTATGTGAGGTTTCCATAGATATGTATGTAGTAAATTTGGTGATTTTTTTTCTTGCCAACCTATCTCATGTCTATTTGATGAGTAGACCAGCCAGAAGAACCTTGAGAATAGAGGAAAGTTTGTTCCTCCCCCACACTTGTGTGATACCGTCTTGGTTTCCAACACTTCCCTGGACACTCTTCCTCAGTACTTCGGTTTGTCAGTGTCCTTCTAAAAGTGGGATGTCCAGCCCTGGCTGGTTTGGCTCAGTGGTTAGATGTTCACCAATGAGTCGCAGGTTCGATTCCTGTCAAGGGCACGTACCTTGGTTGCGGTTTGTTCCTGGCGCTGGTTGGGGTCGTGCGGGGGGCAACTAGTTGATGTATCTCTCTCATGTGGATATTTCTCTCTCTCTCTCTCTCTCTCTCTCTCTCTCTCTCTCTCTCTCTCTCTCTCTCCCTCCCTCCCACTTGATTTGAAGATAAACAGAAAAATTTCCTTGGGTGGGGATTAAAACAACAACAACAAAGTAAAAATGGGGTGTCCAAAAATAATTGTGACATTCCAGGTGTTGTCTGGCTAGAGAAAAGCATATTGGAAGTATGACCTCCCCAATCCTAAATAAAATAACTATTTATGTAACACTGTGTGGGGTAACTGGACTTATAGCTACACTTATGTGTAACTGTAAATGGTAGATTAGACTGCATCTACTACGAAACTCCAGTGTTCTGGGGTCTAAAAACATCACGTAGTCATAATAATGATCATAATAGCTGCCATTTATTTGGTACATACATTTTACATGAATAAATTCTCATAATCCCATGAGGTAGGTATAAAATAATGGTGCCATTAAATTCCATTTTGCCGATAAGTAAACTGAGGCTCAATAGTCTGCCAGGTAGTCAGCCCAGGATTGAAAACCTGTATAAGCTCCACTATACTCCATTACCTTTTTATGTTTTGGATGGCCAAGTGAAAGGAGATGTTTAACTGAGAGATTTGCTGTCCGCATAGAGTTGAAGGGTTATTATTTATAACAGAGAGAAGACTCTGAACCTCAGTGGAGAGAACTACCATGGAAATACAGAGGGGACTTTTGATTTTTTTTAATCCTCACCTGAGGATATTCTTCCATTTATCTTCAGATAGAGTGAGAGGGAGAGAGAGGGAGAGAAAGGGAGAGAGAGAGAAACATTGATGTGAGAGGGGCACATCGACTGGTTGCCTCCTGCACGTGCCCTTGGCCGGAATCGAACCCACGACTCACTGGTCTGCGGGCCGACGCTCTACCGCTGAGTAAACTGGCCAGGGCCAGATGGGACATTTGAAACAGACCCCCTCTAAGACTCCATTCTAAACACAGTTCTCTCCGTTTCTAAGCAATTGAGACTTTCCAGATGGAAGCGAAGCCTGTGAGTTTATATTTATGTAACATTACAGCAGCCAGGATGTCCAACAGGTTTTGCAAAAAATAAATAAGTAAATAAACATAACACAATGAAAGTAGTTATGTTGAGTGGCATGCAGAAAAACAAAGGATTAACATTATTTTTGTCTCTTCTGGCCTCCGTGGGTCATGGACGGAGAAGTGTCTCCATCTGGCAGTGCCGAGAGATCACCTGAAGGGCGCATTTGGAAACAGTCCCAGGGCTGTGATGTTTCTCCCAAGGGCCTGGGGTCAGACTTGGGGTTTCCATTTTAGGAAGCTTTCCAATGGTTTCTGACCTGCAGGTAGGGTTGCAGCCAGACTGTGGATTTCCAACCTTGGACCACATAGGATGACTTAAGTCTGTTAAACAGCCAGCTCCTCAGATAAAAACACCTGAGCTGGTTTTTATTTGCTGAATCGAACAGTTGGCTGGGCATTGCGGAGTTTCGGGCACACTTAGTGCGGGCATAAGATCACAGGTCCTGAGAGTCGCAGCAACACAAACATTCACAGGCTATGGTGCCAAAAGATGAGATTCATGAAATTATCTTCAAGCTAAGCAGCAAATTCCATAATTATCAGTATTCTTTTCATGTACTGTAAGAGTTTGCATAATTTCCCTGTGGTAGAAAGCAGAGAAATCAAAACAATAAACTAAGAGATCTACCAATTCATTGGAGCACAAAATTTAAATCCGTGTTTGCTAACAATATTTCAATTTCTGGGCAAATCTAACATGGAGAGACTGAATAATTATATTTCCATCTTTACTTTGGGAAGAGTCTGTTTATTTATTGCTTTGGTTAAGAATGCTAAAATCCTGGAACTCTCTGCTGTGATATTTACCTTCATCAGATAAATTTATTGCTTGAGATTATATTGATTTTGTCTTACAAACATGCTCACCAAGTAATCGCTTCAGGTCATAGAAATTTAACACTCAGTTTAGGCTTTTTGGATGATAAGTCCTTGCATGAAGAAAATAAACATAAAAACATATTAATAATCAGTTGTCTGTTTGCCATACAGTTTATAAAACTTTTTGATGTCCTTGACCTCGTTGGATTCCCTCCCAAACCTTTGAAGTAAGGAGACCAAATTTGCCATAGAACTTCTTTAGATTTATAGCTCCATCTGTGGGCTTTGCATCAATTTGTATTCAAATTTGTTGATGATGTGCAACTGGTAAGAATCACGTCCCTTTACAGAAAACCTTGTATTCACCTAAATGTGACCTCAAGAGGCTGTATTTCCACTCTATTTAATTTATAGAAGGAGGTAAATTGAAATGAATGGATATCAAAATGGCTAACATTTCACCTTTGAACTAATTAATTTACTAATTCACTTGTCCATCCCTCCAATACTTATTGAGCATCTTTAATGTAGCAGGTATTTTCTTCCATCTACTGCTAAAATCTAGAGACCGCATCAGTCAGTCATTAAGAACACAGGCGTTTGTACTGACAGGTCTGCTTGGGAAGCCCTCCTCTACCACTTCTCACGTGACCCTGTACATGCTGCTGCTTCTTCCAGCTTTGGCATCCTTTCCTGTAAAATATGGATAGTAACAGCATGAGCTGATGTGATTTGGCGGGAGTGAGAATGCAGGGAAAGAGTGTACATGGAGTGTTCAGCATAGCAAAGGTATATAAAAGAGATCCAGTAAATTTTAGAATAAAATATTACCCGACAGGGAAAACTGCTGTTCAGAAAGTTGACCACAGCCAGCAGGGACATTTTGACTCACACATTTAGTCAATACTCAGAAGCATTCTCTACAAGACATTCAGAGGCTCACTCCTGGTGATTAGCCATTGTGTCCGTTGACACTGTTTAGGTTTTGAGTCACAGAAAGCAACTCAAGTTGGCTTACAGAGTAAAGAGACTTTACTGGTTCCGTAACTGTCCAGCAGCAGGACTAGCTTTAGGCAAAGCTTGTTTCAGTAGCGCAAAGAACCTGGACTTGCTTTCTCTCAGCTGCATGTAATGATGGCTTCTTCCTACAACTCCACGTGGTGGCCCCACTCAGGTCCCAAGTCTCTCCTCAAGTAAAAAAAAAAAAAAAAAAGAAAGAAAGACTGTGCAGCTGTGAGCTCCGCGTCTCCACAGAACTAGGCTGAGGGATTGAGGCACTTGCTTTGGATGCAAAATTTAAGTAGGCACCAAAAAAACCTCAGTAATTAATATACACAATATTTTCATGCTGTAGGTAAAAAATTAAAGAACAAACAAACAAACAAAACAACAAATGGAACATCCATGCACATATCAAAGATTTAAATATAGGAAAGTTGAGAATCAACTGAAGAGAGATGATTTCTTCTAGTAGTCCCAGCAAACATCTTTTTTCTCTTCTGGGCTTTAAGTTATGTCCCATTAGGAACTGATTGCTGTGGCTAGAGGAATGGGAACATCCATTGGCTTCTGCTAATAAGCGTCCACTTCTGGAACTGGGGGCAGGGTCGGTCCCATTCCAACCAAATGACTATGAATGGGAGAACGGGCTCCAGAAAGAAAGACTGTAGAAATCACATTATTGTTGCTCCAGGGAGGGCGCATGAATCTCCGGTGTCAATAAAGTAGGTTTCACTATAGTCATTAATTTAATTAACCAGATCCCATCTTTCCCTGGTCCCCCAATCTGTTCATCTGCTATTACAAATTGATATTGTGACTGTCAAAAATGCATGTTCTACTTATGTTGTCTCCTCCGCACCCAGTTTGTTTGCTTGCTTTTAACAAAGTCAAGAAGGATGAGGGTATGTGGGTAGGAGGTGTCTAAGGTTAGGGTACCTATGAAGCTGCACTGTTAGGGTGGGGGGTTAGGGCAATTGCAGCCAACAAAGTATTTGTGTCTGTGTGCAGTCGCAGTAGGGGTGTGTGTGTGTGTGTGTGTGTGTGTGTGTTGTGTACACATGCACTGGTCTACACATACCAGGAAACATGTGGACAGTGGTCCTGGGAGGGGCAGGAAGTAAGGAGTTTCCTTAACTGACCAATCCAAACAGTCCAGCACAGGGAGCCCTCTCACCTTTGGCACAGTGATGACTGCCAGGAGCACGTTCTCAGTGGGGTACTTATCAAACATTTCTAATGATAAAGATGCAGTTCACACCTGAGCCCTTGGTAGGTAGCTTAGCTGGTTATGCAAGCTTGGGATGTTTACTTCCTCCTTAACACATGAAAAGACTGAGTCTCAGATATCTTATGGGAAAATAGAACTCCAGAGACAGGTAACTAGAAAGTGGCTGAGATCAGATTTAGCTCCAGAACTTTCTGGCCCCAAGGCTCATGTTGTTTTTGGTGTCCCTGGCCCCATAGAAGGGGTAGATACGAGACCCCAAGTCAGGCGGCCAGGTCTGCCCCCAGTTCTTTAACTGGCTGTCCCACCTTGGGCAAGTCACCCCCTTTCTGGACCTTGGTGTTCATGTCTACACCGTGAGAGTAACTTCCAAGTTTTGTGTCTAGCAGAAGACCACTTCCTTCAAATGGAATCTTAAACCACGAAAGTGGGCTCTCCTGATGGAGTCTGGAGTGTGGGGGGGCCAGGTGGGGCTGGGGATCACAGAGTCCTGCCGGTTCCACAGCCTTTCCCCGTGGGGAGCTCTAAACAGTCAATGAAGCCCTGGGGTGCTGGGGAACACAGCTTGAAAGCCACTAAACGAAGCCACAGAACGAGAAGAAAGTCCTTTCCTGTTCTACCATTTCATGGCTATGGTTCTGAGCGTTCTTTGGAGCAACCAGAAAACAGAGAAATTAAGAAACCTGAGTCATGAAGTAAATAAGAAGAGGAAGGATTCAAAACTTCTGGTGGACAGGGGCAAGCACGTGGGAAACCCCAGGTCCTTTGGTTAGAGATGGAGAGATTAGCATGAATGTTATCTGCTGGGAACACATACATCTCGGCAGTGGTTTCCTGCTTTGTTCTCTCCAAAGCTTTCATTTTTAATTTTTATTTATTGATTTTAGAGAGAAAGAAGAAAGGAGGGAGGGAGGGAGGGAGAGAGAGAGAAAAAGATTTGTCATTTAACATTTTTATGCATTCATTGATTCCTGTAAGTGCCCTGACGGGGATAGAACCCGAAACCTTGGTATAGCTACCTAGCCAGGGTGAAAGTCCTTTTATTTTTTTGCCTTTGTGGATGCACCAGTCATATTGTTATAGAACAATACCATTGTCCTCTCTGTGGATTCAGAATCTACTACAGCGAATCTCACGAAGAACTGGTATGATAAATGTTAGAGTTGATTAGATTGGGGAGGGGATGAGTAGAGTATTAACTGGATTAACAAGGGGTTGGTTTCAAGAGCTGTAAGCAGTTGGTAAATAAAAAAGGAAACTCTTTCTTTTTAGTTCTTAAAAGAAATCCATAATGGGTTTTCCTCATAAACTGCAATTATTTTTAAATAGCACTAATGAATAATTTAAAGACCCACTGGGTTAGGCAATTAGTTTTAAGTGTGGATTAATTGCTTTCTTTATAATATTCCATATTAATTTTTTTGCATAATATGGACAGATAGTTCATCTTCTTTAAAAATATTTTATGTTTTCTAAAATGTTCTGATAGGTGAGAAAAGAAGTTTCTGCCGTTATTGTAAAATGGGGAGCACGAGGCTGCCGATCCTGGCCCTCCCTTGCTTTTGGGGAACTAACAAAATCATGGAGTTTCCCCTTGCCCTGGTAAATCAGTAGGCAGATGTGGCTATCAAACTTTGTCATTGCGACTGCAGTGAGAAATTGTGGCCCAGTACAAATACACACACAGACACATTAACATAAAAGTTATTTGGGACAGAAATTTTAGAATACAATGCTTAGCTTTCTTTCACACCCGCTAATATTTTCCACTCCACCTCAAACACGGTCCGGCACGGGAACTTGGAGAAGAAGAAAGCAGGTGTCTGCGGTGGCTGGCCGAGGTTTATTATTTGGCCTGGGCAGTCTTGCGGGATGCTCACCTGGTAACGAGTCACTAGTGGTACGATCGTTTCTGGGCCTGTGTTTTATTTTGCTATATGAAGGTTAGAAATAGATGTTCTGGCAGCTTGAAAAACCTTGTCTTAGGGGTCTGGAAACCTGAATGAAATCTATCACAGCTTCCACTTCCTCTTCATACTGTTTTTAAAGCAGAGAGAGGAGCATAAGCTAAAAAATCCAAGGGTGAGTTAAGGGACTTGAGAACCGAATCCACGAGTCTCATTTTTGATCCAAATATATCCCTTACTGGTGGCTTTCCTGAGTCACTGGGCAGGAGAGGGACGCAGCCAGATGGGATCCCCTCAGGTTGAGGTCTACAATTTCTCTGGAAGGTTGCACACACACACGCGCACACGCACACACGCACACGCACACACACGCACGCACACACACACACAGACAGAGATTGAGACACACGGAGAGAGAGACAATACTACACAGAGCATTTCACTATGATGAACTTCAGATTTTGAATGTCTTACCTTCCTTAAGAAAGAGGTATACTCTCTTTAATCCTCTCCACTTCAATTGGCTTCCTCTAATGGGTGCTTGTGAGTTAACACTGAGTATCTATTTCCCTCATTTTATTGATCTGTCTTAAAAAAACCAATTGACCTTCTTTAGAGAGTAGGATTTCAAACAATGTATGCAGAAGAGTGGGAGCTGGAGTCTTGGGTTCTAGCCTTGGCCCTGAGCAGGTCAGCTTTGCAATCTTGGGCAAAGGGAAATGGATGTCTCTTCATAAATCAAGAGTGATCAATTTTACTATTTTTACTCTCCAAGGACAAAATGGCATGAAGCTTTTATCTCTCAAATAGTACAGCTTTCATTTAGTGTTAAGAAATATTATCCAGAACTTGGAAATAAGGAAAAGAAGCGAGCGGCATGTCCTTTGAATGTCATGAATGGCCCCAGTTTCATCCAAAGTGGGGCATGTGTTTTTCTTGTTTTACTCTCTGCTTACTATTGCTTAAAGTTTCAGACTCTGTGAGTTTTTTGTCCAGTAGAGATACAAGTAATTTCTGTCCAATTGAACTAATAGCCCCAAATGTTACGGTTTATTATCCTGTTGAACTTTAAATGGGTTTGTATCTAACCCAGGAATCCTATCCTAATACTTCTTTAGTAAATTATCTTTCAATGCTTAGCTTTTCAAATAGTTCTTTGAACAAATCTTAACATATTAATGGGTTTCTTCATTAATTAATGAATTGAATAAAACCTTTGACATGTGTTCATTTTATATTTACATGAGAACAAGATTTTATCTTTTTGAAAATTATGCTTTTTGTAGGTTGCTCTGCAGAGATGCCCAAGTGAACTCCCCTGACGGAGCTGATTACAGAAGGGCACTCCAGAAGGGCACTCCAGGGCCTCGTACGCCCAGGCACATCTCTTCCTGCTTCCAGAAAGGCTCTCTTTTCCTCCAGATTTCTTCTTTTCTTCGTGTCCACAGATTTTATGTTTCTGTTGAGTTTCTGGTTCATTACTCTCACTGTGTTAGCAATCACTGGGAATTTGGTTCATAGTCTGACCGTTTGGTGATCTCGTAAATGGATGATGGACATCTATTCCCTGCCCGTGATGCCCCGTGAAACAGACTTTCTGGCTTTGTAACCGGAACCAAGGTCTGACCGCCTGCTGCCACAGAAATCAAACTCATGAGACGGATGCTGTTGGGAAAAGGAGAGAGGGTTATTCAAATGCAGGTCGCTGAGGAGATGGGAGACGTTTGTCGCAAAGCCCATCTCAACATCTCAGTACAGGCAGAGGTTTTATAAGGAAGGAGAGGGAGAGCAGAACAAAGAAATCAAGGGGAGGGGGTGGGGAAGTTCTCTATGAGCAGGCCAGCACAGTCCATTCCGATAAGGGTCTCGAAACTGGTCGAGTGATGGTCCAGTTGCAGCATCCTGGTCTTCGTCGTCCTGGTTCTATGGGTGAAGGTCAGCAAATTTCCCAGAACTAGGGTGACTGAAGGTTGGAGTCTGTATTTTCTGAAGTTAGTTCCTAGGATTCTTTTTTTTTTTTCTCACTCCATGATATTTTCCCATTGATTTTCATATAGAGTTGGAGGAAGGGAGGGAGAAAGAGAGAGAGAGAGAGAGAGAGAGAGAGAGAGAGAGAGAGAGAGAGAGAAGCATCAATGTGAGAGAGAGAGAGAAGCATCAATGTGAGAGAGACACATCGATTGGTTGCCTCCCAGGCCAGGGATCAAACAGCAACCGAGGTATGTGTCCTTGACCAGAACTGAACCCAAGACTCTTTGGTCTGAGGGCCCATATGCATCTAACCCATGAGCCAGACTGGCCAGAGCCTAGGATTATTATACAAACCTGCTGATTATCTACAAGCTACATGTTAGTCAGAGTCAGCATTTACAGGAACAATGTCAAAAGAATCGTGGGATGCCCTGGCCGGTTTGGCTCAGCAGTTAGAGCGTTGGCCTGTGGACCAGAGGTTCCCGCTAAGGGCATGTACCTCGGTTGCAGTTTGTCCCTGGCCTCCGGTTGGGGTCGTGTGGGTGGCAACCACTTGGTGTGTCTCTCTCACATCGATGTTTCTCCCTCCTGCTCTATCTGAAGATAAATGCAAAAAAAAAAAAAAAAAAAAAAAAAAAAGAATCGTGGAATGGGTCACAATTCCCACTATTAGTTTGATAATCTTTGTTTGTTTGTATGCTTGTCTGTCTGTCTGTGGGCACAAATCCATTAAGAATTTCATGCTCACTGAAAAGAAGAGAGTTTGAGATCTGAACCAGTGAACTTTTGAGATTCTGGAATTATTTTTGACTTGAGGCTGAAGCTGTAGAATCGAAGCTATGAGCTCTCGGTGTGTCTGTAGGTCTGTGTGTCTGGGATCCAGAAAAGGCCTTGATATCTCATTCCATGAATATAAAATGTTTTCTTACCTCCAGGTTAGATCATTACATCTTAAAATAAAGAAGCTCTGATCTGAAAAGTTTTCATAAATCTTATATTCCCCAAGTTTACGGAAAAATAAGGAAACTACACTTTACATAAACTACAATTGGTAGAAAATGAGGAAACGACTAAATCTTTAAACTCAACAAAATGAAGACAAACAGTTCAATTAAAAAAACAGCCAAAAGATTTGAACAGATATTTGACTAAAGAAGTTATATGGAGGGCAGATAAGCGTATGAAAAGGTGCCCATCATCATTACTCTTTAGGGGTTTGCAAGTTAAAACCATTGTAAGATACCACTATGTACTTATTAGAATGGCTAAAAACCACCACCACCACCACCACCACCACCACCAAACAGCCAGCTAACAACCAAAACGTGACAATACCAAGTGTTGTGCAGATACGAAGCAACTGAAACCCTCCTATGTTGCTGTAAGAATGCACAATAGTATGTTCACGTTGGAAACAGTTTGTCGGATGAACACGCGACCACGAGATCCAGCAACCTCGCTCCAGGGTATGCGCATGTGAAATAAAAGCATGTTTGTACAAAAAGCTGTACACAGGTGTTTCTAGTCTTGATTCATAATTACTCAAGAAGGGAAATAATCCAAGTGTCCTTCAACTTGTGAATGGCTAACCAAACCGTTGGACATCTGTACAATGGGAAACTACTTAGCACTAGAAACGAACCCCTGTGAGGAAGGCCAGACTCAAAAGGCTACATGCTGTGGGAGTCCATGGATAGGACATTCTGGAGGAGGCAAAAACCTAGGGACAGAAAACAGATCAGTGGTTGCCAGGGATGGAAGAGGGGTGAAGAGGTGATTACAAAGGCGCATGAGGGGGATTTGAGGCTATGGTGTAAAGAATTGTTTTGGGTTTTGACGGTGGTGGTGGTTACCCTATTTGAATGCATGTCAGATATCATTGACTGTCCACTAAGAAAGGGTGAGGTTGACTATGTAAATGATACCCCAATAAAATAATATTGGTGCTCAGAGCTATACTAGGAACAAGAGATTTGATAGAGAAATACAGCAATCTATGCAAAGCGATGGCATTAGGTTTTGCTGTTCAAGAAAAATAGAGAGTTGATTTGTCCTAAAATGTCAGTTTGTTCCAGAATATAAGAGCTTAGTGAAGATGACAACAAGATGTAGAGAATAGGAAAGAATTGAATTTTATTTGTCTGGGCTTATAACACTATAGTCTGAAAAGAGGATACAAAATGTGCTAAAAATCTGGAAAACTTGGCTCAATTTTGATGGGCCGGTTCACAAGATTATGTATAAAAGAAAAGAAAAGGAAATTCATGAAATCTTTTCTGCTATCATATTAATTCATAACTTGAATGGGACTTTCTCTCTGTTAAAAAGATAAATTGGTTTCACAGCTTTTTATCCACCTCGATAGTAGAGATGCTGAGTCTCACCAGAAAAATTTTCTGGTCTTTGTGTTCACTTTATCACATCTTTGATTATTTAAAAACAGCAACAAAGAACAAAATTTCTTCTCTGTGAACAGGCTCAGATTTCTTACAACAATGTTGCCTTTAAAATATTTAAAAATATTATATCGTCACTTTGATTAAATAGATATCCAAATAGCTTTCCTCAGACACCAATATTCCTGTCTTAATCAAGTTACTAAGTCGTTATTGATCACTCTTTTGATTTTGTCTAAGTTTGGATCTTCAATGGAGAAAAATAAAATGACATTTCCAGGATATTTTTTACGTCTAAGAAAATATTATAAATTTTTAAGAGATCCCCTGGAAATCATATAGATGTATTATTTTACCTTGTGAAAACAGATGCTAGAAATAAATAGGTTTTTATTTATTTATTTTTGGTTTTTCTCCATACCTCTACATCAATTCAGCATAAGAGATGCACGGGAAAAATTGTCAAATCAAGAGATGCTCAGCTTTTCTTAGGTTAAGTTTCCATAGTTAAAATACTATTAATTCAAGTATTTTGGAAGTCTACAGGAATGCCCTCAAGATTGGTCACCCCTGCTGTCTATACTATGCTCTTACCCTCAGGGGAACCAACAATCAGACTCTGATGAAATAACCATTCTATTCCAATACAGAAATTTCTTCTCCATTGTGATATTATTGATTAGCGAACACCTGACTGTTCAGTCAGGGGCACTAACCTCTTTTCCCTTAGATTGTCAAATAAAAAACTGACAACAGTCAACCCAACAATAGCCATCCAGTGTGACTGAATCAAAATCGTGCCTGTTTTTTAGGGTCAGATGGGCAAGAGATATATTTTTTGGTGTGTCTCAGAATTTTAGTCATTCGTTTATGTGTGCTCTGCAATGAAAAAGGTTAAACATCGCTGGATTACTGTAATAAATTAACCATGGTCATTCAGTTTCATAATCAAAGTGGTTTCTGCTTTCTTCTGATGCTTGCCGGAAGGTTCTACAAGCTAGAATGTGTGTCTTTAACAAGAAAGGTCAGCCTCAGAGCCTCCTGGAAAAGGATTGTGTCAAATCCTCTCAACTATTGATATGTCTAAGAATAGACTCTCGGCTACAGGCTTCTGAGCTGACGTAGCTGAAACAACTTTCAGATTGCATCAGGAGACAGTCTGAATTTCAAGGACTCTTTTCAGTCTACCGCAGGAGTGCAGGCTGCTTCCCAGACCCGGCAGAAGGAGAATTAATCGTGACTGAAGAGACCGAGGAGGGAAATTTAATTTGGCTTGTTGGTTGGGAATACTGTTGATGCTGCCTTAATGTTCTATATTTTACGGACATATAAGAAAGCCTTTTCTCTTATTTCTTCACAGCCTTTAATTTCATAGAATCTGCTTTTCAATTGAAGTGAAACTTAATGGTATCTGATTCTTACCGGATCCCCCCCGAGTTCAGAAATAAATACTTTGACTGAGTATCTTTAGTTTTGGAGAGTCGTATAGTTTCTTCCTGGGTTTGTAAGGATCTGTCTTCTGTTTTTGCTGAAATGTAACTGGACGAATCAATGGTGCCACCAAGGCCATAGCTAAATGTCTCGTTTGAGGAGGGTTCTCTTTTAATTGCACACGACACGCCCACCATTAAGGAAAAGTACTGTGATGGTTACTTTATGGTTGCCCCTGGGGTGCTCAGGTTAAACATTATTTCCGCGTGTGTCTGTGAGAGTGAGTGTGGATGAGATTAGCATTTGAATTGGTAGACTGAATAAGCGAGATTTCCCTCCCAATGTGGGTGGACAGAATCCAATCTGCTGAGGACCAGAATAGAACAAAAAGGCAGAGGAAGGAGTATGCACCCCCTTTTGCTTCTGGCCTATCTGCTTGAGCTGGGATATTGATCTTTTCCTGCCCTTGACTGGGATTTATACCCTTACCGCCCCTCGTTTCAGGGCTGCAGTCTCAGACGGCATCACCCCATCGGCTTTCTTACATCTCCAGCTTGCAGACAGCACATTGTGGTACTTCCCAGTAATTGCATGAGCCAATTTCTATAATAAATCTTTTCCTGTATATGTATATCCTATTTTCTCCGTTTCTCTCGAGAACCCTAATACAATTACTGACCTGCCATGTGGAGCCAATGACTACAAATTGCTCTCGAGGGGACCAGCTTGGTGTCTGGCTTATAGTGTCCCAGTGCCCCAGTTGGTAAGGAAGCCGACCTGCTGGACCAGGGGGCTTCACATTCGGGGGCTTCAAGAAGAGAGGAATTTATCCCTAAATATAGATATATACATGAGCAGGTAAAATCTGATGGAAAGAGTGTCTTTGTGCTTGTTTTTTTAGCCTTAGGATAGAAGAGCAAAGAATAGAGGTTTTCCCAAGTGCAATCCTAAAAGAACTCTGGATTTGTCGAGCAAACTTAAAGAGGCATGCATGGTTAATAAACACCCTTTTTTGTACCTATGTGAGTAATCAGGCCAAACACATGGACACGGGCCTTTGGGAGGTTATTTACAATACCAGGGGGGTGGTAGAGAGACTGCTTTCCAAAATTTGGAAATAAGGCAAAAAAAGGGGTGGGGGGGTGGATATGTTCATTCAATGTCCTGCAGGAGCACAGCCTACCCAAATTCAGAGGGGTTTATCTTGTTTAATTCATTGTTCAATATCAATTAAAGTTTCCAGATTTAGTGAAGTTACATGTTAACTTCTATGGATTTTTGTTCAGTAGAGATGCAAATGATGGGTTCCTAGTGAAAGAGATTAACTCCAAGGTTTACAGCTTGTCATTCTCGTGGACATTGAAGGGTTTGTGTCTAGCCCAGAAATATTATCCTAATAGCCCTTTACTAAATTGCCTAGAAAGACCTGGTCCCGTAAATGCTATTTGAACAAGTCTTAACATCTCACAAGTTCCCTCAGTAATTGATGAGTAGAATAAAATATTTGATAAGTATTCACTATATATTTGCATGAGCTATGATTTTAAACTACTATTGTAATAGAAATAAAGATTTTTCTTTTCATTTTTGTTGATCTCAGAAACAGAGCAAGAGATCCCGATGTGAGTGGTGTGTAACTAACTAAGTTGATGTAATTTCAGGCTAAAGCAAAGGAATTTAAAGCAGTTAGCTTTTGCAGCAGTCATTGATTATGTTGGGTAAGTTTACTGCAATGTGTATTAAAAAATCATTCGTAAACCACCTAGAGATTTTGGGCCTCAAAATGAGATACCTCTGATCTTGGATGAAGTCTGAAACTTAGTCTTCTTTTGGCCTGACATGGTTTAATTCTGGGATATCCAAACTGTTATTTGACATAAAGTTATGAAATAGTTCCACTTCAGAAGAACCATAGTGGTTCCTAAAAATATCTGTTGAATGAGCGTCAACATGGAAAATCACTGCTCTCTTGAAGCCCAGGGTCATTGTTCTCCCAAGTCTTTCTAATCTAATCTAATCTAATCTAATCTAATCTAATCTAATCTAATCTAATCTAATCCCAAACCTTTTACATTCAGCTAGTCTAGAATTGAGTTTGCCATACCTTCCTGGACATTTTGTGTTGTTAGCCTAGCTTGTTGCATGGGGTCCATTTCTCAGTCCTGGCATAGTCTTTGATTGATTCCAGCTTATTCATTTTGCCTCGGCCAGAGCTTCCAGCATGGTGTATCATTATGACCACATCATTTATGAACAGACAAATTCTGGCAAATCCAGGAAAGTTTAGCATGTAACATGGTTCATTAGTGTCAGGTAGAGTGAGTAGGAGATGAATGGAATAACAGATGGCCTTAAATTATCCTCCAGTTTGCATAAACCACCAAATTCACTTCATTCATGGCTTGTTCCATTCTTATCATAGGAAAATAAAATAACACAGCTTGACCCTATTGAGTAGAGAGCACTTGAGTCTTAGATCAAATAACAGTTGATCCTTAGAGAAATTTAGGGTTAAAACCCAGTACATTTTTGGAAAACAAATTAAATTGTGTTCAAATACGCAAAAGGAAGCATCCTAGGGTTAAAAATAGGCTGTTAGAGGTACCCAGGAAGTAGGTAATAGTGGTTTGGACTAGGCTTTAGCAGTGAGCATGATGAAAATGTCAGCTTCAGTATGTATTTTAGAAGTATAGCAGAACGTACTGATGAACTTGATATGAGGTGTGAGAGAAGGACTAGAATCAAGATGATACCTAGGTTTCATTTACCCAGTTGGCCTGAGCAACTGGGTAAATGGTGGTTCCACTTAATGACGTAGGGTAGAAGGAGGAGAACAAGTTGAGTAGAGAAAACCACCATTTCTGTTTAGGACGTGTAAGCTTGAGATGCTGTTGAGACATCCAAGTAGCAACATGAGGACATCTGGAGCTCAGAGGTCAGGTCTAGGTGAGGAGAGAAATCTGAGCGTTGTCAGCTCATTTGCAGCTGTGGGACCAAACGTTATACACTAAGAAAAGAGTGTTGATGGGGAAGAAAAGAACATGAGAATAGGACCTGGGGGATCTCCCACTTTTAGAAGTCTGGGAAAGGAGGAGCACCTGGCAAAGGGGCTGAGAAGGCGTGACCTCTAAGGTAGAAGGAAAACCAGAAAAATGTGGTGTCCCAAAGCCTAGGGAAGAAAATATTTTAAGGAAGAATGTTCAGCGATGTCAAATGCTGCTGAGAGATTAGGGATGGGATGAGACGAGCAACTGACCATTCACTGGCTTTGTTTTGATGTAGGACATAGGTACTTAGATAGGAATCCTATCAGAAGAGATAGAGAGGAAAGTTTGATTTTTACAGAGTGGTTAATAACATGGATTATGGAATTAGCTAGATGATAATGATAGCCACCATTAATTATGACTCTGTATCTACCAGATGTTTTACAAAAACCATTTCATCTAATCCTCTAAACAATTCTATTAGGCATGTAGTGCCATCGTACCCATTTTATTGATAAAGAAATTGAAATGTAAGTATTTAAACAAACTGACTTGTGTCGCACTCTATTGGGGCAAAACCAAGAATCAAACAGAAGCTATTTAACTTCAGCATTTAACCATTTTGATAAACTGCTTCCTATAGCTAATATAAAGCCTTGCCTTCCTACTGACTAGTAGCTGTCATTTTGGGTTAATTATTTAACTTCTCCAAGACTTGGTTTCCACATTTTTCATAAAATGGAGATCTTATATATACAGAGGGCTTGGGAGCATTGACTTATTGTGTGCAAAGCCTCAGCATAGAGCCTGATGCATAATTATTGTCTGGCGCAACCTACTCATTTCACAGATAAGGAAGCCAGGCCCCAGAGAGCCAGCGGACTTGCCATGGGTACTTGGAGAGTGTCAGAGAGAAGACTGTGCAAACAGCCTGACTTCTGGTCCAGAGCTCTGCACTCCAAGGACCTCTCAACAGCTATCTTTCTTGGAAGCCCTCTACCCAGGGACCAAAATACTCTTCGATGCAGTTCCAAAGCACCTGTGAGCCGCTTAAAATAGTCCCTGCTCAGGCAACAAATAACTCACAATGTCATTACCTGCCTGATGTCTTCTGAAGCAGCACTGTTCCCAGGAGTGCCCTGTCACTGGAGTGACAACCCCTCCTGTTGTACATCCCCCCAAAGCTGACACTCTGCTTTTGTGTTTTAAAATGCCCAAGACAGATAGCAGAAAGTGCCAGCTCATTCCAGAGAGCAGAAGGTATACTTTATTTAGGCTGTTTTATGGCTAAGTAGGCAATATTTATTTAGTTATTTCCTTTTCATTCTCTCTCAGCTGTGAATGAGGAAAAACATTGTAAAACACAAAGTTTGATTTTGGAGAGTTCTAAATCTGGGAGATTTACATGGTACAAGGCTCAGAATCATGGACAGTGACTGGGGAAGGGACCCGGAGAGTGGTTAGATCAGTGGCTTCTAAATTGGGATTGGGGTGTGGGGGACTGTGAGGCCCCTTCAAGAGCCCCTGTGTAGCAAGGGCAAGGCTGAGAGACAATGAGTTAGGACTCTGGCCTCCCACCCCAGCCTTTATCCGAATAGCCGTGTCTTTGTTTTACACACAGGACTTGCTACAGACTAGAGTACTTTTGGGGAAAGAGTTCTGGTTTAAAAACCACTGATCTAGTGTAACTTTCTTACTATACAGACAGGGAAACTGAGTTCCCAACAGGGGAACGGATTTGTGCAGTATACAAGAGTAAGCCTATGCCAGGACTTAGACTAAAACTCAAGTCCCTGCTATCCCATGGGGATTCCCCCTCGCCCTACCACCACGATTCAATAGAGCTACAAGTTAACTTGACTTTAGTTTTTTGATCTTACTTCCAGTTGCTGGGATCAGGAAAATTTTTCTGTGAGGGTTAGATCGTAAGTATTTTCAGTGTTACAGGCTACAGAGTCTCTGTTGCAACTATCCAAGTCTGTCCTTGTAGGGCAAAGCAGCCACAGGCAATGTGTAAATGGACAAGCAGGAGTACATTCCAATACAATTTTATTTGCAAAAACAGGCATCAGGTCATACAAGGTGTAGTCTGTTGATCCCTGTTCTAGCATACCAAGAAACAAGTGGGTAATGGTGAGATGACACACACAGTGAGAGTGGATTAATTATTGATTTATTTAGCTGGAAGCTCAGTGTACTGTTGGAGAGATGGACAGCAGACCTAGTTAGGAAACAATGGGGCTGTTTAAATAGATGGTCACCCAGGAAAAGGATGACGAACTGCCTGAGAGCATGGCTGAGACATCTGGGAAGGCTTCACAAAGAGAAGTTTGAGTTGGCCTTGGGTGATGTTATCAGGTCCACAAGAGGAAGAAATGGCAAGCACATGGCAGAACTCCAGCGGGTTTAGGAGTATGAGGTGTGGGAGGTTGGGGAGAGATCATACAGGGTCTGTCTGTGTGTCCTGTTGAGAAGACTGAACTTTGCTATTTTGAATAAGGGGGAACCATCGAAGGGGTTTTAAGCAGGGGCATGACATGACAGGCATTTCATAGAGATTGATGTGGCACCGTGGGGTGGATGAAACATTGAGGTTTGGGGCAGGAAAATGCATCTGGAAGTTGTTGAAATCATTCAGGTGTGAGACGATGGGTCAAAGTTAGTGCTACACCTTAAATTCACACAATGTTATATGTCAATCAGATCTCAATAAAGCTGAAGAAAAAAAAAAAAGACAAAAACAAAGAAAAAACATGGGTCTGTGTATATGACATGTGATGCATGTCATTGCTTTAACTTAGAGCCAGGAGATTTAAATTTAGCACCTGTCTTCTTCTCGTTAGCTGTGTAAACTCGGAAATGTCACTTAGCCTCTCTGAGCCTGAGACGCCTTATCTTCTGAACAGTGATTAGAGTACCTACTACCAATGATTGTTGTAAAGATTAAATAGGATAATGTATTAAAGCTCCATTTTAAATCCTGTTTTTATATACAAATACGTAGCAAAGTGGTTTTCTTTTCATATAAACTGAATTCTCAAAGAGATTAAACCCGAAGAAAGATTTATCCTTACAGCGATGGGCACTGTTCTTGAAGTTGTAATCCACTGTGGAAACGGGGGATCATTTTGACATTTCTTATGGATCATCGGGATATTCTCCAAGGCCTGAGAATGGTTTTTATGATGTCTTCTCGGCTGGAATTTTAATAAAATGTGCATTCCTTGTAAATTACATTGCTCATATGGAAATTTGCTATATGCTACAAATAGAGATTGCTGTTAACATCAATGCCAATTGAGGATTGCATTATTTTAAATTTGATTGATGTCGTTCTCTTGTGCATTCCTGAAAGAAATATAGTGAAGTCAGATGACTCAATACCAGTCTTAAGTGGTACTTAGCATGATGGTTATTCAGTAAAGATGTTCTCTTTAAATGTGTAGGAGGCACCGTACAACTAGACTCAATTGCATGCTGAAAGGTGTACATATTCATTTCTCCCAATTGTCACTGAGAGTCCAATTTTAATTTGTTTGCTATTTCTGTTAATACCAAGGCCTACTTAGTATAACCATTGGAAGCTGTTAGGGATATTAACAGGGATGCTCCTAGAATTGCCACAGAGTTTTTAAATGTCTGTGAATTACCCAGACAGGGTTTTAGTTTTAACTCACATTAAGTCGATTTCATTATTAACAAGAATACACGCAAACCAAAACGAGGCCATTGACATCTTAAATAACACTGCATTTAAAAAAGGAAAGTTTGAAAAAAATTGAGAAAATTTATTTTGCAAAAACAAAGTTGCCAAAAATAAAGAGAGCAAATAAGCCAAATTTAACCGTACTGATTATAGAAAGATATACTGATTGTGTTTACCACCGAGTATCAAGAAATATTTAGGAGAAAGTGAAATGGACTGGAAATCTGGGGCCTGATTTTCAGTTTTAGGCCAAATTTCCAAAAACCAATCTGCTGATACACTATTCATTGTATGATCAACTTGCCAAATAGAAAATTCAAAGAATTTTCTAAAAACAGGTTTATTTTAAACTGGCGAGTGAATTAAAAACAAAAAACAGGTTTAGAATTCTTTGGCAAAGGTTTAGGTGATCAGCTTTTATTTTGCCTCCAGAATAATATTTTTAAAGAACCGTTCATTCTGTGTCGGCCACAAGATCCCTGTGGCTGGAGCTCAGGGTGTGAGGTCAGAGGGAAGCCCCCTCTGCTGGAGGAAGGTGAAGAGAAAGATCCGCAGAGAACACAGCCTGGGCTGTGGACCCCAAAGGGGAGTTCCCAAGGAACAGAGGACAGAGGGTGGAGGGTGAGGGTGGGAAACCCAGAGCAGGGAGGGGCATTGGGGAATAGCCTGGGGGAGGGGCAGGCTGCTGGTGGAGAGAGTGAACTGGGGGCAGCGAGAGGGAGACCTGAGGGTTGTGCTGAGGATGAGGAAGTCCTTGACTAAGGAGCTCAGGCTCCCTGCAGCCCTGCCTGTGGGTCCAGTATGAATTGCTATAGACTTAATAAGTAAAGCTGAAGTAAGTTTTTGATGATTTGGGAAACTCAGAAATTAGTCATTTGGTGACTTGGCATTTGGTGGACTGACATTCGACGCACTGACTTTGATCAAACTGACTCACTGAACTGGCCATTTGTGACAGGCATCTCTCACAGACACCAGAGAAGTGTTATCGGACAGCCCCCTGAGTTGAAGGGAGAAGGCTATCCCCAAACTCGATTCTTGGCTTCTCATATGAATGAATTTAAATGCAAGCCTGATTGCATTGTGATAAAGCCAATTTATTAAGGAAGTAATTTATTAAGAAAGTAAAACATACAACTTTATTAAAGAAGCAAGGCAAGGAAATCTATATACCTGGCTTATGAAGTGCAGATGGGCTCTCAGCTAATCTGAGGAGTGAGCTGTGTGGGGTTTGAGGTGTTATATACCCTTCTGTCTGTAGGTTTCAAAATTCCTCTGTTGAATATCTTGGTACAGATTAATTCTCAAGGCCCCTTTTTACTTTGCTGTGGCCTTCCCAGAATTCATGGGAAGCACCTGGCAATTTTATCTTGCCAAGCCTTGGGACTGCTGGTTTTTCTGCTTAGGGAGTAAAAAAAATAAAATAAAACTGCCCCTCCCCTTTTTTCTTTCCCCTTTCCCAAAACAACTGATTTCTTTGTTTAGTGGGTGCAGAAAAACTCCCTGCTTCTCTCCTCCTTGTCCCCTCCTTTCCTGCATTCTCTCATTAGGCAGGCTTTTAACCATTTGTTCTCATGTGTCCTTGGTTTGGGGAAGGTAATGGCTTGTTATTTACAAGCCAGCTGCAGGCTGTCCAGACTGTTTGGCCTTAATTTTCTTGTCTCAGTTCCCCGTTCTTCTTGTCCTAGTATTGTCCTAGCTTTTCACTGCCCTGTTATGTTTCAATGAACTGGTTGTTCAGAAAGCAGACTAGGCCATCAGGCTTGGCCCTGGCTAAGGCACTCCTCTTCCTCCTGGACCTCCCCAACAGAGAGGCCAGGGCCAGACCAAGTTGGAAAAGCACGCAGAGGGTCTTTCTCCAGGGAGGTGTCCTGGGGGGAGGGAGAAGGTCGACCACCGGGGCTCTGGGCCTTGAACTCACAAATCACCCAGGCCTGCCCTCTTTTACCACATGAGGTTTCTTCAGGGGAAAAAAAAAAGTTTCATTGTTAAAATCAACTGAAACACATTTTTAAAAGTACTAGCAAAGATGATCACATACCCTTTGCAATAATAACAGATAATACTTAAAACAAAATTTTTTTCCTTTATTGATTTTAAAGAGAGAGGGAGAGAGAGATAGAAACATTGATGAGCAAGAACATCGACTGGCTGCCTCCTGCATGCTCCCCACTGGGGATCGGACCCACAACCTGGGCATTTGCCCTGACCGGGAATTGAACCGGCGACCTCTTGATGCATGGGTTGACGCTCAACCACTGAGCCACACTGGCCGGACAGCAGATAATATGTTTTGACTACTTACTGTACCCTGTATACTGTGCTGAGCACTCTAGAGACATTTTCTCATTGAGTCCTCACTCCTGCCCTTTGAGGAAGGTGATTGCCATCCCCACTTTACAGGTGTGGAAATGGGCTCTCAGTGTTGCCAAGCCAGGGGCTCTGAAATTTTCTAGAAAATCATGCATTCTAGAACATCTCTGAGCAAGCTGCAAATGGCCTGGTGTCTCTCTTTTGGTCTCAGTCATCTGGGGGCTTCCTAAAGGCTTTTAGGCAGCCTTTAGGACCACTTTGCCACTTGACCCCAACCTCCTTGTGGAACAGAGGCGCCCGCTCCCCAACCTGAGCTCTTCCTGTTCCCGAATGCAGCTCACCGCCTCACCTTTGCGGCCGCTTCTATCCTCGCTGTCCAGTGAACCCTTCCTGGCCTAGCCTCAGTCCCACTTGGTCCACAAAGCCTTAAGTGCACTCCTCACAGCTGCAGCACGAGGACCAACACGCTGATTAGCAGCTCCCCAGACAACGTGCCTAAAATTCCAGTTGGGCAGGAAGTTCTGGAGACCCATAGTGCAGCTCTGTGCCTGCAGATAACAAGGCTGCACTGGACGCTAATCTGTTAAGAGGGTAGATCTTGCCCGGTCGGTGTGGCTCAGTGGTTGAGTGTCGACCCATGCACCAAGAGGTCGCCGGTTCGATTCCCGGTCAGGGCACATGCCAAGGTTGTGGGCCCGATCCCCAGTGGGGGACATGCAGGAGGCGGCCAGTTGATGTTCTCTCTCATCTATGTTTCCATCTCTCTCTCCCTCTCCCTTCCTCTCTCTAAAATCAATAAAGAAAAAAAAAAAAGGGTAGATCTCAGATTATGTGTTCTTACCACAAAAAGCAAAAACAGAGAAACAAATGAAACCCCCCACACAGCACGCCTACCACATTCCTAGCACAGAGTATCACCCAAGAGTTCTATGATCACCACCTTTCCTTAGACAGGGAAACTGAGGCACGAGAGGGGAAGTCACTTCCTGAGTCACATAGCTGATAAATGGCAGAGCCCTCCTCCCGACCACTTATTGCTTCTTTTCCTCTCTCTGCTGACCCCTCACTGGCCTCTCCTCAGGCCGCAGGGATCCCCCGCCCCACCTCTTCCAAACCCCTCTGACTCTTTAAAAAGCAGCTTCCTGTTCTTGGCCCTCCTCATGGTGTGTCTGCAGTTCAAGTTCGTTTTCTGGGAGCGTGTTTCTCCCCTCGCCCGCTAGGGCCCGAGGCTCCCCAGGGCCCTTCCCTCTCACCCCTCCGTGGTGTCACCCCAGACCTGGGCCCAGCACTCAGTGACGTTTCGGTGCATTTTTCAGCTGGCGCCGGAAGCCATTTCTCCCTGGTGAGTTGTGTCCTTGGGTTTGCTTTATTGATGACTGCGGGGATTTGTTTTCCGCCCTGCGACAGAAACGTCTTCACGGGATAATCGCAGCAGTGTTTCAGGGAAGGTTCGCACTTCATCGAGTCGGGCTCTTTCCTCCAGCATCCATCAAGTTGTCCTCAGTTAAAATGCCAGCAGCTGCGAGTCTGCCCCGTCCCCCCACAGCCCATCCTGCCCTGGTGGGGCCCTTGCTCTCGCTCCTCAGCAGGACGGATCGTCTAGCCCATCTGCTAATTTAGGCTGGACCCCCATCGCCTTGTGACGAATGCTAACGGGCCTCGCCTCGCCCACGGACCTTCCCTCAGTGCTAAGCATTGCTGTTTGTGGCGAAGACTGGGGAAATGACTTCAGGCCACAGTTTCTTTTCCCTCCGTAAGGATGTACTTTAGCCAATAGCCACACTATGCAAGAGGAAGAGGCCAACGAGAGCCACAGGGCTGAGGGCGAGGAGGAGAAATTGGGGTAGAAACCCCACCATTCTCTTCCTCATTGGGAAAACCTGCCTAGGCTGCTCTAGCCACTGGGGTAGAGAATAACAGCACCCCAAAGATGTCCACGTCCTGACCTCTGGAACCTGTGAGGATGTCCGGTTACATAGCAAGGGGGAATTACGGGTGTAGATGGGGTAGATTGCCAATGCGATGCCCTCACAGTAAGGAGGTTATCCTGGCCTCTCTGAGGCCCCATGTAATCAGTGTCCTCAGAGGGAATTGGAGGAGATGTCAGAGAGACGGCAGGATGAGAAGGACCCGCTCAACGTAGTTGGTGTGAAGGAGGAGGGAGGGGCCACGGGGCGAGGAAAGCGGGAAGCTTCTGGAAGCTTAGAAAGGGAAGGAAAGGGATTCTCCTCCGGAACGACTAGAAAGCAATGCACCCTGCAGATACCTTGATGTTAGCCTGGTGAGTTCTATGTTAGACTTCTGACCTAAGGACTTGTAAGATTCAAATTGGTGTTGTTTTAAGACACTCGCTTGGTGGTAATTGGTCACAGCAGCAATAGAGAGACTTAATACAATCAATAAACCTCCAGTCCTCTCAATGTGTGAACCTTTTGTCAATCGGAGGAAAAATTCACATGTAAGAGTTTACGTATTGTTATTTTTTAGATTCAAAACAGTATCCTGCACTGCAGACCTGGGCGTTTTCCTCCCTACCCGTTGTTCAGGCTGGTGGGACTGCTTTCCAGTGGCATTTCGACCTTGCTATGATTCCTCAAGATGTAGAAAAAGTTACGCTCTGGCCAACTGGTCAATTGGGTTTTGCCTCTGAAAACTCTTTCAAAGAGCAATTCTGTATTTGAACCAACTTGGTTAAAATTATTAAAAAAAAAAAATAGCCATGGTTGCTAAGAGAAGCTGTCAGGGTGTTGCCATGGGAACCATTGTTTAGAACCAGGAATAACAAGCTCTAACTGTAAGAGCTAAGGTAGGAAAGGCAAGAGACCTAGCTAGCCCTCACCTCCGCCTCATTAGGGGTAGATGGTCTGAGGCTTCCTGCCGAGTCCATACACTCAGCAGACATTGCACCGCTACTCGCTGAAGGACGAGAGTAAATGCGTGGGTTTCAGAGTCAAGCAGATTGGTGTCTGAATTCCTGATTCGCCCATGCCATCTGCAAGACTTAGAATAATCTAAGGAGCTACCCTGGGACTCCCTTGTGTTAATCATGGAATGGGGATTCAGATAGTACTTACCTCCTGGAGTGGGTGTGATTACACGAGACAACAGATGCGATTTGTCTAGCACAGTGCCTGGAAAGTACTATGAACTCAATTCCTCATGGTGCCAGACAAAGACTGTCTGTGGTTGCAGGGCTCTCGATAGTGTCTCCAAACCAACTTGGAAAAGGAGCTTTTTAAGGCGTTCCAGTCCATCAGGCACGGATACATGTTCCTCCTGCATATGACGGGGAGGCAGCTCAGCCCCCACGGGACTCGCCTTGAGTCAGCCATACCTGAGAGCCACGCTGTGCCTCGCACAAGGAACAAGTCCAGAGCTCTTGCACTTGGCTATCCTGGCAGTTCTGTCAAAGCTTCAACAGACTTGCGGTCAGCTGCTGCCCTTCCCTCCTAGCGGGCCAGCAGCCCACAGAGCAGCTTGGGCCTGGCGCTGCTTGAGGCACCAGCTTTGAGGCCACTGCTCCGGGTGGCTGTCCCTTCCCACTGGGCAGCGGCCGTTCGCTTTCTGATTTCACACAAGGGTCACTGGCAGAAAGGACCAGAGGCAGCAGGAGTGGGACCTGGCCCAGGCCATAAGCAGGCACGGGGACTCGGAAGACTAGCTGACCAGTCGTAGAGGCACCACCATGAAGGCAAAAGGCTCAACTGAGTGTGAGGAGCCAAGACCGTGATGCAGAGCTGGGAAAGGAACTAAGTGTTGGATTGAACTGGGGGACCGGGTGGGAGAGACACTAGAGGAGGGCCAATGGTCAGCAGGAGGACCACGGGAAAACAGGATGGGGTTCACGTGATGGAGAAGGCAGACGGGGGGTAGCTCTGCCCAGGGCTGGATGCATGTTCCTGGCTCAGCAAACCCAGGGGGCAGTGGTGAGCTGTCTGAAAGACCTGGCTGGTCAGCTCAGGCCAGCACAAACACCCTTGTACGAGCACAATCAGTCTTCTTATAAGGCCTTGGGGAAACATTTCTATCCGGGCCCAGGATCAGGAAACATACCTTTTCAAGAGCAGTTGGTCTCTTCCTGTCTGAGGTCAGAACGGTGGAATTACTCAGGAATCCCTTTTTCACACTGGCCGCTGAACACCCTCGGGCACACGCGTGGCCAGAGGCTCACGGACTCATTTTACACCCCTACCCTGGTCTGGCTTTGCTTCTTACACTTACACAATGTTGGATCTTGCTTCTGAAGTACAAATAAAAATTATACTTTTAAATTTATTTTTTGTTCATTTTACAAATACTTTTTTCTAACTATAAAATAGTATAATCTATAATAAAATCTATAATCAAAATAGCACAATCCTTATGCTAAGGGGACAATTTAGACCAATCCAAAAAATAATCTCTAATCTCAGTACTATTCGCATCTTGGAACATATGTTCCACTTTGGAGTCACCACTGAAATGGAAATCAGTCCTTGGCTTCGTCCCCCAGTGTCCCATGAACCTCATGGTCCAGCTGCTCAGGCTGGGGCTGACTTCTAGAGAAGGATTTCCTGTTGGACACGTAATTGCATTTGGGAATAATGAGAGAGGATGTGTCTGTGTTCAGGCTGCCTCTCCAAACAGCAAGCAAACCAACCAGGCCTGGGCTGAGACCAGTGCAACAATGGGCTCCTTTCTAAATGCCTATTAACTGGTTATTTGCTGTTAGCCTATTTCAACGAATTCTGGAGTTTTCAAACAAGTGTATGTGGATGAATAGCCCAAGACTAAGATGGTAGCAAAGGTAAGAAAAAGAACATCAAGGGTTGGACTTGCATCTCTTCATGCGTTGAAGAGGAAGGACACACACACACACACACACACACACACACACACACATACATACACACACACCACAAATTCTATAATATGGCATTGTTTTATTAATTTAAACCTTTATTAGCATATAATTATGTAGTGCTCTGGAGCCTAACGAATGTCAGAGGAGCCTTTTTCCTCCAATTAAAATAGTCAATGAAGCTACGTGCTCTACCATGGTCCAGCTGGTCCAGGCATTCAACTCGCCTTTACTGAGCACCTGTTTTGCGCAAAGCAGCACATGTCAAGGGGCAGAGGTGACTTATTCACAGGGTTTACCTTCGAGGAGTTCTGGTGGGGCGACAGCATGCTGCATTGTAACTCTGGTCTGCCTCTCTGAGAGCTTTGGAAACAAAGAAAGAGCAAACCGAGGCAGCCTAGGGAAGCAGAGAATGGGCTCCCCTAGGACAGCAATTTCCTCAGACACAGAAAGGCCGTGTGGGCCAGCGGGACCACGGAGGTGGTGAATAGCAAACAGATCGTGGTTGGAATCATCACAGTTGGTCTGAGTTGCTCTGAGTGTGGCTGCAGGGGTACACGGGAAAAGCAGAGGGCAGCGCCTTCCTGCCCTTGCTCACCTCCAAGATGCCTGTCTGCCTGGTTCCCACACTTAGCATCCGGGGCCCCCATTCAGGTCTTGCTCTTGTACTCCCTTCTAGGGACTCTGTATTCCGGCCTGGCTGCTGCCGAGTGTGTAAGGCAGCAGTTGGTAAGTGCTCAGTAAATGCCAGCTATTTTTATTATCCATATAACCGGCTGCCATCTTTCTTCTACAAAGGTACAGCCACTGGAATTTGTGTCTCTCTCGGAGAGTGCGCATAGCAATCCAGTGCAGAGCTACTTCCCTCTGGGTTAAAACGTCATTGTCATCCCCAGGAAGATTGCTTTGTGTACATCAAGGCTGGAGAGCGCCTTCCTTGTGAAAGGTTGCCATGAGAAACCGATGGCTTCTCTCTTGCCGGGCCCCAGCTCCCCAGCACTCAGCTCCCAGGGGACAGGAGGCCAGTGAAAACACAGTGAGCCAGGCAGGGGTCCTGCTGCTGTGAGTTCAGAAACAGGACCCAGCGTGGCATCACCGCCCCCGGCCTTCCAGGAGAAGATGGCTACAAGGGTGAGCGTGTGAATACTGAATCACTTGGCCAGAAAGACATCGCCTGATTCTTCCCTCTGCGGGAATTGCCGACGTGTTAAGAATTGCCACACTGCAAAAACACCTGGCCTCGGTACGCAAAACCACAACGTTTATGTTTTGAAATGTCAGACCTTTGAGTTTAAAAACAGACTTTGAGGAGTTTGAGAACCTGGCAATCAATCAGTACTTTGCTCCGAATGACAGCACAGAACGGTTTGTTGTGTCTCTATACACAGATGGATACGGCTGGCTATGGTTATTTTTTCTCTATGGTACTCAAACAACCATTTGTTTGATGCCCCCCCTCCCTTTGTAATTTATTGTTTGGCATTTGGCAGGCATAGCTCAGTATTATAGTGGGTTTGCAAATCATTTTTTAAAAATTGATGTTGCTGTTATATTCAGAACAACACCCACTGGGTTTTTGACCGCCGCGAGATCGGGCTCTCATTGTCTTATGGTCACTGATAAACTGTTATTGTCGGACAGATCCAAGATTGGACTCTGTCCCTCGGTCCCTGGTTTCCGTCTGAGCGAAGTGCAGGGGACTCTGCACTTTAAATAGTGCCTTGGATTTACTCTGCATATTAGGTCCATTCGTGGAAATTCTATCCTTACTTGGCCTCTCAGACTTATTTACTCCACAGCCAAGAAGCCTTTATTGAGCATCTACTCTGTGCTCAACACTAAGGGTATGGAGAGGAACAGGCCACTGCTGTTAACCTCAGGATGCTCATGCTGGGGCAGCTGGACAGGATGATGAGCGGTACACAGGCATAGACAGGGGAGGGCAGCCAGGCCAGTGATGGGCGACCAAACAGCCTGGCATCTCCAGGAGAGTTTGCTGGGGAGACTTCGGAACACTTCCCTTTTAGGAACGCTCTGTTTAAAATTCAGACAATATGATTTAAGGCAGTTGAAGTTACATTTTCTTCTACATATGAGACCAGCAGGAGTCAAACACTTAGAGCTGTTCCGGCAGAGTGAAAAGAACTTGGACCTTTTTGGATAACACCACATTCCACCAAGTGTCCTTTATCAACTCATGAGATTTCTCTGGGCCGCAGCCTTTTCTTCTGTAAAATGGGTATCCTCAAGACTGTCAGAATCAGGAATAACACCATAGATGTGAAGATTGTATTCAAAAGAGCTTTGTCTTATGACAAAATAGGTAAGATATCTTGCACATCTATTTTCTGATCTTTGTTAATATTGAGATTAATAAAATACGGTTTTGTTTTAAAGAATTGCTTCATTAGTAGTCTCCTTTGATATAGTTGTTATCCATTTCCTCAAACAATGGATAAAAAGTATAGTTAAGTCCGGCCAGTGTGGCTCAGTGGTTGAGTGTCGACCCATGCACCAAGAGGTCATTGGTTCGATTCCCAGTCAGGGCACATGCCCAGGCTGTGGGCCCGATCCCCAGTGGGGGGCATGCAGGGGGCAGCCAATTGATGTTCTCTCTCATCGATGTTTCTATCTCTCTCTCCCTCTGCTTTCCTCTCTCTAAAATCAATAAAGGAAGAAAAAAAATTTTTTTAAAAAGTATAATTAATACTATTTTGAAGAAGAGGGCTCTTTAGATTTTTTTTTTTATTAATAAAAAGGACACCTAAAACTCTGAAATGTTGAGAAACATTGAAAGTACAGTTGGAGGTGTTCTTATTAAATGCCAGTCTCTGTTTTCTGCCCTGTGTGGTACATGAGCCTGTAAATGAGGCACCGTTCCAAGAGTCCCATCAGTTTGGCCAATGACCAAGAAGTGTCTGTTCAGCAATGGTAATCTACATTGTGCTTTGCAACCCTGCTGCTCTCACTGGAAGGACTAAGGCACAGAGGGAAACTGGCTTTTCTCAGGTCCCATCTGTTCACTTTGCCTCTGAGATGTCAGGAGGTAGAGAACTGGATGAGGTGGGAAAGACCTTGGTCACCAGACCTCTGCAGAAGCGTATCTGTGGCCATTCCCATTTTCCTGGCTTCTATTTCCTATCCCTTATTTGTAGACTGTCACTCAGGATTCGGATTTTCAAAACTCTCCTTTCATGATTCTCAGTGAATCCTAATGACCCCCTAATACCTGTGTTGACTCATCCCAGGGCGACAGACTGGACCTTCTGCTTTCTTGTTGGTTTCTGGCACCAACCTGGATGTCTCTGGTTCTTAGGTCTGCCCAGCCCCAACCATAGCATGTGCAGCATTGACCATCCTTGTCTGGAATCTTAGACAACCCTTCCATTAGCAGAGATAGAGCTGTCGTGCTTTCGACCATTATATGTATCTCTCAAGACAGAAATTCTGCCTGTTCTATATCATCTTGTACAACCTAAGGGATGTTAGTTAGCCTCTCTGGATCTCAGCATCCTTAATCTGTAGAATAACACTGTATCAGTGCAGGCCCTCCTGCAAACAGATGCCAAGATGTAGAAGTACAAGAGCTTCACCTGTGAGAGATAAATAGGAGGAGGCGGTAAAACATTGAGGCCATTATCGTGCAGGCAGGGGAAGCTGTCAGGCCATTATGCAGGCCTGATGCATGTGAAAGGAGAGGGGAGGAAGGGAGGCAGGGCTTGAGACAGTGGTGCATCCCCTAGAAAATCTTAGCCAGAGATTGCGCATAGAGAAGTCCTATGTTGGGGCAGCACTGGTCAGACCCTAGTGTCCCCCTATAACCCTAGTTGACTGAGGACTCTCTGGGAAGACCGTGGCCTTCGCCCAAACATTGCAGCTGGAGGCTTTCATCCAACGGCACTCCTTGCAGCAGAGTGTTAAGAAAGGTCTTTCTTAAAAGGAGATCCAGATGGCGCATCTTCATGGCTGCCACTATTTTTTAATGAATGACCAGAGAAAAACCATCTCTAATGTTTTGATTCAAGTTCCTTGGATCTTAAGCACAAGCACAAGGGAAAACATGCTATGTTGCCTTGAGACTAAGACACTTCCCTTGAGCACCTGAATGCATGTCACCAGGCTCGGCATCCCAGGCTTATGCTCCACTCTGAGTTGGCAAAGTTAGAGCCCCAGAGACGACCTGGGAGATCTCTGGATGTACACAGGTGGAGAGCAAGTTCCAGAGAGACCTGCTATCTGAGGAGGAGCTGAAGCTCCAGGAAGAAGCTGGTGAGTGGGTTGTTTCTCATTTCCCAGGACAGGCCTCATGCCCTCCTCGTCAACTCCTCTGGGCTCCTGTCCAGATCCAACAGTCTACAAAGCCTTAAGATCCTCACTGATTCCTGACTTGCCATTTGGGTTTTAGAGAGTTAGATTTGCTTATACTTTTTCAGATGGAACATTTGAGGATGGGGTTTAGCAAGAGGATGAATGGGT
Organism: Tadarida brasiliensis; assembly: GCA_030848825.1. Classification (NCBI taxonomy): domain Eukaryota; kingdom Metazoa; phylum Chordata; class Mammalia; order Chiroptera; family Molossidae; genus Tadarida; species Tadarida brasiliensis. Next base: position 101,147,877 of record CM061258.1, read on the forward strand.
CCCCAGCCAGAACTGAGTCAGCTCACCTATTGATGGCTGTGTGATCCCACAGCAGCTATCTCACCTGTTGTCCTAAATTCGACCCGTGAATATTCTCCTCTGTTCTCTTTCTCCCTGTCCAGTTCTCGGCATCATCTATTGATCTGTAGTCTTCGACTTCTGGCTGCCCCTCCCCATGCAACGTGCCCGCTCCTCTGGTCTGAGCTCTCATTGTCCTGGTTTCCATCATGCCATGCCCTAGAACCCTGTGTCCTGTCACCCTTCTCATCTTTAGCTGCTAACCTGCTGTCTGCTAATCTTAGAAGGAGAAAAGGAGTACTACCTTGTTTGGCTTGATATAAGCACTCAATTAAAAAGGAAATGAGACTATGACTTTCAAAGCCATGGGTCAGGGACATTAAGAAAAGGAAGGTATTGAAAGGGAATAATGGTGAACAGCCATTTTTGATGCAAGAGTCATAGAGCTGGGACATCCGTCATTCACCTCCGAGCAGCAACAGGTTGACTTGGCTGAGATGCTTTGGCTGTTTGTGGGAGGGGTGGTATTGTCTGCCTCCATGATGGACGTTGGGATATCCCACTGAGGTCCCCCTTGAGAAATAAAGGATTTGTTTCTCTGCTGTTAGAAGTATTACCAGCAGATAGCCCGTAACTTTCAGTTCTCGTTAGAAAGTGCTTTGACCAAAGAAAGCCACCTTACCCAAGGTCACGTGCCATTTCTGGGGCAACCTGCACCCAAAAATTGGCTGATGCAAGATCAACTCCCTTTCCTCATTCCTGGACAGCTCTAAGGTCCAATCCAGCTTTGGTGGTCCCCAAGAAGTGTGCTGAGTCCTTCCTTCAGATTGCACAGTGGCTCAGCTTCTCCCTCTGCCCCAATCCCATTTCCTTCTCTTCTCTTTTACTGTTACTGACCCCAAGAGCACCTCCTAATAAACGTCTTCTCGATTTCAGAATCTGCTTTCTGGGGAACCCAACCTATGACACCTTGATTTACATATCCACCATATTTTAGACATGGGATTTTAGTTGTGATAATCTCCAGCTCGTCGTTACAATTCATCACTGTGAACTAAAACCGTTAATGTTTCCACTCAAATATTCATTGAAAACCTACTCTTTGTAAAGCACCAACCTGAGTGATGTCACTAGGCATTTGCAAATTGCCCCAGCGTGTCTGTCCTGCAGAGAGGGAGGTAATATCGTTAAAATGAAATGTTTTGAGTCACAAGGCAGGGGAAGATGCCGGGAACAGATAGGCCCCAGGTTAGGTGAACTGGTTCAGATGTAAGTCTTTCCGCAAGAGGTATGAGTAGAAGTTCAAGTTCTGGTCTTCGAGGGTGAGTGGAGATGTGGGATTGATTTGCATCAGCACTGAGTCCAATGTAGGAAGACCTGAGTACTCACAGGCCAGGAACTTCCCTGCTTATCGTTCAGTGGGAATGGGAGCCAGGATATCTGGGGCCCAGGGCACTTTGAGAGGAAGAAAAGTTAAGCAGGATGTCAAGGTCCAGCCAACTGGTCTGTGGTTGTGAGTGGCTCCTAGACCGCAGTAGAAAGGCATGTATCATGTAGACTGAACAAACACATCTGAGCATGGAGGAAGCCTAGCAGAGCAGGTGCCAGCATCCAGCTGGCGGGGAGATGGGCACGTGGTTTTCTCTTTGCTGCATCAGGGTTGTCATAGCAATGAAGCTAAGTCTGAAGGTAAGAACCGAAAAAGAGGCTCTTGAAACCGAACTTGGGCCATGAAAGGAGTATCTTTCAAGATTGCTTTTCTGGGTGCCGTGATTCGGAAGTTACTTTTGACTTTTCCTGTGGTGTTCACTGTGGTTCCTTTGCTATTAGAGAATCCTTTTCTGGTAATGAACTTTGCCTCTGGTTCCACGTGTTGCCCGTTGAATAGTCACACACGGCTTGAACTCCCACTCACCAGTGAGCCCCATGGAACCATCAGGTTGGCGTAGAAACGGGGTAAAGGCAGATGTTTTCATTGCTCATTGCTCAGGTAGATAAGCCGGGCTTGTGCCTTCATGTGGCATTTGAGTGAGAACTGAAGAATGAGCATGAGTTTGCCTGGAACACTTTCCTGCCAACGCCATCACTTTATGCGCCCGAGGATGCGAGGGTGCCACACAGTCCAGAGGCAAGGAAAGCGCTGCGTTTGCAGTCATGCTGATGACCCGCAGTGGAGGGAGCAGGGAGTAACGAGCAGGGCTGGGAGACAGGTGGGCTCAGAGTGAGCAGGGCCGAAGCCTTTGGGCAGTCCTGAGTCGTCTGGACTTGATTCCTGAAGAGGTGGAAAGCTGTGGGAGGGTTTGGAGCGGGTCCCTGGCACGACTGGATTTGCTCCTGGAAAGACCACTCTGGCAAAAAAGCAGAGGGGTCAAGAATTGGAGTAGAGAACCGTTAGGAGGTGTCGGCGATAATCCAGGTGAGAGGCTGACGGTGACTTCAGTTAAACTGGGGTCTGGGGTCAGTGCACGGGGGCGCCGTGCGCTGCTTGTAGAGAGCAAAGAACCAAGTGCAGTGGGGACAGGAATGCCAACCACAGTTCTTGGGTCCGCAGGAAACAGGCCCAGCTTCCTAGGCAAGATGCAGAAGTTACCTGCTGTGATGGGACCTCTTCTGAAGGACCAAAGTCTTACAACAGTGAGTTTCTACTGGTCTTAAAGATTTTTTCCAAATTCGTATCCATTGCTGTCAACATCGATGTGAGCACGCCCAGCAGGAGGATGCCATGATAGAATTCGTGTTTTCTGGTTAGTCAGTGAATATGAGCTAGTCCAGATGAGACCCAACAATGACAGCCATTGGCATGTTGATATCCAGTGATACTTTGTCTCTGCATTGCCCCCTTTCTCTTCTTGTTGCACTGGCATTATACCTGGCCGTTCAGGCAGTACCGTTGCACCTGTAGCTGAGGCTTTGGCATCCAAAAGACCAGGGTAAGTTCGTTCATCTTTCCCATACTCAGCTTTCATATCCACAAACTGAGGCTGTCGTGAAGTTCAAGTGAGTAAGGGCCCCAGCACAGTGCCCGCCCTGCAGTAAACCTCTGTCAGTGTGAGCCGCTGTGAGTATCATTATGGGCCTTTTTTGTTTCTTGGCCTCTTCGCCTCCTCCCAGCTCACTGGGATGCCAGCATTTGGAGGAGCTGTTTCCACGCCCAGTTACACAGGGAGTGTCTGACCAGAAGGGACACAGCCGCCACACTTCTTCAGCCAGCTCTCTGTCGCCTGCCCCTCCACCCCTTTCTCCTCCAGATCTTTTCATGTCCGCAACAACGGAGGAAACCTGTTTGATGACAGGCAAACGTCTCTCCAGGAAGCTCCAACCCTTTCAGGGTAATTTGGCATGATTTTATGGAAGTGAGCCTTGGGGAAAATTCAAATGTCAAGCATAATTTGGTACTTGAAATATGAAAGAAAAGGCCTTCTGATTTCTTTTCATCTGCGTTTTCCCTCTGGCCTTCCCCCTCCTCTCGCAGGGGTCATTCATGACCCTTCGGGTGGGGGTGCTGGAGGTGAAGCTACGGTAGCAGGTGGCAACTTTTAACCCTTCGCCCATCAGCACCCGACCCAGGCATTCAGCCTGTTTCACTTACCCGGGCATCTCTGCCGACCGTTTTCCGAGCTCTGGAGAGGTAGGATGCTTTAATGAAGGCTGAAGTCTCAACCAAAGGATCAGCCGTTGTTTATACACCGTAGATGATGGCTTCAAGTTCTCTTAAATGTGATCTCTATGTCTATTTTCTTTAAAAGAACATGAACAGAGGAAAACGTTTCTGTCTTTTCAGGTTAAAAATGGTGCATTTCCAGGATCCCTGGCCCCTACTCTGAAATGACTACCCAAGTACTCAGAGCCTGAAGGTGGGGATTCCAGCTTCACCATTTACTGGCTGAGAGACCAGTAAGTTCCCCGACCGTGCCAACCGGGTGCTGCAGAGATGAGCCACGGCACACCTGAGCTGAAACAGTGCCTGGGCCCAGCACCCACCTTCCCAGCAAATAAAGACTATGACTGTGACTTCAGGCCCACCTTCCGAATCTCACAAAAAATATCTGCTGCGGTTCACACTGACCCAGAACTCTGTGGGGAAGGGGAGTCTGGGAAACATAATTCCATCTTAGCTGAGTACACACAACAGATCCAGTGCAAGGACCAAGGAAGGTGTAAGTCACGTACCTCCTCAGTCGTGAGCTGTCATTCCTCTTCTTTCACCTCTTTCCTCAGCCCTGTTCACCTGACTCCTTGACCTTGGCCAGAGGGGTAGCACTGGGGGCGCGGAGAGCAAGTATGGGGACCCTGTGCATGTGTGCGGTGTGGGGAGGGAAGGGGATATTGGGGTGTAGGGGATGGGTGCACACCATTCTGTAACCAAATAATATAGATTGGGGAGAACCTGCTTCGGACATTCTGGACTTCTTTTCTCTTTGTTCTAGAGTGGATGGTAAAGTAATTTCCCTACTTTATTGTTCAGATATGTGTGTGCCCCAAGCTGGGAAAAATCTAGCCTCTGAGAGAGCAGACATCACCACTGCCCACCTCGTTCCTCTTGTCTTTTGTTTTCACGGGGTTCATGGATAGAACATGGTCTGCTTACAAAAACCATCTTTCAGTGCTTATTAAAAAACTGGTTTTTTTTTATTGAGGAGAATTTGTCATCCATGATATGATGGGACATTGTCTTTGGAGCAACAACTTGCCTTAAACACTGGGACACTCAGTAGAAGGGAATTTAATTGCTTTAGGAAGCTGTGGAGACCGTCTCATTATCCCAACCTGTTGGGAGTTCCTGGAGCCCAGCCACAGAGACATGGAGTTTGCTTTCTGATTACTCACTCCTCCCAGGCTGGGATGTGCAGGTGGATTCCCGCCTGCAAGCAGTGAGGTAGAAACTGATCAGCACGACCATTTTCGGGCCTAGAGAGACCGCACAGTACCTGCAGTGAAGGCAGGGCGTCCCTTATCTGGACAGCCTGTGTCTCCTTGGACACTCCTCCTCTGGATCCAGTTAGTCGATTTGGGTCCAACTCTGTCTTTGTATCTATCACCTGATAAAGGGCAGTTACACTTCAATTAATTATAGGACATACTGCCAATGCATATGAGTTGACCAGCTTTCCAAAGACCTTGCATGACTTGGTTTTATAGTTTCTGCAACACAACACTCTTTCCACTGACACACTTCAAGATCCCTTCCTCTAGACCAGTGGTTCTCAATCTTCCTATTGCCACGACCCTTTAACACAGTTCCTCATGTTGTGGTGACTCCCAACCATAAATTATTTTCGTTGCTACTTCATAACTGTAATTTTGCTACTGTTATGAATCGCCATCGGAAATATGTGTTTTCCGATGGTCTTAGGAGACCCCTGTGAAAGGGTTGTTTGACCCCCAAAGGGGTCGCGACCCACAGGTTGAGAACCGGTGTCCCAGACCATATATTGGTTTGGTCAGTTACTGTGGTCATTATGCTCATAGCCAGTAAGGGCACTCAGATACTGAGAGACATTATTAGTTGGGTTCACGCCATCTGACGTCATCACAGGCAGGCAAAAATAGTGGGAATGGACCAAGCCCTAGTTCTGACACCAAAGGCAAGGGCCAGAGCCCTTCCCGCAATGGAATGAGCTTTCTCCTCTCTACAGCAGTGTTCCCCAAATGCCTTCTCTCATCTCTGGACCAGCAGCAGTCTCACCCAAGAGCTTGTTGGAAATCCACTCTTGGGCCCTACCCCAGACCCACTGAATCAGAATCTCTGGGGCCCAGCAAACTGTAGTTTAACAAGTCCTCGAGGTGGTTCTTATGGCTGCTAACGTCTGAGAAACGCCTCTCTGGAGCTGGGGACAGACTGATTTCCTTGCCAGCTGCACATGCTGCTCAGACCGTCCACAGGACAGGCGCACGTGTGATGTCAGAGTGGCCTGAGCATTCAGACGGGAGAGGCAAGCTTTCCTTACCAATGCTTTTGTCCAAATCCCTAACCTTTACAGACAAAAACGTTGAGGCTAAAAAAAACCCCCCCAAAGCCCCCAAAAAACTGTGAGTGGGGGTGATGGCCAAGGCCACACAGTTAGTTGAAGTAATCGGAATGGCCTTTTGCTTTCTGGAGTCCCCTTCGGCGGGCCTTCCTTCCAGGTGCTCGAGAAGGTGTTGGGAGGATGGACGATAGGAGATCGTTGGCCAAAGACAGAGTGCGGTGTTAGGGTTAGGATCTCATTCAAGTTCTGCTATTTTCTAGGCATGGCCGGGAAGAATCATTACACCCTACCCCAAGTGTCAGTTTCTTCATCTGAAAAATGGGAGCAACAATCTCCGTGCTGTCTACCCCAAATGAAGTGCGAAATGATCGACACAATGTACCATGGCATCTGTCCACTGAAACAGCCACGTCAGCCGCCTTTTCCACCTGCGTCCAGCTGTCAGGGCCACCCGGCTCTGGCTGTCTGAGGGAGGAAGCATGCCTCGGTGTTGTCAAGAAGGCCACAGAGCTCTCGCCAGTGAAAAAACCGTCCTTCCCTTTCATTGACTAATTCAGATGACAGCCTTTCCCATGCTAGTTCCAACCCTATCAAAGCCAGTGAAACAACCACTTATGTGATAATCATTTTATCACCCAGCTGCTATTGTAAATAAGGGATGGAGGCCCCTGTGCTGGGCCATCTTTACAACAGCTCCATCTAAATGCAAATGTAGATCCCCTGCCAAACAGAGAGGTGAAAGCTTTCCTATTAGCAGGCAGGAGATAGGAGAGTTAATTTAATGCTAAAACATTCCCAGGCAAGGAGAGCAATTTCCCCTGTTGAGCAGTGGCCTCATTTTCTCTCCATGACCACCGTGCCCATAATATGATAATTTTTACCTTTTTAAACTTTGCTGAAGGAAAAAGAACAGTCATCTGTCTTCGGAAATGGCTCCTTCTGCATGCATTTCATCTAGAAAAATGCAGATATTTGTCTATTTGGTGAATGAATGGCCTGGAGGAAGCTGAAAGATGAAGATGACTTCAGTGCTGTGATGTGTGGAGATTCAATGCCTGCACTTGACTCCATGAACTCCCCACAGGCAGGCTTGCTGTGTGATAGTATTTTCCCTGCCTAGACTAATCGGCTCTTTTTCTTCCTCCATGTAGCCAATCTCCCTGAACCAAGAGAAGAGGAATTGAGACGGAAAAGGGAAGAAAAAGAATACGGACGATCAATTCCATTTTCAAAAGCAGTTATTTCAGCAGTGGGTTGAGGGGAACATCTCGCATTGATGCTTTCCACTGTGTGGCCCTGAGCGCCCACTAAGTCTTGCTGAGGCCTTACGGAGTGGAGGTAACCCACGTTTGTTTGTCCCTGGCCAGAGAGAGAAGGGAATGCATGCTTTCTGAGCCCATTCACAGAGCGTTCAGGGCCTTCTCTTCGGTGTCACCACCCTTGCAGCCCTGCAGCCCTGGGAGAAGGCTGGCGGTAGGCCTGTTCTGGAGAGAAGGCTCTGGCTGGCTCTGCTGCTTGTCCCGCTCAAGGCTGCAAAGCCAGGAAGGAAGCTGCAGTCAATCTTCATTACTCGCAAATCTCACCCTTGTGAATGTGTTTACTTGCAAAATCGTACCTGTATCCATCAAATCAATACCCGTGCCTCTCTCACCGTCATGTGTGGACATGTGTAGTCCAGAGGAAAATTTGAGTTGCCCAACACACTCATGCCCAGCTCAGGTCCAGCCAGGGGACACTCTCTAACCGTTCTTGTACCATCGACAAATGTTCTTTCATTGGTCTATCTAGTGCTATGTTTTCTGCAGCTCCGTGCTTTGGGTTGGTGACTTTGCCATGTAGGACGGCCCCCAAGCACAGTGCAGATGTGCTGTCTAGTGCGGCCATGTGCAGGACAGCTGTGAGGTGCCTTCTGGAGAAAATACATGTGATAGATACGCTTTGCTCAGACATGAGTTATAGTGCTGTTTGTGGGCTGCGAGTCCAATGTTAATGAATCAACAATATATATTAAATAAGGTGTCTTCAAACAGAAACACACATAAAACAAGGTTATGTATTGATCGGCCGGTAAAAGTGTTGAGACCAGTGGTTCCCAGCAACTCGTCTGTATTTCCCCTAGGAGCAACGAGCCATGGCTCAGTATTTGCTAATTCAGTGCTTGCAGTGACTTTATAGAACATGAGGACCGTGAATAACTAGATTGAACTGGGCTTTGAATCAATTCTGTTTGCTGCTTCTGTCATCCTTGAAGAAGGAAGGGAAAGGCTGGCAGAGGGGTCTGGCCCCTGCCCAGGGCGCCCTCACCCCAGCTAGAGCTCCCTTCCTCTCTGTTAGAAACAGACCTGCCCAAGCCACCTCAAGAGGTGAGCGATCTGTTTGCTTACCAGCTGGGTGATCTTGGGAATTATGTGTTCTGTTTTTTCCTCTATAGGGTGGGGTTCTTCATATTGCTTGGCAGGGTTGTTTGAGGAATGAGGTGAGATTCATGTATGTCAAGTGCTTAGCACAGTGCCTAGATCACTGTAAAACTTAACGATTATTGATACAATTTTTACGGTCTTGGTTTGGAGTTATTTTTGTAATGCTAGGGCTCAGGTCCTCCCTGGCTGGTTACTCTTGCTTTTGCCTGGGTCTCCCTTTTACTCTCTGCCCATCTTTTCTGCTGCTGGCCTCTTTCCAACCATCTCTCCTGGTTTCTCTGTTCCTGGACCTTCCACGCCCGAGTCCTCTGCCCAGCGCCCAGGCCCCGTTGCTTCCTGTGGGCTGAAGCAGACACTGTGGGCTCACCCCAAGCATCTCCACCCTCATCCTGCAGTCCTGAGCACAGAGGTGCTTGGGGTTGAAGAGTTGATCACTGCTCCTTCCCAACCACGTGCTTTGCTTGGTCTCAGTCATCAAACAGGCTGCTCAAGGAACCGCCCCCACTGAGAAGGGAGTGATGAGACCCACCTCAGGGAGCAGAAAGGGGCACAGGTGACGCTAATGTGGGTCAGGAAGGGATTACTCTACTGTATCGGAGGTGCCAGCAAAGCCACACTTCTTAAATAAAAAACCGAAATAAAACTTCATGGCCCCCGTTGACCAGGGTCACTGAGAAGGCTGATATGTGGGTCTCTTGCCTTTTGGAATGTACAGTAACTCAAGGGCTTACATAGTTCCACCAAAACCAGGGTGGGGTTTGGTGGAACTCCGTAAGGTGCCCGAGGAAGACACGGCACCTTTTGGAGAGCTGTCCAGCACTGCCCAGCAATGCCCTGCATTCTTCTCGGATGACAGTAGGCTTGGCTGCACAGAGGGGCCTCCAGACCACCCATGCTGCTGTTGTCCTAGGGCTTGCCTCTAACCCTTATGGGCCTCCTTGAAGCTCAGCCCTACCTAGGTCCTGGCCTCTCCAGCACTTTGTGGATGTAGGCATAGGTGATCCCCCTTGTCAACTCCAGACCCTGTTTCTATTTCCAGCCCTGAGGAGGAAGGCAAGACTCCAACCAATACCTCACCCCATTATACCAAGTAAGCGCTGGAATAATTCCTTCAGCAGAAGCAGAGCATGAGAACGGCTATTCTGAGATATCAAGGCTTAATTGGAGGGGGGCTGGGATTGGTCCATCATGGAGAAAACCTCATTTCTAAGAGACTTCTTTGAAAACTTTGGACTTTGAAGACTCTGTCTTTGCAATGTCTCTTTTAGATTTTAAAGGGACAATTTATTATCCTCAGGTTCAGGTTGAAATATAGTCTTGCTGCTGTCAGTTAATGAGGTCTGTACCTTCCTGCCTGGGCTCTGGACAAAAGTTTTCCCAGTAGTGCTTGGAAGATGGTGGGAACCTCACCCTGCGGTGCTGTGTTAAGTGGATGCCAGTAGGTATGCACATTTCATCCTTGCAACAACCTGGAAGTTAGGTACTAGCACTATTCTTATTTTACAAATGAATAGAGAGTAGCTTGAGAGCGAAGAGACATGCCCAAAGTCAGATGACGGGTAGAAAGAGTGGCCATTCAAACTGAGGCAGGCTGAGTCCACCACCAGTCTTCCCAGCCACGGAGCCCTTTAAAGAGACTGGGGAGATGAATCAGGCATAGATCCCGCTGCCCTCAGCAGGCCACCGGTCTGCTGGGAGCTTACAGTCTATTCCACTTGGTTATGTTTTTCAGACCATGGTCAATTCCCATAAGGCTGGCTAGGATTGCTGTTTTGGGAATGGGCCACCAGACTCACTGGGCTGAGACTCAAGAACACCCATACTTCCATTCTGTGATCCTTCCCTCCAGGACACAGCACGTTGAACGAGGGAGACAGTACCTAAAGAGGGCTCATTAGAGTTTCTCTTTTGAGAGAGTGAATGCTGAGAGCAGTCAAAGAGAATCAGGATCCTAGAACAAAGACTGATTAATTCTGGCTGGAAGTCTGAGAGCAGCCCTGGCTCCCTGTTTTTCTTTTGATTTGATTGTTCAGGTTTTGTTGGAGTCTCTGAAATGCATCATCATCATCATCATCATCATCATCATCATCATCTACTTTAGCTCACTCAAGTTGTTTTTTGTTATTGCAATCAGGGTAAGCTTAAGAAGTACACAAATCCATTCTTAAACCCAATTCACCACTCCATGTGGGGGCTTTGCCTGTGCTGAGTGTCAACCAGACTCAGAAAATAGACTCTGGAATCCTGACCAAGAAAAGCACCCAGTGTCCAGATCCCAGGTCTTGTTGGGTCAACCCTTTGGCTGTTACTCAGTTTGGAATCATTCAAAATGTGTCAAAATAATCTGAGAGGTTGAATGTCTGAGTCCTATTCAACTTTCCCCAGCAGCAGGTGCTGTGTAGGGCCCACCATGTAGACACACACGCAGAGCTGGTGAGAATCAAAAGGAGCGCCTAACTCATAAGTTACGGTGAAATGATGAGAGCTGAGAGAGAGAGAAAAAAATCGTACAAGTCAGTTACAAAGAACACAGCGTGGCTCCCAAAGGGCAGTGGACTCTCTTAAATAGAAGTGACTGACTGTAATCTATAAAATTTTTGTTTGAAACTGACATTTAGGAGGCACCGATCTCCATAAATATCTTTTGTTTACCTAGTTAAATCAAGAAAGATGAAAAGTGTCCTCGTTCCTCATGGTAGTTGACTTCCCTTGTTTATTAGGCTGGCAGTAGCCTCAGCATTCAACCTTGTTCTTTCTGACTCCAAAGCCCGTGAATCATTCACTGTGCTAATTGTCTTTGAACTTCAGCATGTGTAAGAGTTGCCCAAGGAGCTTCACACATTTCTAATCTGGCCCAGTTCCTCAGAGCCTCAGAGTCGGTAGATCTGGGAGTCTACGGACCCAGGAATGCACCCAGGAATCTGCCTTTTTGGTTAACACAAGGACTGCAACTTGAGGAATATTTAAGTATCCTAGATTAACCTCAGAAAGGTAGCACTTATTTTAAAAAAGGAATTATACACTAACCGAATGCATTCAGAAAACGTTGACAAATTGGGAGGAGATACGATACCAAGATCAATCTTCCTAACGTAGGAGCTGATTTTCCTGTTTGTTCCCTTTCTAAAGATTGAAGCTCCCTTTACCTCTGCCGTTGTCTATGGGATTATGGCATTTTTGCTAAAGATTATTATTTCCAATAAAAAAGAAGAAGTATTTCTAATCCCACTACAAAAATGTGTGAGTGGAGTGGAGGTGGTCCCCCAAGCCCACCGGTGAGGGACGACAGGATCCGATTAGCACATCCCACTTTCATTTCTCAAGGGGTCTCCAACCATTCCAACCTATTTTAAAGCATTTCACACTTTCCGTAAAGAAACAGTATATTATTTCTAGTAAGAATTGGATACTGGGGCGGGCGGAGGGGAGGGCAGCAGGCCACATGTACTCTTTCTCTAGAGATACTACTTGGATAGAGTTTTTCTGGTTGCCTAGAGCCTGCCTGCTCTGTTCTCCACCCCATTTCCCTCGAAGGGATCAACCACTGATCAGGGCAGGAAATAGGATTTGAAGTGCCATTGATTCACTTGGCCTAGCTTTTTTTTTTTTTTTTTTTTTTTTCTCCTCCCTGTCTGTGCCCAGAAAAAAAATATACACCAGGGATTCAAGAGTTGGAAGAGTTGGCTAGAGGATGAGGCAATGTAACAAATTAAGGAGATAAAAGGCGGACTTCAACAATAGAGATGACTTAACGTAGCTGTTCCCTTTTGGATGTCTTTGCTCCAATTAATACTTCCTACAGCCTTAAGGTAAGATTATCAAGTAGGTAATAAGATCTTTTAAACCCTACTGTTTTGAAAGAATACTATTGCCTAATTCCCTTGGCTTTTCTGTAATGCTTTCAAGAGGTTTCAAAGCCAAAGTTCCAGAAATGTAGGGCTTCCTCCCCTTCAGCCTGTGAGATAAGTAAAAATAATTGATTCTTCAGGGTCTTTAATTTGTCAGGATTGCAAACTGAATCCTCAAAAGATTGGGGTCCATTTGTTATATAAATGTTTCTGGGATGAAAAAAGCTGAAGGCGGAGTAAGATGCGAGTTAGGTGGAAAAGGAGTCTTAGGATGACCCGTGTGTGTCTACACCCAAAATTTTAAATGACCCTTCTTCATGTTAATAAAATTACTTTTAGAAGTTTGCAGCACTGATACTTTGGGACACTGGGCAGGCGATTGGACACTCTGGCCTTTTTATCCTCATTTCTGTTGGATCTAACATTCAACTTGGAACCAGAAACTCCAAAGTTAGTCTAGCTCTGCTTTGTATTATGTAACCATGGAGGTTTTTACTCTTTCTGAAGGGGAATTTCTCTAAGTGAAGAATGGAAGAAACAATGCCCTCATCCGAGGGTTATTGTTTACCCATGCACCCAATAGCTGTCATTCACACATGCATTCATTCATTCATTCATTCACTCACTCACTCACTCATTCATTCATTCATTGATTCACACATTCACTCATTCATTCTTAAGCTCCGAGCATGTGTACTAGGTTCTTGGACATAACGATGAATAAGGCATCATGTCTAGCTTTAAGAAGCTCAAAGATTGATGTGTTGATATAACTGAACAGTCAATTATGATACAGAGGGTGCAGACTTCAGAGAGAGAGAGTCATAAGGGGCAGTGGCAGCACAGGGTCATCTAAAACGACGCGTGTGTAGGGGTGGTTTATAGAAAGTAGTGTTGGTTGCCAGCCCCAAACCCTGCTCTTTCCTACCCTACGAGATTCTGTTCCTGTGGTCTGTGCCTCACTAATCCAATCATGGTAATCCCTCTCTTGCTGGTGATTGATTGAGATATGGGCTTGTTATACCATGCTGGTCACTGAGAATTGAGAAAGCCTGGCGAAGGATTCTGAGAAGTGTTTTCTTGCTCTTAAAGAGATGCACCGGGAGGCCCTGGCCGGTTTGGCTCAGCGGTTAGAGCATCGGCCTGCAGTCCAGAGAGATCTGGGTTTGGTTCCCGCTAAGGGCACGTACCTTGGTGGCAGTTTGTCCCTGGCCCTGGTTGGGCCGTGTGGGAGGCAGCCACTTGATGTGTCCCTTTCACGTCGATGTTTCTCTCTCTTTCTCTCTTCCTCTCTCTCCCTCCCACTCTATCTGAACAAAAAAAAATAGAAAAATGTCCTCGGGTGAGGATAAAAAAAAAAAAGATTAAGAGACGCACCGGGAGAGAGAGCTCCTCTGGATGCTGCTGTGGCCTCGTGTTTTGCCTGCATCTGTGGCAGCCATCCATCACCACCAAGGAGCAGGGAGGACAGGCAAAGGACGGCAGGGCAGAAAGAAGGAAAAAACAGGGTCTGTGATGACATTGTTGAGCAGCTGAATTCACCAACCTGAGCACCCCTTTATCTTAAGACTTCCTGTTCTGTGGGATAACATATCTCTGTTATATTTTACACCGGGTGAGTCTGGGTTTCTGTGACTTCAGCTAAAAGAGCTAACTGGGAATGCCATGGCTGATTCCTAAAGAGGTTGGAGACACCCGGGGGATGAGGAAGCAGAGGATATTCCAGGTGAGGGGAGGCACGTAGGTGAAGGCTCTGTGGCTTGTGAAACGAACCCGACTCCCTGAAGAAATGGCAGAGCGAACGAACTACCACCAACCTCAGTGTAAGTGAGGAACGGCAAACGATGAGCCTGGAGAAATAAACAGGGTCCAGGTCAGGAAAGTGATTGCGATTCTTTGTCATAACGAGGTAATTTCTCTTCGGAAAAGTATATAGGAGTCAGGTGGCCACATGTCCCTTCCGGCACTGATGTTCATTTTCAGGTTGGGACCACTGGCTGCAGGTCCCCAAGGGGAACTGTTCACTCCATATTCCCTGGGAGTGTCGCTCCCACACACACAGGACAGCCTGCTTCTGGCCAGACAAGAACATGAACAGTGCCCCCAGCATTCTGTGCACAGTGGTCCTGGACCCCACTGGAGATTCTGAGATGACAGGTGGTTCCTTACATGGTGGTGGCTGCAAGGAAACACTCCAGTTGCCACACTAGCCCCAGTGGCCACTCCTTGGTATCATCGACCTTCACGCCAGCCGGTCCTCAGCCAACCCCAGAGAGTTCATGGAGGCTATGTTACCAGAGCCTCTTCTTTCAACTCCCAAGGCTTCAATTCTTGCAGTCCATTCAAACTAATAACGAGTGTGCACATATCATTACATTAAAATCCACAAAAGGGAAAATACCGCTTTCTTTTATAGCAAAGCAAGCTCACACCTTGCAGATGCTAGACACAGATGAGAGAGGTTCGCTGCTCTTACAGGAAGATCTCATCGTCCAGCATGTTGTTTAAATTTGGGGATATATCAAAATGCTTTTCATTTTTATGTCTTTATGTTTCTGCCTGTTTGCAGAAATGTAAAATCTAGGTTTGTCTTTTAATGAATGAGACTGTGATGGTGATGATGTTTTCGTAGAAGTGTGTGAATGCGAGGTGGCAAGTGTGGATGCTGATGCTGCAGGGATGGGCCAGTGTCCATGATGCACTGTGGTCTGTGTGGGACAGCAGTTGATGTTACCGAGAGTGTCAATAATCTTCTTAATTCTGAGAGGGTTGCATTCTAAGGATGACTGGATGCAGTGCTAGAAAGTGGAAAGATCTTCCATTAAATGGTTTGGAGACTCATCACTTCACATTTCTAAGTCCCACTTCCCTCATCTGGGCCAACGGAGAGAGCTTACTGTCTACATTCTGCATAACAGCGCCCCCTGGAGTCCAGAAGTGAAGAGGAATAAGGCAGGGGCAAAGGGGCAATTATAAGTCCACAAAGTGGTCTACTTGCAACCAGCTCTTCTGGACTCATGGAAGGTTTCAGTTTTTACTAGACAGTGAAGCCTCTTAACCCTTGTAGCTTGGGCCATGACATCTGCCTTCCTAGCCTGTGACCAGAAGGACGAACAGCTGTGGTCAAGCAGAACGGCAGACTCCACCGTGCTGTTTGGTAAGGAGACGTCATGGAACCGGAAGCAGAGTTTTTGGACTGTTCGAACCCTTTCCCTGGCCAGGTTACCCGTTATTGCTCCCCTCTAACTACACGTTCTGGTGACGATTATTATTAATGGATTCTGTATTTGTGAATTCACATACTCGCTAACATTTATTTGTAACCCCGAAATCAATGCTCGTAGCATTTTCATAGTCGCTCATGGACATGTGCAAAGGAGTGGAAATTCTGAGTTACCCAATTTTCACGTTTCCAGCTGAGGGTGAACAAGGCAACGCCCCGCCTTCTTGTTTCAACACTCATGCCATAGACAAGTGTCCTTTTCACCATCTATTTAGTGCCACCTTTTACGCATTTTTATGCTTTTTTGCTGTTGACTTTGCTGTTTAAAATGGCCTCCAAGCATAGTGTTCCTAAGTGTAAGAAAGCTGTGTTAGATAAGCCTTGTTCAGACATGAGTTATAGTGCTGTGGGCCATGAGTTCAATGTTAATGAGTCAACAATATATTTTAAGTGTCTTTAAACAGAAACACACATAAAACAAGGTCATGTATTGATTGGTTGACAAAAAAATGTGACCAGAGGCTCACAGGAACCTAACCCTGCTGTTGCCCTGGAAGCAGTGGTGTGGTATTTGCTGATCCCATGTTCATGGTGACGTTATAGAACAGAACTACTGAGAATAATGAGAACTGACAGGATCTCCTTTGTGCTATGGATTTTATCATAAGCATGTTCTATTGATGTGATCACAAAATCGTAGACTCTCAGAGTTTCTAGGGCAATCTCTTTGATTGGATAATTCTTCTGATGGGGTGCTCATTACTATATAACATATCCCATTTTAGCTCTGATGCTTGGAAAGTATTTTCTTATATAGAGAGTAAAAGAATCTGCTCCTTGAAACTGTTCCCCTTCATCCTAAATCTGCTATCTGGGACCTCACAGACTAAGCTGGCTTTGTTTTCTAATACATTATATCCTACAAGTATTTAAGATGGTGATCTTACTATTCTTTCTTCTGTCCCCTTTTAATTCCAACTTATCGTTCCCTTCCTCCTTCCCACCTTTTTCTTTCTTCTTGACTCCCAAACCCTGGCTTTTTATCTCCACCCTTCCTCTAGGCAAATCATCTCCCTGTTCTCTCAGCTGTTCATGTATGACACGAATCTGTTTACTGCCCACTGTTGGAAGGCGCAGAGCAAAATAATGTTTCTATCTTTGTTGAAGTCAAACATACCTTATATCCTCAATCAAGTCTCACCCTATTTGTAGTCCTCCTTCCTACCCAAACAGGTCCCTGGGTTTCATTTACTAACTCATTTTAAGTTGGTCCCATTTAAACCAAACTCTTTTAAATACATCAGCTGTAGAAATGGGCCACCCATACCCTCAGGGTACACGAGTGACTGTGATAACAGTTGAAATCATCTGTGCTCATAAGGGATCAGATATGGCATTTTTACACTCTTCTCACATACTTAAAATTATTGAGGCTGGGTCTCAATAAATGCGGTACTATTTATAATGTTCTTTGAAAGCAACTGTTCATTTTAAAAATAGCTAAAAAGGAAGGCTCTTATTATGAAATGAGGCATGATAAAGAAGACTTCCTTGTGTTGTAGAAGAAAAGGATTAGAGAGAGAGAAGGGGAGAGAGAGTCACTGAAGGGATTACTGATCTGAAGGTAGGGGGAAGGATTAGAAAGGCATGACATAGAACATCAGATTAAAAGAATACTAAATGTGTAGTACAGGCTCTCCCTTATTTCACATGATATTTCAATACAGTTTCCACTGAATAATTCAGTACAAGAATTCAGCTGATAGCTTACCTAGGAGGGTTTATGAATGGGATGAAATAGAATTAGAAACCTTGATCCCACCAGGGACTATACATTCTCATTCATAATCACTGAACTTGTTTTTCTTGTTTAGAACAAGGAGAACAAGAAGGAAGACTTCAATGAAAAACAACAACACAGTACTTATCAAGTCTTTTAAAGAAATACAACATTATAAAATAATTATGCCTCAAAACCAGTACATAATTAGATGTTGCCTTATGATTTTGTCCTTCTTTTCTCATCTTTCTAGACACTAGAACTTACACGAGAGTCCTTAAATATATGGTAGTGAGTATTTCATATCCAGGAAACGAAAATCTGTACTTAACACATAATTTCTGACCCCCTGGTTGTCTGAAGGCCATTCTGCCTTCACACTAAATGACAGAAAGCCAACTGCTCAACACCACCAGCTCAGTGTGTATACCCCACACTCTGTGGGACAGCGCCCTGTCAACAGGAGCATGTTGCTAAAAGGCATAATCTCTGTCTGCAGAAGCAGAAATGATGTAGAACTGAGGCCATCTGTTCTGCTGACTCAAAAAATAAAAAGATGTGTTCTGTGTATCTGGTGAATGTTGTAGTTAGGGGGTGCCCAATTCAAATGTCCTCAGATCCCAAATTCTTGCATTAATTCATTTCTTAATTTCTTGGCGAATTGGTCAGTTTGTCCATGCAATTTTCAAAACCATTTTTTTGGGGGGGGGGGGGGGCATTGCAGTCTTTCAAGTCATTTAAAAAAGTCTGTGTAGATTTACTCCTGTTGGTGTGAGCCTCTGAGTGTGGGTGTGGGTTTACGTTGGGTATTTGAAAGAGGGGAGGGCATTTGGAGATTACTTGCCACTTAATGGTAAGATGACCGAGTTGGGAACAATTCAGCTGAAGCAAGATTCACCTGCTGATTTAGTTTTTGTTTTTAGTGGTGGTGGTGGTGGTGGTGGTGGTGGTGGTGGGGTTTGGGGCGGGGGGAGCAGGCAGTTTGAAGAAAACCAGAAAAAAATTACTTTTTAATTATATTTGTTCAATGGTCACAAAAAAAGAGAAAAAATTTTATTATTGGTATTCAAGGTAGTGTCTTGTAAAAGATTTTAGACTGACTTATTTCAGATCAAAACACATGCTTACCCTGGGCCAATGACATGATATGACAATAACTTTGTTGTCCAGAACACTTATCTATGATGAAAATTTATTAACAGTTATAATATTTTATTGGTGTTACATTTCAGCACTGTAACGTGATCTATGACCCATATTTCTCTATTATGTATATAACTTAATATTTATGGGGCCAAGCTAATGAGTAAGCTCACCAATCCAAGGCGTCTACACTTTTTTTTGATGGCCCTTTGATTATTTTACAAGCATTTATTTAACAGCCCTCTTCACGACATGATTGTAAGCTTGATGACAGCCACAAGCCCTTTGTCCCATAGCCTTTTGGTGTTCCTCACAGAGCCTGCCATATAGCTCGGCAATGCGAAGTCCGGGAAGTGTCATGATGTAGATTTCAATGGACAGCTTGCTCAGCCCAGCTTAGGTTCATCCTCTCCCTCTGTCTTTATTCATTCTTTCTCTCTCTCTCCTTCTTCTTCCCTCTCTCTACTTCTCCCACTTTTTTTTTTGTCTCTCTGTACCTCTTTATATATAAATGCTTACTATGATATTAACCTTCATATATTGCCTATTGCCTTTTAAAAACGAGTTTTGTTGTCCTTAAAATGTACCAAAAGAAGCATCTCGAATACACTTTCCTTTGACATTTACAAGACTGCCTGTGCTAATTCCCCTATGAACAGATGAGTATAGAGCCCCCTAGAAACCCTCTTCCGGGCGAAAGCTTAACAGATACTCTACAGACAATCCAGGTGCTGAATTCCTATAATGAGTTGGCTGAAAGCCCAACAGATGCTAAGGGTCTCTTCTCATGTTTCCACTGATTGTGAAGAAGAATTAGACAATTGATAACTGCAGGTGTAGAGCCAGGCAACCTGGACGTCAAAGGTGACACATCAGGATGTGATCTGTCATGTGGATAGGAAAATGGATGTGTGCATTTTAACTTTCAGATTCCAAAGAATTGAACTGTGGGTTTTTCTAAAGACTAACCACATTCTAAAATGGAACATGTATAAATTAATGTTTCATGGAAATAGGAATAAAAAAGATCAGAGGGCAGCCATGGAAACTAGAATAGATGTCAGTCCTAAATAAGTGCCAGGTAAATCTCAGCCTGGCAAGATGACGCCACCCCAGGCCCATACATGGCACAGGTGGCCAAATAACAAGGATCTTTGGGCCAACACCAGGGTCAGGAGAGGATAGAATTTCAAAGTTGCCCAAAGTCAGATCAGAAAGGAAAGGAGTGATGAGGTAAAGTCAGATGGATCTGTGGCAGGCAGTTAGACAGACATGAACGAAGCAAGGACGATGGGTCAGGTACAGAAGGTTGCCAGGGCAGAACGTCCAGGACACCTAGCAATGGGAAAAACTGGTGGAGCAAGTATTGGAGATAAATATTGCTAATGAGGACCTCGCCCCTAAGGCACCCTGTCCCCCGCTGGAGTGCCTCTGGTCGTGCCTCCGTTCATGCAACTCAGATCCTCTCCTGATCTTTTGTCCCCTGGCTTGTGGCTAGTCATGTGGTTGAGCCCCCAGCCTTAGAGGAGAACGAGGGGGCTGGAGGAAAGCTCCATCTAACTTCCACACAAGGACAGAAGGCAACTGGACAGGCCCCCGTAGGTCAGAGGTCAGTTTGAAGAAGAAAGCAGTTAACCCCCCTCCGAGAGGTTAATAGGAGTCCTAGCCCACACCCCAGGGCAGCTCTTTGAGTCCACAGCTCAACCTTTCTCTTCCAGTGTACTTTCTCTTTGCTGACCTAATAAATCTTCCCTAGCGAGTCTGAGTCTCGGCTCTGAATCCTTTTCGTAGCCAGAACTCAAGGCCCGAGGTCTGCTTTTGCCGTTTACAGATTAACCAAGAAAATGTTTGGCAACAGTTGTAGGCCAATAGGATAAGAAGGAACACACAAGTAGAGGTAGGTTAGCTTTCATTGTCTCATTTTGGGGCACACTCTTGGGTTTATGGAACTTCCCTGTATTTAAAAACACATACAAAAATGAAACTAGACCATCAGCTTACACCATACACAAGAATATACTCAAAATGGATAAAAGACTTAAATGTGACTCATGAATCCATAAAAATCCTAGAAGAAAATGTAGGCAACAAAATTTCAGACATCATACGCAGCAGAATTTTCACTGATATATCACCTAAGGAAACAGAAACAAAGGAAAAAATGAACACATGGGACTACATCAAACTCAAAAGCTTCTGCACAGCAAAAGAAACAACCATCAAAGTGGAAAGGCAACCCACTGTATGGGAGAGCATAATTGCCAATGATATACCAGATAAGGGGTTAATTTCCAAAATATATAGAGTGCTCATACGTCTCAACAAAAGGAAGAAAAAGAACCCAATTAAAAAATGGGCAGAGGAACTAAATAGACACCTCTCCAAACAGGACATACAAATGGCCAAGAGACATATGAAGAAATGCTCAACATCACTAATCATCAGTACACTGCTGGTGGGAATGCAGACTGGTACAGCCACTATGGAAAACACTATGGTGTTACCTCAGAAAATTAAAAATTGAATTACCATTTGATCCAGTGATCCCACTTCTAGGAATATACCCTAAGAAGCCTGAAACACCAATCAGAAAGAATATATGTACCCCCATGTTCATAGCAGTGCTATTTACAATAGCTAAGATCTGGAAACAGCCCAAGTGTCCATCAGTAGACGAATGGATAAAAAAGCTATGGTACATATACACAATGGAGTACTATGCAGCTGTAAGAAAGAAAGAGCTCTTATCCTTTGAGACGACATGGGAGGACCTGGAAACTATTATCCTAAGCGAAACAAGCCAAGCAGAGAAAGACAAATATCATATGATCTCACTTATTTCTGGAATATAATGAACATAACAGTCTGAGGAACAGGGTAGTCCCAGAGACGTGGAAGTAGGGTACAGACTGACAATTGCCAGAAGAGGGGGTGGAGGAGGGGAGCGATGAACCGCAGAACTTGTACGCATGTACTCATAACCAATGGACATGGACAACAAAACTGGGGACGGGGCAGGGAGGGAGGGGGAGGAGGGTGTCAATGGGGGAAAAAGGAGAAACATCTGTAACAAAAGTAAATTAATAAAAAATAAATAAATAAATAAAAAATAAAATGTGGCACCAGAAAAAAAATAAAAAAAAAATAAAAACACATACATAAATATTAATAAAATAAATCAGAAGAGGACTACTCTTGCTCACTATTGATAGTGTGTCATTGATAGAGGATTATAATTCATTCAATTTTGTGAACAGCGGCTCTAAAATAAGATTGAAAACTATATGTAGGTACAGCAAATTGAATGCTCAGCTGTAGCATGAAGGATCTTTGTATCTTGAAAGCTCTTCAGGTGAAAAAGACCTGCACATTTCTGTTGACTGCGAGTTCATTCTGAGCCCACCGTGTGGCAAGGGTCCAACTCCTCTCCTCTGAGTTGGGGTGTACTCAGTGGGAAACCATATGAGTCATCCCGGGATAGTCCCAGAGGCCAAAGTTGACTTGAACTTGGGTGTTCCATTTGCTGGAAGCAGGTATTATTTAGAGAACAAGGGAAAATGGTGTCCTGGAAATGGAGTCTCATCAGAAGAGCTTAAGAGGAGATTGTGAGACCCAGAGCAGAGGGGATCAGCAAAAGTCTGGAAACAGTGTAAAATGCCAAGAAGGTTCGGAATGTGGGCGTAACAAAATGACAATTCCAGGAGCAGGAGCTCCTGGGGGTGCTGGCTGTGTGTGGAGGGGCAGGTAGGGAGGCTTGTTGAAAGGCACGAAGCTGATAAAATAGTCAGCGGAATCTCAGGTTGCATTAACAGCAGCCGAACATTAGGGAAAGGAGGTGAGGGCCCTATTGCACTTTGCCCTTGGGAGAGTTCACCTGGACTTTGGTGATCAGCTATGGGCACCACATTTAGAGAAAGGTAAGGTCGGAAGTGGGGCGCCCGAGGAACACTGGCGGGGAGCTTGGCTCTCTCCCCTCCTGTCAATGTAAGAAACATTCAACCCCCTGAAGAATTTTTGTGAGTTTATTTGAGCCAAACTGTCAACGATTTCCAGAAAGCAAAATCTCAACGGATTGAGCTAATACTCCAGAGAATGGCGGTTTTGCACCTTATCTTACACATTACAATCAAAAGAGAAGACGCAAGTGGGTTACATGAAATCCACTGGCGATAGATTAGGGGAGGCGGGAGAAAGCAAAGCGGGAATGTGGGGAGGGGGGACCTCTGGGACTGGATAAAAAGTACAATGATAGACACAAGCATCTTTTATGTAGGTGGGTACAGGAGAGTTAATAGTCAACAACTAACATGATAACAATAACAGTGAGAGGACTTGTAGTCTCTGCTCTCCTGCATTGGTAGCACCCTGAGGGGTCCAAAGGTTTGTTAGCCTAGATGCAAAAGGCAGTAGACAGACTCAGTCAAGGTAAACTTTGACTTTTGTCAGAGCCTAGGACATGACCACCTGCCATAAACTGCTTTTAATTTAAAAGTTTTCATTTCAGACCACCCTTCATGCTTATTCTAGGTCTCTGAGTTTGCAAGGCCACCACGAGGCCTTCCCTGAGTGTGTCAGGTCAGCTTGTGGCCTCTTTCCGTCCGCCCTCCCGTTCAAGGCCGCAGACTGATGGAGGCTCTGTCCCCATGTCTCCAGATTTTCCCAGTCAGGAGAAAGGGAAGATGGTAAACTGCATACCCACTCTCCCAGTTCCAATCTGGAAATGACTGCTTACTTTTCGTTGACTAAAATAAGTCACAGGGCTCTTACCTTTCAGGGGCAATCCTACCGTGTACCACGCACCTGGGAGACACAGAACAAGAACTATTTGGTAAACAGCGCTGATGATGGCCGCAATAATAATAGCTGATGGTGGCCGCAATAATAATAGCTGATGAGGGCCTCAATAATAATAGCTGATAGTGGCTGCAATAATATTAGCTGATGAAGGCCGCAATAATAATAGCTGATGGTGGCCGCAGTAATAATAGCTGATGAGGGCCGCAGTAATAATAGCTGACGTTTATCCGTTGCTATGCACTTTTTATAGTGCTCCGTATGTATTAACTGATTCAATTCTCAGACTCCTCTGAGACACAGACAGGTTAAGAAACTTGCTTAAGGTCAGAATCCTACCAGGTGGTAGAATTACGCTTTTCATCCTACTATTCACTGCCTCTTAAGGTGCTGCTGTTGATCTGAGACCATCTTTTCTGAGACTTGCCTGGGTACCAAAATGCCAGCCCCTCTGCCTGCAAGTAAGAGGTAAATGACCCCAATCACAGGCACTGGAGGGAGGGAGCCCTGGGGGCAGAGGGGAGGCTGAATGAACAGGGGAAAGGCAGCTATTGTCCCGGCTCCTGTGATCTGACTGCTGGCACTTTTCCTGTTTAGCACAGTGCTCAGTGCATTTTCACCTCGAGGTGTTTTTGAACCTTTGAGACGGAAGGCAGAGGCTGGCCCCTGCTCCTGGAGGTGAGGATGTCATTAATTTCAGAGGCTCGCTGCAGTTCCCAGCCAGACAGGGGATGCCAGCAAGTCCCCATGCAAGTGTCAGGCGAGGGGCCCTTGATTCCGCCAGACCTCCGCTGCCCTGTGTTGCCTCTGGTAATTGAGCTGCCTGACCTCTGTGGGAGCCTCCCTCCTCCTCCTCCAAGAAAGCAAGTTGATTTGTCAAACATATATGCACATTTCTCTGCCTGGCAGATTCATTCTCTGCGAGCTACACATCACGCTCTCAGAGTCAAGCATGGAATCCTGCTACAGGCAACCCCGGGGATTGTGGCACTCCCTCTTTCTCCTCTTTCTGACATCCCTAAAATGTCAAGATGTAAGTTATTTATTTACTGAACTGAAGATTAGCTAAAAAGGGCATATATGTCAGATTAGTCTAGAACCTCTGGAAGCAACTCAGCACCTTGAAATACATAGCCTGAAGGTTATTGGTTAAGGACCACCCCCAAATGCAAATCTGGGATCCCTGGAACTCACAGGTGGTCTGTGCAGAGGACCTGCCTTCCCCCCACCCAGCTATTGATGAATACGTTGCACCCTGTTCCACAGAGAGCTGCCTTTCACATTTCAAGTCATTGGGTTGCCGTAAACATACCCAGTTTTTAAAAACATTTTAATGAGGAAAAATACATGGACAGAAAACTGCACAGATCATAAGTGAACATCTCAATGAACTGTCATCAGCTGAGCACATCTGTTTCATTTTACCCAACTCAAGAGATAGAACATTACCAGCTCCCCAGAAATATCTCCTTCTGCCCCCTCCCCGGAAATATTCTCCATCAAATGTAACCACTAATTAATAGTTACCCTGTTGATTTTTTTTTTTTTATCCTCACCCGAGGACACTTTTTTGCATTTATCTTCAGATAGAGTGGGAGGGAGAGAGGAAGGAAGAGAGAGAGAGAAACATCGACGTGAGAGAGACACATCGAGTGGTTGCCACCCCCATGACCCCAACCGGGGCCGGGGACAAACTGAAACTGAGGCACATACCCCTAGTGGGAACCGAACCTGGGACTCTCGGGTCCACGGGCCAACGCTCTAACCGCTGAGCTAAACCAGCCAGGGCTAGTTACCCTGTTGATTTAACCCTTAACAGCCTTGCCCATGTTTGTCTATTTATGTTCCCATGATGTGCTCCCCACGTGACAGTTTAGAAGGAGGGGGGTTTCCCTCCTTGGCTCATGAACCTGTCACAGAAACACGCTCTCCTTTGATTGCCCACAGAGGGCCAGCTTTTTTCACACAGGGATGATCATTGGGTTGGGTCTTGTAAGAAGTAAGCACTGAGACGGAAGTAGACATCCAAGAGGTCAGCTGAAGGATAAGGGAGAGTGAGCAGGGATAGGCATCTGTGAAAGGACAGGGGGAAGGAAGAGGATGCAGTTGAGTGGGAGAAGCCTTGGCCTGGAGCAGACTGTCCATCGGAGAAGACCTGCTTCGCCAGGCAGGAACGGCCTGGCTTTAGTAATGACTCAGCATTCTTGGTCACAGGCTGGGAATAGCCTGGGGAGACTGTGTCCTCAGAGCCGAAGCCGCAGAGAACTGATGGTGTGCACACTGGACTCATCCCAGCAGGTTCTCGTAAAGGGGGATCTGAGTGGTGCACCCCACGACCGCCCAAGGGGCTGTTTTCTGGTGGACGCATTGACTTCTCCATCTGTCCAGCAGTGCTGTCGAAGCCATGCTCGGAGTCATCGCTGTGGCCAGAGAAAAACTAAACTGAGGTGGGTGAAGTTGTGCCGAGCCCCTTTATTGCCCAGCAGTGATGACACACCGCTCTGAGCCACAGCCTCCCCACCTGTAACATGGGGGAAATTGTTCTCACCTCATGAGGTTGCTGTTAGGACAACAGAAGATTGTTTTAAGGGAAATCCAGTTTGTGATGTGCAGCAGGTGTTCCGTAAAGTCAGTTTCTTTTATTCCTTCCCTTGTAGGGTTTCTCATCCTCCACACCAGGGTGCAGAGTGCACACTCCACCTTGGGAATGGCTTTTCCCGTGGGCAGAGCACACTCTGCCATGCCAGGTCCCGATGCTCTGGGCTCTCAGGCAACAGGTTTATTATACTCCACTTAAGCCATGGACCCTGGCAGTCTGGGAAGCTGACAGACTCCTTTGCAGAATACAATTTCTAAAAAATACAATGAAATAGCCCAGCCGGTGTGGCTCAGTGGTTGAGGTCAATCCATGCACCAAGAGGTCGCCGGTTTGATTCCCGGTCAGGGCACATGCCCAGGTTGTGGGCCAGATCCCCAGTGGAGGGGCATGAGGAGGAAGCCAATGGATGTTCTCCCTCATCGATGTTTCTATCTCTCTCTCCCTCTCCCTTCCTCTCTCTCTAAAATCAATAAAGAAAAAAAAAAAAAAGAATACAATAAAATGAACCAGATTGAAGAAGAAACCAATCCCGTTTAAACTCTTTAGCACAATATTACAAAAACGAATTGGTGACATAACAATGGACCAGCTTCTTCATTATCACGTCAGTAACATGTTCTTGCTGTGGGGCTAATACGAAGCCTGATGGGAAGTCACGACGCACATAACTGGTGTTTTTGGATATCTGCACAAGCATGGCGTGATATGAAAATGCCTGTGCGTTTACTAGGGGCAACGTTTCAGGCCCTGCAAACTCTGCGGCAGGTTGTTGCCTGCACCCCTCACTGAAGGAAATGCTTCGTTTCAGCGCGAGGTAAGAGAAGATGAAAGATGTCATTGCTTTTCCCTCCCTCCAAATGTATGTTTGCAGACCCAGATGAAGACCTCCTGCCTGAGATGAGTGGCTTCTGTCACTCTGGAGCACTTAATTCCAGTGCCAGGCGTGCCCCCAGGTGTCCTCATTCAGACCCTGACCCCCAACAGGCTCTCGGGGAGCACACTCATAAAGGAGGAGTTGCCAAGGCCGCCCCATGCCCTTCCTCGGAGGTGGGCACACTCAGCCGTGCCGTGTTGTCCCCACAGCTTGGCAGGAGCAGAGGAACACGGCACGTCTGGGTGATTCCAATGCCCCATCACGTTCCCGCTTGTCTTTAGAATGTAGCATTCATATTTATTCATTTTCTCCCTCCCTTCTTTCCCTTCTTTTATGCAAAGAAGACAGCATGTTTCCCACCATTCTAACTCAACGGAAAGTTCTAGGTCAGGTTTGCTTTGGGAATCTACCCGGTGGGTCTGGCGTGAGTTCAGGGGTTTATCCACCCTAAAACTCGCTCCCACCTGTGAGATAGCTGAGACTCCCCTAATGAGGGGACGTTTTCATTCCAGTGTGAAATGCTACACTAAGAGCTGATCACACGTGGCAAGCACCTATCGTAATGTGTCAAAGGCAATATGCTGAGTGCGTTTCATATGTTTCATTGCTTAATTCCCCGAGGAACCACTTTTTCTCATGTTTCAAAGAACAAACTGGAATCAGAGAGTTTAATAACACTCTTAAAGTAACATACCCAAGACCTGCACTGGGAAGGAAGCTCTAGCTTATTCGAAACCACTGAAAAGAATATACCGGCCCTTGTCCACAAACTCTCCTAATTAGGCTCAGGTATAAAAATGAAGTAAAAAAAGGGAGGTATGAAGTATGATATTAAGCATGTCAGTTTTATGTCCAGGCTGTGTTCAAATCCTCCATTGGCCACTTACCAGCTCTGTGACCTTGGACAAGTTATTTGATTTCGATGTGCCTCAGTGTCCCCACCTATTAAACAGGTTAATGGTATTTGAAGGAGTTGTCGAAAATTAAAACACGTAGAGCATAAAGAGCGCCTGGCTCACTGAAAGTGCTCGATAAATGCTAGTTATTATTATCTTTGTGAAAACAAACCTGACTATAATAGGCACGTGAATAAACCATCAAGACCCGCTCTCCAATTCTACACTCATGATGAGCAAGGTACGCCACCACCTGGCCTCTGCCCACCCTTTCAACCCGAAATCTGACCGTGCCCTGACTTTTGGAAATTCAGGTTCCAGCAACCCAGCTGCCAGTGGACATTCCCATGGCCCTGCCGTTTGACAGCCTCTGCCCTCTGCTTCCGATGCTCCTTTATTGCTGTGGCGTCGTTCGCGCCTTTCTTTACCTGGCCAACTTCCCATGGTCCTTAAAGACTCATCTCAGAGGTCTTCTCAAGCATGCCTAGGTCTCCAGGTGTTGGGGATGGATGGAGTCACCTATCAGCAGACTTACCCTAACACACCAACATTGTCTATTCACTGACATGAGCTAGGTATGGGGTCGATGTCCTCTCCAGGTGAGAATCCTTCAGGGTGAGAACTTTCTGGGTCTTATTGAGAGACCCCTTATTTCAACGTGTTTCATTTAGCTTCAGGGCAGGGGTCTTCTATGCCCCTTCCCTCTGGGTGGCTGGGATTGGAGCGGCACCCTGCGCCAGCCTATGTGTTGCTCCTCCCCAAGGGAAGAGGAGTGGCTGGTGTGGTTGCTGAAGCCCAGTGTCTACTTTTCTCCAGTGGTTCCAGATTTAAATGCCATTACCCAGCCCTGGCTGGTTTGGAGCATTGGCCCATGGACAGAAGGGTCGTGGGTTCGATATCCAGTCAAGGGCACGTACCTGGGTTGCAGGTTCAATCCCTGGCCCCGATTGGGGTTGTACGGGAGGCAATCAATTGATGTGTCTCTCTCACATCAATGTTTCTTTCTCTCTCTCTCTCTCCCTCCCTCTTCCACTCTCTCTAAAAAATCAATGAAGAAACAGCCTCGGGTGAGGATTAACAACAGATACAACAGAATGCCATTGCCCGTGTATGGCACAGAGTATTTGACTCCCAAGCTGCCTGCAGCAGGTGTCAAAGGTGCCTATATGCTCTGTTCTTCCTCCTGTTGGACGGCAAGGCAGGAGGGCTTCCACAGGCCCTGTCCCTCTCCCTGTTCCGGTGTGTCTTCCTCTGATGATGGATCTCCAAGGTTAGAGCAGGAAAGTAGAAAGCCCCCTGTGACCTGGAATCCACCTGGCACTCATTTGTGCATGCTGGACATGCTTTGTAGCGCATTCTTTGTGAGCATATCCATCAGTTGGATAGTAGCAGAGGTCAGCCTTAGTTTCCTAACTACCAACATTTCTCATCTCTTTGTGTCCAGTGCCCAGGGGTTGTACATGCTTGACGCTCTCAGTGTTTGATTGTTACAGAAGCAGACAGTTGGAAGTGGGATGGGCCAAATGGCTGCATCACCCAACTGCGGGACCCAGAGCCTGGTCTCAGATTCCCTCAGCAATCTCTTAACTGACCCCGCTGGCCAGCTGTGAGTGCCCAAGCCTGTGGCAGGTATCTCAGCCGCCATTTCAGAAAGACTCAGTCCACTGAAAGGAAAACGGACAGGTGACCCTTTCACATGACTGGTCTCACAGCCAACGACCAGAAGGGAATGGAGCAGTCAGCACTAACAATTAGAGTAACACATTCTTCTGGACCTGTCCAGGTGGCGCTTACCAGTATCCTGACTATACCTACCTTACTGGTCAGAGGAAAGGCATTGTGTCAGAGGAAAGAGTTATTAAACTCTGATTCTAGTTTTCTCCTTGAGACACATGAAAAGTGATTCTTCATGAGTTGTGAAGATTCAGTGATAAAATATATCATATTCACTTGGGACATTGCCTTCAAAACAAAAGGTACCTGCCAACTGTGGTCAGCTTTAGTATTGCATTTCACATTGGGATAAAAACTTTCCCCATTATACTGATCTCATAACCCAGGATAGATGTCTCTGAAAGTGTGATTTTCAAAAAGTTAAAAACAGGATTTTCCTATGAATGTAGAGTGAGTGCACATTTGTCAAAGATCTGTTCATTCATTAAGGAGGAACCCAGTGAAATGGTAAAGCTGGCTCAAAGCGCATTTTGAGCAATGCGGTACTTAATGGCATTCCAAGGGAATGTTAGAATAAGACTGCTAAGTCAACTAAAACTCTACAACCTTTAAGCTTATCTTTTCTACTGCATAGGAATCTAGGAGTTACCTATAACTTCCTAGTGCCTGGGCTCTAATTGTATAATGAATAACAAATTCAACCAGGGGTACATTCCCCTAGATATTCTTTGGGCAGCCTGTTGAACAATGCCTCAGTATGACACAGAAAGGTCTTGTTCTGCTTTCTTTGCTGATTTCCAAGTTTTAGATAATTTTTCTTAGCATCCCTCCTTAGTGTATTTGTTTTACAGATATGTGCATGTTTGCTGTATGTCAGAGCTAGGAGGAGATACAAACATTATAGTAATAATAGCGATGATAATAATAATAGCTAACATTGACTGAGCACTTATCGTGTGCCAGGTGCTAGTCCAAGCACTTCATATGCATGCTCTCACTGACTCCTCAAGCCACCCTGTGAAGTAGGCATATTATCATCCCCATTTTGTAGATGAGGAAGTCAAGACAAAGAGAGTTTGAGTGAGTTGTTCGAAATCACACATCTAGAAACGGATAGCACCAGGGTTCCAGCTTGTAATTGTGTTTGAAGTCCAGGACTTAAACATAGTGTCTACCACGGGAAATCAAATATCAAAGTGATTCCATGCAATCAAAAGTTACAGGTGTATGTGAGGAGCCCAGGTGAACACACGTGCTTGAACCCGAGCCTGAATGATGAGTAGATGGATGATAGTGGAAAAGAGTATTCCTGGAAGGAAGAAGAACATAAACAAAAGCTCAAGGGCGAGGTGTCCTGTGTGGCTGGAATGTATCGTGGGTATCTGTTGGGGTCACAATGGGTGATTTAGTTGGAGAGGTAGATAGTGCTCTTCCTACAGAATAACAAAAAGTTCATCACAAATGTATGGAAGAGGGGAAGTACCTTGCCCGAGAGAATCTTTATCCGTGTTTCTCAGTCTGGACCCTATTGAAATTTGATGTGGGATCATTCTTAATTGTACACCAGGAGCTTAGCATCCCTGGCCCCATCTTCAGTCATTGCAACACCTCACCTTTCCACATGCCTCCTGGAGGGTGGAGACGAGCCCTGACTGGTTGAGATCTAAGGCTCTATAGATCCTGGTTCTCAAAATTTAGCATGCATCAGAATCACCTGGAGGCAGGTTGAAACTCAGATGGCTGGGCTCTGTCACCTGGGTTATTGATTGAGTAGGTCTGGGGTGGGGCTCCAAATTTAGCATTTTTAATGAGGTCCCATGTGATGTTGCAGCCGCTGGTCTAGGGACCACCTTTGAGAACCTGAAGTAGTTCATTATTATCTGGTTCCCCTGAAATGTTGGCTAGGACTTTGGCCCTTCCCTGTGAAAAGCTTCCCAAATGCTCCAAGCATACTTGGGATCGCACTGTGCCTCAGACTCTGCCCGGGTCCCAGGAGATCCTGGTAGGGAGGCTCCTGCCATGTCAACTCTGCTGAATTTTCTGTGCTCTCAAACTCTTTCTTTTGAGCACTCAGATGAAGAGCAATTACTGCCTCACTCTGCTCTTCTTTGTGTCCATTTAATCTCCCCTGCTTTGTTTCTGACATCTGCAGTAATCAGTCTCTGACATCCCCTTCGGATACAGCAGTCAGCCCACGGAGCAGCTCCTGGCGGGTGCAGGTTCATTCGCCACGTGCTTACAGCCCAGGCTCTTCCCTGGGCTCCCTGTGAAATGGCACCAGAAAGAAGAGATGCTGATCATGGCTCCTCTCTGCATTCCCTTCTCTGTTCCTCACCATCTGAGTGTCTAGGGAATTCAGAAATGACTAGCTGGAGGCAGCTTGGTGATGCTTATATGGTAGAAAGACCAACTCAGAGCCAGAGAGAATTGTTTAGACCAGGCTCAACGCAAACTATGACCACACGGAACTATTGTGGGCACCTCGCCTTGAGTGAGCCTGAGCTCGTTCTAATGCCCTTACTTTTCAAGGCCCCCGTGTATTCATTACATTTATGACAGTGATGGCCCCATTTGCTGAGTGAAGACTTTGTGCTAGACAGGTTCTAAGGACTCCGTGGGCATTATTAAAATTAATCCTCACAGGAGTGCAGTGTGGTTGGTGATATAATTGTGCCCATTTGACAGGTGATAAAACTGAGACTAAGAGATGTCATATCTCCACAAATTGCATCTGGGATTCAGATTGTGCTCTAAGCGATTCTAAGTTCATGTTCTTAAATCAGAATTAGTGTGGATACTGGTTAACTCTTTCATTTTCTTAATAGATAGGCATAATTTGCTCATTCATTGTGTGTGTGTGTGTGTGTGTGTGTGTGTGAGAGAGAGAGAGAGAGAGAGAGAGAGAGAGAGAGAGAGAGAGAGAGAGAGAGAGGTGGGGGATGGACGTAGAGGGAGGAGTTAATAGTAATCTATTAAGCTTATTTCAACCATATACAATGGTGTGTGGGAAAAATGATGACATGGCAGACTTTCGCATTCTTAAATATATCTAGATTAAAATAAAAGTAATTACAATTTTAATGCTTGTTTTTGAAAAGTCCATGAAGTTCCAATGTGAATCCAATAAAGGGCAGAGAAAGTAATGAAGGACCGGTAGAGGCAAATGGGACTATTGAGGTGGGGTGATGGGCTCAACAGCTACGTATGGAATTGTCCCCACCGCCGGGGCGCCGCGACACCCCTCCACAAGGCCCCCAGGGAGCGGCTGCATTCAGTTCCTAGTGCTGTGTAGCAGGTCTCCACAGACTTAGTGTTTAAAGCAGCCATTCATAGGCTCACAGCATTTTAGGCTAGATGTTTGGGTGGGCCTGGGTGGGGTTTCCAGGGTCTCGACAAGGCTGAAATGAAGATGCCGCAGAGCAGGGCTTTTACACAGAGGGCAAAAGAAGAATCTGCTTCCAGGCTCATGCAGGTTGCTGGAAGAGTTCAGTGGGTCATTCTCCACTCTGAGGGGCTGGTATCTGGTCCTTGCAGTGGCCCCTGTGCCGGCAAAGCTAACAACAGCCTGTGGAACCCTTCCCTTGCTCGACTCTCTCTGACTCCCCTTTCTGCTAAATCCCGGAAAAAGCTCCCTCTTTAAAGAGTTCACCTGACTGGGTCAGACCCACCCAGATAATCTCCATTTTAAGGTTAACTGACTTGGGACTTCAATTGCACTGGTAAAGTTCCTCCGCAGCAGTCCCTAAATTAATGTTTGATTTAATAACCAAGGGACAGGAATCTTGGGGCGTCATCTTTCGGATTCTGCCGACTGTAGCTGCTTCTTTACGAAGGGCTGCGTCCTTGTCACAGGTGGTTAGACCAGCAATTGTCGTCTGACCCAAAGCTGGACCGATGTGTTTGTTTCCTGAGATATTTGAAAGTACCCCATTCTGCCTTGGGAAATTGGGGGTCCTTTTGCAAGCAATGGGGAACTTTGGTAAAGCTTTTAGCAGGAGTATAGAAAATGGAATGTAGGAATCTGGAGAATGAGAGAGCTGAGGCTGCCCAGGGGCTGATGGGGGGAACAGAGTCTGAGTTTGGGGGATTGCAGTGAAAGGGCTGTGCCTGGGAGATGGGAAAAGGAGAGGCTGGGGGTGGGGGGAAGGCTCGAAGAGTAGTCCCAGGGCTCTGATGAGGGAGCTGGGTTCAGAGTAATACTATTAACTAAGATCAGAACACAGAAGGAGGATGTGTCTGGGGAGAGGGTGAGTTCTCTGTAGGAAGTTTCCAGTGGGCAAATGAAAATATGAGTCTGAAACTTGGTGGGAAGGAGGAATCTGGGGTGTGCTTTGGGGCTCCTTGTGAACTAGAGGAGGGCTGAATCTTGCTGATGAATGGCCTTAGTGTGGAGGAGGAGTTTAGAGGTGTTCCGAGCTCTGAGCACACCAGGGTGATCTCTGCAGGGTTGAAGGGAGCAGGGTGGAGAGTGGAAGGAAGGGGTGGAGGAAGCAGAGAGCAAGAAGAAGAGACCTCAGGCTTTAAGACAGTCACTCAATATACTCTGCAGCGCTAGCCTCTTGTCCTCCTCTCTCCTACAGACCCAGAGGTGCTTTTTGTTTTTTGGTTTTGTTGTTGGTTTTTAATTGTGGTGAAATAGACATAAGATAAAATGTACCATCTTAGCCATTTTTTAAATATACAGTTCAGTGAATTAAGCACATTCACCTTGTTGTGCAACCATCACCACCACCCAGCTCCAGAGCTCTCTTCATCTTGCAGAACTGAACCTCTGCACCCATCAAACACTAACTCCCCTCTCCCCCTCCCCAGCCCCTGGTACCCACATTTCATTTTCTGTCTCTGTGAACGGGACTGTACTAGGTGTCTCATATGAGTGGAGTCATACAGTATTTGTCTTCAAGGTTCATCAAGTTTCATCCCTACTGTAGCACGTGTCAGAATTTCCTTCCCTTTGAAGGCTGAATAATATTCCACTGTGTGCACATACCACATTTCCTTATCCATTCATCCATCAATGGATATCTGGGTTGCTTCCACCTCTTGGCTACTGTGAATAGCGCACATAGCTCTTCAGGGTCTTGAAGTGGGATTGCTGGATCGTATGACAGTTCGTTTTCAGTGTCTGGAGGAGGCATCATACTGTTTTCCATAGTGGCTGTGCCATTTCGCATTCCCACCAACAGTGCATATGGAGTTCAATTTCTCCATATCCTTGCCAGCACTTACCTTCTGTGTGTGTGTGTGTGTGTGTGTGTGTGTGTGTGTTTTTAATAGTAGCCATCTTAATGGGTGTGAGATGGTCCATAGATGTTTCTTGGCTGAACATTAGTTTGTGTTGTCATTTTGTGTGATTGAGAGCCGGTGTCCTGGTCCGGTGGCAAACAGGCCAGTGGAAGTTTCCTGGGGTGTCTCAGAGAGCTCAGACCCCAGAGTGCTGATGAACGTGTTTGATCACAGTGAGGAGACAGTGAGGCGTTCGTGCATATTCTTACAATTCCTTGAACCTGAGACCTAGGTCAGCATCTGCTTGATAATCCTGTGTGTGGATTTACCCTGGAAACGTCCCTCTTCTTCGTTCAGAAGGTTCAGAGGCAGGATGGAAAGGGCGTACACCCACAGTGGACAATCCAGGATCAATACAAACGCTGACCAGCTGGACTCCCGGAGCATCATTTCCTTTGCCGAATTCATCCCCACCAGGACAATTGCCGTACCTGGAAAAAATCGGCTTCTCACAGGGCTCCAACGTGGACGCAGCTGGCTCAGGGAAGGTTTTCATAGATGAACAAGGTGCTTAGTAATTCAGGTTCCGTGTGTTATCTATCTGCTTCACTTTCATTCTGCACCAAGAGCATTTCCAAACATACATGTCCTGGATTATGCTGCCTTCACTATCAGTAAAAGACTATACGATGATTTAAACTTTCAGGCTATCCATTGGCTCACGTCATCCCAGACACCATTTCTGACGCAGGGTGATTGCTCACTACTTTGAGTCAAGTGGAGAGATAGGGATGGGTCAACAACACTTTCCACTTCCTTTAGGAAGTACTTCAAAAAGAAAGGCCGAGATGGGAAATGGGCACCGCCCCCATTCTCATGTTTAACTATAGAAACCAGGGTGGCCCTGACCCAGAAACGCAATGAACTGTTAAGTTCATCCAGCCATTCATTCCCTCCCTCATTCATTCAGAATGCCAGTACGACCAGCAGCGCCCTTCTGACTTATCAGCTTTCCAGCTCCTGACAAACGGTGAGCTTGTTGAGAATCACTGGTATCCCGGAGAGATGGTCTGAGGACACTGAGCTCACGGCTAATGTTTTGATGCTCCACTCCAGTATCAAGTGGGATCCAGCAATCCGCACACTTGTCCTCTATTCCTCGGATGCACGCAGACACGCCTGCAATTTAGCATTATGTTTTTGGCTTTCATTGGGGGAACAAAATAACTGGCCAGAAGAACAGTGCTGCACTTTTTTGGTAAAACGAAGAACATTGCTGTACTTTTTTGGTCAAGCAATGCTCTCCTCGGTTCAGGACACCATTATTTTTTTGATGATATTATTTCAACAGGCTCCTAATTGGTCACTGGGCCTCGCTTCGTGCTCCCTTCCTCCACCACCCATTTTCCACACTGAGTAACCATTCCAATCATTCTAAAATGCATATTTCATCACGGCGCTCCTCGTGATTACAACGCGTCAGCGGCTCTCCCTTGGTTACAGGATAAATTCCAGGCTCTGCTGCACATCCCATGAGGCCCTGAGGGCCTGCTCCCGGCCCACTGTGTCCCTCAGGCTCTGGCCTCTGGCAAGAGGAGCGGTGGGACCTGCGCTTCCCCATACCTCTGCTCTCCCCCCACTGCCTCCAGCCTCCCTTCCCTCTGCTTCACCCCTGCTTTGCCTAACTCCTGCATCGCCTAACTCCTGCGTCAAAGGTGGACTCACTGTGGAAATGATCCCCACTCCCTCCTTGTCTGCAGTTACCCCCAGTCTGCATCACCCGCTGCTCTGTGCACTCCTGCAAACCCTCGCCCATCCCTTGCCCTTGGAGTTGATCACACACGTGTCTGTCTACTTGTGAATCTCCCTCCAGGCTGTGAGTCTCAGGCCGGCCAGTGTTCTCTGCACCTGTGTGTCCCCCGTGTCTGGAATAGGCAGGCATTGAGTACACTGGCAATACTTATTCAACAAAGAAACCCAAACCCTCTTCTGTGCCACAAATATGTGCCTCTTATTCTCATTGCTACAGTCACCCTACGCTGAGGGTGTTTGTCCCCGCTGCGTGGTCAGAGATCCAGGCACTCGAGGTGGCAAGCACACCGGCTGCTGGCCCTGCTGCAGTCCCCGAAGCCGGAGCTGCTTGGCGGGGCAGTGAGGAACGGGGAGTTTCCTGGGGGCCTCTGTCAGCAGCGCCCTCATTTCCTTTTGAAACATTACCTTTCACCTCCTGAGGGTGCGGTCAATCCAGGAGTCTCTGTGGTCATTCCTTCAGATTCAACGCCCCTCATCCCCAGAAAAGACAAGGTAGGGGCCCGATCTGAGCTCAACTAATTGGAAAATCTATCCTGGGACTTTTAATCATTGAAATGAAGGAAGGGAAGAAGAAACAGTCAGAGTTTATTCAGTCCAGCTGGCCCTTGAGTTGATGGGGAGGAGAAGCATGGAGAAATCAGGTGCATGAGTTAGAGTTTGCCTGTTTATGACAGACAACCCCCAAATATCTTAATGGTTTACATGAGATAAAAGTATATTTATCTCTCATATAAATGAAGTCCAAAAATAAGCAGCCCGTGAGTAACAAAGCCATTACATGAAGATGCCAGAGACCCAGACTCCTTACACTCTTTGTTCCTAGGCTGTGAGCCTGTCCTTATAACCCA